>CM061544.1:104421068-105832318 GCA_030864215.1 Capsicum pubescens | reverse complement strand
GAATGGAGAGGGCGGCACCCGTTTTACCCTGATGGACTAGATGGGGCGACACCTTATTTTCCCGATGGTGCTACTTGTTTGGTTTTCCTAACATGCTCTTACACTCATCCAAAAATTCTGAAACTCACCCGAGACATACTTTGAACAATTCAGATCATTAATTAGCTTAAAAATCGACGTCTTGAGGTTAGGACGGTTAAAAATAAAATCATCAAAGTTTAGGGGTCTCTAAAATGACTGTGTCTTCAACACTTAGTGAAAATTCCAAGGCTTAGACCCCATAACATGCAACTGTGAGTTTAGTCAAGCTAAGATTAATATGGGGTATTACAATATCTCCCCCTTGGAAACATTCATCCTCAAATGAGAATGGTTAGAATGAAAGTACTATACTAAAGTAACTGGGATAACATACTGAACATGCATGGCTTGGAACATGATTACACAACTGAGTCTGAAACATGATATATGAATTGAAATAATTTCGTGATTGCATGTAATGACATGGGAATGGTTACATAGCTGAAACTAAGGGTGGAAAAGAGTCAATCTAAGGAAGAATTGTTACCTCAAGCTAAATCTGAGTTTGCGGAGAAAAGATGAGGGTACTTGGTTTGCATATCTGCTTTTGGTTCCCAAGTAGCTCCCTCAAAAGACCGATTCCGCCAAAGGACCTTAACCAAGGGAACTTCTTTATTCCTTAGCCTACGAATCTGGCGATCAAGGTTCTAAACTGGGACTACATTGTACAAAAGTCTATCCTTAACGTCCATATCTTATAAAGGAACAACTACAATAAAATCACCAATATTCTTCTCTAATAAAGAAACATGAAACACCAGACGTATTGATGTCAAATCTGTAGGCAACTCTATCTCATAAGCTACTTTCCCAAAATGACTCAAGATCGTATACGGGCCAACAAAGCGGTAACTGAGCTTCCCCTTCTTGCCATATCTCTTCACTCCTTTCATAGGTAAAATTTTCAAATAGTCCAAATCACCAACCTTAAACTCAAGATCTCTTCTCTTCATATTTGCATAAGATTTTTGGTGGCTTTGGGTTGTCTTCAGCCTCTCTCGAATTAACTGAACCTTCTCAATCATCTCAAACACTGAATCTAGCCCTATCACTGTAGCCTCACCTACTTTAAACCAACCAATAGGACATCTACATCTCCTTCTATAGAGAGCCTCAAACAGAGCCATCTAAATACTAGAGTGATAACTGTTGTTGTAATCAAACTCAATCAAAGGTAAATGATCATCCCAATTACCTTTAAAGTCAATAAAACATGATCTCAACATGTCCTCTAAGGTATGAATGGTCCTCTCTGCCAGACCATTTGTTTGAGGATGAAAAGTTGTACTGAGATGAACTTGGGTACTAAGACTTTTCTGAAAAGCCTTCCAAAAGTGAGAGGTAAACTGAGTACCCCTATTAGAAATGATAGTCAATGGAATCCCATGCAACTTAACCAACTCCCTAATATATATCCTAGCATAATCCTCAGCTGAGCTTAGTCATTCTATCCATAATGACCCATATCGAATCATGGTGACGACACGTACGAGTCCACCCTATTACAAAATACATGTTCACCACATCCCACTTCAAAGTGGTGATACTAAACTCCTACAATGCACCACTAGGGATTTAGTTCTCAACCTTGACCTGCGGATAATTTGGGCACTTAGCCACAAACTCTACAATATCCCTCTTCATACCTCTCCACCAATAGATTTCCCATAAATCACGGTACATCTTAGTGACTCCTAGATGGATAGAGTATCGCACACCATGCGCTTCTGTGAGTATTCACTGTCTTAAATCATCAACACATAGAACACATGACCTGTCCCAACAATGAAGCACACCATCTCCCCCTTTAGAGAAAACCTCTACTTTATGATCTCTAACTGCCTCCTTCAACTTAACAAAACTAGGATCCCTATCTTACCTTTCTTTCACTTTGGCAACCAATGAAGATTCTGAACCATTCTTAACCCATATACTACCTTCAGCTGAATCAATCAACCAAACACCTGATCTAGCAAGCTGATGAAACTCCTGAACTAACTTTTCTTATCCTCCTCAACATGAGAAACACTATTCATAGACAACCTGCTAAGGGAATCCGCTACCACATTGTACTTGCTCAGATGATACAACACACTCATATCATAATATTTTAAAAACTCATGCCATCTTCTTTGAAAAAAAATTGATCTTTCTGTGGTAACACATACTGTAAACTCTTATGGTCAGTGAACACATCAACATGAACCTCAAAAAGATAGTGCCTCTAAATTTTTAAGGCTAAAACAACTGCTGCCAACTCAAAATCATAAGTAGGATAATTCTTCTATGGGGTTTAAGCGTATAGAGGCATAGGCTATGGATTTTCCTCTAAGCATCAAAACACAACCAAGACCAACTCTAGAAGTGTCACAATAAACCATAAACCCATTTGTGCCATCTGGAAAATTCAAGACTGGAGCAGAAGTGAGTCGAGTCTTTAACTCCTGAAAACTCTTCTCACAAGAATTTGACCATTGAAATTTGACTTTCTTCTAAGTCAATCAAGACATAGGGGATGCAATAGAATAAAAACCTTCAACAAATCATTTGTAATTGCATTCCAAACCCAAGAAACTCTAAATATCTGATGGTGAGATGGGTCTAGGATAGTTTCTCACTACTTCAGTCTTTTGATGGTCAACTCTAATTCCATTACCAGAAAAAATATGGCCAAGGAAAGATACTGGCCTTAGCCAAACCTGGCAAACAATTGATGAGCTCTAAGGGTTCGCAACACTATACTTAGATGGTCTCCATGATCATTTTCACTAAGGGAATAGATAAGGATATCATCAATGAAGACTATAATGAATATGTCCAAGTACTGTTTGAACAACCTATTCATCAATTCCATGAATTTTCTAGGGGCATTCGTTAGTCCAAAAGACATAACTAGAATTCTAAGTGATGATACCACATTCTGAAAGCTTTCTTTAGAATTTAACATTCTCTGACTCTAAGACGAGATAGTCAGATCTGAGGTCTATCTTAGAGAAATAATTGGCACCTTAAAGTTGGTTAAAATATTCATCAATTCTGGGAAGCGTATAATTATTCTTGATTGTGACTTTGTTAAACTAATGATAATCTATGCACATTCTGAGATAATCATCTTTCTTATGCACGAACAAGACTGGAGTGCCCCAAGTATCTTTTAACTGTTCTTTCAATTCCCTAAGATCAGCCTGAGCCATCCTATAGGGGTAATAGAAATAGGTTAGGTATCAATAAAGAGATTTATTTCGAAGTTAATTTCCCTTTCGGGAGGAACTCCAGGAAGATCTTCAAGGAACACATCTAGAAATTCCCTTACTAATGAAACTGACTCGAGTTCAGAGAACTAGAGTTACCCACTAGTGGCACTAGAAGTAGCAGTCTGCTAAGTCGGGCGACCTACTGGAGATTCTAAAGAAGTAGTTTTTCCCTGTTGGCGATCATTTCTTCCTCTCTACAAAACCACCATATACTCCCGCATCTTGTGACCTGGCTTGCCATATCCAAAACAAACATCACTACCAGCCTTGCACATAACATGATAATTCCAACAACACTTCCCACAGAGTGGATTAATATGACCACTATTCATACTACACTGAGACTTAGATCTTGGTACTCTACCCTGACTGTCTTGCCTGAACATAGGCACTAGCGCACTAGCTAAAAATGGAGCTGGGGCTGAAAATTTCTGAAGGAATTGTGAACGGTTACCACCTTCTGACCTTGGCTGAGAAAAGTCAAAACTACATGTTATGGACCTATTATTCTCTTTTTGTCTCTCTCCTGGTGCTTCTCCTCCTCAATCTGTTGAACACGAACCATGAGTCTAGATAGGTCCATCTCCTTAATTAGCATGGTAGTCTGACACTCCTTAATTACACTATCAGCTATACCAGACATAAACATACTTAGTCTAGACCTATTATCAACAACATCGAAGGAGCATGCCTCTAAAATTGAGTGAACTTAAGGGATTACTCCTTCACGCTCATGTTACCCTGCTTCAAATTGATGAACTCCTGCACCTTAGATTCTCTCAACTCTAAGGGAAAGGACCTATGTAGAAAAACTGTGGTAAACTCCTTGCACTTTACAGGACCTGCCTTAACACCTCGGTCCTCCTTCCACTACTTTAACAAGGTGTGATCTGCATCCTGCAACTAATACTCAACTAACTCTGTACTTTCACTCGAAGTGATGCCCATAATATCAGTCAACTTCTGCACCATATCAAAAAACTCTTACGGATCCTCCTCAAACTTAGATCCCAAAAACAAAGGGGGATTCATTCGAGTGAAATCGTGAATCGTAACTGCAACCATATTTTCCACTGGATTAGCTGGGGCAACATTTCCCATGATCATTTAGGGGATATTCCTGAACGGGTGGGGGTGCATGTTGATCCTCATTCCTTCTTTAGTTGGTTTTTTTGGGAGGCATTATCTGTAAATGAAACGAAGGATAAGTTATAAAAAAGATTTCAAATGGAGCTCATGACCTTTCGCACAACATAAACACTAAAAGAAGGGAAAATTTCCAAAAAGTTTCATATTCTCTTGTCCATAAATGTGGTGCGCTTCACACCCATGTCCAAGACACTACTCAAGTCAGCTTTCAGACTCTCTAGGACGCTTTTAAAACTTAGGGTATGATACTATATTTTGTCACGACCCAAGGCTACCCCCTAATCGCGACAACGGTGCTTACGGTCATAAGTGACCACAAGCTAACCTATGAGCCAGTACCTTCTATAAGCACTAAACATAATATCACTGATATAACATATGTGGAAGATAACCTGATAAAAATATTGTAGAACAAGATACTAAAATATAAATCAAAAAATGATTGAAATATCTGATAACAGTTGATAATACTAAAATGACTGACTAATAGTCTAACTAAGTAAAACCCTATAAACTAACTAAGGAGTTGATGGGATAGACCCCTAACTAACTTCAACTAAATGAACATAAGGAAGTACTAAAATAACTGAAATAAACAAATCATGTCCTCGATAGATTAGGACTCACCACTACTGTTGTTGAGTACGTTGAGCTATCTAAGAGTAGTCGGGATACTGAGCGTCCAAACCTATGTTTTAAGACAACATGGAACAAAGAAAAGTATGTGATCAATACTTTGAACATAATAGTACGTAAGATAAGGATGAGTGAAATACATGAGATAACTGAGCATAAATGCATGAACATGTAAAAATCTGAGAACGCAAAACCAAGTATAAATATGTTACTAAGATAATCTATAATATAAAAGACTAAAATTGGTATAACTGAATAACTAAAAATCTATACACTTGGTCAAGCAAAGCTGAATTGTAATAAGCTGATTACTTAACTTAGACAATGGGATGTATCATATAACCGACATTCCCTAATTTGAGCTAATTGGGTTCAACCTGTAAACCTAGTTTGAAGGGTATCATTACCATACTACAGGTACTAACATTGGTTGTGTGGATTTACTAATCTGATATCTCGAAGGACCAAAGTGTCAAGCATAAACTGATGGATGACCCTTTGAGAGGAAGTCAAGCCTAAACTGACGGGTGACCCCTCATATCCTACACTAGCTGTGTAGTTCTGGAAAGGAACTGCTACTAACGACTCTACCTAACTGACGGGAAAGCCACCATCCCTGTATTTGCTCTGCGTTAAATCCTACTCCCAACTAAACAAACACTTGTATTAAACTGAACTAGGTTTAACTTAACAATATTTCTGCTAACTAATAGTGCTCATCATGATCATAAATATTTGAGTAAAAAATAAGACTCATGGTTTCACTGAATTATTACTTGAAAATCTAAAATCATGTAAAACATGTAGGTATCAGGTGTTCATAACCTGCCAGAATTGAATGACCATAATTTACAATAATAAGCTTTTAAAACGATAATATGGGATCATGCTCCAAACCCAAAAGCATATACATTTCATCAAACATGTGAAAATCATGAACTTGAACATGGGAATGCCTTAAACATGAGGAAACATTATGTATACATGGCTAAATTCATAAATTAGGGGTTTAATATGAAATTCACTTGAACATAACATGGGAATTGCAACACTCAAAACATGATATGACTCATTCAACTTGAAAACACTTTAAAACATAACTTGTAATTGGATTAACAAGTGATTCATGGATTTATTTCATCATGAACATGCATAATCTCATAAATTAAACCAAAAGAGGGCTTTTGGGCTCCATGGGTGAAAGAGACCCATGGATGAACATCCTATATACCTCACTTGATGAAATCTTTAAGATTCATTGAGGATTTACTGAACTTGAAGCTTGAATTCCTTGATTTCTTGGATTGGAGTTTTGGAATTTGTTCTAGGGGAAAGGAAGGGTTTCTTAAGAGCAATTTATGAATAAAAGGTCAAATAATGCTCTTTAGAAGACCCAATTTAATGTTGTGTATGAATTACATGAAGGGACATGACACCTAAACACCCTTAAAATGCCAAGAACAAATACTCAAAGAATTAGGGAGGGGGCAACACTGGCTTTGGAGTAGCGTACTAAGCCGGGCGGCGCCCGCCTTACCTTGGTGGACTGGAGGCGGCGGTACCCACTTTACCCCGATGGACTGGAGGGGGTGGTGCCCACTTATCTCGGTGGTGCTACTGGTTTGGTTTTCCAAACATGCCCCTACGCTCTTCTGAAAATTCTAAAACTCACTTGAGACATACTTTGACCAACCCTAATCATGAATCAACTCAAAAATTGGCGTCCGGAGGTCCGTAATGTTATATATAAAATCATCAAAGTTTAGGGTTCTTGAATATGAATAAGTCCTCAACACTTAGTGGATATTCCAAGGCTTGGGACCCTTAACATGTAACTGTGAGCTGAGTCAAGCTAAGATTAATGTAGGGTATTACAATATCTCCCCCTTTGGAACGTTCATCCTACAATGAGACTGGTTAGACTAAGAGTACTGTACTAAGGTAACTGAGATCATATACTGAACATGCATGACTTGGATCATGATTACACAACTGAGTCTGAAATATGATATATGAATTGAATTGATTTCGTGAATGCATGTAATGACATGGAAATGGTTACATAGCTGAAACTGAGTACGGAAAATAGTCAATCTAAGGAAGAATTATTACCTCAGGCTGAATCTGAGTTTGTGGAGAAAAGATGAGAGTACTTGGTTCGCATATCTGCTTTTTCTTCCCGAGTTTCCCCCTCGATAGACTGATTCCTCCCAAAGGACCTTAACTAAGGCAACTTCTTTATTCCTTAGCCTATGAATCTAACAATTAAGGATGTCAACTAGGACTTATTTGTAGGAAAGGATATCCTTAATGTCCATATCTTCTAAAGGAAAAACTACAACAGAATCACCAATAAACTTCATTAACAAAGAAACATGAAACACCGGATATATTGACGCCAAATCTATAGGCAACTCTAGCTCATAAGCTACTTTCCCAAAATGACTCAAGATCCTATATGGGACAACATAGCGGGGGCTGGGCTTCCTCTTTTTGCCAAATATCTTCACTTCTTTCATAGGTAAAAATTTTAAATGGACTAAATCACCAACCTTAAACTCAAGATCTCTTCTCCTTACATCTGCATAAGATTTCAAATAGATTTGGGCTATCTTCAGCCTCTACTGCTCAACTTTGACTCATTGATAATTTGGCCACTTAGCCACAAACTCTGCAATATCCCTCTTCAAACCAATCCACCAATATATTTCTCGCAAGTCATGGAACATATTAGTAGATCCTAGATGGATAGAGTATTGCGCACCATGCGCTTCTGCAAGTATTCCCTGTCTCAAATCATCAACACACAGAACACATAACCTATCCTGACACCAAATCTCACCATCTCCTCCTTGAGTGAAAACCTCTACTTTATAATCTCTAACTGTCTCCTTTAACTTAACCAAACTAGGATCCCTATCTTGCTTTTCTTTTACTTTGGCAACCAATGAATATTTCGAACCATTCTAATCCCATATACTACCTTCAACTGAACCAACCAATTGAACACTTAATCTATTAAGCTAATGGACCTCCTGAATAACTTCTTCTTATCCTCCTCAACATGAGCAACACTACCCATAGACAACCTGTAAAGGGCATCCGCCACTATATTTGCCTTGCCCAGATGATACAACACACTCATATCATAATTTTTTAAAAACTTAAGCCATCTTCTCTGGCAAAGATTTAGATCTTTCTGCGTTAACACTTATTGTAAACTCTTATGGTCAGTGAATACATCAACATGAACCCAATAAGGATAGTGCCATCAAATTCTTAATACGAAAAAAACTTTTGCCAACTTAAGATAAGGGGTAGGGTAATTCTTCTCATGGGGTTTAAGTTGTCTAGAGGCATAGGCTATGACCTTGCCGCTCTGCATCAAAACACAACCAAGACTAACTTTAGAAGTGTCACAATAAACTACAAACCCATTTGGGCTATCTGGAAAAGTTAAGACTGGAACGGAAGTGAGTCAAGTATTCAACTCCTAAAAACTCTTCTCGCAAGAATCTGACCACTGAAATTTGACTTTCTTATGAGTCAATCGAGACATGGGTGATGCAATAGAAGAAAACCTTTCAACAAATCATCTATAATAGACAACCAAACCTAAGAAACTCTAAATATTTGATGGAGAGATGGTTCTAGGCCAAATTCTCACTGCTTGATTCTTTTGAGCGTCAGCTCTAATGCCACCACCAAAAACAATTTGACCAGGGAACCTACTTACCTTAGCAAAAAATTGTACTGACTAAACTTGGCAAATAACTAATAAGATCTAAGGGTTCGTAACATAATTCTCAGATGGTTTGCATGATCATTCGAACTACAGGAATAGACAAGGATATAATCAACGAAGACTATGACGAACAAGTATAAGTATTGTTTGAACATCCTATTCATCAAGTCCATGAAAGATATATTGGCATTCGTTAGTTCAAAAGACATAACTAGGAATACGATATGACCATACCAAGTTCTGAAAGATGTCTTTAGAATGTCAGATTCTCTGACTCAAAGCTAATGATAGTCGGATCTATGGTCTATCTTAGTGAAGTAACTGGCACTCTGAAGTTTTTCGTACTAGTCATCAATTTTGGGAAGAAGATACTTATTCTTAATGGTGAGCTTGTTCACTGATAGTAATTGATGCACATTCTAAGAGAACTATCTTTCTTGTGCATGAACTAGACTAGAGCGCCCCAAGGAGAAACACTGGGCCTGATGAAACCCTTATCTAAGATATATTTTAACTGTTCTTTCAATTCCCTAAGCTCAGCTAGAGCCATCCAATAGTGGGGAATAGAAATAGGTTGGGTATCAGGAGGAAGATCTATTCAGAAGTTAATTTCCCTTTCAGGAGGAACTCCAGGAAGATCTTTAGGGAACACATATGGAAATTCCCTAACTACTAAAATTGAGTAGAGACTCAGGGTCATCTAACTAGAGTCTTTGACTCAGAAAAGATGGTAAACACACCCTTTAGATATCATCTTTCTTGGTTTAAGATAAGAAACAATCTGACTCCTAAGCACTGAAGTACTACCCCTTTATTCATTGACGGGTTCATTCGAAAACTAAAACTGAACGAATTTGTTTCTACAGTCAACTGAGGCATAAGTGGGGCCAATCCATGTTGAGAATGACATCAAAAGAAGGAATCTCTAACTCTATAAGATCAACTAAAGTTATTTTCTAGGATACTGTGACTAGGCAATTTATGTATACCAGTTTGGCTATGGTAGATTTAACCACTAGGGTAGACACTGAGAAAAGTTATGCTAAAGATTTAGGGCTGACAACAAAATTGACTGTAATATAAGGAGTCACAAAAGAAAGTGAAGCTCTGGGGTCTAATAAAACATATATATGAAGGTAAAAGACTTGTAACGTACCCGTAACATTAGTAGAATCTGGAGAGCATATAGTCTATTCTGGCATTGCCCATTAGTGGTACTAGAAGTAGAACCATGCTGAGTTGGGCGACCTGTTGGAGATGCTGAAGAAGTAGTCTGACACTGTTGGCAATCATTTCTGCCCCTCTATACCACCACCATACACTATCAGATCCTATGGACTGGCTTTCCATATCCAAAACACACATCACTACTAGCCTTACACATACGTTGATGATTCCTAACACACTTACCATAGAGTGGATTAGTGCAACCACTATTCACACTAACTTGAGACTTAGAGCATGGCACTCTATCGCGGCTGTCTTTCCTGAACTTATGCACTAGCGCACTAGCTGAAGATAGAGCTGGGGCTTAAAATTTCTGATGGAACTAAGAACGGCTACCACCTTCTGACCTTGGCTGAGAAAAGTTGAAACTAACTATTCTGACCATCTTATTCCCCCTTCTCTCCTTAAAATTCTCCTCTTTAATCTACTCAGCATGAACCATGAGTCTAGATAAGTCAATCTCTTTAATTAGCATGGTAATCTGACACTCCTTAACCATACTATCGGCTACACAAGACTTAAACTTACTTATTCTATACCTATTATCAGCCACCATCGAAGGAGCATACCTCACCAACTAAGTAAAATTAAGCGAGTACTTCTTCACACTTTATTACACTACTTCAAATTGATGAACTCCTGTAACTTAGATTCCCTCAAATCAAACAGAGAGAACATGTCTAGAAAATCCATGGCAAAATCCTCCCATACTACAGGCCCTTCCTCAAAACCTCGGTTTTCCTTCCACTAGTTAAACCAGGTGTAAGATACATCCTGCAACTGTTACACAACAAACTCTACACTCTTACTCGAAGTGATGCCCATCATATTAGTCACCTTCTGCACCATATCCAGAAACTCCTACAGATCCTCCTCAGACTTGGATCCAAAAATTAGAGAGGGATTCATCTGAGTGAAATCTCAAACCCTAACTGCAGCCATATTTGCCTCTGTATTAGCTAGGGTAATATCTTGCTGGTTATTTCGAGCAGCTACTAAATGGGCTAAGGTAGTGAAAGCAATCTGGAATTCAGCATAGGAGACACGATCATTCAGGTGATATTCCTTAACAGGTGGGGGTGCAAGCTGATCCGCATTCCTTCTTTTGTTATTTTTTCTTGAAGGTATTATCTGTAAATGGAATAAATGAGGAGTTAGAAAAGAGATTTTAAGTGAGCTCGTGTTCTTTCACTTGACATGAACACTGAAAGAAGGGAAAATTTCCTAAAATATTTCATAGCCTCTTGTCTAAAAATGTGGCAAGCTTCACATCCATGCATAACACTCTATGTAACGTGGCTTTCAGACTTCCTTAAACACTTTAAAACTTTAGGCTCTGATGAAAAGTTTTGTCACGACCCAAGGCTACCCCCTAGTCACTACAACGATGCTTACATTTACAAGTAACCCCAAGCTAACCCTTAAGATGGTACCTGTTATGAGCATTGAATATAATCGTACTGATATAACATATATGAAAGATAAGATGATAAAAATACTGCAAAATTGGATACTGAAATATGAATCAAAACATGTTTGAAATATCTAATAACAATAAATAATACTAAAATGACTGGCTGACTATCTAACTAAGTGTCTGAAATCCTTCCAACTGACTAATGAGTTAATGAGACAGACCCCCAAGTAACTCTAACTAACTAAAAATAATGAAGTGCTAAAATAATTGAAATAAACAAATCATGACCTCAATAGATGAGGACTCACCACTATTGATGCTAAGTACGCTGAGTTGTCTAAGAGTAGTCAGGACATTGAGCATTCAAACCTAAGTTAAAAGATGACATGAAATAAAGAAAAGTATGCAATCAGTACTTTAAATATATTGGTATGTGAGATGAGGACTGGCTGAAATGCATGAGATAACTGAGCATAAATTCATGAACATGTAAAAAGCTAAGAACGTAAGACTAAGTATAAATATGTTATAGAAGTAATCTATAACATGAAAGACTAAAATCTATATAACTGAATAACTTAAAATCTGTACACCTGGTCAAGCAAACCTGAACTAAAATACACTGATTACTGTACTGAGACTGTGGTAGGTATCATATAATTGACATGCCCTAATCTAAGCTAATTAGGACCCAACCTGTAACCCCAGTTGAAAGGGTGCCAGTACTATGCCACAGGTACTAATACTGACTGTGTGGATCCAGTAATCTGATGTACCGAAGGACCAAGGTGCCAATCCTAAACTGATGGGTTACCTCGAGAGAAAGTCAAGCCTAAGTTGATGGGTGACCACTCATATCCTATGTTTTCTATGTAGTTTTAGAATACACAGACTGCTACGAATGACTCTATCTAACTGATAAGGAAGCTGCCATCCCTGCATTCGCTCGGTGCTAAATCCTACTCCCAAATGAACTAACACTGGTACTGAACTAAAGTAGGTTTAATTGAACATTATTTATGATAAATAATAGTGCTCATCGTGATCATAAATATCGGAGTAAATGACAAGACTCATGGTTTCATTGAATTATTACTTCAAAATTTAAAATTATGTAAAACACATAGGTATCGGGTGTTCATTACCCGCCAGTGCTGAATGACCATAACATTACAAAAATAACCTTTTAAAATGATAATATGGGATCATGGTTCAAACCGAAAAGCATAGATATTTTATCAAACATATAAAAATCATAAGCTTGAGCATAGGAATGTCTTAAACATAAGGAAACCATATGCTTACATGGCTAAATTCATAAATTAGGGGTTTAACATGAAATTCACTTGAAGATGACATGGGAATTGCAACACTAAAAACATGATATGACTCATTTCACTTGAAAATACTTGAAAACATAACTTGCAATTGGATAAACAGGAGATTCATGGATTTATTTTCCCTTGAACATGTATAAACTCATAAATTAAACAAAAAGAAGGGTTTTTGGTCTCCATGAATGAACATCCCTCGTACCTCACTATATGAAATCTTGAATATTCCTTTAGGACTTCTTGAGCTTGAAGCTTGAAGCTTGAATTCCTTAATTTCTTGTATTGGATTTTTGGAATTTGATCTAGGGGAAAGAGAGGGTTTCTTGAGAGCAATTCATGAATAAAAGGGAAAATAATTCTCTTTGGAAGCCCCAATTTCATGTTATGGACGAATTAGGTGAAGGGAAATGACCCAAATAGCATTAAAATGCCAAGAACAAAAAATGGATGGAATAAAAAGGAGGGCAATGCTGGCTCTGGAGTGGTGGACTAAGCCGGGCAGTGCCCACCGTTCCTAGGTGGATTGGAGGGGGCGACACCCGCTTTTCCCCCATAGACTTAAGGGGGTGGAGCCCTCTTATCTTGGTTGTGCTACTGGTTTGATCTTCCAAACACTCCCCTACACTCATCCAAAAATTCTAAAAATCACTCGAGACAACAATTTCGATCATGAATCAACTCAAAATTAACGTCCCGGGGTTGGGAAGGTTAATAATAAAATCATCGAAGTTTAGGGGTCTTGAAAATAACTAAGTCCTCAACACTTAGTTAAAATTCCAAGGCTTGTACCCCTTAATATACAACTGTGAGTTGAGTTTAGCTAAGATTAATATGGGGTATTACACTTCATGACAAATTTAATTTTGAAATTTCATTTGCTAGCCCCACGTGGCTATTTTTGACCAAATTGTAGGTTTGGTGTTTTATATTAAAATATGGGTATAATTTTACTAGTATTAATTCATAGGCTATGATTTTAATAGGATCAAAGATAAGCGGTTCATCGATGGTTTGAAGTTGCGATTCAACTATGAGCTAGTCTTCAGTCTACTTTTCTAGATGAGATTATCTATTGTATAGGGTGCATGGTAGGTAGGGATTATAGGATAGATTTATACCTAGTAATATCATGATCTGACCTATTTACGAGATTTAGAATAGAAAGTTGATCCAAACATTAACCTAGAATACTCGTTTTGGTTGTAGGATCGTATTGCTCTGGATTATAGAATTGTTTAGTGATAGATTGACGTGAAGGATGCCTTAGTATAAAACATACCATATTTCTTAGTGAATTGGATGATATTCCCCGAGTATACCCTTCTAGTATCTTTATTCCCTTATTTACCATAGTTTCTTAATTTATAATATTAATATCTTATTGTGTTATTTATTGTTGGTCTCGAGATTGTGTTTATGGTACCAATTGGATACCAGGTTAGTATTCTATCCTTTGAAAGGATATGGTTGTAGTTTATAGATGCTTAGACACTTACGGTTGTACTTTTTGGATACTGGTGATGGCATGCATATATTTAGCTACATTTACGCTTATTTAGTTGGATGATTTCGATTAAAACCTTGATTTTCTACTATTTTCTAAAAAGGGATTTATTCCCACTTTTCTTAAGTTTAAAATCTATTCTTTGAAAACAAAAGTCATACCACCCTTACTATTAAATTATGACATTTTTAAACTAAGAATATTACTTGGGAAGTTAGACCAAGGATAATTCCTATCCATTCTTTATCCACTCTCTTTTACCACTACTTACTCATTTTGGTCAAGGGAGATTCTAACCTCTTCTACATTATTCTACTATTTTTATGTTAAACTTAATCTAAAGCAATAGATTTATATTGATTAGGTATTTGTTCAATTTTGGGAATTTATTATATTCTTATTCTCTTTTGTACTATATGTAGTAGATTGGTTATGATGGATTATGAAAGTCTTGGTTTAGGACGAAGCAGTGTATAAGGATATCTGACGTCCCCTATGGACCCCTTTGTCTAATGAGCCATAATTTTGAGAAGGATGGTCATGTAGGTCCTACCTTTGTAAGATAATGATCTGGCGGAGGTATATACACTTGGTACATTATGACACATGATTGGTTAATGATACTATATTATCCTTGAATTTATTCATTAATATGCATTGCCTATCACAAGTATAATTATTTGGTGCTTGCACCTATCGATCTCATTAGGGGATGTATATATATAAGTTATGGTTGTTGTCTGCTGATTGCTTTCTTGTGATTTTCTAGGATTATGGGGCCCAATCAGGATTATAGGTTATCCTGGCTAGCCAAGTACATTATTGTTGGTTGTTATTGTAAGGTTTGTGGCTGGCTAGTTATGTATTGGTACTCGAAGTTGTAGGTACATTTATGATTCCTTTTCTCATTATTAGGGTAATATTATTATTGTTGGGTCACCTTCTAATTATCTACATTTTTGGTTAGAGTCCCTAATTAGACTAGTGCTAGCTTTGGTGATATTAGACAAGCTCCCTTAGAGGAGTACCTTCATGTTGGTTTATCTTTATAGTGTGACTGTATCTATTATTCTCTAGATATTATTTGGATATCATTTTTTCTTTACTACTACTATTGTATATTGTATATCTCTTTCTTTATTAGACTATCATCTATGGACTAACTACTTTTAGAGCTCCGCTTCATCCCTGATTACTAGTAGTATCTGATAGTTCCCTATTAATTTTCCATTAGCATTGTTATGATCTGTTGCTTGAGTAGTTTCCTATAGCTTATATTCTTTCTTTACATGTTATTTAGTATTGAATTTTCTTTGGAGCTCTACCAGTACCATGTGTTTGATACTCATACTACACTTTTGCAGCCTATATATTATAGTACTAGTTCTTACTATTGATATGTGCATCATACAAAGCCATAAGACGTTTGGTGTGAGATCTTAATGTTTGGACTCATTCTTCCACTTCCTCTTAATGTTAGGATGATCTCAATTTTTGTATTTCAGATATGACTTATATATATTTACTCAATATTCCACCTTGTACTACTATTGTATTAGTAGTTCCTATACTAACTTCATCAGGTTTTGGGGATGTGTTTACATTCTTCTTGTCTCTTTTTTTTTGTTTTTTCTTCCATTTTTTGTTAGTTCATTGCTAGGTGTTCCAGACTACGGGTTAGCTTACCCACTGGCAGGTTATGGTAGGGGCCATCATGACCTGAAATCAGGTTATAATACTTTTAAGAGGTTTATCTAAAAAATTAAGATGTTAAGGAGTGTAAAACTGGAGAATGAAAAATTAAATTTGAAGCCCCAAAGTAATAACATGGATGTGTTAAAAAAGTTTATTTGTTGTTAGTGGGAAATAATTAAATGAATGGATGATTGATCAAAAAAAGTGAATCATGTGTTGATAGAAAATACTCCCTACTAAAGATGTGCAATCTAGCTTAAAGAGATGGGCCAAAAAAGAGTTGTGTAGATAAGAATAGTGATAAATAGGTTGGTTAAAGATAAGCTTAATAAAAGTGTGGTATATTAAAGCACTTGGGAAAGTTAGTCACTATTACTGGGCAGAATTATTCCTACTCATCCCTTAGCCTACATTACAAGTCTTAAAGTCCTATTTGATCTTGAGCTTTTATATTCTTATATTAGTGGAGTACTAAACTAAGGTCAAACTAATGGTTTATCTTATATGACATGTAAATTATTTGTGAGAGTGAGTGGAATTTGGTTCATGCACCCATTCTTTTGTTAAGTTGTATATAGGTGGGTGATTATGGGTCTCTCTTGGTATGCGGGTGATGAGTGGTAAATTTAACACTCATTTGCACTTATTATTCGTGCACAATACTATGATTTGAACATATCATTGAGAAATATTTGTGATTAAATGCACTAATTTTCATATTTTGCATTCATGCAGGTTATGAGATGGAAATATATGGATGCGAGCTGAAAAGAATCAAAAGAAAAGAAAGAAGTGCAGTTGAAAGACTTGAAGAACAAACCAGCCTCAGTTACCAAAAACTCGTTCTGTGGGTCACAATCGTGGCTAATCAATCCAGGTCAAAGTACCACAATTGCGGTGTTCTTACCGCAGTCATGGTATCTGTGATCGCGGCTACGCGGGAATGTGCCCAGGGGTAGTTTTGTAATTTAAATTAGCCGAACCCAATTCCCTTTATAGGCTAAAACCCTTTCTCTTTTTGGGCATTCTACACTCTTGGATCATTTTTAATTTGAAGTTCTAAACCCTAATTTGGGCAACAATTGTAATTTTGATTTGGAGACTTTGAATTTATTGAATTGAAGAATGGATGCTTTGAATAATCCCTATGGCATATTTCTTTCTCTTTTCTTCATGAGTAGCTAAGCTTTCACTGTGTTAGGATTATGTTGTACTAAGGTGAAATTATGTATGGGCTGTGATGTATTTGTGTACATGTTAGTTTGTAGACGATGGGTTTCACTACTGCTTTGTTTAATTAGTTGGGATTTGTAGGTGAAAGCCCCAAATACCCATAATGTGTTTGTGGGTGAAAACCACAAATTCTTGAAAGCTCACACCATCCTTGAAAGAGGGGTTTGGGTAAACTCCTGGAACCCATATCATCCTAAAAAGAGGGATATAGGTGACAAACCAATAGTGGACCATTGATGGATGTAGTTTGCTAATTTTCACTCTTAGACATAAGGATGATTAGGAAGTTGACTATGTCTTGGGCATCTTCATAGAAATAGGGATGCCCAATTGAGGTAATAGGTGATTGTAATAGACACACTTGTTAGGTTACCGAAAGGGTAAACAAGTAATATTCTTGAGGGTTTGTTGACAAACTAGCCTCAAGGACCTTCGAGTTAGCTTACCATATCATTGATAACTAGAATATACACTAAATCTTCATGTACCCATGCATAACATTCCCTTAGGTAGACATAATCCCAAGATTCCTCTCATATTGATTTAAAATCAAAATTATTGTTTTAATTTGTTGGTTTGATTTTTTATGGAAAAACATTTACCAAAACCAAATCCCCACTTTATTTATGAATTTTCTTATTCACATTGCAGATAACTCACTAGTAGCATTTAACACCCATAGGACTAGAAACCTAATTTCTCTCCTAGCGGATTCGACCTCAACATAAGTTGAGCTATTAAGAACGACCGTCCTCTACGATTTTTCAATGGTGTAGGTGACCATTATCAAAATGGTGCCATTGCCGGGGAGTGAAATTTAGGTTTTACTTGTGTGGTGTTGAGTGTTACTTTAGGTACACCCATAGAGGTTTGTATTTATTTTGGTTTTTGTTTTTGCTTTCCATTTTAGGTGATTCTCATAGTGTGCAAAGAATAGTGAGAGACAATGCAAGTCACGCCGGTTCTTTTGATAGCCCTCTTGATGATGAGGATCAACTCAATGGCGTTGGTCATTCAAGTGCCATCCGTATCCCACCTACTCATGGGAATAGTGTCTTTCTTTATACAAGTGTGTTATGCCCCAAAACCGGGTCCTGAGATGTCACACGGTGCTTAAGACTACAAATAGCCCTAAGCTAACCCCTTTGAGCCTGCTACTTCATATACTTACTTACTTAGAGGTAGAATGCATGAACGATAACATAACAATATCAAATGGTAAGAAAATATTAATGAAATAATTGGTTTGAACAAACTGCAACTCAAGGGAAACCTCAAAATACTGGTAATCTGACGACTAGTCTGACAAACCTCTACCACTCCAAACTAGAAAGTCGTTGGGACAGGTCCCCAACTGACTCATACTCAACTTACAAGAATTAAACAGCTACTAAATGAAACTGGAAGTCTAAGAATAACTAGTCCCCGAAACATGAGGACTCACCACAGCTGATATGTAGATAGGAGTGCTCGAAAGGATCATAGATGAGGCAGAGACTGAGCACCTGAACCTACATTACGAGAATATATGGCACACATACAAAATATATGGGTCAGTACTTTGGGAATGTACTGAGCATATGGGGGAGTGCGAAATTAAAATAACCAATATCATATGTTTCTATAGAAAACCTGCATGGTGTAAAACATACTCACATAGCTTGAAATAAATATATGCCACAAGACTCATAAATCATCATGCTTTTACTTAAAATCTCAAATTATCATGACACTTGAAATTATTAGGACCCTAGATTTCCAAAACACTTATACTTTCAAAACTTTGAAACTTTAAGACTAAAACTCTTTGAAACTTGGAAAACTTTAGGACTTAGAGAACTTTAGGAACTTAGGGAGTTTCTCTTAACCGACATAAACCATGTGAGCTACATGGAGTCCAACGTCTTACCCACGTTAGGGAGAGTTGTTCTATCCTTGCCATTGGATAAAACCTTAACTTTAGTGATCATTATCTTAACCCACTTGGGGTATATCAAGAACCTGCGGTGGCACGTAGTTCTGGGGAATGAGACCTAGGAATCAAGCCCAACTCGACACTAAATACTACACCCTTACTTAGCTCAGAACTTTAGAAAATCCACCTTAAAACAATTCAACAATATATATATATATATAGATAATGGGAGCCAAAATACATCCCCTTTACTTCAAACTCAAGAATGTGGATTTCTATCTTATCTTACAATTAAAACTCACTTCTTGATATTCTTTAAAAATCGCTAACATCTCATTCTCAAACTCATGCTTTAACCATAAGGTTTAATTCACAATAATAGGACTTGAAATTCTCAAAACATGATATAGACGTTGAATTATGCAACTTAAACCATACATTGACAATTTAAACCATTAATATGCATAATAATATTACAACTCAAAGCTTGGGTAAGACATAGTTTCATAAAACTCACAATATAATAACATGATAGGAATTCTCCATGAATTTACGAAACACTTTATGAAAATATGTAACTTTTGGGCACAAAAACAAAAGGGTGTTCTTGTTCAAAACCACATACCTTAAACTTGGAGCTTTTGGATGACTTCAAAATTTTCGGATGGTTATTCATGAACTATTGGGTGTCCCTCGTAGCCCTCTTAATGGGGAATTAAAATATGCAAGAATTATTGAATTCTCATGGTTGAATCTCTTGATAATTGGGTTTTTATGTTGAAACCCTAACCCTATGGTTGAAGGTGTGCAGAGAATTTTGAGATGTTTAACTAAAGAGAATAGAAGAAAATACGTTCTCTGAGGGTTATAAGTCTTGGGAAGTGAAGGAAAAAGAACAAAATACCCTTACTAAACCGCTTCCCAATTGCTGAAAATCTAAGGCTAATGACATTTGTGATAGGCCGTCAGATTTGTGATAAGTCGTCACAAATGTCATCACTGGAGGGCTAGAATCTGCCTATGGTTGACGACATTGGTGATAAGTCATCACACTTGTGATAACTTATCAAAAAATTTCATCAATGGGGGTGGAAATCTGCCTAAGGCTGACGACATTGGTGATAAGTCGTCACACTTGTGATAACTTATTACAAAATGTCGTCACTGGGGGTGGAAATCTGCCTAAGGCTGACGACATTGGTGATAAGTCATCACACTTGTGATAACTTATCACAAAATATTGTCACTGGGGGTGGAAATCTGCCTAAGGCTGACGACATTGGTCATAAGTCGTCACACTTGTGATAACTTATCACAAAATGTCGTTAGTCAGTTTTCCAGGATGACGTGCTGGAGTAAAATGGACATAACTTTTTGCTCCGGTATCGGATTTAGGTGAAATTGGTATCATTGGAAAGATAACTCAATTATGTATATTTTGGTGGGTTATGAGATCAGAAATTCATAGTATAACGAGATATGCTCTTTTGAAGTTTACTATACGAATATCCATCTCAAGAATTCAATCGGCAAGGAATATTTTGATTCGTCTAATAGCTAGGACACTTTTGAGGACTTAATACTCATCAAGATAGATCATGTAGCTACCAAATCACTAACTTTATTTCTAACGATCTTGAAATAGGGTTCTACTATTAGTTGAAATTCTCGGGGTATAATAATATCTCCCCCTTGGAAACATTCGTCCTCGAATGTCACTAGTTAAGCTGGGAATGCAAAGAAACTGAGGATGCACAGTTGGAATAGTTCTCTAAATTGAATCTATGTCATTCTAAACATTCGAGTATTTTTTAGAGTGCACAAATTTGCAACAAAATAGCTATATAGCTGAATCTTTTATTAGATAGGGGCTGAATTAAGAAAAAGTAATACCTTCTTCTTGCTCTGAACTTGTGAAGAAGAGGTGTGGATACTTGGATTGGATATCTGCTTTCGCTTCCCAAGTAGCACCCTCAACTAATTGGTTCTGCCATAAAACGTTGACCAATGGAAATTTTTTGTTCCTTAGTCTACGGACTTGGTAATCTAGGATCTCAACTGGAACCTCATCAAACGAAAGGTTATTCTGAACATCTAAGATATCTGAAGAATCCACAATGACAGAATCACCAATATGTTTCCTAAGCATGGAAATATGGAAAATAGGATGAACAACTGACAACTCTATAGGTAACACAACTTCATAGGCTATGTTCCAAACACGACTGAGAATTCTGTAAGGGCCAACATAATGGGGACTAAGTTTTCCTTTCTTCCCAAACCTTTTCACCCCTTTCATGGGCGAAATTTTTAGATACACCAAATCATTAACGTCGAACTGAAGGTCTTTTTGTCTCACATCTGCATATGACTTTTGACGACTCTAAGCTGTCTTTAAACTTTCTCTAATCAACTTCACCTTCTCCATCGCCTCAAATACTGCATCGGGTCCAACCAAAGTAGCTTCACCCACTTCGAACCAACCTATGGGTGATCTACATCTCCTACTATATAAATCCTCGAATGGTGCCATATTGATACTAGCATGGTAACTATTGTTGTAAGAAAACTCTATCAACGACAAATGTTCATCCCAACTACCTTTGAAATCAAGGGCACACGCTCTTAACATGTCCTCTAAAGTTTGGATAGTCCTCTCAGCCTGACCATCTATCTGCGGATGAAAAGCAGAACTCATATGAACTTGGGTACCAAGACCCTTCTGAAACACTCTCCAGAACTGAGAAGTGAACTGAGTAACCCTATCCAAAATGATAGACAAGGGAACTCCATGCAACCTGATCAAATCCCGAATATACAATATAGCATAGTCCTCAACTATATAAGATATCTGACTTAGTTAGCCTATCGACAACAACCCGGATAGAATCATGATGACGTCGGGAAAGAGGTAAGCTAGCCACAAAATCCATTTTTATCTCTTCCCACTTCCAAGTTGGGATACTAAACTCTTGCATCACACCACCAGGTCTTTGGTGCTCAACCTTAACCTATTGACATGTTGCACACTTCACCACAAAATCATCTATATCCTTCTTCATATCACACCACCAATAGATTTCCCGCAAGTCATGGTATATCTTGGTAGTGCCAGGATGAATAGAATACCGCACACCATGTGCTTCAGCCATAATTCTCTGCCTCATATCACCAACATCAAGAACACATAATCTACCCTGTAACCTCAACACCCCATGTCCCCTTGATAGAAAACCTCTACCTTTTGGTCCTTGACTGACTTCTTTAGTCTGACCAAGATAGCATCTAAGTCTTGCTTCTTCTTCACTTTCGAAACCAAAGAGGATTTAGAACTACTCTGCACCAAAATATTTCTCTCAATGGAATCAAGAAACTTAACACCCAGTCTATCCAGACGATGCACATCACGAGCCAACTCTTTATTACCTTCCTCTACATGCAAAATACTACCCATAGACATCCTGCTAAGGGCATCTGCCACAACATTGGCCTTTCCCGAATGATATAAAATGCTCATATCATAGTCTTTTAACAATTCTAACCACCTCCACTACCTATGATTCAACTCCTTCTGAGTCCACAAATACTGCAGGCTTTTGTGATCAGTAAAAATATCAACATGCACACCATACAAATAATCTCTCCAGATTTTCAATGCAAACACTACAACAGCCAACTCTAAGTCATGGGTTGGGTAATTCTTCTCATGAGGTTTCAACTGTCTAGAAGAATAGGTTATAACTTTACCTCTCTTCATCAACATACAACCCAAACCAACTCTCAAAGCATAACAGTGTACCAAAAAACCATCTATACCATCAGGCAACGTCAACACAGGGGCAGAAGTGAATCGAGTCTTCAACTCCTAAAAACTCTTCTCACAAGAATCCAACCAGAGGAACTTAACTTTATTTTAGGTCAACCAAGTCATGGGAGATGCAATGAAGAGAACCCTTCAACAAAACGGTGGTAATAGCCAGCTAGACCCAAGAAACTTCTAATATCATATGGAGAGATAGGCCTAGGCCAATTTCTTACAGCTTTTGTCTTTTGAGGATCAACTCTAATACCTTAAGCTGAAATAATATGACCCAGAAACGCTACGGAGCTTAGCCAAAACTCACACTTACTGAATTTGGTGAACAACTTATGATCTCTAAGTGTTTGCAAGATGATTCTATGATAGTCTGCGTGATCTCTCTCACTTCGGGAATACACAAGGATGTCGTCGATAAACAGAATGACGAACATATCAAGATATGGCTTATACACTCGATTCATGAGGTCCATGAAAGTTACTGGGGAATTAGTTAGCCCAAAATACATGACAAGAAACTCAAAATGACCATAGCAGGTTCGGAAGGCTGTCTTCGGGATATCACACCCTCTTACTTTAAGTTGTGATAGCCGGATCTAAGGTCTATCTTGGAGAAATAAGTTGTACCTTGCAACTGATCAAACAAATCATCTATTCTCGGAAGAGGGTACTTGTTCTTGACTGTGACCTTATTAAGCTGACAATAGTCAATGCACATACGCAAAGAACCATTTTTCTTATGCATGAAAAGGACAGGTGCGCCCCAAGGATATACACTAGACCTTATAAAAACTTTGTCTAAGAGATCTTTGAGTTTTTCTTTAAACTCCTTAAGCTCTGTAGGTGCCATACGGTAGGGAGAAATAGCAATAGGCTGAGTGTCGGGAAGAATATTAGTCCCGAATTCTATCTCTCTCGGGAGGTACCCTTGGGAGATCTTCCAGAAATACATCAGGAAACTCATTAATAATGTTGACTGAATGGATACCAAGGGTTTAAGTCTTTGTGTCCTTAACTCTAACTAAGTGATAAAAGTAACCCTTATATATAAGCTTCCTGGCTTTAAGATAAGAAATAAAATGACTCTTGGGAGGTACTAAACTCCCTGACCAATCAAAAACTGGTTCATCAGGAAACTAAAATTTGACTACACGAGCACGACAATCTATAGACGCATAGCAGGAGTAAAGCCAGTCCATACCCAGGATAATATCAAAATCAACCATCTTTAACTCTATCAAATCAGCAAGTGTGACTTTATGAAGGACTGTAACATGATAATTCTTCTATACTTGCTTAGAAACAACAGACTCTCCTACTGGAGTAGAAACTAGAATAGGCTCAGAAATACTTTCGGGACTCTTCTCAAACTTCACAGCAATAAGTCGGGTCACATAAGAAAAACTTGACCCAAGGTCCAATAACACATATACATCAAAATAAAATACACAGAGCATACCAGTAACAACATCGGGAGAGTCCCCCTTATCATGATAGGAAGGTAGGGAATAGAACCTATTTTGGCGCTGATCGCCAGCAGTACTAGAAGAAGCGCTCTGAGGAGGAGCTGGACAGGCTGCGGAAGCTGATGCACTAGTGGCCTAGGTCTGGGGCCAGGTATATCTGCTTCCCTATCTGGCATGTGGTCACTCTATAAGCTTGTGTCCTATCTTTCCATACCCGAAACAACCACGTTGTTCATCCAAACACTCACCCTGATGGGTCCTACCATACTTGGCACAAGGAGGGAAGTTGGGCATGCTGCTCACACTCTGCTGAGTCCTGTACATAGATGACCTGTTTCCCTACTCTAGCCTACCTCTAGGTTCTAGGTCACTAGCGAATGAGGGTGTTAGCATAAAAGAACGACTTTGGAACTGAGGGAAGTTCCCTCCCTGGGATCTAGCCTGACCGTATTCGTGTTGTTCAGACCTGGCTCTCTTATTACCTCTCACTCTATCTCTTTCCCGTATCTTATCCTCCTCTATTTACTAAGGATAGATCAACTACCTAGATAAATCCATCTCTTTTTTCAACATAGCAGTGTAGCATTCTTTCAGTACTAAACCCGACACACCTATCATAAACTTTCTCATACCAGTTCGGGTGTCCGAGATCAAGTCAGGCACATATTTTGCTAGATGATTGAACTTTAAGCAGTACTCCTTAACAGTCATGGAGCCCTGTCTTAAGTTCATAAAATCTTCAATCTTCGCCTCCCTTAACTCCAAAGGAAAAAACCTATCCAAGAATGCATCTTGGAACATCTGCCAGGTAATGGGAGCATCATCCTCCCCTCTACCCTTCCTCCAAGAAACCACCCAGTCATACACAATGTCCTTCAACCTATAAGATGCTAACTCCACACACTCTTCTTTAGAAACACGCATTACCTGTGTGATCTTCCTTATCTCCTCAAGATATAACTATGGATCTACCTCTTTCTTTGACCCATAAAACTCTAGCGGACTCATCTGCATAAATTCACAAATTTTGGCAGCAGTTAAGTCACCTCTCTGCTGCTGAGGAGTTGCGGCCTGATTGGCCTGGATAGTGATAGCTTGGGCCAGTGCCTTGAAAGCTGCCCTAAATTCGGCATGGTACATGTTTTCATTCAGAGGATCAGCGGGCTGAGGTTTTTTATCGTTGTTATTTCTTCAAGCTCGGTGGGGAGGCATATCCTGAAATAAAATAGAACAAAATAATAGATGATAGTGACAACTTAAGCATGATGGACTTGAGAGGAAGAAATTACTAACTTGACCACGATGGACTAAGAGGAAGAAATGACTTATTCCTAAAATATTTTGTAGCCTCTTGCTCATAGATGTGGTGCGCTACACACCGATGATCAAGACTCTACTTAACGTGGTTTTTCATACTCCCTAGGACTCTCTAAACCTTAGGATCTGATACCAAGATTGTAACTCCCCAAAATTGGGTCCTGAGACATCACACGGTGCTTAACGCTCCTAGTAGCTCCAAGCTAACCCCTTTGAGCCTGCTACTTCATATGCTTACTTACTTAGAGGTAGAATGTATGAACGTTAACATAGAAATATAAAATGGTAAGAAAATATTAGTGAAATACTTGGTTTGAACAAACAGCAACTGCAAGAAAACCTCAAAATACTGGTAACTGACGACTAGTCTGAAAAACCTCTACCACTCCAAAACTAAAGAGTCATTGGGACATGTCCCCAACTGACTTATACTCAACTGACAAGAATTAAATAGCTACTAAATAAAACTGAATGTCTGAGAATAACTAGTCCCCAAAACATGAGGACTCACCATGGCTGATATGTAGATAGGAGTGCTCGAAAGGATCACTGATGAGGCTGAGACTGAGCATCTGAACCTATATTACAAAAATATATGGCACATAGACAAAATATGTGGGTTGGTACTTTGGGAATATACTGAGCATATGGAGGAGTGTGCAATTAAAAAAACCAATATCATAAGCTTCTATAGAAAACCTGCATGGTGTAAAACATACTCACATAGCTTGAAATAAATATATGCCACAAGACTCATAAATCATTATGCTTTTACTTAAAATCTCAAATTATCATGACACTTGAAATTATTAGGACCCTAGATTTCCAATACACTTATACTTTTAAAACTTTGAAACTTTAAGACTAAAACTCTTTGAAACTTGGAAGACTTTAGGACTTAGAGAACTTTAGGAACTTAGGGAGTTTCTCTTAACCGACATAAACCATGTGAGCTACATAGAGTCCAACGTCTTACCCACGTTGGGAAGATCTGTTCTATCTTTGCCATCGGATAAAACCATAACTTTAGTGATCACTATCTTAACCCACTTGGGGTATATCAAGAACCTACGGGGGCACGTAGTTCTGGGGCATGAGACCTCGGAATCAAGCCCAACTCGATGCTAAATACTACTCCCTTACTTAGTTCAGAACTTTAGAAAATCCACCATAGAACAATTCAACAATATATGTATAAATATATAATGGGAGCCAAAATGCATCCCTTTTACTTCAAATCCCCTTTACTTCAAACTCAAGAATATGGATTTCTATCTTAACTTACAATCAAAACTCACTTCTTGATACTCTTTAAAAATTACAAACATCTCATTCTCAAACTCATGCTTTAACCATAAGGTTCAATTCACAACAATAGGTCTTGAAATTCTCAAAACATGATATAGACGTTGAATTATGCAACTTAAACCATAAATTGACAATTTAAACCATTAATATGCATAATAATATTACAACTCAAAGCTTGGGTAAGACATAGTTTCATAAAAACTCACAATATAATAACATGATAGGAATTCTCCATGAATTTATGAAATACTTTACGAAAATATGTAACTTTTAGGCACAAGAACAAAAGGGCATTCTTGTTCAAAACCACATACCTTAAACTTAGAGCTTTTGGATGACTTCCAAAATTTTGGAAGGTTATTCACGAACTATTGGGTGTCCCTCGTATCCCTCTTAACGGGGAATTAAAATATGCAAGAATTATTGAATTGTCACGGTTAAATCTCTAGATAATTAGGTTTTTATGTGGAAACCCTAACCTTGTGGTTGAAGGTGTTTAGAGAATTTTGAGATATTTAACTAAAGAGAATAGAATAAAATACGTTCTCTGAGGGTTATAAGTCATAGGAAGTACATGAAAAAGACCAAAATACACTTACTAAACCGCTTTCCAATTGCTGAAAATCTAAGGCTGACGACATTTATGATAGGCTATCAGCTTTGTGATAAGTCATCACAAATGTCATCATTGGAGGGGTGGAATATGCCTAAGGTTGACGACATTGGTGATAAGTCATCACACTTGTGATAACTTATCACAAATTGTCATCACTGGGGGTGGAAATCTGCCTTAAGGATGATGACATTGGTGATAAGTCATCACACTTGTGATAACTTATCACAAAATATTGTCACTGGGGTGGAAATCTGCCTAAGGCTGACGACATTGGTGATAAGTCGTCACACTTGTGATGACTTATCACAAAATATTGTTACTGGGGTGGAAATCTGCCTAAGGCTGATGACATTGGTGATAAGTCATTACACTTTGATAACTTATCACAAAATGTTGTCAGTCAGTTTTCCAGGCTGACATGCTGGAGTAAAATGGGCATAACGTTTTGCTCCGGTATTGGATTTAGGAAAAATTGTATCGTTGGAAAGATAACTCAATTATATATATGTTGATGTCTCATGAGCGCAAAAATTCATAGTATAATGAGAGATATGTGCATTTGAAGTTGACTATACCAATATCCATCTCAAGAATTCAATCGGCAAGGAATGTTTTGATTCTTCTAATAGCTAGGACACTTTTGAGGCCTTAATAGTCATCAAGATAGATCATGTAGCTACCAAATCACTAACTTTATTTCTAAAGATCTTGAAACAGGGTTCTACTATTAGTTGAAATTCTCAGGGTATTACAAAGTGCCATATTGAATATGCTATAAATGGATGTACTTTTTGGGGGATAAACCTATGAGGAATACAACTTGCATTTAAAGAACTTCATCGAAGTGTGTGAACCCTTTTATATTGCACACATAACCCAAGAGTCCATTCATCTTCATCTGTTCCTATTTTCTCTAACGGGATAGGCGATATTGTGGCTTCGCTCACTTTCGTCCAAATCAATCACTTCATGGGTGTAACTCACCATGGTCTTCGTTGACCAGTATTTCCCACTATCCAAAATTCTCCAATTACGTGATGACATCATAAACTTTATACAATTGAATAGGGAACCCATGTACAAGGTGTGGGAAAGGTTCAATAGAAAACTCATGCATTTTTCCAACCATAAGGTCCTGAAGAAGATGCTTCTCCAAATCTTCTACCGGGATCTTGATCCACTTAAGAAAACCATGGTAGAAAACGCGGCGGGGGACTCTCTTGTGAAGTTGACTTATCATAAAGCTTTAAATTCTCTTGATAAAGTTACTAAGCACAACTGGGGGTGGCATACCCGGGATGTCAAAGTACCAAAAAGATCTCCTACTACCTCCTCTATTAACTAGGAACAAAGAATGAGAGATGGGGAGAGATAGGAGAATATGGCAAAAATAATGACTCAATTTGTTCTTTTGATGAAACATATGATGGGTGCACCCACAAAAGAGGTGAATTCCATGGAATCAAAGGCCTATGATGATGAAGAGGCCAAGAAGCTTGATAAGGAGATTAGGTATTTGACCAATTATTCAGGAGATTCCCAGCCCGCCTATCAAAGTCAAGGTGAGAACCAAGGTCGAAACGAAAAGGATAAAGATCGTGACCATGAATAAAGGGATAGAGACCGTGACTATGATTATTATGTGCCTCCCATGACTAGGAAAAGAACAAAGAAGGTAGCTCCGCCGATCTTGATAAATACAAAACCAAAGATGTCTTGGCAAGAATTTTGATAAAAGTAGAGGGAACAGATAAAATAGTTCATGAATTAAAAGGAAATTTTTTGCAACTCAACTAAATGATTGTGTCTTACACTGCTTCTATCAAGCAATTGGAAACACAAATCAAGCGAATCTTCACTCAATTTAAAACTAGCCCAAAGGGGGGGTCTTCCTAGTGACACTATGTGAACCTAAAATATAAAGCTCAAGTATTGGGAATCGTCAGTAGGAGTTGTAAGACTCTTGGTGATCAATTTGAAGAAAGTTAAGGGAGAAAATGTGAATAATAAGAGCCTAAGTTTGAGCTAATAAATGTGATTACTAAGGTTATGGTTTAGTCGAAAGAAAGTCCCCAGACATCTCAAAGTGGAGAAGATGAAAAAGAATTGGTGGAAATGGATGAAGAGGTGGTTGAGAATGATAAACCACAAGATAATGTATTTCCCACCATGCAAGTTCACCCTCTATTTCCACAAAGGCTTAAAAGGAAAGAGAAGAATGACAAGCTCAATAAATTCATAACATAGCTTAGCAACCTTTGTATTAATATATCACTACCTAAGTCTATCCAAGAGATTTCGGGGTATACTACGGTTATGAAAAAATTGACGTCAAAGAAAAAGCTTATTGGAGGTGACACCATTGAAGTCACCATAGGTGTATTGCTAGAATGAGTAGCGTAATCTCATGCCCTTTGAAATATATCGAAGGCTTGGATTTAGCACCCCCTCTCCAACGTTAAATAAGCTTTTAATGGCGGACCGGTCCATAAAGAAATAGGTTTGTATTTTGTTTGATGTGTTTATGAAAGTGGATAAATTCATACTTATAGTTGATTTTATGGTTTTCGATTTTGAAATGGACCAATAGGTTCCTATTATCCTTGGTTGAACTTTTCTCGCTACCTAAAAGGCCATTGTAGTTTTGGAGCTTAAGGAAATGAGGTTTAGAGTACATGATGGTGAAGTGTCATTCCGAGTGGTCACACGGAGAAGCAACCCATAGAGATTAAGGTGGTGTCGGTGATAGGTGTTGAGTATAAGGAAGTAAATAATGGGTCCCTTGAGGATCTAACTTGAAAAATATGGAAGACGTCATGCCACGACGATAACTAAGGCGCTATAAGGGAGGCAACCCACAAATGCCACAAAAGTGGCTCATATACTTTGCTTTTAATTTCGTATTGTAGATTTTAATTTCGTCATTTGAATAATACATGCATTTATGGAACTGTGGAGTGTGTTGAATGAGTTTGAGAAAGGGAAAGTGTGAAATTTTAGCTTAGTAATCTGAACAGGGGAAAATATGTCAAAATGAGTAATAAGCTGAACAAGGGAAAATAGAGGTGCAAAAAGGCCCCTAGTTACCGCGATCATGGGACATTGGCCTCAATCATGGTCACCCACATGTCTGCAATCGCTGACCCGTAACTGCTATCATGGTAGAGTCAGTTTAAAACACCATCCGAATACACATTTTCCTCAAACACCTTTCTTAAATTTCCTCTCAAATTGCACCCATTATTGGGCACACTTTGGGCATTCAAAAGCATTTAAGCATCCCTCTTGCATCATTCTCTCAGGTAAGTGTCTTGAATTAATGCTTTAAATGTGTAAAATAGGTCATAGAATGCATGTCATAGGGAAGCCTTAAATTTATGATTTTCAATGTTAAATTTGAGTTCAAATGAACTTGTGTGGTGGTTAGTTTCTAGAATTTTGTGTGCACGCGCATGGGGAAGTCTTGAGTACCCAAATTATGCGTAAAGTTAAGAAAAATGAAGGTTCACACCAAGTGATCGGTCAAATGCCTAGATGAGTATTCACTAGCTATTTTTACATTCTAAGGGAATAATCGAGTACCTAGTAATCTTGTTCAATGATTTTAGTGCAAATTCTGGTTGTAGAACATGTTTTGGCTAAAGATTTAAATTTTTGGACGTTAGAAATTTTGGATTGAAATCGGGCTCAGGTACTGCGATCGCGATCATCGGGATGGTGATTGCAGCCCTGCGATTATAGCTCTATGGATGGAGATCACAGTAACTAAGGCTGATTTTTTGTCTGTGCCAAAAAGTTTGCACTTCAAATTTTTGTCCAAACACCACCAAGTAACCATCTCATGGGCTTTAGTGAACAATATGGATTATTTTGTGCATGTAAATATCAAGGATTAATGTTCTTGTATTGTTCTCATGTTTTTCAGGATCATATCATAGAAAATTTTTACCAAATCCAATTAATGGCCCCCGAGTGTCACACTCTTTACTATGGTCATCTGCTGAGGACAAAGCTACTCCCATAGAGGGGAATATACTTGGAAAAAGTGCCAAAAAAGCTTCCAACATTTAATGATAGGATTATGGACATGGGGTGGAGGTGTTTTGCCCCGGATCTTTGCAAGGCGAATGAGCAATGGGTCTGTGAGTTCTACGCTAACCTAATTGTAGTACCTTTCTCAAACTCATCCAATATGATTATTAGGATCTTAGGGAAGGAGGTGAACTTTGGGGAATAAAAACTAAATGATATATACGAGCTCCCTAATGCAAATATGGGTGAGTTTGAAGAAAAACGGGTGTGATTCGAGAAGCTAGTTGGCAGAAAGACTATGTCCCGTAAAGGAAGTCTCTTGGGCAATGACCAAGAGAAACATATACATGAATGAATTCACTGCCAAAGATCGGATTTGGTTGAACATCATATTTAGATGAGTCTCCCCTTTGTATTATATGAAATTAGTTCTTGATTTGCAATCTCGGATGGCTTCTTGCATTCTAGACGACACTTCTTTGAATGTTGGTCAGCTCGTGGTTTCTGACATAAAATTCTTCAAGAACCAAAGTGGTACACACCTATCTTTCTCCTCTTTGATTACAGAGTTATGCAGGTGAGTAGGATTTGAGGAGTAACCAGGAGATACTTGGGTGTGCCTTGGCACCCCCATTCACCCTCTCATAATTCTAGGGGAGGGTGTACTGGGTAAGAGCAAAACGAAAAAGATTGACTTGGGTAAGTCGACTTGTGAGTAACCTGAGTATTGTAGGAAATACACATACAGTCCTCTTGAGGATCTTGGTGTTGATATTAGGTCCATTAAAGAGCTCGTGTCGGTATTGTCCAGTGGTCGGGAGATCCCTCCACTACCCGTCATTCATATATGGCCTGCTCTGATTAGGAGAGGTACTTGGAGGACTAGAAGAAGAAGGGATCAACCATTTATAGGCTCAATAGGGCCTACTCATCATTAGCAGTGTCTCATAGAGAGCTCCAAGAATCGCACGAGAATATGGTAAAAAGGGAGAAGAAGAGGGATAAATTTTTAGCGAGATATGGAAGGGGGTAAAGGTCCTTCAAAAGGTCCTAAAACCCTGAGATAGACTTCCCTCCTCCCAATAGGGAGTGATTATAAGTCCCCAGAAAAGTGGTTTGATCATGAGGAGACATGTTGATGTAGATTCCAAGGGAGAGAGCAACTCTTAATGCGATTTTAGGGAGCACCCTTATCTCTCTTTATGCTTGATTGTTTAGGCAGTGAGGACACTGTTATATTTTTAGTTGTGGGTGCCTATCTCCACATTCATTTTATTTGGTCCTATTTTATTGATATTTTTTATGTTTTTATATTCTTTTCGATGATATTTTTCCCTTGGGCTGTAATATTCGAGCTCTCTGATGGTACCCACATTTTCATGGATTAATCATTTTTGTTTTTATATTTTTACTCTATCTTTGTTTTGCTTATGGCGACATCGAACGAGCTTTTCCCTATTATAGATTGATTGACAAAATTCTTAAGGGAAAAATGTTGTGATTGGGTTTTGAGCTAGGGATGCAGGGGAAGTCTGAGTACCCATAGCATCGAGGTCATAAATGCAAGGAAAGTATGAGTACCTATGGCATTTTGGAGTTGGGATCGCATTTATCCTATGGCAATGACTGAGTAGTCGTATGGTTTGCCCGTATGAAAGCCAAAATGTAAGACAAAGGCTTGGGTTTGTGCCATAATTAGCAAATTATGCATAGTACAAATCCAAAGCAAACACCCCACTATCCATAAAAATTTGAAAATCAAGGGTATGGACATGAGCAACCTCGTAACAATTCTTTTTCTCCTTTTGTGACTCCAAACTATTGGATTTTGAAAATTGATAGATATTCCATTTTTATCTCTAGCGGGAAGGGCAATTGAGCCTCCTTGGCAAATTCCCATACCATGTGCGGTGAGCTTATTTTTTCAAATCCCATGTATACTTGTACCATCTAAAACTTGCCCCATTAGTCTCTCAAGGCTAATTTTGATTGTACTCGGTTGGTGAAATGATCCTAGGCAATCTTTAAGATATTGGAAGTCCACTCTAGCCTAAAAAGCCTACCCTTGAATAGATATTATCTCTAGTCACCCACTTTGAGCCTTTGGACCTTTCTTTGGTAAGAACATTGCAAGCCATGAGTTATTCAATTTTTATCCCTCTTTTGAACCTTATCCTCCTTGAACTTAAAAATACAACTTGAGACTAAAAGCCTAAGTTGGAGGTGGTAAATATTTAAAGAGGTAACTTTGGGCCACGAAGTTGTAAGTGAATGCCTAAGAGCTTAAGCATTAAGAAAAAATGAATATGAAAAAAAGAGCATCCAATAGTGTAAAGAAAATCATGAAGTGTGCAAGAAAAATAAACGAAAAGAAAATGGGTGAATCAAGGAAATAAACATAGGCACATGTGTAAAGAGTAAAAATAAAACAAGTGGCCCATAGTCCAAAGTTGGATGTAATAGTGTGATGTAGATGTTCAAGTAGGGTATAGACATGTTTTTCCTACATTACAAGCTCAGAAAACCCATCGAGATCTCCAACCAAGTATATTCATTATAGTGGCAATTGAAAATAGGGGCAAGCCAATGGCATGGTACTTGTTAGCACTGAGAATCCTTGTGTGTGAGACAGAGATATTTGCACTTAAATCCCTTGTTGAATATTTGATAACATGGTGTGTGGAATTTTTCTTGTTATGAGGAGGCATGTAAACAATTTGAGGTGGGTGATTTTGTTATTTTCCAAAAGATAAGGCAAAAGGAGTATAATAAAGTTGAGGTCAAAGGTGAGTCACCTCTACAGTATTAGTGATTGTTGCATGGTTGCTATTTGAAGTCTTTTGCATCCTTGAACATTGGATTTCATGTTAAGGGAAGCTATAAGAATAACTTTGCCCATGTTTTAAGAGCTATTTGTGGTAGTAACTAAGATTGAAGTCATTGTGAGCATTGGGTCATATAATTTAGGTATAAATGTTCATTGTCTCATGGTAAGAGGTAGTGTTTCTTGAGTACAAGCAAAACATCAAGTTGGGGATGTTGATAAGTGGTGAATTTACCTCCCATTTGCACTAATCATTCATGTACACTACTATTATTTGAACGTATCAATGAGAAATATTTGAGATTAAATACACTGATTTCCACATTTTGCAGCCATACAGGTTATGAGATGGAAAGATGTGGATGTGAGTTAAAAATAATCAAAAAGAGGAAAGAAGTGCAGTTAAAGACTTAAAGAAGAAACTAGCCTCAGCTACCATGATCGTGGTCTATAGGCCCACGATTGCGGCCAGTCAAGCCAGGTCAAAGTACTGTGATGGCGATATTCTTACATTGGTTACGGTAGACTCTATTACAGACAAGCTTCATCGATTTCATCTATGTGGGAGTATACAAAGGGGCAGTTTTGTAATGTAACTTAGCCAAACCCAATTAGTTTTAGAGGCTAAAACCCTTTCTTTTTTTGGGCATTCTACACTCTTGGAACATTTTGAATTTGAAGTTCTTAACCCTAATTTAGGCAACAATTGTAATTTTGATTTGGAGACTTTGAATTTAGTTAATTGAAGAATGGATTATTTGAATAACCCATATGGTATATTTCTTTCTCTTTTCTTCATGAGTAGCTAAACTTTCAGTGTCTTGAGATTATGTTGAACTAAGGTGTAATTATTTATGGGTTGTGATGTATTTATGTATATGTTAGTTTGTAGATAATGGGTTTCACTATTTCTTGGTTTAATTAGTTGGGCTTTATGGGTGAAAGCCCCAAATACCCAAAATAGGTTTGTGGTTGAAGACCCCAAATTCTTGAAAGCTCACACCATTCTTGAAAGAGGGGTTTGGGTGAACTCTTGGAACCTATATCATACTTGAAAGAGGGGTATGGGTGACAAAGAAATAGTGGACAATTGATGGATGTAGTTTGCTAAATTTCACTATCTTATACATAAGGGTGATTAAGAATTTGACAATGTCTTGGCCATCTTCCTAGAAATAGGAATGCCTAATTGAGGTATTAGGTGATTGTAATTGACACATTTGTTAGGTTACCAAAAGGGTCAACAAGTGATATTCATAAGGGTTTGTTGACAAACTAACCTCATGGACCTTCGACTTAGCCTACCACATCATTAATAACTGGAATGCACACTAAATTTTCATGCACCCATGCAAAACTTTCCCTTAGGTAGACATAATCCCAAGATTCCTCTCGTATTGATTTGAAATCACTATTGTTGTTTTAATTAGTTGGTTTGAGATGATATTGACCAAAACTTACCAAAAACAAACCCCCACTTTTGTTTATGAATTTTTATTTATTCTCATTGCGGGTAATTTACTAGTAGCATTAAACACCCAAACGACTAGAAACCTAATTTTGCTCCTCGTGGATTCGACCTCAACATAAGTTGAGATATTGACAATTACCATCCTCTACCAATTTTGATGGTATAGGTAAGCACTATCAGAAGGGAGAATGTTTGATGAATTATGGGTAACATGTTTGATTCCTTGACCGAGTAATTTTATGATTTTGATAATATTGTAGAGTCAATTCTTTAGGCTAGGTAGTCTTGAATTAGTATCCAAGTGCTTTCAATTGTAATGTAACATGGCTAATTGTCATGACCAAAGGCTATCCCCTAGTCTCAAAATAGTGCTTAAGGACACAAGTGACCCCAAAATAACCCATGATATGGCACCTGCTATGAGCACTTAATAAAATAATAATGGGATAACATGTACGGAAGATAATCTAATAAAATGCTGGTATGATATAATACTAAAATATAATTTAGCATGTCTGAAAAACTAAAAATTAACTCACTTTCTAGTTGTCTAAAAGCCTCTAAAATCATAAAGAGTTGATGGGACAAACTCCCAACTAACTCTGACTTACTAATCATGTAGATATACTGAAATAACAGAAATAACATGCCATTTCCTCGATGGATGAGAACTCACTACTATTACTGCTGGGAAATGCTGATCTATCTAAGGATGATGGGGGAATTGAGCGTCCGAACCTATATTATAAGACAACATAGCATAGAAAAAAGTATGCGGTCAGTACTTTGAATGTAGTAGTACATGAGGCAAGGACTACTGAAATACAAGTAAAATCTAAACATGGATGCAAAACATTAACAAACTGAAAATGCAAGATCAAGTATCATATGCACTGACATAAACTAAATATTTTATTTAATATGAATAACTGGTTGAATAAATACTGAAATCTGATTACTCGGTCAAGAAAATCTAAACTTAAATAGACTGAGTACTGACTAAAACTGTGGGAGCTATCATGTAACTAAAATAAACCATGGGAGTTACCATGGAGTCCAACGCCTGACCCATATTGAGGAGGTTTGTTCCATTCTTTCTATAAGAGTGAAACCTAAACTGGAGTGATCACTAAACTTATCCCATATTGGGCAAGTGAAACGCTCTTTGGCGAGTCCCTAAATCCTACAAGGGCAAATAGTTTTTGGGAAGTAGGATGCGTTGAACCCACACTTCCCTCCTGGGGTTAAATCCTACTCCCAACTGAATGACACTAGTGTTATTCATGATTTAACATAACTTGATATTGTACCTACAAGGCTCAACCTAAACTTGAATATAGTAATGAAATCATGGTCTAATTAACGTGTAATTTGAAAAGTCTAAAACAATAGGTAAACACATAGGTATTAGGTGTTCATAACCGCCATACTAATTGATTATGAAATTCTATAACAATTCCAAATCAAGATAATGAAATTCAAATCAAGATATCAACCTTGTAGTTTAAAACATAAATTGTACAACTCTTATGCTCTCTGGTATTTTAAAATCAGAATACATTGTTATGCTTCAATTTATGAGAATTTGGGAATGAACCCTAATGTTTTTATAAATTCACTCTTAAAAATAATGTTTTTGGGCACAATGATGAAAGAATAACCTTGTTCATAAACCCGACATAGCACAAGGATGAAAGAATAACCTTGTTCATAACCCCACATACTTGAAATTTCTTGACTTGTTAAGAAAGTTTAAATCTTAGAACTTGAAGGATGAAATTGTGTGAGATAAACCCTAATATTGATGTTCTTAAAGATGGGAGGAGAAAGTGTTGTTATTTGATTGAGGAATAGAGGAAAATAATGTTTCTATGAAGGTTATAGGTCATGGTTGAAAGTTATAAGAGAGGAATATAACGAAAATCCCTTATCTAAACTATACAAGAATTGGTCTTCAGTTCTTACGTGTCTACCATACAACTAGTATGGATAGGTACGACTTGGTATTTATGTCTTATAAGCTTGACAATGATAGCGGTAGAGCACACTGATAAGCATATGAGTCAAAACCTTACGACTCATTACTTATCTATACAATTTTTGAACAGTCAACCGTATCTTGGACAAAATGTTAGGGAAAACATTTTGTTGTACTTACAACTCCACTTCATAAGACTCGTACCTTTCTTGATGAATTCTAGGGTCAACTAGTACCTTAGGCAGAACTTCCATCACCCCACACTGGTATGGGAATGACTCCCTACATATGACTCATATAAAGTATGTACTACATAATTTACTGAGTCATATGATATACAGAATCTTTCATACACGGGGCATTACAATATCTTCACCTTGGAAACATTCATCCTCAAATATGACTGGTTAGGTTGAGAGTAGTAAGGAAACTAAAATCGTGTACTGAATGTTATGATATGAAACATGGTTAAACGACTATGTTTGAGTCATGATATATGGACTGAATCAAACTTAATGAATGCATGTTATGACATAAGAGTAACTATACGACTGAAATAAAAAATGAGAGAGTCAACTTATGAGTAATCAGTACCTCCAACTGGATCTGGGTTTGTGAAGAATAGATGAGAATATTTTGCTCGCATATCTGCTTCTGTTTCCCAAGTATCTCCCTCAATGGATTGATTACGCCATAGAACCTTCACTAAGGGAACTTCTTTAGTCCTCAAACTATGAACCTATAATGCACCGAGAGTACACCCTGGATGCCATACGGTGCTTACAGTCATAAGTGACCACAAGCAAACCCATGAGCTGGTACCTGCTGTGAGCAGTAAAGAAACTGATAATAAAAGGTACACATGTGCAGAAAATAAATATGGATATGCCTTAAGGTTTAAACATTTAAAATATCTCTAAATTAAAATACTTGAAAAACAAATGTCTGAAAACAATATTGTAAAAACTGCCAATAACAAATGATAACTGATTAAGTATATGTAAGTGTCTGAAAGCCTCTACCTAACTGACTGTGGAGTTGATGGGACAAGTCAACAACTAAATCCAACTAATTACTGAACTGAAACACTAAAATAAACAAAACCAGTCCTCAGAATATGAGGACTCACCACTACTGTTGCTGCTGTTGTGCTGGGATGTCTAGGTACAGTCGGGAATCTGAGCGTTTGAACCTATGATATGAGACATTAGAGCACAAGAAACGAGTATGCGGTCATTACTTTAAATGTACTGGTATGCTAAATAAGCTTAGGCTGATATGCATGAATAATAACTGACTGAATAAATAGCATGACATAATTGAGGTATAGTATGCAAGAAAGCTGTAAAATCTGAGAATGCATGACCAGGTATATTACATAATACTGGGATAGTCTGTAAATAGAAACAATGAAATATTGATACTGAACAACTAATAATTATATGCTATGGTCAATCAAGGCTGAAACTGAATACTAGAGTGAGACTGTTGGAGCTATCATGTAACTGACATGCCCCAATAAGAGCTAATTAGGTTCCAACCTGTGACCCCAGTTGGAAGGGTGATAGTACCGTGCCACAGGTACTAACACTGGCTGCGTAGATCCACTGAAATAAAGTCCCGAAGGACTAAAGAGTCACCCCCAACTGAAAGGTGCTCTAGTGAGACATATGTCAACCCTCAACTGCCAGATTAACCTCTCTAACCTATGCTGGATACATAGTTCTGGAAAGAAGGGACTGCTACTAAATGTCACACCCTCAACTATCAAGTGAGACACCATACCTGGGTTCACTCGGTGCTAAATCCTATTCCCAACAGAACTGACTCAAAATACTAAACTGATATAAACTTGACTGATAGGATAAATGACTGAACTAATAATACTCATATATGCCTAAAATCCATTCTGAAAGTACTAAGACAAAGTAAACAACTAAATTTTGGGCATTCAAAATCCCCAGGACTCGATAACATTAACAGTAAAAGCATACCAAAGCTTTGAAATTATAATAAGTAGTCATTGCTCAAAATTCATCTCTTAGGCATTTCATCAAACACTTGAAATTCATGAACTTTGGCATGGGAATGATTGAAACATGTGGGAATAACATAATCATAACACCAAAACTATACATTGGGCGATTTATCATCGAATTTCATTCTTAAACGGCTAAAGGCTACTTTCCAACTAAAAATACTTGTAAACATCATACATAATCAAAATTCCCAAACGCTTCATAAAATTAACTTATTGTAAACATGTGAATTCATTCTTTAAAACACAAAAATAGTTACTTGGACTCCATGGGTGAAAAGGTCCCATGGATGAACATTTAACATACCTTAAGGCTTTAATCTTATAAGAGAATTGATGTTTTGGATTGTTCTTGGGTGGTGAAGCTTGAATTCTTTAGTTTTCTTAAAGAAATAATGGTCGAACTTGATGAATTTTGGTGATTGATAGGGTTTATTTTAAATAAGAATTGTGGAAATAGGGAATATAATGCCTTATATGATGATAAATCCTGTGTTTTTACAAATTGGGGCCATGGAAAAAAAATAAACTGCCCCTCTGCAATTAAAATTCATAACTGGAATGCCGATTGAGCCCTTACTACGATGTGCCAAGGCCTCCATCGCTATTTCACCATGATGCACCACAAACACAGTGACTTGCTGTTTTGGAAATCCAAACGTGGTCCATACCTCGTCCGAAAAATCTGAAACTTACCCAAGAAATGCTACTTATACCTTGAACTTGATTCACCTAAAAGACTTACATCTCGGGGTCAAGAAGGTCACTTTAAAAAACATCAAAGTTAAGAGTCCAAAAATAAAACTAAGTATCCTACACTTAACTAAATTTTCAGGTTTTAAGCCCCTTATACATGCACTATGGGCTGAATTAAGCTAAGACAAATACGAGGTATTACAATATCTCCCCCTTAGTGACATTCTTCCTCAAATGAAACTGATTAAGGTGAGAAAATACAGAGGTACTAAGATTTCATGCTGAATATGCATAAATAAAAACACGATTACATGACTGAGTCTGAAACATGGTGACTGACTGAAATGATTCATGAATGCATGCAATGACGTGATGATTACCTCATGATTAGAACTGAGAATGGAAAAGAGTAACCTAAGGAAAACTGTTACCTTGAGCTGAGTCTGAGTTTGTAGAGAAAAGGTGAGAGTACTTCGTATGCATGTCTGTTTCTTCTTCCCAAGTAGCTCCCTCAACAGACTGATTCTGCCAAAGAACTTTGACCAAGGGAACTTCTTTGTTCCTTAATCTGTGAATCTGGTGATCTAAGATTTTGATTGTGAGCACTTCGTAAGAAAGGTTGTCCTGAATATCTATACTTTCTAAAGGAAGAACCACAGCTGGGTCCCCAATACACTTCTTTAACAAGGACACATGGAACATTGGATGCACTGAAGCCAAATCTGTAGGTAGCTCAAGCCCATACGCTACCTTTCCTAATCGACTCAAGACCCTGTAAGGGCCTACATATCGAGGACTGAGTTTCCTTTTTTTGCCAAATATCTTCGCTCCTTTCATGGGAAAGATCTTCAAATATACCAAATCTCTAATCTCAAACTCAAGATCTCTTCTCCTCATATCTGCATAGGATTTATGGAGGCTTTGGGTAGTATTAAGCCTCTCCCTGATCAACTGAACTTTTTCCAAAGAATCAAACACTAAATCTGGCCCTATCAATGCATTCTCACCTACCTAAAACAAACCAATAAGAGATCTATGTATCCTTCATAAGGAGACTAAAATGGAGCCATATGAATACTAGAATAATAATTTTTATTGTAAGCAAACTCAATCAATGGCAAGTGATCATCCCAATTGCCCTTAAAGACGATAACACAAGATCTCAACATGTCCTCTAAGGTTTGAATGGTCCTCTCTTCTTGACCATTTGTTTGAGGGTGAAAGGTTGTACTGAGATGAACATGGGTACCAAGACCCTTTTGAAAAGCCTTCCAAAAATAAAAGGTAAACTGAGTACCTCTATCTGAAATGATGGACAATAGGACTGCATGCAATCTAACCAACTCTTTAATATAGAGCTTAGCATAATCCTCAGATGAATAAGAAGTATGGACTGGCAAGAAATGGGCTGATTTGGTCATTCTAACCATAATAACCCAAATCAAATCATGTTGGCAACTTGAACAAGGAAACCCTATCACAAAATCTATGTTTACCCCTTCCCACTTCCAAATGGGTCTGCTGAACTCCTGCATAGAACCACTAGGCCTTTGGTGTTCAACCTTAACCTATTTGCAATTATCACACTTGGATACAAACTCTACAATATTCCTTTTCATACTGCTCCATCAATAGATATCCCGCAAATCAAGGTACATCTTAGTAACTCCTGGGTGAATAGAGTAACATGCACCATGCGCTTTTGCAAGAATTCTCTGTCTCAAACCATCTATACACGGCACACATAGTCTACCCTAGCAACGCAACACGCCATCTCCTCCTTGGGAGAAAACCTCTACTTTCTGATCTCTGACTGACTCCTTCAACTTAACTAAACTGGGGTGCCTATCTTATTTTTCTTTCACTTTGGCAACCAAAGAAGATTCTGAACTATTCTAAACACATACACTACCCTTACCTGAGTCAACTAAACGAATGCCTAATATAGCTAATTGATGAACCTCCTGAACCAACTTATTCTTATCATGCTCAACATAAGCCACACTACCTATAGACAATCTACTAAGGTTATCTGCCACTACATTGGCCTTGACCGAATGATACAAAACACTCATATCATAATCTTTAAAAAATTCTAACCACCTTTTTTGATAAAGATTTAACTCTCTCTGCGAAAACATATATTACAAACTTTTTTTATCTGTGAACACATCAACATACACCCCATACAGATAATGCCTCCAAATTTTTAAGAAAAACACAATAGCTGCTAACTCAAGACATGGGTAGGATAATTCTTCTCATGGGGCTTAAAATGTCTAGAAACATAGGCTATGACCTTACCTCTCTGTATCAGAACACAACCCAAACCTACTCTAGAAGCATCACAGTAAACAACAAACCATCTGAACCATCTGGCAAGGTCAAAAATAGGGTTGAGGTAAGTTAAGTCTTCAACTCCTTAAAACTCTTCTCACAGGAATCTGACCACTGAAACTTGACTTCTTTTTGAGTCAATCTATACAAGGGAGATGTAGTACATGAAAACCCTTCGACAAACCATCTGTAATATCCAGCCAAACCCAGGAAGCTCCTGATATCTGATGGAGAAATGGGTCAAGGCCAGTTTCTCACTACTTTGATCTTTTGAGGGTCGACTCTAATACCATCACCAGAAATAATATGGTCAAGGAAAGCTATTGATCTTATCCAAAACTCATACTTACTAAATTTAGCGAATAACTGATGGGCTCTAAGAGTCTACATGATCATTTTTATTATGGGAATAGACAAGGATGTCATCTATGAAGACTATGACGAACATGTTCAAGTAATGCTTGAATACTCTGTTCATCAAATCCATGAAAGATGCTGGGGCATTTGTAAGACCAAAAGACATGACTAGGAATTCAAAGTTACCATATCGAGTTCTGAAAGTGGTTTTCAGAATGTCACATTCTCTAACTTTGAGCTGATGATAGCCGAATCTGAGGTCTATCTTATAGAAGTAATTGGCACCCTGAAGTTGGTTGAACAAGTCATTGTTTCTAGGGAGTGAGTACTTATTATTGATTGTGACTTTGTTCAAGTGATGGTAATCGATGCACATACAAAGAGAACCATTTTTCTTTTGGACGAAAAGGATTGGAGCGCCCTATGGGGAAATACTAGGCCTGATGAATCCCTTATCTAATATATCTTTCAACTGTTCTATTAACACCCTAAGATCTGTTGGAGCCATTTTGTAGGGTGGAATAGAGATAGGCTCGGTATCTGGAAGGAGATTTATTCCAAAGTCAATTTCCCTTTTGGGAGGAACTCCGGGAAGATCTTGGGGAAACACATCTCAAAATTCCCTCACTATTGAAACTGATGCGAGATTGAGTGTATCTGAATTAGAGTCTTTAACTCAAATAAGATGGTAGACATACCCTTTGAATATCATTTATCTCGCTCTAAGGTACGAAAAGAGTTGACCCCTAAGTGTTGAGGTACTACCCCTCCATTTTAGGACTGGTTAATTCAAAAACTAAAAATGAACAACTCTGTTTCTATAATCAACTAAAGCATAGCATGAGTGGATCCAATCCATGCTGAGAAGACATCAAAATCCATTATCTCTAACTTCACAAGATCAACTAAAGTGACTTTTTGGGATATTATGATCGGACAGTTCCTGTATACCTGCCTAGCTACAATAGAGACACCTACTGGGTAGACACTGAAAAGGGTTCTGCTAAATTCTCAATACTGACACCAAAATTAATAGCTATATAAGGGTTTACAAAAGAAAGAGAATCTTCGGGGTCTAACAAAGCATAAACCTATAATGAAATACCTGCAACGTACCACTAACCATATCAAGAGAATTTTCCTAATCCTATTGAGACTAAGTGCATACAATCTTCTTAGGCACTGACCACTAGTGGCACTGGAAATGGCACCCTGCTGAGTCGGGCAACCGGATGGAACAGGGCGATGACTTGAATGAAACTGTTGACCACTCTGTGGGAAATCCCTGACCCTGTGTCCTGGCTTGCCACACCCAAATCATACATCACTTCCAGCTCTACACATACCCTGATGGTTTCTATCGCATTTCTGGCAAAGAGAATTTGTGCAACCACTGTTCACACTTCCCGGAGGCTTAGGGCCTGGCGCCCTATCCCGATTATCATTTCTAAACTTCGACGCTTGCACACTAGTTAAAGAAGGAGCTGAGGATGAAGATTTCTGACAGAATTGAGGATGGTTACCACTCTCCAACCTCGGCTGAGCAAAATTAAAGCTACCTATTCTAGCCCTCTTATTCTCCCTTTCTTTTTCCTTAAACTTCTACTCCTCAATCTGTTTAGCATGGACTATTAACCTAGAAAAGTCCATCTCCTTTATCAATATTGCATCCTGCACTCCTTGACCACACTATCAGCTACACCAAAGATAAACTTACTCATCCTAGACCTATCAGCGGATAGCACATTAGGAGCATACCTGGCTATCCGAGTAAACTTAAGAGAATACTCCTTCACACTCATGTTTCCCTGCCTCAAATTAATAAACTCCTCCACCTTAGCTTCCCTTAAATCCAAGGTAAAGAACCTATCTAAAATGGCCATCGTAAACTCTTCCCATTCAATAGGCCCTGCATCCGCCCCTCTATCTTCTTTCTACTGCTTATACTAGGAGTGAGCAACATCCTGTAAATTGTAAGCACCCAACTCTGCACTTTAGTCACACCCGTAATATCAGTTACCTTCTGAACCATGTCTATAAACTCCTGTGAATCCTCATCAGATATAGATCCCAAAAATAGAGGAGGAATCATTAGGGTGAAGTCTCAAATCCTAGTTTTGGCAGTATTAGCCATCAAAATGGCTGGGATGGAAGCCGACTGATTATTCTAGGCTTCTACTGAGTGAGCTAGAGTAGTGAATGCAGCTCTAAATTTAGCATGGGATACATGCTCATTCAGGGGATCTACCTGAACAAATGGAGGTTCGGGATGATTCCCATTTCTTCTCTTATTATCCTTTCTCCAAAGCATATTCTATAAATGAAAAGAAGATTGAATTAGAAAGAGGGTTTAAATTGAGCTCATTCTCACTCGTACGACATGAATACTGAATGAAGGGAAACTTTTCCTAAAATATCTTGTAGCCTCTTGTCCATAAGTATGGAACGTTTCACACCCATGCACAAGATGTAACTCAATGCGTCTTTCAGACTCCTTAGGATACTTTAAAACCTTAGGCTATGATACCAAGATTGTAACACCTCGTGAGTACACCCAAGACACCACACGGTGCTTACAATCATAAGTGACTACAAGCTAACCCATTAGCCAGTACTTTCTTTGAGAACTGAACAAACTGGTAATAAAGGGTACACATGTGTGAAAAAAAAGTTGGATACGCCATAAGGTTTAAACATTTTAAAATCATCTCTGAATTAATATTCCTAAAAAAAAAATATCTGAAAATAATACTGTAAAGACTGCCAATAACAACTGCTAACTGACTAACTATCAGTAAGAGTCTAAAAGCCTCTTACTGACTGATTGTGGAGATGATGGGACAAGTCCCCAAATAACTCCGGCTGGCTACTAAATTGAAACACTAAAATAAACATAAATGGTCCTCAAAATATGAGGACTTACCAGTTCTTTTATTGCTGGTGAACTTGGATATTTACGTGCGATCGGGAACCTGAGCGTCCAAACCTATGATATGAGACATCATAGCATAAGAAATGAGTATCCGGTCAGTATTTAATAAGGTTAGTCTGATATGTATGGCTCATATGCCTTAATAATAACTGACTGAATAAATAGCATAAGATACCTAATGTATAGTATGCGAGAAAGCTGTAAAATCTGAGAATGCATGACCATGCATATGACTTGATACTGGGATAATCTGTAAACTAAAATAGTGATACTGAACAACTAATAATTATATGACATGGTCAAGCAAGACTAAAACTGAATACTTGACTGAGACTATGGTAGCTATCATCTAATCGACATTCCCCAATAAGAGCTAATTGGGGTCAAACCTATGATCCCACTTGTAAGGGTGTCAGTACTGTGCCACAAGTACTAACACTGGCTACGTGGATCTAGTGAGATGAACCCCTGAGGGAGTAAAGAGTCACCCTCTACTGGAAGGTGCTCTAGTGAGATATATGCCAACCCTCAACTGGCAGGTTAACCTCTCTAACCTACGTTGGCTACGTAGTTCTGGAATGCAGGGACTGCAACTAAAGGTCACACCCTCAACTGGTAGGTGAGCCTCTATTCCTTGGTTTGCTTAATGCTAAATCCCACCTCCAACTGAACTGATTCAGAATACTAAACTGATCTAAACTTGACTGATAAGATAACTGACTGAACTAATAATACTTATATATGCCTGAAAACCATTCTAAAAGTACTAAAACTAAGTAGACAGCTAAATTTTAGGTATTCATAACCCCCAAGACTCAATAACTTTAATTGTAAAAGAATACCAAAGCTTTAAAAGCATAATAAGTAGTCACTGCTCAAAATTCATCTCTTGGGCATCTCATCAAACTCTTGAAATTCGTGAACTTAGGCATGGGAATGATTGAAACATTTGGGAACAACATAATCATAACACTAAAACCATACATTGGGGGATTTAACATGGAATTTCATGCTTTAAACGTGTAAAGGTGACTTTCCAACTAAAAACACTTGTAAACATCATGCATAATTAAAATTCCCTAATGCTTCATGAAATTAACTCATTGTAATCATATGAATTCATGATTTAGAACACAAAAATAGGTACTTGGACTCCATGGGTGAAAAGGGCCCATGGATGAACATTTAACATACCTTAAGGCTTTAATCTTGCAATATAATTGACGTTATTGATCGTTCTTGGTTGGTGAAGCTTGAATTCTTAAGTTTTCTTCAAGAAATAAAGGCTTAACTTGATGAATTTGGGTGATGGATAGGGTTTATTTCTAAGAGAAATTGTGGAAATAGTGCATATAATGCCTTATCTAATGATAAATCCCATGTTTTTATGGATTGGGTCCATGGGAAAAGACTAGACATCCCCACTAAAATTAAAATTCGTAACTTGAACACCGATTTAGCCCTTATCATGATGCACTAAGGGCTCCATCGCTATTTCACCACGATGCACTACAATCGCAGTGACTTGCTGTTTTAGAAATCCAAACGTGGTCCAAACCTCATTCGAAAAATCCAAAACTTACCAGAGACATGCTACTTACACCCATAAACATGAATCAACTAAAAAATATGTCTCGGGGTTGAAAAGATCACTTTAAAAATCATCAAATTTAAGAGGCCAAAAAAAAACTAAGTCTCCTACACTTAGCTAAATTTTTAGGTTCTAAGCCCTCGTACATGCACTATGGGCTGAATTGAGCTAAGATAAATATAGGGTATTACAGAACCTATTGATCAAGGATCTCAACTAGAATTTCTTTGAATGAGGGACTATCCTTCACCTCCACACTCTGTAATGGTATGACTGAAGGTGGGTTACCAATAAACTTCTTTAGAAAAGAGACATGAAACATCAGATGCACTGATGCAAACTCTGCAGGCAACTCTAACTCATAAGCTACATTCCTAAAATGACTCATCATACTATATGGGCCAACATAGAGATGACTAAGTTTCCCATTTCTTCCAAATCTCTTCATCCCTTTCATGGGTGAAATTTTCAAATAAACTAAATCACCAACCTCAAACTTAATAAGGTCTCTCATTCTCACATCAACATAAGATTTGTGACAATTTTGGGCTGTGTTCAGCCTTTCATGAATCAACTGAACTTTCTCCATCACCTTAAACACTGAATTTGGCCCTATCAAAGCATCCTCACCTTCTTTAAACCAACCAATAGGAGACCTACATCTCCTCCCATAGAGGGCTTCAAATGATGCCAGCTGAATAATAGAGTGAAAACTATTGTTGTAAGCAAATTCATTAAAAGGTAAGTGGTCATCTTAACCACCCTTAAAGTCAATAAAACAGGACCTCAATATATCATCTAACGTCTGAATGGTCCGTTCTTCCTGACCATCTATCTGAGGATGAAAATCTGTACTGTAATGAATTTGGGTATCAAGACCCTTCTAAAAAGCCTTCAAAAAGTTTGAGGTAAACTGAGTGCCTGTATCTTAAATTATAGTCAATGAAATCCCATGAAACTTTGCTAACTCCCTGAGATAGATTCTAGCATAATCCTCAGCTGAATACAAAGTATGAACTAGGAAGAAGTGGGCTAACTTGGCCAATCTATCTACAATAACCCATTTTGAATTATACGAATGACGTGTATGGGGCAACCCGGTTACAAAATCCATGTTCACCACCTCCCACTTCCAGGTGGGGATATTAAACTCCTGAAGCGTACTACTAGACCTTTGGTTCTCAACCTTAACTTACTGATTGTTCAAACACTTAGCCATAAACTCTGCAATATCTTTCTTCATACCACTCGACCAATAGATTTCCCGCAAATCACGATTCATCTTGGTTGTTCCTGGGTATATGGAGTATCGCACACCATGCGCCTTAGATAATATTCACTAGCTTAGACCATCAGCATACAAAATAGATAGTCTACCTTGACATTGAAGCATACTATCTCCCCTTTGGGAGAAAACCTTCACCTTCTGATCTCTAACTGCCTCTTTTGACTTGACCAAAGGATCCCTATCTTGTTTTTCTTTTACTTCAACAACCAATGAAGACTATGAACTATTCTTAACCTATATACTACCTCCATCCAAATCAACCAACTGAACACCTAACCTATCCAGCTGATGAACCTCATGAACTAACTCTTTCTTATCATCCTCAACAAGAGTAACACTACTCATAGACAATCCGGTAAGGGTATCCTCCACTATATTGGCCTTGCCTGGATGGTACAACATATTTATATCATAGTATTTCAATAATTCAAGCCACCTTCTTGTATGAAGATTTAGGTCTTTCTGCATAAACACATACTGTAAACTCTTGTGGTTCGTTAACACATCAACATAAACTCCATAACGGCAATGCCTCCAAATCTTTAAGACAAAAACAACAGTTGCTAACTCAAGAACATGGGTTAGATATTTCTTATCATGGGGTTTAAGTTGTATAGAGACATAGCCTATGACCTTACCTCTCTGTATTAATACACAATCAAAACCAACTCTAGATGCATCAAAATACACTACAAACCCATCTATGCCATATGGTAAAGTAAAGACTGGAGCGGAAGTGAATCGAATCTTCAACTCCTGAAAACTCTTCTTGCAGGAATCTGACCACTGATATTTGACTTTTTTCTAGGTTAGTCTAGACTTGGGGGAATAAATAGAAGAAAAACCTTCAACAAAAATGTCTTTAATAGCCAGCCAAACCCAAGAAACTCTTGATATCAGGTAGAAAGATGGGTCTAGGTCAGTTTCTCACTACTTTAGTCTTTTGAGGATCAATTCGGATGCCATCACTAGAAACTATGTGACTAAAGAAAGCTACCAATCTCAACCAGAATTCATATTTTCTGAACTTAGTGAATAACTGGTGGTCCTTAAGGGTATGTAATACAACTCTCAAATGGCCTACATGATCACTCTCACTTCAGGAATAGAAAATGATGTCATCAATGAACACTAGGACAAACATATCCAAGTACTATTTGAACACTCTATTCATCAAGTCCATAAAAGTTGTATGAGCATTCGTTAGTCCAACTAGGACATCAAAGTGACCATATCAAGTTCTGAAAGTTGTCTTCAAAATATACATTCTCTGACTCAAAGCTAATGATTGCCATATCTGAGGTCTATCTTAGAGCACCCTAAAGTTGGTCGAATATGTCATCAATCCTAGGAAGATGGTACTTATTCTTGATGGTGAGTTTGTTCAACTGATGGTAGTCAATGCACATTTTTAGAGAACCTTCTTTCTTGTGCACAAAAAGGACTGGAGTGCCCCGTGGGGAAACACTAGGCTTGATGAAAAGCTTATCTAAGAGATTATTCAACTATTCTTTTAATTCCTTGAGCTCATCTGGATCCATTCTATAATGTTGAAGAGAGATAGGCTGGGTATCTGAAAGAAGATCTATTTTAAAGTTGATTTTCCTTTTAGGAAGAATTCTGGGAATGTCATTAGGAAACACATTTGAAAATTTATTGACTACCAGAACTGGATCAAGACTCAGAGATTCAAAATTTGTGTCTTTGACTTGGATCAGATGTTAAATACACCCTTTGTATATCATTTTTCTTGCCTTATAATATGAAATAAACTGACCCGTAAGCACTGAAGTACTACCCCTCCATTTAATAACTAGCTCATTGGGAAACTGGAACTTGATAGTTTTATTTCTGCAGTCAACTGAGGCATAGCACGAGTGGAGCCAATCCAGTCCGATAATGACATCAAAATTAGTCATCTCTAACCCTACAAGATCAATTAAGGTAACTTTCTAAGACACTATGATAGGGCAATTTTTGTATACCTATTTGGCTATAATAAACTTACCTACTGGGATAGACACTGAGAAAGGCTTTACTAATGTTTTGGGTTTGACACCAAAGTGGACAGCTATATAAGGAGTTACAAAGGAAAGTGAAGCTCCAAGGTCCAAAAATACATATACATCAATGTACCCATAACACATCAGGAGAACTTTTCTAATCATGTTGAGTATGGAGAACATAAACTATATTATGGACCTGTCTACTAGTGGAACTAGAGGTGGCACCCTGCTAAGTAGGGCGACCTGCTGGAATCGAGGAAAGATTAGACTAGCCCTGTTGGCATGAATCACCTCCCTTTTGGGATACTGCTGGACACTCCTTGATCATGTGGCCTGGCTGGCCATACCCAAAGCACACATTACTGCCTGCCCGACATTTACCTTGATGGCTCCTAACACACTTCCTATAGGGCGGGTTGGTACAACCACTGTTTACAATATCCTTGATCTTAGATCCTGACGCTCTATCCCAACTATACTACCTGAACTTAGGCACTGGTTGCAGATAGAGATAGGGCTTAAAAGTTTTGGCAGAACTGAGAATGGTTACCGCCTTTCGAATTTAGCTGTGAGAAGTTGAAACAACCTGTCTTTGCCCCTCTTATTCTCTCTTTTTTTCCTCCTTAAGTTTCTCCTAGTTAATCTACTAAGCATGAACTATAAGTCTAGATAGGTCCATCTCCTTAATCAACATGGCGATTCAACATTTATTGACCATATGATCAAATACACCAAATATGAATTTACTCATCCTGGACCTACAGTCAGTCACAATAGTAGGAACATACCTCGCCAATTGAGTGAACTTGAGCGATTACTCCCCCACAATCATACTACCATGCTTTAAATTTATAAACTAATGAACCTTAGCTTCTCTCAACTCCAGTGGAAAGAACCTATCTAAGAAAGTCATGACAAACTTCTCCCACACTATAGGCCTTGCCTCAACACCTCTGTCTTCCTTCTACTACTTGTACCAAGTATGAGCTAGTACCTACAACTAGTGATCATCTAAGTCTACACTCTTACTCAAAGTGAAACCCATGATGTCGCTAACTATTTGCACTTCATCTAGAAACTCTTGCATATCCTTCTAAGACATGGATCCAGAAAATGATGGGGGATTCATTCGAGTGAAGTCTTAAATTCTAGATGAAGCTCTCTTCACCACTGCTTGGCTGGGGAAACAACTTGCTAGTTATTATGAGTAGATATAGAATGGGATAAGTCAATGAAAGAGGCCATGAACTCAGCTGAGAGACATAGTTGTTCAGGGGATCTTCCTGAATAGGTGGTGGTGCAGGCTAATCCCTGTTCATTTTTTGTTCTTTCTTCTAGGGGTTATTGTTCATAAATAGAATAAAGGATGAATTAGAAAAGGAATTTAATAGAGCTCATGCTCATGAATACTGAAATAAGGGAAACTTTCCTAAAAATGACTCGTAGTCTCTTGTTCATAAGTTTGGTGCTCTGCACACCCATGTATAATACTTTACTCAATATGGCTTTCAGACACCCTAGGAAACTTTAAAACCTTAGGATCTGATACCAAGTTTTGTCATAACCCAAGGCTATCTCCTAGCTGCAACACAGTGCTTAAGGCCACACGTGACCCCAAGCTAACCCATTATCTGGCACCTACTGTGAGTACTGAATAAAATAAAAATAATAATATGATAATATCTACAGAAGATAATCTGATAAAATGTTGGTATGATATAATATCGATATATAATTCAACATGTCTAAAACAACAAAATAGACTAAAAATAAACTGTCAGTCTAGTTGTTTGAAAGCCTCTAAAATCATAAAAAGTTGATAGAACGAACCCCCACTAACTCCAATTGACTGATCATAAAAAAATACTGAAATAATGGAAATAAGAGTCCATATCCTCTATGGATGAGAACTCACCACTACTGCTGCTGTGAAATGCTGATCTGTCTTAGGATGGCAGAGGAACTGAGCGTCCGAACCTATGTTATAAGACAATATAACGCAAGGAAAAGTATGCAGTCAATACTTTGGATGTACTATTACGTGAGGAAAAGACTACTGAAGTACAAGTAAAATATGAACATGGATGCAAAGCATGAAAAATTGAAAATACAAGACCAAATATCATATGCACTAACATGATTTTGAATATCTTCTTTAATCTAAATAACTTGTTGAATAAATACTAAAATCGAACTACTCGGTCAAGAAAATCTGAACTGAAATAGACTGAGTACTGACTAAAACTATAGTAGCTATCATGTAACCGACATAAACTATGTGAGTTACCATAGAGTCCTATGTCTGACCCACGTTGAGGAGGGATGTTCCATCCTTTTCAATGGAGTGGAACCTAAACTGGAGCAATCCTTAAACTGAGCCCATATTGGGCAAGGGAAACGCTCTTTGGTGAGTCCTTAAATCATACGAGGGATCATAGTTTTTGGGAAGTAGGATGCGCTGAACCCAAAATTCCCTCTCTATGCTAAATCCTACTCCTAACTAAATAACACTAGGGTTATTTATGGTTTAACATAACTTGATACTGTAATAACAAGGCTCAAACTAAACTTTAATATACTAATGAAATCATGGTTTAATTAACACGTAATTTGAAAAGTTTGAAACAATAGGTAAACACATTGGTATCAGGTGTTGATAACTTTCCAGCACTGAATGATTATGAAATTATAAATCAATTCCAGATCAAGATAATGAAATTCAAATCAAGATATCAACCTTGTAGTTCCAAACATGAATGGGTACATCTATTATGCTCTCTGGTTTTTTAGATCACAATACATTATTATGCTTTAATTTATAAGAATTTGGGAATGAACCCTAATGTAAAACATATAAATTCACTCTTAAAAATCATGTTTTTTGGCACAAGGATAAAAGAATAACCTTGTTCATAAACCCCACATACTGAAGTTTCTTGACTTGTAAAGAGAGTTTGAATCTTGGAACTTGAAGGATGAACTTGTGTAAGATGAACCCTAATCTTGATGTTCCTGGAGATGGGAGGAGAAAGTGTTGTTATTTGATTAAGGAATAGAGGAAAATAAATCCTCTATGAGGGTTATAGGTCATCATTGGAAGTTATAAGAGAGGAAAAGACCAAAAAGTCCTTAGCTAAACTTTAGAAAAATTGATCATCAGTTCTTACGAGTCTACCATACTACTCATATAGAAGGGTACGACTTGGTATTCATGTCTCATAAGCTTGACAGTGAATGCACACATTGATAAGCATACAATTCAAACCTTATGACTCGTTACTTATTTATTCAATTTGGGATCAGACAACTGTATCTTAGGAAGAATATTACGGAAACTATTCTACTACACTTATGAATCCACTTCATAATACTCGTACCTTTCTTGAAGACTTCTAGGATAAACTTGTACCATCGAAAGAACTCCTATCACCTCACATTGATGTGGGTACGACTCCCTACATACAATTCATATGAAGTATGTACGACTCAATAAACTGAGTCATATGATATACAAAAGCTCTCAGATATGGGGAATTACTTTATTGTAGATCTTTCTATTTGTATAGTCATCGTAGTTCTAGCTTGAGTGTCACAGTTCAAGTAGTGATGTTAGAGTCATCCTTGATCGTGATTAGTGTAAAGATTTTTTCGAGGATGAACAAGGCTTTAAGTGCAGGGTGGTGGTCTTAGGCATATTTATAAACATAAGTGTCATTATTAACGCATGTTTAGCTTAGTTTTTATGACAACTGTAAGACCCCATAAAATTCTCTCGCAGTCTGAGCCATAGAGCGTGTTCAATAAAGCATAAATCCGGCCCCAAAAGATTGAAAAGTTCCTTCCCAAGTGAGAAATATTGTTAACCATGTATAATTTCCCTAATATCAACTTTTTTTCATGTATATCATTTAATAATCTTTCCATCGATACCAATTTCATCAAAATCTGGCATCGAACGAGGAAGTTATGGCCATTTTACTGAAAGCAGTCGGAACCGCCCAAGTGTAACGGCCGGGTTAATGGACCGTCGAGCTTGCGACGGACCGTCGCCCAGACCGTCGCAACCAAGGCAGTGACTAGCCCAAGTGCAATAGCCAGGATGATGGACCATCAGTACTATGATGGACCGTCGCTAGGATCATCACCGCTGAGGCAGTGTGGCCTTATCCTGGCCAACATACGACGGACGATTCGATGGATCGTCGGGTTTGCGACAGACCGTCACTAAGACCGTCGCATCGAGGCAGTGTGTTCTTTTTTGGAAAGATGTACAACGAACGATCTGATGGACCATCAAACTAAGCGACGAACCGTTGCTTTGACCGTTGCAGCCCCCGTTCAGTATTTTTAACTCATTTTTAAAAGGGTTTTTTGGTCTTTTTCCCACTTTTCAGGCCCTATTTATACCCGATCAAGGCTCACAATTTTATTTCTCCTCTTCAACATCAAAATCTAGGGTTTTTACAAAATTAAAACCCTTTTTTCTTATTCATGAAAAATCAAGAGAAATCAAGAAATCAAGAATCTCTCCAAGAGCCTTCAAGAAAGAATTTCCTTAGGTATGCAGATGTTGATTCTTGGGTCCCTTTCATCCAAGAATCTCAAGAACCCTTTTATAAATTTCAAAGATCTTATGTTTATGAGTTTTCATAATTTATGTGAATTGAAATTGGAGTTCATGCCATTATTGAGTTTTATTCATGTTTGTTTACAAGGTTTTCAAACTTTGACCCTAGTATGTGATATTCATGTGATGTTCATGATAAACCCTCTTAAAGTTGCTTGCTAAGTGATATGTTCATGTCAATTAAGTGTAGAAATTGTTGAATAAGCAAAGCATGCTCCCCATATGTTTGATAAAATGCTTATGTGAAGGAATTAGAGCTATTATAGCATATTTACTAGAAATCCCCAATTGTGTGCAAGTTCATGCATACCAAGTGTTTGTTGAAAAGCCTTAGTGAATGAATTGTGACATGATAGCATGAAGTTTCCCAATTAGGTGCTCTTCTATACATGCCAATACTTTAATACATGCTAAGTGTTTGATGCAAGACCTTGTTGAATGGAGTATGAGCCAATAGCATGCCTCCCTATACTATCACATGTTTATAATTTCTAAATTCTTGAAGAGATGCTTTAGTGATTGTGATAGTGAGTAAATGTCCATGGTCTTTATTATTCAAGAATGGTTATGTTTTACTTTTAGGTTATCGAGTCCTGGGGGTATTTATACCTGACAATTTAGCTGCAGTCTAGAGCCAGTGTCAGTTTTCACGATAATGTCAGTCAAGCCACGATTCTCAAAACTCAGTGAGCTATAGAACTCTGTACATTCAGATAGATACAAAACTAAGAATTCTCGATAATCTTAGTAATCTCAGTATCGCTAGTATTCTAGCCCCAATTCAGTACTTAGCTCAGATCTAGAGGTATTCAAGTGTTCAGTTCAGTTCTCAGTAGTATTCGATTAATATATCCCGAGCTCTGTATCATACAGTTAGATAATGAGATTCATTAGTATTCTATTAGATAAGAAATCAATTAAATTCAGCTTAACTCAGTCAGATCATTTGAGAAACATAATTAGTATCAGATTCAGCTCAGTTTAAGTTCAGTTAAGAATCAGTTTAGAGTCTTTCAGTTAGGAGTAGGAGCTAGCACCGAGCTAGTGCAGGGATGAAATCTCCCCATTAGAGAGGCAGAGTCATTAGGAGCAATCCCTGAATTCCAGAACTGCGTAGCCAGTGTAGGATGCAGGAGTCACCCGTTAGAATAAGGCTTGACTATTATACTGCCTTAGGCTTAACTTCCTGTAAGGGTCACCTGTTAGAGAGGCTTGACCAGAGTTGAGGTCTTTACCCGTGGCATGGTATTGACAACCTTCCAATTGGGGTTACAAGTTGGACCCCACCAGTTCAGATTTGAGGCATGTCAATTAAGTGAGCACTCCCACAGTTGCAGTTTTACTATCAATCTTTAGAGTAAAACTCAAAAATTAGGACTGTCAGATATAGTCATCTATCTCAGTAAGGAACTTAGATAGTTCCATTGACTCATGGACCACCTTCTAGATAGTTATGGTCCTACATAAAGTTATTGAGTAATCTCATTATTAGATCCAGAGATCACTCATTAGATAGTCTTAATCTCAGTCTCAGATTCAATTAGGTAATCTCATTATCAGATCCAGAGATCACCCATTAGATAGGATTGATCTTAGTCTCAGATTTTGTTGAGTAATCTCATTATCAGATCCAGAGATCACCCGTTAGATAGTCTTGATCTCAGTCTCAAATTCAGTTGAGTATTTTTATTATCAGATCCAGAGATCACCCGTCAGATAGGCCTGATCTCATTCTTAGATTCAGTGATTAGTCTCATTATCAGATTCAAAGATCTTCCGCTAGATAGGTTTGATATCAAACACGATCATTTCTTATTATTGATCGTAGATTAAGGGATTACCCATTAGAGAGGTTTGATCTCAGATTCAGTCAGTCGAGAGTAGCAAGCTCAGAGTTCAGTCATTGATATGAGTAGATTCAGTTAATCAGTTTTAGTATCATCAATTTTAGAGATCACTCGCTAGATAATCCTGATCTCAACTTCAGTACTCAGCTATTGATATCAGGAGATTCAGTTATTCAGTATCTCAGTATTAGTAGTGAGTTCAGATGGCAGTAAAGTAGTATTCGAGTTTCAGTGTTTAGAGTCATGATGATTTTAGTTATGGTTTGTGCATTCATGCATATGTTCGCAATCAGTATTCTCATGATTATTCAGTTAAGTAATTGTTCATGCATAAGCCCTTGAATTTAGCCTTACCTCATCTTCATACTTAGTATATTCTCGTACTGACGCATTTGTGCTATGGTGTTTTATTTGACACCATAGATTCAGAGGCACGAGATCCAAAGTACCCTTAGCAGCTCAGTCCCAGTCAGCAACAGTAGATGTAGCAGTGAGTCCTCTTCATTCAAGGATGATCCTTAGATTATTATTGCATCAAGTTTTGTTATTTTTAGTAGACGGAGTTAGTTGTAGATATGTCCCATCAACTCTACAATTCAGATAGTTTAGAGGCTTTTCGGACAAATGTATCAGTATTCAGTTTTTAGTTTTGTGTATTTTTAGATGTTTTGAACCTTATGGCCAGTTTTTGCATTTATTATCTATATTATGTTGTGTTCAGTCACAGATATCAGTACAGGGTTAGCTTGTGTTCCTTCGGGAATATGAGCACCGTGTGACATTTTAGTTCCAGAAAATCGGATCGTTACAAACTTGGTATCAGAGCCTAAGGTTTAATAGTGTCCTAGGGAGTATGAAAAGTTGTATCTAGTAGAGTCTTGTGCATGGGTGTGTTGCGCACCATATTTATGTACAAGAGGCTACAAGATATTTTTAGGAGTAGTTTTCCTTCTTTCAGTGTTCTTATCGTGCGAGTGAGAATGAGCTCAAGTTGATCCTCAGTCTAATACACTTCTTTCTTCCATTTACAGAGTATGCCTCCTCACAGAGATAGTGCCCATAGGGTTGATGACCATCCACCTCAGCCAGTCGATCCTGAGAATGAGAGTGTGTCACACACTAAGTTTTGGGTATCTTTTCATGTGCTAGCCCAAGTTGTAACGACTAATGTTCAGGGGAACCATTAGGATATGGCACCACCTCAGCAAGATGGGGGTTCAGCCGCAACCAAAATTAGAGATTTCATAAGGATGAGCCTGCCAGAATTCTTTTGGTCAGTATCAGGTAAGGACCTATAGCTTTATCTAGAGGAGGTGAGGAAGATCACCCAGATTATGCATGTTTCTAAGGAGGAGAGTGTAGAGTTAGCATCCTATAGGCTGAAAGATATTGCTCATGATTGGGTAGTGATGTGAAAGAAGGGTAGAGGGGAGGATGCATCTCTCGTGACTTGGTAAGAGTTTTAGATACCTTTCTCGATAAGTTTTTCCCACTAAAGATTAAAGAGTCTAAGGTAGAAAAGTTCATAAACCTAAGGCAAGGATCCATTACATTGAAAGAGTATTGTCTTAAGTTTAACCAGTTAGCTACTTATGCTTCTGACTTGATATCTGACCCTAGAGCGAGTATGAGTAAGTTTGTGACTGGTGTATTCGGGTTAGTGTTGAAGAAGTGTAGGCTGCTATGCTTAGTAGAGATATGGACCGTGCTAGACTGATAATGCATACACAGCAAATTGAGGCATATAAGGCGAAAGAGAGAGACAAAGTGAGTAAGAGAGCCAAAACAGGAAGTCATGTTTTTTGTCAAGCAGTATCCCAGGGTGGTAGCCATTTTCAGCATAGTTAGAAGTTTTCAGTCCCATCTCCATCCTCAGCTATTGTACCCGCACCAAAGTTTTAGGATGTCAGTTATGATGGGGCACCAGGTTTCAAAGCCCAGAGTAGTGTTGGTGGTGTTCGTACCTATCTTCTTTGTGGAGAGTGTGGCAAGAGCCACCTAGGTGTGTGTAGAGTCGGTAGTGATGTGTTCTTTGGGTGTGGTAATCCAAGCCACAGAATGCAAGAATGTAGAGTTCTAGCTTATAAGGGTAGAGTATTTCATCAGAAAAGTGCCCCTTCTGGTGCCAATAGTGGTCAGCATCAGAACAGACTCTATACGTTTCAGGTTCACCATGATCCGGAAAGGTTCCATGATATAAATTCGGGTATGTTATGAGTCCTTCATATTTATGATATGCATTGTTAGATCCTTTAATCCTATTTTGAGCTTATATGTTATCATGGGTCATGCATTAATTTTAGATCTCAGTCGGTTAATCATAACCCAGTTCATAGGTGCCCCGTGCACCGCCCCAGTATTTCAGCGAAGTGTGTTTATAGGGACAAAAAGTCCCAAGGGGGAGATACCCCATGATATTGCAATGATTTAATGTCCTTATACTCATTTAGTTGCATGTTCAGACTCACCTTATGAAGTTAACATCAGTTACCATTGCATAGCCATTCATGCTTTCGAGAGTAAGTACAGTCAGACATTCATGCATTAGATATGCATGTTCAGTAGAAAGAGTTCCGTTTTTCAGTGTATTTAGTCATGTATTCATGAGAGCAACTCAGTTATGGATCCATGCATCAGATATGCATGTCTATTATGAGAATTCAACTTATGAGTAGCTTCAGTCGAGTATTCCATGCCTCAGATATACGTGTCCATTAAGAGAGCTCAGTATATCAGTAGTTCCAGTTGCATAGTCATGTTTCGGATGTTCTTGTTCCTTAAGTAAGTTTAGTTGATCAGTATCATTAGCCTATCAAGCGACATTCAAGGATGAATATTTCCAAGGGGGAGATAATGTAAGACCCCGCAAAATTCTATTGTAGTCTGAGCCTTAGAGCATGTTCAGTGAAGCGTAAATCTGGCCCTAAACGAACAAGAAGTGCCTTTCTAAGTGAGAAAGATTAAAAAGAGTCATTTTACTATTTTATTGACCACATACACTTATATGTGTGTGATTGGATGCATCACCTTGTCTCTATCCTAGGCAACCAAGAAACAAAATATTGTTGCTCTTTCAATATCTGAGGCTGAGTATGTGGCTATTGTTGCATGTTGTTCAATTGCTCTAGATCAAGTAGAAACTTAGTGGTCTTGGATAAATGTAGGTGTACTCCTATTAGATGTGATAACACCATTGTAGTAATTATGGAGAGAAAAAATTCAGTCCAACACAAGTGAACCAAACAAATTGATGTGAGAATCATCTTCTTAGAGACAGTGTAGAAAAAGAGATGGATCGGAATGACTTCATGCTACAATGAGGATCAGGTTGCTGATATATTTACCAAGGCTTAGAAATTTGAGAAAAGTTTTCCAACCCTTGGTCTCATACTAAAAATAATTTTGTTATGTGAACTTGATCCCTAAACAATCCCCTCTCACACTACACATAAAGTTGTCATAAGCGTAAAAATCAAAGTGAATGGTGTCGTTAATCATTCCCTATTTTTTATCTTCTCCTAATAACTAAAAATTGTCATTTCATGTCACGGCCTAAACCAGGGCCTAGTCGTGATGAATAGCTCAAGGCCACTATGAGTCGGAGACTACCCCCCTTAGCCTAACCTTAAGAGAAAAATAATAATAATGAATCATAAGCCAATCAATATAGAAATAAAATAGATAGATAGTTAAATGTAAACTCTAAGAATCAAAACCAACATCCAACCCACACTTGTCCATAAAATCCTCTAAACCAGAATACCAATTAAGTCGGGACATGCCCCAGATTATGACCAAAAAGAATCTAAAATAAAATACTAAATAGTAATAAAAATAATAAAGAAACCAGCAAAATGACAGGGCCTTCCAAAATATGGTGGCTCACCACTTCACAACAGATCCACAGGAATACCAAATCACATAACGATGCACAGGAGCAACAGAAAACCCTTTGGACCCTATATCATGAAATAATGTAGATACATCATGAAATGATTTAGAGTCTAGGGATGGTCAGTGGCATAATTACTGGCATGTGACTCCGAGAAAGTGATAAAATAATGCCATGTCTAAGATCAGTCAAAACCTCATGCACACATTCTTATATACACATATAGGATGCCAGGATAGGGTAAAGGGTCATGAACATGAGAGCTTAAATCATTAACCTGAATTGTATATCTCTCTCTATCCTAAAGGCACCCATAGGCTATATGGGTTCAGTTCCCCCTACAGAAAGGGCCCCAGTACGTGTTAGCCGCATGAACCAAGGAATTTGAAGGAAGTGCAAAGACACCAAGGCTCTAGCCATTCCAAAATTATAATGTGTGTACCAAGTACACGGTCATATAGACCCCTACGCTGGTAAGCATGGTCTCTAGTGTTAGTCCCCCAGGACTACACCCTCATGGTAAACTACAAAATTTCCAATAAGCCCAAATTAAAATAATTTGCACATAAACCCAACCATTAACCCCAAGAGTATTATATTAAGGCATTTACCACTTGGTATAGTCATACCAATTATAATTACAAGCTTATATAATCATGCCAAAATAATCCATGTAACTATTAGACTTCCAATTTCCATTTTAAAATCCAAACCATGGCCACCTAAGGCCTTTTAAATTCATTTTAACCAATTATCATACCATGTAGTGGGTTAACCAATTATCCATTGATACCATGTAGTGGGTTCATAAATAAGTTGAATTATGCAATTATTCATGTTCAAAAACCAAATTTACAAAGTGTGTTGAGGTTAATTCCATTACCAAACCAAAAAGTCATCAATTTTGGGAAAACACATGTTCCCCATTCCAATTCCCATAACAATGCACCCATTCAGTCCAAAAACCATGAATTTAAAGAATAATTTATTAATTTAAAATATGAGAAAAGTAATTCAAGGAATACAAATGAAAACCCCACCACTTAATTTCAAACCCATTAATTTAAAACACACGGATAATGAGTAAATAAATGCCGCAATATAAAATTAAAGTTAGGGAATGAGATACATGTCTGAAATACACAAGGAATTGAAAATAATTAGAATTTTTGAGCCCAGATGATGAATTTAATGTAAAACTCTTGAATGTTTAATTTTGAGTTTGAAGGAGAAAGAGAAAGATTTGATCTTTAAAAACTAAAGGGAATGGGGTTATTTTTTGTTTAAAGGTTGTACAAGGGGTAAAAAGACCAAAAAACCCTCATTCCAAGTATTTTTTTTTATAAAATTAAAATATTAATGTGGCACACCATTATTATGGAGGGTAGCTCTGTTCCATGCCAAATTTGCGGAGGCTAACCTTCATGGCATGCGATGTTTGTCCCGCATATCACTAGGAAGATTGGGATATTTACAAAGGGCTTGCCAATATCGCAGACCCTCACTACCTCGGGTCCCTAAAATGACCCTAAACCCCTTTTGAAAATTCCAAAACATTTCCAAATTACCCTTTAACATCTCTTATCATAATTCAAGTCAAAAACTGATATTATGCACGCGGGAGGGTCAAAAATAAAATAGTTGATGTTTTACAGGGTCTCACATTTCAAATCTTTTGAAATGCTTTAATAATCTTTTTCTCTCTCCACAAAGTGTCTACATTTCATATAACCAAACCTATCTTATTGATCTTTATCTCTAGTATTTATTATTTATTCTCTGACCAACCACCACTACCATCATCTCAAATATTATTCTCACTATCATCATCTCGACATCTCCCCCTCTACCAAAACCCTCTCCTAAAATGATTTTGTTAGTGAACTACTCTGATGAAAAAGACTCAATCTTATTAATGGCAACACATTCTCAGGGGGAATCTTTGAAAAGGCATTTTTTCTCTTATTCTGTTCTTTCTTTTTAATTGAAAGATCACTCATCTCTAAAAAGATTCCTTCTCCATAAAAACCTTGCTCTCCAGAACCCTCATTTCTAAAACCATCTACACAAAAACGTTTCAATTCATTGAACTTTAGTTGGTCCTCACAAGAGGATGTAACTACTGAAATTGAGAACCCTTCTCCATCATCCCTTTTGTGTCCTACCTATGATTCTTCTAATAGTTTAGATGATCTACCTTTGGCCATTAAATTCTCAACTGCTTTCACCTATCCTATTGTGGGATACAAGAAAAAAATCATACATGATCCCAAATCCACACCAAACCCAAAAAATCCATTACCCATACACCTCTAGATCATCTTTCTCAAACACACAAGTGCACAACATAACTGAAGACTGCTGCCAGAGGAGAACTATATGGAACCATGAGGGTTAACGTGCATCTGGTAACTTTTAAAAAATTGTGCACCCTCAGTAACAAAACTTATCTTGGTGCACTGGTTTAGAACTTATATGAGAGCTTCCTCTGATACCTGACATTATAGGTTTGATTCCTAGCGGGGTGCTTTTTTTTCCTTTACAAATTTGGTATAATATTTGCCTTCACATTTAATTGTTGCCACCTTATCTAGCCTCACTTTTAATTTAAAATAAATTTTAATATACTCATTATTTAAGTTAATAAATCCATGTAATATATTAATTCCCAAATCCCGAAACCCAAAATGTATTCCCTCCCAATCCCTAAAATATTTTAATTTTCCCAAAGTCCCTTCAAGCCAAGAAAAAAGTGTGAGATTGAGAAAACGCAGATCAGTAGTCATCAGTAGCGGGTCACAACAACGCAAAATGATGTCATTTTGTTGGATGATAATAGAAGTCAGTCTCTACCTCTATCTCTATTACATAATACTTTTTTCTTTCTATAAAAAGAAGGGTATAATTCTTCTATTTAAAATGTCATATTTATTGGTTTTTTCTTATAAAAGAAAGGGGTGTGATTCCTCCATCACATATCATATCATTTTTGTAATTTTATGTGGAGGGGGTGTGATTCCCCTATTGAAATTTTTTGAATTTACTTTTTTAGGGGTCTGATTCCTCCATTACATATTATATGTTTTTTTATTTTACGAAGAAAGGGTGTGATTTTTCTATTAAAATTATTGCATTTTTTTTGTGAGGGTTGTGATTCCTCTATAATTTAATTTATTTTGTGCTATGGAAGGAAGGGTGTGATTCCTCTATTAGCAATGTTATGTTTACATATATTCTTGATGAGATTTTTGTTTTGTAGAAATTTATTATTGATTCTTGTGAATTGAAATGGATAGAAATTATTCTCTTAAATCAAGGTCTAATTTTAAAGACAACTCCCCCCCCCCCCCTATTATAGAAGAGCTTGATGTGAATTCATTTAAATCCGATCCTAGTGAAAGAAAACCAATTCATGAATATGATTCTACGATACGAGATTAAGTAAGAAGACACTATATTTGACAATGGCCCTGTCAACTAATTCTTTCTCATATTCTTCAAACTAAAATTGAAATGAAAGTGCATCAATTTAATTCAACATGGTATGAGGTTCATATTCTAGGTGGACGGAGTATAGTGTGAAGAAAGATGTTGTGCTTTTCTTGTGCAGCTATTTATTTAAAAATAACTATGTAAAGGGCAATGTAGGTGATTTTTTCATGAAAACCGACTTTAAGGCTTGGAATAACAGTTTGGAATGATTTCAGTTATATGTTGGTGAAGTAAATAGCATCCACAGAAGATGTTTCAGTAAGATTCTAGATTTCAAGAATCAATCTCAATCAATTCAAGTTTCTTTGAACAAGAAATGTGAGAAAATAAGAAGTGTGCACTGTACTCATTTGGAGGTTCAACTAATGTGGCAAGTTGTTCTTGAAATTTGGATTGTCTTTTCGAGGTCATGATAAAAGTGAATCTTCCAAAAATAAAGCGCATTTTTAGGTCTTTTTGAATGGCTGGAAAAAATGCTTTTTGATTTGAATAGTGTTATTTTAAAATATTCTCCAAAAATGCTATGAGGACTTCTTAAAAAATTTGAAAGGATATTGTGAGTGCTTGTGCTCAAGAAACTGTGAAGCTATAATTGATGATTTGGATGGAGATATTTTTGGATTTACGTTGATGATTCTAAGGACATATCACACCATGAATAAATGGTTGTTGCATTGAGGTATGCTAACAAAAAAGGTAAAGTGAATTAATGAGCTATTGATATTGTCCGTGTTGATAATACATCAACAATAACATTAAAGGAAACCATACGCTCTTTGATTATGAGACACTCTTTAAGTACATCTAAAATACATGGACAAGGATACGATGGGACTATTAACATGCAGGGAGAGATGAATGATCTTAAATCTTTGATTTTGCTGGAAACTCCATGACATATTGCATTCATTATTTTTCTCACCAATTACAGTTGACACTTGTATGTTTCCAAAAAATATTTTCTTGCGGATGATTTTTTCTATAGTTACTAATTTGTTAAATGTGGTAGTAGCATCATTTAAGAGTAGAGATCAACTTTGGGACCATCAAGCAGAAATATTGGAGCAACTTCTAGAAAGTGGTGAAATTCAAAGTGGAAAAGGGTTAGATAAAGAATGAGGACTTCAAAGGACATGTGACACGACCTGAATCGGGATCTAGTCGTGTCAGGCATCTCAATTCCACCCGAAACCGGAGACCACCCCCAATACCCCACCATAACTGCCTTGTACCCTATGTCAGATGAATTCCAAATATATAACAAGATATAACAAAATCAATTGAAAAACTTTTAAGAAAGTTTATAACCATAACCAGTCAAATGTCCAATCAATTATCCAACCGGTGTCAACCCACATACCAATGCCAATGCCAATTTTGACCCCAATACAACCACCGCCCATGCCCATAGTAGTCACACAAAGTCTCTAACTGAAATCTAAGAACATTTGATCAGGACATGCCCCTAACCAAAGTCAAAACCAAAGTCCAAGAAATAACAAAGAGTATAAAAGAAGTCCATAGTATGAAATAGAGTCTTCTAGAATATGGAAGCTCACCGCTTCAGTCTGATACAAATGTTGTCCTCAAATCCAAGTCACTGAGCAGGAGGAGTAGTATGGCCATTTCCTGTATCATGTGGAATACATCGTCCGAAAATGGTTAGTGTGTGAATGCTAGCATATACTCAGGATAAGGATAAAACAATGCCATTATATAAAACCAAAGTAAATAACCATATGAAGTCACATACATACATATATACCATGTTGTGAAAGGGGGCTGGGTATAGCATGCATTTAAAACTTTAACCTAGGTTATATAGCTTTACCATCATAATCCACCAACGGGTTATATGGGTCCATTGTTATCCCTTATTGGTGCCCCAGTGCGTGTATCAGCACAAACCAAAGATATCATAGGGACCGGGGATTCTCATGTACCTTTTGCCCTCCATGATACATATATACAAGTTTAAACTTTGGGGATTCCCATTTACCCCACAAGTATAAGGTCACCAAGACCAACCCTCATGTTGGAAAACATGAGTTTCTAGTGTCCGTCCATCTAACTCACACCTTTACAGTTAGCTATCACAACCCACTATTATTGCGCAAGTAAAACATTCAGCACATAACCAAACCACTAATTCAAGGAGTCAAGTATTAAAGAATCATGAAGTGGTATCGTCATACCGACTATAGCTTTCAAGAAATGTCATTAGCCAACACTTAGGTGATTCTCATGTACCCCACAAGATTTCTAATTAAAACAAAACCATGGCAACCAAGGCCTTTCCAAACCATTTAAAACCAATCAAACCAATTTAGGTTCCATTCCCATATCATGCAATGCAAAGGTGTAAAGAGTAAGCAAACTATGTGATAAAATCATTCTCATAGGCATTTTAACAAACATGTTGCGGGCATATAGTTTCCAAAACCAAAACCAAGTATCAACTAACCATTTCCATGAAATCAAATGTTCAAAACCATAAATACAATATGAAAACCATAAGTAAAACATGGGAGAACATTATCAAACTATAAACAACCAAAACCCCCAGCATATATTTTATAACCCAAACAATACCATAATATTGTCATGTAAACCATCCATTAAAACATACTTTTAGTTGAACTGGAAATGAAGGAGGAGTAACATGCCTTAGACACTAAGAAAGACGGAGAGATTTACTCTTGAGAGTCCCTAATTAATTGCTTTGAAGAAACCCTATCCTGTTCTTGAACCCCAAAGCTTGAGAGAGATTTTAAGAGTGTTTGATTGAGAATAGGAGGTTAATAAAGTCCCAAAAGGTGTTTTATCTCATGGGGTCTAAAGGAGTAAGAGGGGAAATGTCCAGAATACTCCCAACATAAACTGTAAAAATTCTTGAAGGTGGGTACAGTTGACCCTCTAACTTGTCATCGCAATATACGAATGGTACCATCCAGTCTTAACTAGAATAGAAAGTTGGACACTCACACACTGTCCACCATACAAATCTTTGTCCTAACTCATGTCATGACCATATGACTCGTATGATCTTAACCATACCCATGGAAAAATGTAGACAGATTAATACTAGATAACATACGACTTCCCACCATAACTCATGCCCTATCCATATGGCTCATAGTAAGACACTCATACTCAAAGCTAAGTCAAGTTACTAAGTTTCAGATTAAGTAAAGGAACAATCCGATGAACAGTTACCAAACCATATAACCCATACCAACCAAGTCGTAACCATAATAGAAACCCAACCACCACACACTGGACAACTTATGAGTTGGGTCACTTGACCTGTACGTACACCTTACGACACTTATAGTTATTTGTTATAAGGATAGTGAGCCTAACGCTCAGGAAATTTCAATAGACAAAACCCAGGGTGCTTCAACAGGTGACACTCACTGGGGTTCATATTTTAGAACATTTGATAAATTTATCATTTTACTTCATCTATAGCTCATGTTCTTTATGGTATTAAATATGGAGACTCTGATCCTAATGATAGATTGTAGGCAGGAGCTTTTTGACTATGATCAATGAATTTGAATTTTTTTCTGGCTTCACTTGATGTTTAAGATATTGTTGATGTCCAATAAGCTAAGTTTTTCATTAAAAAGGAAACAACAAGATATTGTCAATACCATGATATTTTTTGACATTACTAAGACAAGATTCCAATAGTTAAGAGATAATGGATGGGATTCACTAATGAATAAAGTTCGTATATTTTGTGATAAACATGAATGTGTGGTACCTAAGATGGATAATTTTTATCTTCCTAGAAATTCAAAGAATAGGACTTCTAGTGTTACTTACTCTCAACACTTACGTGTTGATCTCTTTTATAGTACAATTGACTTGCAACTTAAAGATCTTAATAATCATTTTGATATGGTGAGTAGATACTTGTTTCTTAGTATTACAAGCTTGAATCCAGCTAATGCTTTTGCTAATTTTGATAAGAAAAAATAATGATATTGGTGAAGCATTATCCAAATGAGTTTGGTTAATCACAACTTTGAGAGATTAATTGCCAACTTGATTCTTTCATTATACACATGCGACGTAGTGATCTTATATTCTCTAATTTGAAAGGAATTGGTGATTTGGTAAAAACACTCGTTAATGCAAATTTTGTGGAGAGTTAATAACTTGTGTACTTACTTGTGAAATTGACGTTAATTTTATCTACCGCTACTGCAATTGTAGAGAGATCTTTTTCAACCATGAAGCATATCAAGAATGAATTATGTAGCAAAATTGGTGATGAATTTTAAGTGATTTTTTAGTTTGTTACATTGAGAAGGATATATTTATTAATATAAGCAATGATGCAATCATTGGCCATTATCGGAATATGAAAATGCGTCGATGTCTAGTATGAAAGGATGGTCAACCTTTTTTATATTAGTACTAAATTAATGATATTTGATCATTTTTAACCTTATACTTTGCTCATAATTTTTTAAAATTTTTAAGTTTAAAAGAGTTGTATGCCAAACTATGTAGTTGATAATTGACATGACTATATTAAAGAAAATGGTGCACCCCTAATCTTTAAATCTTGGATTTGCCTCTGAATGTTGTTAAGTAAGAGGGAAAGATCCTCAAAGGCTAAATGGAAAAAATAATGATAAATATGATGGGACTATTGAGATTTGAGCACGAGTCTATCTATGCCCTACATTCTGGAAAAAAGGAGTTTGCACTTATTCTTGCCAAGGTAAGGTGTTATAATTAGAACCATGAAAAATTTCTTACTATGGATAAAGAATCCTACCATGGTTTGAAGTCAGTGTTAAGGAGAAGGATTTTTAATCCTAATGTCATTAGGAATCCCATTGTTCAAACCCTATTACACATGCTTAGTTTTTCAGGGTGGTCTCATTGGTTTAGAGAACTTAGGATAGTTATTTTTAGAAGAAAGTTGTTGAGTTCTATGTCAACTTCAATGTACTTGAGGGGTTAGTTGTAAGTTCAACAATTAGGAAATGGAAATTATGTTTAGTTTTGTTAAGATGGGAGAAGTCTTATACGTACCTTTTGAAAGGCTACATGAATATGAGTGGAGAATGATTAGGATTACATTTAGGAATTTCTTGAGGAAAAAAGTTAAAGAAACTCCTAGGAAAGTTTTCAAAAGTGAAATGCATCCTTTTAAAAATTATTGATTAAAATTATGAATAAGAAAATGATGCAAGGTGGTGAAAAGAGGCATGAAGAATCCTTCAAAGATCTTTGAATCATGCATTCCATTGATATGCATGTGAGTTTTAATTTTCCAACCTTCATGAACAAACAGCTGAAGAGAATCACCTCTCCTGAGATTGGTCCTCATGGCTTGGCTAATGGATTTTTGTTGACTTTGTATTTGAGAACTTTGGGGTTAAATTGAATAATGGTAGGGTAGCCAAAAAAGGGTGACATGATTAACACTAAGACCCAAATAGAGTATGACTGCATGACTAACAAGCCTACTGGTACCAAAGCCAAAAGTCTAGACACTTATCTCCTAGTTAACTTAGAAGATATCAAGGGGGAGAATGTCAGGCTCTAGGATAAGATAACTATCTTCTCAGGCATATGTGGATCTGCTAAAAGATGATACACTCCTAAAGGAAAATGATCACTTTGCTATATTTGATGCTCCATTGTCCTTTGATACTTCTTTTCCCTATTTTTGGATCTGGTTTATATAACATATAATTCTTTTTGGCGTTATGACATCATTTATATTTTGTTTTAGGACATTGGTTGGCTTAAATTATGCAAACTATGAATTTTATATTTGCTTCTTGTTATACTTAATGGTTTATATTATTACGAGATGGCTAATATCCTTATTATTCATACCTTGTCTATATGGGAGTTTGTGTCAGTGTTTACCAGTGGCCATGAGCATTTCCTATTGACTCTCTAGGACTTCTATGTCTCACTTGTACTTGCATATTGTTTATGATGCAAGAAGAGGAAAAAGAACATTATTATATACAATGTTGTTTGCATATAGGCTGACTTTAATGGTACAGGTTGTGTGCAATTGTTATGATTGATATGACACTATTTTTGCTTGAATCATACATGAGTTTTCCATCATTAAAATGAGGTAAATTGATAAGCTCCTCGATGAACTTGATAATCTTTGCTTAACAATTTATGCTTATATTTTGAGGATAGACAAAGTAGGGACTATTGGCCCAATACCCACTTACAAAACATAATGTAACATTTAGACACAAGTTTGAATAAATGTAGTGTTTAGAGACCATGTATGATGTCATCCATTTGACTTAAAAAATTATCCAAAGCTAGGACACATGTTTTTAATATTATAATTTAGTCCTTCTACCTCATCCAACAAATATCTAATATTTCCCCCTATTTTTAGATTTTATTTTTAATTAAATAAAAGATTGTCCAAGAAGACACCAAAAGGCTCTCATTTTTTTACCTACTTTTTCTGATTATGGTGATTTTTTGGGCAAAATCTTCCTACTCACAATTGAAAGTCCTCATTCTTGCTTATGGCGTCCATTGTTATTCCTGTTTTATTTTTTATTTTTTGGAAAATTATTTTTCCACCATTTTTTCTAGCTTGAAAAGATTCCAAAGTCAAACTTACTACCTCATTACTAGATAGATTCCAGTAGTATAGAAGTCTTGCAAATGCGTTTCTCCATTACAGAACTAGTAGAGCATCGATTATACTTGATTTTGTTGATTTTTATTTTTGTATAGAGATTTTCATATTAGTCATCAACTAATCATCAACTAGTTATATGTCAATACTGTAATATAGGATCGATCGTTGTGGTCTGCAGTGATAGTAGCAGAAGTAATCATTGTTGGTGGTGATTATATGGTTGTGTGGGATGAGACTCTAAAATATTGGTATTATAAATCATCTAGTAAGGTAAAAGTTTCCATCACATTGTGTCACAATGGTTCATACGATTACATGGTTTGAAGTGTAATTAAGAGTATGGAATCAGCTTGCAAGCCAAGAAACATTACGATTAGTTATCTAATGAATTGGAAGGGAGAAATACATCCCACATTCATAAAGAATGATAGGAAGGTGTCCTTATATATATTGGATGTCATTGTTGATGGCTCTAGGCCAATATTAAGGTTAAATGTCATCATAATATCTCCATTATCCCCATCACTACACCCAACAATCAACGATGATTCAATTAAAGATGAGATTTGTGTGATCATTCAATGAATATGGATGGTTATACAATGAAAATGGAATATCATCCAATGAAATCGAAAGATCTCATATTATTTCAAGAAGAGCAAGGAGAGTGCAGATCAGGATCACAACCCAACCACACCTTCTCTAATGGAACTAATATCTAAAGAGATCAAATATTTAGTAGCAAGAATGATCTGAAAATGTTATTTGATGAAGCATTAATGAGAAAGTTTCTTGATTATACTACGTTCAAGAGTTGTAGTAAATACTTCAAGGTAAAATTTATATCTCCTAGTTGTACGTGGATGTTTTGGGTGAGGAAGTATAAATGTATGGGAAGATTTTGCATATAGAAATACATTGGTGATAACCGTACAACATCGAACATGCCACGTGCATCCAAAAGAAAATCTCAGCCAAAGTCATTGCATCGCTTTGTGTGAATTTTTATCACAACAAAAAGGGGAAGACATTAAAGAGATTTAGAGGATTGTTTTCAAGGACCTCTACTGTGGTCCAAGTTACTAAAAAGTTGTATGGGAGGTATGATCTCTAAAAAAATGATTTGCGGAAAAGTAGAGCACGAGTATTCCTATTTTCCGACTTGTACCAACATGATTGACACTCTTAGTGTTACTTCTACTTGTTTCATTATGTTAAACATAGATAATTGTAGGTTCACTTACTACTTTTTAACCTGGGGTGTTTTCATTAGGGGATTTTCCCAGATGATAAAGGTAATTGCAGTCGATGTCACTTATTTACATGGTCAGTATGGTAAAATGTTGCAAAGTTCCGTTGCACAGGATATGGAGAACCATGTTTATCCAATTGTCTTTTGTGTTATTGACAAAACTTGGACATTCTTCTCCGAGAAGCTGATGTCTATAGAGGTCGATGAACCAGATTTATGTTTTATCTCTGATAGGCATAAAAGTATTGTCAATGGCACTGCGAGGGTTTACAACTCTGCTTGTCATAGGTATGCATAAGGCATCTTGATGAAAATCTTCAGATAAATAACTAATGTGGAGATTGCCTCAATATATTATACCATGAGACAAAGGTATATTCTTTTGAGGAGTTTAGTGATCATTTTGCAAAATTAAAGAACTATTGTCCCAAGTTAACCTTTGTCTTCAATCATGAACTTGGTTTTGAGAAGTGGAACAGGTTATATTTCCCCAATAATAGGTATGAGGTGATGACCCCAAATATTATCGAGTCACTCAATGCTATATTGATAGTCAAAAGGGAGTACCCCATGACATCCATATTCAATTCGATTATTAGGAGGTTTAGAGAGAATTTTAGGAAGAGGCATGGATATGTTTTTAACTAGAAGGAGAACAAAATGGTATTTTTTGCCTAAAAGATCACATAGGACAATATGAGTGAGGAATACTCTTTCTATGTGGGGAACATAAATAGGGATGACAACTAATACACCATGTTTGGAATGGGTTCTACTGCCAAGTGAACCTACTGGAAAAATCATGTTCTTGTAGGAAATATGACTTGGTCAAAAGCGCTCACGCAATGAACACTTTGCGATCGAAGTATGATTATAAGTATGGTTTGAGCATCTATGAGTACTCTCTGCCTATGTGTAAAGTCGAAGCTTACCTCCTTGCATACTTAAAATACATCTAGAGTCTGAATAGTTTGTGCCATAGGAATTATTAGTCATGAATATTCTTCCACCCCTTGTCTATAACAAGCTCAGAAGTAAGAAAAGGAAATGTGTTAAGGGCGTCAGCGATTAAAGACCAAGAGGAGGAAAATGTGTTCACTATGCAAGAGACCCAGACACAAGAGAACCACAAATAATAAAAACATATCCTAGATAGGCCTGTCCCACTTTATTTTTGTAACTCAAGCTGATACATGTATTTTAACGCCCCTGCAGTTTGGCCTAATTAATGTCATGTCGATTTTATCAGTTCTGATCTTTTTATAGTATCGATCAACCAAAATATAACATATATTATGTATACTTTCTATTCAATTTATTGACTATTTACTACATTATTTATTATCAATCAAGTTGTAAATCCATTACAAAACTTTAAATCTTCAATCGATGAGATGAACAACCAAGTAATTATGATGCCTCAATAAAGTTGTTGCACATCAACTCACAACTATGTCGATTAGGTATACGCTACCTACTCGACTTCAAATCCTCCAGTTATCGACCAACAATTATGTGGGCATATCAAAGGCTTTTATATGGTCAATGTAACCATAGCTCTGCTCCACCAAAATCCAAAATTTTCATCTTCTTTGATACTCAATTTCAAAATAGCAGCAATGTCTCCTAGAAAGATCTCACTCCAATAGTTAGAAGGATGCGTACCCAGCACTACCATAATCTACTCCTCCTCTGGAATGACCTAGACTATTTTTGTATGGTTTGGGTGACAATCAGGAACCCCTAAACCAAGAACTCTTGCATATCGGCCATTTTTTATGGGCGATAATAGAGAGGCTGAATCTAGTGCCCCGAAACTGCATTACCCCCACAATTCCCTTAGTTTGGATTTTATTTTTATTTAGTAGTTCTAGTTGTAGTTCATTGCAAAGAAGCATTCATGCTTGGGATTTTTTTAGATGCAAGCCTCTTCTTTTTACCGATTTTGCCCATGTTGGCGTCGATATCAACAAAAACAATAACAACAAACCCAGGGTATTCCCATAAAGTGGGGTCTGGGGAGGGTAAGATGTACACAGTCCATACCGCTACCTTCGAAGAAGTAGAGAGGCTATTTCCGATAAATCCCCGGCTTAAGATAAAGATTAGTAAATAAAGGGATGGATGACATAATAGAAATAAGGAATAAGAAATAATAAACTAGAAATCAGAGAAATACGAAATACGAGAAACAAGGGCAACACAAAAAGAGAAAATATGTGGGTTGGTGCAATGGTAAGAAATCGTTATTATATACCAAAAAAGTAAATAACTAAATAATATATAATATTGAGAACCATCGATTGAGTTCACTATAAATTATAAACTACACACTTTGTCAATAATATATCGGAAAAGTTTATAGCCCTTACTAGCATATTGTCAAAAAGAAATAATTAATAAATAAAATAAATAATTAAATTTTACACAATTAACTAAGCTTAAATAAGTCATGTCATATAAGAGTCTACGTAAATTAAAAACAGTGATCAGATGTGTGAGGATGAGTAGTGATTATATAGTCAACATCCTCAAAGTAATGTTTATCAAAGCACGGGTATATTTTAAGGATTTCATTTGTTCAACCACAACTCATACTCATATATATTTGATCATTATCCCCTATTTATGTGGATTCTTATATAATCATATGACTTCTTTAAACTCATTATGTGTTTAAATTTGAATAATTTATTTTTTTATTAATTAATTATTCTCTTTAAAAAATTCCGCTAGTTATGGTCTATACATATCTAACATAATCTAGTAGGTTTACTATGGATAAGGGTCTTAGAATAATCTAGACTATAATAAGTTGAGGAAATAACTAATCATAGTCTAGTCTACACGAAGGAGTTCGTCCTTAATAAACCTATCAGATTAGGATGAATATGTATAGACCATAATTAGTAGAATTTTGAAAAGATAATACTTAATTAATAAGAAAATAAATTATTTGAATTTATACACAAAAATAAATTTTAACGAGTCATATTATTTGTCACAACCCAAACCAGGGCCTGACCATGACGGGTATCTTAAGTCCACCGAGAACCGGAGACCACTCCCTTGCCTAGTCAACAAATCAAGTACATCTAGCAGCGGATGAATTTCGAACATATAAAAAGATAGAATAAATGTAAGCTCAAAGGAGTCTAAGAATATCAACAACAATACCCACTCCACAGTAATCCACAAATCCTCTAACAAACCAAATCAATCTAAGTTCGGACATGCCCTCGATGATAGCACACACATGTCCAAAGAAAAGTTTATGATAATAGATAAACCAAGAAGCAACAACCTTCCGAAAGAAGGAGGATCACCACTTCAAGCTGACTCTTGTCAACCCAAGGATCCTATCACTGCTCAGGAAAAGTAAAAGTGTCTCCGATTCCTACATCACGCAGGAATACAGTGTCTGGAGATGGTATGTGGGTTAAGCGCTAGCATGTAACTCAGGAAGGGGATAACACAACGCTAAGTAAAAGCCATAGTAAAATCCACATACACACATTGTACATACAAACAAACATATATATGTATAATTCTGGGGTAGGGAACAAGGTTTAGCATGAAAGTAAAATTTTAGCCTAGACTATGTAGCTCAACCATCAAAAATAAGAAACCACAAGCTATATGGGTTCAGCTCCCCTTGCTGAAAGGGCCTCAGAGTATGTTAGCCGCAGGAATCAAAGGTATCCAGGAATACCTAGGAATCCCCCGGCCCCACTTTAATCTAGGATACAAAAAGTATATATTTTTAATATGTCACAGGAACACGGTCATCAACACCAACCCTCATGCTGGAAACATGAGTTTATATTATAAGTCCTTCAAGACTCACACCTTCACGGCTTAGCTACATAACCCCCTTTACGCCCAGGTTAAAACAAGTTTCACTGAACTCTTTCATTTAAACCATGGAATTACACATTATGGCACACCACAAGTATCGTCACACCCTTACCCTTGTAACCTTCCACTTGTGCCATTATAGTTACATTCCATCAAGTTAGGAGAATGCCTCGACCCCCTTCGCTTATTAAATCAAATTTGAAGAAATGCCTCGACCTCCTTTACATTATCAAATCAAATAGGGGGAATTCCTCGACCCCCTTTGTTCACTAAATTAAAACATAGCCAACAAGGCTTTCACAACCCATGTTCATTGCTAAACTATTTAAGCAATGCAATTGTATAGGTAAGTAAGTCAAACCAAGTGACAATTCCACAGTTCAAAGCCATTTACACAAGTGGATTGAGGGAACACAATTATTCAAAACCAGTTCGAAGTTTAAAACATCAATTTGGGGGAATACCTCGACCTCCATTCCAATTCCCACACCTATGAATCCCATTAGCGCAATAACATTAAATTCAAGCATGAATAACTCATGAAAACCCATGGGAAAATAATTCAAGGATCAACCATTCCAAAACCCTCAACTTCTATCAAAACACACATTCAAATACATACAAACAAACCATTTAAAACACATGTTTTTTATAAAATAACATTTGGGGAAAAGTAACATGCCTTAATCTCCAAGAAATTCGAATAAGGAATCACCCTTGGAAGCTCTAATTGACAACCTTGAGAAACCCTACATATTTTTTCTTGAGAGAATTTGAGAGAGACTTGAGAGTTGTTTTAATTATGATATGGACGATAATGGGGTCCCTAATAGGGTTTTAAGTCATGGGTTATTATTGGAGAAAAGGGGAAATCTCTAAATTGCCCCTAATTAAAAGCTAAAAAATTATCGCTAGTGACTACGGGTCACTATATGACTCGTGAGAACACGTTACGACTCGTCACCACAAGTCTAGTCAAGGAAGTAACATGGGGTGTCTACACTGCTGACCTTACAACTCAGACCATATGACCCATCAAGTAACCCTACGACTCATAGGGTACAAGACACACCCAAGACAGAACCATTTGGGTAACACACTATCCACCCTACGTTTAAGCAACCTACAAATCGTGTAGAGTCACTAAGACTCATGATCCCCAGTCGTAGTTACAACAGAAATGTTAGGCTATCATACTGGCCAGGCTATGGTTGGGGCCTTATGAACCTTATGGAGACATTACGACTCGTAAGGAGAGTCGTAGGTTGGGCAGTGAGCTTAAAGCTCTGGAAACTTTTAAGGACCAAAATTTCAGGGTATTACATTCTCCTCCCTTAGGTTCATTCATCCCCGAATGATATGTCAAGGCATTCATTAGCTCTGTTGTTGAGTCAAAACACAACCACACTTACCTCTAACAAAGACAGGAAACGAGGACATTAAGGAAACAACAATTTCCTTTAATGAAGTTAGAAAACATAGATGCCAATGAAAACATATGAACATACCTTAAGCACGATTATCCAAAGCGGAGAACAAGAATGGATATTTGGACATCATGTCCTCTTCAGCTTCCCAAGTGGTTTTTTCCACCTTATGATTCCTCCAAAAGACTTTTATCAAAGCCACATCCTTATTCCTTAAACGATGGATTTGCCTATCCAAAATCTCAACTAGGACTTCCTCATAAGATAAGGAATTTGAAACACCAACATCCTCCAAAGGAACAATCAAGGAAGGATCACCTACGTAATTCTTTAACATTGAAACATGGAACACAGAATGAATGGAACCTAAAAGAAAATCCAATTCATAAGCCACATTGCCCACTCACCTTAAATTACGGTATAGGACAACATAATAGGGACTGATCTTCCATTTTTTTTCCAAACCGCATCAATCCCTTCATAGGATACACCTTCAAATACACCGAATCATCCAAATCAAACTCTAAGTCCCTTTAACTCACATCTGCATAGGACTTTTGGCCACTTTGGGTGGTCTTGAATCTATCATGAATCTCACATTTTTCATGGATTAGAGAACTAATTCAGGACCGACTAACCTATTCTAAGCAACCTCAAACCACCCAATAGGATACCTATACCTCCTACCATAAAGGACCTCGAATGGAGACATCCCAATACTAGAGTGGTAACTATTATTATAAGCAAACTCAATAAGAGACAAATGATCAACCCAGCTACCACCAAAATCAAGCACACAAGACCTTAGCTATCTATTTGAGGATGAAAAGCGATGCTAAGGTTCACCTTAGTCCCCAAACCTCTCTGAAATAAAGCAAAAAGTGAGACGTGAATTGCATACGTTGATTAGATATAATATAGACAGGTGAACCATGCAACTTGATGATCTCCTAAATAAAGATCTTAGCATAATCCTCTACCGAATAACTAGTCCTCATAGGCAAGAAGTGAGTAGACTTAGTCATTCTATCCACAATGACCCAAATTGAATTAACCTAATTACGAGATAGTGGAAGACCTGTAATGAAATCCATGTTGGTCACTTCCCACTTCCATATAGGCAACTCAATTTTTTGGGACATCCCTTCGAACCTCAAGTTCTCAACCTTCATTTGTTGATAAATCGTACATTTAGCAACTAAATTAGCCACATCTCTCTTCATGTTACTCTATCAATGGAACTCCTTCAAGTAAGGGTACATCTTCGTCAAACCAAGATGAACAGTGTACCATGACTCATGAGCCTCAGTCAAGATCCTTTCTCCCAACCTATCAATATCAGGAACACATATTCTTCTCTGATACTTCAATATACTATTACTACCAATCTCAAAAGCCAAAACCTTCTGTTGTCCCACATCACCCTTGACCTACATCAAAATAGCATCAAAAACCTATTTCTTTTTCACCTTAGCACCAAGAGATGACCTCACCACGTATTGAACAATCACACTCCATCCTCAAAGTCTAAGAGACAAACTCTAAGATTATTCAACAGTTGAATATCTTTAACAAATCCTTGCATCTCCTTATCAATATGAGAAAATCTCCCCATGTACAACTTTCTAAGAGCATCAACAACCATATTATCTTTACTGGGTGATATTGAACACTTATCTCATAGTCCTTGAGTAACTCAAACCATCTCTTTTGCTTAAAATTCATCTCATTCTTGGTGAACACATACTGCAAAGTCTTACGGTATGAGAATATGTCAACATGAACCCCATACAAGTAATGGTGCCAAATCTTCAAAACAAAAACCATAGACAGCAACTCCAAATCATGAGCCATATAATTTTTCTCATGCACCTTCAACTGCCTAGAAGCATATGCCATAACCTTGCCTCGTTGCATCAACACACAACCCAGTCCCACACGGGATGCATCATAATAAATAATGAAACCATCAGTATCCTCGAGCAAGGTCAAAATAGGAGCTAAAGTCAACTTATCTTTTAGTTTCTCAAAGCTACCCTCGTAAGCATATGACCACAAAAACTTCACCTTTTTTTGTGTCAATCTTGTCAATGGAGCAACAATCAAAGAGAAACTCTCCACAAACCTCCTATAATATTAATCAAAACCCAAGAAGCTTTGAATATCGATTTGAGTCATGGGTCTAGGACACTTCTTAACCACTACAACTTTCTGCGGATCCACCATGATCTCCTAATTAGAAATAACATGACCCAAAAAAGTAACAATATTCAACTAGACATCACACTTCAAAAACTTAGCAAAGAAACATTGTTCCTTAAGGGTCTACAACACTATACGGAGGTGATTGGCATAATCTTCCTTACTTTTTTAATAACCAAGATGTAATTAATAAACACAATGACAAATAAGTCCAGAAACTGATAGAATACCCAATTCATAAGATCCATGAATGCCACTGAGGCATTAGTGAAACCAAAGGATATTACTAAAAACTTAAAATGACCGCGTCGGTTATAGGAAGAAGTCTTAGGGATATCCACCACCATAATCTTCAACTGGTGGTAACCCGACCGATGATCAATATTAGAAATGTACTTAGTACCCTTAAGCTGGTCAAAAAAGCTAATCTATTCTTAGAAAAGGATACTTATTCTTCACCATCACCTAATTCAATTGGTGGTAATATATACACATCCGAAGGGACATATCCTTCTTACGTAAGAAAAGAACAGGAGCACCCTATGGGGAAATGTCAGGGCGAATAAAACCCTTATCAGAAAGATATTTCAACTATTCCTTAGGTTCTTTCAACTCATTTGGAGCTATTCTATAGGAAGGGATAGAGATATGATGAGTGTCCAAGAGAAGATTGATCCCAAAATCAATTTTTGTATCAGGAGAGACGCCAGGAAGATCATCAGGAAATACTTCAGGAAACTCGTTGACAAAAAAGATTGATAACAAAGAAGGACACTCAAGATTAGAATCATTGACCCAAACCAGGTGACACAAACACCCCTTTAAAAACAATTTTTGGGATCGTAGATAAGAAATAAACATTCTCTTAGGAACTAGGGAACTCCCTTCCTACTCAATCGCTAGTTTATTCAGGATTTTGGAAACTGACCCTTCGAGTCCTACAATCAAAAGAAGCATAGTATAAATGGATTCAATCCATCCCCAAGATAACATCAAAATCTATCATCTCCAACTCTATTGAATCCTCCATCGTCTCCCTGCCATATATAGATACCACACAATCCCTATAAACTCTTCTAGCAATAATAGAGTAACCCATGGGGTAGACACAAAAAAAAAATCAAAGACACACTCGGGACCAAAACCAAAATGAATAGCCACATAAGGGGTCACATAAGAAAGGGTTGACCCGGGATCAAGCAAACAATATATATCAGAGAGAGAAGTTTTAGGTACTAGTAACAACATCAGGAGATTTTAGCCAGTGCTAGTACCAAAAGTAACACCCTTTGGTGTAGGAGCTAAAGAGGCGGTAATTAGGACTTTATTATCCCAGTAGAAACATCGCCTGAAGGAAAGTTCATCTAAATATGGCCAGGATGGCCATATTTAAAACATTTGTTTCTCCCTTCATCACAAAAACCATGGTGCAACTATCCAAAAGATCTACAGAGATGATATAATGGAGCTGTTTAGGCCCCACCGACCTGAGATAGGGCACTTTTTACCTTAAACCTACTATCATTCTGAGAGTGATGATCACCAGATGGGTTAGGACATAGAGCACTACCCAACAAATAAGCACCAGAATTCCCCTAAGCCTTTTTTTTGCCCCACTACTTACCACCTGTACCACTATTTCATTGACCTTCTTCCTGCACAGAATATCTAAACTTCTTACTCTGTCTTTCCCCTATCTTAACCTGCTTCTTTTTTTTCCTCATTAACCTGTTACATGTATACCACAAGTCTAGGAATATCTACATCACTATTTAGTAAGGAGGCTTTGTACACTGGCACCAAGTCCCGAGACAAGCCCGAACCAAACTTCTGTATCTTAGCCCTCATGCTAGATACTAGCTTAGTAGAATAATAGGACAGTAGGTTAAATTTCAAGGCATACTCATTTACAATCATTTTTTCTTATTTCAGATTCACAAACTCCTCAGCTTTTGCCACCCTGAAATCTTGAGAAAGAAATAATCCAAAAAGGCACCAGGAAATTTATCCCACAATGCCAACTCTGATCCTCACTTCTTGACTGATCCCACTCCTTATACCATTGATATCCCACATGCTTTAACTGACATGGGAAAATTCCACACCCTTTGAGTCAGAAGCATGCATCACCTTTAATATCTTCTCCATCGCATCCATAAAACCCTGAGGATATTTTTCCACTTTAGAGCTAGTGAAGGCCAAAGGATTCATCCTCATAAATTGGCCAACTTTAGCAACCTTAAAAGATGGAGAGAAAGAACCACCACGGTCAGGCTGACAACACTGAGAAGTCACCAACTGAGTCAATAAATAAATAGATTGATGGAGCTTAACATTAGAAATATCTCCTTGGATAGTGGGGTATGATCGTTATTAGCTTGTGGAGCTCGGGGAGGACTAGTAGGAACCGGTAGAACTCTACGAGAAAAATTAGAAGCAAGGACCCTAGACCAGGTTTGTACCCCATAAGCAGGACGAGTTTCATTGACATTATTGTCGTAGGATAAAGGAGTTTCCACGAGCATCAAATCTTTAGGGAGGCATGATCTGAAATGTGAACAAATGGAATTAGAGGAGATTTCAACATTCTAGAATCTACAACCCAAAAGTAGAACACAAGGAAAGGGAAACATTCTTAAATGCCTTGTATCCCCTCCTTTATAAGTGTGGTGCACTACACACCTATAAAAGAGGCTCTACTTGACATGGCTTAGTGGACATCTTATGACACAAAACCTAGGCTCTGATAGCAACTTTGTTAGGACCCAAACCAGGGCCTGGCAGTGATAGGTATCTCAAGTCCATTGAGAACCATAAACCAACCCCTTACCTAGTCAAAAAATCATAGTACATCTAGAAGTGGATGAATTCAGAATATATAACAATATAGAATAAATGTAAGCTCAATGGAGTCTAAGAATATCAATACCCACTCCACAGTAATCCACAAAGCCTCTAACAACAAAAATAAATCTAAGTTGGGACATACTCCCAAAGATAGGTAAAACAAGTCAAAAAAAAATCTATGATAATAGAAAACTAAAAAGCAACGACCTTCTGGAATATGGAGGCTAACCACTACAAGCTGATAGCTAACAACTCAAAAATCCTATCACTGCACAGGAGAGTAGAAGTGTCTTTGGTTCCTACATCATATGGGGATACATATTCTGGAGATGGCTAGCAGGTTGAGCACTAGCATGTAACTCGAGAAGGGAATAACATAATGCCAAGTCAAAACCATGGTAAAAATCCTTATGCACACATTGTACATACATAAATACATATATATATATAACATGTTTGGGAAGGGAACAAGGTTTAGAATACAAGTAAAATATTAGCCAGGACTATGTAGCTAAACTGTCATAATTAAGCATCCACGGGCTATATGCGTTCAGCTCCCTTTACTGAAAGGGCCCCAGTGCATGTTAGTTGCATGAACTAGAGGTATCAAGAAAGACCAGGGAAGTACCTAACCCCACATTAATCCATGATACAAAAGTAAATATATGTAGTATGTCACAAGCACACGATCATTATGACCAACCCTCATGCTAGCATATGTGAGTTTCTAGTACATGTCTTTTAAGACTCATACCTGTATGGCTTACCTACATAACCCCCTTTTAAGCCAATGTTAAAATAAGTTTCACATACCTCTTTCATTTAAACCATGGAAATAAACATTATTACACACCATAGTATCGCCACACCCTTGCACTTACAAGCTTCCACTTATGTCATTTTAGTTACATTCCATTATCTTGGGGGAATGCCTCGACCCCCTTTGTTCATTAAATAAAATTTGGAGGAATTCCTTAACCTTCTTTAGTTTATCAAATCAAATCGGGGGAATACCTCAACCCCCTTTGGTCATTAATCAAAGTATAGATAACAAGTCTTTCACAATGCATGTTCATTGTTTAACCATTTATGCAAAGCAATAGTATAGGTGAGTAAGTCAAACAAAGTGATAATTCCATAGTTCAAAGCTATTTACACAAGTGGGTTGAGGGAACACGATTATTAAAACCAGTTCAAAGTTCAAAAAATCAATTTATGGGAATACCTCATCCCCAATTCCAATTACCACACCATGCACCCTAATAGTTCAAAAACATTCAATTCAAAGCATGAAAAAATCATTAAAAATATGGAAAAATAATTCAAGAATCAACCATTCTAAAATCCTCAACTCATATAAAATCCCACATTCAAATGCATACAAATAAACCATTTAAAACACATAATTTTCAAAATAATAAGATTTGGGGAAGAGTAATATGTTTTAATCTCCAAGAAAATTAAAGAATGAATCACCCTTGGAAGTTCTAATCGCCAACCTTGAGAAACCCTAAGTATTTTTGCTTGAGAGAATTTGAGAGAGCCATGAGAGTTGTTTTGATTATGTTATGGATAATAAAAAGGTACCCAATAGGATTTTAAGTTATCAGTTATTATTGGGGAATAGGTAAAATATCCAAAGTACCCCTAAGTAAAAGCTAAAAAATTATCGTCAGTTGATGAGTGGAGAATTTACCATTTATTTACATCCAATATTTGTGCACACTATTATGATTTGAATGTGTAAATGAAACATGTTTGTGATTAAATAAACTAATTTACACATTATTTTGTGCACACAAGTAATGAAATAAAAAAATATGGATTTGAGCAAAATAGAGATGAAAGAAGAGGAAAAATACAAAGTCGAAGACCCTACACAGATCAGGCTCAGTTACTGCAATTGCGTTCTAAGGGCCACAATTGTAGTGAGTCAATATTGGTCATCCACCATGATTGGTTTGATCCTATCACGGTCACGGTAGCCATAATCTCAACAAAGTTGATGCGATCACAGCATAGCGAGATTTTGGCCCGGGGCAGTTTTATAATTTGACGTAGTTGATTCCACTTTCTTTATAATACACAAATCATTATTTATTTGGGGCATTTGTCTTTGTATGAAAAAATATTTTAAAAATTTGAGAATTGGTGAACCCTAGAATTTGGGGAAACATTTTTGTATTAAAATTTCAAGTTGAAATTGGTGAAATTGAAGTGTAAAGTAAGGATTTTCCTTGTCCTCCATTGTTATGGATTCCATGAATGAATAGTTTGGTATATTTATTCTCTTTAATTTCATGAGTAGCTAAATTCTCTAGTCTTGGGATTATGTTGAACTAAGGTTCAATTGTATTTGGGTGAAGATGTGTTTGAGTAATTCTTAGTTGTTGCTTGTAGATTCCACTATTGCTTGTTTTAAATAGTTGGTATTTGTAGGTGAAAATCCCAAAATACCCAAAATGGGTTTGTTGGGCGAAAACCCCAAACTCTTGAAAGCTCTCATCATTCTTGAAAGTGGGATATGGGTGAATCTTTGGGAACCCATAGCTTCCTTGAAAGAGGGCTATAGGGGGTCAAAGAAATAGTGGACAATTGTGAATATATCTTACTTTATTTTTTCATCTTAGAAATATGTGTAGATAGAGAGTAGGTTATGTCATGGGCATCATCCTAGAAATAGGGATGCCCTATTGAGGTTTTGGGTGGCTTTTATTGATACACCATTAGACACTCGAAAGAGTGAAAAAGTGACATCATTGAGGCCTTCTTGAAAAGCTAGAATCAAGGACTCTTAACCTAGACTAACATGTCATCAATAATTAGGTCTTTTACAAAACCATCATGATCCCATGCACACCTTGACCTTAGGTAGACATAATCCCAAGATCTCTCTAAATTTGAATTCTAAAACAAAAGGTGTTATCTTTGTGTATTTCTTGACTTGATATTGATAAGATTCTATTCCAAAACAAACCCCCCACTTTACATTATGTGTTTTACATTATGTACACTTTGGGTATCTTTTTAGTAATTTCGACACCTATCGGACTCAAAATCTAAATCACGATCCTTGTGGATTTGACCTCAATGAAAGTTGAGCTATTGACACTAACCTTCCTCTACCACTTTAGATGGTATAGGTGAGATTATTAAAAAATTTCCATTGTCAGGGAGTTAAATCTTCATTTCACTAATGTGGTGTTGAATGTTTATTTGGGTATACCTGTGGTGATTTTGATTTAATTTCCTTGTTTTTTTATATTTTTATTAGGTAATCACTATTTTTTTCGAATAACTAAGTCAAGATGGCTTGGATTATCTTGGAACCAATGAGCATGAAAGTGCAATCTGTATTCTCCTCGCCGAGGGAAACAAAGTATTTTATATCACAAGCGTGATGCTTCAATTTCTTGATTTGAAGGGACTTTTTGGGGATCAAGCACATGAGGACCAGAATTTACACTTGAAGAATTTTGTAGAAGTCTGTGCACCCTTTATTATTGCACACATATCCCATGAGTCCATCCTATTATTCCTTTTCCCATACTCTCTAACAGGAAGACGACACAATTGCTAAATTCTTTGCCCGCCAATTCCATCACCTTATGGATAAGTCTTATGGAGGCTTTTTGTAATGCCCTGAGTTTGTAACCCAGATGCTACACGGTACTCATAATCTCAAAGGGCCATAAGCTAACCCATGACTAGTACCTGCTGTAATAACTGAATAACAATAATACTGAAATATATGGAAATATGGAAAACTGGCCATAAGGTTCAATACTGTAAATAATACTGAATATGGTATCACAATACAAAAACTGAACATTAATACTGAAAACTGAACAACTGTCTGAAAGTACTCTAGTCTGAAAGACCTCTAAACTTCCTGAACTGTGGAGTTGATGGGACAAGTCCCCAACTAACTCCGACTACTGAAAATGAACTGAAATACTAAAATAAATAATCATTTCCTCGAACTATGAGGACTCACCACTAACTATGTATGCTGAGAGTCTGATATGCTAAGGGTGCTCGGAAGCCCGTGCATCTGAACCTATGATAAAAGACATTATAGCGCAAAAGAAAAGAATATGTCAGTCCTTTAAATGTACTGGTATACTCAGTGAGGTAGGCTAAAATGTATGGGTTCATATGCATGAACAATATTAATTGAATAACATGAGTATGACTGAATGAGAGTACATGCATGAGTACGTATACTATAACTGAGATCGTGATAGTATTGAATACTAAATCTGAATACTAATTAACTAATATCTGAGTTTACAGATACTGTATTACTGAAAACTGAATGACTGTATCTGACAGACCTAATTATGTGGAACTATACTAAGTTTCGTGCTGAACTGAGTGACTATATCTGATAATCCTGAATCTGTAGAACTGAACTGAGTTTTATTTTGAGACTGAGATTGAAACTGAGACTGTGGTAGATAATCATCAAACTGACATGCCCCTTTTCTAACTGATTTGTGGTCTAACTTGTAATCCTAGTTAGAAGGGTGTCAATACCATGCCACGGATAAGGACAAGATGTGATTTAGCTCTCTCTGATAAGAAGCTCTTCCGTCAACCCTCGCTGGTAGGAAAACTCAAATGAGATATATCAACCCTAGTCTTACAGGGAGACATCTCAACCTACGCTGGCTATGTAGTTCTGGAATGCAAGGATTTCTTCTAAGGACCACACCCTCTACTGGCAGGTGAGCCCCCATCCTTGGGTTCACTCGGTGCTGAATCCTACTCCCAACTGAATGGAGACAGAACTAATTTCTAGTCTGTACTAAAATGGACTGAATTGTTACTGATATTACTGTTTGACTGAACTAAACTGAGTTCACTGAGTTTCGTGGACTGACGGAATACTACTAAATTCTGTTAACTGACTGATTCTACTGAGGTCTGATCTGAGTACTATGACTAAATTATGAATACTACTGAGATTTCCTGGGTTTCTATAACTGGCTGAGTTCTACTAATCGAGTCACAACTGAGATTACTTCGCAACTGACACTTTCTCTAAGTAAGTAGCTAAATTGTCGGGTATTAAATACCCCTAGGACTCAATAGCATAAAAATAAAGCATCACATGATCCTTCTTAGCATAAGCATGCACATTGAATTCATAATGCATCTATAGAGACATCTTATTAAACTCTTGCATGGTATAACTTGCAATTAAGCTAGCATGACATGATTTCTTTCCCTTATTAGTTCACATGAATAATTTATCAAGTACTTGGTGAGCATACATATGCACATAACACTAAACAACAAGTAGACATCATAATTCAAAACCTTATTGACAATTTCAAGGGTTTTATATGGATCCTCATTATATTACTTACATATCAATTAGACTCACATGAAACGTATCTTAAAACATGGATTAGAATCCTAATTAATGAATATAAACATGAACATAATAAAACCCAACATGGAATTCATGAAATCCATAAACTTGAAGTTCAAAAATAGTTTTTTGGACTCCAAGGATGGAAGGGACCCTTGGATGAACACTTCACATACCTTAGTTGATGAATTTCTGAAAATTAATGGTGAGTTCTTGAGTTCTGTATTTGAAATTTGAACACCTAGGGTTCTTGTTCATGGGAAATTTGTGAAAGAATGAATATAATTTCTCTCCAAATGGTTTAATTTTGTGTTTTAGGGACTGAAGGGCATAGGAAAAAGACCTAATTAACCCTAAGGAAGCGGCCTTTTTAATGCCTGTAAATTGTCTTACCGATGCGCAGGCCTACGGGCCACGTCATTGGCATCGAAGTGATAGCCAACATGCCACGTCAAGTCCTCATCGGTTCACTGGAATTTGTACTGAAGCTGGAGAAAAACTATCTTATTGACGTGATGCGTTAATATTGCGTTGATCCACTATTTTGGGCACTCAAACATGGTCTAAACGAGGTACGAAAAATATGAATCTTGTCTGGAAATACCTATTGACATTCCTGATCATGAATTAACTTAAATATCAACGTTTAAAGAATGTAAAGGTTGTGAAATAAGATTGCCAACTTTCGAAGGCTAAATTGGCACTAAGCCTGAATACTTAGTTAATATACTCTAAGTCTGGGACCCCGAACAAGCTTAAAGGACTAATTTAAGCTAGAAATTTTTGTGGGGTCTTATATTATCTCCCCTTTGGGAACATTCATCCTCGAATGAGACTGACTAAGCTGAGAATACTTGGTATACTGAACTTACTTAATGGACATGAATATACTAAGCATGATTATATGATTGACATTACTGACATACTGAATTTCACACTGAACATGCATATCTGATGCATGAGAACATGACCGAGTTAATTTATGAATGCATAACTGTGATTTTTGATAAGTTGAGTTTCTCATACTGAACATGCATATCTGATGCATGAATACATGGCTGAACTGACTCATGAACATATGACTGAATATGCAATGGTAACTGATACCAAGTTTGTAATGGAAAATCTGAGCATGAAATTGAATAAGCTTAAGGAAAAACTATTACTTAAACTGAAAAATACTGATGAACCCAAGATTATTTTTGGAGTACGCATGAACGGGAATATGAGAACATGACTACGATTGGAACGTGATACATGAACTGAATTTCATGAACTAAATTGAGCCCTCTTAAATACGTGGCTTACGGCTGAGATTAGAACTTGAGGGTCAACTTATGAGTACCAACTACTCCAAACTAGATTCGTATGTAAAGAGAACTGGGAGGTTTAGTACATGAAAACTTGGGGTTATAGTGTATCTCCCCCTTGGGACATTACGTCCCCCGAAGAATACTGACTTGGCTAAGATACTGAGGAAAATTAGGGCGATGCACAAGACACCTACGAAATGATTCATGACTGACTATCTGGGGCCTAAAACTAAGACATGATACATGAACTGAGGTGACACACAACTACCTGGTTGGTCTATCTTAAAATATTTACATTCATAAGACTTCGGATAGTGTGACTAGATGGAAAGATGGAAAACCATACCACATGAATTTGTTCGTCTGACGGCTAAACTAAATTACTGGCTTTATGGTCTAACTCATATTGAAAATATATTCTCGACTGGAGATTTTCTATGACACTCTTTTTATTGAGTTTCCAGCAACTTTAGGGAGCAAGAAAAGTGTGGCATTGTCTAAATATGACATCACAATGTGGCTAGAATTTTGTAATATGAGGCGAGGCCTACGAATCACCATCTAAGATAGAGTGACTAAGACTTAGGCACTACAACTACAAATTTTCAAGCTTAGACATATCCCTTGAATACTCTCTCAACTATACTCTCCACCTCAGTACGACACTTCACTTAGGACTATTGAAAAAAAAATATTTGCATGGGCGCTGCGCATGAATGCATAAGCATACTAACTTATCTGATTAATTGAATGACTGATAGTTAAATACTGGGTCTATAAGACTGACCTATACTTAGTTTGAATAACTGGACTGAAACTGTTTAGAATTATGTATACAAGGTAAGGACTGACTGAGTAATATGAGATAACTGAGCATGAATTTATGAAAAACTATATTATGTGAGAATGAAAGACCAAGCGTATAACATGGTTCTAAAATATTTTGTAAACTGAGGTACTAAAATACTAATAACTGAGTATCTGATAACTATATGCTATGGTAAAGCAAACCTAAAACTGAACTGAGTTTCTTATCTGATCACTATAACTAAGACTGTAACTTAGACTATGATTCAGATAGTAACTGGGAATGAACAGATTGTAAGGCATGAGTACAGAAGTCATGAGCTGCATGACCTGAGTTTGGAGTTTTCGTATTCATGGAACATGATTCGTACTACTGAGTAAACTGGAACTCCTTATACTAAGAATTGGAAACATACACGATTCTATGGAAAGTGTGTGAATATAAGATGTGTTCATGGAGCTGAGACGTAAAGTGTGCATAGTTATTATGATGACTGCAGTACAAAACTTTGAACTAAGGTAAAGACAGGTTGGGCTTCATTCCCACCCATTACTTTTCTACATATACTAATATTACTAATGAAATCTGGAAGCCTGAATTCTTGAGATATCATAACTGAATAGTTCCTGTATACCCACCGGGCCATAATAGACTGACCCACTAGGGTAGAGGGTAAGAAAGGTTTTGTTAATATTTGGTCTGACTTTAAAGTTAACTGCTATGCAAAGAGTTACAAAAGACAGAAAATCTCCTGGATCTAATGAAACATAGACAAATAAATGGGAGGTCTATAACGTACCAGTGACGGCATCAGGGGTACTTTCCTGATGTTGCCTAGACTGAAGTGCATAAATCCTATTTGGGTGGTGCCCACTGGCGGCACTGGAAATGGCACCCTACTGATTCGGATGATTGGACTGAGTTGAAGGACAAATGTGTTGACTTCGTAGACTAGCCTTAGGACAGTCTCAGACTCTGTGATCTAACGCGCCATATCCAAAACACATATCACTGTCGGCTATACACATACCCTTATGATTCTTACCAAATTCTTCTCAAAGCATATTAGTACGAACACCGCTTGCGCTACCCTGGGTTTTATAGCCTGGCACCCCATTATTACTATCATTCCTGAACCTTGGTACTGGTGTACTAGATGAAGATGTAACTGGGGTTGAAAACTTCTGACTAAACCGAGAATGGTTACCACCTTCTTACCTTGGTTGGGTAAAACAAAAGTTACCTATTCTGGCTCTCTTATTTCCTCTCTCCTTTTTATTAAGTTTTTGTTCTTTAATCTGTTGAGCATAGACCATAAGCCTAGATATATCCATCTCCTTAATCAATATTGCAGTCCTGCACTCCTCAACTACTCTACCCGATACCCCAGATATAAACTTGACCATTCTGGATTTATTGTCTGGTACTACATAGGGAGCATACTTAGGTAATTGAGAAAACTTGAGGGAATACTCTTTCACCCTCATAGTGCCTTGCCTGATATTGATGAACTCTAACACCTTGGCTTCTTTTATCTCTAAGGGGAAGAATCTATTTAAAAAGGTCATAGCAAACTCTTCCCATTCTATGGGCTCTACACCTGTACCCCTGTCTACCTTGCACTGCTTAAACCACATATGGGCTATATCTTGTAGCTGATAGGCGGCTAACTCATCACTCGCACTGGAAGTCACTCCCATGATATTTGTGACTTTTTGAACCTGATCGAGGAACTCCTGTGGATCCTCTTCAGACTTAGAACCTGAGAATAAGGGAGGATTCATTCGGGTGAAGTCCTGATTCCTAGCTGCAGCAATATTAGCCACTGGGTTGGCCAAAATAACAGTTGGTCATTCATTCTAAGTTTTGACTGAATTAGAGAGTAGTGAATGCAGTCCTGAATTCTACATGAGAGACATGCTCGTCTAGGAGATCTGCCTGAACGGGCTGAGGTGCTGACTAATTTTTGGTCCTTCTTTTATTAGTCCTTTTGGGAGGCATGTTCTATAAGTGAAAGGAAGAAGCGGATTAGATTGAGATTTTTATAGTAGCTCATGCTCACTCGCATGACATGACTACTAAAAGAAGTGAAACTATTCCTAAAACACCTCGTAGCCTCTTGTCCATAAGTGTGGCACGCAACACACCCATACATGAGACCTTACTATATGCAGCTTTTAGACTTCCTAGGACACTGTTGAACCTTAGGCTCTGATACTAAGTTTGTAACGCCCCGAGTCTGTACCCCAGATGCTACACGGTGCTCATAATCTAGAAGTACCACAAGCTAACCCATGACTGGTACCTATTATAATAACTGAATAACAATAATACTGAAATATGTGAAAATTAGGTGGAAAACTAGCCATAAGGTTCAATAATATAAATAATACTGAATATGATATCACAATACCAAAACTAAACATCAATACTAAAAACTGAACAACCATCTAAAAAGCCTCTAAACTCTCTGAACTGTGGATTTGACGGTACAAGTCCCTAACTAACTCCGACTACTAAAAATGAACTATAATAAAAAAAAATAATCACATCCTCAAACTATGAGGACTCACCACTAACTCTGTATGCTGAGAGTCTGAACTGCTAAGGGTGCTCGGGAACCCATACGTCTGAACATATGATATAACACATTATAGCATAAAATAAAAGCATGTGTCTGTACTTTGAATGTACTGGTATGCTTAGTGAGGTAGGCTAAAATGCATGGGTTCATATTCATGAACAATACTAACTGAATAACATGAGTATGACTAAATGAGAGTACATGCATGAATACGTATATTATAACTGAGATCATGATAGTACTGAATACTGAATCTGAATACTAACTAACTGATGTTTGAGTTTACTAATACTGTATTACTGATAACTGAATGTTTGTATCTGACAGACCAGGTTTTATGGAACAATACTAAGTTCCATACTGAACTGAGTGACTATATCTAATAGTCCTGAATCTATAGAACTAAACTAAGTTCTATTTTGAGATTGAAACTAAGACTGTTGGAGGTAATTATCTAACCGGAATGCCCCTTCTCTAACTTATTTGGTGTCCTACCTATAACCCTTTTTTGAAGGGTGTAAATATCATGCCACGAGAAAGGACAAGCTGCGAGTTATCCCTCACTGATAGGAAGCTCTTCTATTAACCCTAGCAGGTAGGTAAACATAAATGAGATATATAAACCCTAGTCTTGCAGGGAGATATCTAAACCTATGCTAGCTACGTAGTTTTGGAACACAAGGATTTCCTTTAAGGACCATACCCTCTACTGGCAGGTGAGCCCCCATCTTTGGGTTCACTCGGTGTTGAATCCTACTCCCAACTGAATGGACACTGAATTAATTTCTAGTCTGTACTAGACTAGACTGAATTGTTACTGATATTACTATTTGATTGTATTGAACTAAGTTCACTGAGTTTGGTGGACTGATAGAATACTAGTAAATTCTATTAACTGACTGAGTCTACTAAGGTCTGATCTGAGTACTGTTACTGAATTACGAACATTACTGAGATTTCCTGGGTTTTTGTAACTGGTTGAGCTCTACTGATCGAGTCACTACTGATATTAATTCACAACTGACACTGGCTCTAAGTAAACAGCTAAATTATCAGGTATTAAATACCCCCAGGACTCAATAGCATGAAAATAAAGCATCACATGATCTTGCTTAGCATAAGCATGCACATTGAATTCATAATGCATCTACATACACGTCTTATTAAACTCTTGCATGGTATAACTTGTAAATAAGCTAGCATGACAAGATTTCTTTCCCTTATTTGTTCATATGAATAATTCATTAAGTACTTGGTGATCATACATATGCATATAACACTAAACAACAAGTAGACATCATAATTCAAATCCACATTGATAATTTCAAGGGTTTTACATGGATCCTCATGATATTACTTGCATATCAATTAACCTCACATGAAACATATCATAAAACATAGATTATAATCCCAATTAATCATTATAAACATGAATATAATAAAACCCAACATGGAATTCATGAAATCCATAAACATGAAGTTTAAAAATAGTTTCTTGGACTCCAAGGGTGGAAGGGACCCTTGGATAAAAACTTCACATACCTTAGTTGATGAATTTCTGAAAGTTAATGGTGAGTTCTTGAGTTCTTGATTTGAAATTTGAACACCTAGGGTTCTTGTTCTCGGGAAATTTGTGAAAGAATGAATATAATTTCCCTCCAAAGGGTTTAATTTCATGTTTTGGGGGCTGAAATGCGTGGGAAAAAGACCTAATTAACCCTGAGGAGGCGACCTTTTAAATCCCTATAAATTGTGTTACCGACGCGCAGGACAACGCACCGCTTTATAGGCATCGATGCGATAGCCAACAAGCCGCATCGAGTCCACGTTGGTTCACTGGAATTTGCACTAAAACTGGGGAAGAACTATCTTATCAATGTGATGGTCAATGCGATGCATCAAGATTGTGTTGACCCACTATTTTGGGCACTCAAACATGGTCTAAACGAGGTCTAAAAAATTCAAGACTTGTTCGGAATCACCTATTGAAATTCTTGATCATGAATTAACTCAAATATCAATATTTAAAGGATGTAAAGGTCATGAAATAAGATTGCCAACTTTTGAAGGATAAAATAGCACTAAGCCTGAATACTTTGTTAATATATTCTATGTCTGGGACCCCTAACAAGCTTAAAGGACTGATTTAAGCTAGAAATTTTTGTGGGGTATTACACTTTCTTAATTTAATACTTTCCGCCTTTGAAGATGTTACCATTACAGGATGAAATCATTAATTTCTACCAATTCCATAATGAACTATGGTGTGAAGCTTGGGGATGTTTCAAGGAAAAGATCTTGAAATGTCCTTACCATAAGATACCAGAGAAGATGCTTCTCCAAGTCTTCTATAGGGCATTGGACCAAATAAATAAAGTGATAGTAGAAAATGCATTTCGTAGAATTCTCATTAGATAATCATATTGGGTTGCATCAATGGTGTTAGATAAAGTAGCAAGTTTGTATAGGGGATGGGACATGAAGGATGCTGAGGTGTCCATGGAGGATCCCTCCTTATCCTTTGTGTGCCAAGATAGAAAAGGTCAAGATGAGGAAAAAAATGTAAACAGGATCAAGGTAATGTCACACCTTGAAATCCTTAAGAATCATATATTAGGAGCCCCAATTAAAAGCATAAATGTGATAAATGCAGTAGAGGTTAAGCCATGTGAAAGTGCAGAGGAAGAGATAATTGGTAATAAATTAAGTGTGTTACCTAAATATACGGAGGGTTTACACTTTGCCTCTCAAGGGAAAGGAAGGAATCAAGGTAAAAACCATAAAATTCAAAGCATGACACAATGTGAAAAGGAAGAGTGCATCAATGAAGAAATTTTGGCTCAAATCTTGATTTGTGTTGAAGGGACCGATAAAATAGTGCATAAAATGCAAAGTGATTTATCCATGCTCCACCAAATGGTTGTGTTCCACTCAACTACTATCCAACAACTAGAGTCAAGGTTGAATCATATATTGGTGTATCTAATAGAGAAGAAAAATAAAGAAATTCCAAGTAGGAAAGTAATAAATACTATGGGCACTCAAGATGGAAAAGGTCTCAGAAATAGTATGGATCTTGAGAATACCAATGGAAAAGAAGAGGATGAGAAAACAAAGGCAAAGAGAAAGAGGTTAAATAATGATGAGCCAAAACCATGTGGGGGTGTGTTTGAAAATTCAAATATAAATGCGTGCCAAATTGTCTCCATGCCATCAAGCAACATTCCTCCCTTTTCCCTAAAGGGTTCTCACCAAAGGGAGAAAATGTGAAGTTCAATAAGTTCTTTGATAAATTTAGCACCCTATTCATAAATATTCCTCTAGTTGTGGCTTTGCAAGATATGCCAGGGTATGCTAAATATGTGAATGATTTGATATTAAAGAAGAGGCTTATGGAAGATAAAATAATAGAAATAACACATCATTGTAGTGCTATCATGTCAAGCACATGGGCATAAAATAAGTTCCAGTTCTTTTACAATTCCATGCACCATTGGATTGTTCAAGTTTGCGAAAGCATTGTGTGACCTTGGAGAAAGTGTAAACCTAATACCATATGCCATATTCCATAAACTCAGATTGGGGAAACCGCAACCTACCATAATAAAATTGTTCATGGCCGACTTTTCCAACAAGAAGCCAATCATATTTCTTTATGATGTTATAGTCAAAGTTGACTGATTTATCTTCTCAGGCAATTTTGTGATCTTTGATTGTGCAATGGATATTGAAGTTCATATAATTATCGGGAGTCCATTCACAGCCATCAAGAAGGACTTGGTGGATGTAGAATTCAGCGAGATGAAGTTTTGGTTAAAATCGAGGAGGTTTCTTTCAACATATGTAAGTCTATGAAGCAATCGATGGACATACAAGTCATCTCAGAAATTGATGTCATTTATGAGGAGGTGAAAAATCATATTGAAGTGAGCTTGTTGGATGATCCTTTGGTAGGAGTGTTATGGAATTGCAAAAGAAAAGAAGTGGAAGAATTTGATGAGGTATTTGTATCTTTAACGGTACTTGGTTTTTTTACCAAGAACCCTATAAAGTTACACCTTGATCCTAAAATCCATGAGATCCTACCCGCAACACCATCCATTCTCGAGCGACCAAAAATTAAAATAAAGCCTTTGCCACCCCATCTTAAATATATGTACATAGGGGACCTTTACCCCTCTCAAGTGAAAACTTTGAAGTTAGTGGTGAAAAGGTTCATTCGAGCCATTGGATGGACAATTACGAACATCCTAGAGATAGCCCCCAATATTTTTTCTAATAAAATCAAGCTACGGCAAGATCATGTACCAAGTGTGGAACATCCAAGGAGGCTAAATCAACCCATGAAAAAGGTGGTGAAGAAAGAGATCATAAAATGGCTTGATGTGGGAGTAATCTATCCTATATCAAATAGAACTTGGGTGAGTCCGGTACAATGTGTCCCAAATAAAGGTGGCATTATGGTAGTTGAGAACAAAAATAAAGATCTTATCCCCATCTGATCAGTCACTGGGTGGAGGGTATGCATGGATTACCAAAAGTTGAACTCATGGACCAAAATAGACCATTTTTTGATGCCTTTATGGACTAAATGTTGGATAGGTTTGCCAAGCAAGGATGATATTGCTTCTTAGATAGTTAGTAGGGGTACAATCAAATTTTCATTGCCCTAGAGGACCAAGAGTAGATCACTTTTACTTGCCCATATAGGATATTCGTATTCAAGCGAATGCCCTTTGGTTTATGCAATACCTCAACAACCTTTCAATGTTGCATGTTGTCAATCTTTGTAGATATAGTCTAAAACTAAATGGAGTACTTTATGGATGATTTATCGGTGGTGGGGAACTCATTCGACTCAAGTCTTGAGCATCTAAGCAATGTTCTTAAGGGATGTGTGGAAACCAACCTTGTCCTAAATTAGGGAAAATACCATTTCATGGTCAAGGAGGGTATTGTCTAGGGCCACATAACATTGAGGAAAGGCATAAAGGTAAATCAAGCAAAAGTAGAGGTAATTTCCAAGTTACCACCTCCCACCCCCCATTTCTATAAAGAGTGTCCAAAGTTTTCTTGGACATTCTGGGTTTTAGCGTTTATCAAGGATTTCTCCAAAATATCTCATCCAATGTGTAAAATCCTTGAGAAGGATACAAAATTCAACTTTGATCAGGCATTCTTAAAATACTTTAAGCATCTCAAGGAGTTCCTTATTTAGGCCCTCGTCATTGTGGCCCCGTATTGGACATCCCATTTCGAAGTAATATGTAATGCGAGTGGATTTCATGGGGTGCAGTGTTAGGTCAACCAAAGGAGAATCTCTTTCATCCTATATATTATGTGAGTATGACCTTGAATGGTGCTCAAAGTAACTATACTATTACCGAACAAGAGTTGTTGGTTGTTGTGTATGCTTTTGAAAAATTTTGTTCCTACTTGTTAGGCACGAAAGAAGTGGTGCACATGGACCATGCTACCCTTAAGTACCTCATGGAAAAGAAGTAACCAAAGCTGCACCTAATTATATATATTTTACTCTTGCAAGAATTCAACTTTGAGGTAAAGGATCGAAAGGGGTGCGAAAATCAAGTGGCCGACCATCTCTCACGTCTTGAAGATCACCTTGAAAGGCATGGAGAAATTAAAATTAATGATGCTTTTCCCAATGAGTTAGTCATATCTCCTGCATGAAAAAGTGTACCGTGGTATGCCTACTATTACAACTATGTAGCAAGTGGTGTACTTCCCAAGGGGATTAGCTACCATCAAAATAAGTGGTTCTTGTTTGATGCGAAGAGATATTTTTGGGATGAACAATTCCTATTTTGATAGCACATGGATGGTGTGATTAGTAGGTGAATTATAAAGGTTGACATGAATGATCTCCTTAAATCTTGCCACTTCTCACCTTATGGTGGTCACCGTGGGGGATTTCGAACTATCGCCAAAATCCTTCAATGTTTGTATTATTGGCCCTCCATGCATAGGGATGTCATTGAATGGGTAAAATCATATCACCAATGTCAAATTAAAGGTGGTGATTCAATAAGACATAAAATGCCTCTCAAACAAAACCTCAAAGTTGAACTCTATGATGTTTGAGGAATTGACTTTATGGGCCCATTTGTGAGCTCATTTGGATACAAATACATATAGGTAGTAGTTAATTATGTTTCTAAATGGGTGGAAATAGTGGTACTTCCGAATAATGAGATAAAAAGTGTTACATTCTTTTGGAAGAAATACATCTTTACAAGGTTACGAACGTCACATTCCATCATTTGTAACAGAGGCTCACATTTTTATAATAGGGTATTCTGTCCCCTTCTTGACAAGTATGGGGTTAAAAAAGTATGGCTACCCCATATCACCCCCAAATGAGTGGCCTTGAAGTTCCAAACTGAGAAATAAAATAAATACTTTAGGAGATGGTAAATATAGGCCGAACTAATTAGGCAAGGCATCTCGATGAGACCCTTTGGGCTTATAGAACGGCCTACAAAACCCCAATTGAAATGTCCCCTAACCAATTGGTATTTGGAAAGGTATGTCATTTGCCCATCGAGATTGAATATAAAGACTTGTCGGATTTAAAGAGGTTAAACATAAATTTGGGAGAAGCCTCCAAAGCGAGGGTCACAAGACTCCATGAGTTGGAAGATTTCCAACTCGAGGCTTATGAGAGTTCTGAATTGTATAAGGAGAAAAATAAAAAATGACATGATGTTAAAATATTAAGATGGGAATTTCATGTTGTCTAGAATGTACTCCTTCACAATTATCAATTGAAACTCTTTACGGGGAAGCTTTGTTCTAAATGGTCGGGCCATTTTTTATTTCTAACGTTTACCCTAGTGATGCCATTGAATTGGAAAATCATGAAAAAAATAAATTTTTGGTAAATGGATAAAGGGTGAAGCACTACAATATGAAAGGTCCCATTGTGGCCAAGGTAGATTTTGTTTGCTTTAAAGATGCTATGTGGTAAAAAAGGAGAGTTGTGTCGTGATGTTAAATTAAGCGCTTTATGGGAGGCAAATCATAATTGACTCATTTATTGTTGTTTAGATGTTTTGTAGGTGTTTTAACTCATGCTCAATTCCCCAAAAAACAGAGTAAAATAGAGCTGAAAAATGGTAGTTGTGTAGCAAAATCAAAAAAGAGCAAAAACAGGGGATTTCGTCCTCAGTTACCACGATCGCGGTCTGAGGGCAACAATTGCAGAACCCATAGGGAATTCTGAATTATACTTAAGGGAGTCCCTTCTAACCCTTGTACTTCTTATATATGAAATTACCTTTGTTTTTTGGTTTGGACATCCATTTCCCTATAATATACTGAGTGACGATATTCTTAAGGAAAAAGCATCGTGAATGGGTTATGAGACATGATGCAGGGGAATTCTGAGTACTCGTGATATCGAGGTCATAAATGCAAGGCAAATCTGAGTACCTCTGGTATTTTGAAATAATGATCAAACTTATACTTATGGCGAAGTCTGAGTAGCCATATGGTTTGCCCGTATGAAATCCAAAATGTGAGAGAAAGACTTAGGCTAGTGCCATAGTTAGGAAATTGTGCATGGTGTAAATCAAAGAGAACACCCCCTCCATACTAATTTTTTTACAAATCAAGGGCATAGACGTGAACGGCCTTGTATTAATTTTTTTTCTCTTTTTGTGACTCCAAATATTTTGGCTTGTGAAAATTAATAGATACTCCATTTTTTTCTCTATTAGGAGGGTCAATTGAACCTCTTTGGAGAATTTGCATGCCATGTGTGGTGAGCTAATTTGTCCAAATATCATGTGTACTTGTACCATCTAGAACTTGCCCCAATAGTATCTCAAGGGTAATATTAATTGTACTAGGTTGGTGAGACAATCTTAGGCCATCTTTGTGATATTGGAAGTTCACTTTAGCCTAAAAAGCCTACCCTTGCATAGATATTATCCCTAGTCACCCACTTTGAGCCTATAGACCATTCTTTGGCAAAACATTGCAAGCTATGAGCCTTTTAATCTTATCCCTTTTTTGAACCTTATCCTTCTTGAATTTAACAATGCAAATTGAAGATAAAAGCTTAAGTTGGGGGTGATGAAGATTGGAAGAGGAAACTTTGAGCCATAAAGTTATAATTGATTGCCTATGGGCTTTAGCATTAAGAGAAATTGAATAAGAAATAAAGGATCAAACAAAGGAAAGAAAAGCACAAAGGGTGCAAGAAAAAGAAATGAAAAGAAAATGGGTGAACCAAGGAAATTAAAGTAGGCACATTTGTAAAAGTGAATACAAAAATAAGTGTCCCATGGTCAAAAGTTGTATGGAATAGTGTGTTGAAGATGTTCAAGAAGGGTATAGCCATGTGTTCCAAAATTATATCCTACCATGTCATGAACCTATGTTATAATCTCAAAAAGCCTTTTGAGATCTCCAACCAAGTGTAGTTATTGTAGTGGTTATTGAAAATAGGGGTAAGCCTATGGAATGGTACTTGTTAGCATTGAGATCTCTTGAGAGAGAGAGTGTTTTGAACTTAAATTCCTTGTTGGATATTTGATAGCTTGGGGTGTGGAATTTCTTTCTTATGAGGAGGCATGTAAACAATTTGAGGTAGGTGATTTTGTCACCTCCCAAAAATTATGGCAAAAAGAGTAAATATAGTTGTAGTAAAAAAGGTGAGTCACTTCTAGAGTATGAGTGATTGATACGCGGTTGCTCTTTGAAGTCTTTTGCATCCTTTAAAAGTGCATTTTATGTTGATGGGTGTCGTGAAAATGATTTTTGCCCATGTTTGAAGAGCGATTTGTGGTAGTACTCAAGCTGAAGTCATTGTGACCATTGGGTCATATAATTTGGGCATACATATGCATTCGCTCATGGTAAAAGGTAGTGTTGCTTGAGGACAAGCAAAGCTCTAAGTTGGGGGCATTGATGAGTGGTAAATTTATCACTCATTTGATCCCAATATTTGTGCATACTATTATTATTTTAATGCATAAATGAGACATGTTTGTGATTAAATACACTAATTTCTACATTATTGTATGCACACATGTGATAAAATAGAAAGATATGGTTTTAAGCTAAATCGAGATTGAAATAACAGGAAAAGTAAACAATTGAAGACCCTGCACGGATTAGGCTCAGTTACCATGATCGCGGTTTGAGGGCCAAAATCGCAGCCAGTCAAGATTGATCATCCACCGCGATCGCACTGATCCTATCGCATTTGTGGTAGCCACGATCGAGGAAAAAGTTATGTGACCGCGACGTAGTGATATTTTGGCCTAGGGCAGTTTTGTAGCTTACCATAGCTGATTCCACTTCCTATATAAGGCACAAATCTTTATTTCTTTGGGGCATTGATCTTTGGATGAAAAAGATTGAAAAAAATTAGAATTGGTGAACCCTCAAATTTGGGGAAACATTTTTGTGTTTAAAATTTCAAGTTGAAGTTGGTGAAATTAAAGTCTAAAGTGAAGATTTTCCTTGTCTTCCATTTTTATGGATGCCATGAATGAATTGTTTGATATATTTCTTCTCTTTCATTTCATGAGTAGCTAAATTATCTAGTCTTGGGATTATGTTGAACTTAGGTACAATTGTATATGGGTAAAGATGTGTTTGTGTAATTCTTAGTTGTTGATTATGGATTCCACTATTTCTTAGTTAAAATTGTTGAAATTTATGGGTGAAAACCTCAAATACCCAAAATGGGTTTATTAGGTGAAAACCTCAAACTCTTTAAAGCTCTCATCATCCTTGAAAGAGGGATGTGGGTGAATCTTTGGGAACCCAAAGATGCCTTAAAAGAGGGCTATAGGGGGCCAAAGAAATAGTGGACAATTGTGAATATAGCTTACTTTCTTTTGCCATCTTAGAAATAAGTATAGATGGAGACTAGGTTATGTCATGGGCATCTTCCTAGAAATAGGGATATCCAATGAGGTTTTGGGTGGCTTTTATTGATACACTCAAAAGAGTCAAGAAGTGACATCCTTGAGGCCTTCTTGACAAACTAGACTCAATGACTCTTAACCCAGCCTATCATGTCATCAACAATTAGGACTTTTACAAAACCATCATGACCTCATGCACACCTTACCCTTAGGTAGAAATAATCCCAAGATCTCTCCAAATTTGAATTCTAAAACAAAAGGTGTTATCTCCGTGTGTTGCTTGACTTGATATTGATAAGATTCTATTCCAAACCAAACCCCCCACTTTACATTATGTGTTTTATATTGTGTACACTTCGAGTATCTTTTTAGTAATTTTGACACCTATCAGACTCAAAATCTAAGTCACGCTCTTCTTGGATTTGACCTCAACAAAAGTTGAGCTACTGACAATAATCGTCCTCTACCACTTTAGATGGTATAGTAGATCTTATCAAAATGGAACCATTGTCGGGGAGTTAAATCTTTATTTCACTAATCTGGTGTTGAATGTTTATTTGGGTATACCCGTGGTGATTTTGATTTAATTTCCTTGTTGTTTTATTTTTTATTAAGTAATCACTATTTTTCCTGAATAACTAAGAGTCAAGATGGCTTGGATAATCTTGGCACCAACGAGAATGAAAGTGCAATTTGCATTCCCCCTACCGAGGGAAATATAGTACTTTATATCACAAGTGTGATTCGTTAATTTCTTGATTTGAAGGGAGTTTGTGGGGTTCAAGCACATGAGGACCAGAATTTACACATGAAGAACTTTGTAGAAGTCTGTACACCATTTAGTATTGCACACATAACCCATGAGTCCATCTTATTATTCCTTATCCGATTCTCCCTAACGGGAAAGATGACGCTATGGTTGAGATCTTTGCCTGCCGATTCCATCACCTTATGGATAAGTCTTATAGAGGCTTTCTTAATTTAATACTTCCCAAATTCAAAAATGTTACAATTACGGGATGAAATCATTAATATCTGCTAATTCCATGAAGAACTGTGGTGTGAAGCTTAGGGAAGATTCAAGGAGAAGATCTTGAAATGTCCTTACCATGAGATGCTAGAGAAGATGCTTCTAAATTATTATATAGGGTGTTGTACCAAATAGACAAAGCGATATTAGAAAATACATCCGGTGGATTGCTCATTAGAGCATCATATGGGGTTGCATCAAAGGTGTTGGATCAAGTAGCAAGTTTGTATAGGGGATGGGATATGAAGGATGCCGAGGTATATGTGGGGGATCCCTCCTCATCCTTTGTGTTCCAAGATGGAAAAGGTCAAGAGAAATATAAAGATGCAAACATGATCAAGGTAATGTCACACCTTGAGCTCCTTACGAATCATATGTTAGGAGCCCCAATTGAAAGCATAAATATGATAAATGCAGTAGAGGTTAAGCCGTGTGAAAGTGCAGAGGAAGAGATACTTGATGAAAAATTAAGTGTGTTACCTAAATAAATGGAGTGTTTCCACCTTGCCTCTCAAGGGTAAGGCAGGAATCAAGGTCGGAACCATGAAAGTCAAAGTATTACACAATGCAAAAAGAAAGGGTGCAACAATAAAGAAATTTTGGCTCATATCTTGATTTGTGTTGAGTGGACTGACAAAATGGTGTAAGAAATGTGGAGTGATTTATCCATGCTCCACCAAATAGTTGTGTCCCACTCAACTTCCATCCAACAACTAGAGGCAAGGTTGAATCAAATATTTGTGTATCTAATGGAGAAGAAAAATAAAGAAATGCTAAGTAGGAAAGTAACAAATGTTATAGGCAATCAAGATGGAAAAGGTCTCAGAAAGAGTATAGAGCTTGAGAACACCAATGGAAAAGAAGAGGATAAGAAAACAAAGGCAAAGAGAAAGAGGTCAAATAATGATTAGCCAAAACCATGTGGGAGTGTGTTTGACAAGTCAAATATAAATGAGTGCCAAATTGTCTCCATTCTATCAAGAAATATTCCTCCCCTTTTCCCTAAAGGGTTCTCACCAAAGGGAGAAAATGCAAAGGTCAACAAGCTCATTGATAAATTTAGTACCCTATTCATGAATATTTCTCTGGTTGTGGATTTACAAGATATGTCTGGGTATGCTAAATATCTGAAGGATTTGATATCTAAGAAGCGGCTTGTGGAAGATGAAACAATATAAATAACACATCATTATAGTGCCATCATGTCAAGCACATGGGTGAAAAAAAAGAATGACCCCGATGCTTTTACAATTCCATGCACCATTGGATTATTCAAGTTCGTGAAAGCATGTGTGACCTTGGAGAAAGTGTAAACCTAATACCATATGTCATATTCCATAAGCTCTGATTAGAGAAGCCGCAACCTACCACGATGAAATTATTCATGGTCGACTTTTCTATCAAGAAGCCAATAGGAGTTCTTTAAGATATTCTAGTCAAAGTTGACCGATTTATCTTCTCGACCAATTTTGTGATCTTGGATTGTGCAATGTATATTTAAGTTCTTATAATTATTAAGAGTCCATTCTTAGCCACCGGGAAGGCCTTGGTGGATGTGGAATTCGGCGAGATGAAGTTTTTGGTAAAAATTGAGGAGGTTTCTTTTAACGTATGTAAGTCCATGAAGCAACTAATGGGCATACAAGTCATCTCGATAATTGATGTCATTGATAGGGAGGTGACAAATCATGATGATATGAGCTTGTTAGATGATCCTTTGGTAGGAGTGTTTTTGAATTGAAAAAGAAAAGAAGTGGAAGAAGTTGATGAGGTATTTGTATCTTTAATGGAACATGGATCCTATGCCAAGAACCCAGTAAAGTTGGACCTTGATCTTAAAAACCGTGAGATCCCACCCACAAAACCATCCATTCTAGAGCCACCAAAAATTGAATTAAAGCCTTTTCCACCCCATATTAAATATGTGTTCTTGGGGGACCTTTAGCCCTCTAAAGTGGAAACTTTGAAGTTGGTGGTGAAAAGGTTCATTTGAACCATTGGATGGACAATTGTGAACATTATAGGGATAGCCCCAGACATTTTTCTGACAAAATCAAGCTAGGTAAAGATCATGTACCAAGTTTTGAACATCAAAGGAGGCTAAATCAACCCATGAAAAAGGTGGTAAAAAAGTGATCATAAAATGGCTTTATGCGGGAGTAATTTGTCCTATATCAAATAGCACTTGGGTGATCCCGGTACAATGTGTCCCAAATAAAGGAGGAATTATGGTAGTTAATAATGAAAATAAAGATCTAGCCCCCATTTCACCTGTCACTAGGTGGCGGGTATGCATGGATTACAGAAAGATGAACTCACGGACCAAAAAAGACCATTTTTAATGCCTTTTATGCACCAAATGTTGGATAGGTTGGCCCGGAAAAGATAATATTGCTTCTTAGATAGTTATTAGGAGTACAATTAAATTTTCATCGCCCTAGAGGGCCAGGAGAAGATGACTTTTACTTTCCATATGGGACATTTACTCAAGCGAATGCCCTTTGGTTTATGCAATACCCCGACAACCTTTCAATGTTGCGTATTGTCAATCTTTGCAGATATGGTCGAAGACTCAATGGAGTTCTTTATGTAAGATTTATCATTGGTGGGTAACTCATTCGACTCAAGTCTTGAGCATTTAAGCAAGGGGCTAGAGAGATGTGTGTAACCAAGCTTGTCCTAATTTAGGGAAAATGCCATTTCATGGTCAAGGAGGTTATTTTCTAGGGCCATATAATATTGAGGAAAGTCATACAGGTCGATCAAGATAAGGTAGAGGTAATTTACAAGTTTTTACCCCCCACCCCCCATTTTCATAAAGAGTGTCCGGAGTCTTTTTGGACATGCCGGGTTTTATCGTTGTTTTATCAAAGATTTCACCAAAATATCTCATCCAATGTGCAAGCTCCTTGATAAGGATACAAAATTCAACTTTGATGAGTCATTCATAAAATCCTTTGAGCATCTCAAGGTGTTGCTTATTTCGGCCCTCATCATTGTGGCCCCTATTGGTCATCCCCTTTTGAAGTAATGTGTGATGCAAGTTGGATTGCATTGGGTGCAGTGTTAGGTCAACCGAAGGATAAACTCTTTCATCCTATATATTATGTGAGTATGACCTCGAATGGTGCTCAACGCAAATACACTATTATCGAACAAGAGTTGTTGGCAGTTGAGTATGCTTTTGAAAATTTTTGCACCTACTAGTTAGGTACGAAAGTAGTGGTTCATATGGATCATGCCGCCCTTAATTACCTTATGGAAAATAAGGAATCAAATCCACGCCTAATTAGATAGATTTTACTCTTGAAAGAATTTAACTTTGAGGTAAAGGATAGAAAGGGGTACGAAAACCTAGTGGCCGACCATCTCTCGCGTCTTGAAGGTCACCATGAAAGGCATGGAGAAATTGAAATTGATGATGCTTTACCCAATGAGGTATTCATATCTCTTGTGGGAAAAAGTGTACCGTGGTATGCCGACTATTCCAACTATGTAGCAAGTGGTGTACTTCCCAAGGGGATTAGCTACCACCAAAAGAAGCGGTTCTTGTTTGATACGAAAAGATATTTTTGGGATGAACCATTCCTATTTTGAGAGTGCGTGGATGGTGTGATTAGGCAGTGCGTTATGGAGGTTGAGATGAATGATATTCTTGAAGTTTGCCACTCCTCACCTTATGGTGGTCACCATGGAGGAATCCAAACCGCCACCAAAATCCTTTAATGTGGTATTATTGTCCCTCCATGCATAGGGATACCATTGAATGGGTAAAATCATGTCACCAATTTCAAATGAAAGGTAGTGTTTCAAGAACAAATGAAATGCCTCTCAAACAAAACTTCAAAGTTAAGCTCTTTGATGTATGGAAAATTGACTTTATGGGCTCGTTTGTGAGCTCTTTGCAAACTAATACGTATAGGTAGTGGTTGATTATGACTTATCACCATGAGTCATAGTCAAAGCATAAACCTAGGGTGTCTACACTATTCACCTTACGATACAGACCATACGACGCGTCAAGTTAACCTACGACTCTAACGGTCAAAGTTGGAACCAATATAGAACCATTTGTGTAACACACTGGCCACCCTACGTTTAGCACCCTATGACTCGTATAGAGTCACTATGACTCATGACCCCCAGTCATAGTCACAATAGAAACTTTAGGGTAGCACACTGGTCTGGCTACAATTGGGGCCTTATGACCCGTATGGAGACCTTACGACTTTTAAGGATAGTCGTAGGTTGGGCAGTAAGCATAAAGCTCAGGAAATTTTCAACGACCAAAATCAGGGGTGTTACCTTATCATATAAGACTCTACATAAATTGTGGATGGTGATCAACGATATATGAGGATGGGTTGTGGTTGAATAGATGAAATCGTCACAACATACTTATGCTTTGGTAAATATTACTCTGAGGATATTGATTGTATAATCACTACTCATGCACACACATCTTTAATCATTGTTTCCAATTTACGTAGACTCTTAAATGATCACACAACTTGTTTATGCTCATTTAATTATGTAAATTTAATAATTTGTTTTTTAATTAATTAATTAATTCCTTTTTTTGACAATATTCAAGGGCTATAAACTCATCTGGTATATTATTTACAAAGTATTTAGTTTAAAGTTTACAATGAACTCAGTCGATGGTCCATAATATAATATAATTTATTTAGTTATTTTTTTTTTCAATAACCATTGCAACAACCCATATATACCTTACAAATGATGGAGTTACATTCTATATGGTCCGTCATCTAACAACCACATGAGAAATAGTTAATGATATTGATGATCTATGAATGATGTCCAACAGTAACAAAATTTAAATGTCCATTTTTTGCAACGGTAATAAAGTACAAGTCAAATCATATGCAACAGTAATATCTGACTTTTTTAAAAAAAGAAAAGGAATTCTTATTTTAACTCCTTAATTTTTTTGGCTTCAATTTTTCTTTAATTTTAAACAAAGCTTAAGTCATCGATATCTCCTTAAACTTGTATATAAATTGTACTTAGACCCCTCAACTAACCTTTGTACTGTAATACCCCAAACTTTTTCTAGCTTAAATTCGTTCCTAGAATGTTAAGGGATGTCTTCCAAAATGAATAATATTTTTTTCATATAGATTTTTCTATATTTTGACTTTTCATTATGTGGAAAATTGAATAAGTTTTCCATCGATAACAAATTCTCCCAAATTCGACACTCGGTGAAGAAGTTAGAGCATTTTTAAGTTGACAGTGTGCCAACTTGGCAGACACTGTATCGCGGTGAAGGACAATTTCATAATTGTCACGTTCCAGTGAACCACCGCAATGTTGGCATGTCGCGGCAAGGTCCAAAATCCTATTTGTCAATTTCCAGTAGACCTCCGTGATATTGGTGCATTGTGGAGAGGTCCAATTTCCCAATTGTCGAATTTCAGTAGTCCAACGCTATAGTGGCGCATTGCGCCGAAGGTCAAAATGGCAACTTTATAGGGCTTCACTATGGTGGCACCTCGCGTTGAAGTTCCAAGTCCCAATTTTCAAAATCCAGTGGGACAACACGATGCTTCACATCGCGGAGGTCCCTAATTTGCGATTCGTCAGTTTCCAGTGAGCCACCGCAATAGTGGCGTGTCGTGGTGGCCCATTAAATTGGGACCCTGTTATCTTTTTCCATCTTTGTTTAGGGGTTTAAAGAGGGTATTTTGGGATTTTTCCAGCCCCAAAACCGTCCAAACATAAGATTTAAGTCTATTACATGCATCTTATGATATATTACTCAAAATTTCTCTCAACCAAAACCCTAAACTTCAACAATCAACCTCAAGAATCCCCAATATTCCTCATTCTTTTTCCAAATTAGCCCAAGATTCAAAGTTCCCAATTCAAGAATATAAAGAATCATCATTCAAGAGTACGAATAGAATCTCAAAAGCAAGCTTGTTCATTTAGTTCATCATCCAAGGTATGTGGGCTTTTGAACTAGAATAGATCTTTCATCCTTGTGCCCAAAAACTTACTTTAAATTATAAATTGCTGAGTTTTGTATGATTTCCCATGAAATTTAAGTTAGGGTTTATACCCAATGTTGCTAATTGCATGATTTTGATATTTTAAGTGATTTGGGTATTGAATTACATGTCTAATTTTGATAAATTAATGCGTATGATCATATTTTCCAGTTGAATTATGAATATTTGTATTATCAAGCATGAAACTTATGGTGTTTGACATGAAATTTAAGCATGGGTCACTAATCCCTAGTTTGTATGTTGACATTTCAAGAATGACTATCTTTTAAGCATCCCATGATTAGCTATTTTCAAATTTTTATAAAGAAAGTTGATCTATTGATTCAAGCAAAGATAGAAATCCACATTATTCATACAGTTTATGATTTAAAGCAAAGAGAAGTACAATTAGTTTTCATTATAAATCCTTGTGCTGTTTTAAGGTGGATTTCCTAAAAGTTCTGAGCAATAAGTATGGGAGTAGTATTTAGCACCGAGTTGGGTATGATTCCAAGGTCTCATGTCCTAGAACTACATGCCACCATAGGTTTCTGATTTTTCCATAGTGGCTTAAGATAGTGATCACTTAAGTTAAGGTTCTATTTTGATGGCAAGGATAGAACAGCTCTCCCCAACGTGGGCAAGACGTTAGAATCCATGTCAGCTCACATGGGTTAGAATAAACTCCCTAAGTCCCAAAGTTCCAAGATTTTCAAAGCTCCCAAAGCTTCTAAGTTTCTAAAGAAAAGAATGATAGAAAAGCTTTTATAAGACTAAGTGTTATGACTCACTAGATTTATAAGTATGATTTGTTATCCATGATTTTATATTTTGGTATTTTCGATAATCAAGCTTATGTGAGTCATATACATCCAACATGCATTTATTTTCTTATTATGATTATGTCTTACTTATGCATTACACCCCCATATACTCAGTATATCCTCAAAGTGCTGATCCACATATATGTATATACGTTATATTATCTTATAATGTAGGTTTAGGTGCTCAGTATCAGCAGCGTGAGTAGTTCGAATATCTCTATCTATGCTCCCACAGTTGGTGAGTCCTCATGATTCGAGGGCCTACTTCTTCAGATTTCCAGCTTTCATAGTAATTGAGTTATTATTTTTAGTTTAGTCAGAGTCAATTGGGGGTCTGTCCCAATGGCTCTCTAGTTCATTAGTAGTAGAGTCTTATCAGACTACGAGTTTATTTACAGACTTTAAGTATTTACTATTTTTATGGTATCTTCAATTCATTCAGTTCAGTTTCGATATGATACAAAATTATTTCTTGACTAGTTTATCTTAAAGTAAGGTTTTGACCTAATAGCAGGCTCAAAGGGTTAGCTTGGGGCTACTCGTAGCCTTGAGCACCGTGTACCATCTCTAAATCAGATTTTGGGGCATTACAAACTTGGTATCAGAGACTAAGATTTAAAGAGTCCTAGGGAGTCAGACAAGCCACGTTACGCAGAGTCTTGATCATGGGTATGAAGCGTACCACATCTATGAGCAAGAGGCTATGGAGCGTTTTAGGAAAATACTTTCTTTCATAATCCATCATGCTTACAACTATCTCTACCTACTATTAACTCGTGATCTTTCATAATAGAATATGCCTCCTCATAGAGCTAATACCCATAGCAATGATAACCAGCCACCCCAGCCTGTTGATCCCCTAAATGAGAATGTGTCGCATGTAGAATTTTGAGCTACCTTTTAGGCGTTAGGCCAAGATGTGACCGCTAATGTTCAAGACAATAATCGGTATACAGTTCCACGTCAACAAGGGTGTGATTTAGCTACAGCCAGACTTCGTGACTTTATAAAGATAAATTCGCCTGAATTCTTTGGGTCAAAGGTATGCGAGGACCCACAGTTGTATCTTGATGAGATGAGGAAGATCACCCAAGTTATGTATGTTACTGAAGAGGATAGCATAGAATTGGCTTCTTATAGGTTGAAAGATGTTACTTATGATGGGTTGTCATGTGGAAGAAAGGTAGGGGTGAGAATGCAACCCCCATGAGTTGGCAAATATTCCAGGATGCTTTTCTAGAGAGGTTCTTTCCGCGTGAGTTGTGGGAACCCAAGGATAAATAGTTCATGAACTTGAGGTAGGGATCTATGATAGTGAAGGAGTACTACCTTAAGTTCAACCAGTTATCTAAGTATGCTCCCGAGTTGATAGTTGACACCAGATCTAGTATGAGTAAGTTCATTACTGAAGTGTCGAGATTGGTAGTCAAGGAGTTTAGGACTGCCATGCTTATCGGAGATATAGATCTTGCTATATTGATGACTCATTCCCAATAGATCGAGGCAGAAAAGTTAAAGGAAAGAGAAAGAGGGAATAAGAAGGCTAGAACTGGGCAGTTTGAGTATGGTCAATCAAGGTCTGTAGGGGAAATCGCTCGCAGTTTTAGAGTTGTCTGCCATTTCCAATATTGTCTTCAGCTAGTTCTCCTAGTCCCAGAGGTAGACAGGAGCAGTAGGGTAAGACTTCTATGTCTATATCCCAGAATAGTATGAGTGGTAGGCCCAATTATCCTTTATACTCTAAGTGTAGTAAAACTCATCCTGGTGATTGCTTGGCTGGTTAGAAGGGTTGTTTTGGTTGTGGCAAGTTAGGTCATGAAATTAGTGAGTGCTCGTATGCTAAGCAGAGAAACAAAGATATTCGTCCTCATACAGGGGCTACTAGTGCACCAGCTTCTGTAGCTCGCCCAGCCCCTCCTTAGGGCACATCATCCAATACTGATAGCGATCAATTCCAGAATCAGTCCTATGCTTTACCCTCCCGCCAGTCGCAGGAGAGCTCCCCAGATGTTGTCACTGGTATGCTTTGTGTCTTCTATTTTGATGTTTACGTACTGTTGGACCCTAGGTCGAGTTTCTCTTATGTGACCTCTCTAGTTGCAGTTAATTTTGAGATGAGTTCTGAAAAAATTCCTGAGTCTTTCTTAGTTTCTACACCAGTAGGGGAATCATTTATTGCCTAAAGAATCTATAGAAAATGTCCCATAACTGTCTTTCATAAGATCATATTGGCAGATTTGATAGAATTAGACATGGTAGACTTTGACCTTATTCTTGGTATGTATTGGCTTCATTCTCGTTATGCATCTATAGATTGTCGCACCCGAGTGGTGAAGTTTCTGTTTCCCGATGAGCCAGCCTTTGAGTGGTCAGGTAATTCAGTATCTCCCAAAAGTCATTTCATATCCTACCTTAAAGACCGGAAGTTAATCTCAAAAGGTTGCATCTATTATCTAGTTCGAGTCAAAGACACCAAGTATGAGACTCCAACAGTTCAGTTTGTCAGTATAGTTAATGAGTTTCCTGATGTCTTTCCTGGAGATTTGCCAGGGGTACCTCCCGATAGGGAAATAGAATTTAAAATTGATCTTCTTCCTGATACTTGGCCTATTTCCATTCCTCCATATTGTATGGCTTCTGGCGAACTTAAGGGGTTGAAAGAGCAGCTCAAAGATCTTCTAGACAAAGTTTTTATAAGACCTAGTGTTTCTCCATGGGGCGCTCCTGTCCTATTCGTGCGAAATAAAGATGGTTCTTTGCGTATGTGCATTGACTATCTCAGTTGAATAAAGTCACAGTCAAGAACAAATATCCTCTTCTTAGAATTAACAACTTATTTGACCAACTCCAAGGTGCAAGTTATTTCTCAAAGACAGACCTTAGATCTGGCTATCATCAACTTAAAGTAAGGGAGCCTTTAGAACCCGCTATGGTCATTTTGAGTTTCTAGTCATGTCCATCGGGATAACCAAAGCCCCATTAGCTTTCAAGGACCTCATGAACAGAGTTTTCAAATAGTACCTGGACATGTTTGTCATAGTCTTTATCGATGCTATTTTTTTCCACTCTCGTAGTGAGGATGATCGTGCTGACCACCTCCAAATTGTGTTAGAAACTCTTAGAGATCATCAGTTGTTTGCCAAATTCAGAAATGTGAATTTTGGCTAAGGTCAGTTTCTTTACTCGGTCATGTTATTTCCATTGAGGGTATTAGAGTTGATCCCCAAAAGACAAAAGTCGTAAGAAATTGTCCTAGACCTATCTCTCCATCAGACATTAGGAGTTTCTTATGTTTAGTTGGCTATTATAGATGTTTTTTCGAGAGGTTTTCATCCATTGCATCTCCTATGACCCGATTGACTTAGAAGAAGATTAAGTTTCATTGGTTAGATTCTTACGAGAAGAGTTTTTAGGAGTTTTAGACTTGACTCATTTCAGCCCCAGTCTTAGAATTACCTGATGGTACAGATGGTTTTGTCATTTATTGTGATGCCTCTAGAGTTGGTTTAGGTTTTGTTTCGATACAGAGAGGTAAGGTTATAGCCTATGCCTCTAGACAGCTTAAGCCTCATGAAAAGAATTACCCAACCCACGACCTTGAATTAGATGTTGTTGTGTTTGCTTTGAAAATCTAGAGACATTATTTTTATGGGGTGCACGTTGATATATTTATGAACCACAGAAATCTATAGTATGTGTTCACATAGAGAGAGTTAAACCTCCATCAGAGAAGGTAGCTAGAATTTTTGAAAGATTATGACATGAGTGTCTTATATCATCCAAGCAAGGCCAATGTAGTGGAAGATGCCCTTAGTAGATTTTCTATAGGTAGTATTGTTCATATGGAGAGTGATAAGAAAGAGTTAGCTTAGAAAGTGCACCATTTGGCTAGGTTGGGTGTTAGATTGGTTGATTTGGCTGAGGATAGAGTTTGGGTGCAGAATAGTGCAGAATCTTCCTTAGTTTTTGAGGTGAAGGAGAAATAAGATCAGGATCCCATCTTAGTTAAAGTTAAAGGAGTCAGTTAGAGACCAGAAATTAGAGGTTTTCTCCTAAGGGGGAGACGGCGCGTTGAGATACCAAAGTAGACTATGTGTACCATGTGTAGATGAGTTGAGACAGTGGATTGTGGCTAAGGCGGATGGTGCATGTTACTCTATTCATCCTGGTTCTACTAAAATGTATCGAGATTTGCAAGAAATCTATTGGTAGAGCGATATGAAGAAAGATATAGCAGAGTTTGTAGCAAAGTATACAACTTGTAAACAGGTTAAGGTAGAGCACCAAAGGCCTAGTGGTATTTTGCAAGAGTTTAGTATTCCTACTTGGAAGTGGGAAGAGGTGAACATGGATTTTGTGACTTGTTTACCCCATTCACGTCATCATCGTGATTTAATTTGGGTTATTGTGGACAGATTGACTAAGTCAGCATATTTCTTACCAGTTAATACGTCCTATACTGCTGAAGATTATGCTAAGTTATATATCCGAGAGTTGGTTAGGTTGTATGGAGTTCCCTTGTCGATAATCTCAGATAGGGGTACTCAGTTTACCTCTCAGTTTTGGAAAGTTTTTCAGAAGGGTCTTGGTACCCAAGTTCATCTTAGTTCCGCTTTCCATCCTCAGACTGATGGTCAGGCAGAGAGGACCATTCAAACTCTAGAAGATATATTGAGAGCATGTGTGCTTGACTTCAGGGGTAGTTGGGATGAGCATTTGTCGTTGATTTAGTTTTCCTACAACAACAGTTATCATTCTAGCATTCAGATGACCCCGTTCGAGGCACTTTATAAGGGGAGATGTAGATCACCTATCGAATGGTTTGAAGTGGGTGAGATCGCATTTTTAGGGCCACATATGGTGTTTGAAGCTATGGAGAAAGTATAGTTGATTTGAGAAAGGTTGAAAATAGTTTAGAGTCACTAGAAATCGTATGCAGATGTGAGGAGAAGAGATCTTGAGTTTGAAGTTGGTGATTTAGTTTATTTGAAAGTTTCACCCATGAAGGGGGTGAAGAGATTTGGTAAGAAAGGAAAACTTAGTCCCCGTTATTAGGTCCCTTCTAGATTTTGAGCCGTGTTGGGAAGGTGTCATATGATCTTGAGTTGCCTACAAATTTATCTCCCGTACATCTGTATTCTATGTGTCTTTGTTAAAGAAGTTTATTAGTGATCCAGCGGTTGTAGTACCCTTAGAAAACACAGAGGTTCATGATAGCCTCTCTTATGAAGAAATTCCAGTTGAGATCGTTGACCATCAGACTCGTAGACTACGGAAAAAATAAGTCCCCCTAGTCAAGGTTCTTTGGTGAAATCAATCCGTTGAGGAAGCTACTTGGGAAGAAGAAGTAGATATGCGGACCAAGTACCCTCATCTTTTCACTGCAGATTCAGATTCAGTTTAAGGTAACAAGTTTCCTCAAATCATCTCTTTTCAGTCTAATTTTCATCTTTATATAGCCATTCATTCGATAGTTCATGCATTTGCAATCAGTTGAGTCATGCTTTCAGTTGTATATGCCAGCTATGGCCTCAATTTTCAGCATCTCAATTTAGCTAGCCACATTCGAGGATGAATGTTCCCAAGGGGAAGATATTGTAATACCCCAAACTTTTTCTATCTTAAATTCATTTCTAGAATGCTAAGGGATGTCTTCCAATGAATAATATGTCTTTCAAGATTCCTCATTCTTTTTCTAAATGAGCCCAAGATTCAAAGTTCCCAATTCAAGATTTCCAAGAATCATCATTCAAGAGCACGAATAGAATCTCAAAAGCAATCTTGTTCATTTAGTTCATCATCCAAGGTGTGTGAGGTTTTGAACAAGGATAAATCTTTCATTCTTGTGCCCAAAAACTTACTTTAAATTACAAATTGCTGAGTTTTGTATGATTTTCCATGAATTTTAAGTTGGGGTTTATACCCAATATTGCTAATTGCATGATTTTGATATTTTAAGTGATTTGGGTATTGAATTACATGTCTACTTTTGATAAATTAATGTGTATGATCATATTTTCCAGATTTTAAGTTGAATTATGAATATTTGTATTATCAAGCATGAACCTTATGGTGTTTGACATGAAATTATAGCATGGGTCACTAAGCCCTAGTTTGTATGTTGATATTTCAAGAATGACTATATTTTAAGCATCCCATGATTAGCTATTTTCAAATTTTGATAAAGAAAGTTGATCTATTGATTTAAGCAAAGATAGAAATCCACATTATTCATAAAGTTTATGATTTAAAGCAAAGAGAAGTATAATTAGTTTTCATTATAAACCCTTGTGTTGTTTTAAGGTGGATTTCCTAAAAGTTCTGAGCAATAAGTATGGGAGTAGTATTTAGCACCGAGTTGGGTATGATTCCAAGTTCTCATGTCCTAGAACTACGTGCCACCATAGGTTTCTGATTTGTCCATAGTGGCTTAATATAGTGATCACTTAAGTTAAGGTTCTATTTCGATGGCAAGGATAGAATAGCTCTCTCCAATATGGGAAAAATATTGGACTCCATGTCAGCTCACTTGGTTTATGTCGGTTAGAAGAAACTCCCTAAGTCCCAAAGTTCCAAGATTTTCAAAGCTCCCAAAGCTTCTAAGTTTCTAAAGAAAAGAATGATAGAAAAGTTTTTATAAGACTAAGTGTTATGACTCACTAGATTTACAAGTATGATTTGTTATCCATGATTTTATATTTCGGTATTTTAGATAATCAAGCTTATGTGAGTCATATACATCCAACATGAATTTATTTTCTAATTACGGTGATGTTTTACTTATGCATTACACCCCCATATACTCAGTACACCTCAAAGTGTTGATCCATATATATGTTTATGTGTTACATTGTCTTATAATATAGGTTCAAGTGCTCAGTATCAGCAGCGTGAGTAGTTCGAGCATCTCTATCTACGCTCCCACGGTTGGTGAGTCCTCGTGATTTGAGGGCCTACTTTTTCAGATTTCCAATTTTCATAGTAATTGAGTTATCGTTTTCAGTTTAGTCCGAGTCAGTTGGGGGTGTGTCCCAATAGCTTTCTAGTTCTTTAGTAGTAGAGGCTTGTCGGACTACGAGTTTATTTACAGACTTTCAGTATTTACTATTTAGATGGTATCTTTAGTTCATTCAGTTCAATTTTGGTATGATACAATATTATTTCTTGACTAGTTTATCTTAAAGTAAGGTTCCGATCTAATAGCAGGCTCAAAGGGTTAGCTTGGGGATATTCGTAGCATTGAGCATCGTGTGACATCTTGGAATCAGATTTTGAGGCGTTACATGTACCTATTGAACACTTCAACTATTAAAACATGTACTTGTTAAACACTTTATGCTGATGTGGCACCACAAGTGCAATTCACATCTCCAAGGCGTGTGAAGCCAAGGTGTTTTTTCAACAAGGCAGTTAAAAACTAACATGTCAACCAAAGAAAGTCAAAATTTAAATATTAAAAAAAAAAATCCTTGGTACTATCTTCTTCAATTCATTGAGATGAAATGCAAAAATTATTTTCTCAAGATGATTTTGGAATTGTTGGAATAATTCCATAATGTAAGATGGATGCAAGGGAAGGTTCTATTCACAATTCTGAGGATTTTTATTCTCCAATCGAAGAATCGATAAAAGGGAATGTGACCATTATCGACTCCAAATAACAAACTAAGGATTCTCATAATCAATCATTTTTTGGGGAAATTCGTGATGATGGTAACATGCAATTGGGTAAAGGAGTTCAAAATATAACTGTGGACAAAAATGGGGATGGTTCGAAAGCTGACAACACTATTGTGAAATCTCAGATTTTCGATGAGGAAGATTTTACTGGTGAATTCGACCAATATCAACATCATTTAAAGGTTGGGACGGAAAGGAATGATAAAATTATAAAAGCTAAATTAAATTGAGTCAAAAAAAATCTGGCAAACTTCATTTTTGCCGGCTAGATTAATACGGCTGAAACTTGCTTCAAAATTATTAAAGAATTCACACCTTAAAAAATCTACCACACAAAAAAGAGGAAAATATCAAAATAAATTTTTGTTTGGTGCTTCGTGTAGGTTGGATTGATCATTGTTAAAAGTTGATTTATTGGTTTCTTCATGTAGAAATGGAACCAAAAATGGCACCATAAATGGGTAAAAAAAATCAAACCAAAGGAGAAAAAGGGTTAGGTGGATGGTGGCGAGGTTGATATATATATATATATATATATATATATATATATATATATATATATATATATATATATATATATATATATATTTTTGTTATAATTTTTTAATTATTTTTAAAATTTAATGTCAAATGTCCAAATTTAATTCATCATTTTGCCACGTCAGCGAGAGTGCATTGCACACATTTTGTATTTTTAGTTGATTGATAAAAAAAATGCTCAAATGGTGCAAATTTCGGATGGATTAGGTGTCCACTAGGTACAAGTCTTAGGTGGGGGATCAAGTGAAATTTTGAAACAAGTTTAAGGGGATATCTATGACTTAAGTCTTTAAACAACTACAATGTCTCACGCTTCTCAAACATCCAATGCAAAAAAGTCTTACCATTTTCATTGTGATAATCCAACTATCTTGAGGACGTCACATACCGATTCAAATTCAGGTCGATAATTCTTTAGTTGTGCACTTGAGAGTGTCAGTTCTTATATATATGATTTCTATTTTTTTGCTTAACTAAGCGAATTCATCTAATTATTTATTTTTTTAGTCTAGAACAATAGAGGATGCTCTTTTTTATTAGTGACTTGTAGATGATGAATCACCGACGAGTAATCTTTCAACATCAAATTTTTATGGCATTGCCAAGTTTCAAATACTACAAAGGCTTCAAAAAATTTAAAAAATAAATTAGAAATTTGCTCATAATGTTGTTCAAAATGCTAAAGAGTAAAGAAATCACTTAAAAGAATTGCTAAAAGAAATCGAAATGAAGAGGAATCAACTAAAACAAAGATTTATTTTGGTCGAAGAAAAAAAAAAGATCAAAAAATTTTGTTGTATGATTTGTTATTGGTGTTGGCCTTTTGAAAAGATGTAATAGGGATGTAGGGGGGGACTAAATAACTAAGAATAATTTTCTTAAATCAATCATGAGTGCAGTAGATAAATAATAGAGAATGTCTTTTGTAATATTTACCATCGACCTTTATAAACTATGACAACAACTGACTTGATAACACAATGCAACATATAATAGTAAACATCAACTTCAAGTCGATAATTCCCAATGATAGAAGCCTATAAATAATTTAGAAGGTCCTCTATAATAAAACCCATCAAATATATCAGCTATAAGACAATGTAGTAACACAACATAATTCCATCAGTAAAGATATTCATAATGAATTCAGAAAACTTTCATAAAAAGCAAAATTGTTTGTCATCATTGAGTTACCATACATATGTTATCCAATTAGCCATAAAAAGATAAACCATTAAAATAATAAATCATTAAAAAAATTCTTTCTCTCAAGTTACCAAATACATGTTAGCAATTGTTTCGGCTGATACCACTTTCATCATTGAGTTTCTCAACAATACGCATCACGTACACTTCCTTTTCATTACTGTCTTCTTTTTTATTTTCTTCATCTTTATTCTCCTCTGCTACATCAGTGGTTTCTTCTCCTCATCTGCTACATCAGTGGTCAAGTCTTTTTTTTTATGTTTTCTTCTGTTGATTTCTTTTCCTGTTTTTTCTCTTCTACCATCTCTTGTTAACTAATTCATTTGACTACTAGTCATCGTATAACCTCTAATCATCATTCAATAACTATTTACCACATGAACACTAATTCTCATTTGTTAGATAGTCATCAATTATCACTAACATCATTTATTATCAATCAATATTTTCTACTAATCATCATTACCAACTAAACCTTATTTATCATCTAGTTATTAATAGCCACTTAAATAAATATCCACCTTTAATCCTTTGATCTACTAACAAAAATAGAGAAATGCTCAAAATAAATATGAAAGATAAGTAGAAAATGAGAGCAACACAATCACCATTAAAGTCGATCAAAATACAGTAAAAAAATTCAAAATCGATAGACAATATAAACATAGAAATTCAAAAAAAAAAAAAATTAGACATTATCCAAAGTGAAAAGCAATTAAATATGTGGAATCAAGAAGGCTAACTAAAAATATGTCATATTTTGACTAATTTAATCAAGAACGATCGAGTTTTTGCAAAAATCCAAAATTTACTACACTAAAATGTAACAAAAATATAGTAAAATGAATCTAAAACTGACCAGGAAAGAAGATTAAACTTACTTGAGCATAAGAGGATGAAGATTTTGACTTGGGAAAAAAGATTAAAGCATTTGAACTCCTTTATGATCTCAAGAAAATCGGGAAGAAGGGAGGTTGAGGAGAGAGATGAAAGTAGTTGAATTATTAAATGAATTGAACAAAGGGTAGAATATTTAATAAATATAAAAAAGGACTTTATTGAATTTTAATTAACTTGTATCTTATCCCTAAGTTTTAAAAATATTAAAGATGTTCATGTCCCTACAACCTTATGTTAGCCTCTTATATAATCACTTAGTATTATGACAAACTAACCAAGTAAACTTGCCGGACCAAAATTGAAAGATGATCAAATCCAGAAGAACTCAGGATTGAATGCAATCCGCAGAGATCATGAATATATGGAAATAATCAAATCAAATAAAAAAGAATATTAAAGGATTCCAAAAGTATTGAATCAGAAGATACTCATTAGAGGAGAAAATCTCGAAGAGTAATTCAAGGAAGAGAATCGACATCAAGGCAAGATGACAGGGTGACCAAGTAAGGAAAAGGATCATATTAATTACATGGACATATCTGTTAAGGACATGTATTTATATGAATCCTCATTATGAAGATGGAAGTTACATTTCATAATGCACGAGCATATCTGATATGGACACGCTAACGATAAGAGTCCTCAATCAAGGAATCAAATCAAATCCTTGATTGAAAGAAATCCATTTGATTTTCCTTTAGAACAAAGAATCAACATGACGATGATGACTATATAAAGACATCAAATGTAGAGGACAAAGCATGCAAATTCACAGGAAACTATTACATTGTCTCATATTTAGTCTTCATAAAGTTTTGTAATTCTTTAAGTTTGCAATAGTAATAAAAAAAGAAAAAGATTGAGTCAGTTCATTCGTTGTACTAGCTAAGGTTGTGTCACAAGATCTAAATTACAATAGATTGAAGTTCAGAACTTGTCAGATTCTACTGTAACTCATTCTCACATTAAGCTCTAAAGAAAATCCTTGAAACCCAACAGGACTGAAATAGACACCACGTTGGTGATCTGAACTAGTATAAAACTCTGTGTCTATTTACTTTTCAGACTTATAAGTTCTATTTAATTCTATTTTGTTAAGTATATTAACCTGCAGGTGAGTTAACTGACACAGCTGATCAGTCAACTCAAAAAAATAATTCAATTCACCCCCCCCCCCTCCCCCTCTCTTGAATTTCACCCTACTCCACTTTTTCCTTTTTTCATATTCCTAATCCTAGAAAATAAATGAAAAAGAAATTATGTGGATATAGAGTACATTAAATTTTCGAAGTGGATAGCATTCTAAATAATCTCGACAAAGTGATCCAAGTTCTTACAATTGTATCTATACAACATAATGAAAGGGTTTGCATGTTACGTGACAACAAGTGTAAAAGAGAAAATAAATCAAGGAAAATTCTATATTGAAGAAACAAAATCTTTAAGGACTCTGCTTATGGAAGTTGTGTCAATCAAGGATTACAATACCTTATGTGGTAATTAGTATTTTAAATTAACATCCAACTATATAAGGAAGAGGCCCAACACAAGAATGAGGATCTATTGCATACACTAAAGAATTTTTCTCTCCTAAGGCAGTAGAGCATGCATGCGGCAGTTATTGAAGCACCAAGAATAACTCTGAGCTGATTATTCTTGACACTTTGTCTAGTTTAGTGATTCATTGAGTCTGTAAGAGGATAGTTATTAAGTTGTAGTCACTCTATTGTGCTTGTAGTTTGTGTGATTTTTGGCGCTTGTGACAAGGGAGCTAACTTCTTGGTTAGTTTGAGCAGTTAGAGTCAACTAAATAGTTAAGATACTAGAGTAAGTCTTTTTGATTATAAAGTTGTAATATAAAATTGCTCTTTCAAATTTGTTAATTTGGTAGGTAAATCCCACAAATCGTATGTTGTGGTTGTTACTCCTTGATGAGTAAGGAGGTTTTCCTCGTAAAATTGTGTGTTCTTTGTTTTACGGTCTTTACTCATTATCACAAGAATCTGGTTCTTGATCGTAGCAGTTGGTACTAATTCTTTTCATTATACAAAATTTAGTTATTAAACTAACAAATAGTAAATTTAACACAATTGTCATTTCAGGGTAACACAACGCCAATAGTCAATTTATACAACATGTATTAAATTGTACGTACGGTCCCCATCTGAGTAAGTTTAAATAAATCAAAATTCTTAATTATTTCGATTTAGTGGGCTTAACGTAGGTCCTCTTCCTACAAATTTGAGCCAACAGTTCGCAGGTTTCCTTCAAGACACTCACAACATATGGTACATGGGTGTGGTTTGTGTCTAAAGGCATCATGAAATCGTTTTTAGTCTTGACTTCTATCTGGATCATTCTAGGCTATGTATGGTCTTTGTTACCATTATTAATACTCCCTCGGGGCCACTTACTTTTCGTCCTCACTAAAAATAGATGATTTAAAATAATTTTCATTTTAAACATGGGGGGAGTGTGGACTGCAGATACCTATCCAACATGTATGTGAATTTCCTAATTATAAATTAGTTTGATAAATCTAGAAGTCGTTTGATGATATAAATCTTATTCGACAACCAATTCAATAAATGAAGTTCGGAAAAAGTTTTACATTGCTTTACAAATCTTACCCCAAGAAATCCAACGAGTCACAACTCACAATCTACATAAACGAACTCACATATGTCAATGATGCATCAAGGCAACACCAAGTTAATTAAGTATCCAATGCTTAGGTCGTGACTTCTCAAGTCTCGTAAAAAAAATTCATGTTCTCACCATGAGAGTCGATGCTTGAGTTTTAACTACAAATCTCTCATATTGTACTCGATCAGTAATACAATATTCATCACTTGAAATGCTTTGTAGATTATAAGGAACAGCATTAAACTCACTTTCACTAAATAGACACTATTGTTCGTCTTCTTTCACTTAATGCAACCATGGTGAAAATTAAAAAAGCATACTATTTAGGTCTTACTCAGTCCATCAAATATTTAGTGTTTCTAGCTAAATAACACATCAATAATACCCTTTTCATCAACAAAATGGAGCAAAAGATCGGATTTTGATTGAGTCACGGCACCTTCGTTGTGACTGAATTTCTTTCTTGTCTTTTCTTGCTTGATTAGTTTGACAACTTAATTAACTTGCGTCTCGTTTAATTGTTCTTATCTCCTTGCCCACTTCTTGAAATATTATACTCGTGTGATTCAATAATCCCATAAGTTTTCTTCTTCTTAATTCCTCATCTTCCCTTTCTTAGCCACTGCCAAGGTACGTAATACATTGGTTCCAATTTCCAAAGGCTCTCTACTTTCATTTTAGTTTCATCTTTTGCCAATCATCACTTATGTCATGGAGTAGTAATTTGTTTTAATCTATACTAATATTAAATATAAGTATTCCCACGACTTGTTATACTCGTGTCGGTCCTGTGAATAGGATCTGATTAAATTGTATAAATAAGCTCGAAACTAGCCCGGATTAATTAAAATAATTTAAGAAATTTTATCTGTGTTTGATATACAGGATGTGATACATTAGTTATACAGTGAAAACACTAGATAATTGAGGTATGCATATCACAAATGTGCAATAATTTAGGTGTGTCCTAACAGATTCACTTAAATATTAATGTGTTTGATCATATTGTTTGACACTCACTCAAGTCTAGTGCTTCATAGCCGACAGAAGCTTGATGGTTCTTTTGTTATGCAATACGGGACAGATGATTGACATAAAACATGAATCACAAAGTCTTTATTACCTTACCTACCTCCATAACATGTGTACGGTGACAAATCCTCCATAATTAATTCATAAATGTGTGGGACCCTCGAGTTTGTTCGAAACACAAAAGATCATGACAGGTTTGTCTAGCATCTCCACATTAGATCAACTTCAACATCATACCATCAAGAAAAATCTTTCATAGTTGTTCGCTAAGGCTCAACGTTGCGGAATGGTCGCTGCTGGAGATGATGTTGGGGAACAAGGGTATCCAAGGATAGATTTACTTCTATCCAAACAAGAAGAAAAATTGCAAATAATTACTCCCTCCCATTAAAAAGAATTACTTACCTCCTTTTTAATCTGTTTCAAAAAAAAATGATTCTTTCCTATTTTGACAATATTTTAATTTAAATTTTTCACCAAACATATTTAAAATCACAAAAACAAAAGACATTTTAAATGTAAAAGGGCTCAGTTAGACTAGACTAAAAAAAGAACAAGAAAAAAAATACACAAAATAGATTCTTTTTCATATGTGTTTCTATTAATCTTATTTGCTCCATATCTTGTCTTCAATATTGTAAGTATTCGTAGTTTATCATTTTATCCTATAGTAGTTTTAATACTGCAACAATTGTAGGGGGTGCGGATAGTGCGGGTAATTTACGTGGATAACTTGTACTTGGATAATTAGTAGATAACTAGTACTTACTAATTCTCTCATGTTAATTGAAATGCTATGTCACAGCATTCCTTAGTTATTTGTTTTAACCTTATTAATTCTTCTATATTATTTTTAAGGTATACTATATGTTCCATATTTCTAGTTTTTATGTAGTCAAGTAGATTCTTTTTCATAAGTGTTTCTATTAATCTTATTTGCTCCATATCTTGTCTCCAATATTCTAAGTATTCGTAGTTTATCATTTTATCCTATAGTAGTTGTAATGCTGCAAATTTCTTTGTAATAATTTATTCTAATTGTACTATATCTGATATTAAATTCTAGGTTATTTATTTCATTAATTATCCTGTCTTTTTCTTCTATGAATAATTTTATGTCTAAATCATAATCTAAACTAACTTTTAATTCTAGTTGTTCCAAGGTTTTATCTATCCAAATTAATATTTCTTTTAATTATCTTCTTCCTCTTCTAAGCTGGTTTCTATAATTAATTTCTTCGTATAGCCAACTTTGTTTTTCTCTAACTCTTCTTATATATTCTAACATTTTTAATCTGTATAATATCCATCTGAATAATAACTATCTAAATCTGAGCAGTAGCTATCATTATATAAGTGTAAGTTTTCTATAGAACTTAATAACTCTTCATTAAAATGAAATACCTTTTCGTATATAATTTTCCTTATATCTACTATTTCTATATCCTTAAGTACATACAAAACAAGTATCTTAAATTTATCTATCATTCCATCAGATAAGTAGGTAGTCATTTTATTTCATATGATGCTATTTTTAAAATATTCCTTTCAACCATATACATAACAAAATGTGATCATCTTAGATCACTATATACTAGATTATTCTTAAATAACATGTTCTTCGGTCACTATTAGCATGATAATCTGAATACTTTTTCCCTAAACAGTGACTCTACTCTGGTTACTCCCCTATCACGGCTTCTTTGTCTCACCGGTTTCACCTTTAGGATGGCATAGTTCTTGAAAAAATTTCTCCTTTTCCACTTTGCTAATAAACTTCTTAACATGTTATTCTTCGAATAATTCTACTATAAAGTAACTAACATGAGCTTATTTTATTATATCATGATTTTCAGGAATTTATGAATTTAGCTATTCATAATTATAAATGAAAATACTTGTTCTGGTAGATTTGATAAATCTGTGTTTTGCTCATCCATAGTTTTTTCTTAGAAATATATCTGTTTTTATTAAATATTCAAAAGTATTTTGTGTACAAGAGAGGAGGCTTTCTTTCAACACATGAAAGTCGTGCCTTTTCTTGGCAAATGACTTGCCTATTTATAATCTACAAAAGATGAAAAACGTGTAAATTATTTACTATTCCTACTTTACACGTAAACTATATATTATTCCTACTTTACAAAAAGTCTTTACACTTTCCTACTTTTTAAAAGTAGAAAAGACTAATCTTTACAAAAAGTCCTAAAAAGACAAAACTTAATTAATGGCCTTTGCCAAAAAGTCAAAAAGCTAAATAATTTACGTATCTAAGTCAAGAAAACTATTTACATGTCACTTTTTTTCATAAGTCAAGAAAACTATTCACATGTCACTTTCAACTTTAATATCTTGTTTTGATTTCTTTTCTCCATCTTTATTTTGGCTGATTTTTCTTCATTTGTTGTCTTTTTCTTTCTTGTCATTGATTCATCTGTATTTATTTTGATTAACTCTTGCCTTCTTCTTTATTGTAACTAAACCTCCAGTATAACGTTATCTTCTCTATGACATTTTGAGCATAAATGGTCTGGATACTTATGTGTTATTATCTTACAGCATCTAGTCAATAACTCTTCTGAAATAAATTTTTCCTTAATTTCTCTGGTAGTAGGTTGACTTTCTGGATTAAGTAGTGTCATAATCCATCTTTGGACTTCATGCATATCTGTTTGTCGTAACTCACTTGAATTTGAATATATCATTATCTGGTCTCTTGAATAATAACTCCAAATCGAATTCTGATTTAGAAAATTATTCGCTAACTCTTGGATAATTGTGGATATTCCAATAAGCCTTTTATTTGTATAAAAAACTGGTATATCTATTGTTAGTATTTCTTCCTGTGGTTCAATATCTTCTGGTATGATCATATCTTTTGTCATTCCTATTTTCAAGACTTGTATAACTGGTTTAATCTCATCATAGAATATCTCTGTTGGTGCTCTATAGAATTTTACAAAAAATAAATTGCCTTTAGTAATCTTTTTGTAAGTGGTGATTGCTTTATGTACCTCTGGTATAGCTGCTCATTCACTTCCATCTTGGGTATATACAGTATTGAGTAGTCCATAACTGTAACATATTTTAACTAGATTTGGGCTAGTTTTTTGTAATGCAATTAACTTATTGTATCCTTGTAACTTTTGGGTTATAAAATTTGTATTTGGTTCTTGAATGTTTGTAGCTCTGGGGTTAAGATTTAGATAAGTTTGTATCTTGTGGATGTTTTCAATATATGATCTGGTTATGTGATTATAGGCTTTTGTATCTTGGTTTAGGCTATCTAGATATGTGGTAGTTTGTGGGGGTATGAACAAGGGGTCTTTTGGTGTTTTTGGTATAAATGGCTTGTCAAATATCTTGTTCAAGTTCATATTTGGATTCCTCCTAACTCCTTTGCTTGTACCTGCAAAAGTAGATTGATAAATGTTATGGGTTTTATGGAGTGTCCCAACATCTCCTTTTAGCTTTGGAATTTTATTGTCTTCTGATCGACATAGCTCTGCACATTGCTGAGTTATCTGAGTCATAACTTCAGACTTCAGTTTAACTTCATTAGTCTTTATCTTTTCTATTTCATTACCCATACTATACACTTTCAGTGAAAGCGTAGTTAGGATTTTGAGTATCTTTTCTAGAGTATCATCTTCTGTAATATCAGTCTGTGTAGCTTTTTCTTGATATGTAATCTGTAATAACATTTTTGTTAGTACTGATTACTTAATATATTCAATACTAATCTCCGAATTTCCTTTGTTGTAACTGAATTTTGTATTTTTCTTGTTAACCACCATCGTACTTGTGTATTATATGTTCGTACAATAAACTTGTTATATACAATATATGGTTCAAATGCTAATAAACATTTATATAATGAACATAACTCTTTTCTATTTATTTCCCATTTTATTTCTGTTTCATTAAACGTACCTGAGTAGTATCTACAATGATGTTCTAATTTTTTTTCTTTATATATATTTTAGTACTCCTCCATAATTATATTCACTTGCATCTGCTTCTACTATATATGTAATTTTTTATTTTCGTCTGAAAATTGTAATTTTGGTAATTCTTTACAAAGTATTTTTATTTTCTGAACTTATTTTTTATCTTCTTCGTTGTAATTATATTCTACATCCTTTTTTAGTTTTTCCTGTAATGGTTTTAGATTTTCTGCTAATTTTGGTATATATTCTCTTACTTGGTTTACTAATCCTAAAAATGATTGTAATTTTTTTTTTGTATCTAATTCTTCTCTTGAATTTATTATTTTTTGTACTATATGTTGTTGCATTTTTACTCCACTTTTATCTATTTGTATTCCTAAAAATTCTATCTGGTTTTTCATTATTTCTGTTTTCTTTTCACTCAGACTTATTCCTGAATTTTCTATTACACCTGCAAATTGTTCTAATAATTTTAAATGTTCCTCTTTAGTTTTTGTATATAGTAGTATATCATCTATGTATACTATATAATTAGGTAATTATTTAAAATAACTATCTATAAAGTGTTGATATCTACCTGGTGCATTTTTATATCCAAATGGTAACACATTCCATTCATAAAATCCTTGTGGTACCGTAAACGCAGTTAATTTTTTAGAATCTTCTTCTAACTTTAGGTGGTAAAATCCTGATTTACAGTCAAATTTGCTAAAGTAATTATATCCTTGTATTTGTCTTATTTTTTAATATCTTATTTGGTATTGGATAATTATATATCATAGTTTTTGCATTTATGTTTCTATAATCAATAACCATTCTACGTTTTCCTCTTTTTTGTTCACTGTGTTTATTTACTATAAATGCTGGACTATTATGTTTTCTATTGCTTTTTTGTATGTATTGTTTTTCTAATAATTCATCTATATGCATTTTAAATTCTTTTAAATCATCAAAGTTATATGTTAATGGTTTTGGGGTATTATACAATTTTTATCTATTAGCTCAATTTTTACAGTAGTTTTATGTTTTTCTCATCCTTTTAATGGATCTTCATTGCATAGTTGTTTTATTTTTTCTTTATTATTTCTACCTTATCTATTGAAAATATAGTTATTTCTTCTTTATTTATTGAAAATATAACTAATTCTATTGTGTCTTAAGTATTTTTTATATTTTCAAATTTTTGTGTGATTTTTTCACTTCCTTTTATCCAATCAGTTTTCTTTCTTATTTTATTAATAACTCTTTTTGCTCTTACCTTTTGTTTACATGGTGTTGTAAACCACCAGTGTGTTTTAGTTATTATATGTGGGTATAGTTTATCTAAAAACGACATTCCTAAAAGCATATCTTTTGATGTTAGTTCATAATTATAGATCTCTTCTATTGTTAATATCTTATCTCATACTTGTATTTTTACATTTCTAGCTTTATAGGTAATTAAGATTCCTTCATTATTAAATCCTTTTACTATTATTGGTGTTTTTAGCTTATCCCATTTGTCTTCTGGTAAACAATTATATCTACATTAGTTGGCTTCTGCTCATGTATCTATCATAGGTGTATAATATCTATTTTAATATCCTTCTACTATTATTTTCATAAGTACATATATTTTTATATCATGTCAAAGCTCTTTTTATTAATAATTTTTCTCTATTATAGGTTATGGTTATTGTCTATGTTCTATATTGTAGGGTTTTACTTATTCTAACCATTTTATTCCTAATATTAGGTCTGCTTTTTGCATATCTTCCCTTATTTCAAATTCTATTTTTATTTTTCTAACTCCTATTATTATTTTCTTTTTTGTTGTATCTTTAGTAGTTATTAACCTTCTTGGTAGATCTGGGCATATATTACTATTAGATTTTATTTCTTCATTTTTCACTAGGTATTTTGCTATATAATTTTCTTCTTTTTCTGTATTTAGAAGTATTAAATATTCTTTTTTATTTATTGTTCCTGTTATATAATATTGAGTTAAATTAACTGTTGAAGTTATTTCGTAATTTGTTCTTTTCAATGATCCTGATGATTCTGATTTTTCGAAAGCTATTCTTTTTGTTGTACTTATTCTATCATTTATTATTTCTAAATCTTCTTTTATATCCATGTCTTTGTAACTATAATCATTGTTATCAATTTTTTTTTACAAATTGTTCAAAAGGACTTTCTATTTGTATTTTATTAATTTTATTTTTTTCCGTTATTTTATGTTTTGTTGTTAATACATATAGATTTTTACATCTTGCTGTAAATATTTTACTTCCTGGGGTTAGTTCTATTCCTGATATTTTCCAATATAATACTAATGATTTATCTATATTTTTATCTGTTATTGCCACTGAATAATTCACACTTATTATAAATTTAAATTTTTGGTATATTAAATTTTCTCTTATGGCAGTTATTATACTTTTTTCTACAGGTTTTATAATTCTATCATCTGCTAAATATAATTCTACTGGTGTATCTATTCCTTCTCTAAAACATTCTTCTATTAATATCTCTGTTCCTCCAAGGTGTACATATTTAATTGGATCTTTACTTTTTATATCGTTTATTTCTTTATTAATTATTCTTTTTGTTACTAGTGGTATACTAGCTTTACATTTTGCATATCTACAGTCTATTACATGTTCTTTTTGGCTTACTACGTAGTATTCTTCTTTTCGTCTACTAAATATGTTTTTTATTGTTGGTATTTTAAATATTTTTTCTACACTTAGATCTAATTCTTTTTCTTTTATCTCGTAAAATATATTATTATCAAATATTATTTTCTGATCTGTTCCTTCTTCATTTAAATATTCTTCCTTTGTTATTATTTTTATATCTTCTTTAGTCATTTGATTCATCTAATTCACTAGTTATTTTATTATCTGTTTCATTTTTGAAATTTCATATATATTATCTTCACTTTCTAATTTGTAATCTATATAATCTATTTGCATATATTCTGCATTTTCTATCTTTATTTCTGATATTTGTTTCTTTTTTTGGGTCTTTAGGCATTTTACAATCTCTAGCTAAATGTCCTAGTTTTTCACAATTATAACAAGTACGTTCTTTTATAGATTTCTTTCTCCTATATGGCCTTTTATATTTATAATTTTTTACATAATATTTTTTTCTTGGTTTCTTATACTTATATTTTGATTTTTTGTATTTCTTATATTTCTTATGTCTTTTTCTTTTTTTTTTAAATATTTTTCTTCACATCCAAATTGAGGTGCTATTTTATCCTTGCAACATGCTAAATTTTTTATTAATGTTTTTTCTATTTTTATTTCTTCTCTGTATTTTTCACATATATTCCTATACCATTGTTGTAGAAATTTTATTCTTGCTCCTAGAGTATCTACTATGTTCGCTTCATCCCAACTCTTTATTATTTTAGAACTAAATGGTTCGGGTAATTTACTAAAATATAATCTTCTCACTTCTTTACTTTCTTCTATATTATATGCTCCCTTATAGTAGTATTCTTTAAATGCACACGTATATTCATCTATATAGAACATATTACATATTACTAGTTTTAACATTAAATTCCTATTTGTATCTTTTTCTTTGTTTTGTTCTTCTTCTTCTGTTGCCATACTGCTAAATTCATCTCTTATAGCCATTTCATATATTTTTAATATGTCTATAGGTGTTAGTTTAGTTACTGTTGTTCCTTCTGTTTCTTTATCATTTCTTAATACCTTTTTACTATTTTCAGTTAAATTTAAAAACCATAATTTTGTTGTTCCTATTAGTGTTTTTTCTATATATTCTGTTGTATCTATTGCATTTATACCATTGTCTAATAAGTGTTTTGTTATATATCCTATCCATAATTGTATTGTCTACATCTATTACATAGTCTAAGTCTAAGTCTAAGAAGTTATAATTTTTATTAATTATTTGTTTTGGTGTCCATTTGTTATACTCACCCCTTTGGTTATATTTTTTAAACTTATTTTTATAATAATATGTAGGTTTTCTTATTTCTGATGTACTAGGTATTATTTTTTCATCGTCCTTTTTATCAAGAGTGCTTATTTCCGTGTTTGTATTTTTTAAGTTTTCTTTATTAATTACTTTTTTTTTTTTTTATTTCTAGTTTTTCTATATTTGTTAAAATTTCTGTATATGGTTCACTATCTTCCGAATCATAATTATTTGTTTCTTCAGCATCTATTGTATTTATTTCTATTTCATTAGTTTCTAATTCTTTATTTTCTATTTTTTTTTTTAAAATTGATTTATCTCAATTAATAATTTTTGTTCTTTATCCTTTTCTTCTTTTTCTTTCTGTCTTTTTTCTTACAATTCTTTTAACATTTGTAGTTCTTTTTCTTATTCAGCAATCCTATTATTTTTAGTTTCTTCTATTTTTCGTATTTCTTTTGTAGTCTGTTGTTTTATTTTATCTATTTCTTTTTCCCTGTCTATTTCTTCATTTTCTCTTGCTATTCTTACCATAGCTATTAATTTATCTTCTAATTTTAATTCTTCTTTCTCTAACATTAAATATAAATGTTCACATATTTTCTTATATCTTCTTCCTAAATTAGAAAATACTATTCTTATTTTTAATCCTTCGTGATTTTTATATATTTTTTCATCTATTATAAATTCTTCTTTGTTCATTTTATCTACTTGATAGTGTATAGATCATGTTGATATATGTATTCTAGATTATCTATTTGTGATTCTAAATATAATATTTCTTCCTTTTGTGCTTTTATTGATTTTTGGCATACTCCAATAATCATGTTATATTGTAGTCTTTCTTTTCTTATTTTTAATTCTTTTCGTTTTTCAGATATTATTTGTTTTAGTTCTTTATATTTTTGTGATTTTGTAATGTTATTCAATTGTACAATATTTATAATATTTTGGTGGATACCGAAATCTGATTTTATCATAATTAGGTAGTATGTATCTCATTCTTCTAGATTTTAAATGAATTATTAATTTTGCCTCATTGCTAGAAATTAAGGTAATTAAGTAAGCTAATCTATGGGGGTTTTCTTTTGTTTTATTTAACTTTTTATATTCTGGGTAGTAACTAGTTTAAATTCTTTTAATTTCTCTAAAAGCTTGTGTATTTTTAAATGGTCTTCTCATAGTTAACAAATAAATAACAATAAGATAACGTAATTAATAATATCTTATAATTAACAATTAAATTAACATCTCTAACATTTCTCATAATTAACACATATCTACTTGTACATTTTTTAAATAACATAGCTCTGATATCAATTGAAGGAATAGATACACCAATAAAATTATATTTAGGAGATGATAGAATTATAAAACCTATAGAAAAGAGTACAATAACTGCCACAAGAGGAAATTTAATATACCAAAAATTTAAATTTATAATAAGTGTGAATTATTCAGTGGCAATAACAGATAAAAACATAGATAAATTATTAGAATTATATTGGAAAATATCAGGAATAGAACTAACCCCATGAAGTAGAATATTTACAGCAAGATGTAAAAATCTATATTTATTAACAACAAAACATAAAATAACAGGAAAAAATAAAATTAATAAAATACAAATAGAAAATTCTTTTGAACAATTTGTAAAAATAATTGATAACAATGATTATAGTTACAAAGACATAGATATAGAAAAAGATTTAGAAATAATAAATGATAGAATTAGTACAACAAAAAGAATAGCTTTCGAAAAAACGGAATCACCAGGATCATCGAAAAGAATAAATTATGAAATAAGTTCAATAGTTAATTTAACTCAATATTATATAACGGGAACAATAAATGAAAAAGAATATTTAATACTTCTAAATACAGGACAGGAAGAAAACCATATAGCAAAATACCTAGTGAAAAATGAAGAAATAAAATCTAACAGTAATATATGCCCAAACATGTTTCTATTAATATCTCTGTTCCTCTAAGGTGTACGTATATTATTGGGTCTTTACTTTTTATATCGTTTATTTCTTTATTAATTATTCTTTTTGTTACTAGTGGTATACTAGCTCTACCTTTTGTATATCTACAGTCTATTACATGTTCTTTTTGGCTTACTACGTAGTATTCTTCTTTTCGTCTACTAAATACGGTTTTTATTGTTGGTGTTTTAAATATTTTTTCTACACTTAAATCTAATTCTTTTCATTGTATCTCGTCAAATATATTATTATCAAATATTATTTTCTGATCTGTTCCTTTTTCATTTAAATATTCTTCTTTTGTTATTATTTTTATACCTTCTTCAGTCATTTGATTCATCTTATCCCTTATAGCCATTTCATATTTTTTTCAATATGTCTATAGGTGTTAGTTTAGTTACAGTTGTTTCTTCTGTTTCTTTATCATTTCTTAATACCTTTTTACTATTTTCAGTAAAATTTAAAAACCATAATTTTGATGTTCCTATTAGTGTTTTTTCTATATATTCTGGTGTATCTATTGCATTTATACCATTGTCTAATAAGTGTTTTGTTATATATCTTATCCATAATTGTATTGTTTTATCTACATCTATTACACAGTCTAAGTCTAAGAAGTTGTAATTTTTATTAATTATTTGTTTGGTGTCCATTTGTTATATTCATCCCTTTGGTTATATTTTTTAAACTTATTTTTATAATAATATATATGTTTTCTTATTTCTGATGTACTAGGTATTATTTTTTCATCGTCCTTTTTATCAAGAGTCTTTATTTCCGTGTTTGTATTTTCTAAGTTTTCTTTATTAATTACTTCTTGTTTTTCATTTATTTCTAGTTTTTCTATATTTTTTAAAATTTCTGTATATGTTTCACTATCTTTTGAATCATAATTATCTGTTTCTTCAGCATCTATTGTATTTATTTCTATTTCATTAGTTTCTAATTCTTTATTTTCTAATTTTCCTTTAAATTGATTTATCTCAATTAATAATTTTTGTTCTTTATCCTTTTCTTCTTTCTCTTTCTGTCTTTTTTTTATACAGCTCTTTTAGCATTTGTAGTTCTTTTTCTTATTCAGCAATCCTATTATTTTTAGTTTCTTCTATTTTTCGTATTTCTTTTGTAGTCTGTTGTTTTATTTTATCTATTTCTTTTTTCCTGTCTGTTTCTTCATTTTCTGTTGCTATTGTTACCATAGCTGTTAATTTATCTTCTAATTTTAATTCTTCTTTCTCTAACATTAAATATAAATGTTCACCTATTTTCTTATATCTTCTACCTAAATTAGAAAATACTAGTCTTATTTTAATACTTCGTGATTTTCATATTTTTTTTCATCTATTAGAAATTCTTCTTTGTTCATTTTATCTACTTGATAATGTGTAGATCATGTTGATATATGTATTCTAGATTATCTATTTGTGATTCTAAATATGATATTTCTTCCATTTGTGCTTTTATTGTTTTTTGGCATACTCCAACAATCATGTTATATTATAATCTTTCTTTTCTTATTTTTAATTCTTTTCGTTTTTCAGATATTATTTGTTTTAGTTCTTTATATTTTTGTGATTTTGTTATGTTATTCATCTGTACAATATTTATAATATTTTGGTGGATACCGAAATCTGATTTTATCATAATTAGGTGGTATGTATCTCATTCTTCTTGATTTTAAATGAATTATTAATTTTGCCTTATTGCTAGATCTTAATGTAATTAAGCAAGCTAATCTATGGGATTTTCTTTTGTTTTATTTAACTTCTTATATTCTGGGTAGTAACTAGTTAAAATTTCTTTAATTTTTCTAAAAGATTGTGTATTTTTAAATGGTCTTCTCATATTTAACAAATAAATAACAACAATATAACATAATTAATAATAGCTTATAATTAACAATTAAATTAACATCTCTAACACTTCTCATAATTAACACATATGGACTACTCAATACTGTATATACCCAAGACGGAAGTGAATTAGCAGCTATACCAGAGGTATATAAAGCAATCACCACTTACAAAAAAATAACTAAAGGCAATTTATTTTTTGTAAAATTCTATACAGCACCAGTAGAGATATTATATGATGAGATTAAACCAGTTATACAAGTCGTGAAAATAGGAATGACAAAAGATATGATCATACCAGAAGATATTGAACCACAAGCAAAAATACCAATAGTAGATATACCAGATTTTTATACAAATAAAAGCCATATTGGAATATCCACAATTATTCAAGAGTTAGCGAATAATTTTCTAAGTCAGAATCCGATTTGTAGTTATTATTCAAGAGACCAGATAATGATATATTCAAATTCAAGAGAGTTACGACAAGCAGATATGCAGGAAGTCCAAAGATGGATTACGACACTACTTAATCCAGAAAGGCAACCTACTACCAGAGCAATTAAGGAAAAATTTATTTCAGAAGAGTTATTGACCAGATAATGTAAGATAATAGCACATAAGTTTCCAGACCATTTATGCTCAAAATGTCATGGAGAAGATAACGTTATACCGGAGGTTCAGTTACAAAGAAGAAGAAGGCAACAATTAATCAAAATATATACAGATGGACCAATGACAAGAAAGAAAGAGACAACAAACGAAGAAAAATCAGTCAAGATAAAGATGAAGAAAAGAAAGCAAAACGTGATATTAAAGTTGAAAGTGACATGTGAATAGTTTTCTTGACTTACGAAAGAATAGTTACGAAAGAAAGTGACATGTAAATAGTTTTCTTGACTTAGATACATAAATTATTTAGCTTTTTGACTTTTTGGCAAAGGCCATTAATTAAATTTTGTCTTTTTAGGTCTTTTTGTAAAGATTAGTCTCTTCTACTTTTAAAAAGTAAGACAAGTGTAAAAACTTTTTGTAAAATAGGAATAGTAAATAGTTTACATGTTTTTCATCTTTTGTAGGTTATAAATAGGCAAGTCATTTGCCAAGATAAGGCAAGACTTTCATGTGTTGAAAGCAAGCTTCCTATCTTGTACACAAAAAACTTTTGAATATTTAATAAAAACAGATATATTTCTAAGGAAAATCTATGGATGAGCAAAGCACAGATTTATCAAATCTACCAGAACAGGTATTTTCATTTATAATTATGAATAGCTAAATTCATCAATTCTAACAATCATGATATAATAAAATAAGCTCGTGTTAGTTACTTTATAGTAGAATTATTCGAAGAATATCATGTTAAGAAGTTTATTAGCAAAGTGGAAAAGGAGAAAAATTCTCAAGAACTATGCCATCCTAAAGGTGAAACCGGTGAGGCAAAGAAGCAGTGATAGGGGAGTAACCAGAGTAGAGGCGCTGTTTAGGGAAAAAGTATCCAGATAACCATGCTAATAGTGACCGAAGAACATGCTATTTAAGAATAATATAATATATAGTGATCTAAGATGATCATATTTTGTTATGTATATGGTTGAAAGGAATGTTTTGAAAATAGCATCATATGAAATAAAATGACTACCTACTTATCTGATGGAATGATAGATAAATTTAAAATACTTATTTTGTATGTACTTAAGGATATAGAAATAGTAGATATAAGGAAAATTATATATGAAAAGGTATTTTATTTTAATGAAGAGTTATTAAGTTCTATAGAAAACTTACACTTATATAATGATAGCTACTGTTCATATTTAGATAGTTATTATTCAGATGGATATTATACAGATTAAAAATGTTAGAATATATAAGAAGAGTTAGAGAAAAACAAAGTTGGCTATACGAAGAAATTAATTATAGAAACCAGCTTAGAAAAGGAAGAAGACAATTTAATGAAAGATTAATTTGGATAGATAAAACTTTGAAACAACTAGAATTAAAAGATAGTTTAGATTATGATTTAGACATAGAATTATTCATAGAAGAAAAAGATAGGATAATTAACGAAATAAATAACCTAGAATTTAATATCAGATATAGTATAGTTAGAATAAATTATTACAAAGAAATTTGAAGTATTACAACTACTTTAGGATAAAATGATAAACTACGAATACTTAGAATATTGGAGACAAGATATGGAGCAAATAAGATTAATAGAAACACTTATGAAAAAGAATCGATATATACAGTATTGATTAGTCCATAACTGTAACATGTTTTAACTAGATTTGGGCTTGTTTTTGGTAAGACAATTAACTTATTGTATCCTTGTAAATTTTGGGTTATAGAATTTGTATTTGGTTCTTGGATGTTTATAGCTCTGGGTTAAGATTTAGATAAGTTTGTATCTTGTGGATGTTTTGAATATATGATCTGGTTATGTTATTATAGGCTTTCTTATCTTGTACTTACTAGTTCTATCATGTTAATTGAAATGTTATATCATAGAATTCCTAGGAGACGTTGGGATACTCCATAAAACCCATAACATTTATCAATCTACTTCTGTAGGTACAAGCAAAGGAGTTAGGAGGAATCCAAATATGAACTTGAACAAGATATTTGACAAGCCATTTATACCAAAAACACCAAAAGACCCCGTGTTCATACCCCCACAAACTACCATATATCTAGATAGCCTAGATGAATATACGTGTGGATTTAAAGTATACTACTATAAGGGAGCATATAATATAGAAGAAAGTAAAGAAGTGAGAAGATTATATTTTAGTAAATTACCCGAACCATTTAGTTCAAAAATAATAACGAATTGGGATGAAGCAAACATAGTAGATACTCTAGGAGCAAGAATAAAATTTCTACAACAATGGTATAGGAATATATGTGAAAAGTACAGAGAAGAAATAAAAATGGAAAAAACATTAATTAGAAATTTAGAATGTTGCAAGGATAAAATAGCACCTCAATTTGGATGTGAAGAAAAATATTATAAGAAAAGAAAAAGACATAAGAAATATAAGAAATACAAAAAATCAAAATATAAGTATAAGAAACCAAGAAAAAGATATTATGTAAAAAATTATAATTTTAAAAGACCATATAGGAGAAAGAAATCTATAAAAGAATGTACTTGTTATAATTGTGGAAAACTAGGACATTTAGCTAGAGATTTACTAGTTATCTACTAATTATCCAAGTACAAGTTATCCACGCAAATTACCCGCACTATCCGCACCCGCTACAATTGGTATCAAAGCTATGTTATTTAAAAAATGTACAAGTAGATATGTGTTAATTATGAGAAATATTAGAGATGTTAATTATAAGATATTATTAATTACGTTATCTTCTTGTTATTTATTTGTTAAATATAAGAAGACCATTTAAAAATACACAAGCTTTTAGAAAAATTAAAGAAATTTTAACTAGTTACTACCCAAAATATAAGAAGTTAAATAAAACAAAAGAAAATCCCCATAGATTAGCTAACTTAATTACCTTAATATCTAGCAATGAGGCAAAATTAATAATTCATTTAAAATCTAGAAGAATGAGATACATACCACCTAATTATGATAAAATCTGATTTTGGTATCCACCAAAATATTAAAAATATTGTACAGATGAATAACATAACAAAATCACAAACTATAAAGAACTAAAACAAATAATATCTGAAAAACGAAAAGAATTAAAAATAAGAAAAGAAAGACTACAATATAACATGATTGTTGGAGTATGCCAAAAATCAATAAAAGCACAAAAGGAAGAAATATCATATTTAGAATCACAAATAGATAATCTAGAATACATATATCAACATGATCTATACACTATGAAGTAGATAAAATGAATAAAGAAGAATTTCTAATAGATGAAAACACATATGAAAATCACGAAGGATTAAAAATAAGAATAGTATTTTCTAATTTAGGAAGAAGATATAAGAAAATAGGTGAACATTTATATTTAATGTTAGAGAAAAAAGAATTAAAATTAGAAGATAAATTAACAATTATGGTATGAATTGCAAGAGAAAATAAAGAAATAGACAGGAAAAAAGAAATAAATAAAATAAAACAACAGACTACAGATGAAATACGAAAAATAGAAGAAACTAAAAATAATAGGATTGCTGAATTAGAAAAAGAACTTCAAATGCTAAAAGAGCTACATGAAAAAGGACAGAAAGAAAAAAAGAAAAGGATAAAGAACAAAAATTATTAATTGAGATAAATCAATTTAAAGAAAAATTAGAAAATAAAGAATTAGAAACTAATGAAATAGAAATAAATACAATAGATGCTGAAGAAACAGATAATTATGATTCGGAAGATAGTGAAACATATACAAAAATTTTAACAAATATAGAAAAACTAGAAATAAATGAAAAATAAAAAGTAATTAATAAAGAAAACTTAGAAAATACAAACACAAAAATAAACACTCTTGATAAAAAGGACGATGAAAAAATAATACCTAGTACATCAGAAATAAGAAAACCTACATATTATTATAAAAATAAGTTTAAAAAATATAACCTAAGGGATGAATATAACAAATGGACACCAAATCAAATAATTAATAAAAATTATAACTTCTTAGACTTGGACTGTGTAATAGATGTAGATAAAATGATACAATTATGGATAGGATATATAACAAAACAATTATTAGACAGTGATATAAATGCGATAGATACACCAGAATATATAGAAAAAACACTAATAGGAACAACAAAATTATGGTTTTAAATTTAACTGAAGAAGAAAGTAAAGAAGTAAGAAGATTATATTTTAGTAAATTACCTGAACCATTTAGTTCAAAAATAATAAAGAGTTGGGATGAAGCAAACATAGTAGATACTCTAGGAACAAGAATAAAATTTCTACAACAATGATATAGGAATATATGTGAAAAATACAAAGAAGAAATGAAAATGAAAAAACATTAATAAGAAATTTAGCATGTTGCAAAAATAAAATAACACCTCAATTTGGATGCGAAGAAAAATATTATAAGAAAAAAAAAAGACATAAGAAATATAAGAAATACAAAAAATCAAAATATAAGTATAAGAAACCAAAAAAAAGATATTGTGTCAAAAATTATAAATATAAAAGACCATATAGGAGAAAGAAATCTATAAAAGAATGAACTTGTTATAATTGTGGAAAACTAGGACATTTAGCTAGAGATTCTAAAATATCTAAAAACCCAAAAAAGAAACAAATATCAGAAATAAAGATAGAAAATGCAGAATATATGCAAATAGATTATATAGATTACGAATTAGAAAGTGAAGATAGTTTATATGAAATTTCGGAAAATGAAACAGATAATGAGATAGATAGTGAATTAGATGAATCAAATGACTGAAGAAGATATAAGAATAATAACAAAGGAAGAATATTTAAATGAAGAAGGAACAGATCAGAAAATAATATTTGATAATAATATATTTGACGAGATAAAAGGAAAAGAATTAGATTTACGTGTAAAAAAAATATTTAAAATACCAACAATAAAAAACATATTTAGTTGACGAAAAGAAGAATATTATGTAGTAAGCCAAAAAGAATATGTAATAGACTATAGATATACAAAAGGTAGAGTTCGTATACCACTAATAACAAAAAGAATAGTTAATAAAGAAATAAACGATATAAAAAGTAAATACCCAATAAAATACGTACACCTTGGAGGAACAGAGATATTAATAAAAGCATGTTTTAGAGAAGGAATAAATACACCAATAGAATTATATTTAGTAGATAATAGAATTATAAAACCTATAGAAAAAAATATAATAACTGCCATAAGAGGAAATTTAATATACCAAAAATTTAAATTTATAATAAGTGCGAATTATTCAGTGGCAATAACAGATAAAAATATAGATAAATTATTAGTATTATATTGGAAAATATCAGGAATAGAACTTACCCCAGGAAGTATAATATTTACAACAAGATGTAAAAATCTATATGTATTAACAACAAAACATAAAATAACGGGAAAAAATAAAATTAATAAAATACAAATAGAAAGTCCTTTTGAACAATTTGTAAAAACAATTGATAACAATGATTATAGTTACAAAGACATGGATATAGAAGAAGATTTAGAAATAATAAATGATAGAATAAGTACAACAAAAAGAATAGCTTTCGAAAAACCAGAATCATCAGGATCATCGAAAAGAACAAATTATCAAATAACTTCAACAATTAATTTAACTCAATATTATATAACGGGAACAATAAATGAAAAAGAATATTTAATACTTCTAAATACAGGACAAGAAGAAAATTATATAGCAAAATATCTAGTGAAAAATGAAGAAATAAAATCTAATAGTAATTTTTACCTAGATCTCCCAAGAAGTTTAATAACTACTAAAGATACAGTAGAAAAGGAAATAATAATAGGAGTTAGAAAAATAAAAATAGAATTTGAAATAAAAGAAGATATGCAAAAAGCAGACATAATATTAGGAATAAAATGGTTAGAACAAGTAAAACCCTACAATATAGAACATACACAAATAACCATAATCTATAATAGAAAAAATTATTAATAAAAAGAGCTTTGACATGATATGAAGATATATGTGCTTATCAAAATAATAGTAGAAGGATATTATAATAGATATTATGCACCTATGATAGATACAGGAGCAGAAGCCAACTTATGTAGGTATAATTATTTACCAGAAGAAAAATGGGATAAGCTAAAAACACCAATAGTAGTAAAAACATTTAATAATGAAGGAAGCTTAATTACCTATAAAGCTAGAAATATAAAAATACAAGTATGAGATAAGATATTAACAACAGAAGAGATCTATAATTATGAACTAACATCAAAAGATATACTTTTAGGAATGCCGTTTTTAGATAAACTATACCCACATATATTAACTAAAACATGCTGGTGGTTTACAACACCATGTAAACAAAAGATAAGAGCAAAAAGAGTTATTAATAAAATAAGAAAGGAAACTGATTGGATAAAAGGAAGTAAAAAAATCACACAAAAATTAAAAAATATAAAAAATACAGAAGACACAATAGAACTAGTTATATTTTCAATAAATAAAGAAGAAATAACTATATTTTCAATAGATAAGGTAGAAATAATAAAGAAAAAATTAAGACAACTATACAGTGAAGATCCATTAAAGGATGGGAAAAAACATAAAACTACTATAAAAATTGAGTTAATAAATAAAAATAGTATAATAACCCAAAAACCATTAACATATAACTTTGATGATTTAAAAAAATTTAAAATGCATATAGATGAATTATTAGAAAAATAATACATACAAAAAAATAATAGCAAACATAATAGTCCAGCATTTATAGTAAATAAACACAGTGAACAAAAAAGAGGAAAAAGTAGAATAGTTATTGGTTATAGAAACCTAAATGCAAAAACTGTGACATAATTATCCAATACCAAATAAGATATTAAAAAATAAGATAACTACAAGGATATAATTACTTTAGCAAATTTGACTGTAAAACAGGATTTTACCACTTAAAGTTAGAAGAAGATTCTAAAAAATTAACTGCGTTTACGGTACCACAAGGATTTTATGAATAGAATGTGTTACCATTTGGATATAAAAATGCACCAGGTAGATATCAACATTTTATGGATAGTTATTTTAAACAATTACCTAATTGTATAGTATACATAGATGATATACTACTATATACAAAAACTAAAGAGGAACATTTAAAATTATTAGAACAATTTGCAGGTGTAATAGAAAATTCAGGAATAAGTCTGAGTGAAAAGAAAGAAGAAATAATGAAAAACCAGATAGAATTTTTAGGAATACAAATAGATAAAAGTGGAGTAAAAATGCAACAACATATAGTACAAAAAATAATAAATTCAAGAGAAGAATTAGATACAAAAAAGAAATTACAATCATTTTTAGAATTAGTAAACCAAGTAAGAGAATATATACCAAAATTAGCAGAAAACCTAAAACCATTACAAAAAAAAAAATTAAAAAAGGATGTAGAGTATAATTACAACGAAGAAGATAAAAAACAAGTTCAGAAAATAAAAATACTTTGTAAAGAATTACCAAAATTACAATTTTCAGACGAAAATAATTTTTTTACATATATAGTAGAAGCAGATGCAAGTGAATATAATTATGGAGGAGTACTTAAAAATAAATATGAAGAAGAAAAATTAGAACATCATTGTAGATACTACTCAGGTACGTTTAATGAAACAGAAACAAAATGGGAAATAAATAGAAAAGAGTTATGTTCATTATATAAATATTTATTAGCATTTGAGCCATATATTGTACATAACAAGTTTACTGTACAAATAGATAATACACAAGTACGATGGTGGTTAACAAGAAAAATACAAAATTCAGTTACAACAAAGGAAATTTGGAGATTAGTATTGAATATATTAAGTAATCAGTACTAACAAAAATATTATTGCAGATTACATATCAAGACAAAGCTACACAGACTGCTATTACAGAAGATGATACTCTAGAGAAGATACTCAGAACCCTAAATACGTTTTCATTGAAAGTGGACAGTATGGGTAATGAAATAGAAAAGCTAAAGACTAATGAAGTTAAACTGAAGTCTGAAGCTATGACTCAGATAATCAGCAGTGTGTAGAGCTATGTCGATCGAAAGACAATAAAATTCAAGAGCTAAAATGAGATGTTGGGATACTCCATAAAACCCATAACATTTATCAATCTACTTCTGCAGGTACAAGCAAAAGAGTTAGGAGGAATCCAAATATGAACTTGAACAAGATATTTGACAAGCCATTTATACCAAAAACACCAAAAGACCCCTTGTTCATACCCCCACAAACTACCACATATCTAGATAGCCTAAACCAAGATAAGAAAGCCTATAATCACATAACCAGATCATATATTAAAATCATCCACAAGATACAAACTTATCTAAATCTTAACCCCAGAGCTACAAATATCCAAGAACCAAATACAGATTTTATAACCCAAAAGTTACAAGGATACAATAAGTTATTGCATTACCAAAAACTAGCCCAAATCTAGTTAAAACATGTTACAGTTATGGACTACTCAATACTGTATATACCCAAGACGGAAGTGAATGAGCAACTATACCAGAGGTATATAAAGCAATCACCACTTACAAAAAGATAACTAAAGGTAATTTATTTTTTGTAAAATTCTATAGAGCACCAGCAGAGATATTATATGATGAGATTAAACCAGTTATACAAGTCGTGAAAATAGAAATGACTAAAAATATAATCATACCAGAAGATATTGAACCACAGGCAAAAATACCAAGAATAGATATACAAGATTTTTATACAAATAAAAGGCTTATTGGAATATCCACAATTATCCAAGAGTTAGCGAATAATTTTCTAAATCAAAATCCGATTTGGAGTTATTATTCAAGAGACCAAATAATGATATATTCAAATTCAAGAGAGTTACGACAAACAGATATGCAGGAAGTCCAAAGATGGATTATGACACTACTTAATCCAGAAAGGCAACCTACTACCAGAGCAATTAAGGAAAGATTTATTTCAGAAGAGTTATTGACCTGATACTGTAAGATAATAGCACATAAGTATCCAGACAATTTATGCTTAAAATGTCATGGAGAAGATAAGGTTATACTGGAGGTTCAGTTACAATGAAGAAGAAGGCAAGAGTCAATCAAAAAAAATACAGTTGAACCAATGACAAGAAAGAAAGAGACCACAAACGAAGAAAAATCAGCCAAGATAAAGATGAAGAAAAGAAAGCAAAACAAGATATTAAAGTTGAAAGTGACATGTGAATAGTTTTCTTGACTTATGAAAGAAGAGTTATGAAAGAAAGTGACATGTAAATAGTTTTCTTGAATTAGATACGTAAATTATTTAGCTTTTTGACTTTTTGGCAAAGGCCATTAATTAAGTTTTGTCTTTTTAGGACTTTTTGTAAAGATTAGTGTTTTCTACTTTTAAAAAGTAGGACAAGTGTAAAGACTTTTTGTAAAGTAGAAATAATATATAGTTTACGTGTAAAGTAGGAATAGTAAATAGTTTACGCATTTTTCATCTTTTGTAGATTATAAATAGGCAAGTCATTTGCCAAGATAATGCAAGACTTTCATGTGTTGAAAGCAAGACTCCTCTCTTGTACACAAAAAACTTTTGAATATTTAATAAAAATAGATATATTTCTAAGGAAAAGCTATGGATGAGCAAATCACAGATTTATCAAATCTACCAGAATAAGTATTTTCATTTATAATTATGAATAACTAAATTCATAAATTCCTGACAATTATGATATAATAAAATAAGCTCATGTTAGTTACTTTATAGTAGAATTATTCGAAGAATAGCATGTTAAGAAGTTTATTAGCAAAGTGGAAAAGGATAAAAATTCCCAAGAACTATGTCATCCTAAAGGTGAAATCGGTGAGGCAAAGAAGCCGTGATAGGAGAGTAACCAGAGTAGAGGCGCTGTTTAGGGAAAAAGTATCCAGATTACCATGCTAATAGTGACCGAAGAACATGTTATTTAAGAATAATCTAGTATATAGTGATCTAAGATGATCATATTTTGTTATGTATATGGTTGAAAGGAATATTTTGAAAATAGCATCATATGAAATAAAATGACTACCTACTTATCTGGTGGAATGATAGATAAATTTAAGATACTTGTTTTTTATGTATTTAAGGATATAGAAATAGTAGATATAAGGAAAATTATATACGAAAAGGTATTTCATTTTAATGAAGAGTTATTAGGTTCTATAGAAAACTTACACTTATATAATGATAGCTACTGCTCATATTTAGATAGTTATTATTCAGATGGATATTATACAAATTAAAAATGTTAGAATATATAAGAAAAGTTAGAGAAAAATAAAGTTGGCTATACGAAAAAATTAATTATAGAAACCAACTTAGAAGAGGAAGAAGACAATTAAAAGAAAGATTAATTTGGATAGATAAAACTTTGGAACAACTAGAATTAAAAGGTAGTTTAGATTATGATTTAGATATAGAATTATTCATAGAAGAAAAAGACAGGATAATTAACGAAATAAATAACCTAGAATTTAATATCAGATATAGTACAATTAGAATAAATTATTACAAAGAAATTTGCAGTATTACAACTACTTTAGGATAAAATGATAAACTACGAATACTTAGAATATTGGAGACAAGATATGGAGCAAATAAGATTAATAGAAACACTTATGAAAAAGAATCTACTTGACTACATAAAAACTAGAAATATGGAACATATATTATACCTTAAAAATAATATAGAAGAATAAACAAGGTTAAAACAAATAACTAAGGAATGCTATGACATAGCATTTCAATTAACATGATAGAACTAGTAAGTACTTGTTATCTACTAATTATCCAAGTACAAGTTATCCACGCAAATTACCTACACTATCCACCCCCCTACAATTGGTATCAAAGCTATGTTATTTAAAAAATGTACAAGTAGATATGTGTTAATTATGAGAAATGTTAGAGATGTTAATTTAATTGTTGTTTATGAGACTATTATTAATTAAGTTATCTTGTTAACTATGTTGTTATTTATTTGTTAAATATGAGAAGACCATTTAAAAATACACAAGCTTTTAGAGAAATTAAAAGAATTTTAACTAGTTACTACCCAAAATATAAGAAGTTAAATAAAACAAAAAAAAACCCCCATAGATTAGCTTACTTAATTACCTTAATATCTAGCAATGAGGCAAAATTAATAATTCATTTAAAATCTAGAAGAATGAGATACATACTACCTAATTATGATAAAATCAGATTTCGGTATCCACCAAAATATTATAAATATTGTACAGATGAATAACATAAAAAAATCACAAAAATATAAAGAACTAAAACAACTAATACCTGAAAAACGAAAAGAATTAAAAATAAGAAAAGAAAGACTACAATATTACATGATTGTTGGAGTATGACAAAAATCAATAAAAGCACAAAAGGAAAAAAATATTATATTTAGAATCACAAATAGATAATCTAGAATATATATATCAACATGATCTATACACTATCAAGTAGATAAAATGAACAAAGAAGAATTTATAATAGATGAAAAAATATATGAAAGTCACAAAGGATTAAAAATAAGAATAGTATTTTCTAATTTAGGAAGAAGATATAAGAAAATAGGTGAACATTTATATTTAATGTTAGAGAAAGAAGAATTAAAATTAGAAGATAAATTAACAGCTATGGTAAGAATAGCAAGAGAAAATGAAGAAATAGATAGGAAAAAAGAAATAGATAAAATAAAACAACAGACTACAAAAGAAATACGAAAAATAGAAGAAATTAAAAATAATAGGATTGCTGAATTAGATAAAGAACTACAAATGCTAAAAGAGTTGTATGAAAAAAGAGTTATCTACTAATTATCCAAGTACAAGTTATCCACGCAAATTACCTGCACTATCCGCACCCCCTACAAATATTTAACAAATAAATAACAACAAGATAATGTAATTAATAATAACTTATAATTAACAATTAAATTAACATCTCTAACATTTCTCATAATTAACACATCTACTTGTACATTTTTTAAATAACATAGCTCTAATACCAATTGTAGGGGGTGCGGATAGTGCGGGTAATTTGCGTGGATAACTTGTACTTGGATAATTAGTAGATAACTAGTACATATTTTACATCTCAATACCCTCTCTTTTAATAACTCTAAAAATAGCCAGGCACTACAAATTAATTACAAAGCGTGCCTCCTTCAAAGGGAGTTCAATTTCACCGATTCAATAAACTAGTTTAGCTGCACGTGCCTCGCACGTGTAACTTTGATTATTTAAAATTAAATAATTTTTTATATTGCGGAGATTTTTAATGAAGTGTAAAAGTTTAAATCACTTCTCAAATATTCTTCACAATTTAATATAATAATGTAAACATAATCATATTTTTTAGTGTAAGAAAATATATATGTTACATCATCAGTTTTACGTTTTGATTACATTCTTATTACGCGCTTAAAACTTTTAAAAATTTGGTACTTATCAAATTTTTCTTATTTTAACACTTTTACATTTATTTCTAGATTTTTTAAATCTTCTTTAAATCAAATTTAGTTGATTTAGAATTCTAAAATTAATGGAAAAATTATTAGGTGTCATTAATTCTCACGACATCTAATAAGGAAAGGTTTTAGCATAACTATATTTAACTAATTTTTAACTCTTAAATATCAGGAAAAAATAGTGAAAAGACGATTTTGTTTAAAGCAAAGACTTTTAATGAAGGGCAAAAACTTCAAACGACATTTCTAAAGCCCTTCACACTTTTAATATATTATAGATTATAGATATAGATATAGCTATAGATTATAGATATAGATGATAGATATAGATTATAGATTATAGATATAGATATAGATTATAGATATACATTATAGATTATAGATATAGATATAGATTATAGATATAGATTAGGGCATGCTTTCTTCTTTTTTTTCATAAATTGCGGCATGCTCATGTTTTTTGATTACTGTGTTACGGACACTTGCCTTTCAACACTCCAGCATACAACTACCCAAACACTTATTTATTTTATTTTAAATATAAATATAAATATAAATATAAATATAAATATAAATATAAATATAAATATAAATATAAATATAAATATAAATATAAATATAAATATAAATATAGTATTTATCATTTTTAGACTAATAAAAATATACAATAAATAAATAATTAAACTATAATAAGAAGTAATTAAAAAAATATTAAATTCATTAATTTATTTAATAAAATCTAAATTAATAAAAATATATATTTATATTATTTTTTATTAGATTATCTTTTTTTATTTTTTATTTTGAATAGAAACATAAAAAAAGATTAATATATTATCATACTATTTTTGGACTAATCAATTTATGTAAAAATTAAAAAATAAATTCAATAACAAATAGTTAAGAATGATAAGGAGTATGTCATTGAAAATATGCAACAGTCCTCTATGATGCACTCATAGTATATCCATATATTGTGATGGTATCATTAAGGTTTAGAGAAATTTCAATGATACTATAATAGTATATGGATATATTATGATAATATCATTGAGAATTGAGAAGTGTCTTATTAAAGAACTGAAGCTGTTCTTCATGATACCATAACTATATATCATTATATTGTGATGGTATCATGGAGGTTTGAGGAGTGTCTTAATGAAAAATGATATCATACCAGTATATAAATATATACTGTGATGTTTTCATAGAAGATTGATGAGTGTATTGTTTACTGTTTATAAATATAGCATGATGGTATCATAGAGGGATAAGGAGTGTCACTTAAGTATGATAATATGCTAGTATATAGATACTATGGTAGTATACCGAGGAACGTCTAATTAAAGGATAAAAACATGCCAGTATATAAATCTACTGTGGCGGTAAACTGAGAGCGTCTAATTGAAACATTGAAGCAGTCCTCCATTATACCATCACATTATATCGATATACTATGATGGTATCATGAAGGATTATGGATTGTTTCATTGATTGATGATATCATGTCAATATATGGATATACTTTAGTAGTATATCAAAAAGTATCTCATTGAAAGACTAAAACAGTCTTTCATGATGTTAGTCTCCTATATAATTACTAAATGTTTTGATAATGATAAACTAACTGTACAAAAATACAAGACCAAGTTTGGAAAATAATCTCAAGATGGAGCAAAACCAAGTTCGGAAGATAATCTCAAGATGAGAGGCGAGTCTGCGTAAATCATGAAAAGAATCAAATTAAAGCAATGACAAGATTGAGGGAATCAAAAGTATAAAATTAAAAGATGTACAGAGAATCACGAATAGCAATCAGCAGATATTAAGATGACCAAATAAGGAATAGGATCATATGAAATACATAGATATATTTGATATGGACATGTATGTATGTGACTCCTTTATTTAAAGAGGGCAAAGGCATATCGTAATGCACAGACATATCTGATACAAACGCACTAACGATATGAGCTTCAATCAAGGAATCCTATCAAATCCTTGATTGAAAGAACTCCCTTGAGTTGTCTTATAAATCAAAGACATAACATATGTTGAAGATTATATAAAGACGTTGAAGATAGAAGACACACAAGTAACTTTACAAGAAAATTTTGTTTGTCTAAATTATTAATCTTCATAAAACTTTGTAATTCTTAGTTTATAATAGTTACAAAAAAGAAAAAGATCGCGTCAACTTAGTTATACCAGTTGAAGATGTTTCACAAGATCTGAATAAAAGATTAAGAATAAAAACTTATCCAAATACTGTAATTCCTTTAAGAGCTCTAAAGGAAACCCTTGTAACCCAAGGGAGTAGGCATCATACTAGTAATATGAATCAGTATAAATCTCTTTATTCTTTCATATTTATTTATTTACACTTTTGCTTTATTTTGTGTTATCAAGTATACTAACCTTTAGATGAGTTGACTGGTAGGACTGATCAGTCGACTCAGAAAAAGATTTTGATTCACCCTCTATTGAATTTTAATTTGTATTAGAGCAGGTCTCACTAAAGTGTTGCTTAACCGCACATGAGTAAAGATCAAATGGCCAACTATCAGGTTCCAAAAGCACTCCTTCACGATGGACATTCATCAATATGACCACTATACATCAATGGACAACACTACTGTTATTAGAAGAACAAATTCAAAATCTTTGTAAAATCAAATGACTTTCAATCCTAGCTGGTGATCAAGAACGGACCAAAACCTATACCAGGGTTCACTGACAAGGAAAAATAGAAGAAAAAATAATCAAGCAGTCTTGACTTAGATAATTACAAGAACTTTGAAATTACCATGGAGTAATAAGAAGTAATTGAAACTAACGCGAGAGCTATAATCCTACTTTATTGTGCAGTTAGCAGAGCAGAGTACGACAATATATCAACTTGTGAAATGTAAAAAGAAATATGGGACAAATTGGAAGTTATCTACAAAGGTACTACTAGAGTAAAGAAGGCAAAGATCAATGCTTTTGTTAATGAATAAGTTCTTTCAAAATAAAAGAAAATAAAGGCGTGGAGTCAATGTTTTCATGATTTAGCAAAATTGTTTGTGAGCTAAAATCCTTAGGGATGATCTACTCAAATAACTTTCAGGTCAAGAAGATTGTAAGGAGTCTCCCAGAAGCATGGAAAACCAAAGATTCTATTCTAGAAGATAGGGATCTTCACAATATGACCTATGATGAACTACGAGGTAACATTATTGACTTTTAAGAAAAATCACATAAAAAGGTACAACAAGGAAGAGTAGAAAACACCTGAAGCCTTTTATGTCGTAACCCTGGAGAAGAATTTTACTATAGCCGAAGATAAAAATGAAGGAATAACTCTTATAAATCGTGGATTAAGTAAAATTTTAAGACAAAAGCAACAGAGACCTCAATGCTATAAGAATAATGAATTCACAAGAAACGATAATCGTTGCTATCATTGCGGTAAATCAGGTCATATAAAACAAAACTATCCAAAATTAAGGAGAAGATCATCAAAGAAGAATAAGAACTTTGTAGCCTGGAGTGATAAAGATGAGACTGAAGACTATGCATAAACAATAAATATGCACTTCATGATAATAGGTGAATCCAGTGAGGTAAGACCTTTTAATTGTAATAATTATAATCTCCTTTAGTCAAATCTTGATATGATTACTGGTGTGCTTTAAGAGATCTTTGATGAATACAATAAAATTGATCAAGAAAAGAAAAATTGGCAAGCTAACTTAAAACAAAGGCTTGAAGAAGAAAGAAGAAAATGGAAAATTCAACTTGAAGCACATCAAATTGAAATTGATTTACTTCTAGAAGAACTTAATGATGTCAAGATGCAATTAAACAGCATTATAAAATCTTTAAGTCACAGCTCTGTAAAATAAAATTTCCTTAAGGCTAAATCAAGCTCTTCATCATACCTTTTTAGCTCTACTAAAACTTCTTTCTCTTTTCATGGACCAGTCTGCAACACCTGTGATAAAAGAGGACACAAATCACACAACTGCAGATAACGGTCTAAAAGAGTGTGGATTTGGATACATAAAGAAAGCAATCAAACCCTCAAGGACCCAAAACCACTTGGGTACCTAAACAAAATTATTCTCTTGCTTTTCAGGAACATATCCGCTAGAACTACAGGAAAGAAATATGAGTTATATACAATGGATGTTCCATACATATAACTAAAAAGAAAGAGATTTTTTTCTCTCTAAAGAAAATTGAAAGAGGATCAGCCAGGTTTGGCGATAATGCCAAAGGAGAAGTCATAAGAGTCATCTTTGTGAATAGCATCTCCTCCTGCGAACTCATTAAAGTGTATCTCATGGATAAACTCAAACATAATTTTTTGAGTATTAGCCAATTATGTGATGCAGGATTTAGAGTATCCTTCAGAGTTGAAAATTGCTCCATTAAGCATGAAAAAAGAAATATCACTCTTATTGGTGATCGTGTCGATAATATTTATGTTCTAACTAATCCCAATTTTGCTACTTTGACATGTTTTACTGCGCAAACCAATGACACCTATTTGTGGCATAGAAAACATGGGCATGCTAGAATGCATGCCATTGAAAAACTTTCTAGACTTGAACTGGTAAACAGTCTGCCAAAACTAAAATTTGAAAAGAATCATATTTGTGATACTTGTCAACTTGGTAAGTAGACTCAAACACCTTTTAAAGTTAAAGACATTGTCAGCACAACCAAACCCCTTCAAACAATCCATATAGACTTGTTTGGCCCCAAAAAATTGCAAGTTGTAATACCCCACAAAATCCTAGACATTGTTTAGCTCCTAGTCATATGTTTAAGGGGGTCCAAGACATTATTTCCCATTAAGTATAAGGGCTTAGCCATTTTTTAGACCCCAAGAATTGAAGAATTTAATTTTTTCCCTCCCGAGTTTGAAACATTGATGTTTGAGTTGAAATGTATTTAGGGATGTTAAAAGGGTCATCCATGAGAGTTTTGGAATTTTTGGAAGGGATTCGGGGTGCTTTTGGATCTTGGAGGTAGAATGCCTCTACGATATGGACGTGTCATGGAGGATGGACCTCCATGATATATGTCGTGTCATAGAGGATAGCCTCCATGATAACCTCCATCAAATGGAGGATGTTTTTTCCTGCATTATTTTTTAAACTTCCAAGGGGGCATTTTGTTTTTTCACCGTCACCCCAAACGACAAAGTGACGAATTAAAACCCTAAGAGGGAAATCAATTACCCCATTCCCCATCAGTTAACACGTAAAACTCATAACTTTTCCCAAGAATGTAAATTCAAGCATCTTCCAAAGGATTCACCATTTAAGGTTATATTTCCAAGATTTTTCTTCAAGGATTCAAACAACTAATGTATGTGGGAAATTCATCAATGGGTTCCATCCACCCATTGAGTCCCAAAAATTATCCTTTTATTCAAGTATGAATTTTTATCATATTTTATGAAAATATCAATGTTCATTGTGAATTTAATCTATGTTATCTTAGTAGTTTTGAGTTCAAGCCATGTCAATATGTTCCCCATGTGAATTATGTACTTTATTATTTAAAGTTTCAATCATCCATATCATATTCAGTTAAAACTATGTTAACTTACCAATTAATGAATTAAACCATGTGATCATGTTGTCCTCCCATGTTTAACATATCCCTATACTTAAAATCATGAATTTCATCAGTTTAGTAAGATGTACTATGTTTTGGGTATCTAAATCATGACTTCTTATTAGTGTTATAAATAAGGTTATCTGATTTAGTGTATCATTTAGTGCTGGTGGGTTATGAACACCCGATACCTATATGTTTACACATGTTTCAAAATTTCAAGTAATAAGTCAGTCAAATCATGATTTTATTATCATACTCAGTTTGTTATGATCTTGCTGAGCACTATCAATTATGATGTCTAATTAACCTTAGTCAGAGTCCGTGTTAGTTCAGTTGGGAGTAGGATTTAGCATCGAGTGAACCCATAGATGGGAGCTCACCTACCAATAAAGGGTGTAGCCTTTAATAACAGTCCCTGAGTTCCAGAACTACGTAGCTAGCAAAGGTTTTGAGAGGTCTTCCTGCCAGTTGAGTGTTGAAACTCTCTTAAGGTCACCTTCCAGTCGAGGCTAATGCCCTAGTCATTTGGGATATCAGATTAGTGGATCCACACAGCCAGTGCTAGTAACTGTGGTAAGGTACTAATACCTTTCCAACTAGGGTTACAGGTTGGAACTTGATTATCTCAAATTAGGGCATGTAACCTTGGTTACATAATAGCTCCCACAGTTTCAGTTTATTACTCAGGATTATATTAGTTCAGGTTTGCATGAACAAGTATTCAGATTATTAGTTATGCAGTCAGTCAGTTTTATAGATTATCTCAGTTCATGTTTTACTTGGTCTTATATTTTTTTCATATGTTCATACATTCATGTCTAGCATCGATATGTATTACAGTGAGTACCCATCTCACGTACCAGTACATTTAAAGTACTGATAGCATACTCTTCTTTTGCACCATGTTGTCTTATAACATAGGTTCGGATGATCAGTTCCCTGATCGCAATTAGTCAACTCAATGCCTCTCAGCTGTAGTAGTGGTGGGTCCTTATCAATCGAGGATAGTATATTTTTTAGTTACTTTCAGTATTTCACTTTATCACAAATTGTAATACCCCGCATGTTTCTAAGCTAGGAGACGAACTATTTTTCCTACATATGAAATCTCCTATCCTGTGATTCATACTTGAGTACATGACTTACAATGAGTATCCTAGCGATAATATATCTTATGATGCATTAAGAATGTTCATATGAGTCACTTAAGGTAATACAAGCTAAGAGTTTTTGAATCATTCAAGTTTTAGTGTTCAATTTCATAAGGTCATATTTGAATGAGTATAACTCAATGTTAATGTGGTATTTCTGCATATTTCTACCTACCAAATTATATAGAATCAAATTATCTTTCCAACGATACCAATTTCGCCTTAATCCAATACCTGAGCAAAAAGTTATGCCCATTTTCGTGAGAGACAGTAAGGGTATGCGATTGGTTAGGCGCTGCCCAACCAAACTTAGGTGATTGGTTAGGAGCTGCCCAACCTGGCTTGTGCGATTACTTTGGCGTCACCTAAGTCAGTTCCAAGTGCTAAAAATACTCCGTTTTGAGTTATTTTGAGGGTAATTAAGTCTTTTAACACTCCTTACACGTCCCTAAACTTAACCCTACGAAATATATAGCTCCTAATTACATTACAACCCTACTAATATCTTAAGTTCATTATACAAGAGAATCATAGGAGAAAAACAACTAGGGTTACACAATCAAGCTTGAAGATCAAATTTCAAGGAAATTCCTCTGTCAATCATCAAGAACCTCCCTTCCAAGGTATGCATAGTGTTCATCCACGGATTCCTTTCATCCATAGGATTCCAAGAACCATGATTTAAATACTATATTGTGATTTTCTTGTTGAGATATGATCATGTACATGTTGATGGTTGTTGTTTATGCTTCAAGATGTTAATTTAGAGTGATTCTCATGAAGTATGAGTGCTTGTAGTTAAAACCCATGAAATTGGGTGGTTTAAGATGACTAAATTATTAAGAACACCTATGCCATAAAGTGTGCATGCAAGGTGTTCGATGAAATGCCTAGAATAGGCATAATCATGTTTTCATGATTTAAGAGTGCTCAATTAACAAGTCCTTACTCCATGTTTTATGATTTCACGTGAATTCCATGTTGTGTGAATAAAGTTCAAATCTTTACATGATGTTCATGATACCATGATATTTTGTGGATTCAATTGGTGGAATTGAGTTGAATTATGGTGTTATGGTGTATAAAATTGATCATTAGGCCTATGCCCTAAATAGTGCATGCAATGTGTTTGTTAAAATGCCTAAGTGAAGAAGAATTGAGCACTTTGACCTATTTATGATCTAAATGATGAGTCCATGCCATATCCATGTTCTTAAGTTAACTCCCATGCTAAAGCTATTCCTACCATGTGTTTGATAATGTGCCTCAATGAATAAATGATGATCAAGTACCTAGTGTTCATGCTCCAAGATTTTGCCATGTCTCTTAAGTTATGCCATGTCTACTTGATCAAGATGATTTCTATGCTATTAATGTTCTATGAATATGTTGTTGGCTTGTCATGATATTAGAATTTACCATGATGTTAGCTATATGAAAAGGTTATGAAAACCACATAATTTATGAATTCCCCGTAGATGCTATATTATAGATTGTTAATGTTGGTCAAGTACTCTTGTATGTTAAGTCATGTCAGTTTCCTTCTATCGAGTCCTGGGGGTATTCGTACCCAAAAAATATAGCTGTGTGACTAAGAGCCATGTCATGTTTTCACGATACTCTCAGTCAAACCATGTTCAGTAGACTTCAGTCAGCTAACAGAACTCAGTAGAATTTAGTCAGTTAACAAAATTCAGTAGTGTTCCGCTAGTCATCGGAACTCAATAAACTTAGTCCATGTTCAGTTCAGTTAAATAGAACAATCAGTAACAGTTCAGTTAATTCTAGTACGAACTAAGAAATCAGTTCAGTATAATAAGTTCAGTGTCATTCGGTTGGGAGTAGGATTCAACACCGAGAGAACCCAAGGATGGGAACTCACCTGCCAGTAGAGGGTGTGATTCTTAGAAGCAGTCCTTGCATTCCAGAACTATGTAGCCAGCATAGGTTGAGATATCTTAACCTGTCAGATTAGGGTTGATGAGGTGGTTTAACCTGTTAGTTTAGGGTTCCCACCGTTCTCATTGAGTACCTTCCAGATGAGGGTCACTCACAGCTTGTCCTTACCAGTGACGTGGTATTGACACCCTTCCAATCAGGGTAGAGATTGGACCCCAGCTTAGCTATTATAGCGTATCTGGGGCATGCCGGTTAGATAACTACTTTCCACAGTTTCAATAGCAGTCTTAGTAAAAGAACTCAGATAGTTCTTCAGGATATCAGGACTGTCAAATACAGTATGGAACTCATCTAGTCCCATATGATTTAGGACTGTCAGATGTAGTTATTTATGCTATCAGTTATCAGAACTCATGTTATCAGATATATCAGTTATCAGAATTCAGTTATCATTCATGATATGTTATCAGTAAATACATGTCATCAGTATTCATACTCAGTAGTCATGTTATCACGAGCTCAGTTTCAGGAATGTTATATATGGTCAATAGAATCAGTTCTGATTATGAAGAACTATTAGAATCAATTATTCCTTTATCAGTAATATAGTATCAGTCTCCCAGTATTCAGTAATACAGTATTAGTTCCTCACTTATTAGTGAATTAAATATCTATATTAGTAAACACAGTCATTCGGTATATCAATATCAGTAAACTCAGTCATTTAGTATCTCAGCATCAGTAAGTTCATATTGTCAGTATTCAGACTCAGTAGTCAGTATCGCCACGAGTTTAGTTGCAGTTACGTATGCATGTATGTATGTATTGTCACGTTCATATCAGTCAGCATTGTTCATGCATATAAAACCTTTTGCATTTAGCCTACCTCACTCGTATACTCAGTACATTCAGTCGTACTGACGTATTCGTGCTATGGTTTTTTATTTGACGTCATAGGTACATGAACGAGTTTCAGAGCAGCAGTAGCATTGCAGATTTTAGCAGTCAATTCTCCTCTTCATTCGAGGACAATATTATTATTACTTTACTACAATATTTCAGATTAGTTTTTTAGTTCATGGAGTTAGTTGGAGACATGTTCCTTTAACTCCTTATTCAGTTCAGTTAGAGGCTTTCAAACTAGATGTCAGATTAAATATTCAGACTTCAGTATTTATGTTTTTTTGGTATTGTTATACCATGTTTTTTAGATATGTATCAGTATTGAACCTTATGGCCTTACAGTTCATATTTCCGCATATTTTATGAGATATTATGTAGTTTATAGGTACAAATATCAGTCATGGGTTAGCTTGTGGTCCTTCGGGGTCATGAGCACCGTGTAGTATTTCGGTTCAGAAAATCGGGGCGTTACAAACTTTGTATCAGAGCCTAAGGTTCAACAGTGTCCTAGGAAGTCTGAAAGCTGCATCAAGTAGAGTCTTGTACATGGGCGTGTTGTGCATCACACTTATGTGCAGGAGGCTATGAGATGTTTTAGGAACAGTTTCCTTTCTTTCATGTTTCAAGATCGTGCTATGGAAAGTTTCTCTAAGGAACACATGTAGATTCACATCAGGCTCCCCTCATGTCAACCTTACCTTACTTTCAAGGTAACAAAAACAGTGAAGCTCAAGTCCTAAAGATAGGGCTTTCTCATGAAGTACCTGGAGACAGTTATGGGATTTACCACATGCTCAGACAATATCCCCTCAGTTCAGTCATGTTCCAAAGTTGTATAGATTTTATTTATGATCATGAGAACTCTTTTGTAAACTTAAATCCAATTTTTGATATGCCGTTAGATCCCTTCTCAGAATCCTATGACAGTATAGACCTAGAATTTTAAGAATGGACCCAAGAGTTTAGCAGTAGATGAGTTGGGATAGTATTATCTAGTCTGATTAGATTATGTATTCATGGGGATAGTTGTACCAACATGAATTGGTAGGTTTGAACAGTGCTAGCAGACGAGCAAGAATTTAAGTTTATTGACTTGAAATTAAGCATGAAGGTGTGAATGTGATATTAACAGTATATGAGGAAACATAATTAGATGATGTGTTTAGTAAGACAAACAGGTGTTGAACAAAATGTAGGTATGTGATAATAGATCAAGTGACCAAGTCAGTCCCTCAGACTCCAGTAGTAGAGCCAGTATGTATAGAAAGAAGTAAGAGAAGAAAATTCTTGACCCATCCTTATCTCAGTGCAGAGTTTTGCACCTTAGCTATCACAAAAAAATCCACTCAGGAGATGCATGTCAACTCTATAGTCACGAACCATACTCATGCATTTCTTTTTCCCATAAATCATGTATGATTTTCGTTCCTAGGATAAGGGGTCCCAGTTTACTCCACAGTATGAATTATATTCCATGAGCACAATCTACTTTCACACACTTTCCATGGGATTATGTGCGCCTTCAGCTCCCAGTATAAGGGGTTCAGTTCCATCTCCCTCAATATTACGAATCATGTCCCATGAGTACAGAAACTCTAGACTCAGGTCATGTAGCTCATGACTCATGTACGCATATCATGCTTTCCAGTATACTTAACTTACATGACTCATGCTATGCCCCTACAGATCAGATACATTTATACTACGTCATGTATATCCTCAGTTGAGACCTTATTGGTAAATCCAAACTATTCATATTTTATTCCTCAAGTTTCAGTCATGTGTCAAGTTTAGTTTGTATATATTCATGTTTCAGGTCCTCCTGATTTACTCCTCTAGTTAGCTCTCCTTATGGAGCAGTGTAGTGATGAGCAGTTGTTTAGATAAGAGAAGATTGTTGCATGTTTACTTTGCACGAGGGTGTAGTTGTGAAGATAGGCTTGAATGTCATGATAAATGTGCAAGTAAACATCTAGCAAGGGGTTGTATTTAGAAGTTGGGAAAGTACAAAGTGTAAGTGTACATTTAGATCCTTGACTTATGTCAGTCCTCAGCATGTAGCCATCAAAAACTCAGTTGCCAACTCAATTATAGTTTTAGTATCCAACACTCAGTGATCAGTGTTTAGTCCTTGAATTCTGTACTTCAGTCAGTCTAAAACTCAGTTACAACGATAGTTCAGAAATTAATATTCAGTAAAGGACTCAGATAGTCCTTCAGAACCATGGCTTCAGTTACCAGTTACTTAGCCTCAGAATTCAGTACTTCTGTACTAGCTATAGGCTTAGCTATAATGTCATCTTCAGTTCAGTAACTAGATTTGAAACTCAGTTCAGTTCCAGACATGCTTGACCATAGCATTCAGGTTATCAGTACTTAGTTATCAGTGTTTTAGTACCCCAGTTTATAGAATACCTCAGATCCATGTCGTACACTTGGTCTCATATTCGTAAATAATACAGACCTGATGAATCCATGCTCATATACCTCATTTTACTCAGTTAGTCCTCATTTCCTATGCATAAAACTCAAAAATCTAAGCCTAGCTATTCAGACTAAGTACAGTTTAGCTTTGCAGATCTAGTATTCAGCTATCAGTTATTCAGTTAATCAAATAAGTTAGTATATTTATGCACTCGTGTTCAGCTCAGTTTATGTATCATGTCTCAGTTTCAGATCCTAGCTATTCAGTCATGACTCAGTTCCTTGGTGTCTTGTGCATCGCCTCAATTCCCCTCAGTAGCTCATCCAAGTCAGTATTCTTTGAGGGACATAGTGTCCCAAGGGGGAGATATATCATACCCCCAAACTTTCATGACATAAACATGCTGCTCTATTTTCTTTTTATGAATCCAATTTGGAGAAGGGGTACTCATAAGTTAACCCTCAAACTCCAACTTCAGTCGTATGCCATGTTTTCAAGATTCTGTTCAGATCATGATATCCAGTATATCTACCACATCCCAGACTCAGTTATGTTCTCATGTTTCCGATCATGCATAAGGAGTAATTAATCTCAAACTTATCGGTATTTTTAGTTCAAGGTAACAGTTTTCCTTAAACTTACTCGTTCTCATGTTCATATTTCAGTACCAAACTTGGTATTCAGTTCCATGCTCAGTTTTCATTTCAAACTTGATACCTTTACCATTGCATGTTCATAAGTAAGTTTAGTCATGAATTCACGCATCAGATATGCGTGATCAGCTCATCAGTACTTTCAGTCATGCATTCACGTATCATGTCAGTCATATAATCATGCGTCAGATATGCATGGATTCATCCTTCCAGTTGTGCATCAGATATACATTCTCATTTTGAGAAAACTCACTTTATTAGAATCCTCAGTCTTATCTTCATGAATCAACTTCCCATGCATCAGATATGCATGTTCAGTATGTTGTGCTCATCTTTCAGTAATGTCAGTCATGAACCCGTGTTTCAGTAGTGTATGTCTTGTACGTACTTCATCTTATCATCTCTCCTACCTCAGTTAATTTCCATTCGAGGACGAATGTTCCCAAGGGGGAGATATTGTAATACCTCGCATGTTTCTAAGCTAGGAGACGAACCATTTTTCCTACATATGAAATCTCCTATCCTATGATTCATACTTTAGTACATGACTTACAATGAGTATCCTATTGATAAGATAGCTTATGATACGTTAAGCATGTTCATATAAGTCACTTAAGGTAATACAAGCTAAGAGTTTTTGAATCTATCAAGTTTTAGTGTTTGATTTTGTAAGGGTCATATTTGAATGAGTATAACTCTATGTTAATGTGGTATTTATTCATATTTCTACCCACTATATTATATATAATCGAATTATCTTTCCAACGATACCAATTTCACCTTAATCCAATACCCGAGCAAAAAGTTATGCCCATTTTCGTGAGAGACAGTAAGGGTATCCGATTGGTTAGGCGCCGCCCAACAAAACTTAGGTGATTGGTTAGGCGCCGCCCAACCTGGCTTGTGCGATTACTTGGACGCTACCTAAGTCAGTTCCAAGTGCCAAAAACACTCCGTTTTGAGTTATTTTGAGGGTAATTAAGTCTTTTAATACTCCTTACACGTCCCTAAACTTAACCCTACAAAATATATAGATCCTAATTACATTACAACCCTACTAACATCTTAAGTTCATTATCCAAGAGCACCATAAGAGAAAAACAACTAGGGTTGCACAATCAAGCTTGAAGATCAAATTTCAAGGAAATTCCTCCGTCAATCATCAAGAACCTCCCTTCCAAGGTATGCGTAGTGTTCATCCATGGATTCCTTTCATCCGTAGAAGTCCAAGAACCATGATTTAAATACTATATTGTGATTGTATTGTTGAGATATGATCATGTACATGTTGATGGTTGTTCTTTATGCTTCAAGATGTTAATTTAGGGTGATTCTCATGAAGTATGTGTGCTTGTAGTTAAAACCCATGAAATTGGGTGGTTTAAGATGACTAAATTATTAAGAACACCTATGCCATAAAGTGTGCATGCAAGGTATTCGACGAAATGCCTATAATAGGCATAATCATGTTTTCATGATTTAAGAGTGCTCAATTAACAAGTCCTTACTCCATGTTTTATGATTTCACGTGAATTCCATGTTGTGTGAATAAAGTTCGAATCTTTACATGTTGTTCATGATACCAAGATATTTTGTGGATTCAATTGGTGGAATTGAGTTGAATTATGGTGTTATGGTGTATAAAATTAATCATTAGGCCTATTCCCTAAATAGTACATGCAATGTGTTTGTTAAAATGCCTAAGTGAAGAAGAATTGAGCACTTTGACCTATTTGTGATCTAAATGATGATTCCATGCCATATGCATGTGCTTAAGTTAACTCCCATGCTAAAGCTATGCTTACCATGTGTTTGATAATGTGCCTCAACGAATAAATGATGATCAAGTACCTAGTGTTCATGCTCCAAAATTTTTCCATGTATCTTAAGTTATGCCATGTCTACTTGATCAAGATGATTTCTATGCTATTAATGTGCTATTAATATGTTGTTGGCTTGTCATGATATTAGAATTTACCATGATGTTATCTATATGAAAAGGTTATGAAAACCACATGATTTATGAATTCCCCGTAGATGCTATATTATGGATTGTTAATGTTGGTCAAGTACTCTTGTATGTCAAGTCATGTCAGTTTCCTTCCATCAAGCACTGGGGGTATTTGTAATCGAAAAATATAGATATGTCCCTAAGAGCCATGTCATGTTTTCACGATACTCTCAGTCAAGCCATGTTCAGTAGACTTCAGTCAGCTAACAGAATTCAGTAGAATTTAGTCAGTTAATAGAATTCAATAGTGTTCCGCTAGTCATTGGAACTCAATAAACTTAGTCCATGTTCAATTCAGTTAAACAGAACAATCAGTAACAATTCAGTTAATTCTAGTACAAACTAAGAAATTAATTTAGTATAATCAGTTCAGTGTCATTCAGTTGGGAGTAGGATTCTGCACCGAGCGAACCCAAGGATGGGAACTCACCTTCCAGTAGAGGGTGTGATTCTTAGAAGCAATCCTTGCGTTCCTGAACTATGTAGCTAACATAGGTTAAGACATCTTAACCTGTCAGATTAGGGTTGATGAGGTGGTTTAACCTGTCAGTTTAGGGTTCCCACCGTTCTCATTGAGTACCTTCCAGATGAGGGTCACTCACAGCTTGTCCTTATCAGTGGCACGGTATTGACACCCTTTCAATTAGGGCAGAGATTGGACCCCAGCTTAGCTATTATAGCGTGTTTGGGGCATGTCGGTTAGATAACTACTTCCCATAGTTTCAGTATCAGTCTCAGTAAAAGAACTCAGATAGTTCTTTAGGATATTAGGACTGTCAGATACAGTACAAAAATTAGCTAGTCCCATCAGATTTAGGACTGTCAGATACAATCATTCATGCTATCATTTATCAGAACTCATGTTATCAGATATATCAGTTATCAGAATTTAGTTATCATTCATGATATGTTATCAGTAAATGCATGTCATCAGTATTCATACTCAGTAGTCATGTTATCACGATCTCAGTTTCAGGACTGTTATATACGGTCAATCAAATCAGTTCTTCATAATCAGAACTATAAAAAACAATCATTCCTTTATCAGTAATATAGTATCAGTCTCCCAGTATTCAGTAATACAGTATCAGTTTCTCACTTATTAGTGAATTACATATCAATATCATTAAACTCAGTCATTCAGTATATCAATACAGTAAACTCAGTCATTCAGTATCTCAGCATCAGTAAGCTCATGTTGTCAGTATTCAGACTTAGTAGTCAGTATCACCACGAGTTAGTTGCAGTTATGTATGTATGTATTGTCACGTTCATATCAGTCAGCATTGTTCATGCATATAAAACCTTTTGCATTTAGCCTACCTCACTCGTATACTCAGTATATTCAGTCGTACTGACGTATTCGCGCTATGGTGTTTTATTTGATGCCATAGGTACAGAGGCACGAGTTTTAGAGCAGCAGTAGCATTGCAGATTTCAGCAGTTAGTGCTCCTCTTCATTCGAGGACAATATTATTATTACTTTACTACAATATTTCAGATTAGTTTTTCAGTTCATGGAGTTAGTTGGAGACATGTTCCTTCAACTCCTTATTCAGTTCAGTTAGAGGCTTTCGAACTAGATGTCAGATTAAATGTTCAAACTTCATTATTTATGTTTTTTTTTTATTTTGTTATACCATGTTTTTCAGATATGTATCAGTATTAAACCTTATGGCCTTACAGTTCATGTTTTCGTATATTTTATGAGATATTATGCAGTTTACAGGTACAGATATCAGTCATGGGGTAACTTGTGGTCCTTCAGGGTCATGAGCACCGTGTCGCATTTCGGTTCAGAAAGTTGGGGCGTTACACAAATAGTCGAGGTTAGTTGAGGGTTTGTCCTATAGAGTCCTTATGTTTTTTCAGTGGCTTTCAGACAACCATTCTATTTTTCAAGTTTTATCGGTTGTTTAGACATGATGGTATTCATTTCAGTATTATATTTTAATAGATCTTTGATAGTTTAACTTCTTCATATAATGTTTCATTAATATTTTATTCAATGCTCACAGGAGGTACCAGATCATGGGTTAGCTTGGGGTCACTTGTGGCCTTAAGTACCATATCATGACTAGGGGTAGCCTCGGGTCGTGACACAAACATTGGAGGAAAAAGACATGTATTTGTTATAGTTTATGATTACTCTTATTGTACCTAAGTAATTTTTCTTGCTCATAAGAATGAAACATTCACTAACTTTGAAATCTTTTGTAGAAAAGTACAAAGAGAAGCAGGGTACTTCATCACTTATGTTCATACTAATCATGTAGGAGAATTTGAAAATAAAGCTTTTAAGGAATATTAAGATCAAAATGGTTACTCTAAAAACTTCTTCTCTGCTTGATCCCCTCAGAAAAATAGCACGGTAGAAAAAAATATAGATCCCTCCAAGAGACTGCAAGAAGTATGCTTCTGGAACAAAACTTACTCCATCACTTCTGGGCAGAGTAAGTAAGCATAACATATCATATTCTCAATAAGTGTCTCATCAGATCAATTCTTAAGAAGACACCTTATGAACTATGGAGAGGAAAGAAACCTAATATCAAATACTTTAATCCTTTTGGATGGAAGTAATAATTTGGGAAATTTTGATCCACGGAGTGATGAAGGAATTTTTCTTGATTATTCTCCCACCAGTCGTGTTTATAGAGCTTATGATAAACAACTTTTTTGTGTTAAATAATTTATGCATATAGTATTTGATAAATCTAATCCTATTTCTATGATTTCAAGTTTTGATGTGGAATAAGTAAAAAATACTCAGCACAAAGCCCTTCCCGAGATAAGACCTGAGCCAGTAAACTCTCAGTCGACTATGGCATTACCAAAGTTAGCTCCTACTGCTAAAATATTAAAAACAATTGTTCTAAGGGAATGGATACATAGTGTAAGCTTTCCAAATGAGTTTTTCATTGGAAATCCAAATGATCAAAGGCAGATAAGAGAACCACTAAGAAAACAAGCATCAACAACACTTGTGTCTCAAATTGAACCTAAAAAAGCTGATGAGGCCCTTAAAGACAATTCATGGGTTAAATCTATGAAGAACTGGATTAATTTGAAAGAAATTAAGTCTGGAGTCTTGTTGAAAGACCAAAAAATTGCTCAATTGTTGGAACCAGATGGGTCTATAAAAATAAAGTAAATGAAAAAGGTAAAGTCATTAGAAATAAGGATAGATTAGTAGCTCAAGGCTATTCCCAACAGGAAGGTATTGACTAGGATGAAACCTTTTCTCCCGTGGCTAGGTTGAAATCAATTCAAATTCTTTTACCATTTCTTGCTTTTAAACTCTTTAAGTTATATCAAATGGATGTTAAAAGTGCTTTTCTAAATGGTTTCATAAATAAAGAGGTATTTGTCAAACAACCTCCTAGATTTAAAGATCCTTCATACCCAGATCATGTTTTAAAACTTTTTAAAGCCCTCGATGGTCTCAAAAAATGTAATGCCTCATACTTTTTTAAGCTTAGTTCAGCTCCTAGTAGCATGTATAAGAGGATCAAAATCCTGAAAATTTCACGAAGTGTTGGGAGCTTAGTCTTATTTTTTGCCTCTTAACTTTGAGGATTTTTAAATGGATTTTCCCGACCTCAAGACGTAGGTTTTTGAGTTAATTCATGTTCAAAGGTGTACGGAGCATGTCTCGAGGAAGTTTTAGATCTTTTCGATGAGGATTGAATCGTGTTTGGATTTTGATTCCAGAACCTCACCGTGATAGTGACGTGTCGTGGTGGATATAGCAATGAGCCCTTCATCACATCGTAGTGAACCTTTAATCTACATTCCAGTTGCGAATTTAATTCTCGGAGAGGTAGTTAAGTCTTTTTCCCCTCAATCCAATTCATAAAAATACAAAATAAAACGTCGTTAGGGCATTATTTGCCCATTTTCCAAAATTCTCCTCTAAAAAACAAACCTTAATCATCCCCCAAGTTCATGAATTTCATTCCTTTCTCTTCATGAAAACCAAGAAATCAAGTTCCCAAATACAAGAACCTTCAAGGAAGCTTAAAGATTTGTGTTTCTCTTTCAAGATTTAAGGTTTAAGGTATGTGTGATGTTCATCCATGGGACCTTTTCACCCATGGAGTCCAAGAATCTCCTTTTGATATCAAATTATGAGTTTTTACACGTTTATGATGAATTATCTCCATAAAGTTGTTATTGATTTTTATTACAAAGTTATGTTATAAGTGTTTTTCGATTGAATGAGCCCTTATATAAATTTGAGTAACGGAAATCCTCATGTTAAATCCCTAATTCATGGTTTTAGTATTGTAACTATGTTCTGAATCATATGTTTTACCCATTCCCATACTTAAATTCATGACTCCTATGTGTTTGATGAAATGTCTAAATGTTGTATTTTGAGCAATGATCCTTTATTATGGTTTTTAAAGTTTCATATGTCCTTATTGTTATTTTTATTCAGTGTTGGTGGGTTATGAACACCCGATATTTAGTTGTTTACATAAATTGAGTATCTTCAGATAAACCGTGAGCATTATCATTCAGTCAAGTTATTTATGATAGTTAAGCTTAGTTTAGTCCAGTAATCAATGTTAGTTTAGTTGGGAGTAGGATTTATCACCGAGCTAACCCAGGGATGGGGGATCACCAACCAGTAGAGGATGTAACTTTAGTAGCAGTACCTTAGTTCCAAAACTACGTAGCCAGTGTAGGTTAGAGATATCAACCTGCCAGTTGAGAGTTGATAAAGTGATTACCTACTAGTTGAGGGTAAGACATATCTTATTAGAGCACCCGCCTGATGAGGTTGAATCATTAGTCCTTTAGGATATTAGTTTAGTGGATCTATACAACCATTATTATTACCTGTGACACAGTACTAACATCCTTCCAACTAGGTCTACATGTTGGACCCTATTTAGGTCAGATTGGGGCATGTCGGTTAGATGATACCTCCTATAGTCCCAGTTCAGCATTCAGTATAGAATTTAGTTCAAGTTTGCTTGACCAAAGCATATAGATTAACAGTTATTCAATTATCAGATTTCAGTATTTTAGCTTACAAATTATCTCAGAAATAATATATGCATGGTCAAGCATTCTTAAATTTTACAGATCTTATGTGTTTTTCTCAGCTATTTCATGCATGCATACTCAGTTATTTTATGCTATTCAGTTAGTCATTATCTCATACACAGTTAACCCATGCATCTCAGCCTAACCTTATCTCATATACTAGTACATTCAAAGTACTGATTGCATACTATCTTTCCACTATGATGTCTTATATCATACATTTATACACTCAGTTTCCTAACCGCGCTTAGATAGTTCAACTTATCAGCAGTAGTTATAGTATGTCCTTATATGTCAAGTACTTGTTATGTTATTTCAGTATTTATGCATTTCTTTTCAGTTAGTTTAGTTTGGAGTTAGTTGGGGACTATCCCATCAACTCTTCAGTCAGTTAGAGGCTTTCAGATGTTTTTAGTCATTCAGACAGTTAGTTTATTCATCAGTGGTTTTGATCATTCTTTTTAGTATATCATTAGATATTCAGACTTATGATTTAAATCATATTTTGCAGTATTTGAACCTTATGTCTTTATTCAGTTATTTCTACACATGTTTATTATAATTATATTATTTAGTGCTTACAGCAGGTACCCATCCATGGGTTAGCTTGTGGTCACTTGTTACCCTAAGCACAATTGTCGTGACTAGAGGGTAGCCTCGGGTCCTAAAAAAACTTTGTATTAGAGCCTTAGATTTTACAATGTCCCAGAGAGTCTGAAAGCCACATTGAGTAGAGTCTTGTGCATGTGTGTGAAGCGTGCCATACTTATGGACAAGAGGCTACAAGACATTTTAGAAAAAGTTTCCCTTCTTTCAGTATTCATGTCATGCGAATGTGCATGAGCTCCATTTAAACTCTTTGTCTGACTCATTCTTTCTTCAGTTTATAGAGAATGCCTCCCAAAAGAAACAATGAAATAAGAAATGGAAATTAGCCCGCACCTCCACCTATTCAGGAAGATCCCCTAAACGAGAATGTCTCTCATGCCGAGTTCAGAGTTGTATTCACTACCTTAGTTCATTCAGTAGCTGCTCAAAATATTCAGCAGGCTATTGCCCCAGCTAATCTAGTGGAAAATATAGTTGCAGCTAGGATTCGGGATTTCACACGAATGAATCCCCTTTTGTTTTCGGGATCCATGTCTGAGGAGAATCCACAGGAGTTTCTTGATATGGTTCAAAAGGTGACTGATATCATGGGTGTCACTTTGAGTGAGAGTGTAGAGTTGGATACTTACTAGTTGCAGGATGTAGCTCATACATAGTATAAGTAGTGGAAGGAGGATGAGGGTTCTGAGGCAGGGCCTATAAAGTGGGAAGAGTTTGCCACAACCTTTTTGATAGATTCTTCCCTTTGGAGTTGAGGAATCTAAGGTGATGGAGTTTATTAATTTGAAATAAGGTAGTATGAGTGTTAAGGAATACTCGCTCAAGTTCACTTAGTTGGCGAGGTATGCTCCTTCGGTGGTGGCTAATAATAGGTCTAGAATAAGTAAGTTCGTGTCTGGTATATCTGATAGTGTTGTCAAGGAGTGTAGAAATGATATGTTGATTAAGGAGATGGACATATCTACGCTTATGGTCCATGCTCAACAAATTTAGGAACAGAAGCTTAAGGAGAAAGAAAGAGAATAAGAGGGCCAGAATAGGTAGCTTTAATTTTTCTCAACCTAGGTCAGAGGGTGGTAACCATTCTCAGTTCTATTTTTAGCCCCAGCTCTATCTTCATCTAGTGTGCCAGTGCCAAAGTTCCAAAATGACAATCGAGATAGAGCGCCAGACTCCACTCCTAGGGTACCGTGAACAACGATCGTACTAATCCTCTCTGCCAGAAATATAGTAGAAATCATCAGGGTATGTGTAAAGCCGATATTGATGTGTATTTTGGGTATGGCAAAATAGGCCACAAAGTCAAGTATTTCCCAAAGAGTAGTTAGCAAGGTCAGTCCAATCATTCTCCAATTCCATCTGGTTGCCCGACTCAACAGGGTTCCATATCCAGTGCAACAAGTGGGCAGCGCCAGAATAGATTGTATGCACTGCAGTCCTATTATGATCAAGAAAGCTCTCCTGAAATGGTTATGGGTACGTTACAAGTCTTTCATCTTCATGTTTATGCTTTCTTAGTTCCCGGAGCTTCACTTTGTTTTGTAACCCCCTATATAGCTATCGATTATGGTGTCGGTCCCAAAACTCTAGTAGAGATTTTCTCAGTGTCTACTCCAATGGGTTAATCTATCACAGCCAGACGGGTGTGCAAAAATTGCACGATCATAGTATCTCAGAAAATAACTTCAGTAGACCATATGGAGTTAGAGATGACTGATTTTGATGTCATTCTCAGAATGGATTGGCTCTACTCATGTTATGCTTCAGTTGACTGTAGAAATAGATTCGTTCAATTTCAATTTCCTTATGAACTAGTTATTGAATGGAGGGGTAGTACTTCAGCGCTTAGGGGTCAGATTGTGTCATATCTTAGAGCTAGAAAAAAGATATTCAAGGGGTTCATGTAATATCTTGTTCTAGTCAAAGACTCTAGTTCTGAGACTCCAAGTCTTGAGTCAGTTTTAATAGTAAGGGAATTTCCAGATATGTTCCCTGAAGACCTTCTCGGAGTTTCTCCCGAAAGGGAAATTGACTTCGAAATAGATCTTCTTCTAGATACGCAGCCTATCTCTATTATGCCCTGCAGAATGGCTCTAGCTGAGCTTAGAGAGTTGAAAGAGCAGTTAAAAAATCTCTTAGATAAGGGATTTATTAGGCCCAGTATTTCCCCATAGGGCACTCCAGTTCTTTTCGTACGTATGAAAGATGGTTCTCTCAGAATGTACATCGACTACCGTCAGTTGAACAAAGTGACAGTAAAAAATAAGTACCCACTCCCCAGGATTGATGACTTGTTCAAAAAACTTTAGGGTGTCAGTTATTTCTCTAAGATAGACCTTAGATCCGGCTATCATCAGCTCAGAGTCAGAGAATGTGACATTTCAAAGGCAACCTTCAGAACTCAGTATGGTCACTTCAAATTTCTAGTTTTGTCTTTTGGAGTAATGAATGCCCCAGTAGCTTTCATAGACTTGAAGAACAGAGTGTTCAAGCAGTACTTAGACATGTTTGTCATAGTCTTTATTAATAATATTCTTGTCTACTCCCATAGTGAAAATGATCATGCATACTATCTCAAAATTATATTGCAGACAATTAGAGCCCATCAGTTATTCGCCAAATTCAGTAAGTGCGAGTTTTAGCTAAAATTAGTAGCTTTCCTTGGCTATATTATTTTTTGTGATGGCATTAGAGTTGACCCTCAAAGGACCGGAGCAGTGAGAAACTGGCCCAGACCCATCTCTCTATTAGATATCAGAAGTGTCTTTGGTTTGGCTGGTTATTATAGATGATTTGTTGAATGGATTTTATATTGCGTCCCCCATGTCTTGATTGACTCAGAAGAAAGTCAAATTTTAGTGGTCAAATTCTTGTGAAAAGAGTTTTCAGGAGTTGAAGACTCGACTCACCTCAGCCCCAGTCTTGACTTTGGTAGATGGTTCAAAGGGATTTGTTGTTTACTGTGATGCTTCCAGAATTGGCCTTTGTTATGTGTTGATACAGAGAGGTAAGGCAAGAGCCTATGCCTCTAGACAACTTAAACCCCATGAAAAAATTACAATATGTGTTCTCGTAGAAAGATTTAAATCTTCGTCAGAGAAGGTGGTTGGAGTTGTTGAAAGATTATGATATGACTGTGTTGTATCATCCGGGCAAGGACAATATAGAAGCCGATGCCCTTAGTAGATTGTCTATGGGTAGTATTGCTCATGTTGAGGATGATAAGAAGAATTTAGTTGGAGAGGTTCATTGATGATAGGCGAATTTACGCGCCTATATCAATAAATTTTGCCCATATTTTAGCCTAGTTTTGAGAACAAATTATATATTTCATGCACTTTTAGTCCCTTTTCCTGTAAGTGAGCTAACAAACATGATTAGTAAAGTTTCAGGGATATAAATGATGCATAATTCAGCATTTTATGGCTTACTTGACGCTAAAGAAAGCTCACGAAGGAAGGAAAGGGAGTTTGGACGCCTAAAGGACCAAAACTGCTGCATGGAAAATCTATCCCGGGCTAAAACAACAATTCTGAAGACTTTGGGGACTTACAGACACAAATCTGGATTTTAACAATGATACATTAACCTAGTACAATTAGGTTATGTATTTCATTATTTTATGTGGATTATGATAATATTACCTTAACCTAGTACATTTGGGTTAAGGATTTCATTAGTCTAGTAGGATTTGGTTATTTATTTCATTAGCTTAGTAGGAGTAGGATATGGGTATTATAAATACCCTATCATGCTAGAGATTTTGGGGAATCTTCTTAACTTCTCGTCTTACAATTCAATTCTATTACTCTACAATTCTTCTAATCTTTCCATTAATTCTATTTTTCTTCTTCTACTCTTCTATTCTTAAATTCCACAACAAGAGAATCGTTACTTGCTAAGGAATCACGCCTCATGCCTATCACTTGATCTACACGCCATTACTCAATATCGTGATATAATAACAATGTCAATCGTGATTTCCTTCGCATTCATGGGTAACTAAACTTCTCTGTTGGGGTTATGGAAGCCGTATGAGATACTATCTATTGCTGTGAGTTTGTGAGTTCGAGGCACGTATATTGCTTATATCATTATTCTCTTCATCTTAATCTACATTCTTTGCGGTTGCAAACGCAAGAATACGCCAGTCTAACATTTAACTTGTTCGAGAGAAAAGTTATTTGTCTGGAAAAGAGATAATGTCAAGGTAGTAGGACACCCTTTCCTATTAAAAAGCTAGTGCCGTAACTGGACTAACCTCTTGGAGAATTCGTACCGTTAGATACGCTTTAAGCTCGAGAGACTTAAAGTGAAATAGTCTTTGTTTAGGTTGAGAGACGCTTGGATTTACCATCAACTACAATTCTCTATAAGCAATTGCATGACAGAATTCTACACCCTCATAGCCAATAGAGACGTATACCTCAGAAGGTGGACATAACCCCAACGCTTCAATTCTCATTGTTTACAACCAACGTAACAATCTCTCTCTTTTTACTTTATTATTTTCATCTTTTGTTTACATTACTGGCAAAACAAGAATCCCCCCTTCTTACGAGACTTGCACCAAAAGTTTAGTAATTTTACTTACTTGTTGGCCAAGATATTCCCTGTGGGATCGACACCCAACCCAGGTTGGGTTCTATATTTGCTAACGACCGCTTTACACTCAAACGAGAGCTGTAGATTGAGCGTTATCAAAAATTGGCGCCGTTGCCGGGGAATACAAGTGTCAATTAAGTTCGTGAAAATTACTAGACCCTTTGGTCAAAGATTCTCGTAATTTTACTTTTAGTTTTTGTTTTTGTTTACTGCAGATTTTTGTTCAAGTGCATCAATGGATGCACAACGTGAAATAGCTTTCGATGATGATGATGATGATCTTGATGGTGCCGGAGCCACTGGAGCTATAATTCCACCACCATTAGCGCCCGGAGCCAAGTTCAACATCACAAACACCATGATTCAGTTATTGCAACTCAAGGGATTGTTTGGTGGACTAGCAGGCGATGATCCGAATATGCATCTCATCAACTTTATTTCTACATGCATGTCTTTTGACAATCCTGGTGATGGTCAGAATGTAATTCGATTACGTCTATTTCCATTGTCTCTGTCTGGGGAGGCAACACTATGGTTGAATGGGCTGACTCCTGATTCAATTACAAATTGGAGGCAATTGAGAGACGCTTTCCTAGAAAGATTCTTTCCGCCTTCCAAGAGGGCACAATTGAGAGATGAAATCAGCAACTTTCGTCAGCTTCACACTGAAGCTCTTCATGAAACATGGGAGAGGTTCAAGACAAAGCTAGCGAGATGCCCAAACCATCACATGACTAATGTTCACCTCATGGAGATATTGTATAGAGCCTTGAATTCAATAACTAAGCCAGTGGTGGACAACACAGCTGGAGGATCTTTTATGGACCTCACCTTTGGTCAAGCAAGCAATATGCTAGATCGCATGACGAAACAAAGTAGAGCTTGGCATACCAGGGATTCCGAGGTAGCAAGCCCCACTTTATCTATAGGCATGACTGGAGACCAAAGAAGAAGACAAGAAGAACGTGATCAAGATATGGCGCACATGAAAACATAGATGGATCTTCTTACAAAGCATTTATTATCAGGGAAGACCGAAAAAGTGAAAGCTATGGCGCTAAAAGGAAGAGACGAATCTGATTCGGAAGAAGAGGCCAACTACTTAAACAATCAGGGGGGTTTCCGTGGGAATACCCAAGGAAACCAAGGTCGGAACTATTATGATAAATCTGGAAGCAAAGACCAAGGTAGTTGGAAGAAAAACAATGAAAAAACTGGTTTGTACGTTCCCCCTGGTAGACGTGATACCAGCACATCTAATTCTAGAAGTATGGAAGACATGATGGCTAAATTATTGAAAGGAGTGGAAGCAACAAGCGCGGGAGTTACTGAGGTAATAAATGATTTGTCCTTTATGAAGCAATTAGTTGATTCTCATTCCACTTCAATCAAGCAAATAGAGCAGCAATTGAGCCAACTTTCAGCAGCACTCAATCAAAGAAAGGCTGGCACTTTACCTAGCGATACTGTGCAAAACCCAAGGAATGATGGGTCATGCATGGCCATCACTACCCAAAGTGGTAAGGTGCTGGAAACTTCAGAAAAAGGCAAGCAAGTGGTTGACAAAGAAGCGGAAATTGATGATAAGGCGAAAGGGGAAGATGTCGCAGCAGCCGATCCTAACGTCCTTAACATCACTCCTCACAACGTGCAGCCTGGAAAAGCTGAAAAACGGAAGCAAGAGGAGAAGAAAGCCATGGAGAGAACAATTCCATACCCACCACCACCTTTTCCTCAAAGATTGAAGAAGGTGGCGGATGATACAAAGTTCAGCAAATTCATGACCATGTTGAAGCAGCTGACCATTAATGTTCCGTTGGTAGAGGCGCTAGAAAAGATGCCTGGGTACGCTAAATTCATGAAGGACCTATTGACAAAAAAGCGGTCAGTAAGCTATGAGCCGGCAGATAATATTCATCATTGCAGTGCAATTGCCACAAGGTCCTTAGTACAGAAGAAGGCAGACCCTGGTGCTTTCACTATTCCTTGCACGGTTGGATCTATGAATTTTGCTAAGGCATTGTGCGATCTAGGTGCTAGCATCAATTTGATGCCACTATCCGTCTACAAGAAGTTGGGGTTAGGCGATCCAACACCAACCAATATGAGGCTCGTGATGGATGATATGTCGGTAAAACGACCTGTGGGTATCTTGCATGATGTGTTGGTGAAGGTGTCTACCTTCATTTTTCCTGCAAACTTTGTGATTTTGGATTACGAGGTGGATTCTGAAGTTCCCATAATCTTGGGACGTCCTTTCCTTGCAACAGGAAGTGTGCTTATTGACATGAGAGATAATGAGCTTTTATTTCGAATGAATGACGAAGTGATTCGTTTTGATTTGTGCAAAGCGATGAAGCAGCCAAAAGATATGGATGTGTTCTCTGTAGATGATGTTCATTATGAAGATAAGAAAGCATTATCTGTAGAGAAACAGCTTACTGTTGAGCCATTGTCTGCTGCGCCACTGAAAGTTGAGCATGAGGATAATGAAGATTATGAAGAACTTATGGGTGCTCTAACAGAAAAAGAGTCTTATACTCCTAAGCAACCGGATTGTGATCTCAAGAATCAGCCAACAGCGAAGACTCCCATTGACGAGACACCAATGCTAGAATCGCAAGAGCTCCCCGATTATCTAAGGTATGTGTTCTTGGAAAGTAGAAATATACTTCCGGAGAGTGCAAATGATTTAAGTGAACAACACGTAGAAGCTCTCATCTCTGCTCTGAAGAGATACAAGAGAGCTATGGGTTGTACTATTGATGATATAATTGGTGAAGAAGATCGCATGCCCACAGGTAAGCCTCATTGTCGTCTAAATCCTTTCAGAAAACGATCCACCATTTACCTCGACGAAGTCTGAGTACTCGAGGTAACTATGTCGAGCCACGACAATAAATAAGGCTCTAGATGGGAGGCAACCCATCGTTTATCATTTTTCATTTATAGTTTATCGTTTTCTTTCATTCTAGTACTTGATTTGATTTTGATAAATGAAAAATCCAAAAATAAGAGTCGTGCCACGACCAAAACTAAGGCGCTTGGTGGGAGGCAACCCATCGTACTAATCGTTTTCATTTGTTTGAGTGAATATAGGTGCAAGAAGTAGTCAACGAGGAGATTGATTTCAATTGACGATTTGGACGCATTGTATGGTAAAGTTGGTAAGTTAGGAAGGGTGATGCATAAGGCTATGGATTGAGCCTTTCTCACGCCAAAATAGGCTTCGAGGAAGTCTAGGCCTTGGTAAAACTAGGCCAAGAACGATGAACAACCTATCCTATAGCCTAAGGTCTCGGAATCTAGTGTGCTATACACTATGCGCCGCCTATTCCTAGGTATGCTTTTGACTATGCGCCGCCTATGATATGGCATTTGGTCTCAGTATCTCATATGCCATAGACTATGCGGCGCATATGTCCCATTATTCTATAGACAATGCGCCGCATAGTGTATGGCATTCTTAAATAAATGCATGGCATATGCTATGGCATTCTGCTCAACTAGGCAAAGCATTAGGCACCACCTATGGTCACTTTTGGCCTCCAAATCCGATTTTAATGGGCCAAAACATGACCCAACCTTTTCTTATAAATATGAGACTTAGTCTTGAACCAAAAACAAATTGGAAACCTAGCTTATGCACCACCTATAGTCTCCAAAACCTATCAAAAAGTTTCCTTTTGCTCTTTTTCATCACAAGAACATCATCCAAAGGCTTCAACCAAGTAAGTACTATTTTGTTCTTCATTTATATTTTGTAAGTACTACTTTACTACACCTATTATGAATTGCTAAATCTTGAAAAAGTATTGGTGATGTGAACGTGTTTGAATTGTTGATACAAAACCAAGTGAGTGAACATGTACGTTAGGATGCTCTTAACTTATGTCCGACTTGAATTTGATTTTGATGCATTGTTATACTACTTGCAGAATTGCTATAGTAATGAACATTGCATAATCTTGTCACTTGAATACTTACATGTTAGAATATCCCGTTCATCGGAATAAGACTTATAACTGCCTACCGACATAGGAGGTTGAGTTTATTGATAGAAACGATACCATGATGTAATCCCTATGTAGTAGTCTTGTTATACCTAACATGAAAGTATTGAAAAGGTTGCAAGAAGTGATATATCTCTGATTTTCTCATTGGAATATAGCTCCTAAAACGCATGTCGATGAAGTCTAAGTAATCGACCACTTTCACTTCACTAATTTGTAGCAACAAACTAAGTGTGGGGTGGTACCCCTACTGCTTATGTATAGATTGTATCCATTGGGATTGTGCTACCATTAACACTATTTCAAGTCTCAGGTACAATGGCACCCAAAGCAAGACAAGGCAAAAAAAAGGCTACCACTTCCCAAAAGAGCAAGAAAAGAGGCCGCAAGGAGCAAGGAGAACCCTCCTGGCTGCAAATACCTCGACTCACGCTTGGAATTAAGTGGGATACTTATGAGGAACTTCTAAGGATGATGACTCTGATGATGATTCCAATGCAAGGGGTATGACCCCAGACATAGAGGATGAGTCCGACTAACCAGGTTCTTCTTATTTATTTTCCACTGAGGACAGTGTACCGACTAAGTGTGGGGTGGTGGTATTGCATGCTATACTTCTCTACTCGCATCTATGTTTGTTTGCTTTTGTTTTATTTTTGTTTTATAATCTCATAGTTAAGATTTTTTTCAGTAGTTAATATTTTTTTTAACTTAGCTTCGCATGAGATTATTCTAATAGGCAGCATGAGATTATAACAAGAGTATGTTCTACAATTATGACTATTGATATGTTTAGGCTCCAGTTGTGACTCATTATGTGATATTGTGTGGTTCAATTCCTTCACTTGTTGGGTCAAGAGTCTATATTACCTCCAATAAAGTCGACCATGTGCCTTGTGTGAGTGAGATAATAGTATATTCTATGTTTGTGGCTGATGCTAGAACTTGCCTGGTATGTATGCAAAGAGAAAATAAGGAGTGTAAGTTTAGGAGGTGATTTAGGCATTTCTTTGACAACCTATATTTGTTTACCTTCAGTTTTACCTACCCATGGACATCATCCTAGTTAACCCCTTTTGAGCCTTTAGCCTATTTCTTTGACAACCTTGTATGTAAGCCTAATCCATTTTGTTCAAGACCTTAATTTGATCCAAATTCCTAAGTGCTTTAAAGTGAAAAAGTCATGTGACAACATAAGAGGAAAATGGGTAAGTATGATGCTTTAAATTGTAAGGGTGCTTGAATGTGTTATGAAAAAGAAAGTGCTATCATAAGAGGTATGTTATGAAAAGAAAAAGGAAAAGAAAGCTGAAAAGTGAGTCATCCTTAAAAGTGAAAAACAAAAGAGGAGAAAAAGGGTGGTAGAAGAAAAGAAAGAAGAAAGGTTGTGTGAAAGAAAAAGTGTTAATGATACAATGTGATGTATTAAGCGCTTAGGAACATAGTCACTATTCTGGACAGAAATAGCTAATCCTACCCGTCCCTTAGCCTACATTACAACCATCAAAAGACCTACTTGATCCTAATCTTAACATTCCGACATTTAGTGGAGTACTACATTAAGGGCAAGCCTATGGTCATCAGTCGCTACATATGAATTCATTGTGAGAGTGAGAGCAAGGATATTTTGATACCCATGTTTGAAAAATATGCTATATTTGTGAGTGATTATGGGTACTATATGGTGAGACACACATGGTTGATGAGTTTTGGATAGTTGTATATGATTCTATGCACTTTAATGTTTGCATGCGAGTTGATCACCATCACGAGTCTATACTTGAGGTTAAATTGTTTCTACTTATAATCGGAAAGCTACTCTTGGTTGATAATTGTTGTGCTTGTCTTGACGAATATTTTGTGTTGTTGCTGTAAAACCCTAAGTTGATGTTTAGAAGGACATGATAGTTTGTTCGAGGACGAACAAAGCTCTAAGTGTGGGGTGTTGATGATAAGCGAATTTACGCGCCTATATCAATAAATTTTGCCCATATTTTAGCCTAGTTTTGAGAACAAATTATATATTTCATGCACTTTTAGTCCCTTTTCCTGTAAGTGAGCTAACAAACATGATTAGTAAAGTTTCAGGTATAAATGATGCATAATTCAGCATTTTATGGCTTACTTGACGCTAAAGAAAGCTCACGAAGGAAGTAAAGGGAGTTTGGACGCCTAAAGGACCAAAACTGCTGCATGGAAAATCTGTCCCGGGCTAAAACAGCAATTCTGAAGACTTTGGGGACTTACAGACACAAAGCTGGATTTTGACAATGATACATTAACCTAGTATAATTAGGTTATGTATTTCATTATTTTATGTGGATTATGATAATGTTACCTTAACCTAGTACATTTGGGTTAAGGATTTCATTAGTCTAGTAGGATTTGGTTATTTATTTCATTAGCTTAGTAGGAGTAGGATATGGGTATTATAAATACCCTATCATGCTAGAGATTTTGGGGAATCTTCTTAACTTCTCGTCTTACAATTCAATTCTATTACTCTATAATTCTTCTAATCTTTCCATTAATTCTATTTTTCTTCTTCTACTCTTCTATTCTTAAATTCCACAACAAGAGAATCGTTACTTGCTAAGGAATCACGCCTCATGCCTATCACTTGATCTACACGCCATTACTCAATATCGTGATATAATAACAATGTCAATCGTGATTTCCTTCGCATTCATGGGTAACTAAACTTCTCTGTTGGGGTTATGGAAGCCGTATGAGATACTATCTATTGCTGTGAGTTTGTGAGTTCGAGGCACGTATATTGCTTATATCATTATTCTCTTCATCTTAATCTACATTCTTTGCGGTTGCAAACGCAAGAATACGCCAGTCTAACATTTAACTTGTTCGAGAGAAAAGTTATTTGTCTGGAAAAGAGATAATGTCAAGGTAGTAGGACACCCTTTCCTATTAAAAAGCTAGTGCCGTAACTGGACTAACCTCTTGGAGAATTCGTACCGTTAGATACGCTTTAAGCTCGAGAGAGTTAAAGTGAAATAGTCTTTGTTTAGGTCGAGAGACGCTTGGATTTACCATCAACTACAATTCTCTATAAGCAATTGCATGACAGAATTCTACACCCTCATAGCCAATAGAGACGTATACCTCAGAAGGTGGACATAACCCCAACGCTTCAATTCTCATTGTTTACAACCAACGTAACAATCTCTCTCTTTTTACTTTATTATTTTCAGCTTTTGTTTACATTACTGGCAAAACAAGAATCCCCCCTTCTTACGAGACTTGCACCAAAAGTTTAGTAATTTTACTTACTTGTTGGCCAAGCTATTCCCTGTGGGATCGACACCCAACCCAGGTTGGGTTCTATATTTGCTAACGACCGCTTTACACTCAAACGAGAGCTGTAGATTGAGCTTTATCATTCATCAACTTTCTAGGTTTGGTGTTTGGTTGGTTGATTCAGTTGAGGGTAGTATATGGGTCCAGAATGGTTCAGAGTCTTCTTTGGTTGCCAAAGTGAAAGAAAAACAAGATAGGGATTCTAGTTAGGTTAAGTTGAAGGAATCTGTTAGTGATCAGAAAGTGGAGGTTTTCTCCCAATGGGGAGATGGTGTGTTCCAATGTCAGGGTATGCTATGTGTGTCGTGTGTTGATGGTTTCAGACAACAGATTTTGGCAGAAGTGCATGATGCGCATTATTCTTTACATCCAGGAGCCACTAAGATATACCGTCACTTGCAGGAAATTTATTGGTGAAGCGATATGAAGAGGGATATTGCATAGTTTGTAGCTACGTATTCCAACCACCAGTAGGTTAAAGTTGAACACCAGAGGCCTAGTGGTACAATGTAGGAGTTCAACTTTCCTACTTAGAAGTGGGAAGAGGTGAACATGTTTTTTATGATGGATTTGCATCATCAACATGATTCGATAAGGGTTATTGTATACAAAATAACCAAATCATCCCATTTCTTGCCAGTTCATACTTCTTATTTAGTCGAGGACTATGCCAAGCTCTCTATTAGAGAGTTGGTTAGGTTACATAGAGTCTCATTGTCTGTTATTTTAGATAGAGGTAATCAGTTTACCTCTTACTTTTGGAAAGATTTTTAGAAGGGTCTTGGAACCCAAGTTCATCACAGTATAACTATCAACCTCAGACAGATGGTCAGGCAGAGAGGACCTTTCAAACCTTAGAGGATATGTTGAGGGCATGTGTTCTTGAATTTAAGGATAGTTGGGATGATCACTTACCATTGATTGAGTTTTCCTACAATAACAGTTATCACTCCAGTATTCAAATTGCTTCGTTTGAGGCTCTCTATGGGAGGGGATATAGATCTCCTATTGTTTGGTTTGAGGAAGATGAGACTACTTTGATAGGACCAAATTTAGTGTTTGATGCAATGGAAATGGTTCAGTTAATCAGGAAGAGGTTTAAGATAACCCAAAGCCGTCAGAAATCCTATGTAGATATGAGAATAAGAGACCTTGAGTTTGAGCTTGGTGATTTAGTCTATTTGAAAATCTCACCCATGAAGGGATTGAAGAGATTTTCCAAGAAAGGGAAGCTCAGCCCCTGATATATTAGCACTTACAAAATTTTGAGTTATTTTGGGAAGGTAGCTTATGAGCTTGAGTTGACTGTAGATTTGGCATCTATGCATCCAGTGTTTCATGTTTCCCTAATAATGAAGTGTATTGGTGACCCATCTATTATAGTCCCTTTAGAAAGCACATATATTCAGGATAGCCTTTCTTACAAAGAAATCCCAGTCAAGATCCTTGATCGTCAGATTCATAGACTAAGGAACAAATAACATTCCTTCGTCAAAGTTCTTTGGCGGAATCAGTTCGTTGAGGGAGCCACTTGGGAAGTAGAAGTAGATATGTGTACCAAGTACCCTCATCTTTTCTCCACAAACTCAGACTCAGATTAAGATAACATTTTTCTTAGATTGACTCTTTTCCATTCTCAGTTCCAGCTATATAATCATTCTTATGTCATTGCATGCATTCATGAATCAGTTCAGTTCATGTATCATGTTTCAGACTCAATCATGTAATCATGTTTTTTAAGCTATGCATGTCCAGTATATGACCTCAGTTTCCCCAGGATTCCCAGCTTAACCAGTGTCATTTGAGGACAAATATTCCCAAGGGAGAGATATTGTAATACCCTATACCTTTCTTAGCTTAGTTTAACTCCTAGTTGCATGTATAAGAGGCTTAAGGCCTGAAAATTTCACGAAGTGTTGGGTACTTAGTCATATTTTTGGCCTCTTAACATCGAGGATTTTTAAATGGGTCTTCCCAACCCCGAGACATAGGTTTTTGAGTTAATTCATGTTCAGGGGTGTAAGAAGCATGTCTCGGGGAAGTGTCAGATTTTTTCTATGAAGATTGTAACATGTTTGGATTTTGATTCTAGAACATCACCGCGATAGTGGCGCGTCGTGGTGGGTATATTGATGAGCCCTTCATCGTGTCGCGGTGAACCTTTAATCTTTGTTCCAATTACGAATTTAATTCTCTGAGGGGCAATTGAGTCTTTTTCCCCGATCCAATTCAAAAAAACACGAAGTAAAACGTCGGTTAGGGCATTATATGCCCATTTTACCCCAATTCTCCTCTTAAAAAACAAACCCTAATCATCCCTCAAGTCCATCAATTTCATTCCTTTCTCTTGAAAAAAACCAAGAAATTAAGTTCCTAAATCCAAGAACCTTCAAGGAAGCTTAAAGATTTGTGTTTCTCTTTCAAGAATTAAGGTTTAAGGTATGTGTGATGTTCATCCATAGTCCCTTTCACCCTTGGAGTCCAAGAATTCCCTTTTGATATCAAATTATGAGTTTTTACATTTTTATGATGAATTGTCTCCATGAAGTTATTATTGATTTTGATTACAAGTTATGTTACAAGTGTTTTTTGATACAAGGAGCCCTTATAAAAATTTAAACAATGTAAATCCTCATGTTAAATCCCTAATTCATGGTTTTAGTATTGTAACTATGTTTTCAATCACATATTTTACCCATCCCGTGCTTAAGTACATAACTCCCATTTGTTTGATGAAATGTCTAAATGTTGTGTTTTGAGCAATGATCCTTTATTATGGTTTATAAAGCTTCATATGTCCTTATTGTTATTTTTATTCAGTGTTGGTGGGTTATTGATGATAGATGAATTTACACGCCTATAGCACTATATTTTGCCCATATTTTAGCCTAGTTTTGAGAACAAATTATATATTTTATGCACTTTTAGTCCATTTTCCTGTAAGTGAGCTAACGAACATGATTAGCAAAGTTTCAGGTATAAATGATGCAGAATTCAGCATTTCATGGATAACTTGACACCAATGAAAGGTTCACGAAAGGAGAAAAGCCAATCTTGGACGCCAAGGACTAAAGATGGCGCATGGAAATTCTGTCCCGGGCTAAAACAATATTTTTGAAGACTTTGGGGACTAGCAGTAACTTATTAGGATTAGGATAATGATACATTAACCTAGTACAACTGGGTTAAGTATTACATTAGCTTGTTAGGATTAGGATAATGATACATTAACCTAGTACAATTGGGTTAAGTATTTCATTAGCTTAGTAGGATTTGGTTAAGCATTTCATTAGCTTAGTAGGAATAGGATGTGGGTATTATAAATACCCTATCTTGCTAGAGATTTTAAGATATCTTCTTACATTCAATTTTATTCTATTCTACTTCTAAGACATTCTAGTTCTAAACAATCATTCTTCCATTGATTCTATTTTTTTTCTTCTATTCATCTATTCTTAAATTCCACAACAAGAGAAACGTTACTTTGCTAAGGGATTCACGCCTAACGCCTACCACACCATTACAAACGTGAAATCTTTATTGTGGTATAACAACAATGTCAATTGTGATTTCCTTCGCACTCATGGGTAACTAAACTTCTCTGTTGGGGATATGGAAGCCGAATGAGATACTATCTATTGCTGTGAGTTTGTGAGTTCGTGACACGTATGTTGCTTATATCATTATTCTCTTCATCTTAATCTAAATTCTTTGTGGTTGCAAACGCAAGAATACGCCAGTATAACATTTAACTTGTTCGAAAGAAAGGTTATCTGTCTGGAAAAGAGATAATGTTAAGGTAGTAGGGTCCCATCCCCTATTAAAAAGTTAGTGCCGTAACTGGATTAACCTCTTGGAGAATTCGTACCGTTAGACACGCTTTACGCTCGAAAAAGTTAAAGTGAAATAATCCTCGAATAGGTTGAAAGACGCTTGGATTTACCATCGAATACAATTCTCTATAAGCACATGCATGTCTGAATTCAACACACTCATAGTCAATAGAGACGTATAACTCAGAAGGTGGACATAACCCCAACTCCTCAATTCTCACTGTTTCACAACCTACTAAACATTCTTTCTTTTTACTTTGTTATTTTCAGTTTTTGCTTTAATAATTTGGTTACACATTACAAACCCCCCTTCTTACGAGACTTGCACTAAAAATCTAGTAATCGTTGCTTACTTGTTGACCAAGCTATTCCCTGTGGGATCGATACCCAACCCAGGTTGGGTTCTATATTTGCTAACGACCACTTTACACTCCTACGAGAGCTGTAGATTGAGCTTCATAAAAAATTGGCGCCGTTGCCGGGGAATACAAGTGTCAATTAAGTTCGTAATAATTACTAGACCCTTTGGTCAAAGATTCTCGTACTTTTACTTTTACTTTTTGTTTTTATTTACTGCAGGTTTTTATTCAGTGCATGCCCAATACCCGAAGTTCTGGACAACCGTTATTACCTATCAATCCTGAACCACAACGTATTCGAAGAATGGAGGCACAACACGCAATTGAAAGGATGGCTGCTCAACAGGAACAGGCGAGACTAGCTGCGCTAGCCGCCGCTCAAGTGCATCAACAGAATATTGATAACCCTGGGCGAGCAACAAATCCTGACGATGAAGATCTAGGTGATGACGAGCTACTAAACCCTAGGCATGCCGCTGAGATCGCAACACCTGCCAACAGAAGAGATCGTCAAGCTAGGTTTAGGCCTGAACGCCAAGCTATGCAGCCAGCTTTCGACGATGATGATGATGATATTGATGGAGCCGGAGCCACAGGAGCCATTATTCCCCCAACATTAGCGCCCGGAGCCAAGTTCAACATCACAAGCACCATGATTCAGTTATTGCAACTCAAGGGATTATTTGGTGGACTAGCAGGCGATGATCCGAATATGCATCTCATCAACTTTATTTCTACATGCAAGTCATTTGACAATCCTGGTGTTGGTCAGAATGCAATTCGATTACTTCTATTTCCATTGTCTCTGTCTGGGGAGGCAACTCTATGGGTGAATGGGCTGACTCCTGATTCTATTACAAATTGGAGGCAATTGAGAGACGCTTTCCTAGAAAGATTCTTTCCGCCATTCAAAAGAGCACAATTGAGAGATGAAATCAACAACTTTCGTCAGCTTCCCACTGAAGCTCTTCATGAAACATGGGAGAGGTTCAAGACAAAGCTAGCGAGGTGCCCAAACCATCATATGACTAATGTTCACCTAATGGAGATATTATATAGAGCCCTGAATTCAATAACTAAACCAGTGGTGGATAATGCGGCTGGAGGATCCTTTATGGATATCACCTTTGGTCAAGCAAGCAATATGCTAGATCGTATGACGAAACAAAGTAGAGCTTGGCATACCAGGGATTCTGAGGTAACAAGCCCCACTTTATCTATTGGCATGACTGCAGACCAAAGAAGAAGACAAGAAGAACGTGATCAAGATATGGCGCACATGAAAACACAAGTGGATCTTCTTACAAAGCATTTATTATCAGGGAAGACCGAAAAAGTGAAAGCTATTGCATCAAAAGGAAGAGACAAATCTGATTCAGAAGAGGAAGCCAACTACTTGAACAATCAGGGGGTTTCCGAGGCAATGCCCAAGGAAACCAAGGTCGGAACTATTATGATAAGTCTGGAAACAAGGACCAAGGTAGTTGGAGGAAAAACAATGAAAAGAGTGGTTTATACGTACCCCCTGGAAGACCTGACGCCACCACATCTAGTTCTGAAGTATGGAAGACATGATGGCTAAACTACTGAAAGGAGTGGAAGCAACGAGCGCAGGAGTAACGGAGGTAATAAATGATTTGTCCTCTATGAAGAAATTAGTTGATTCTCATTCCACTTCAATCAAGAAAATAGAGCAGCAATTGAGCCAACTTTCAGCAACACTCAATCAAAGAAAGGCTGATACTTTACCTAGTGATACTGTGCAAAACCCAAGGAATGATGGGTCATGCATGGCCATCACTACCCGAAGTAGTAAGGTGCTGGAAACTTCAGAAAAAGGCAAGCAAGTGGTTGACGAAGAAGCGGAAATTGATGATAAGGCGAAAGAGGAAGATGCCGCAGCAGCCGATCCTAACGTCCTTAACGTCACTCCTTATGACGTGCAGCCTGGAAAAGCTGAAAAACGGAAGCAAGAGGAAAAGAAATCCGTGGAGAGAACAATTCCATACCCACCACCACCTTTTCCCCAAAGATTGAAGAAGGTGGCGGATGATCGAAGTTCAGCAAATTCATGACTATGTTAAAGCAGCTGACCATTAATGTTCCATTGGTGGAAGCACTTGAACAAATGCCTGGGTATGCGAAATTTATGAAGGATCTTTTGACAAAGAAGCGGGCAGCAAGTTATGAGTTGAAAGATGATGTCCATCACTGCAGCGCAATCGCTACCCGATCAATAGTTCAAAAGAAGGCTGACCCCGGAGCTTTCACTATTCCTTGCACTGTTGGATCTTTGAATTTTGCCAAGGCATTATGTGATTTAGGAGCCAGCATCAATTTGATGCCATTATCTATCTATAAAAAGTTGGGGTTAGATGATTGATGATAGGCGAATTTACACGCCTATAGCACTATATTTTGCCCATATTTTAGCCTAGTTTCGAGAACAAATTATATATTTTATGCACTTTTAGTCCTTTTTCCTGTAAGTGAGCTAACGAACATGATTAGCAAAGTTTCAGGTATAAATGATGCAGAATTCAGCATTTTATGGATAACTTGACGCCAAAGAAAGCTTCACGAAAGGAGAAAAGCTAATCTTGGACGCCAAGGACTAAAAATGGGGCATGGAAAATCTGTCCCGGGCTAAAACAACATTTCTGAAGACTTTGGGGACTAGCAGTAATTTAGTAGGATTAGGATAATGATACATTAACCTAGTACAATTGGGTTAAGTATTTCATTAGCTTATTAGGATTAGGATAATGATACATTAACCTAGTACAATTGGGTTAAGTATTTCATTAGCTTAGTAGGATTTGGTTAAGCATTTCATTAGCTTAGTAGGAATAGAATATGGGTATTATAAATACCCTATCTTGCTAGAGATTTTAAGACATCTTCTTACATCTTCTTATATCTTCTTATATCTTCTTATATCTTCTTACATCTTCTTACATCTTCTTACATTCAATTCTATTCTATTCTACTTCTAAGACATTCTAGTTCTAAACAATCATTCTTCCATTACTCTACAACTCTTCTTCTAATTCTTTCATTAATTCTATTTTTCTTCTTCTACTCATCTATTCAATTCTTAAATTCCGCAACAAGAGAAACGTTACCTTGCTAAGGAATTCACGCCTAAACGCCCACCACACCATTATAAATGTGAAATCTTAATTGTGGTATAACAACAATGTCAATTGTGATTTCCTTCGCATTCATGGGTAACTAAACTTCTCTGTTGGGGTTATGGAAGCCGAATGAGATACTATTTATTGCTGTGAGTTTGTGAGTTCGTGACACGTATGTTGCTTATATCATTATTCTCTTCATCTTAATCTAAATTCTTTGTGGTTGCAAACGCAAGAATATGCCAGTATAACATTTAACTTGTTCGAAAGAAAGGTTATCTGGATGGAAAAGAGATAATGTCAAGGTAGTAGGGTCCCATCCCCTATTAAAAAGTTAGTGCCGTAACTGGATTAACCTCTTGGAGAATTCGTACCGTTAGACACGCTTTAAGCTCGAAAGAGTTAAAGTGAAATAATCCTCGAATAGGTCGAAAGACGCCTGGATTTACCATCGAATACAATTCTCTATAAGCACATGCATGTCTGAATTCAACACACTCATAGTCAATAGAGACGTATAACTCAGAAGGTGGACATAACCCCAACTCCTCAATTCTCATTGTTTCACAACCTACTAAACATTCTTTTTTTTTACTTTGCTATTTTCAGTTTTTGCTTTAATAATTTGGTTACACATTACAAACCCCCCATCTTACGAGACTTGCACTAAAAGTCTAGTAATCGTTGCTTACTTGTTGACCAAGATATTCCCTGTGGGATCGATACCCAACCCAGGTTGGGTTCTATATTTGCTAACGACCGCTTTACACTCCTACGAGAGCTGTAGATTGAGCGTTATCAATGATCCTAATCCATCCAATATAAGGCTCGTAATGGCGGATAGGTCGGTAAAACGACCTGTTGGGATTCTATGTGATGTATTGGTAAAGGTTTCTTCATTCATCTTTCCGGAAGACTTTGTTATTTTGAATTGTTAAGCAGACTCAGAAGTTCCCATAATCCTGGGGCTCCCTTTCCTTTCTACAGGAAGCGTGCTTATTGATTTGAGAGCTAATGAGCTTTCATTCCGAATAAATGACGAAGTAGTTCGCTTTGATGTGTGCAAATCAATGAAGCAACCCAAAGAGCTAAATGTATTCTCGGTGGCTGATATTTTCTTTGATGATAAGAAAGTATTACTTGAAGAAGAGGAAATTATTAATGACCCATTAGCGGTTGTGCTCATGAATGGAGAGAGTAAGGATGCTGAAAATTGCGAAGTAGCTATTTGTGCTCTATCAGGATTAGGGACATATCGCCATGCTCCCAAGAAGCTGGACTTTGATCTTAAGAATCAACCATCACCAACAGCGAAGACTTCCATTGAAGAACCCCCAGTGCTAGAATCGAAAGAGCTCCCCAATTATCTAAGGTATGCGTTCTTGGATACACTTCCGGTGAGTGTTGCGGATGATTCAAGTGAACAACACGTAGAGGCTCTCATCTCTGCTCTGAAGAGGTACAAGAGAGCCATTGGGTGGTTCATTGATGATATCATTGGGATCCTTCTTGGGTTATGTACGCACAAGATTCATCTCGAAGGAGATTGCATGCCTACAAGTAAGCCTCATTATCGTCTAAATCCATTCAGAAAATGATCCACCATCTATCTCGACGAAGTCTAAGTACTCGAGGTAACTATGTCGTGCCGCGACAATAAATCAAGTGCTAGATGGGAGGCAACCCATCGTTCATCGTTTATCGTTTTTCATTCTTTCATTCTAATACGTGTTTTGTTTTTGATAAATAAAAATCCAAAAATAAGAGTCGTGCCACGACCAAAACTAAGGCGCTTGGTGGGAGGCAACCTATCATACTAATCATTTTTATTGGTTTTGAGAAAATGTAGGTGCAAGAGGTATTCAACGAGGAGATCGGTTTCAAATTTTGATTTGGACGTATTGTATGGTAAAGGTGGTAAGTTAGGCATGAAGATGCAAAAGGCTATGGATTGAGCATTGCTTATGACAAAATAGGCATCGAGCAAGGCTAGGCCTAGGTAAAACTAAGCCACGAACAAGGCATGGCCTATACTATAGCCCAAGGTCTCGGAATCTAGTGTGCCATAGCATAGGCGCCGCCCATGCTCAAGTATGCCATAGCATAGGCGCCGCCTATGCTAAAGCATTTGGTCTTTGAATCTCATATGCCATGATAAAGGCGCCGCCTATGGTCACTAAAGGCATTGAACTAGGCGCCGCCTATGCTAGCAAATGCTTTGCATTAGGCGCCGCCTATGACAAGCTTAGGCAAAGCTAAAGGCGCCGCCTATGGTCACTTTTTGTCTCCAAAACCGATTTTAAATGGGTCAAAACCCGACCCATTCTTTTCCTATATAAAGGAGACTTAGTCTTGAAACATAAACACATTGAAAACTTGACCTAGGCGCCGCACATACTCTCCAAATCATCTCAAAACTTTTCTTTTTGCTCTCCCACTTCACAAGAACATCTCTAAAGGCTTCAATCACGTAAGTACTCTTTTGTTCTTCATCTATTTTTCGTAAGTGCTACGTTGCTATGTCTATTATGAATTGCTACATCTTGAAGAAATATTGGTGATGTTAATGTGTTTGAATTGTTGATACAAAACCAAGTGAGTGAACATGTACGTTAGGATACTCTTAACTTGTTTCCGACTTGAATTTGATTTTGATGCATTGTTATACTACTTGCGGAATTGATATAGTCATGAACATTGCATAATCTTGTCACTAGAATGCTTACATGTTAGAATGTCCCGTTCATCGAAATAAGACTTATAGTTGCCTACCGACATAGGAGGTTGTGATTATTGATAGAAACAATACCATGATGTAATCCCTATGTAGTAGTCTTGATATATCTAACATGAAAGTATTGCAAAAATTGCAAGAAGTGTTACATCTCTGAATTTCTTGTTGGAATATAGCCCCTAAAACGTATGTCGATGAAGCCTAAGTAATCGACCACTTTCACTTCACTAATTTGTAACAACAAACTAAGTGTGGGGTGGTACCCCTAATGCTCATTTATAGATTGTATCTATCAAGATGATGCTAACATGAACATTATTTTAGTCTCAGGTACAATGGCACCCAAAGCAAGACAAGGCAAAGATAAGGCTACCACTTCACAAAAAGGCAAGAAAAGAGGCCGAAAAGAGCAAGGAGAATCATCCTCGATGCAATTACCACGCCGCATGTTCGGAATAAAATGGGTTCTTGAGGAGGAATCAAAGGAATGGTATAGGAACAACAAAGAAAGAAAATATGTTCATGTAGACTTGATAAACAAGGAAAGCCTAGCAAAGAAAGAACCGCGCATGTTGTCCAAGATCATGGCATTACATCTGGATTTCATCTTCCGAGACATGGGAGAATGCAATCTCGATTTAACAAGAGAATTATATGCCAACTGGTCACCGAAAACCACAGGAAGCGAGGTCAAGATTCGGGGCCAAGTTTTACAACTCAATGCGGATTTCTTCAACTCCTTTCTTGGCTTGCCTTCAGTCGATCCATCACCATTCAAGGAGCTGTACAGGAGACCTCCATATAGAGCTATTCGACACACACTCTATGGAACAAGATCCATGGCACGCTGGAGTAGACACAAGGACACTGGTCGACACAACACCTTCCCATATGCTCCTTTGAATAAGGAAGCAAGGATATGGTTGCGTATTGTCAACTCTTGCCTCATACCAGGGACTCAGTACACCAAGATAACAAAAGATAGAGTGTTCTTGGTATACGCATTGATAACGAATGCCCCTATCAACATCGGGGCAATTATTCGTTCCACAATGCGGAAAGCTAGGCTACATAAGAGGTCCCACTTCAGTTTTGGCAACCTGTTGACTGCAATACTAAGGAAAGAAGACATCGAAGAGGAACCGGCTGATCACAAACTCCCACACAACATAAAGAAGGTTGACCTCACGAAGGTTAAAGATGCTGAAACCACTCATGGAGTCAACCTTACCACTTCAGAAAGGTATGCTCGCGACAAAAGCTTCTTCCGCCATTTATATGGCATGATGAAGTTTACCATGATAAGCGGGGGTCGTGTTCCAACTGCTGCAAAGCTCCAACAGTTGGATTATGACTACCCAATGAATGAGCATGCGAGGGCGATGTGTGGAGAAGGTGTATATTTTGAGGAACCTTTTGATGACGACATGCCAACCGATGATGATCGACGAATGCCAGACTCCGACGTGGAAGAGAACTCTGATGACGACGACTCTGATGACGATTCCGATGCAGAGGGTATGACCCTAGACATAGAGGATGAGTCCGACTAATCAGGTTCTTCTTAGTTATTTTTCACTGAGGGCAGTGTGTCCCGTCTAAGTGTGGGGTGCTGGTATTTGCATGCTATACTTCTCTATCCATATTTGCATTTATTTATGTGTTTTTTTAGTAGTAAAATCTTTTTAGCTTCGCATAAAATTATTCTAACAGGCAGCATGAGATTATAACAGGAGTATGTGCTACAATTATGACTATTGAGACGTTTAGGCTCTAATTGTGACTCACTATGTGATATTGTGTGGTTCAATTCCTTCATCTGTTGGGGTAAGAGTCTATACTACTCCCAATAAAGTCGACCATGTGCCTTGTGTGTGTGAGATTAATAGTATATTCTATGTTTGCGGCTGATGCTAGAACTTGCCTGGTATGTATGCAAAGCGAAAATAAAGAGTGTAAGTTTAGGAGATGATTTAGGCATTTCTTTTGCAACCTATACTTGTTTACCTTCGTTTTACCTACCCGTGGACATCATCTTAGTTAACCCCTTTTGAGCCTTTAGTCTATTTTCTTTGACAAACCTCATATGTAAGCCTAATCCATTTTTTCAAGACCATAATTTGATCCAAATTCCTAAGTGCTTTAAAGTGAAAAAAAAATCATGTGACAAAATAAGAGGAAATTGGGTGAGTATGATGCTTTAGAATGCATTGGTGCTTGAAATTGCTATGAAAAAAGAAGTGCTATCATAAGAGGTATGTTATGAAAAGAAAAAGGAAGAAAAAACTGAAAAGTTAGTCATGTTTAAAATCGAAAAACAAAAGAGGAGAAAAAGGGTGGTAGAATAAATGAAAGAAAGGTTGTTAGAAAGAAAAGTGTTAATGACACAATGTGATGTATTAAAGCGCTTAGGAACATAGTCACTATTTCTGGCCAAAATAGTCCTACCCGTCCCTTAGCCTACATTACATCCATCAAAAGACCTATTTGATTCTAAGCTTAGCATTCTGACATTTAGTGGAGCATTACACTAAGGGAAAGCCTATGGTCATCAGTTGCTGCATATGAATTCTTTGTGAGAGTGAGAGCAAGGATATTTTGATACCCATGTTTGAAAAATATGCTATACTTGTGAGTGATTATGGGTAATATATTGTGAGAAACACATGGTTGATGAGTTTTGGGTAGTAGTGTATGATTCTTTGTGCCTTAACTTTTGAATATGAGTTGACCACCATCACGAGTCTATGTTGGAGGCTAAATGGTCTCTACTAATGATCGGAAAACTACTCTTTGTTGATAATTATTGTGCTTGTCTTGACGAATATTTTATGTTGTTGTTGTGAAACCCTAAGTTGATGTTTAGAGGGACATGATATTTTGCTTGAGGATGAACAAAGCTTTAAGTGTGGGGTGTTGATGATAGGCGAATTTACACGCCTATAGCACTATAGTTTGCCCATATTTTAGCCTAGTTTTGAGAACAAATTATATATTTTATGCACTTTTAGTCCATTTTCCTGTAAGTGAGCTAACGAACATGATTAGCAAAGTTTCAGGTATAAATGATGCAGAATTCAGCATTTCATGGATAACTTGACGCCAATGAAAGCTTCACGAAAGGAGAAAAGCCAATCTTGGACGCCAAGGACTAAAGATGGCGCATGGAAATTCTGTCCCGGGCTAAAACAACATTTTTGAAGACTTTGGGGACTAGCAGTAACTTATTAGGATTAGGATAATGATACATTAACCTAGTACAATTGGGTTAAGTATTACATTAGCTTGTTAGGATTAGGATAATGATACATTAACCTAGTACAATTGGGTTAAGTATTTCATTAGCTTAGTAGGATTTGGTTAAGCATTTCATTAGCTTAGTAGGAATAGGATATGGGTATTATAAATACCCTATCTTGCTAGAGATTTTAAGACATCTTCTTACATTCAATTCTATTCTATTCTACTTCTAAGACATTCTAGTTCTAAACAATCATTCTTCCATTGATTCTATTTTTTTTCTTCTATTCATCTATTCTTAAATTCCACAACAAGAGAAACGTTACTTTGCTAAGGGATTCACGCCTAACGCCTACCACACCATTACAAATGTGAAATCTTTATTGTGGTATAACAACAATGTCAATTGTGATTTCCTTCGCACTCATGGGTAACTAAACTTCTCTGTTGGGGATATGGAAGCCGAATGAGATACTATCTATTGCTGTGAGTTTGTGAGTTCGTGACACATATGTTGCTTATATCATTATTCTCTTCATGTTAATCTAAATTCTTTGTGGTTGCAAACGCAAGAATACACCAGTATAACATTTAACTTGTTCGAAAGAAAGGTTATCTGTCTGGAAAAGAGATAATGTCAAGGTAGTAGGGTCCCATCCCCTATTAAAAAGTTAGTGCCATAAATGGATTAACCTCTTGGAGAATTCGTACCGTTAGACACGCTTTAAGCTCGAAAGAGTTAAAGTGAAATAATCCTCGAATAGGTCGAAAGACGCCTGGATTTACCATCGAATACAATTCTCTATAAGCAAATGCATGTCTGAATTCAACACACTCATAGTCAATAGAGACATATAACTCAGAAGGTGGACATAACCCCAACTCCTCAATTCTCATTGTTTCACAACCTACTAAACATTCTTTCTTTTTACTTTGCTATTTTCAGTTTTTTCTTTAATAATTTGGTTACACATTACGAACCCCCCTTCTTACGAGACTTGCACTAAAAGTCTAGTAATCATTGCTTACTTGTTGACCAAGCTATTCCCTGTGGGATCGATACCCAACCCAGGTTGGGTTCTATATTTGCTAACGAACGCTTTACACTCCTACGAGAGCTGTAGATTGAGCGTTATCAGTTATGAAAACTTGTTACTTAGTTGTTTACATAAATTCAGTGTCTTCAGAATGATTTTAGATAAACCATAAGCATTATCATTCAGTCAAGTTATTTATGATCAGTTTTTTATTCAGTTAATCTTAGTTCAGTCCAGTAATCAATGTTAGTTTAGTAAGGAGTAGGATTTAGCATGGAGCGACCCAGGGATGGGGGCTCACCTGTCAGTCGAGGGTGGGACCTTTAGTAGCGGTCCCTTAGTTCCAAAACTATGTAGCCAGCATAGGTTAGAGATATCAACCTTCCAATTGAGGGTTGATAAAGTGTTTACCTACCTGTTGAGGGTAACACATATCTTATTAGAGCACCTGCCAAATAAGGATAAATCATTAGTCCTTCAGGATATTAGTTTAGTGGATCCATACAACCATTTTTATTACCTGTGACACAGTACTAACATCCTTCCAACTGGGTTTCGGGTTGGACCCTATTTAGCTCAGATTGGGGCATGTCGATTAGATGATACCTCTTATAGTCTCAATTCAGTATTCAGTACAGAATTTAGTTCAAGTTTGCTTGACCAAAGCATATAGATTAACAGTTATTCAATTATCAGATTTCAGTATTTTAGCTTACAAATTATCTTAGAAATAATACATGCATGGTCAAGCATTCTTAAATTTTACAACTCTTATGTGTTTTGCTCAGCTATTTCATGCATGCATACTCAATTATTTCATATTATTCAATTAGTCATTAGCTAATACACAGTTAACCCATGCATTTCAACCTAACCTCATCTCATATACCAGTACATTCAAAGTACTGATTGCATACTTTTTCTTGCTTTGATATCTTATATCATAGGTTTAGATGCTTAGTTTCATAACCGTGCTTAGATAGTTCAGTTTATCAACAACAACAGTTGTGGTGAGTTCTCTTATGTCGAGGGCTTGTTATGTTATTTCAGTATTTCCACATTTCTTTTCAGTTAGTTCAGTTTGGAGTTAGTTGGGGCCGGTCCCATCAACTCTTCAGTTAGTTAGAGGCTTTCAAATATTTTTGGTCATTCAGACATTTAGTAAGTTTATCAGTTGTTTTGATTATTCTTTTTAGTATATCATTAGATATTCAGACATATGATTTAAATAGTATTTTTTAAGTATTTGAACCTTATGGATTTATTCATCTATTTTCGCACATGTTCATTATCAGTATATTATTCACTGTTCACAAGAGGTACCAGTCCATGGGTTAGCTTGTGGTCACTTATGACCCTAAGCACCATTGTCACGACTAGGGGTAGCCTCGGGTCGTGACAAAAAAACTCAAAAATCTTGGTATGAGAGATTGAGTACTTATTAAATAATAACTTTCAGAGAAGAAAAATAGATACAACTCTTTTCATTCAAAAATTGAACTCTAGATTTCTTATCATACAAATATTATATTATTTTGTATAGTCCTAACATTTTCTTGTGCGAGAATTTTTCAAATCTTATGAAAGGAGAATTTGAAATGAGACTCATGAGAGGACTCACATTATTTCTGGGATTACAAATCAAGAAGATACCTAAAAATCCTTTATTATCCAAACCAAACACATAATAGAGCTTATTAAAATATTTTGAATAGAAAAAAGAGAAAGTTTTTGGAACTCCAATGAGTCCCTCAACAAATCTCGACTCAGATACATCCAGAAAATATATTGATTGAAAGACATACAGAGGAATGATTGGATCACTACTCTACATGATCACAAGCCGAACAGACATTATGTTTAGCGTTTGCAAGTGTGCTAGGTTTCAGTCGACTCCCAAGGACTCCCACCTAACTGCTGTCAAAAAGATCATTCGATATTTCATTGGGACTTAGGACATTGGACTATAGTACCCTCATTTCTCAAATTTTGATTCAATTAGTTACTCAGATGCTAATTTTGTAGGTGACAAAAGTAAAAGAAAAAGCACTAATGGAACTTGTCAAATTCTTAGTAATGCCTTAATTTTACGACATAGTAAGAAATAGTCTTTAGTGGCTCTAAAGCTAAATACATAGCCATTGAAAATTTTGGTACTCAGATTCAATAAATTATGCATCAATTACTTGACTATGATTTATCATTTGAATTTGTTCCTATCATGTATGATAATACTGGTGCAATTAGGTTATCCAAGTACACAGTGTGTCATTTTAAAGCTAAGTATATAGATATTAAACATCATTTTATTTGTGATGATGTTGAAAATGGTGACTTTATGTAAATCTTCGTTGACTCAGAAAAAAACTTGTTGATATTTTTATGAAACTCTTGCTTGAAGATCACTTTTGTTTTCTCTGAGAAAAACTCGATATCACATGTTTTACAGAAAAATAATACTCCTATAGTTTTTCCTTTTATACTTTCTTTATAGAAGTGAAATATTTTGCATGAATAAAATCTTTTACATTTGGAGTCATATCCCTTTACCTTCTTTACACCTTTTTTTCATCATTAGCCCTATTACTCTATCTACCTACTCAACGTCTCTAGTCACCTTGTGTGTACTAATTTCTATTACCTTTTTCTTATCTCAAAGCCTAAAACCATTCCACTTCATTTACTTCAGTCTAGTCTCACACTTTCTTCTTTCTGAATCTTCATCTTCATCATTTCTTCATCCCCTATTTCTGTAACACCCTAAAATTTTTGGCTAGACATTGAACCTTCTTTCCTACGTGTGTAAACTCTAATTCAATGATTTTTATTTCAAAACATGTGTCATTATCATTATCCTAGTTTGAAGAGTGCTTATTAGGCGAAAAATGATCATAGGAATCACTTAGAGCAAAGTTGCACTAAGAGCCTTTGATTCAGACAAATTTTGGTCTTTAATTCTATGAGGATCAACTTTGTACATGTATAACCTCTTACATATGTTGAATTTTTCATATATAGACCCATCAAATTATATATAATTGAATTATCTTTCCAATGATACCAATTTCTCCTTAATCCGATACCCAGGCAAAGCTATGACCATTTTTGTAAAAAACAATAAGAGTCAGCAATAGGTTCGCACCGTTTAGGATATTCCCCCAAAATAGGATTTGTACTGAGTAGGCTATTCCTTCGAAATAGGGTCTGCGCTGCATAGACTATTCCCCAAAATTATGGTCGCGCTACATAGGCTATTCTTCTAAAATAGGGTCAGTCCGCGCTGCATAGGCTATTCCCTCGAAATAGGATTTGTTCCGCATAGGATATTCCCCGAAAATAGGGTCCGCGCCGTGTAGGATATTCCCCCAAAATAGGATCCACACCGCATAGAGTATCCCCCCAAATTAAGGTCCTCATCGTGTAGGATATTCCCCCGCTATAGGGTCCGGAATGTAGAGATGTTGTATTTCCAATTTAAAGATTTAAGGATCCAAGGGGTAATTTGGTCCTTTTTGCTAAACCCTAGTCATCTGAAACATGACTTATAACACTTAAAAGGGAATTATTTGCCCAGTATCCTCAAAACTACTCACATAGAAACCCTCCCCCTTCCCAAGAACGAGCAATTCATGCCTCTCTTTCGAAGAATAAGAAATTCAACTTTCTCTCCAAGAATTCAAGTACCCAATATCTAAACTCAAGTTTTTCTTCAAGGATTCAAGTAATTAAGGTATGTGGGGTATTCATCAGTGGGTTTCTTTCACCCATTAAGACTAAAAACCCTATTTTTTGTTTAAAGTATGAATTATACTCTAATTTATGGTCAAGTGCAATGTAAATCATGAAATTTATCTATGTTTTCCTTATTAGTTTCATTCAAGCCATGCTAATGATATTTTCCATGAGAGTTTTTGCTCTTACATGATTTAAGTTCCAAACCCCCATGTCACATTTAGTCAATACCATGTCAAATTCTCAAACTTATCCTTTAACTATATAAACATGATATCTTCCCAAGGTTAACTCACTCTCATGTTCAAATTTATGTAATTTATTAGGTCATTGAAATATCTAATGTTTTGGGTCTTTGAATTATAACTTAATGTCATTGTTTAAAGTGTTATTATCGAATTTTGTATTCATTCAGTGCTGACAGGTTATGAACACCCGATAACTATGTGTTATTATATTTTTTTAAGTAACGAGTCAGTCAGAATCATGATTTTATTCCCATATCCAGAATATCATTTTTATAACAAACTCACCAGTATTACTTCATGTAAAATACATTAGTTTACATATTTATGGTTACTTTAGATTATGCATGCAATGTCAGTTTTTAGAATACCATGTTTGAGCATATCATTTATCAGTGTATGCACCAATTCAAGATTCCAGTGTCAGTTCAGTTGGGAGTAGGATTTAGCACCGAGTGAATGCAGGGATGGCGGCTCCGCCACTAATTTAGGCAGAGTCATTAGTAGAAATCCCTAAGTTCTAGAACAATGTAGCTAATATAGGTTTTGTGAGGTCTTCCTACCAGTAGAGGGTTGACATTCTCTTACGGGAACTTTCCAGTAGAGGGTGACACCCTAGTCCTTCGGGACATCAGATTACTAGATCCAATAGCCATGTGTTAGTACCCGTGGCAATGTACTGACACCCTTCCAACTGGGGTTACAAGTTAGACCTTGATGAGCTCAGATTGGGGTATATCAGTTGCATGATAGCTCCGACAACTTTAGTCAGTACTCAGTCTATACAAGTTCAGGTTTGCTTGACCAAGTAATCAAATTTTCAGTTATTTAGTTATTCAGATCATTTAAGTACATGTTTTACTTGGTTTTCCTTTGTCAGTTCTACATGTTCGTATTTTTATGCTCAGTATTCATACACGATCCTCAGTACATTTGACAGTCTATTCAGATTTACATGAGATTTACATATGGTATTCATGTTTTACCGCTTGCCATCTTATAGAATTATTTTTAGCTCATGATTTATAAAATCTCACTATGACTTATAGTTTTCATGTATAGCTATGTTTAAATAGATGTTTTAGTAAATAACTTATATAATTAGTTCTAAAGCATGTTTTAAATATTTCCATAATTTAGTGCATGTCTCCTCATACTCATTACATTATAGAAGTACTAACCCACATATATTTCTATGTGCTACAACATCTCATAATGTAGGTACTAGATGTAGTCCCCATAGTTGGGTTAGACAGTTGTTAACATTCAGCCAGCAGGTGATGAGTTCCCTTATTTTGGGGACTCTAGTCTATTGAAGTTCATGTGTTATATTTTAATTATTCATATGTATTTATTAGTGGTAGTTGGAGACATTTTCTAGCTATCTATAGTCAATACAGTAGAGGCTTCATAGATAGTCAGTTAGACTCATTACATTTAATTCAAGTTTCTTTCTTCAATTTTATCATGATGTAAACTTTATCAGTATTACATTTATTTAGACTTTCTCATGATCAGGTTTTCACATAGTAAATTTAGTTTTTATTTAATTTAAATTAGTTGCTCAAGTAGTATGCCTGTTCATGGGTGAGCTTGGGATCACTTGTGGTTCAAAGAACCGTGTTATGACTAGGGGGAGTCTTGGTTTGTGAAAAAATTGTTATCAGAGCCCAGAGTTCAAGTTTCCTAAGGTGTCTATGAAGCCGTGACTAGAAAAGTCTTGTAAAATGGTATGGAGACGTCTGTACTTTTCTTTGAGAAGCTACATGGAATTTAAGAAATGTTTCCCTTTTTTCATGTCTTAGATAGTGTATTAGAAGCATTCTTTAAGGAACTTATGAAGATTCTTACGTTAATCCATTCATGCCAACTCTTCCTTATTCTTGAAGAAATAGAAATAGACAAGCATAAATCTTTACAGATGGAGTTTCCTCAGACAGTTCCCACAGACAGTTATGGGATTGCACGCAGGCTCACAAGTATCCTATCAGTGCATTTAAGTTCTGAATTTTGAAATATTTCATTCATGTTCATGACTATATAAAGACATTGATGATAGAAGACACACAAATAACTTCACAGGAAACTCTCCATTTATATCAATATTTAGTCTTCATAGAACTTTGTAATTCTCAATTTACAATAGTCACAAAGAAGAAAAAGATCGATTAAGCTTAGGTATACTAGTTGAGGCTATTTCATAACATCTGAATAAAAGATTACGAATCAGAACTTGTCCAACTACTGTAATTCCATTAATAGCTCAAAAGAAAAATCTTGCAACCTAAGGGGACTGGAGTAGGCACCACATCGGTGATCCAAAACTAGCATAAATCTCTGTGTTCTTTCATATTTATTTATTTATGCTTTTGTTTTATTCTATGTTATCGAGTATACTAACCTACAGGCTAGTTTACTGTCAAGACTTATCAGTCGACTCAGAAAATATTTCGATTCATCCCCTCTCTTGAATTTCACATGATACCAAAGAATATCGATTTACTATGATAGTATCATGGAGGATTGAAGAGTGTCTTATTGAAAGTTGATACCAATTCCAGTGAATGGATATACCGTGATAGTATCATGGAGGGCTCACTGAAAGATTGAGGAAGATATTAATGATACCATAGTAGTATATATATATATACATACATCTATATATATATACATATATATACATACATACATACATACATATATATACATATATATACATACATATATACATACATACATACATACAGACATATGTATATACATACATATATATATATGTATATACATACATACATATATATATATATATATATATTTGTATTGCAATGGTATCATGAAGGTCTCACTGAATGATTGAAATCGTCATTAATGATATCATGGAGGTTGCCCAAGGACTGAAGCATACATCAATAATACGATGATGGTATATAGATATACTGTGATGGTATCATGAGGGTCCTATTATGGATTAAATCAAACATTAATGATACCATGACAATTTATAGATATACTATGATGGTACCATTACAGACTAAAACAAATCTCAATGATACCATGAGAATATATTGATGTACTGTTATGGTATCATGAAAGTTTAACTGATGGATTAAAGCAGATATTAATGATATCATGATGGTATCATGGAATTCCCACCAAGTATTTGAGAAGAAGTCAATGATACCATGATGGTATATCGATATATTGTGATGGTATCATGAAGGTCCTACTAATCATTAACGCAAACATCAATGATATCATGATAATATCTAGATATACTGTAATGGTATCATTATAACAATATATTGATATGCTATGATGGTATCATGGAGGTCTTACCGAAAAATTAAAATAGACTTTAATGATACCATAATTGTATATTCTATTATGGTATCATTCAAACTAAAGAAAACTTTAGCATTACCATGTTAGTATAGATACTGTAATGGTATCATGGGAATCTGACTGAAGAATTGAAGCATACATTAATGATACCATGATGGTATATAGATATAATGTGATGATATCATAAATATCCCACTAATGATTGAATCAAACATCAATAATTTCATGAAAGCATATAGATATACTGTGATGGATAGAAAAAAGGAAATAGAAAAAATAAAACAACAAACTACAGAAGAAATACGAAAAATAGAAGAAACTAAAAATAGTAGGATTCCTGAATTAGAAAAAAAATTACAAATGTTAAAAGATCTGTGGATTGAAATAGATATCAATGATACCTTGATTGTATATAGATATATTGATATGATATTGTTAAATACTAAAGCAAAATACAAGGATACCATGTCAGTATATATATATATACATATATATATATTGTGATGGTATCATAGAGGTTCGACTAAGGATTCAAACAGACATCAATGATACCATGACAGTATATGGATATACTATGATGGTATCATTACTGAAAGAATAAAAGAAGAGAAAAACAAATAAAAAGAAAAAAGAAAAGATAATCAAATAAATTATATATAAATAAATAAATATAATAAATAAAAATAAAAAAATTTAAAAATATGAAATTAGCTTGTGCTGAAAAAAATAAAAAAATATTATAATTTGAGGAAAAAATAAGCGAAAAAGGAGAAAAAAAGAATAAAGAAATCCACGGAAACAAAAAAAAGGAAAAAAAATTGAAAATAAAGAGAAAATAGAAAACACAAACATAGAAGGAACCAATAAAGTAAATAAAGTGCAAAATAAAAATAAAAAACATATCAAAGTAAAAAAAGAGAAAAATAAAAGGAGGAAAAAAAGAAAAAAATAGGGAAAAAAATAAATAATAAGGAAATAAACTAAAAAAGGAAAGGAAAAGAAACAAAGAATTTGAAAAATAAAAAAAATAAAAAATAAAAGGAGCCACGAAAGGAAAAAAAAAAAGAGACAAATAAAAGCACAACAAAAGGAAAAGATAAAATAATAAATAAATAAACCAAAAAAGAAATGAATTGAAAAGGAGCAAGAAAGAAAGAAATTAAAAAGCAACGACGAAATAAAAAATAAAAAAACCAGTAAATGAAAAAAGGAGAAAAATAGCTGCCGGAAAAAAGTAGAGAAATAAATAATTGAATAAAAAATAAATGAGAAAAAAGAAAAAAAGAAAGAAAGATGAAGAAGAAAAAGGTATAAAAAACATAAATTGAATGTGAATTAATTTATGATGTAAAAAGAAAAAAAAGGAAAAAATATTTTTTAGAAAAAGAAATATAAACGAACAAAGAAGCATAAGAAGTAAAAAAAAAAAAAAACGAGCGAAAAAAATTAAAATAAGAAAAGTAGAGAAGTAAAAGAAAAGTAAAAGGAACATTTTATGCAATTAGTTTAGGAGACATTTTATGTAATGAGACATTTCATTGTAAATAGTCTGCTTGATGTACTTTTTCCATAAAATAACCTAGTTGGTCTTGGTCCCGAGCTATAACATGTCGGGGTAAGCTACATATAATTTTCTTTTTGAATATCTAAAATAATACAATATTAATTTTATTTGGATGTTATAAAAATTGTAATTTATAAATTGTTCAAAGTAAAGACCATGCTTTAAGGAGTGAATTTTTAAAAATTGAAGTCATAGTAAAAAATTCTAGTTTATAATTTATGTTAAGTGATAATAAAAGTGAAGAAGATAATTTATATAAAAAATTCAAAGTTATTGTTATACTGGTCTTTGTATTTAATAATAAATTGGTGTGATATTATCGGCTTAGGGTCATTAATTGAAATGTTTGAACTGTAACAATTCAGTAAGGATGAGCTATCCAGCCAACCATGCCTTGGTTAGTTCAGTCTAATTCTGAAATGGCTGACCCTTTAACTTCCTTTATACCGGGGTGCATCGTATGTCCAGTATATCTAACTGACTAGTAAGGTGCACTTTGGAACTCTTTACTTCTTTTCACAACTTGTAGGTCCTTTTCTACTACGTTGGCTGTGGGTGATGGAAATGGTGGGGGTGGATTATAAAGTGAAGAGTACGTGGACTGATGGGGTGGGGATTGGGGTAGTCGACACTAATAGACTTAGAATGTATGTTCAAATTTATATTGTATATTCTTAATGTTTTGGATTGATTTGGTTTTGAAGAATATCGCCACTAAATATTCTGATGTCACGACCCAAATGGTCATGAGTGGCACCCACACTAATCTTTCTGTGGGAGAACCATCTAAATCGAACCTTTACCCAGGCACTTAGTCAGTATTAAGATGATGATATCATAAAATTAACATAATACTAATAATTCAGGACTAATCGTTATTAAAATACTTACTAAAATCCTCAAGACCCAAAAGTCATCGTACAAGAACTACTAACAAATCACGTCTGAAAAAATCTTCACATAAAGTAAATACGGAATATTTCATTGTCCGAAAGATGGACAATAAAAAATAAGATGACCCATGGCAGTTTGAAGACGGAGTGCTCACCCTTTGGATCAAGATCTGCTATCAACTCTAGAGGTGAGGTCGTGTCTGAGTCTCTGAAAAACTTTATGCACTCAACAAAAGAGGAGTACAGGGTAGTATCAGTACAAACCACTATGTACTGGTAGGCATCATAGGCCAACACAACTTAATAGGATGTACACAACAAAATTAGAAAAACAAGTAGACAGGCATCATCAACTAACAAATTCTCATTGAATCAACAATACAACAATAACAGGTCAACAGTACTCACAAACAAGACACATAACTATCAAGAGTATCCATCATACGATAAACATCCACAGAATCAACACAAGTATGTACACACATGCTATGAGATTTATTTTTGCCCAAATAGTCATGACCTGCAGGGAACAATCTATGTTCATGTACCATACCGGCGTGGTACCCGATCCAACATAAATATAAACGTACTGGCGTGGTACCCAATCCAACATAAATATAAATGTACCGGCGTGGTACCCGATCCAACATAAATATAAACGTACCAGCGTGGTACCCGATCCAACATAAATGTAAACGTATCGACATGGTACCCGATCCAACATAAATGTAAACGTATCAGCGTGATACCCAATCCAACATAAATATAAACAAGTATTATCAATATCAATTTACACAACCTCACAACATACAACACAATATACCAAGTTTATAAGTACACTTAAAGTCATAAGACAATTCCATCAGGTCAATTTTCAATAAACATTTATACACGAATCAACAACCCAAACATCAACAATTTCAAGCATGTCCGAATACCAATCCACAAGTATCCAATTTAGGAGCATACACACAATTGAGTCAAGTCTAAACTCCAATTAAATCATAACCTACCTCGATCGAAGAATTCAAAAGCAAGCTAACTTGTGAGGGTCTTTCCCTACCGTAAAGCCTCCAAACGATCTATATCTATTCAAAATATAATCTCCATAAGAATACAAATCTAACGACACTCGTACCGTTACATTTATTTTGACTTAAAAATATAATTAGATTATAATTTCTCTATCTGTTTTAGTATCATATACACAATATGACCATATAATCACCTACTGTTGCCAATGTTAGCGTCAAAATTTAACAATAATAATTTTAAATCCCCAAAAATCTGCAATAACGACCATTAATAATATTAATTTACGCCCACAATATCTATTGCTAACTCCAATTATAAATCGAACCCCTGAACACTTTTGCAATAGATTATTATCTATCTCGCGATTTTCATGGCTTTAACTAGGACAAAACTCATTCATGACCCTTGACCAGCCAACCTTTTGTCCATTTTTTGTCAATTACAATACACCTGCCAACTTTTGCCAATTATATTTACACATATATATTTTGGTACATTCACTTTTTCACACAGTAGACAGCCTTTTTACACCACTCACCCCTCTATTCACTTCCCACAATTTAATCTGTGCAAGAAAACTTAATCTATCATTCTTGCATGGCACAAAACTAACAACATAAATAATTGATAAGAAAAATCTCGTGCTAACCTGATACGGAAGCCTCCACCACGTGAAAAGAAAAGAATAGAGAAAATAATGATGCAATTGTTCTGTACCTCCTTACCTTAACTATCTGATGTTATTATTATTAATATACGATAAATCCTTTCACTTGAACTCATTTTTGTAGTGGCCACATAAGTAAGTAAATTATAGTTTTGACCCACTAAGTAACTAATTAACTTAATTATTTAAAATATCCAAAACTTAAATAAATTCTCAAGATTTAGTCGGAATGACATAGAAATACATTAAATATGTACATTGACTAAAAGTACATTCCGAACATATTGAAATTACTACGACACTAAACCGAGGTCGTCTCGATCAAAGATTGATCACGATTGGGTTTAACTTTATTAAAACTCAATAATTCAACTAATGACTTCAATAACCCCGAACACCTTAAGAATTGGTGCTACTCCTCCCGTGATTCATAATCCACGTATACAAACTATGGTGAGCGCTAAAAATAGAGAAGATGAGAAAATTCCACAAACGACCGAGAGGGTCGTTACATCTGAGCTTTAAGAAACTTGTTGGAAAAGATAAAGAGGTCTATAAATTTTAGGATTTTGGGTTGAATCTAATAGTTATTAAATATTGAGATTGCTATTAGAAGGTTGTATAGAAAATTTAGAGTTATTAAGAGTTGATTTGAAAGAATTTCGAATAAAATTATAAAAATGTGTTGATGAATTTCTACACATTAAGTTATGACAACTGTTAGGATTTAGATAAAAAATCATGATGGATCACAAAAATTTTATCCATAAATGCTAAAGTTATTTATTAAGATTTGTCACAAAAATCCTGACAATGACCATAACTTATTGTTAACCAAGTCTTTCTAAATATCAAATAAGAAATCACGATGACTTGCTAAGATTTGTTCCAGATTATGATAAAAATCCCACACGAACGTCATTCTAAGAGGAGTGACATGAGAGTGTTTCTCGAGCTAAGGAGGATCTCACAAATGATGTAGCGTTTGTTAGGCAGTCCTTACCTTCTACTCACAACAAATACAATGGTGTATTATCTAACGACTCAAACATACCACCATGTCCTAGTTATGAAAAATTTGAACATAAAACAAAAAATATTTTTTGTTAATCGGGTATCTTGAATGGTATATGATAAGGTGGAGGAAAGACTAATGAATGTAGTTGTGGTGGATGATTTAGAAGCTTTGGTAATTTTGAACGTTGAATTTCAGCAATATTGTACAAGAAATCACAACAAATGGCAAGACAGAGACAGATGTGAATGCTTGGATGGGGTTATATAGTGACCAATAGAGTGCACTATAATCTATGGTTAATTGCTATAATTGCACTACTGGTTGTGGAATTGCATTGGACGGGGTTATCCAATGACCAATGGTGTGTGCTTTTATCTATGCTTAATTCCCACAATAAGAATCATGAAAAATTGACAGGTAAGGTTCTTGAAATTTGTTGGATTATTAACACAGGGAATCTCACTATATGAGTGTCAATGCTCAGTTATTTAGTGACTTATGCGATGTGCCATCACATTTGAACTGTTATACTTGGAAATAATATGAAACTGCCCCATCTTCTCTATGTACCCCAGTTAAAATGCAATTTAATTTCCGTGTCTAAGCTTACCATTGGAATAATTATTTAGTCATATTTTCTGACAAGCTTTGATATGTGATTGAACTTTGAGGATAGTTAGTAGTGTGGGTAAACAATGCGATGGGGTACATTATTTCAAGGCACAAACACAAGCATATAACATCAATAAGATGGACTATTTTGATTTATGCAATCATAGGCTTGGTCATCCCTTTGATACGATAGATTTTCATTATCCTGAAATTAGTAGTCGTAATAGAGTAGATGAGTTGTGTAGTGTTATTTTAAGATCAAGATATACATGCAAAAAAATTTCTAATAGTATGAATAAAAGTGTTGGCTTATTTGAATTAATTCATTGTAATGTATGGGGCTCTTATCATATTTCTTCTTATTATGGTGCTATATTTCCTTACTATTGTGGATGAGTTTCATCATGGTGTGTTAGTATGCTTAATGGCCAAGAAAAGTGAGGTTAAGCATAAGATAAAAGAATTTTGTTCCATAGTTATACTCAATTTGAACAATAGGTGAAAATACATAGAAATGATAATGGTAAGAAGTTCACTTGTCTTCATACCTGAAGGGTTCGGGTAGGTTCCTTCTTAATTCAGGGACCTATTCCCAGATGCACTCACATAATAAGAACTAGGAGATATTTAAAGTAAGAAGCGCAGGAATAAATAAAATAAAGGATACAAAGTTTTTACGAGGAAACTCCTTGCTTAAGGGAGAAAAACTACGACCTGCCTCCAGTATTTCTAAGCTCCACTATACTCAAGAAACTTCTTGAATATATACTCTAAGTATTATCCTCCTAATCCTTCATTTCCTAGTAATAACCCTATTACAAGAAAACACAAGCAAAATCTCTACTTCTTCTACCTTCAACAAACTCTAACTGGACTTCCATAAGCAAACACTAGCTTGAAAAATTACCTAACTCTAGATGATTACAAGAAAAAGGTTTTCACCTCAAAACCTAATACAATAATAAGCAAATGTTAAATATCCAAATACAAAGACTCAACTACAACAAGAAAATAAAAATACAACTTGATAAACAATGAATTTCCTGCTAAAGTGTATAGTCTTTGATTCAAAACTTTAGAAATATATTTTATTGTAAGAATATATAAGTATTGGTTTTCTTGTTGAGGAAGATGAGCAATATATATTGTGAAACACCCTGGTTTTTGTACCTTAGAAAATTTCTTGGAATCTCTGGACCCAATACGACTCGAGGGTAGCCGTATGTTGGGGTACGGATGGTATGGGCCAGTCGTATACTGACCATTGTTGGTTAGTGGGATGGATTTTGGTTACTAAAATGGATATGACATAGGGGTACTAGTCGTATTATTGGTTTTGGATCGTTTGGTTCCTTAACTTAATTTTAGACTTTGTTACTTAGGTTGGATCTAAGTATGAGTGGCTCACTGTGAGCCATAAGCTATGTATGAGTCATACCCAGGACTCATATAGTGTACATGGTCTAAATCTTTCTTGGGTTTAATCTATCAGGGGTGCGGATGAAGGTTATGAATCGTATTCTTAGGATGCGACTTGGCTGGATGAGTCGTTTGATGGACTGTATTAGGTACAAGGGTTTACCACTCGTATTGGAAGGTACGACTCATGAGGGTCAGTCGTACCCCTGGGATGGGATTTTGTTCAACTTAAGTGGAGTTATTCTGGATATTTTCCCACTTATCCTAATAAGGTCCCACGACTTCTAACCTTTTTGGAAGGTTATTTACCCTATAATTCCATTCCTTAACACTAAGAAACTCTTTTAAAAAACTCTATAATTCTCTCAAAAGCTTTTGGGAAAGGAAAGCTAGGGTTTCAACAAGAGGATTTATTTGGGGCTTGTCTTGGTGATTTCTTTCCATCATCATCTTGGTTTAAGACATTTTCTCATCCCTCACTGTTAGTTCTAACGATAAACATGGTTTTTTTGAATGTTTCCATGACTTCATTGATAGTATGATTTTTGTTTTCAAATATGAATTGAGGTTTTTGATATTAAATGGTTAGTTATGGTTTTATATGGTGTTAATTATGCTTTATGTGCATTAATGATGATTTTAGATAATTGGATTGCATAGGAATGGATTATTGGTAATTGGAATTGATTTTGGTTATATTATGCCCCCAATGTGTTTGCCAAAATGCTTATAATAATGTTTTCATTGCATTGAGTATTTTAATAGAACTTTTGTCTGTTTTAAAGCTTGGTAAAAGAATTATGCATGGTTTAAATGGCTTAAAAAGTAAATGGCTAAATAGTTTTGCTTGTGAGGTACGTGAAATCCCCCAAGTGGTTTAATATGGTAAATGAAAGGGCACTTGGTAGTACCCTTAAACCTATGTATGGTTGGCTATGGATAGTACTTGCAAGTATGGCCGATGTAATGATGCCGCCACTAAATGGCCTTGGTCAATAAATGGTTAATAGATTGGTTGGTCTCTTGGTAATGGTTTTAATTGGGTAATAATGGCCAGATGTGTAGCAAATCCATGGAAGGTGGAGCTCCCGGAGGGACCAAAACTGGAAAGTCATAATTGCTGATGTGAGGTTGGTCTTAGTGACCTTGTGCATTTTTTCACACTATATTTTAGGAGATATACTAGTCATCCCAGGTTTTCTTCCCTGGTCATACGTCTACTCGCACTAGGGCCCTTTCAGCAGGGAGAGATAAACCCATATAACCCAGGGGTGGTTTAGGATGGTAAAGCTACACAATCTAGGTAAAGGTTTTAAATGCACGCTAAACCCGACCTCTTTCCCAATATGGTTACATATATTTATGTGTGTGTGTATGGTTGTGTGCATCTGGATGGTTTTACTTGGTTTTATAAATGACATTAATTTATCCTTATCTTGAGATCATGCTAGCGTTCACCCGCTAATCCTTCTACTGGAGGCTGTATACCCATGATATGCAGCAACCAACCATTCTACTCCTCCTACATAGTAATTGACTCGAGGATTAGCATTTGGACTTAAGTGCTAAGCTTCCATCCTTTCAAAAGGCTCCATTTTATGTTATGGATATTTCTAGACACTTTAATTTTATCTTGGATATTGTTTTTTTCCATAGTTGTGGGCATGTCCCAATCAGATTTTATTACTCCTTTGGTTAGAGGTTTTGTGGTTCTGCCATGGGTTGGAATGGGCGGGATTAGTATGGGTGTTAGCCTTGGCATTAGCATTGGTACTGGGGTTTACACCCTTGGATGATATTATTGGATTTTCCATCATATTTTATTATAGGATTAATTATATTATATTTTAGAACATCTTTGGTTATGGCTTGGTTTATGGCCCTTGTTTCGGTGTTGGTTTGGTATGGGATGGTTGGACTCGGTTGGGTCAGTCACGGTTGTGATCCTATCCTAGAGTCTTTATATGAGATGTTACACTATATTGTTAGATGCTTGAGATTCATCCAACTCATGACAGATAATTGGAGGTTGGGTTGGGAAACAGGGGTGGTCTCCGGTCTCGGTCGGACTTGGGACACTCATTATGACAAGGCCCTATTTGGGTTGCGTAAAGTTGGTATCAAAGCCTAGGTTCATGGTCAATTGGGATTCCACAAATCCATTCCATGTAGAATTTCTTTCAATGGTGTGTAGCGCGCCATACTCATAAGGGAGAGACTACAAGGCATTTTGGAATGTCTCACTTTTTTGGTATTCTATTTTCAAGCATGGAGTCTCAGTCCTAGAATCTTTTCTAATCCTTGTTTGTTCTTATTTCAGATCATGCCTCGTAGATCTGGAACACAAGAAAAATCTTCTATCCTATCTAGGGGTATTGCTGAAGGGGTGCATCCTACTTCTGGGGTTCATCTTTGATCTCACGATCCTATCCCTGATAGTTTTGGAGTTCCACAAGTTGCTAAAAGTCCTCCTCAGGGTGAGGTGACTAATGTGGAATTCTGTTAGTCTATTCATATTATTGCTCAGATGGTTGCTGCTTAGGCTGTGTGAGGTATGACTGGTGCTTTGTCTATTGAGTCCAAAAGGGTTGGCTAATTTATGAATATAGGTCCTCCTACTTTTTCTGGGGGAGGATCCACATGGCTTCTTGGATGAAACAAAAAAGATATTTCGAGTGATGCAGGCTACCAATGTGGAGGGGGGTAAACTTTACAGCTTATCAACTTAAGGATATTGCATATGAGTGGTATGAAGAGTGGGACAAGGATAGGGGTGATTTGGAAGAATCAGTCTTGTGGGATACTTTTTCTAAGGCCTTCATAGATCATTTATTTCCCCAAGAGTTGAGGGAAGAAAAATGGAAGAGTTTGTGAACCTCAAGCAAGGGAGGATGTCTGTCAAGAAATATGCCTTGAAGTTTCACCAATTGTCAAGGTATGCTGCTAGTTTAATTGCTGACATGTGGGCAAGAATAAAGAAGTTTCCTTCTAGGTTTAATCGGGATTTGATTTTAGAGAGAAAGACTGCCTTGCTGATTAAATATATAAACATCTCTAGGTTGACTATTCATATTCAACAAGTGGAGGATGAAAAAAGAAAGCAGGCAGAGTTTGTGGATAAATAGGTAAGAGGATAAAGTTTTTTATCAGGTAGGTGCTCAGTCTCAGGGTGGTTGGGATTGTGGCAAATGGCAAAAAAAATAGGGGAGTTCTTGTTCCAAATGGGGGAGTTCTTATTCCTACTCTTCTACTAGTGTTCCTTACTAGGCGGGCGACAAGAGTCATTAAGGTGGGGATAATTTCTAGGCATAGGATGCCCAATCTCTGGAAAGTAGAGGTTAGTCAGTTTTTTCATGCCCTCCTTGTTAGTTTTGTGGTCATCCTTATTGCAGTTATTATGATAAAAGAAGGGATAAATGCTTCAAGTGTGTCCAGGTAGGACATTGGTTTAGGGATTGTCCAGCTAATAAGGTTGTTACGGGGGAGAATAAGATTCATGTAGTCTCATCTTCTGCTCCTACACCTGGTGGTGTTGCATCTACTTCTTTTACTACTCTTGGTTCTAGTGTCAGTTGGAATTGGTTGTATGCTTTGGCATCCCGACAAGAAGCCGAGGCATCACCTGATGTCATTACTAGTACATAATATCTTTTCTCTCGTGACGTATATTGTTTGCTTGATCCAGGATCCACTCTCTCCTATATGACTCCTTATGTGGTTGTATCTTTTGGTTTTGATACGGAAGTTATTTCAGATTCTTTTTATGTTTTTGCCCCAGTAGGTGACTCAATTATTGCTAAGAGAGTCTATAGGTGGTGTGTGGTATTTGTTGATGGCAAAAAGAACTTTCTGGATCTATTTGAGTTGGTTCTGATGGATTTTGATGTCATTCTAGATATGGATTAATTGCACTCTTGTTATGCATCCTTGAATTGTCGGACCCATAGGGTTATCTTAGGTTCCCTGGGGAGCCGGTTATAGAATGGGATGGTGGTCCTTTAGCTCCTATAGGGAGATTTACTTCTTATCTTAGAGATCTGAGGTCAATCTCTAAAGGTTGTCTTTATCACTTGGTCTGGGTTAAAGATTCTAACTCGAAAGGTCCTTCTTTCCAGTCAGTTCCAGTGGTTAACGAATTTTCAGATATCTTTTCAGATGATCTTCCTGGTGTTCCTCCGAATAGGGAAATAGAGTTTGGTATTGATCTAGTTCTAGACACTTATCCAATTTCTATTCCTCATTATAGAATGGCCCTGACTGAGTAGAGGGAACTTAAGGAGAAACTTAAGGATCTTTTAGATAAGAGGTTTATTTAACTTAGTGTATCTCTTTGGGGTGCACCAGTGTTGTTTGTGCACAATAAGGATGGTTCCCTTCGGATGTCATTGACTATAGGCAGTTGAACAAAGAGACGATCAAGAAAAAGTATCCTCATCCAAGGATAGATAATCTTTTTTATTAGTTGCAAGGTGCCATGTTCTTTTCTAAGATAGATCTTCGGTCTGTGTACCATCAACTAAAGATTAGGGAGGTGGATATGCCTAAGAAGGCTTTTCATACTTGGTATGGGCACTTGGAATTTTTGGTAATGTCATTTGGGTAGACTAATGCTCCGGCAACATTTATTAATTTAATGAACAGGGTTTTTCGTTAGTATTTGGATCTTTTCTTATTGTATTTATTATGATATTCTGGTTTATTTGAAAAGTAAGGTGGATCATGCTAATAACCTTTGTGTCATGTTGCAGACCTTAAATGAACAACAGTTGTATGCCATGTTCTCTAAGTGTGAGTTTTGGTTGAACGCTGTAACTTTCTTAGGTCATATTATTTCTAGTGAGGGGATCATGGTAGATCCACAAAAGGTTGTTGTGGTGAAGAAATGGCTTATACCCACAACTCCATCCAATATTCAGAGCATCTTGGGTTTAGCTGGGCATTATAGGCGGTTTGTGGTAATCTTTTCATCGATAGCTACTCCTTTGACTAAGTTGACTCAGAAGAAGGTCAAGTGTTCTTGTTCGGATGCTTGTGAAGGGGGTTTTGAGAAGTTGAAGGATAAGTTAACTTCAGATCCAATTCTAACCTTGTCGGATGGTAATAATGGGTTCATGGTTTTTTATGATGCATCTCGGGTAGGGCTTGGTTGTGTGTTGATGCAGCATGGGAAGGTGATTGCCTATGCTTCCAGGCAATTGGAAGTACATGAGAGAAATTATCCTACTCATAATTTGGAGCTATTGGCGGTTGTGTTTGGTTTGAAATTATGGTGGCATTATTTGTATGGTGTGCACGTAGATATCTTTTCTGATCATAAGAGTCTACAGTATGTGTTCACTCAAAAGGAGCTTAATATCAGGTAGAGAAGATGGCTTGAACTTCTCAAGGACTATGATATGAGTCTTTACTATCTCCTAGGTAAGTCTAATGTGGTTGCTGATGCTCTTAGCAGGTTATCCATGGGGAGTTTGTCTTATGTGGAGGAAGGAAAGCGAGAATTGGTAAAGGATATTCACAACTTGGCTAATCTTGGAGTTTGCCTCTTGGAATCCAAGGATGGTGGTGTGATGGTGCAAGAAGTGGCTCGATCGCTCTTGGTGTCGAGATTAAGGAGAAACAAGTGCTATATCCTATCTTGATGAAAATAAAGAGTGACCTTGGTGGGCAAAAGGTTGTGGTGTTTGACATCGGTGGTGATGGTACTTTATGGTACAAAGAGAGGTTGCATGTTCCTGATGTCGATGGTTTGTGACAAAGGATTTTGCCTGAGTCACTTGAATCACGCTATGTTGTTCATCCCGGTTCGACTAAGATGTATCATGATCTCAAGGAGATCTATTGATGGAAATACATAAAGAGGGATGTGGTTGATTTTGTGGCCAAGTGCATGGTGTGTCAATTGGTTAAGGTTGAGCACATGAGGCTAGGAGTGTTGTATCAAAAAATTGATTTGCCAGAGTAGAAATTGGAAGTGATTAATATGGACTCTGTTACCGGTCTTCCTCGGTCTCAGAATCAATATGATTCAATTTGGGTCATCGTGGATAGGATGACTAAGTCTGCCCACTTTTTGCCAGTGCAGACTACCTTCTCGATGGAGGATTATGTGAAGTTGTATCTTTAAGATATTGTGAAGCTCTATGGGGTGTCTGTTTCAATTATTTCTGATTGTGACACGCAGTTTACATCTCACTTATGGCATTTTTTTTAGAAAGGGTTAGGGACTAAGGTTAGTCTCAGTACTGCTTTCTACCTGCAGAGGGATAGGCAAGCAGAGAGAACTATTCAGACATTAGAGGATATGCTTTGAGCTTGTGTGATTGATTATGGTGTCAATTAGATTAAGCTTCTACCTTTGGTGGAGTTTGCTTACAATAAAAGCTATCATTCTAGTATTGGTATGGCCCCTTTTGAGGCAGTGTATGGTAGGAGGTGTAGATCTCCTATTGGTTGGTTTGAGCTTGGTGAGGTGGATATGTTTGGTCCCGATTTGCTTTACTAGGCTATGGAGTAGGTGGAGGTGAATCAGGATAGGCTTAAGGATGCCCAAAGTTGCCAAAAGTCCTATGCGGATGTTAAGTGTAGAGACTTGGAGTTTAAGGTTGGGGATAAAGTTTTCCTCAAGGTATCTCTAATGAAGGGAGTAGTGCAGTTTGGTAAGAAGGGGAAGCTTATCTCAGGTATGTTGGTCCTAATGAGGTTTTGCGGAGAATTGGTAATGTTGCTTATGAGCTAGATTTGCCTTCTAGATTGAGCTTGGTTCATCCTGTCTTTAATGTTTCCATGTTGAGGAGCTGCATTGGTGATCATTATTTAGTTGTTCCCTTGGAATGATTAGCGAACAAAGGATGTGGCTTCGGTTATGGTTCTTTGGCGAAACTATAAAGTGGAAAAGGCTACATAGAAAGCAAAAGAGGACATGAAGTCCAAATATCTGCTTTTGTTTTCTGCTCCTAGAACTCGTGCAGAAGGTATGTGTTCTTCAAGACATCATTATTTTTTGAGTTTGTTAAATAAAAGATTAATATCTTTGCCTCTTGGTTTTCAAACTTTGTTAAAGATTGGGAATATATTTGATAAGATAATGCAAATGACTCGTGCGTGTGGTGACCCCTACCTTGTCCGTCATTCGGGGATGAATATTTCTAGTGGGGGAGACTGAAACACCCTGGTTTCTGGGCCTTAGAAAATTTACTAAAATTCTGGTCTCTGGACCCAATACGACTAGAGGGTGTGATCCATATGTTGGGGGTATATATATGGTCTAGTCGTATGATGATCAGTGTTGGATGGTAGGTTGGATTTTTGTTATTGGAATGGATACGACTTAGGGGTACAAGTCATATTGGTGGTTACGGATCATTTGGTTCCTTAACTTAATCTTAGACTTTGTTACTTAGGTTGGAACTGAGTACGAGTGGTTCTCCGTGATCCTTAAGCCAGGGTATGAGTCGTACCCAGGACTAGTATGGTGGACAATGTCTAAATCTTTCTTTGATTTAATCTTCCAGGGGTACGGATGAAGGGTACGGATTATATGCTTTGGGTACGACTTGGTTGGATGAGTTTTATGCTGGACAGTGTTAGGTCCAAGGGTTGAGGCTTAGGATACAATTGGAAGGTACCACTCATATTAGAGAGCACGAATCGTGAGTGTCAGTCGTACCTCTGGGACGGGATTTTGTACAACTTAGTGGGGGTATTCTAGACATTTCCCCACTTATCCTAATAAGGTCCCATGACTCCTAACCTATTTGAAAGGTTATTTACCTTATAATTCCATTCCTTAACACTTAGAAACTCTTCTAAATCACTTTATAATTCTCTCAAAAACGTTTGGGCAAGGAAAGGTAGGGTTTCAACTAGAGGATTGATTTGGGGCTTGTCTTAGCGATTTCATTCCATCATCATCTTGGTTTAAGGAATGTTCTCTTCTCTCAATGTTAATTCTAATAAAAGAATGGTTTTTATGAATGTTTTCATGTCTTCATTGATTGTATGATTTTGGTTTTCAAATATGAATTGGTGTTTTTGATATTAAATGGTTGGTTATGATTTTCTATGGTTTTGATTATGCTATATGTGCATTAATGGTGGTTTTGGATAACTGGATTGCATAGGAATGGTTTTTTTATAATTGTAGTTGGTTTTGGTTATATTATGTCCCCAATGTGTTTGACAAAATGCCTATAATAATATTTTCATTGCATTGAGTATTTTTAATGGAACTCTTGCTTGATTTAAAACTTGGTAAAGGAACTATGCATGGTCTAAATGTCTTGGAAAAGTAAATGTATAAATTGTTATTCTTGTTGGGTACATGTAGTCCACCAAGTAGTTTAATATGGTAAATGGAAGGGCACTTGGAAGTCCCCTTAAACCTATGTATGGTTGGCTAGGGATAGTACTTGCAAGTATATACGTATGACGATGCTACCACTAAATGGCCTTGGTTAATAAATGGTAAATGGATTGGTTGGTTGCTTAGTAATGGTTTTAATTAGGCAATAATGTGGAATGAGTAGCAAAGCCATAGAAGGTGGAGGTCCCGGGGGGACCAAAACTGGAAGTCATATTTGCCAATGTGAGGCTGGTCTTGGTGACCATGTGCATGGTGTCACGCTATATTTTGGGGGATGCTCTAGACATCCCAGGTTTTCTTTCCTGGTCATATGGCTACACGCACTGGGGACCTTTTAGTAAGGGGAACTGAACCCATATAGCCCGTGGGTAATTTAGGACGGCAAAGCTACACAGCCTAGGTAAAGGTTTTAAATGCATGCTAAACCCGATCCCCTTTCCCGGCATAGTTATATATATATTTATGGTTGTGTGCATATGGATGGTTATACTTAGTTTCGTAAATGATATTATTTTATCCTTTTCCTGAGATCATACTAGCGTTCACCCTCTAACCCATCTACAAGCGGTAGTATACCCAAGCTATGTAGGAACAAATCGTTCTACTCCTCCTACATAGTAATTGACTTAGGGATCAACCTTTGGATTGGAGTGGTGAGATTTCATCCTTTTGTAAGGCTCCATTTCATGTTATGGATATTTATAGACACCTTGATTTTATATTGGCTATTGGTTTTGGCCATGGTTGGGGGCATGTCCCAACCGGATTTTATTACTCTTTTGGTTAGAGGTCTTTTGGTACTTCAATGGGTTGGAATGGGTGGGATCGGTATGGGTGTTAGCCTTGGCATTGGCATTGGTACTTGGGCTTACAACCTTGGACTATTTTTTTGGTTGTTCCATCATATTTTATTTTGGGATTAATTATATTATGTCTTGGATCATCTTTGGTTATGGCCTGGTTTATGGCCCTTGTTTCAGTATTGGTTTGGTATGGTTGGATTATTTTTATGGGATGGTTGGAATCGGTTTGGTCGGTCACTGTTGTGATAGAGTCTTTATATGAGATGTTACACTATATTGTTATATGCTCGAGATTGAGCCAAGTTAGGGGAGGCGGCTGGAGGTTGGGTTGGGTAACGGGGGTGGTCTCCGATCCTGGTTGGACTTGGGACACCCATTACAACAAGGCCCCAATCCAGTCGTGTCATATTGTGATACAAAAACCTTGGTGGGATCCCATTGGCTGAACCAAATTAGTGGCAACAAATTTTCCCACCAACTTTTATACTTTGTGTCAGCTGTAACTGTTGACCGTGACAGTGGTAGGTGAGCCTAACCTGTTCCCTAATTCGTAATAACTTTGTTATAACAAATACTCTAGGAAACAGGTCCCAACATACATAATTCATATAGTTTGTCAACCATCAAAACTAAGGACTTAATAATTTCCCATTTTTGATGATGACAAACCTATGCAAGCATTTATAAGCATCCACACACAACACATACCATCAACAATACACAATCAGAAACAAGTCTATGCCAACCCAGTTTGTCAAACCAATTCCCCTATCACTAATACCTATAAGTATATAAGCATCCTACACCTTATTTCCCCTATAAATAAGCATCAAGTTCTCCCTAAGTGAGAGAATCCCTATCCTGATCAACACTACACAGAACACAGGCCTCCTAAACACACATCCGCACACAGCCACATTAAACACTCATCCCCCCACATTGCTACATCACTTAACTACATCAATGCAAGCTACCTCAACTTCCCCTTTTTGGCATCATCAAAGAGGTTAGGCAGTAAACTAAGAATAGATAAGAATACATGTTAACTCATGGCTATTAAGACTACACTGACATGAGAAGGGAAGAGGAGATAAGGAAAATAAAAAACAGCAACAAGATAGATTATAAAAGGATTAGAAGGTAGTATTAGACACCATATAGATAGAGGCCCAAGAAGATAAAAATAGCAGTGCCTAGGAGAGAGAGAAGGACTCCATGGGAAGGAAAATAAACCCACTTTTTGGGATACAAACTTAAATACACACACCATTAACTTATTTATAATGATCATTTACATACATATAATTTTTTTTCTTTTTTTTTGGTAAATGCCCAGTAACAAGGAAATAATGGGAAATGACTCTATGAAGAAGGACAAATATATGGCACTGTTATAGGTGGATAACAATTGTGGCCTCTAGTCTAGAATAGAGTATGAAACAACCCTAAATAGGTAACTGGTCTCTAAATAATGATCTGAGGATGCTGTGGTACCAAGTACTTTGAGCTGTTTTAGTTTTCTCCTTATCATTTCTTCATTTTCATAGGTGTATACCGATAAGAGATATGAGACTAAGTTAGACATATATAAATTACCCAACCTGGATACCTGCCTACCAAATCATAGTCATAACACGAGGCAGAAAAGGAGTAGCAAGCATTCAGCTTGGTCTCATCAACCCAAGCCTTGACCTGTTTTATTCAAAGGTTTGCTACCAAGCGCTTTGGTGAGTATGTTAGCAATCTAATCACCAGTTCTATAGAAGACCATCTTGATCAAACCTTTTTCAATATTATCCCTCGAGAAGTGATGTCTAACATCAATATGCCTTGTTTATTTGTGTTTAACTAGATTCTTTGCCATATTGACTACATTACTGTAGTCATAGTACAATGGAATACAATTTGAGAGAATGCCAAAGTCTTTAAGTTGTTGTTTGATTTACAGAAGTTGTGCACAACATGATGCAACTATAATATATTCAGCTTCCACAGTAGCGACAACCACTGAGTTTTATTTCTTGGTACCCTAGAAAATCAAGAATGATCCTAAGAAGTGAGACATTCCTAAAGTGCTTTTTGTAACCACCAAGAACCCAACATAGTCAGCATCAACAAATCCAACCAATTCAAAATAGTCACCAATTGGATAAAAGAAAACCAGTTTAGGAGTTCCCTTGAGATATCTCAAGATCCTCTTAACTACCTTTAAGTGAGATTTCTTTGGACTTTCTTGAAACCTAGCACATATTTCAATACTAAAAACAGTATCAGGTCTACTAGCAGTTATGTTGAGAAGATAACCAATGACCCCCCTATACATAGTTTTATTTATAGAGGGACCAGGTTCATCCAGGTCCAGTTTGGAGGAGGTGCCTATGGGTGTGTCAATAGGCATTTCATCCTCTATATGAAATTTCTTATTTAGTTCTTGAATACACTTTTGGTGGTATATATTATTTTTAGATACACTCTGCTTAATTCGTAAGCCAAGGAAGAAGTTTAGTTCTTCCATCATTCTCATTTTAAATTCACTGCTAATTAGACTGGCAAACTAATCACAAAGGGAGCTAGCGGTGGCTCCAAATATGATATCATCAACATAGACTTGAACAATAAGAAGATTTCTTCCTCTGTCTTTCAGAAAGAGTGTGTTGTCAATTTTTTCTCGTTTGAACCCATTGTCAAGTAGGAACTTAGACAATCATTCATATCAAGACCGGGGAGCTTTCTTCAAACCATAGAGGGTTTTGTCCAACTTAAACACATGATTGGGTAGATCAAAATTCTCAAACCCTAGAGACTTCTTGACAAACACTTCTCCCTTAAGAAGGCCATTTAAGAAAGTACTCTTCACATCCATCTGAAATAGCTTGAACTCCATGTAAGAGGTAAAGACGATAAGAATTTTAATTGCCTTCATTCTTTCCACATGAGAAAATATTTCATCATAATCTATGCCATATTTTGGGTTATAGCCTTGCACAACCAGCCTAGCCTTGTTCATGAGAGTATTCCTATCTTTATATGTCTTGTTCATGTACACCCACTTGGTGCCTATGATAGTTCTTTCTAAAGGCTTAGGAACCAAATGCCATACCATGCTCCATTCATACTAGTGGAGTTCTTCTTGCAAAACATTGATCCAATCTACATCCTTTAGTGTTTCCTTTATATTCTTGGGTTCAATTTATAACAAGAATGCCGATAAAGCACAAAGGTTCTTTGCTCTATTCCTTGTTTGTATACCAGAGTTTAGAGACAACATGATACTTTTAAGAGGATGAGAGGATTGATTCTTCTATCTAGATGTGGGAGGAGTGGCTTGACCAGAGCTAGTACCAGTTCCCATTGAGGTATCATTTTTACGAGGCTTATCAGTTCCTATATTGGAAGTAGGGTCAAAATCTAAAGGAATGTCTCCATTCTGTTGATCTCCTGAATCTTCATCTTTTGTTCTTGATTTTGGACTCTAAGACACAATATCATTATTTACCTTAGGGGGTTCTTCTGGAACAATTAATGGATTTTCCAATTCATCATCATCATCATCATCATTTGGTGAGCTGCCCTTTCTAATTTTTCTTGCTTCATCAAACATGACATGAACACTTTCTTCTACACATTGTGTCCTCACGTTGTAGATTCTATAAGCTTTGATAGTAGATGAGTAACCAACAAAAATTCTTTCATCACTTCTTCGATCAAACTTTCCAAGATCCTCATTGCCATTCTTCAGGAAAAAACACTTGTAACCAAAATATTTGAAGTAACTTATCTTGGGCTTGATTTTGGTTAGAAGTTCATAGGGAGTTTTGTATAGAATGGATCAGAAAAAACTCCTGTTGGTCACATAGCATGAAATATTCATGAATTCTACCCAGATGTTGTGAGCAAGTTTGGAATCTATCAGCATAGTCCTTCCAATATCCACAAGAGTTATTTTTCCTTTCCATAACACAATTTTGTTGAGGTGTTCTTGGAGCTGAAAAATTGTGACTGATTCCCTTCTTATTGTAGAACTTGTTGAATTTGGAATTCTTGAACTCTATACCATGATCTAATCTAATTTCTATAATAATCTCATCAAAATTCACTTGTACTTGCCTTGAAAAATCCTCAAAACACATAAAATGTTTTATCTTTTGTTTTAGAATGAAGGTCCAGGTAAATCTGGAGTAATCATCAACAATGAAAAAAATATACTTCTTCCCCCTCTACTAGAAAGCTTTACAAGTCCATAAAGATCCATGTGGAGAGGTTGCAAGGGCCTGAAAGTGCTAACTTCTCTTTTGGGATTGAAGGAATATTTAGTCTGCTTTCCTTTTGCACATGTATCCCAAACCTTGGAGCTGATGAATTTTATACTCAACAGCCCTCAATCTAGGTCCTTCTTGACTAATTTGTTGAGTAGTTTTCCACTCACACACCAAAGTCTTCCATTCCAAGTACTAACAACATCGTCTAATACACTGAGACATGTCATGTCCTTAGACTCACAAGAGCTTAGATCAGCAAAATACATATTCTTATTTCTCTATTCTGTTAATACTTCTTTACTTCATTGATCCTAATGACAGATCATTTGTCTGATCTAAATTTGACATTATTTCCTATGTCACAGATCTGAGCAATACTCAACAAACTAAACTTGAGTCAATCAAAAAAGTGAACATCATTAATTGCCTCATCTAAAATGTTCAAGATATTTTCAACAACAACAATGTATGCTTTGTTACAATCACCAAAGGAAACACCACCTCTTTAATGGGATTTAACTGAGAGGAAATTTTCAATTCTTCCTGTCATATTCCTTGAACAACCACTATCCTTGATCTACTAGTGGCTGCTTCCTCGAGCTTTGCCCAACAATGAGATTAGTAATCAGTTTTTGGAACCTATTTTAGCTTGAGTTCCCAATGAGGTGTTAGAGGAAATATTAAGTTCTTCTTTGTCCAGCTGGAATATTTACACTTTTTCTCCCTTTTGAAAGAGATTGTTTCATCTCCTTTAGAGTAGTATCCCTTGCAGGACATAACTCCTTTGTACGCCCATTTTTTTCTAAAGTCAAAGCACTAGAAATTACTCTTGATATAAACATAATTGCTAAAGGGATTGTAGGTAGGGTACACACTATGGAAATCGATCCCTCTTCCTCCATTTGAACCTTAATTGACAAGGCTTGATAGGGTATCAGACAAAGTGGTCGACTTTATATCTTTATCAAGTTCAGCCTTAACTGTACCACATCCTTTTCCATTTAGTACTCCTTTCAAGAGTGGCAATCATTTTATCATTAGCCTCACTCATTTTTTTCTAGATCAAGTTGAATTTGATACTTTTTACTTTTCCCTTTTGACATGACTCTAGACATTTCATTTAGTTTTTTATTAAGGGACTCATTTTTAACTGACCGAGACTGAATAATGGTCTGAAGTTTAGTTACTAGTACATTCAACTCTATAATTTCTTCTTCACTTTTTTCAAGATTTGTCTTAAAAATTCCTTATATTTAGCGAGATCATTTAGAGTGTAAATCAATATATCAGTAAGGGATTTCAACTCAGCAAGAGAATAAATTTGGAGGATTTCTTTGAAGTCCAGAAGTGTTACCTTATCATCTTCATCTGCATCTAAGTTGTCCATCAAGGCAAACAGTAAGTCATACACCTGTGCATCATCTTTTATCACCAACATAGAGATATCTTTATGTTGTTCAAATTCATTAGGATTTAAATAAAAGTTACCCAGTGCAACTCTGACTTACATATCCACTCTATTAGCTTTAGATTTTCTCCCATGCCTTTTTTGAACCTATTTCCTTGCTCCTTTCTTATCACTATTTTTGTTGACAAATTTCTTATATTCTATCCTATGCATAAGACAGTCCTAGATGTAGTGTTTGGGATTTACACACTTATGAAATAAATCCTTTGCTTTTTCATTTGTATTGTATCTGCTGGACTCACCTTTCTTGGAAAAGGCTCAAAATTTCTTCAAGTCCTTGATAACTCGCTTAACAGTGTAAGAAGTTTCTTCATCCTCATCGATTAGAGTTTCTTTGGCAAATTTCAGAACCAAATTCTTCTCAGCCTTGGGCTCATATTTTAGCTTCCCAAGTTTCTTCAATATCTCATCTGTTTTAAAATTGATAATAAGCTCATCCATGTCTATCTTATTTAGATCCTTAGCCTTAGTAATTACATTTAGTTTACTCTTCCATCTCTTTGGTGGTATGCTCAAGAACTTCCTCACCTGCTTATGGGTTGGAATAACTTTACCCAGACAATACAACTTATTGGTTATCACAGTGAACCTTATATGCATCACCTAAATGGATTCATATTTCTTCATAGTGAAGGTCTTATATTGGTTTATCAGCATATCCACTTTGGACTGCTTCACCTGAGTGGTTCCTTTATGAGTTTTCTAAAGAAAATCCTAGATCTCCTTAGCAGTCTGACAGGTAGAGATCCTATTGTACACATCAGGACCAATACCACACATAAGAATTTTCTTGTCTTTATAATTCATTTTTATCTACTTCCTATCAGCATCATCGAACTCCTTCTTTGTATTAGGAATATGGGAGGTCACATCACCAACTTTTCCAGATCTCGTAGGAACAAATGATCCATCCTCTATGACACCTCATAGCTCTAAATCTTAAGTCATGATGAAATCATGCATTCTTGTCTTCCACCGCCCATATTATTTCTCCATTGATCTTGGATGACCTTTTTCTAGATTTTGAAGGGCTTCCATTTCTCAAAATCCTTCCAAGGTGTTAACCTTTATAGGAAGACCCGCTCTGATACCAAATGAAGGGTTGGGTGGGTTACTCCTCAATTCGGGGTCTTTTTCGCAGATGCACTCACACAACAAGAACTAAGAGATATGTAAAGTAAGAAGTATAGGAATAAAGTAAAACAAAAGACCTAAGGTTTTAATGTGGAGACTTCTTCCTTAAGGGAGAAAAACCATGAACTACCTCCTAGATTTCTAAGCTCCAAAATACATAAGAAATTTCTTAAATACAGTCTCTAATGATTATCCTCTTAATCCTTCGTTTCCTAGCAATAACTCTATTATAAGGAAACACAAGTAGTAGCTCTACTGCTTCAACCTCCAACCAAATCTAACTAGACTTCCATAACATAACTCTAGCTTTAACAATCACCTAACTCTAGATTATTACATAAAACACCCTGGATTTTGAACCTTAAAAATTTCTCGATCCTTGAGCTAACTGTCCCAGTAACGACTCACCATATGAGTTGTATATTGTAGGTATGGGTTAGGTGACCCAAGTCTTAGAGAGTCCAGTAGATTGTGGTTATGATTCTTCGATGGCTATGATTGGGGTGGTACAAGTCGTTATGGGTGGTGACGGTTTATTTGGTCGGTCCCTTAATTAAATCAGTAACTTAGTGACTTGACTTGGATCTAAGTATAAATGTATCACTAAGATCCGTGAGGATAGTTTATGGAAGAAAAGTCTGAGCCATATGTTGTCTAGTGTCAATCCCTTTGGGTTCTATCTTGTATATGACTAGACCATACGAGTTGTATGGTCAGGTCATGGTTGGGTATCGTTGAATCATTTGGTGGATACTGAATGGGTGTCCAACTCACTTTCTTGGTGATAGCTCAAGGGTACGAGTCGTATGTTGTGGTCACAGGTCACAGAGGTCGACTCATAACCACATGGAATATTTTTACATTTTTAAGTTGGGGACACTCTTGATATTTCCCCCTTAATCACTTTGAGTCCATGACTTAAAACACCTTTTAGGACTTCATTAACCTATTATTCCATATTAAACACTCTTAAGAGCTCTCTTAAACTCTCTCTTCAAGCAAAATCTAGGGTTTTATCAAAATAATTAATTGAGGCTTTCAAGGGTAGTTTCTGTCCTATTTCTTGGTGTCTACGGCATGTGACTCTTCCCTCATAGTTATTTTACTAAAGGCATGATTTTTAATGTATAGTTTACATGATATTTTTATCGCTTTGAAATAAAGGTTGGGGGTTTTAGATGTTCATGGTTAATTAATGTTTCTCATGATTTTAATTATGGATTTTCATGTTTTGAAAATGGTTTTGCACATATGGATACATGGTAATTGTGGTTTAACTAGTGTGACATGATTAACCCTAAATATTTTGGTCTTTGGTTTTAATAATGGCATGCCATCAACCTGTTTGTGAATTTATTAATGAGAATAATTTTTTCATACAGTTTGACTATTCTTGGAATCTTTGCATTACATAAATGGTTAAAGAAACATGAAATGGTTTTGGTTGGATTCACATGAATTTGTAAAGGCCTTGGTGACCATGGTTCGATTATAAATAATTTTGGTTTTATTGAAAATGATGGAGTTTAATTTGGTTAAATGGTTTATATGGCATAAGGTAATAGACTTGCAAGCTCTAATTTTGGTATGCCGATACCAATAATTAATTCCTAGTGAAAATACTCCTTGGTAAATGGATAGGAATGGGTAAATATTTTTAATATGGGCTTTAAAAGGATCAAGTAGTAAAGCCATGGAAGGTGCGGGTCCCAGGGGGACCGAGATTGGAAACTCATGTTTATAGATGTGAGAGTGGTCTTAGTGACCATGTTCATAATGTCACACTTTATACTTTTGGGAGATGTGCTAGTCATCTCAGGTTCTTTTCTCCGATCGTACGGCTAACATGCACTGGGGCTATTTCAGTAGGGAGAGTTGAACCCATATAGCCTATGGGTGGGTTTAGGATGGTCAAGATAATCATCCCAGTTTAAGTTTTTAAATGCATGCTAAACCTTTTTCCCTACCCCAGCACAGTGTATATATATATGAATACATAATTGCATATGGTTATTAGTTTGGTTTTGAATTGATAGCATTAATTTATCCTTATCCCTGAGTTACATATTTGTATTTACTTCACAAATCATCTTCAGGTGTTGTATCCCCATGTGATACAGGAACTGGCCATACTACATTCCTCTTGCTTAGTGACTTTGATTCGGGGACAATTTGAGTCAGATTGAAGTAGTGATCTTTTATACTCTGGAAGTATCCATTTCATGATATGGACTTTTTTTATTATTGTTATTTTGTTGGATTTGGTTTTGGCTATGGTCGGAGGTATGTCCTGGATGGATGTTTCTTAATTCTGGTTAGAGGCTTTGTCGAACAACTATAGGCATGAGTAATGTCAGTACTAGTATCAGCCTTGGTATTGGTATTGGTATTGGCATTGGGATTAGAAATGGTTGGTTAATTATTTGTGGGTTTTGACTTTAGCTTTAAGCCTACTATCATGTCCTTAAATTTATATTTCCTTATCCTATTATATGTTCAGAATTCATCTGACTTAATGTGTAGGGTGGTTAACAGTGGGGTACTGGGGGTGGTCTCCAATTTTGTTTGGTCATGAGACACTGAACACGACAAGGCCTTGGTTCAGGTTATGTCAGGTTGATATCAGAGCCCTATGTTCATGGTCAATTGGGTGTCCAACAAAGTCGTATCGAGTAGAGTCTCTTTTAGGGGTGTGTAGCGCGCCACACTTATAAAGGAGAGGCTATGAGGCATTTAGGAATATTTGTCTTTTTTCTATTCTATTTTAGAGCTGTAGAGTCTAAGGTCCTAAATTTTTCTCTAATTCCCATTTGTTAGCCTTACTGATCATGCCTCCCCGACGATATGAAGCTTATGAAAACTCCTCTATCCTACTTGGGGATAATTCTAATGGGACACATTATACTTATGGTATCTATATCCAGTCTAGGGGTGCAGTTCCTAATTTTTCTGATAGAGTTCCACCGGTCCCTTCCAGCTCTCCTCGAGCCCCTCAGGCAGATGTGACGAATGCTGAGTTTCTTTAGTCTATCCATATATTGGAAATGTTGGTAGCTTCTCAAAACGAGCGTGGTTCTTTTGTTACTCCATCTTCTGAGGCCACAAGTATTGGACAATTTATGAGGTTAAGCCTTCTTGTGTTCACCGATATTATGGTTGAAACGATCCTCAGGGTCTTATTGATGATATAGAAAAGATCTTTACCATTATGCATGCTACAAATATAGAGGGTGTGGAATTTGCTGCCAACCAACTGAAAGATGTAGCATACCAATGGTATAAGGAATGAGAGCAGTCAAGGGGTGACGATGTTGAGTCATCCCCATGGGGATAATTTCTCTAGCGCTTTTTAGACCATTTTTTTCTCAGGAGTTGAGAGAGGCGAAGGTAAAAGAGTTTGTTAATCTGAAGAAAAGAAAGATATCAGTCAAGGAGTACGCCTTGAAGTTTACCAGTTATCACAGTATGCTTCAAAGTTAGTTTCTAGCATAAGAGCTAGAATGAGGAAGTTTACTTTTGGGTTATCTCGAGACTTGATTTTAGAGAGTAAAGCTTCCTTGTTGAACAAGGATATAGATATCTCTAGACTAGTTGTGTATATGAAGATGGTCGAGAAAGAGAAGAAGAAGCAGGGTGAAATTGGGGAAAGGTAGAATAAGAAGTTTTATTTTTTTATCAGGGTAGTGGTTAACAACAAAGAGAAATGGATGGTGGAAATATGTCCAAGATGAGGTGAGGCAACTCTGGGTCTCACTCGATGGCTAGTGCTCCTTACCCAAAGCCATCCAGTGATAGACGTATTCAGAGTGGTGATAATTATAAGGAACAGGTTGCCCAATCTCATGCTAATGGGCCCCAATCAGCTCCATCATATCCTCCCTGCTGATTTTGTGGTCGATTACATGGGTACTATTGTGATGAAGGAAAGGACAAGTGCTTCAACTATGGTCAGCCAGTGCATATGGTTTAAAGTTATCCTATTGGTAAGGTTGCCTCAGGGGTAAGAAAGGTTCCTATTGTCTCTTCTTTAGCTTAGGTACCAAAAAGTGTACAATTTGGCTCTGACACTGGTCAGAACTGACTCTATGCTCTTACTACTCGTCAGGATTTTGAGGCATCGCATGATGTCGTTACTGGTATGTTAAAACTCTTTTCTCGTGATATGTTCTATTTACTTTATATGGATTCCACTCTTTCTTATGTGACCCCATTTATGGTTGTGCATTTTGGTTTCAGTCTCGAGTGCATTCTGATTCTTTTTTTGTTTCTACCGTAGTGATTGATTTTATGGTTTCCAAAAGACTCTTTAGGGGTTGTTTGGTGTATGTGGATGGTCGGGATACCTTGGTGGATCTATTTGAATTTGACATGGTAAATTTCGATGTCATATTAGGAATGAATTGGTTGCACTTGTGCTATACATCTTTAGACTGTCGAACACATAAGGTAGTCTTTAAATTCCCTAATAAATCGATTAATGAATGGTAGGGTGGTTACCTAGCTCCTAAAGGAATGTTCATATCGTATCTTAAAGCTCGGAGATTGATCTCCAAGGGGTGTATCTACCATCTGGTCCAGGTTAAATATTCTAACTCGGATGGTCCTTCTTTACTTTCCGTCCCGATGGTGAATCAATTTCTTGAGGTTTTCCCTAATGACCTTTCTGGTGTTCCTTCTTATAGGGAAATTTGATTTTGGGATAGATATTGTTTCGGACATTCATCCTATTTCTATTCCCCCGTCTGGAATGGCTCCAACTGAGTTGAAGGAGCTCAAGGAGAAATTAAATGATCTTTTAGATAAGGGTTTTATCCATCCTAGTGCATCCCCATGTGGTGCACCATTTTTATTCTTGAGTAAGAAAGATGGTTCCCTTCAGACGTGTATTAATTACCAACAGTTAAATAATTTAACGGTAAAGAACAAGTACCCTCTTCTAAGGATATATGATTTGTTTGATCAGCTTCAGGGTGCTAAGTTTTTCTCCAACATTGATTTTCGGTCTGGGTATCATCAGCTAAATATTAGGGAGGTAGATATCACTAGGACTGCTTTTTGTATCTGATATGGGCATTTTGAGTTCCTGGTTATGTGTTTTAGGTTAACTAAGGCCTCGATGGCATTCATGGACATGATAAATAGGGTCTTCCATCAGTTTTTGGATTTATTCATTATTGTGTTCATAGATGATATTCTGGTGTAAACTAAGAGCGAGATGGATTATGCTAATCACCTCCGCATTGTACTGCAGGCCCTGAAAGATAGACAGTTGTATGCCAAATTTTTGAAATATGAATTTTGGTTGAACGTTCTCACTTTTATGGGTCGTGTCATTTTTAGTGAAGGGATCATGGTGGATCCACAGAAATTTGTAGTGGTTAAATAATGGTCTAGACCTATGACTCCAACTGCTATTTGGAGCTTCTTTAGTTTAGTCAGTTATTATAGAAGGTTTGTGGAAATTTTCTCTTCTATAGTTTCCCTATTTACTAAGTTGACTCAGACAAAAGTAAAGTTCTTGCGGTCTGATACTTGTGAGGGTAGTTTTGGGAAGCTGAAGGATAAGCTAACTTTATTTCTAGTTCTGACTTTGCCTGAATACGCTACTGGTTTTGTAGTCTATTATGATGCATCTCGTATGGGGCTTGGGTATGTTTTGATGCATTATGGCAAGGTGATAGCGTATGCCTCTAGACAATTGAAGGTGAATGAGAAGAATTATCCAACTTATGACTTAGAAATATTGGTTGTGGTATTCACGTTGAAAATCTGGTGTCACTATTTTTATAGAGTACATGTGGATATCTTTTCAGTTTATAAGAGCCTACAATATATGTTTACTGAGAAAGACCTGAACCTCAGGCAATGAAGATAGCTTGAGCTACTCAAGAACTATGACATGAGTCTATACTATTATCTAGGTAATGCTAATATGGTTGCTGATGCTCTTAGCAGGTTATCCATAGGGAGTCTAGCTCATGTAGATGAAGGGAAGCGGTAGTTGGTAAAAGACATTCACTGTCTGGCTAACCTTGGAGTTTGCCTCTTGGACTTTAAGGATGGTGATGTGTTCATTAAAGAGGTGGCAAAGTCATTACTTGGTACTAAAATAAAGAAGAAACATGTGTTGAATCCTATCTTGATAAGCTTCAAGGGTGATATAGGTGGGTAGATAGTGATGGCCTTTGATATTAGTAGTGATGGTACCTTGCGGTACCAAGGAAGGTTATGTTTCCCAATATAGATGGATTGCAAGAGAGGATCTTGGCAGAGGTGCATGAGTCATGCTATTCTATTCATCCTGGTTTGAGAAAAATATATCAAGACCTTAAGAAAATATATTGGTTGAACAATATGAAGCGGGATGTGGCTAGTTTCATAGCTAAGTGCATCATGTGCGAACAAGTGAAAGTTAAGCACATGTGGCCCGAAGAATTGTATTAAGAAATTAAGTTGCATGTTTGGAAATAAGGGTGATCAATATGGATTTTGTTATTGGTCTTCCTCATTCTCAAAATTAGTTTGATTCAATTTTCGTCATCGTGGATAGGATGACTAAGATTGCTCACTTCTTGCCAGTGTGAACAAATTTTTTGGTAGAAGATTATGCGAGGTTGTACCTCCATGAGATTATGAAGTTGCATGGGGTACCTGTTTCTATCATCTCAAATCATGGAACACAGTTTTCATTGCACTTTTAGAAGTCATTTCATATGGGTTTGGGGACTAAGGTGAGTCTTAGTATGGTTTTCCATCCGTATTCGGATGGATAAGCTCAAAGGAATATTTAAACATTGAAAGATATTATTCATGCTTGTGTGATTGACTATGGTAGTAGTTGAGCATTCGCCTCTTATAGATTTTTCATATAACAATAGCTACTACTCTAGCATTGGGATAGATTCATTTGGGGCTTTGTATTGTAGAAGGTGTAGATCTCCTATCTGGATGTTTAAGGTTGGTGAGGTGGATATGTTTGGTTCGAATTTGGTTCACCAAGCCATGGAGAAGGTGGAGTTGATTCGAGATAGGCTTAAAGTCACCCAAAGTCACTAAAAGTCCTATGCGGTTGTGAGGCATATAAAGTTAGAGTTTAAGGTTGGGGATAAGGTATTTTTTAAGGTGTCTCCTATAAAAGGAGTGATGTGATTTGGGAAGAAGGGGAAGCTCAGTCCCCAGTATATTGGTCCGTACTTGGTTTTGAGAAGGGTTGGTAATGTTGTGTACGATTTATAGTTTCCTTCTAGTTTGAACTCTATTCATTTCCATGTATCTATATTTATGAAGTGTATGGCTGATCCATCACAGATTGTACCTATCAAGGATATTGGTATCTCAGATTCTCTGTCTTATGAGAAGGTCCTAATTAAAATCTTTGATCGGCAGGTTCATCGGTTGTGGACCATAGACATAGCTTTAGTAAAGATTCTATGAAGGAACCACAAGGTTGAAAAGCTACTTGGGAAGAGGAAGAGAACATGAAGTCTAAGTATCCATTCCAATTTTCCGTTCTGAAAAATCCTGCTAAAGGTATGTATTGATCTTATCACCTTTGTTTTCTGACTTTGTTAAAGGAAAGGTTGAATTCTTTGGCATCTTTGTTTTCTATTAGTTAAACGTAAAAGTAGAGATTTTTGGGGGTTTATTCGTGCCAATCAATGCCTTGTTTCGTTATTCGAGGACGAATGATCCAAGTGGGGGAGAATTGAAACACTCTGGGTTTTGGCCCTTGTAAACTTCCTGAGCTTTGAGATCACTATCCTAGTAATGACTCATCATACGAGTCGTATGGTGTGGGTACGGATCAGGTGACCTTAGTCGTAAGGAGTCTAGTGGATGATGGTTAGGATTCTACTATGGTTACAATTGGGGTGGTACGAGTCATTCGGGGCGGTGAAGGTTCCTTTGGTCGGTCCCTTAATAAAATCAGTAACTTAGTGACTTGACTTTACTCTGAGTAAGAGTGGCTCATAAGAGTCGTGAGGATAGGTTACAGATGGAAAGGTTGAGTCATATGTTGTAATGACCCTTCAGGTAATTTTCCATATTTATGATTATTTTTGTCGTTTGAGCTTCTCCATAGCTGTCCTAAGTCATTTATGACTTTCTAGGACCAATAATTTAATTATTGGGTAGTACATTTGATTTTTAGAGTCAATTCTCTGTTTTGAAGTCTTCGTTGGTTCCAAATGACCATCGGATGAAAACTTCAGTGAAACAATCTGGGATGCAAATTTTGACTATGCCAGCAGATCCGAAATATTAATTTTAGTCTAGGTAGACCTTTGGTTCGGGTTTCAATTCTCCCGAGCTCATTTCGACCTATTAGTCGGAAAGATGTAAAATTGAAACTATATGTGTGGGCCCCACTTTTTACCGAAACTACCTTGTATGGAATTTTTAATGATTCCAATGGATTTTAATTGTGGTTTACACTCAAATTTCACTATTAGATCATATATTTTGGGTTCCGGATGAGTTTCGAGGGTCAAAAAGAAGTTTTTGACTTTGCTGTCACAGGGTACCGTGTCTCTTCGTCGAAGGAGTCTATAAATAGCCCTCAAGGTCGTGAATTTGAGGATTCTTCAATCGCCTTTGAGAGCCTAAAACCTTAAATGGGTGTGATAACTCAAAACTGAGTCTTGTGGGTGTCTAGGGAGCTTGGTAAGCATCTTTTATCATGATTATCATCCGGATTAAGGTAAGATTTCATCACTTTATTGGTGAATTTCTTAGTTCTTGACCCAAAACCCCAATTTTGCTTAGGGATTTATTTAGCCCTAAATATGATTTGTTTTCACCCATTAATTAATGGTTGCAATTCCTTGGAGATGTATGAGCATTGGGTTGACCCCAGACACACGATTTTCATACGTGGGACCCACTTGCAGTTTTTGGTGTCATTTTTGGACTCGAAGCACAATAGTGCAATATGGGTATTGTTAGACTTGTATTGATGAGTTGATTATATTTTTGATAGTGTGATTGTATTTTGGGGATTGTGAAGTGAAGACGAGCATGTGGTGCTTGAAGTGCGATTTTGCGGTTTAGCTTTGAGGTAGTCTCCTGTCCACTTTCCTTCATATATGATGTATGATATGTATTGCATGCGGATATGAATGTTAGCATTGATTATGAGTAAGATATCTCAGCCTTGATTATTGATATTTGGGGAAATTAGATGATGGTCTTGGACCCGTAAAATAGTATGTGTATAACCTTGTGGACTCCTATTGCCTTCTCCCTAGTTTAGATTGAATTGTAGCATAGATTTGATACATTTCTAGATTATGGATGTGGTTTTAGTGTTGGAAGCATGATTAGTATATTTGATCTTATTTGTCTAGTGTGTTATTCTTGAAATCGTAATTGGATAGAATTGACTTAAGTGCCCTTATTTCTAGTTGAAGTTCCTATCTTAGGATTGTATGTGGCTTACATGACATCTAGAAGTTGAACTAGATATCTTAGCCTAGTTGGGGCATAGTGTGCCTAATTAAGGAAATTAAGGATTAGAAGTTAGATTGTCAGGCCCACTTAAACCTAGATTTATGTTAGGCCTTGTGGGGTTAGTTGCGGATAGTAGGCGTAGTTGAGACTAATAAGCCTTATTTATAAAATTGTAATGATGTTCCTAGGATTGTGACTCATGAGTTATAGCTATGTTGTTTCTTATAGAAATAATGTGATAAAATAGATAGAGATGTTATTTCCTCTTAGACTTGATACTTGGCCCATAGAGATGTTATTTCCTCTTAGACTTGATACTTGGCCCATAGAGATGTTATTTCCTCTTAAAACTTGATACTTGGCCCATAGATATGTTATTTCCCCTTAGACTTGATACTTGGACCATAGAGATGTTATTTCCTCTTAATTATGATATTTGGCCCATAGAGATGTATTTTCATCTTTATTATGATATTTTCCCCATAAAGACACATTTTCCTGTTAGTTATGATATTTGGCTCGTAGAGATACATTTTCCTCTTAGTTATGATATTTGACCCATAGAGATACATTTTTCTCTTAGTTATGATATTTGGCCCATAGAGATGATTTTCCTCTTAGTTATGATTATTGTGCTTATAGATATGATTTTCCTCTTGGTCATGATGTATAACCTATAGATATGAGATGTCTAATAGAGGTGATATGCATGCTGATATTATGTCTCCCATATGTGAGATGCCTCATATATGTGTGATGATTATTGATATGCTACGGCTTATCAATACAATTATAGAAATGAGTTCCAGATATGTAAATAGGCTGAAGGCTATGATGATAATATAAGGATTATTCCAAACATATTATTGGGCCGAGGGTCGATAGAGGATATCGATTGGACATCCGGGAAGTGTTTATCCTTGTGGAGGATGCGGCTATAGTTCATGAATATATATATATATGTGTGTGTGTGTGTACATATACACATCTCCCCGGTATGGTATAGAGAAAGGTGTGGTATGACGATTATGATTTCACTGATTGAATACTGGTGATGGCATGCATAGATTTGATACATTCATGATTTTTATATTTGTTATTGATGTGATTGTAGCTAAATGCGATCTTATGACTGTTCTTACTAATTATGGTATAAGCTACGTGGTAACTAGTTGTCTATTAGGTGAATATAGTACTTGATGCTTAGAATTCTAAATACATTAGTTAATGAGCCTTTCTTGGTAATATGGTAGCCAATGACTAGGGTTTATACGTGGCTATGAAGTTGGGTTTATCAATGGTTGTGATATATGGGTATTGATAGCAAGTTATAATGTCGATTACCTATTAAGTGAGGATAATGTGGTCAACATTGCTAGGTGTTAAGGGATGATAGTGATAATGATGCCGGGTTAGTAATGATGCCTAGTTACTGATACTGACTAGCTAATAAAGAGGACTAGTTAATAATGAGGATTAGTTGGTAAACAGTATTAGATATTGATCGGTGTTAATTAATAAAAGATGTTTAGTCGATAAATGATGAAGAGTGAATAGATGGCGATTATGGTTTAATGGTGAACCTTGACTAGACATTAGGTTTGGCTAATTATTGATTAATGGTTGGTTGCTATTCCATGATTAATGATTATGTAAAGAATTGGCTAGATTGATAACTAGAGATAATGTGATGACTAGTAAATTGGCGGTATAATAATGAGTCTTGGCTAGTTAATAATGAGAAGATAGAATATAATGATAAGATAGTTATCTTTGCGATATTATGATTATGGTTATGAGTTTATCGGTTTGCGTCTGTACACCTATTATATGCCTATATTGATGTGTTGATAGTTATGATGATATATTGATACCCGGCAAGGCCAAAGGATATTGTGATGGCATATTGATACCCGACAAGACTGGGGGATATTGTGATGACATATTGATATCTGGTAAGACCGAAGAATATTATGATGATATTGATATTCGGTTCGAGTCCGGGGAATACTAGTGAGATGATATTGATACCCGGCAAGGACAGAGGATGTTGTGATGATATTAATACCCGGTTCAACTCTGGAACATACTATTATGATGATACGTTGATACCCGACAAGGATGGAGGTTTATTATAATGATGATGGTCAGGATGATGATGGTTATGATGAGTTGTGATATTGATTGTGTACCTTGCATTTATTCTTTCGTACACATCACCTATCACCAATATGCACCTATGTCTATGAGTCGGTATAGGACGGTTGCATAAACATAGGTGAAGAATATGTTATATGTTGATTGAACCTTTCAAGTCTGGGGTGGTGGGGGTATGCATAGGCTCGTCTAGGTATTTGGTTATCCAGAGTAGTCGATTATTAACGTTGTTATTGATATTGTTATTATCATTGTTATGATCATTATTATGGCTAGATATGAAAGATTGGTTATTGATTCGGTATCGGGATTTGAGTTATGTCTTTGGACTCTCCTATCTTATGATTGCATTATTATGCATGAGTATTTCATGTCTAGCCATGTGGATTAGAATCCTCGAGTATGATAGTATTTAAATCATGACAGTATTATAATGAGGTCTTAAAATTAGAATATGATGATCTAGGTTATGTTTGAGATGACCTCCTATTTAAATGTATTATATATATATATATATCTAGCTATATGAATCCATGGTACAATCGGATATCTATTCCTTTATTGTTCATCTTTTATAGTCGTTCCTTCACCTTGTATATTACAATTTATCTTTCTTTTGCTCTTTATTTGTATATTGACCTGGGATATATGCTATAGCATTGGGATATATTGAATATAACTGAAATAGGATAGTATACCTTGATACTTCCTTAGTCTTATTATGTTAGACTCTTGGACATCAATATGATAGTTGTCCCTTGTTATTCTTATTTACTTATTACATGATTTATGGACTATTGGGTGCAGTTTCCATTCTATTTATATGTTGTATATATCTACTTTATTTTTGGAGCTCAGTTGGCAGTTGCCTACTGAGTACCATTCGTTTGGTACTGATACTATACCTCTGCAACCTGCAGATCTTAGTAAAGATTATCGTCGTTAATGTGTGTATTGTGCGAAGTAGCCCTGATTTAGAGACTTAGAGTGAGCTCCTAACATTAGGAGTATTATTTATCTCTCTTCTATGTATTAGACTAGTCTCTAAGTTTTATTCAAAGGTAAGTTGAATCAGTGTATTTCTCCTTGATATATCACTTTTGTACTCTTATTATATTTAGAAGCTCTTGTACTGATACCACCAAGTTTTGGGATTCGTCTATGTATAAATCTTTATTTCATATATTCTGCATTCTTTTCCTTATATTATAGAGTAGTCCGTTACTAGCCATTCTGGACTACGGTTGGCTTGCCTACTGGTGGGTTATAGTAGGCGCCATCATGACCTGAAAAGATGGGTCGTTACAAATTGGTATCAGATCCAGGTTTCATCGGTGTTAGTACCAGAGCTAAGTGTAAGTAGAGTCCTGCGTATCGGTGTGGAGATATCCGTATCCTATCTTCAGGAGGCTACTATGACATTTTAGGAGTTTCACTTCTTGATTCCTTATCGTGTTTCCGCATTTCTCTGATCCTCGAACATATTCTTTAACTCTATTCAATCCCCGAAGGACGATGCAACATTCTCGATAGATGCGGATGAGACTTTAGCACACATTCTAGAGTTTCAGTGTAACATTGGACTAAAGAGTCAAAGATCGATATCGAAGATCTTCAGTGGCATCCAAAAAGTATTTTTGGCCAGTTTAGGCTCTAGTTGAGCTTGTGACTATTTCATCTTTAGAGGTTCAACATTGGGAATTTGTGTCATGCTGTAGATTTCTCTCAACCATGGATGGCATTCGATTGATCGAGTAGTTCTTAGACTAGAGTGGAATCTATTGGTGTTCATCAAAGTTCTTTATCATTTTTTGAATACGAGATTGGATTTCTCGAGTGGGCCAGACTTATTCCTATGTTATATCATTCTGAGTCGAGCATGGTATATGGAATCATTAGAGGTTTAGCATTGCCACTCCGTTTGGCGTTGGAGCCCTTTATAGATGCTGAGTCTTCCTTCCCTCAGGTTGTCAATTATAAGAGGACCATAGAGAGCATAGGTATTGAGGCTTATAGAAGTGGCGGCAAGAGGCCATGCAATTAGTATAGTGTTTTTAGTATTGTATTCGGGAGTGAGGATACTTCCGATAGAGTTTAGCTTTATTTGTAGCCCATCGATTCTAAGTAGTTAGTATTTTAGACTATGAGATATTTGATCATATGGAGTTAGCATGTATTTACCCGCCAGCCTAGAGTCCCTGAGACGGGCTATGATTCCGGAAGGAATGACATAATTCTAGAGATTTTTCTCAGCACTAGTTGTCTAGCCATTTGAGCTCAGTTTGTGTCCCTTCCATGTTGATGCTTCAGGAATTGCTACAACTATAGAGAGATCGACTACTAGTATAGAAAGTATCTTTGACATAGGAGTTTTAGTTATTCAGCTCATTCAGATCAGCCTCGTGATATTGTGGCATCTCCAATTAGAGATAGTATGTGTTGTACCTCAGTTGATGATTCAGTCGGTCGGTCTGAGTTAGGCCCATTCAGATTTTCTTTCCTTATGCCTATCAGGCATGAAATTACAGATGTCACCATGACTAGTGTGATTTTATTTCTCTCCTTTATATCTTATTATGTGTATTGAGGTTTTCATACCCATTGGTGATTATATGCCTTGATGAATTGATATTGATTATTAGGTGCTTTGTTATTGAGTTTATGATTATGTTACTACTCCGTGGTTTATTTCTTTTAGTAGTGGATGGAGTAGATCTATATTGATATTTTTCCCCTATGGGTATGGTTTGGGTTTGAGTCCTATTTATCTTGGCACATTAGTCCTGTTGTGTCCCTTGAGTGGTACATGATATTGATGTTCATTTTGGTACTGCCTATCGAGTATATTGATTTTGATATTGTTGTTGCTATTGCTACCACTGCATGAGGTTACTGATATTACTTGATATTATCACTTGATGTTGTTACTTTATAATTGATTCTTGCTAGGTAGCTATTTAGACTAGTGTTATGCAGTTAAACTCTCATTTTCTTATGCTATTATTTGGTGGCTTGAGTAGATATAGCCTGATTTTATGATTTCTTTTCTCTAGCATGAAGAAGTTGATTGTGTTCCCTATTGGTTAGCTGTATTAGATTGATTCGGGGATGTATTGTGATATCGAAAGGAAAGTTAACCTTTTGTGGCTCTATTATGACCCTAGAGTTGACAAGTTAGTTACATTGCCTATTATTGAGTCTGAGATCCTTAGACTTTCCTTCTGGGTTGCAAAAGTTTTCGACTTGGCTATTATTTTAGATATAGCCATTTGTGAGATTGACCAGTTTGAGGTCCGTTCTTTGTTTTTGGCTATTTCTTTGTCTGATAACAGTTTCGATTTTGATGTAAAGATGTTGTGGATTCATCTCTTATGTTTGTTGGGTTGGTTCCCTTATGATGGTTTACCCTTGTTATCAGTGCGGAGATTGGATACTCCTTTTGCATGATATATATCTTGCAACTATATTTCATGCCCTCCAGCTGATATAGAGTTGGTTGCTTTTGTTTTCAATCGGTGGTTTTCCCTGTGGTGATTTTGCTCTTCAAATATATCTTGACTGTGGCTTGGTATGATTTATCTCGGATATGTCAAATTTGGATACTAGAGTTGGTTTGGGATAGTTGACATTGATATAGCCTCATTGGCTTAGTTTTTTTATTTGATGTCATGGAATGGCGATTTGGATGTATGATAGATTTGGAGAATTAATGCCTGCCCGTTCTTAGTTTTAGTTTAGATATTTGAGACTGAGTGATTCAGCCCTGATATTGAGATTTCAACTTATTATTCTTGACCTTGTGTGTAGCATCTGTTTTAGACTTGCCTTTGTTTAGATTTCATCAATAGGCTGGTTGAGCCTACTTCATGATTGCCTATTTGATCTTCTCGATGTCGGTTGGATTATAATTGATAAGTGTTTAGATGATAACCCATGAGCCCTATATTGGTTATTTCAGTTTTGACCTCGATATTCAATTTTCTTTAGGAATTTTGGATGATTTTTTCAATGAAAGTAATATACTTGAGTTGGTATAAGCGTGTTGTGGTTCGGATTTGCGTGCATTAGTCTTTTCAGTTCAGTTAGAGTCCAATTAGTGGTTGAAGTTGAGTTTTGGTTGTTTGGGAATAAAGTGTGGGTGCAGGTTAAAAAAGGGATACTTGTGGTGAAATACCTTGCAAGTATTCTCTCCTCATGGAGGTTACATGGGAAGTCATGATTGGAGCATGCGGGCCCAGTACCTTATTTCTTCGAGCCTTTGAGATTCTTTCTATTCATTGACTTTCTGGGATGAAAGTCCTTTTAGTAGTGGATATTGTAATGACCCTTCAGGTCATTTTTCATATTTATGATTATTTCTGTCGTTTGATCTTATCCATAGTTGCCCCAAGTCATTTATGAATTTCTGGGACCGACGGTTCATTTACCAGGAAGTTCATTTGATTTTTAGAGTCAATTCTTCATTTTGAAGTCTTTGCTGGTTTCAAATAACCATCGGACGAAAGCTTTAGAGAAACAATCTTGAATACAAATTTTGACTGTGTCAGCAGATCCAAAATATTGATTTTATTCTAGGTAGACCTTGGGTTCTGGTTTCAATGCACCCGAGCTCATTTCGACCTATTAGTTGGAAAGTTGTAAAATTAGAACTATATGTGTGGGCCCCACTATTTTCCGAAACGACGTTGTATGGAATTTTTGATGATTCCAATGGATTTGAATTGTAGTTTACACTAAAATTTCACTATTGGATCATATATTTTGGGTTTTGTATGAGTTTCGAGGGTCAAAAATAAGTTTTTGACTTTGCTGTCTCAGGGTACCGCGTCTCTTCGCCGAAGGAGTCTATAAATAGACCCCCAAGGTCGCGAATTTGGGGATTCTTCATTCACCTTTGAGATCCTAAAACCCTAAATAGGTATGATAACTCAAAACTGAATCTTGTGGGTGTCTAGGGAGCTTGGTAAACATCTTGTATCATGATTATCATCCGGATTAAGGTAAGATTTTATCACTTTATTGGTGAATTTCTTAGTTCTTGACCCAAAATCTCAATTTATCTTAGGGCTTGATTTATCCCTAAATTTGGTTTGTTTTCACCTATTAATTGAAGGTTATGATTCCTTGGTGAAGTATGAACATTAAGTTGACCTCGGACACACGATTTCCGTACATGGAACCCACTTGCAATTTTGGTGTCGTTTTTGGACCTGAAGCACAATAGTGCAATATGTGTATCGTTAGATTTGTATTGATGAGTAGATTATATCTTTGATAGTGTGATGACATTTTGGGGGTTTTGAAGTGAAGAGTATGTAGTGCTTAAAGTGTGATTTTGCGATTTACCTTGAGGTAGGCTCTTGTCCACTTTTCTTCATAGATGATGAATGATATGTATTGCGTGTGGATATGAATATTAGGATTGGTTATGAGTAAGATAGCTTAGCCTTGATTATTGATGTTTTGGGAAATTAGATGATGGTCTTGGACCCATAAGATAGTATATTTATAACCTTGTGGACTCCTATTGCCTTCTCCTTAGTTTAGATTGAATTGTAGCATGGATTTGATACATTGATAGATTATGGATGTTATTTTAGTGTTGGAAGCATGATTAGTATATTTGATCTTATTTGTCTAGTATGGTATTCTTGGAATCGTAATTTGGATATGATTGACTTAAGTGCCCTTATTTCTAGTTGAAGTTCCAATCTTAGGCTTGTATATGGCTTACTTGATATCTTAGCCTAGTTTGGGGCATAGTGTACCTAATTAATGAAATTGAGGTTTAGAAGTAGGATTGTCCGGCCCACTTAGGCCTAGATTTGTGTTAGCCCTTGCGGGCTTAGTTGCGGATAGTAGGCATAGTTGAGACTAATAAGCCTTATTTATGAGATTTACTTGGTGAATTGATAAATTGTAATAATGTTCCTCGGATTATGACTGATGAATTTTAGCTATGTTGTTTCTTATAGAAATGATGTGATAAGAAGGGCTCATACAAATGTTATTTCCTCTTAGACTTGATACTTGGCCCATAGAGATGTTATTTCCTCTTTAGACTTTATACTTGGACCATAGAGATATTTTTTCCTCTTAGAGTTAATACTTGGCCCATAGAGATGTTATTTCCTCTTACTTATGATATTTGGTCCATAGAGATGCATTTTTATCTTACTTATGATATTTGGCCCATAGAGATGTATTTTCCTCTCAGTTATGATATTTTGCTTATAGAGATGCATTTTCCTCTTGGTTATGATATTTGACCCATAGAGATGCATTTTCCTCTTAGTTATGATATTTGACCCATAGAGATGCATTTTTCTCTTAGTTATGATATTTGGACCATAGAGATGATTTTCCTCTTAGTTATGATTGTTGAGCTTATAACGATGATTTTTCTCTTGGTCATGATGTATAACCTATAGATATGAGATGTCTAATAGAGGTGATATGCTTGTTGATATTATGCCTCCTAGATGTGAGATTCCTCCTATATGTGAGATGATTATAGATATGTTACGGTTTATAAATATGATTATAGAGATGAATTCCGGATATGTAAATAGTCCAGGGCCGTGATGATGATATTATGATTATTACGGACATATTATTAGGCTGAGGGTCGATAGATGATATAGATTGGAGATCCGTTAAGTGTTTATCCTTATTGAGGATGAGGCTACAGTTAATGAATATATATATGCATGTGTGCGTATACACAACTCTTCGGTATGGGATGGAGGAAGGTATGGTATGGCTTTTATGATTTTACTGATTGAATACTGGTGATGGCATGTATATATTAGATACATTCATGATTATTATATCCTTTATTGATGTGATTCTAGCTGAATGAGATCTTATGATTGTTCTTCCTAATTATGGTATAAGCTACGTGGTAACTAGTTGTCTATTAGGTGACTATAGTACTTGATGCTTAGAATTCTAAATCCATTAGTTCATGAGCCTTGCTTAATAATATGGTAGCTAACGACTAGGGTTGATACGTGGCTATGAAGTTGGGTTCATCGATGGTTGTGATATATGGCTATTGATAACAAGTTATAATGTCGATTAATTGTTAAGTGAGGATAATGTGGTCAACATTGCTAGGAGTTAAGGGATGCTAGTGATAATGATGTCTGGTTAATAATGATTCTTAGTTACTGATGCTGACTAGCTAATAACAAGGATTAGTTAATAATGAGGATTAGTTGGTAAACAGTATTAGATATTGATTAGTGTTAGTTAATAGAAGATATTTAGTTGATAAAAGATGAATAGTGAATAGATGGCGATTATGGCTTAATGGTGAACCTTGACTAGACGTTAGGTTTGGCTAATTATTTTCAATGGTTAGTTGTTATTCCATGATTAATGATTATGTGAAGAATCATCTAGATTGATAACTAGAGATCATGTGATGACTAGTAAACTAGTGGTATAATAATGAGTCTTGGCTAGTTAATAATAAGCAGATAGAATATAATGATAAGATAGTTATCTTGCGATATTATGATTACGGTTATGAGTATATCAGTTTGCGTCTATACACCTATTATATGCCTATATTTATATGTTGATAGTTACGATGATATATTCATACTCGACAAGGTCGGAGGATATTGTGATGGCATATTGATACCTGGCAAGACCGGAGGATATTGTGATGACATATTGATACCCGGCAAAACCGGAGGATATTATGATGATATTGATACCAGGTTCGAGTCCAGGGATTACTATTGAGATGATATTGATACCTAGTAAGGCCGGAGGATATTGTGATGATATTAATACCCGGTTCGAGTCTGGATGATACTATTATGATGATACGTTGATACCCGGCAAGGTTGGAGGTTTATTACAATTACGATGGTTATGACGATGAAGGTTACAATAAGTTATGATAGTGATTATGTAACTTGCATTCATTCATGCATGTGCATCGCCTATCACCAGTATTCACGTATGTCTATCAGCCGGTATGGGATGATTGCATAAACATGGGTGAAGAATATGCCCTGTGTTGTTGTGTGATGATTGAACCTTCCGAGTCTTGGGCGGTGGGGGTACGCACAAGATCATCTAGGTATTTTGTTTTCCGGAGTAGTCGGTTATTAACGTTGTTATTGATATTGTTATTATCATTGTTATGATCATTATTATGGCTAGCTATGACTGATTGGTCATTGATCAGGTATCGGGATTTGAGGTATGTCTTTGGCCTCTCCTATCTAATGATTTCATTATTATACATGAGTATTTCATGTCTAACCATGTGGATTAGAATCCCCGAGTATGACAGTATTTAAATCATAATAGTATTATAATGAGGTCTTAAAATTAGAACATGATGATCTAGGTTATGTTTGAGATGACCTCCTTTTAAATGTATTATATACATATATATATATATATATATCTAGCTATATGAAGCCATGGTACTATCAGATATCCATTCTTTCATCGTTCATATTGTATAGTCGTTCTTTCACCTTGTATATTACAATATATCTTTCTTTCGCTCTTTATTTATATATTGACCTGGGATATATGGTATAGCATTGACATATATTGAATGTAGCTGGAATGGGATAGTTCACCTTGATACTTCCTTAGTCTTATTATGTTAGACTCTTAGACATGAGTAGGATAGTTGTCCCTTGTTATTCTTATTTATTTATTACATGATTTATGGACTCTTGGTTGCAGTTTCCATTTTTTTTATATGTTGTATAAATCTACTTTATCTTTGGAGCTCAGTTGGAAGTTGCCTACTGAGTACCATTCGTGTGGTACTCATACTACACCTCTGCAGCCTGAAGATTATAGTATGTGTTATCGCTGTTGATGTGTGTATTGTGTGGAGTAGACCTTATTCGAAGACTTAGAGTGAGCTCCTGACGTTTGGAGTATTACTTATCTCTCTCCTATGTATTAGACTAGCCTCTAAGTTTTATTCAGAGGTAAGTTGAATCAGTGTATTTCTCCTTGATATATCATTTTTGTACTATTATTATGTTTAGAAGCTCTTTTACTGATACCACCAGGTTTTGGGATTCGTCTATGTATTAATCTTTATTTCATATATTCCGTATTTTTTCCTTATGTTATTGAGCAGTCCGTTACTAGCCTTTCTGGACTACATGTTGTCTTGCCTACTGGTGGGTTATGGTATGCACCATCATGACCTGAAATGTTGGGTCGTGACATATGTTATCCAATGTCAATCCCTTTGGGTTCTATCTTGGATACGACTAGACCATATGAGTCGTATGGTCAGGTCACAGTTAGGGACCATAGAGACATATGTTGGAGAGTGAATGGGTGTACAACTCACTATCTTGGTGACAACTCGAGGATACGAGTTGTATGTTGTGGTCATGAGTCACGGGGGTCGACTCGTAACCACCTGCGATATTTTTACAGTTTTAAGTTGGGGGCACTCTGGACATTTTTCCTTTAAACTCCCTTTGAGTCCATGACTTAAAACACGTTCTAGGACTTTATAAATGTATTGTTCTTAATCAAACACTCTAAAAATCTCTTTCAAACTCTCTCTTCAAGCAAAAGCTAGGATTTTATCAAGATAATCAATTGACGTTTTCAAGGGTGGTTTCTCTTTGTACTTCTTGGTGTCTAAGGCATGTGACTCTTCCCTCGTTGTTATTTTACTAAAGGCATGTGTTTTATTGTATGGTTTTCATGATATTGTTATGGCTTTGCAATAAAGGTTAAGGATTTTGTATGTTCATAGTTGATTATTGTTTCTCATTTTTTTTATTACGATTTTTCATGTTATGAAAATGGTTTTGCACATATGGATGCATGGAAATTGTGGTTTAACTAATGGGACATGATTAACCCTAAATTTGTTGGTCTTTGGCCTTGATAATGGCTTGCGCTCAACCTGTTTGTCAAATTATCAATAAGAAGGATTTTGTCACATAGTTTTACTATTCTTGGAATCTTTGCATTGCATAAATAGTTAAAGAAACATTAAATGGTTTTGGTTGGTTTCACATGACTTTGGAAAGGCCTTAGTGGCCATGGTTTTATTATAAATGGTTTTGGTTTAATTGGAAATGGTGGAGTCTAATTTTTTTTAATGGTTTATATGGCATAAGGTAATATACTTGCAAGCTCTAATTTTGGTATAATGATACCAATGGTTAATGCCTAATTAAAATACTCCTTAGTAAAAGGTTGGGAATGTGTAAATGGATTTAATATGGGCTTAAAGAGGGTCGAGTAGTAAAGCCCTGGAAGGTGGGGGTCTCGGGGAGACCGACACTGGAAACTCACGTTTGCAGATGTGAGGGTGGTCGTGGTGACTGTGTACATGATGTCACACTATATTTTTTAGAGATGTACTAGTCATATAAGGTTATTTTCTCATGTCATGTGGCTAACACGCACTGAGCCCTTTCAGCAGATGGAGTTGAACCCATATAGCCCATGGGTGAGTTTAGGAAAGTCAAGCTACTCAACCCAGGTTAAGGTTTTAAATGCATGTTAAACCTTGTTCCCTACCCCGACACGGTATATATGTATATATGTGATATGGTTATTAATTTAGTTTTGAATGGATGACATTACTTTATCGTTATCCCTGAGTTGCATGTTAGCATTTACCTTGCTAACCACCTTCAACGTTGTATCCCCACGTGATGCAGGAACTGGCGATACTACCATTCCTTCTGCTCGGTGACTTGGATTCAGGGACACCTTAAGTGAGATTGAAGTTATAATCTTCCATACTCTGGAAGTTTCCATTTCATGCTATGGACTTCTTTTCATTTTTGTTATTTGATTTGATTTGGTTTTGGCTATGGTCGGGGGCATGTCCCGACCGAATGATTCTTGATTCTGGTTTTAGTGTTTGTCGAACAATTATGGGTATGGGCGGTGTCGGTATTAGTGTTAGATTTGGTATTGGTATTGGAATTGGGATTGGAAATGGTTGGTTAATTGGTGGTGGATTTCGACTTTCGTTTTAAGCGTACTATCATGTCTTTAAATTTATATTGCCTTATCTTGTTATATGTTCACAATTCATTCGACATAGGGTGTAGGGTGGTTAACGGTGGGCTATTGGGGGTGTTCTTCTGCCCTGGTTGGGCTTGAGCCACCCGACACTGCTAGGCCCCAGTTCAGATCATGTCACTAAAAGAGAAAGGTTTGCACCTAAACACCTACTGTAATCATAAGAAAATGTAGGCAAACGTGTAAGATCTAAATACAAAGACTCAACTACAACAAGGAAATAAAGATATAACTCGATAATAATCAGTTTCCTGCTGCGGTGTATAGTCTTTGATTCATAACTTCAGAAAGATATTTTTTTTGTAAGAGTATTGAAGTATTGGTTTTCTTGTTGAGGAAGATAATCAATATATATTGTGACTCAAGAAAACCTAGGATAAATCCCATTGTTGAAGCAAAACAGTGGCATTATCTTTTCCCACCAACTTTTGTACTTTGTGTTAGCTGTGACTGTTGATCATGACAGTGACAGGTGAGACCAACCAGTTCCCTAATTTGTAATATCTTTGTCATCACAAAACCTCTAGGAAATAGGTCCCAACATACAGAATTCATATAGTTTGTCAACCATCAAAACTAAGGACTTAACAATACTTTTTATGCACAGCAAGGAATAGTGCATCAAACAACCTGTGTTGATACCCCTCAGCAAAATGGATGTGTAGAACGGAAGCATCTCCATATTTTGAATGTGGCAGCTGCACTCCATTTCCAAGCTAATTTATCGATCTCAGTTTGGGGAGAATGTTTCTTGACCGCAGTTTGTCTTATTAATAGAACTCCTTCTTTCATATTGAAAGGAAAAACTCCTTATGAAATAATCTTTGAAAAAGAACATTCTATAAGCCTCTAAAAGTATTTGGTGTATTTGGTTTGCTCATTGTAAGTATCGTGACAAAGATAAGTTTTGCTACAAGAGGCCTCGATGTATTTTTGTTGGATATCCTTTCGAAATGAAAGGATGAAACGTCTATGATTTGGAGACTGGAGTTTATTTTGTGTCTCGTCATGTCACTTTTGATGAAAAAATCTTCCCTTATGCTAGTTTAGTGACTGGTTGTGAGACCACTGCTTCACTAGATACTCCTACTTTTCAACATGATCACTCACCCTCTATTGACTCAAGAGAAATGTTGATCTTCAGCCCCATATTAAAGAAGATAGGAGCATAGAGATAGATTCTCCAGGTCCCACTCAACAGGAAAATATAAACACAAGTTCTGCTATTATGGATACAAAAACTTCTACTACTGTGGGTGATGCTTTTGGTTGGAGTTATCGGGAATATAAAGTGTCCACTTGACTAAAATATTATTTATCTTACACAAATCAATGTCATGCAACTAGGTGCCCAAATAAACAACACAACGCTCCTCATCCGCCAATTGACAGTTCTCAGGTACTCCAATTGACATAACACTTGCCAAAAAAAAATTCTTCTAGACACAAGTATTTTTTGACAGCTGTGACTACAGGTACTGAACCCTCAAGGTTTTATGATGCTGCACATAACCTTTTTTAGCGACGTTCTCTGAAAGAAGAAATTGATGCACTAGAAAAGAATGGTACATGGACATTAGAGTTTCTTCCTTCGGGGAAAAAGACCATCGGATGCAAAAGGGTAAATAAAATTAAAATAATTTTGATGGTACAATTGAATTGTATAAAGCTCGGGTTATGGTTTTCGGTAACAATCAGGTGGCCGACATTGATTATAATGAAACTTTTGCTCCAACGGCAAAAATGGTAATTCTGCGGGGTTTACTTAGCATCACTATAGATAATAGTTGGGAGTTGCATTAAATGGATGTTTATAATTCATTCTTGCATGGTGATTTAAATGATGAAGTTTACATGCGACTTCCACCTGAATTTGAAACCTCTACTCAAGAGAAAGTGAATCATCTTCACAAATCTTTATATGGATTGCAACAAGCTCCAAGAAATTAGTTTGCCGAACTCGCAACAAGCAACATGCAGTGTCGGTCCACAACCAAAGAGAAATATCGTTCTATGGCTACAACAGTGTGTGAGTTGAAATGGCCCAAGGCTTTCTTATGATCCTTTGGCATCTTTCACAAGGATCCTATTCATTTGAATCGTGATAGTCAAGCTTCTTTTCATATATCCGCAAATCTAGCCTTTCATGAGCATACAAAGCACATTGAGATTGATTGTGTTGGGTTCAAAATCGAGAGGGCGTCATGCGGAAGCTATTAGTTGCAAACTATCGTGGTGATAATTCAGATGACAAAGAAAACAATACTAAAAATATAATTATTATATGATTTGGCCAATTGGCCTACATATAAAACCTAATATTAAAAAAAACATAAAACTAATAAGAGAGAAAATCTCTCCCTAAGCCAGACTCTTTTAACGACTACATTGCGGATGCTCTTATGTTATGGTATAAGAAGAGGAGTCTTCTATTTATAGATGTGCAAAACCTTTCCTCCAAGAAAGAGGTTAGCCAAATATGGAAAAGAATTATATATTTTTTACAGGAAAAGTAAAAGTAATTATGGTAACTTTTATTTTGCTTCTAAGAAAAAGTAAAACTTAAATATAGTAAGAAAATCAGGGCAAAAACTCTATCAAATCTCCTCTTTTTGGCTTGATTTTCTTCACTTGATCCGTCTTCTCTTCATATCACGTGCATGAACGAATTGTAGGGGGGTGCGGATTAGGCGCGGTAACTTTACTAAGAAATAAATAGTTATTGGGTAATAAGTATTTATTTTTATATAATGTATTTTGTGAATATTATCAATTGAAATATTTTTCATTTTTATCTTCTTGACTTAAGATGTTTTATTAATTGATATTCTAAATTAGATATTATCGTAATTAAATTATCTAGTGCTCTAGGATCCTCGTTAGTACTATGTAATCTTTTGTATTCTTGGTATAAATTATATAGTTGGGTTTCGATTTCTTTTAATGATTTATTCTTTTCGTACGATGTATCCATTAATTTATGTAATTGTTAAATGCTTTGTAGTAATATTCATTAACTGTTTTTCTTCGTTCTTGTATTTTTTATTTTCATATATTTTATTAATATATTCAATTTTACTGATATTCATATTTTGGGGGGTGATTAAATGGTAGTTGATTAAATGCTTTGCTATAATATTCTTTAGCTTTTTCTCTTAGTTTTTGTAAGTCTTCTATATTATTTTTAAGATATTCTAAATTTTCTATATATTTTGTTTTAAAATATTCAATTAAATTCATTTTTATAAGGTTTTCTGTTAATCTTATTTCTTTCATTTCTTGTTCCCAGTATTTTAGATATTCGTAGTTTATCATTTTATTCTTCTAAAGTAAATGTATAATAATCTATTCTACTTGTACTATATTTAATATCTTGTTTGAGGTTATTAATACTACTAACTATTTTATCTTGTTCTCTTCTTAATGAATTTTTTAAACTATCTAAACTTTTATCTTTGCTTTTTTCTAAAATTTTTAAGGTTTCGTCTATCCATTTTAATTTTCTATTAGATTTTCCATTATTTCTCTAATTTGTTTTCTATAATCAATTTCTTTATGTAGGTCTTCTTGGTTTTCTCTAATTTTCTTAATATATCCTGACATTTTTAGTCTGTATGATATCCATCTGAATCTAAATAGTATTGATGTTCATAATATATGCGGAAGTTTTCTATACTATTTAATAATTCTTCCTCTTCATAATCTTGTATTTTTTTCCATATTATTTTCTTTATGTCTATGATTTCTATATCTCTAAGTATATATAAAACAAGTATTTTAATATCATCTGTCATTTAAGCTTGATTAAACGCTTTTTCGGAATATTTTTCAGTTGTTTGTTTTAGTCTAAGTAGTTCTTGCATATTTTCATTAAGAAATTCTATATATTTTATATCTTTAGTTTCCATGTATTTGTCTAAATGTACTTTCATTTGTTTTTCTACTAACTGTATGTTTGTCATATTTTTTTCCCAAAATTCTAGATTTATGTAATTTATCATGGTAAGTATATGTAAGAGCAGTTAGGTAGGCATGGTATGTAATTTATTCTAGTCATATAATATTTATCAAATGTTTTTTCTAATATGATTTTTCTTATATCTACTACTTTTATATCCTTAAGTGAATACAAAATAAGTATTTTAAATTTATCTACCATTTCGTCAATAAATAATTATTCATTTTTCATAAAATTGCTATTTTCAAAATATTCCCTTCAATCATACACATAACAAAATATGATCATATTAGATTACTATTTACTAGATCATTCTTAAATAACATGTTCGTCGGTCACTATTAGCATGGTAATCCAGATACTTTTTCCTTAAACAGTGCCTCAACTCTGGCTACTCCCCACCACGGCTTCTTGCCTTATTGGCTTCACCTTTAGGATGGCATAGTTCTTAGGGATTTTTCTCCGTTTTCACTTTGCTAATAAACTTCTTAACATGCTATTCTTCGAATAATTCTGCTATAAAGTAACTAACATGAACTTATCTTATTATATCATGATTGTTAGGAATTATGAATTTAGCTATTCATAATACTGAATAAATAGACCTGTTCTGGTAAGTTTGATAATCCTAAGTTTTATTCCTCCATAGATTTTTCCATTGAAATATACCTGTTTTTAAATGAATAAGCAAAATATTTGTTGTGGACAAGAGAGAGAGTTTTTGCTTCAACACATGAAGGCTTACCCTTCATCTGAGCAAATGCTCATTTATTTATAGGCTGAAGTTGTAAACAAACTTTACATGCACATGTCTATTTTTTAAAGACTAAAAAACTTTAACAAAAATGTCAAAAAGGCTAGGCTATAGGCTATAGCTATCTAACAAAAAAGTCTTTATCTTAAACTACTAAAAGACAAAAAATTATTAATACCTAAGACTTTTTCTATACAAATTTTTACAATTTATGTAAAGGAAATTGTGAAAGTTATCTACATGTCACTTTCACAATTTAATAGCTTGTCTTCTCCATTATTTCGCTCCGTAGTTATCTCTTTTTTGTTGTATCTGCTGTTTTTCTATCTTCTTATCAGTGTAGCATCACATCTGGAATAAAGTTATGCTTTCCACTACATCTGTTGCATATGTGGTCTTTGTATATTTGACCAACTTTTTCACAAAATTGATCCATAGCTTCTTCTGAAATAATTCCCTTACTGATAGATCTTGTTAACGGTTGTTCTTCTGGTCTGAGGAGTGTTAATCCCCATTTTCTAAGTTCTTCCATGTCATGGTCTCTAACTTCTTTGCAAGTTGAATAAATCAATGCTTGATTCCTTGAATTATATATCCAAACTGGCTTTTTATTTGAATAATTATAAAGTAACTCTGATAATATATTGCTTATTCTAATAACTCTTTTGTTGCGGTAAAATGTTGGTATCTGCGTTTTTGGTATCTCGATCTATTCACATATTTCTTCCGGAATAATATAATCTCTGGTCATACCCATTTTGACCACATTAATAGTCTGTTTAATTTCGTCAAATAATATTTCTGCTGGTGCGGAATAAAATCAAACATAGAATAATTGTCCGTTGGTAATTCTCTTGTAAGTCATAAATTCTTTGTGAATTTCTAGGATTCCTGCTAACTCTTCTCCATCAGTTGTATAAACCATAGATAATAATCCATAATAGTAACATGATTTAATAAAATTTGGGCTTGTACCTGATAAGACAATAAGTTTATTATAATTTTAGCATTTCTGGGTAATATATCCTTTTTGTTGTGCGGCTAGCTCTTCACTTTGAATAGGTTTGGTATTTAATAAGGTTTGTAAGGTGTGTATGTTGTCAATGTATTTACAAGAAGAATAATTGTATGTCTGTTTTTCTTGGTTAAGTGATTCAGAATAGGTATGTATCTGGGGAGGTGCAAATGATTCTAAATTTTGTATATTTGGTATATATGGTTTTGAAAATATTTGGCTGAGGTTATAATTCTTTTTCTTTGGTATTCCAGGTCTATTTTGAGTGGCTATGTTTTTCCCTTTAGATGTGCCTGCAGCTGTAATTGAAGTTTCATCAGTAATTTGAGTTTTAAGGTGTTTCTCATCGTCACCTTCTAGGTCTTTTTTTAATGTTCTCTTCCTATACAGTATCTTATTTTTTATAGTGCTCGACTTGCACTTTTACATTTGTAACTTCAGTAGTTAGTGTAATAACTCGTTCTTGTAATAACTCCATTTGTTTAAACATTTGGAGCAATAAATCAGTCTGGGTATCTTTGGCATCAACCTCTTCCATTGGTAAATCAGTTTGAGTAGCTTTGTCTTGATAAGTAATCTGCAATGATATTTTTGTTAGTATTGATTACTTCAATTGTAAATGTAAAATTCAGTATATTTAATACTAGTCTCTGAATTTCCTTTGTCGTAACTGAGTTTTGTATTTTTCTTGTTAGCCACCATCGTACCTATGTATTATCTGTTCTAACAATAAACTTGTTATACACGATATATGGTTCAAATGCTATTAAACAGTTATATAAAGAACATAATTCTTTTCTATTTATTTTCCATTTTATTTCTATTTCGTTAAACGTTCCTGAATAATATCTACAATGATGTTCTAATTTTTCTTCTTCATACCTATATTTGAGTACTCCTCCATAACTATATTCACTTGCATCAGCTTTTACTATATATGTAAATTTTTTATTTTCATCTGGAAACTGTAATTTTGGTAACTCTTTACAAAGTAATTTTATTTTCTGTACCTGTTTTTTGTCTTCTTCATTATATCTATATTCTACATCCTTTTTAATTTTTTTCTGTAATGGTTTTAAGTTTTCTGCTAATTTTGGAATATATTCTCTTACTTGGTTTACTAATCCTAAAATGATTGTAATTTTTTTTATGTATCTAATTCTTCTTCTGAATTTATTATTTTTTGGACTATGTGTTGTTGCATTTTGACTCCACTTTTATCTATTTGTATTCCGAAAAATTCTATCTGATTTTTCATAATTTCTGTTTTTTTCTCACTTAAACTTATTCCTAATTTTTCTATTATATCTGTAAATTGTTCTAATAATTTTAAATGTTCTTCTTTAGTTTTTGTATATAATAGTATATCATCTATGTATACTATACAATTAGGTAATTGTTTAAAATAACTATCCATAAAATGTTGATATCTACCTGGTGCATTTTTATATCCAAATGGTAGTACATTCCATTCATAAAATCCTTGTGGTACCGTAAATGCGGTTAATTCCTTAGATTCTTCTTCTAACTTTAAATGGTAAAATCCTGATTTATAATCAAATTTACTAAAATAATTATATCCTTGTATTTGCCTTATTTTTAATATCTTGTTTGGTATTGGGTAATTATAAGTCATTATTTTTGCATTTAAATTTCTGTAATCAATAATCATCCTACTTTTTCCTCTTTTTTGTTCACTATGTTTATTTACTATAAATGTTGGGCTATTATATTTACTATTACTTTTTTGTGTATATTGTTTTTCTAATAATTCTTCTATATGCATTTTAAATTATTTTAAATCATCAAAATTATATGTTAATGGTTTCTGAGTTATTATGCTATTTTTATCTATTAATTCAATTTTTATAGTGGTTTTATGTTTTTTTCCATCCTTTTAATGGATCTTCACTATATAATTGTTCTAATTTTTTCTTAATTATTTCTATCTTATTTATTGGAAATATAGTTATTTCCTTTTTATTTATTGAAAATACAACCAGTTTTATTGTATCTTTAGTATTTTTTATATTTTTCAATTTTTATGTAATTTTTTTCACTTCCTTTTATCCAATCAGTTTTCTTTCTTATTTTATTAATAACTCTTTTTGCTCTTACTTTCTGTTTACATGGTGTTGTAAACCACCAATTTGTTCTAGTTATTATATGTGGGTATAATTTATCTAAAAACGGCATTCCTAAAAGTATATCTTTTGATGTTAGCTCATAATTATAGATTTCTTCTATTGTTAATATTTTATCCCATACTTGTGTTTTTACATTCTTAGCTTTATAAGTAATTAAGCTTCCTTCGTTATTAAATCCTTTAACTATTATTGGTGTTTTTAATTTATCCCATTTACTTTCTGGTAAACAATTATATCTACATAAATTAGCTTCTGCTCCTGTATCTATCATAGGCGTATAATAACTACTGTAATATCCTTCTACTACTATCTTCATTAATACATATATTTTCATATCATGTTAAAGCTCTTCTTAGGAATAAACTTTCTTTATTATATGTTATAGATAATTGTGTATGTTCTATATTGTATTGTTTTACTTGTTCTAGCCATTTAATTCCTAATATTATGTCTGTTTTTTTTGTAATTCTTCCTTTATTTCAAATTCTATTTTCATTTTTCTAACTCCTATTATTATTTCTTTTTCGGCTATATTTTTAGTGTTTATTAAGCTTCTTGGTAGATCTGGGCATATATTATTATCAGATTTTATTTTCTCATTTTTTACTAGATATTTTGCTATATAATTTTCTTCTTGTCCTGTATTTAAGAGTATTAAATATTCCTTTTCATTTATTGTTCCTGTTATGTAATATTGATTTAAATTAACTATTGAACTTGTTTCATAACTTGTTCTTTTTTATGAACTTGATGATTCTGTTTTTTCATAAGCTATTCTTTTTGTTGTACTTATTCTATCATTTATTATTTCTAAATCTTCTTCTATGTCTATATTTTTGTAACTATAATCATTATTATCAATTGTTTTTATGAATTGTTCAAAAGGACTTTCTATTTGTATTTTATTAATTTTATTTTTTCCTGTTATTTTGTGTTTTGTAGTTAATACATATAGATTTTAAATCTTGCTGTAAATATTTTACTTCTTGGGGTTAGTTCTATTCCTGATATTTTCCAATATAATACCAATGATTTATCTATATTTTTATCTGTTATTGCTACTGAATAATTTGCACTTATTATAAATTTAAATTTTTGGTATATTAAATTTCCTTTTATGGCAGTTATTATATTTTTTTCTATAGGTCTTATAATCCTATCATCTGCTAAATATAGTTCTATTGGTGTATCTATTCCTTCTCTAAAACATGCTTTTATCAATATCTCTGTACCTCCAAGGTGTACATATTTTATTGGGTCTCTACTTTTTATATCGTTTATTTCTTTATTTATTATCCTCTTTGTTACTAGTGGTATACTAGCTTTACCTTTTGCATATCTGCAGTCTATTAAATGTTCTTTTTGGCTTACTACATAATATTCTTCCATTTTCCTAGTAAATATATTTTTTATTGTTGGTATTTTAAATATTTTTTCTACACTCAAGTCTAACTCTTTTCCTTTTATTTCATCAAATACATTGTTATCAAATATTATTTTTTGATCTGTTCCTTCGTCATTTAAATATTCTTCTTTTGTTATTATTTTTATATCTTCTTCTGTCATTTGGTTTATTTGTATATCTTCTTCAGTCATTTAATTCGTCTAGTTCACTATCTATTTCATTATCTTCTATTTCATTATCTATTTCATTCTCTGAAATTTCATATATACTGTCTTCACTTTCTAATTCATAATCTATATAATCTATCTGCATATATTCTGTATTTTCTATTTTTATTTCTGATATTTGTTTATTTTTTGGGTTTTTAGGTAATTTACAATCTCTAGCTAAATGTCCTAATTTTCCGTAATTATAACAAGTACATTCCTTTATAGATTTCTTTTTCCTATATGGTCTTTTATGTTTATAATTTTTTACATAATATCTTTTTCTTGGTTTCTTATACTTATATTTTGATTTTTTGTATTTCTTATATTTCTTATGTCTTTTTCTTTTCTTATAATATTTTTCTTCGCATCCAAATTGAGGTGCTATTTTATCTTTGCAACATGCTAAATTTCTTATTAATGGGTTTTCCGTTTTTATTTCTTCTCTATATTTTTCACATATATTTCTATACCATTGTTGTAAAAAATTTGTTCTTGCTCCTAGAGTATCTACTATTTTTGCTTCATCCCAACTCTTTATTATTTTTGAACTAAATGGTTCAGGTAATTTACTAAAATATAATTTTCTTATTTCTTTACTTTCTTCTGTATTATATGCTCCTTTATAATAATATTCTTTAAATGCGCAAGTATATTCATCTATGTAGCACATATTACATATTGCTAATTTTAACATTAAATTCCTATTTGTATCTTTCTCTTCATTTTGTTCTTCTTCTGTTGTTGTCATGCTACTAAATTCGTCTTTTATAGCTGTTTCATATTTTTTTAATAATTCTATAAGTGTTAATTTAGTTGTAGTCGTTGATGATGTTCCTTCTGTGGGTTTGTCAGTTCTTAATACTTTTTTACTATTTTCAGTTAGATTTAAAAACTATAATTTCACTGTTCCTATTAGTGTTCTTTCTATATATTCTGGTGCATCTATTACATTTATATTATTATCTAATAATTGTTTTTTCATATATCCTATCCATAATTGTATTATTTTTTCTGTATCTATTACACAATCTAAGTCTAAAAAGTTATAATTTTTATTAACTATTTGTTTTGGTGTCTATTTGTCATATTCATTCTTTAGATTATATCTTTTAAAATTATTCTTATAATATGTAGGTTTTCTTATTTATGATGTTCTAGGTATTATATTTTCATCTTCTTTTTTATCAAGAGTGTTTATTTCCGTGTTTATATTTTCTAAATTTTCTTCATTAATTACTTCTTGTTTTCCATTGATTCCTAAATTTTTTGTATTTGTTAAGATTTCTGTATATGTTTCACTATCTTTCGAATCATAATTATCTGTTTCTTCAACATCTATTGTATTAATTTCTAATTCCTTTGTTTCTATTTCTTTATTATTTATTTCTAATTTTTCTTTAAATTGATTTATCTCATTTAATAATTTTTGTTTTTTATCTTTTTCTTCTTTTTCTTTCTGTCTGTTTTCATACAGATCTTTTAACATTTATAGTTCTTTTTCTAATTCAGCAATCCTACTATTTTTAGTTTCTTCTATTTTTCATATTTCTTCTGTAGTTTGTTGTTTTATTTTTTCTATTTCCTTTTTTCTATCTATTTCTTCGTTTTTTTTCTATTCTCACCATAACTGTCAATTTATCTTCTAATTTTAATTCTTCTTTTTCTAACATTAAATATAAATGTTCACCTATTTTCTTATACCTTCTACCTAAATTAGAAAATACTATTTTTATTTTTAATCCTTCGTGATTTTCATATATTTTTTCGTCTATTATAAATTCTTCTTTGTTCATTTTTTATTTAATTGTTAATAGATCATGTTGGTATGTATATTCTAGACTATTTATTGTTGATTCTAAATTTGATATTTCTTCTTTTTGTGCATTTATTGAGTTTTTACTAACTCCGACAATTATGTTATATTGTAGTCTTTCTATCCTTATTTTTAATTCTTTACGTTTTTCAGATATTATTTGCTTTAGTTCTTTATATTTTTGTACGTTATTCATTTAAATAATATTTTGGGGAATATCTAAATCTAGTTTTATCAAATAAATCATAATTAATAAATTAATCAAGTAAATCTATATATATACGACTTCCGTAAATCCATGGTTAAAAATAAGGTTTAAAATATCATGATTAAAAATTGGTTTAAAAGTAATATTTTATTTTTATTTTTAAAGATGCAGCAGTAGGAGTGTTGAAATATGGTTCAAACTTATTCTCCACATGTAGTTCGACAAAAATCTTCATTATCATCCAAATTGTTGCAGCTTGATTTTGAAACCGCTTTGAACCTGTTTAATCTCGTCTCACCACACCATTGGATCATTGAACCGGAAGCTCTGATACCACTTGTTGGGTTCGAAATTGAGAGGGCGTCATGCGAAAGCTATTAGTTGCAAACTATCGTGGTGATAATTCAGACGACAAAGAAAACAATACTAAAAACATAATTATTATATGATTTGGCCAATTGATCTACATATAAAACCTAATATTAAAAAAACATAAAACTAATAAGAGAGAAAATCTCTCCTAAGCCAGACTCATTTAACGACTACATTGTGGATGCCCTTATGTTATTGGTATGAGAAGGGGAGTCTTCTATTTATAGATGTCCAAAACCTTTCCTCCAAGAAAGAGGTTAGCCAAATATGGAAAATAATTATATTTTTTCTTTCAGGAAAAGTAAAAGTAATTATGGTCTTTTATTTTCCTTCTAAGAAAAAATAAAACTTAAATATAGTAAGAAAATCAGGGCTAAAAGCCTAACAGATTGTCATTTTGTTCGTGACGAAATACCAGTTGGTCACATTGTTGCATCTCATGTGCACACTTCTCAACAACTAGCGGTCATATTTACTATGGTGCTGTATCTACTTTGCAAGTTGCGCATTTGTGATCTTCATGCTTCACCTTGAGGGGAGTATTAAGAGATTTAATACAAGTGTAAATAGGCAGTAGACTATTTTAGAAAGTTGTATATATTTTTACCTTATTTACAATAGTTTTCTTGGTTAGAAAGGTGTAGGATTTGTATCTTTGGCTACAACTTATTCAATAAAAGCACGACAGAAAAAAAATATTAACTTCTGCAAAATCTTTCAGAGTACCTCGAGATCCGTGTAAAACATTCCACCTTTATAAGCCACCCTCGGAATCTAATGAAATCATCAAACACTAATCCGACCTCGTTAACTCCAAATATTGAGTTCGATCAAACTTTCCAATTTCAAAACTATAAGTCTTATTACGAGGATAAACTGGTAGTGATACAGTTAACAAGGTTATATATCACTCACAAAAGAAAGAAAAAAACAGAAAAACACACATTTCTTGACATCCTCTCATACATAATATAATGTCAAGTATTTATTTCAAAGCAAAAAACCATGCCGTTGTTGTATCGCTTCACACGTCCCTTGCCTTGACATGATGGTCATCAATGGCATTGGTCATATCAATAAAAAATTGCAGCAAACTTGTTAGCTCAGGGAAATTGTTATTTGGCCTTTCATACTCCATAGTCCAGGTTACTAAATCCTTTTCACCTTCTTCATCAACATGGAGACTTACCTTCCAGTTTTCATATTCCTTCACTATATCTCCCTCATATTCCTTGACCGTTATTATCTTTTTCTCTTCATCTATAACTTCAAATATCTGCTTCGAAATCTTCTGTTTCCCATCTGGCTTATACAAAATTTAGTTACTTTAAACTCATAAATAGTAGTAAATTTATGATTGTCATTTCAAAGTAACACGACAATCAATATATACAACATGAAGTAATTTTTACGTATTAATTACAGGCTTAATACATCATCGAAAACCTCTTAAATTTTTCAGTAAATTTTCAACAAATCAAAATTCTTTATTATTTAGACAGAATTGGGCTTACCGTGGGTATACTTCCAACAAATTTTGGAGCCAACTGTACCCAAGTCTCCTTCAAGACACTCAAAACCTTGTGCCTGGACAGGGCACATGGTGGAGAGATGGTGTGGTTTGTTCCTGAAGACGTCATGGAACACATCATTTTTAGCCTTCACTTCTATCTGGGCAGACAATTTGGACTTAAGACCCATGTTGTAAGAACTAAATTTGTTCAAATGAAGGATCAAGGGTACTTGGGGAAATAGTGGAGTACACGAGCTGGATATAAATAGTGGAGTTACCATCGCTAACAAAGGATAATGTCCAGTTTTTGGCCTTTTCAACGTACTTCTTCATTACTCTCTCCATCCAAATTTATGTGACATCATTTTTTTTTTTTTTGAATAAATGAATTTTTTTACCAAAACTGAAATAGTTACAGAACCAGCACAGGGCTGACCCCCTATGCTCTCAAATACAACCAGAAAACTGATCTCCTGTGATTAGTTTGACTTGGAGTAACATAAAGTTTAAGAAAGAAAGAAAGATTTTTAAAATTATGGTTTAAAAAAAATAGTAGATAATATTTGTGTGGCTATAAATAATTTCTGTGAATATTCTGTCATTCCTAAACCTCACCTGCGAGATTATATTTGGTATGATATTATTATCGTTGTAGTTTTGAAAATTGAACAGTATTAAAAAGAATTAGCTTTTAAAATGTTAAAGGTATATAATGGAAAATAAATGCCAACTTAACCTTGGATTTTTTAAACCTTTTTTAAATTGACAATTATTCTGGTATAATTTTTTATACTGAGAGAGTAATTAAAATTAGACGGAGTGAGTGAGTACATATATATTAAAAGTATTCACTCCATTTATTTTTACATATTTAATAGTTGTCTAGGTTGAAAAATCAACACATATAATTCATTATATTATGTCTATTGTATTCTTTTATTAAATATTGCTCATTTTTCAATATTTAAATGACTTGTAATTGATAAAGATAATATAGTAAAATTATTATTTTATTTATTATATCTTAAAAATATGTTAATTCATGAACAAGTAAATCCCCACATTCCACCAACCAACTAATATAAACATAATGCATCATAAATGGCAGCTTTGGTAGGAATTGGTATTCAATACACTTATATTGCCAAACAGAGTCCTTATATTGAGGCTTGTAGTTTCTGTCCATATATTGATTATGAATCTAGGATGTTGGATGTTTCGGTAGTAATTGATTTCAATTTTTCTCACTTGCATGTTCATGCATACTCATTTATCTCATGGATCTCTGGAGAGTGACATTGTGAGAAAATTGATTTTGAATCGAGCGATCTGTTGTATTTGCCGGATGGTGAGGTTTGATATTCTGAGAGGTCCGTTGCATTTTTCGTATGGTGAGGTACTAATGCTATCTGTCGACACCTAATTTTTTCCCTCCACAACTAAATTTAAATACGAGTTTCTTTGATTTTAAATAAAATTATAACATTTATTTTATCCAAATAAAAAGCTTTTCAAGACATTTATATGGGTATTTTTTTTTTCATTTTAAGTAGCGATTATATATTATCGTATTCAATTATATGAAATTATATAATTTTATTACTTATATATTTATTTTACGAAATATCGAATTTTAATCAAAGCTTTTCTTGAAAATTAATTCAAGCGGTTAAAATCTTGATTTAATTATAATTTAGTCTTAAAAATAATTTATTTGGAGAAATACGTGTTTGATTTTATTAAACTAAGAAACTCAAAATTGAATTGGTCAATAATTTATTGCAACCATTGATACAATTTAGTCAATTTATTAAACTTGGCCATAATTGATATCAAATTAATCATAATTCCAGTGCAATTGATCAATTGATATCCAATTAGGTTAACAAATGTTATGAAATCAAAATACAAAAACTAACAACTATACGAAAAAGTAAAGATAATCGACAAGATAGATAATTAGATACAAGAAAAGAAGTAACTAAGAACAAAAGAGTATGTCAAACTCTTATATTCTCAATTACAATCTAATCGAACACCTAATTCCTACAGTGACCAGGGAGATGAACGCCCTCTAAACCAAAGTTTCTAAACCAAAGTTCTACAAAAGTTGTCCAACTCTCACTCAATGGAGTAACATTCATCAATTCATCAATAATCAAGCAAAACTAAGAGAATGAGCTAGCCTCAAAAGTATTTATAGTTTAGGCTAATTATTATAATTCTAGGGCCCAAAAGTGATCCAATTGCAAGAAAAGGCCTACTAGGGGCTGTTTTGATTTGCTCTTGAAATGCTAGAGCGGATCAAATGTGCATCCAAAGTGCCTTGGGCACAAGTCCCTTCCAAGGGGCTGTCTAGCCCCGTTTTGCCCTCGCTTGCCTCCTCCAACGATCCTTGGACCAATGTGAGTGCGATCATCAACAAATAACACCCTCTTGATGGCAAGGAGGCTTCTTCAAGTACTGCTCGTTTTATGAACAATCCTTGGATCCTTTGAAGCTCCCGAGTTTGACTTCTAGTGAATGGCTTAGAGCTAATCCAAATTGTATCATCCTCTCCATCTTGAGAATAATTTAACCTCAAATTCAAAGAGTGATCATCTTCTATCATGTCAAAAACTGAAAGATCACACACATTAAAGGTATTGTGTACTTGATATTCCGAAGGAAGGTCAATCTTATAGGCATTGTCGTTTATCCTTCTAAGCACTTAAAATAGACCATCGCCTCGGGGCATTAATTTGTCTTTTCTTTGGGTTGGAAACCTATACTTCCTAAGGTGTACTCATACCCAATTACCCGGTTCAAGCGCAAACCACTTTATTCCCCTGTTTACTTTTTTGGCCACCTCTTGATTCTTCATCTCAAGGCAAATTCTCATCTTCTCATGCAACTTCTTCATGGTTTCCGGCCTGTTGTATCCATCTAATCTTATCACAATATCACTAGGCAAATGAGTGATATCTAAAGGGGTAAGGAGGTTAAAACCATAAACACATTCAAAGGGAGTCATACCAATAGTCGAATGGATAACATGATTATAAGAAAATTCGACTAGAGGTAAGTGATCCTCCCAAGAGGCCATTTTTTATTTAACTAAAGTGCACAACATAGAACCCAAGGTTCTATTTACCACCTCCATTTTCCCATCCATTTGTGGGTGGCAAGATGTTGAGAAAAGTAATTTGGTGCCAAGCTTACCCTACAACGACCTCCAAAAGTGACTAAGGAACTAAGAGTCCCTATCACTAATAATGGTCCTAGGAATTCCATGTATTTTAAAAACATGCTCAATAAACAAAGAATCCACATCAACTTTATGACATGGAATGAAATGGTCCATTTTTTAGAAGCTATCAACAACAACAAAAATACAATATCTACCCTTCCTTGTTCTAGGAAATCCCAAAACATAATCCATAAAGTTGTCAAGCCATGGGCATTGAGGAGTGGGTAGTGGGGTATATAATCCTTGAGGGAGAAGTCGAGATTTTGCACTTCTATAATCCATGAATTGGCCACAAATTCTACCAATATCTTGACGCATTTTGGGCCAATAGAATTGTTCCTCTAGGATTCTAAGGGTATTGTTAATTCCAAAGTGATCCATCATACCTCCATCATGAGCCTCTCTTAAAAAAAGTCTCTCCATGAGCTAGAGGGCACTCACAACCTTTTTTATTTGAACAAAAAACTATCAAACTTGGAGTAGGTCATAGAACCACTATCCCTCTCCCACCTTTCCCTACCCCATGTCTCACAATGTTGATAGATCTGAGAAAAAATGGGGTCCTCGGGGTACATTTTCTTTAGAATCTCAAATACCATCAATTTAGAAGATAATTTAGAGATAAGCACATGCTTCCTAGACAATGCATCTGCTACTATATTTTTCTTTCCCTTTTTGTATTGAATTACTTAAGGAAAAGTCTCTAGGAAAGCAATCCACTTGGCATGTCTTTTATTAAGTTAATCTTGGGACCAGAGATATTTCAAGGATTCATTATCGGTTCAAATAACAAACTCCTTAGGCCAGAAAGATTGTTGAAGGCATATAACTCTAGATCATAGGTGGAATAATTTAGAGTTGCACCCTTGAGCTTTTCACTAAAATAGGCAATAGGTTTATGATCTTGCATTAAGATGACACCTATTCCTACCTTACTTGCATCACATTCAATCTCAAACATCTTAGTAAAATTTATAATTTAAATAAGGGGGCGCAACTAAGCATATCCTTCAAAGCTTCAAATGCATTGTATTGCTCGTCACCCCATTAAAAAGGTTTATTCATACGGATCACCTCGGTCAAGGGAGCGGCGATAGTACTAAATCCTATGATAAATCGCCTATAAAACTAGCCAACCCATGGAAGCTTTTTACTTCACCTATGGATTTAGGAGTTGTCCAATTCTTGATAGAGGCTATCTTAGATTCATCCATGTCTACTACTCTTGAGCTCATAACAAATCCCAAGAAAACAACTTCATTCACACCAAAAGAACATTTTTCAAGATTAACATACAACTTCTCTTTTCTAAGCACTTCAAACACATTATGCAAATGTAAGACATGTTCTTCAAGGGATTTGATATAAACTAGAACATCATCAAAGTATACCACAACAAACTTTCTTATGAATGGTTTCATCACATGGTACATCAACTACATAAAGGCACTAGGAGAATTGTTGAGGCCAAAAGGCATGACCAACCATTCATATAGACCAAACTTAGTCTTTAATACGGTCTTCCACTCATCACCCGATTGTATATAGATTTGGTGGTACCCACTCCTAAGATCTATCTTAGAAAACACACAAGAACCATTCAACTCATCAAGCATACCATCTAAACGGGGAATTGGGTGGAGATACTTTATCGTTATTTTATTGATGGCTCGACAATCAACGTACATGTGCCATGTTCCATATTTCTTTGGCACTAGCAACACCGAAACTGCACATGGACTCAGTCTCTCTTTGATGTATCCCTTGTTGAGGAGTTCCTCAACTTAACTTTAGAGCTCTTTTGTGTCCTTTGGATTACTTCGGTAGGCCGATTTGTTGGGTAATTAAGAAATCGACATAAAATCAATTTGATGCTCAATTCCCCTAAGTGGGGATAATACTTGGGGAAGATCCTTTGGGAACACATCTTCATAATCCCGCAAAAAAGGGGAAATAAAATGGGGGATAGGAGAAGTAGAGTGGTTAGCATAAAAATCATGGGCTAGGAGGAGCATGGGCTTTTTGTCATCATGCTCCTTGAAAAGATCTTTGTTCCTAGAAAACATCACCAAGGGAATCTTCTCTTTCAACCTCCTCTTCTCCTCTTCTTCATCCCACTCCTCAACTATTTCCTCCTTCTCACCTTATTTCTTATCTTTCTCTTTTAATTCTGTCAATTTTTGGTGACCCTCATTCACTTGAGATGGCGAAAGTGTATGGAGAGTAAATCATATTACCATCATCTCCAAAGTAAGAGATTGGTCCTCCCATCATGCTTTCTTGAACAATTATATTTCCATCATCTCCAAAGTAAGAGATGACAAGCTTGCATAGGTATCATATCACAATGCACCTCATCATGATAATTCTTGACTTTAAGTCGAATCACCACTTGCATAGTCACCTTCAACTCACCACAATCATTTAAATATTGAATCTTATATGGTGTGGTATGTTTGGTTGTGGGTAACTTCATGAAATCAACCAAAGTAGCACTACCCACATTAGCTAACTTCCGCTATCAATGATTAAAGAGATACATTTTCCTTTATAAGACATTTAGTATGGAATAGATTCTCTCTTCGACTAGGTTCATCTATCGGCTTACTAATCATTACACACCTTACAACAAAATTTGGAACCTCATACTCTCCATCTTAAGGTTAAGTATCTTTATTATCCTCCTCTAATTGCTCATCTTCTTGGGACCCCTCTCCATATTGGGATTTTTAATCATTCTCATCTTCCAATCCCACCTCTTCTATAAGGTAATACAATTTTCCTTCCCTAAAGATCACATTTCTCCAATTGGGACATTCACTTTCCTTATGTCCCCACCCTTGATATTTAAAACATTGAAAACCTTTAGGATTGAGATTAGGATATTTGTTACCTTCATTCCTTGGTGGGTACTTTGGAGTGGTCTACTCTACGGTCTTCTTGTTATTGTACTTTTAGTATTTGTTCTTGTTCCACCCCGATGATGATTTCTATACCTCTTTACTCTTACTCCAAGTGTTAGTAGTTGAGTACCCTTTTGGTTTGTAAGTTTCCCTTTCTTTGATATCCCTTTCAATCTCTAAGGCTGCTTGGAAGATTTCTTCTATGGTATCAAAATTGTGGATAGTCATGCATGAGGAGATATCTTTGTTCAATCCAACCTTGAAGAGTATGATGTCATAGTTCACGTCCTCTCGATGGTCAAGCTTCAATATCAATTATTGGAATTCTTCATAATAGGCCATAACACTCTTGCTACATTGTCTCAAGTTGTACAACTTGGCAAGTATCTTATGTCTATACCTCTCCATAATATACATTTGTCTAATGAATATCTTCAATGCATCCCATGGAGGGAGTTGTCCTTCATTCAACACATTTCCAAATCTCTTGACATAATCACACCATGTATTGGCATACCCTTCAAAATGGGTTATGGCATAGAAACTCTTCTTCTCTTCGGTGATATCATTAACTTGGAAGATCTTTCACAGGAGGAATCCTATGAGAGATAAGATTTTGGATCACTTTTGCCTATGAAATTTGGAAGACTAACCTTGATTAAATTGATACCTACATCTCGATCCCTATTACCTTGTTGGTTCCATTGATCATAACCTTGAGGTCGGTTTCCCAAGTTTCCTTTACCATTAGGCGCTGGACCAAATATTTCTCCTCGACATCAATAATCTCGTTGATTCATTGGTCTACCTCTCATTTACTTTACCAATATGTTGGCTTCATCAAATTCTCCAAACTTCACTTGTTGTTCTTTTTTTTCTTTATCGTTTATTTGGATGGGTTGTTTTTAGTTAAGGGGTGCTTGGAATGGGGGAATTTGGTTAAGTAAAGGTTAGGGTATTTGGGTTCGATATTTATCATATCGTGTTTGGTTAATTTAACGTTGGAGTGGTCAAACGGGATTTCAGTTTTATGGATATATAGTGTCTTGTGGAATGGAATCATGTTCTTGTATTAGTGGATTGATCATTTGGTGATGGTTTTTCAAGGAAATATGAACCAAAGGATTGGGAGCATGCCCATTAGTTGAAGCATAAAAGTGTTGAGGTGTGGATAAGGATGTGTTTTGTCGACCTTCTACGATATCCACTCTTCCACCAATGAGAGATACACTCCCTCAAGATAATCCACTTTAAGATCAAGTGAATTTATCTTAGCGTCCATAGAATCAATTTTACGATTGAGAGTTTCAATAGCCACTAAGATAGCATTTATTGAGTGGTTATCCATGGTTTGTGAAGTTTTGCCTTCCATAGCCATTCTACCTATGAATAAAGACACTCAAAAAAACAATAAAAACACATTAGAGTTAAAGAAATTAACCTCACAAACTCTTCACACCTTTGTTTACCTCACACTTGGATCACAAATATTGAAAGATGGTTTATACTTCGTGTTGTAATCGAGGTGTCAAGTTCTCCTCTTGATAGGATTAGATTCTTGTTTGGTGGACTTAAATAAATATGTAAGGACTTGGATTTAGAATTAACAACAATATTAAGAAGAGAAAATCTTGAAATAAATGGGACGATGAATGAATTAGTACTCAAGAACTAATCATCCAACTTAGTAGGTTGATTACTAGTTGTTGATAGTTTCAAGTATCAAGAGTTGAATTTATGAATCAAGGAATGAAACTAAGGAATAAAACCTGAGTAAATTGGAGTTCAGAAGTGTTAGAATGCATTTTGAACTTGAATTGGACGTTGTGAAGGCTTGACATGCGTTTGGGAGGTGTAACACACCTTGGGTGCACCTCTAGAGCACTTCCAACGCAGGTGGGGAAGGATGCTCACTATTTTGAGTTGTGGCTGCAGTTCCAATGGATCTCCAGTGTAGGTTGGACATAGGAGAGACCCTAGACACTGCCTTGAGGTATGGCAGCAGTCTAGGAGCACCTGCAGCACACCTTGGGTGCAGGTCAAGGGAAAGTTGGCCGCCCTTTGCCAGTTCCACGACCGAAAATGCCCTTCTTGATGACCTTTATGTAATTTTCTCTTGGAATATTCTTGAAATCTTTTTAGATTCTAAAAAAAAAATGACCTTTAAATATTTTTATTCCTTCTTTTGTGATTAAACACCTTCTTTTGGATGAATTTTCAATATGAATATAACAACCTCCTCAAGAACACACCGAGAACACCTATCTTTCTAACTTTTTCTCCGGAGCTTGGAATGAGTTGAAATTTTGAATGTAGATACTTATTAGACTTCTAAACTCATTCCAAAAATCAATTTTTCCCAATTATTCCCCAAAATCATTAGATTTTCAATTCACTTCAAACTTCTTCAACCCAAGCTTCCAACAAGGATAGAACTCTCAAATAAGCTCCAATTTGACTCAAATTTGATTTATAGACTCGTATAGTGTTAGGAAACACAAATCTAACACTAGAGACTCAATAAAATACAAATATAAAAAAAATCAAAATATGACCTAAGACCTAAAACATGAATAGTAATGTTTTTTTGTGATTTTAATTTTTCAAGACGACTAGACCCAAGATGACTTCGTAGGAATGAAATCAAACTCGGCTATGATACCAAATGATACAAAATCAAAATAAAAAAACTAACGATGATACAAAAAAGTAAAGATAATCGATAAGATATATAATTGGACTCAAGAAAAGAAGTAACTAACAACAAAAGAGTATGTCAAACTCTAATACCCTCAATTACAATCTAATCAAAAACCTAATTCCTACGATGACCAAGAGGGAGATTAATGCCCTATAATGCAACGTTTCTAAATCAAAGTTCAACAAAATTTGTCCAATACTCTTACTCAATGGAGTGGTATTCACCAATTCATAAATAATCAAGGAAAACTAAAAGAATGAGCTAGCCTAAAAAATATTTATAGTTTAGGGTAATTATTACAATTTTAGTACCCAAAAGTGACCCAGTTGCATGTAAAGGCCCACTAGTGGATATTTTATTCCGCTCTTGAAATACTAGAGCAGATCAAAGGAGGATCCAAAGTGCCTTGGGCACAAGTCCTTTGCAAGGGGATTTCTCGCCCCGTTTTTCCCTCACTTGCCTCCTCTAACGATCCTTGGACCAATGTGAGTGCAATCATAAAAAAATAACACCCTCTTGATGGTAATAAGGTTTTTTCAAGTATCTCCCACTTCATCAACAATCCTTGGACCCTTTGAAGCTCCTGGGCTTGACTTCTAGTGAATGGCTTGGGGCTAATCCGGATTGTATCAACATTTAAATAAAGTCGACTGAAAATTTAATCTAATTTGAACATTTATGAAATGGAAAAATTTCCACCATTTCCCCACTTTATAATTGGGCCAACCTGACTCGTCCCATGATTAAACCAATTTCAGCAACTCATATCTTAACAAACAACTCCGTCCGACCCAACTCTTATGACCCATCCCAATCCACTTATTCCTCTTCACCTTAACCAACAAACATCGATGCAACAGTCAACTACAACGTATAACAACAACAACTTAAATACAACCAGCATACAATAAAAATTGAACCCAGTTCAGTGAAAATAACCCGCTACCAACAACAAGCAAGGTCGACCAATAACTTTAGCAAACAACCACTGAACGTCGACTCGAATCTGGCACCAAAAACCATACCTGATCTATTTGAACCCCAGTGTCTTCAACAACTGCGAGTCAGCTTCGAATCTAAGCATCAACATTCTAGAAACGTCCAGCTGGCCCTTCAATCTGATTCAAGGTATGGATGGTACAATTTTTGTACCAAATCCACTTTATAACCTTATCCTAATTTAAAATTTTGAATTTTTGGCCTATTAAAAATTTCAAAATTACCCCTCAATTTTTATATCCCACATCGATTGAGAATTCAAAGCAAATCCTCAAATCCTTTCTATATAAAACCCTCTTTGGAGCATAAAGGAAAAAGTCTTAAGAGGTAGACTTGAAAAATTATTTTTGAGCATGAGAATTTCCTTTAGAAGTTCTCTTAGTTAAAGTTTGATGGTATCTATTTTGAGTTCTCCGTGGTGGTTGAGATTCCGACGATGGGCTCGTGGTTCTATTTTGCTGCCCTAAAAGAGGTAAACATAGTTTTCCCCTTTTAATTTTATCATCATTTTCTCCTTCATCTCATTCTTTGTATTAGTCACTTCATAGTTTAGTAATAGTGTTGCTGAGATTGTTCACTGTAGAAGCCTTGAAGGCCTTAGAATTTTTGTGTTGATTATTGTGTTTGTCATTCCTTACGTTGAATAAACATTCTGGCCATGTTATTTCACTATTTTGGCTGTGTGTTCAAGAACTTGTGACATTTATTTTGGTTTTGCTTATAAAAGAATTATTGTGGCTTTTATCGCAAAATTATGATTGTGTTATTAATTTTATCATTATGGTTGTTTTATTTCAATTTTAAAATATTCCATGTTAGCCTAATTCCTGTAGTTCCCTTTGATTTAACTATTATTTGTTAAGTTATTTTTTATAGTTGACTTACTGTTTTCGTATCAATGAAATGCATGATGGTCTTAGCTTTATCACTGAATTCTCTATTGGTTTCCAACCTTTTAATTTCTATCTTGATAGCTATTCGGACTGTACGGATTGCTTTGAACATGTTAAGAGGTTTTCCTGATTTCTCTTGGTTGGCAACATTAATGAGAATAGTTGAGTAAGTTAATAAATAAATGGTATTTCATCCAGGGATCCCTCTATGACCCTTTTATGCATGAATTTCTTTGTGAATTAGTCGGGAAAGGGGTAGGGTGATCTACATCGACAAAAACCAATGCGTATTTCACTCAATGCCAAATCTTTATTTCTGGTTGAATTCATCTAGAATGCGAACAATATGTTGCCTTTAAGGACATCCAACTTTTCCTTCTCATTTACTCGATTATCGCTGATGATTCTCATGTGCATTTAAATTTCATCTTTAGTCTTCCTTGATTTACCTAATTTATTCATTCTCATGTGCATTTAAATTTCATCTTTAGTCTTCCTTGATTTACTTAATTTATTCATTCATTTTTTAAGATGATTATATTATTCTCTCTTTTTACCTTTTTTCCTATCTTAGCATTTTTAAAGGTTTCTTCTCTACATTAATACGTCCAATAAATTCTAACTTAAAACTCTTTTGGTCTTCTTTGCTTGTCTCTATTTTGGTTAAATCATATTCCTGAATCTGCTTGTCTTGTCAAAGAGAGGAAATATTAGTTCAAGGTTGTGAGTTCGATTTGATTATTTACCTTTTGTTTTTCTTTAAGTCTATCTAACTTGTGTGATTGACTCAGAAGCCTGAACTTCAAGATTCCCTTTAACATTACTATAAAATAGTTATTATTTCTTTCCTTGAGTTGGTTTTGCGTCTGAACATTACCCATGTCCACTTTGATAGCAAGTATTTTCATTTTGTGCCTTTTTTTTTTTTTTTTCTGTTTTGAGTTCAATAGAGTTTTTAGGTTGTTTGTCTTACTTAATGAGGCTATGGATACCTTCTCGGTTATCTTGTGATTAACTTGGTGTAATATCATCCATAAACTTACTTGTTCTATTAATAAGATATGACTTTCATTATTTTCTTTTGAGTTCAAGTTCTAACGGGTTGTACCCTATGTATCTTAAAAAATCAACGTATTCCCTCAAAATGATTTGATATTACGGTTTAGATGTATTTCTGTCTGGATGGATTTCTAGCTTAGTTTACTTATGATTAAACATAGACAGAATAAAAATTGTCTTCTTTTGCTTGATTTGTATCAAACTAAAGATCTAAGTATCAATTAGACTCTATTCCTTCTCTTTTCTTTTTGTATGTAAACTATTTTGTAGTCCACAATGGACTCCCTTCCATTGCTAAGGTCCATCTCCTCAAAGTTTAAGTTCAAAGTCGATCATATGTCGTGCTGGTGCAAGAGGATAGAATAAGAAGAATGGGTGAAAGCCCTTTCATGAAGTTATTATGAAGACTTGAAAAAGTCTTGATTTTACTATTGTCTTATTTTTATTTATTCCTTTATTTACTCATTCATACATTTGGGCCTCGAAGCCAAAGTTGTAAATTAATATAGGTGAAGTAGATTTTGGTCCAAAAAGAGAATTTAGGACAGGTTATGGGCCAAAAGCCAAATATTTAGACTGGGACAGGTGATAATGGGCCAAAGGGTCCGAAAAGATAGTTTAGGACATGTTATGGGCCAAAAGCCCAATATTTAGACTAGGATAGGTGATAATGGGCCAACAACCCAAATGAATAGTTTAGGACAGGTGTAGGAGGGACAAAACCCCAATTAGATTTGGACAAGGTTGATGGATTTGGGCTTATTTGCCTAAGTCTTCTAATTCTCCCCTTTCCCCTTTTACGTGCTATTTGATTTTAACTTTCTTAGAACTAGTTAAATTCCCTACTAAGTTGCCCATTTATTTTGCGCAAATTTTTTCTTAATAAATTGCTTTTCAACAAATAAAGTTAGTCAAAAGATTTATTTTCAAATAGTCTGTATACTCTTGGTGCCTTAACAACCTTCCAAGAGTATTAATAGGAACCTCTTACCCGAAATTGCAAACTTAAATGATTTTTTCTATTTTGAATCATTCAAGTAATTTTCAAAGGATTTCTTAATTTTCATAAATAAATTAAGTGCCGACTCAATCCTCAAGTTTAAAAACTTTTTTTAAAGTATTTGACCTTGCGAAAAACCCAAAAGTCATTTATCCGCAAAATAGAAATGACGACTCTACTCGGGATTTTTGCTAGGTTCTAACCAAATATCTGAATTTGCCTCTTTTGACTAATTGTTATATTGTTTAAACTGTTTATGTGCTTATATGTATAAATTTTCTGCGAAGTACAACTGTTGCATTTCATGGAATGCTTCCCATTTGAAATATGCAAATTGTTTGGAGTTTCGTGAATGTCTCGACCCCTATTGTTCAACTCCAAACAAAATATTAGAAATACGACGGTTTATCAACATGTGAGGCATCCAATTGGTGTTTGTATTTCCAAACCCAAGGGGTCTGCTTGAGAATTTGGTTCAAATCCCCTCTAGACACCAAGGATAGAGTGAAACCAAAACCCTACTTTAGGCACGAGCCTAGGATGACCCAACATCCGAGGGGGTATTGGGCCTATTAAAAAACCTGCCCTGTGTCTATTGGCCACGAGTTAAGTAAAGACGAAACATTTTTATTTGTTGAAAAAATATGTTATTTAATCCAATCCATTATTCTTTGGGATAGGGGGAAGAGTTACTTTGCTTACTTTCGTGTAAGGATGCCTCAAGCACACACCAATTGAGGGAGGATTTAAAATGAGCTAGGTAAGAGGATGGTTGTCACGACCTGAACTAGGGCCAGGCCGTGATGGAAATCCCGAACCATGAAGGCCCGAAACACCCTTCTCTATCTGGTAATCATGCACAACTTTCATATAATAAAAGAAGATGCGAAAACATAATCAACTACGGAAACATGGTCAATTCTGAATTACACATAAGTATGGAAACTGTAAATCAACTTTATCTAAATAACATCTGACTCAGTCTACGAAATCTCTACTACATAAAAATCTGACAACTATCTGAAACTGGGACAAGGCCACCAGTAGACCAAAACTGAAATAAGTGATATAATCTGAAAAGACAGGCCTTCTGGAATAGAGAAGGCTCACCACTGCACAATCTAATCAGCTGTCTGAATTATCTACTGCTTATCTGTATCCCTAGACTAAATCTCAAAACCTGAGAGATAGGGAAGAGGGGGTCAATACAGATGTACTGGTACACAGAGCATATCCAAAATAATCATTTATTATTCAACATATATGAGAGCAATTTAAAACAGTTCATAAGTATATCAAATAGTAAGAATTCACATGGGCATCTTAAATACTCTGTAAAAATCTTCTCAACTCTGAGAAATCTGTGTTACTTATGCTCTAGGTGGTATACCCTACAACTCTGAAAAATTCCATGGGCTATAAGGAAACTGCCATTAACTCGGCAGCGAAGCCCCCAACCCAAGTGTGCCGCAAGAGTCGGAGTCTCTGAATCTACTATGCCACACGACCGTCACCAACATACAATAATAATCTACCCGTATTGGAAAATATGATTTCAGGCTAAGAGTTACTTTAACTCGCGCCTTCTTCGGGTAACCAGCTAACCCCTTTTAAGCCCCTTTTTAAAACTCTATCAAAACATACAATCAATGAAAACATACTCTGAAAACATAAACTATTATGGCATAAATACATATGGTATCGTCATACCATTGACTTGCAAGTCACATCTCAGATCCATTATTAGTCTATCATAAATCTCTATATTCAAAACAGAAGTTTTGAGACCAGCATTTTAATAATTCAATTCAATGAATCTTTTTTTTTCTCAAACCTCATGTAAAAACATGCAATTCTTTCTCATACACACAAGAACATATTGATATCAAGAAACACCCTCTCAACAATACCAAATCATGTTCAAATGCCAGGATATTGCAAAAATATCTTTCAAATCACAAAACCATAATCTTTAATTCAATACAAGAGAGGGATTTCATAATTTATGCTCTCAACAATCTTAAATCTCAAATTCATACATATACATATATATGTAAATCAATTTAGGGGAAAAGACCACAAGGACAAAGTAATAGTAGCATTGAAACTTTTGAAATGCATAATCAATAATATAGTTTTCAAAACCCCCATAAAATACATGCATCAAAACCTTTAAATCATGCTTTAACAATTTCAAGCCCATGTAGTTTTTAGAATAAACCCCACATACCTCGATTATGAAGAATAAGGGATGATCCTTGAATCCTATGGTTTGAGGATTCCAAATCTTCAGTCAATTTTGAAAACCCACCGTTGAATCTTGAGTTTTTTGGAGGAGAAGTATATGAACTAGGGTTTTTATTTTGAGGAAAATCTTTAGAATATCATATATTCTGCTTGTAGAGGTATTAATCTTCTATTTGGACATTTTAAGAGGCTTGGAAAAAGTACAAATTACCCTTCTTAAATCCTGAATGAAGCTAGAAAAATTAAACTGGGAACCCAATTTTATAGGCCACCGCGACGCGCCACTATCGCGGTGGCTCGCTGGAAATTGACGAGTGGGAAATTGGGATCCTCCGCGATGCGCCACTATCGCGATGTCCCACTAAAATTTGACAATTTCTAATTAAACCCTCTCCGCGGCGTGCTAAACACCAGAATGATGATGTTTTTCGACTAGCACATAAAATTGCCATAACTTCTTCATCGAGTGTCCGTTTTGGACAAATCTTATATCGATCAAAATCTTATTTAGTCATCTACATAATGAAAAGTTAAAATCTAAGGGATTCCATAGGGAAATAAGTATAAATCATTCTAGAAGACAATGCTTGATATTTTAGGGACAAAAATTTAGCTAATAAAAATTTTGGGGCGTTACAATATCCCCCCTTGGGAACATTCATCCTCGAATGTTGACGCGGGATAAAGACAAGAATAATTTAAAGCATACTAAGGCATAGAACAAATAAGGCAAGGATTGTACCTTCCATTTCATCATCCATTGGATAAAAAAGGTTTGGGTATCTAGCTCTCATGTCAACTTCTGATTCCTAAGTTGCTTCTTCAATTTTCTGGTTTCTCCACAACACTTTAACTGAGGCTATCTCTTTGTTTCTCAATCTTCTAACTTGGCAATACAAAATCTCTACAGGCTCTTCTTCATAGGATAAGGAGTCTGTCACTTTGATTTCTTCGACAGGAAATACTAAAGAATGGTCTCCAATACACTTTTTCAACATAGATATATGAAATACCAAATGAACAGAACCCAAACTTGCAGGAAAATCTAACTCATATGCAACTTCATCTATCCTTTTCACAATCTGGTATGGTCTTATATAGAGACAAATCATCTTACCTTTCTTCCCGAATCGCATGACTCCCTTCATGGGAGAAACCTTGAGAAACACCCAATCTCCAACCTCAAACTCTAGATCTTTTCTCCTAACATCGGCGTAGGACTTCTGACAACTTTGAGCTATCTTAAGTCATTCTATAATGATTTTCACATCCTCTATCTCCTGATGAATAATGTCAGGCCGGAACAACTGGGTCTCGCCCACTTTATACCACCCTATAGGTGACCTACATCTACTTCCATACAAGGCCTTAAACGAAGCCATCTTAATACTAGCATGGTAGCTATTATTATATGCAAACTCTATCAATGGCTGGTGCTCTACCCAACTACCTTTAAAATCAATCACGCAGGCCCTCAACATATCCTCTAGGGTCTGGATAGTGCGCTCAGCTTGACCATCTGTCTGAGGGTGAAAAGCCGTGCTTAAATTCACTTGGGTACCTAAACCCTTTTGAAACGATCTCCAAAACTGTGAAGAAAACTGTGTACCTCTGTCAGATATGATGGACACAGGTGCCCTATGCAAATAAACTATTTCTGCAATGAACATCTTGGCATAATCCTCTCTTGAATAATTTGTCCTGACAGGTAGAAAGTGAGCTGACTTGGTCAACCTATCTACAATCACACAAATGGAATCATACTGGTTTTGGGACCTCGGAAGTCCTGTAATGAAGTCCATATTAATCATCTCCCATTTCAACAAAGGTAAAGTTATCTCTTGAGAAGAACATCCTGGCCTCAAATGTTCCACTTTAACTTGTTGACAATTCAAACACTTGGCAACATAGTTAGCCATATCACGCTTCATATTATTCCACCAATAAATGGTTTTCAAATACTGATACATCTTAGTAGAGCCAGGGTGAACAACATACCTCGACGTGTAAGCTTTGTCAAGGATTCTCTTCCTCAGACCATCTACATCTGGCACACACAACATACCTTGTTATCTCAAAATACCATCACCACCAATTTCAAATAACATTACCTTTTGTTGACCCGCATCTTTCTTGATCTGCATCAAGATGGGATCTTCAACCTGCTTCTCTTTAACTTCTGCGCAAAGGGAAGATTTATCTTTCTCATGAACAACCACTCCTTCATCCTCAGAATCCAAAAGTCGCACTCCTAGATTTGTAAGTCGGTGAATATCCTTCACTATCTCCCTCTTCTCTTCCTTAACATGAGAAAGACTACCCATAGACAAACTGCTGAGGGCATCGACTACCGTATTTTCCTTGCCAGATGAAAGTGCAGGCTCATGTCATGGTCTTTTAAAAGTTCCAACCACCGCCTATGCCTGAGATTCAATTCTTTCTACGAGAAAACTACTGTAAACTCTTATGGTCAGTAAATATATCAACGTGTACCCCATACAAATAGTGCCGCCAGATCTTAAGTACAAAAACCACAACAGCTAACTCTAACTCATCAGTAGGGTAGTTCTGCGCTTGCACCTTCAACTGCCTAGATGCATAAGCTACTACCTTACCGTTCTACATAAGAAGACACCCAAGTCCCACTCAGGATGCATTACAGTATACAACAAAACCTTCTGTACCCTCTGAAAGAGTTAGAACAGGAGCAGTAGTCAACCTGTCTTTCAACTTCACAAAACTATTCTCACAAGAGTCAGACCATAAAAACTTCACCTTTTTCTGAGTCAACTTAGTAAGTGGTGTAGCTATGGAAGAAAAACTCTCAATGAATCTTCTGTAATAACCCACCAAACCCAAGAAGCTCCGAATGTCAGTTAGAGTCGTGGGTCTGGGCCATTTTCTCACTGCCTCAATCTTTTGGGGATCCACCTTAATCCCCTCACTAGACACAATATGCACAAAGAATGCAATATCATTCAACCAGAATTCACACTTGGAAAATTTTGCATACAATTTATGATCTTTAAGGGTATAAAGGATGATTCAGAGGTGATTGGTATGGTCCTCCTCGCTTTTAGAATATACCAAAATGTCATCAATGAATACAATAACAAACAAATCCAGAAACTAACGAAAAACCCTATTCATTAGATCTATGAAAGCTGCAGGGGCGTTAGTCAACCCAAAGGACATGACTAAGAATTCATAATGACCGTATCTGGTTCGGAAAGCTATTTTGGGAATATCTGACTCTCTAACTTTCAACTGGTGATATCCTGAACAAAAGTCTATCTTTGAAAAACATTTAGTACTCTGAAGTTGATCAAAAAGATCATCAATCCTAGGAAGGGGATATTTATTTTTAATCGTGACCTTATTCAACTAGGGGTAATTTATGCACATACGAAGGGAACCATTTTTCTTTCGCACGAAAAGTACAGGTGCACCCCAGGGAGACATATTGGGGTGAATAAAACCTTTATCTAAAAGATCTGCTAGCAGTTCTTTCAACTCTTTTAGCTCTGTAGGAGCCATCCTACATGGCGGAATAGAAATAGGATGGGTATCTGGCAATAAATCAATACCAAAATCTATCTCCCTATCAGGTGGTATTCCTGGGAGATCATTTGGAAAGACTTCCAGGAATTTATTCACTACGGGGATAGACTAAAGAGGGAGACTTTCAGCACTAGAATCTTTAACTCGAATAAGATGATACAAGCAACCTTTGGAAATAAGTTTACGGGCCCAGAGATAAGATATGAAATGCCCTCTAGGTGATAGAGAATATCCCTCCCATTCTATCACTGAATCATTCAAAAAAGAAAAGATGACTCTTCAGGTCCTACAATTCAAGGCGGCATAGCATGAATGGAGCCAGTCCATCACTAAGATGGCATCAAAATCAACCATATCAAGTTCTATGAGATCTGCCTCAGTATCCTAGCTGAAAATAGACACAACATAATTTCTATACACCCTCCTAGCCACAACAGAATCTCCTACCAGGGTGGAAACCAAAAAAGGTTCAGCAATCACATCAGGCTCAAACCCAAAACCAACATCCATGTATGGGGTCACATAAGACAAGGTAGACCTGGGATCAAGTAATATATACACATCATGAGAAAATATTTGCAACGTACCGGTGACTACATATAGTGAGGCCTATGCCTCCTGGCGGTGGGTCAATGCATACAATTGGTTTCGACCATTTTCGGCGGCTGAAGTGGCACCCTTCTGAGGTGGTGGTGCAGATGAATTCGCCTGCGACTTGGCTCCTCCAACATTACTCTTTGCTGCCGGACAGTCTCTCTGGATATGGCCTGGCTGGATGCATGAATAACACACCAAAGTACCAAACTGATATCTCCCTGGATAATTTCTCCCGCATCTTCCACAGTGCGGATAAGATCGAGAGGTCTGGGCTATACTTCCCTATGACTGCGTACCCAGCATCCTTGGCCCCTGACTAGACTGAAAATTCTAGGTGCGCTGCTCAGCTGTGGGTCTGGATATTGGAGCACTAGCTTCCGACTGTATATTGTCCTAATTCTTTTTCTTTTTCCATTTTCCGCCCCAATTACCGCTCTGCTGCTGACTATGAATCTGGTCTGTCACTCTGGCTCTCTTTGCCTGCCTGTCCTTTTCCCTAGATTCGGCTATATTCTTCTTCTTCACCTCAACTTACTATATGTGGACTAACAGTCTGGAAAAGTCCATATCTCTATTCAGCATAGCTCCCAGACACTCAAGCACCAGATCATCTGAAAGGCTAGAAGTAAACTTCCTCATTCGGTCCCTCATACTACTCGTCATCTCAGGAGCATAACGGGCCAGCTAGTTAAACTTTAAAGTATACTCCTAAAAACTCATCTTACCCTACTTAAGGTTCATGAACTCCTCTGCTTTAGATTTCCTCATCTCCAGAGGAAAGAATCGGTCAAGAAAAACTTCCACGAACTCGTCCCAAACTGTGGGCTCAGCACTGTCACCCTTCGCATCTTCCCACTCATTGTACCATTGGTTTGCTACATCCTTTATCTGGTATACTTCTAGATCAATACCCTCTACCTGATCAACATGTATTACTTTGAAAATCTTCTCCATTTTGTATACGAACTCCTGGGAGTCTTCTTCTACCTTAGCACCAGAGAACTTGGGCGAGTTCATTCTCATAAACTGGCCTACTCTAGTAACTTCAAAAGTAATAGATGCAGACCCAGTATCCTCCGACCTCTGAGTCTGTGCGGCTACCTGCTGTGAAAGCATGTGAATAGATTGTCTGAATTCAGCATTAGAAACCTCTCCTTCACGAGGATTTGAGCGATTGTCCCCCATCCTAGGAGCTCTGGGAGGACTGGTCGGTACAGGAGGTACTCATGGATTAGGAACGGGTTCTGGGGTATGAGCTCTATTACAGGTTCGTATCCCATGGGTGGGACGGACTTTATCATCCTGAGCATTAACGTTGGTGCGACGGGGAGACATCGCTGGTTTTTTGAAAAGCAAGAGGTCATTGATTAGGTGAAAGATTAGACTCTGAAGCACGAACTAAATCACAAAGAAGAGGAACATTCTGAAATTCCTTGTAGCCTCCTTCTTATAATTGTGGCGTTATACACACCCATAAATAAGACTCTACCCGACGCAATTTTGCAGACACCCTGGGACCATGAACCGTGGTTTGATACCAAGTTTGTCATGACCCAAACTAGGGCCTAGCCGTGACGGACATCCCAAACCATGAAGTCCCGAAATACCCTTCTCTATCTGGTAATCATGCACAATATTCATATAATAAAAGAAAATGCGGAAACATAATATGCTACAGAAACATGGTCAATTCTGAATTCAACATAAGTATGGAAACTGTAAATCAACTACATGTAAATAACATCTGACTCAGTCTGCAAAATCTCTACTACATGAAAATATGACAACTGTCTGAAACTGGGACAAGGCCCGCAGTAGACCAAAACTGAAATAAGTGACATAATCTGAAAAGATAGGACTTCTAAAATAGATAAGGCTCACCACTGCACAATTTGATCAGCTGTCTAAATTATTTACTGCTTATCTAGACCCCTAAATTGAGTCTCAGAACCTGAGAGGTAGGAGGGAGGGGGTCAATACAGATGTACGGGTACACGGAGCATATCCAAAATAATCATTTATTATTCAACATATATGAGATCAATTTAAAACAGTTCATAAGTATATCAAATAGTAAGAATTCACATGGGCATCTTAAATACTCTGTAAAAATCTTCTCAACTCTGAGAAATCTGTGTTACTTCTGCTCTAGGTGGTATACCCTACAACTCTGAAAAATTCCATGGGCTATATGAAAACTGTCATTAACCAGGCAGCGAAGCCCCCAACCCAAGTGTAATACCCCGAGAAAATTTTTGTTGAAATTTTATGCGTAAACGTGTTGGGTTCTATCTTTTAGAATGAATTATAAATTTTTTGTGCAGAATGTCTTAGATTATGACCCACCATTGCGTAGAGTATCAAATAATCTTTCCAACTATATGTGGATCATCCAAAATGAACACCCGAGCGACGAGTTATGAACATTCCGATCAAACCGTGAATAGTAGTGAACAATAAAACATGCAGGAAAAAGTACTGAGGCCTGGCGTATTTTTGCTCCAACTTTAAACAATCATAACTCCTTGTACATAATGATCTGCGTTATCTACTATATATCAACGGAAATCTCTACGAGTCCTATTTCTGATGAAATTGGTTTTATCCAATTTGCCTATCGGAGAAAAAAGTTATGGTCGATCTACTCCACACTATCAAAAGTGAATTTTTAGGTCAACTTCAAACAATCATAACTCCTCGTACACAATGATCTGGGTGAGATACTATATATCATCGGAAATATATGAGAGTCCTCTTTCTAATGAAATTAATTTCATCCAATTTGGATATCGGAGTAAAACGTTATGGTTGATCTACTTCAGACTATCAAAATAGTCCACCAAAGGACAAATTCGAGAATTATTTGATTTTTAAGGGCATTTTGGTCATTATGACTTCACTTCATGAATGAAAACTGTCCGTTTATACCTATATTGATCCATAAAATTCATGTTCTTCCATCAAAAACATTGAGAGAAATAAATCCTAGGTCCATTTTGAGCTCCAAATATCTTCCAATTTCACCGTAGAAATTCAAATTTGATTCGATAATCGAACTCATCATCTCGAGACCTTCGAGGAGCACCCCTTATTTGTGTGAACAGGATTCCATAATCAAGAGGTCAATTTCAAGGTATGTGGGGTTTTGAACAAGATTATCCTTTCAATCTTGTGCCCGGAATTTTATTTACTTATGTTGATATAAGATTTTACATGGTTTTCTATGGATTGGAAATATGATTTTATAGCTCATATTATTATCCATGAAATATGGAATTTTGTAAATTGGTACATATATGATTTTGAAATGGAATTGTGCCCAAAATTACTTGGTTATTAATATACGATGGTTTGAATTATTAAACCTTTATTTATACAATTATACCATTACTTCCTTATTATGACTTGATAATTGTTATCAAGAATTATGTATCCCTACTATTGATTATTGTTTCAAGTGTCTTTAAAATGTGAGTTGGATTATGAATTGAGGCGTGTTGATATTGAAGTTGAAGGGCTATGATGAACCTTGGCATTGTTTTGGTGTTATTGATGTTACGGTGGTTTTAAAAGGTGATACGTTTTGATGTTGGAAAATATTCTTGATTTGAGTCGAGTTAGGGATCCACAAATGATTATTTAATAATTTGAGAAAGATACATGATTTTGGTCATCATTGTTGACCCTTGAGATGTTTTGAAGTGGAATCCCTAACGCGTTCTGAGCTTGTCGGGGAGTAGTACTTAGCACCGAGAGGGAAATTTGGTATTTCCCCAAACCTATGTGCCACCGTAGGGTTGTTTGATAATGATATTATTGGCCAGAGAGCCCGATTATGATTATTGCAGTTTTAAGGTCGTACTCCCTGGCAAAGAGTATGACGCTCCCGCCAACGGGGGTTTCAAACATTGGTATTCCACGTAGCTCACGTGGGGTTGTCGGTTATAGGAAACTCCCCTATCCATAAGAGTCATGTTTATTGAAATATCGAGTCACTCCGAGTTTTGATATGGTAAGTCAAGTTGCCTATGATGATCTATAATGATTTATGAGGTTTTTGTCCTACATTTCCTATCTAAGGTGTTATGAGTTGCATGACTCAATGTCACTCAAGCCAGGGGTGTCATTATGGTCCGTATGTACGTTTTTACAAAATTTATGATATTATTTATATTTTGCATGCGCCCCTACATACTCAGTACATATCTTATGCTGACCCACATATTTCTCTATGAGCTACATTCTTACCATAATGTAGGTTCAGGTACTCAGCCGCAGCCGCGATAGTGATATTCGAGTGCCGCATCTACGTTCCTTCAGTGGTGAGTCCTCATGATTCGAGGACCAAGTTGCTAGTTTTGGTGCTGTTGTTTTGTGATCCCTTTGGTCTATTGAGTCAGTTGGGGGTTTATCCCAATGACTCGTTGATTTTACTGTGTAGAGGTTATGTCAGACTAGTGTATTGTTGGGTTGGTTTTTGTATAGACATTCCATATATGTACAGTCTAACAATATTCCGTGCCATGTGCGATATGATATGATATATACTTATATACATATCCTTAGCGTAGCGTGTATGTTGTCGTGTTGGAACCCAAGGGTAGTGTTTTGGATTAAAGGGTTAGCTTGAGGCTACGTATAGCTTTGGGCACCGTGTGGTGTCTCGGGATGATATTTTGGGGTGTTACACTGAGTGTGACGCAAGGGTTGGAGTCTCTAAATCTACAACACCACACACCCGTCGCCAACGTACAATAATAATCTACCCGTATCGGCAAATACAGTTTCAGGCTAAGAGTTACTTGAACTCGCGCCTTCTTCGGGTAACCACATAACCCTCTTTAAGCCCTTTTTAAAAACTTTATCAAAACATACAGTCTCTGAAAACATACTCTAAAAACATGCTCTAAAAACATGCTCTAAAAACATAATCTGTTATGGCATAAATACATATGGTATCGTCATACCATTGACTTGCAAGTCACATCTCTGAGCCATTATTAGTCTATCATAAATCTCATTCAAAACACAAGTTTTGAGACCAGCATTTCAATAATTCAATTCAATGAATCATTTTTTTCTCAAACCTCATGTAAAAACATGCAATTCTTTCTCATACACATAAGAACATATTGATATCAAGAAACACCCTCTCAACAATTCCAAATCATGTTTATATGCTAGTATATTGCAAAAACATCTTTCAAATCATAAAACCATAATCTTTAATTCAATACAAGAGAGGGAGTTCATAATTTATGCTCTCAACAATCTTAAATCTCAAATTCATACATATACATATATATGTAAATCAATTTAGGGGAAAAGACCACAAGGCTAAAGAAATAGTAGCATTGACACTTTTGAAATGCATAATCAATAATATAGTTTTCAAAACCCCCATAAAATACATGCATCAAAACCTTTAAATCATGCTTTAACAATTTCAAGCTCATGTAGTTTTTAGAATTAACCCCACGTACCTTGATTATGAAGAATAAGGGATGATACTTGAAGCCTACGGTGTGAGGATTCCAAATCTTCAGTCAATTTTGAAAACCCACAGTTGAATCATGAGTTTCTTGGAGGAGAAGTATATGAACTAGGGTTTTTGTTTTGAGGAAAATCTTGAGAATTTCATATATTCTGCTTGTAGAAGTCTTAATATACTGTTTGGACATTTTAAGAGGCTTGGAAAAATTCAAAATTACCCTTGTTAAGTTCTGAACAAAGCCGGAAAAATTAAACTGGGAACCCGATTTTATGGCCCACTGCGACGCGCCACTATTGCGGTGGCTCACTAAAAATTGACGAGTGAGAAATTGGGATCCTCCGCGAAGCTCCACTATCACGATGTCCCACTGGAATTTAACAATTGCTAATTAAACCCTCTCTGCGGCGCGCTAAGCACTAGAATTATGATGTTTTTTGACTAGGACATAAAATAGCCATAACTTCTTCACCGAGTGTCCATTTTGGACAAATCTTATATCAATGGAAAGCTTATTTAGTCATCTACGTAATGAAAAGTTGAAATCTAAGGATTCCATAGGTAAATAAGTATAAATCATTCTATAAGTAAATGCTTGATATTTTAGGGACAAAAATTAATCTAAGAAAAACTTCGGGGCGTTACACTGGTGATTGATCAATTTGGAAGATTGCATGGTTTTCCAAAATAGATAAGCATAGAAAGACTAACCTATGAGAGTAAGAGAACAATTATACGGGGATTACTTGATCATCAACAGATGCCGAAAATGGTAAGAAGTGGACAAAGCTAAGAGAATGAAGTGCGGTACAGGGACATCTAGGAGCTACTATCCCCTACACGGGACATTGTTCTTTGTCTCAAGATATTATTATTTCCCTAAAGATTATATATCTTTCGTGCAACTTTGGTAAGAATCTATGGTTTTTTTTATATACCTATGAAGGGTTTTGGGGAGAATAATGGATTGGTTTTAAAAACATATACTTCCTTCAAATATGTTGGGCCAACCCTTTGCTTAAAAGGGTCACCTAATTAGGATGCACGTTTATTATAGTATTCTTATGTGATATTACTACATTTTGTGATTATACGTGTTATGTTGATTCAAATCAAAGGCGAATTAGTCTAATCCCATTTTTCAAAGAGCACCTCTAAGTAGAAAAATATCCACTATACAAAAGTTCGACCAAACATATTCCAGGTTTCCCAAGTCTTTCAGAAAAGTCCGCAATCATTCTTAAAACTTACTAAAAGCTTGCTACCATTTCATCAAGGTTGACTATTGACTCAGAAGAAGCCATTATATGTTCAAACTATGCAGGGCCTGATTTCTTCTCCGTAAGATACGTAGCCAGCCTTTTGGCCCGACCCCTATCTTTAAAAACTCTGTTGTCCTCCACTTTCTTGAAAGAAGGTCGGAAAGAAGAAGAGTTGAACCTTTCTAATACATTTAATTTATCCATATCAATGAGAAAAACCCTGATCATTGAAATTCTCGAGTCATCATTACTCCATGGATCAATTAGCACGAGATGAGAAACAACCTTATGTGCCTTATCATCTTGTGTTGCTTATTACTAACTAAATCTAACACGTTAGCCTTTGAGTTATTTTTACATAGTAGGCTATAGAAACTAATCTGTGTTGGTATAAAATGACCCTACTTCATTTGATCAAAGTGAATAATATATTCCCCACTTGACTATAACTTTGTTACAGGAAAGGAAAATGACTAGTATTCAAACTAGACTCTACCAGTCATTTTTCAAAACCTATAAGTGATGGCCCTGAGGATTGAATAGGAAAAATTTGATGGAAGAAATTTCCAATACAATTCAGAGAAAATGTTACTGAACTGGAATTTTACTCCACTTATTACTCCCTGATCAATATGATAATTGGAAAAATAAAATTATTTTTTTTGAAAAATTAGTAGTAGTATGGCTAAGTAACAATAATTTTAAAACCTACCATTTTCACGTCATGTCAAGAGAAAAATGAGAAAATCAAGAAAGATAATGATGAATGGGGGACAATAGCACTAGAATAGTCAACAGAAGAGCCAAAGAGATCGAGAATCAAGAAAGCCAACCTAGAAGAAACTGAGGCGGTTGACTAGGGGGACAATGACCAAGTTAAAAGAATCAGGGTCGATCTATATCTAGTAAAATCAAGGAAGAATTAATGAAGCAAAGGTTGTGGAGGTCACAAGACATCCAACATGGCTAGCCAATATTTTTCCAGTTCCAAAAAAAAAAGAGCAAGATCAGAATTTGTGTTGACTACAGAGATTTGAATAGAGATAGTCCTAAAGATAATTTTTTGCTACCTAACATCCACATCCTCATTGATAATTGTGCGAAGAATGAAATGCAGTCTTTCATGGATTATTCCGCCAGGTATCATAAAAAATTAATGGATGAGCAAGATGCATAAAGGATGGTTTTAATTATGCCATGGAGTGTTTATCATTACAGGGTAATACCGTTTGATCTCAAGAAGGCCGGCGTGACATACATGGGGCCTATGATTATGATTTTTCATGATATCATTAAAAAAGAGATTAAGGTGTATGTGGATGATGTAATTATCAAATCCCACAAGAGTTCAGATCATTTGACATATCTGGAAGAGTTCTTCAACTAACTAAGAAATTACTATTTAAAGTTGAATCCTTCTAAGTGTTCTTTCAGTGTGCCATCCAAAAAATTACTGGAGTCCATAGTCAGCAAAAGGGGAATCAACCTATACACATCCAAGATAAAGATAATTCAGGATTTACTGCCGCCAAGGACCAAAAAAGAGGTCGTGAGTTTCTTAGGTCATTTGAATCATAGTAGAAGGTTCATTTCCCAATCGATAGTCATATGTGAGCCAATTGTCAAGATGTTAAAGAAAGATGCATTGAATAAGTGGACAGAAGAGTGTCAAAAGTCTTTTGACATAATCAAGGATTATTTGTCTGCTCCGCCTATTCATGTTTCACCAAGGGAAGAAAGTCTATTATTACTTTACCTGCCAGTCTTAGAAAATTCTTTTAGATGTGTCCTCGGGAAACATGATGAGACTGGTAAGAAAGAGAAAATAATCTAGTACTTGAGTAAAAAGTTTACACTATATGAAGCTCGCTACACTCTTGTAAAAAGGACATGTTGTGCTTTGACCTAGGTCATACAAAAGGTAAGGCATTATCTATCCTGATACACAACGTATCTTATTTCCAGAATGGATCCGTTAAAGTATATATTTTAGAAATCCATGCTTATAGTAAAGTTAGCCAAGTGGCAAGCGTTGCTGAGTGAGTTCAACATTGTGTATGTGACTCAAAAGGCAATCAAGAAGCAAGCCTTAAAGGATTAATTATCTAAGAATCCGGTTGATAAAGACTAAAAGACACTTCAAACTTACTTCCCAGATAAGGAAATTTTATTCGTAGGAGAAGACATTACAGAGACATTCCCCAGATGGAGATTGTTCTTTGATGGACCGGTTAACTTTAAAGTCTCAGGAATTGGAGTAGTTTTGGTGTCAGAAATAGGCCAACACTATCCAACATTTGCTAAATTGTGCTTCCCATGCACCAATAACATGTTGGAATATAAGGCTTCCATCCTAGGTCTCAAGTTAGCACTTGACATGGGTGTTCATGAATTGTTAGACATTGGAGACTTATATTTGCTAATTCACCAAGTACGGGGAGAATGGGCAATATAGAACTCAAAGATTACCCTATATGTAGAATTGGTGCAGGATTTGTGTGGATGATTCAAGAAAGTTTATTTTAGACATATCTCAAGGATACATAATGAGTTTGCTAATAATTTTGCTACTATATCCTCCATGATTCAACACCCAGATCAGAGTTACATTAATACTTTAGAAATAAGATGGAAGGAACAACCCACACATTGTGCGTACGTCGAAGAGAAACATGATTGGAAAGCCATGGTACTATGATATAAAAAGGTATTTAGAATCTTGAACGTATCTTGAAGAGGCCAGCAACAATAAAAAAAAGAAAATCCGACGTTTGGCAAAGAATTATTTTCCAAGTGGGGAAATTCTTTTTAGAAAGACTTCAGACTTAGGATTCTTGAGATGTGTCAATGTCGTGGAAGCCACAAAATTAATGAAAGAAGTACATACAGGATTTTACGATCCCCATATAATCGGGTTTGCCCTTGCTACAAAGATTTTGATAACCAGTTACTTCTGGATGACTATGGAAAATGAATATAGCAGGTATGTGCCGAAGTGGCCAAAATACCAGATACACTGAGATTTGATTTGGATGCCTCTATATGTTCTTTACCCGATTAGTTCATCTTGGCCTTTTGTAGTTTGGGGTATGGATATTATCAAACCAATAGAGCCATCGACGTTAAATGGGCATAGATTTATTTTGGTTTCTATTGATTACATTACTAAGTGGGTCGAAGCTTCTGCATATAAAGTCGTCACAAAGAAGGTGGTTGCATATTTTGTCAAAAATACACTACTTGAAATTGGACCTATGGCGACACAGGAAAAACCATTGCAGTAGATAAGGAAATCGTTGCTATAGAGGTATTGCGACGGTTAACAAACCGTTTGATCAGGTCGCGTAGACATAGCTCTACTGCTACGGTTTTTGCAATAGTTTATGTAACTGTTGCTATATATGACTGTAGCAACGGTTTTTACGATCACTACCACAACACTTATTTGACATCAATTACAACGAAATAAACTATTGCAAAAGAATTTTATGCAACGGTTTTTATATCTAATGAAACGGTTTATATATCTATTGCAATAACTCACTTGATACTATTGCAACAGTTTTTTCGTTAATGCTACGATTTGTTTTGTAACAAATATACTCTATAGCAATGGTTTACAAGCTGTTTCCATAGGGTCTTATGCAACAATTGGTTTTACCTATATCAATAGTTAATTATACTATTGCCACGGTTTTATGATTAATTATGGAACGGTTGTTTATATCTATATCAACAGTTAATTATACTATTGCAATGGTTTTATGATTAATGCTACAGTATTTAGCTATTCAACTTACTTCTAAGAAAAAGGAATTAAATGACAGACAAAAGAAACATAGTAACAAAATAACAGAAATAATAGCTTTTGATGAAAAAGATCCTTAATAGAGCTAACAATTGAGGCTCACAAAAATAAAACTTAAATTTTTTTGGAAAATCCGTGTTTCAGCTTCTTTGATCCTCACAATGCTTTACAAACTATCACATATTTTCTTTTCCTTGAGGAACTGATCTTTCTTTTATGGATGAACATTCATCGCCAATCATTTTATTAGACTCAGAGAGATCCCTGGCATCGTCTTGATAATGATCAATAGTAATCATACCTTTTCTTCCATTTGAAGAACCCATGATGTTGAAGGAAGATTTAGCAAAAAAGAGTGATAGATGTAGAAAAACTGGATGAAAGAAACAGTGACAAGCCATCCATGTATTTTAGAAAATGAAAGATGAAATCACAGGCATCTGAAGGAGAGATCTTCTTTTTCTCGACCTTGTTATGAAAACCGTATGTTATAGCATGCAGCTCCTTACCTTTAAAATCTTCACTTCCATAGAAATATTTTTGAACATAGTCAAGATCTTTTATTAGTTTCCTCACCCCATCCCTTTGCACAAAGCATGTAAACCTCTAGAAAAACCAAATATTTTACTAGCATGATGCATTTCAGATGGCTCGCTGATACTTTGACATGGCTTAAAAAGATTTCTCTGAACAACACAAACAACATGGCACCAGTGTGCACATGCGTCACAACCTACCCAACAACAAGTATTACTGGCATAATCGAAGTTAAAACATACTTGACACATGCATTCGCTACAGAATCCCTTATTTATAGGACAAATTTTGTATGTAAAATTCACAACAGGTAGCGCCCTTTTTGCAGCATATGTTTCGAAACCTTTCAAGTGAAAAAATCTCAATCAATTCAGTGGCTTGAAGATGGTTTTCCAAAGATAAGAAGCTTCTATGACCTATTTTTATGGAAATAAAAATTTCCTGTCAAGTCTTATTACATTCCGAGAGAGTCTCAATGGTAAGATCAAATCTCTAATTAAGCTTGTTCTGAAGGCTAACCAAAAAGTCTTTCTTCTCGGGAATTGCAATTAGGCTTTTCAAGTATTCCTTTGTTAATTTAACTGTTTTATCAGGAAACTCTTGCAAAATCTGAGCCATAAGAGGAACAGACTCTGAAAAAGTGCTCTTTCTCCATCCGCACTTCCTGAAACTTTTGAATCACCTGTCGGTCTAGCAGGAAACTTGAATAGGAAAAATGGATTGCTGTTCGAGCTAATAATCCTATCATTATCATTATTATTATTGACCTGCAATCAACAACCAAGAGCTAAACTAGTCATATAAATGATATTATTTAACGATAATTGATTAAAAGAAGCTTCACTAACCTCTAGAATAATCTTTTCGCTGCTTGATTCCATCACTTGCTTCCATGAAACTAATAAGAATAGAAACTTTTGATTACTAAAAGTCCCCATATTTCTTACACACATTTGTTGTTGTATGAGTATTGGACTTGGGCAAGCTTAAGTTTGTTTTGCCCTTTTATTAAAGGCAAAATTAATTTTCAAAACTTCAGTAAGAGTTTCCCTATATTAGGAACATGTATCCTCCTATGGTAACCTTAATTATTGACAATTCATTGGGAAAACTGAAGATTGCCCTGAGGAAAACTCCAGACGATATTGTGAAAGGCTCGTTAAGGCGCACCTTAAGCAGAGGGTGCTTCCTATTGCTTAAGTTGCACTTCAATGTAGGCAAGGCACTAAGATTACACCTCATTCCCCATGAGTTCTATCTTGAATTAAGCGGTACTAAACAACAAATTCAAGTTGTATTAGTTGTTAAGGAAAATATTATGAATGAGTTTGTTACTTTTTTACTCAAATTACATATACATTTTTATTTTTTCCCTTCAACTGGCTTTCTTTTACTAAAACCCGCACTTAAATTCAACTTTGCACTTGAAGTCTCAACAAATCTGGGGTACTTTTAAGAGTTTTTCAACATTAAATTCAACATTGCACTTGAAGTCTCAACAAATCTGGGGAACTTTTAAGAGCTCCCAAGATTATTAAGAGTTGGTTATGTCCATATCAATAGAGCTTTATATACACAGAGACACTAAAACTCTCATTTCTATGTAGGCAAAGCTAGTATTTGCATAGTTTGTGAACCACTACAGCAGCATCAAACATTACTCAACATCTACGCTGTTAGGAGGTAAGTATACCAGATGATACAATCAGGAAAAGTTAGACATTTATTTAATACAACAAACATCGGGACATGCCGATTACCAATCAAAACCAAGATTAGTAATGGTTGGAGACATTCGTCACTGTGATAGGGAAATGATGATCACTGCTACATAAAAGGGCAACTTGGTGCACTAAAGCTACCGCTATGCGTGGTGTTCGGGGAAGGATCCCACCACAAGTGGTGTATCGTACGTAGTCTTACCTTGCATTTCTGCTAGAGGCTACTACATAAAAGAAAACTTTACATCTCGTCTTTCTTGAGAATTAATACACACCTTCAAAATTACGATGAAAACACTTCTGACATTGACACACTCACTAAATGACATAAAATTCTAAGTAAGGATCTCATTTTTACAACTCATATTCTGGAATGCAGTTTGAGGTCATGATAATTCTGTTGTAAATGGAAAAAGATTTCTTTTTTCAACTGAAGCAATGATTAACTACTTAATAAAGATATGATTGTTTTCATTCTTGCACAACAGCCAAAGAAGAACATCAATGAAAAAATGATACGAATAATCAGAAAGCTCTAACCATGAGGTGTTTTGGCTCACTTTCAGGGAAAAAGACATTGAAATTACAAACTGGCACAAAAACTGAATAACAAGAAAATTATAGAATTCTGATCAAAATTTTATTCCAGCCACTAGAAGGTGTGCTTGAAAAGCTAAATAGAAAACAACAAAAATAAACTTCAGATCGAGATCTAGATAGGTCTTGCTAAGTAGGCAAAGACGGGTTATAATGGACAACTTATGGGTGGGATTGACGAGATAGATCATAATTAAAACAACAAATTTTCCTTGAAGTACAAGATGTGTGGTAATTTTACATGGACGCTTTTGTTTAACTAGGCCATCAATAATAGCAATGTTAACTTTGGGCACTCCTTTATCACCACCAAGTCCAAGTGACCATCTGAAAACTGCAAAAGCACTAAGTTATAATGCGAGTATTGGAAGTTAAAATAGTTACAGCTTAGTGCTTCTATGAAATTACAATAAGAATGTATTATCTAGGATTATATAAATAGGCCAGTGTGTTTTCTACGAATTCAAATCCACATGCCATGTCAAAACGAGATGAACAAATTGAAATAGCGCAATACCTAGTAATTGTTAAGTTCAAAGGAAAAAACAACCTTGGCGTCAGGAGCTGCGAGAGCATCTTGACCTCCCTAGGGTACGTTATGAATCCAAACTGATATGAAATGCCCCTCAATCTTACGGTTGAATTCCTTCATATGCAAAGCAGGACCACAATATCCCTTGTGCTGAACAAAATTTGATTTAACTTCACTAATGGTTTCACCTTTCGGTTCAGCTGGTTCACCAAAAGATTCATAACCTGGTGCAACCACAAATTTTATACAACCATTGTACCTCCTAAGCTGGAATATTCATTGCATTCCCTGGCCAAATAGCATCAGACTAGAGTTAACGAGCATAATGATGATGCTTTAAAGAAAATATATCATGTTAAATCTACTCTCTTGACACAGGAAATACTTCAACATTTTTTTATGACTTTAGTTTCCTACTAAGTACCTTATCCTCTCACATGTATACCGAATAACTCTACCATGACAACTTAAGTAAATAGGAACAAATCACCTTCTTAGTGGTTACATATAGCAATTCAAATAAAACTTATAAGAATTACTTTATTAAATTGAGAGATAATGTAATATGTGCACACCTGCTGCTTGGCCACACTATTACTGAAGCTGCCCACATCATTAGCTGAAAATCAAATAGAAAATACACATTATAATTAGTTATTAACTTATCTTTTTCTACTTCACCAGGCTTCCAAAATTTCTATTATGTAATCTTCATGCATGTTAGTAATTTTTTTACTATATACAACAATTAATGAAACTATATACCTGGTCGAACTAATAAATAAGCAGAAAATGAAGATTTACTCGCCATGTTAAACACCACATAAGAGTCCACGTCACATAAATTCCTCAATTTTGGTTAGGTTATTGATTTATTATTAAAACATAGTTTTAAAGTACATCTCCATTTGCCAATTCAAGTGCGACAATTTCAAATTTCTTAAACTCTAAAAAAAATTGCAAAATTATGATTAGTTTGTAAAATGCTAAGAGCAAAAATAAAACGTAAGTTATATAAATCAGAAGAAATATTTGTACCTACGACAATCTAAAAAGGCACTCACAGAGAATACACTTTCCAGATCCTGTACGATTTGAGCTCAACAACACAATAACGAACTCATACATAATGACAAAATCAGCATTGAAACAAAGATAATTTCTCTATTCTGGCCTACTAACTGGCTGCATCAGGGAAAAGGGCCAAATATACCTGAACTATTCAGCATCACCAAGAGCGTCTCACCAAGGAGAGCAACCCACCAAAAGGCCCTAAAAAATGAAGCCAAACATTTCCAATTTCAGATCGAAAGCTTTGCCACCAGTAGTGACTTCTGACGATTGCGGCGCCGTCTCCCTGGAGCTCCAAACCAAAAAATGGCAACGCAATTCAATGGGAAATTACCCCAACAACCTAAATTTGTGATAGATTATTTTGTAGCAACTGTGACCTCAGAGAGAAGATGATTGGAAAAATTGAAGTTCTCTTCAGAAATTCCCTTCTAATCGAAAGCTTTGCCGCCAGTGGCGACTTCTGATGACGGCGGCGGTGCCTCACCGGAGTTCCAAATCAAAAATTGGCAACACAATTTGATGGGAAATTACCCTAGCTACCTAAATTTGTCATAGATTATTTCATCTTTATAATGGCAATTTCATCTTCAGCGCAACAATTGGAGGTCAAAAATGCGTTTTCAAATTCTAATTTGTTTTGGGTTTAGTAAGAGAAAATTGGAGAAGAGAGAGAAAAGGGATTAGATTTTTTTTCTTTTGGCGGGTTATGAAAATAAGAGGGGGAAACACAGATATCTAATAACTATTGTAATTCATAAATGGATGTTGCCATAGATTATTTTGTAGTGACTATTCATAAATTGTTGTTATATGGAAGTCTATTGCAATGGTTATAAATTAGTGGCAACGGTTGTGTTATTAAATCATGGTATTAGAATCAAACTTTTTAGCAACGGTTGTAACCATTTCTATAGACTGTCTATTGCAATATTTTATGAACCGTTACTTAAAAACTTGTTGCCATAGGTTCAATTTCTGGTAGTGATAATTTGATTTGCCTATTTAGAGTACAAAAATCAATCATTACTGATAATGGGGATAACTTGTACAGTCACTTGATGATTCATATTTGTGATCAGTTCAAGATTATTAATCGCAATTCAACCGCATATCATTAACAAATGAATGGAGCCATGGAATCCGCCAATAAAAATATCAAGAAGATCTTGAGGAAAATGGTTGAAAATGATAGATCATGGCACTAGATGTTGCCCTACGCTCTACTAGATTATCGTACAATAGTTCAAACCTCAATTGGGGTAACCCTTTATCTACTTGTTTATGGGAATAAAGCAGGGATATCTGTCGAGGTTGAAATACCTTCCTTAAGGATTATTCAAGAAGTCAAACTAAATAACGAAGAATGGGTTCGCGCTTGCTATGAACAACTCATATTGATTGATGAGAAGAGAATGGTTGTAGTGTATCATAGTCAGATGTACCAACACTAGATAATCCATTCCATTAACAAGAAAGTAAGAGCTCAAACATTTGAAGTGGGACAATTGGTTCTCAAGTGCATATTTCTTCACCAAGAAGGGTACAAAGGCAAGTTCGCTCCGAATTGGCAAGGACCATACATAGTTCACAAGGTACTATCTGGAGGGGCTCTGATTCTATCTGAGATGGATGGTCAAGAGTGGACCAAACCGATCAATTCTTATGTGGTAAAAAGATACTGTGTTTGAAGAATGTTTTAGTTTCTCTTCCTTGGTTTATTTGTAATTGCCTTTATGATAGTATTTGTTTTATGATTTAACTGTCTAGAATCCCTTTTATTTTATGTAGGAACTACATTTGACCTAAATTCCCAAAAAAGGGATACATAGGTGGTCTATGTCAGCTTTGGTCAACCCTTTAGGAGAATTTATCCTTTTATTTTATGTACAAACTATGTTTGACCTGAATTCCCAACAAAAGGATACGTAGGCGTCCTATGTAGGCTTTGGTCAACCCACTTGCACTACATTGTCTGATGATAACCTTAACCATTTCCGCTTTGACTGAACTGACCGTCGCACCTGACTTCTATACCCCATTATCCATAGATCTCCTTCCTTATCATTGCCGGTCTAAGCAGAAGGTTGCTAAGTCAGATATCTGGTGAACGTATTCGTAATAAGTATGGATCTAGGTAGGGAAGGAGAGAGGGAAACAAAGCAAGAAGTTAGGAGAATTTATCCTTTTCTTTTATGTATGAACTATATTTGACCTAAATTCCCAAGAAAGGGATACATAGGTGGCATATGTTGGCTTCGATCAACCTCTTAGAAGAATTTATCCTTTTAATTTATGTATGAACTATGTTTGACCTGAATTCCTAAGAAAGGGATACGTAGGAGACCTATGTCAGTTTTGGTCAATCCCTTAGGAGAATTTATCCTTTCCTTTTATGTACGATCTACGTTTGACCTGAATTTCCAAGAAAGGGATATGTAGGCGACCTATGTTGTCTTTGGTCAACCCCTTAAGAGAATTTATCCTTTCCTTTTATGTATGAACTACGTTTGACTTGAATTCCCAAGAAAGGGATACGTAGGCGGTCTATGTCGGCTACGGTCAACCCATTAATTTTTTCCATATATCTCTAGCGTAGTCTTGAACTATGTTTGACCTGATTCCTGCTTCAACGAGATACGTAGGCGCCCCAATAACTCAATCATATAACCCCATGAAATGGAAACTAGGACATATTTTTTAAAAGTAATCTCAAAACTTCAGAAGAGGATGATCATCATCCAAAAAGAAGATGAAGTCTCACAAAAACTGCAGATCCTCTCAAGCTAAGATCATCTCAAATAGTATTAAAGTAGGGAAGAAATTTTGAGGAGGTCCTCAAAATTTCAACTAATATATTGGAATATATTTCAAATCCCCCAACACAAGAGGTCAAAGTCAAGCTTCAAAAATCACCAGTTGCGACAAACTCTAGGTAGACTAAATCTCTGGCTATGACAGAACATCTGATAGAAAGCCTCAACAATAATGAATCCCTCACAATCCTCCATCAAATGTAAGATATAGTCACAACCAAGAGAAAGACGTTCGTTGAGCTAATACGTGACATGACTGGCAGAGATTTTCTAAAAGCTTTTACATAAGTTTTTGAAACTAGTTTTAAAATTAAGACTACTTTCAAAAATCTATACAAATATTTTCACTTAGTTATTTCCTAGACATCTATTGGCACGTGGAGTAAGGGTGGAAGTCCCAACATGACGGAGCACCCGAAAGATGGCGAGGAGTAAACAGAGGATCGAAGGAGGTCAACACAGAGTGGTTTCACTCAAAAACTAATCATGTTTCTATGGATATAGGGATTAATACACAAAAATGGGAGTCTTTTTTCAAAATTCCCCAAGCAAGTTGGGAGCGACACCAAAACATATAATGCTGAAGAATAATATTCTTAGGTAGTCCTAAAGAAGGGTGCAATACCCATTTACTGAGGACCTTTTGACTTTTATATCTCATTTATTAAGACTGTGAAGGATAAACAAATGTGCCTTATCTTTTTTAAAATTATTATATTTAGATTTTTTCTAAAAAGTAATCGCTAGCAAAAGTGACTTTATGTTTACTAAATATTTACCTTGAGTGGTGGTACGATCGAAGGAGACGACTCTATAAGTCCACAATCAAAGGATTTCTCAAGAAAAGAAAGAGAAAAAAATTCATCCCCAAATTCACCATGAGGCGATGCAATCAGTATTTGAGAAGTTCCTCAAAAAGGGATTTTACTCGTTTGTTTACATTCGATGGGTTTATCATTTAGATGCTTATACAAAAGAAGATGATAAGCTAACTAAGTTATTTAGATTAGTCTATTAAATTGTTATAAAGCTTTACTATGGTCACCAGTGAGAGCGACATTATGTCTATCAACTATCTACCTTAAGTACAGGTACATGTAGAAAGCAAAAAAAAAACAGACAAATGGACTCAGGTTAAACTATTTCAATTGCCAAGGGTGCCATTACATTTCATTTCCTTACAAAGAGGGCCATTGAATATCATTTCATTACCAAGAGAGCCATTATGCTCAATATCCGCTGACATGCAAGATAGAATATGGTGGCGTCGAGGATATCATTGATTTAATATCCGTTGACACACGATATAGAATACCTTCGTGTCGAGGATATCATCAACATTTAATATCCTTTGACATGTGAGATAGAATATACTGATGTCGAGGATATCATTGAATTTAATATCCATTGACATGTGTGATAGAATACGCTGGCATCAAGGATATCATCAGTAATTAATACCCATTGACATGCGAGATAGAATACACTGGCGTTAAGGATATAATCAACATTTAATATCCATTGATATGCGAGATAGAATACGCTAGCATCGAGGATATCTTTGCATTTAATATCTAGTGACACACGAGATAGAATACAATGACATCAAGGATATCATCAAAATTTAATATTTATTGACACACAAGATAGAATATGCTAAGGATATGATCAAAATTTAATATCCATTGACACGCAAGATAGAATATGCCGACGTTGAGGATATCATGAACATTTGATATCATCAACATTTAATATCCGTTAACACGCGAGATAGAATAAGCTGGTATTGAGGATATCATAGTATTTAACATTCGTTGACACACGAGATAGAATACGCTAGCATTGAGGATATTATTGCATTTAATATACATTGACACGCGAAATAGAATACTCTAGTTTTTAGGATATCATTGCATTTAATATCTGTTGACATGTGAGATAGAATATGCTAGCATCAATAATATCATTGCATTTAATATCTGCTGACATGTGAGATAGAGTACACTGATGTCGAGGAAATCATCAACATTTAATATCCGTTGACACGCAAGATAGAATACGCTGATGTCGAGGATATCATTGCATTTAATATTCATTGACATGCAAGATAGAATACACTGGCTGAGAGGATATCATCAACATTTAATATCCGTCGACACACGAGATAGTATATGCTGGAGTCGAGGATATCTAAGCATTTAACACCTATTGACAGATGTCGCCTAAAATTAACCTCTTTAGAAGTATGCTACAGTCAATGTCAAATGTAGTAACCCAATGTCAAAACATAGAGGGAATATGATGAAGAGTTTCTTGATTTGCTATAATTAATGAGTAGTGCAGAAAAAAAGGGGATTTGTACAATTGGAAGTAGTAACCAAATCTTGAATGCTTGTGAGTTGTAAATAATAGAAGACAAACACTAGGCTTGTGTTTCCTCTGGCTTCCTAACTTCATAAATTTATCGTGTTCAACCCAACTATTCCTTTGTTTTGTATGTAAAGTCTACAAGATATGTATTATCAGTCGTCTTGTGAATATAAAGATAAATCTCACCCTTTACCGGTTTATTCTCAGGGCATCGCTTTGTTGTTACGTGCTACGACCTTAGTTCACTATCACCTTTTGAGTTCAAATGATTAGATGAGATAGTAGGGACTATAAGATCAAGGTGAATCCCAAATCACTATCCTAATATTATTTTCCCAATCACAATCTCCCTTATAAGGATGAATGCAAATTCAGGCTATCTCAGGCTTCTGCAATAACTCTGAGATTAATTATTGTAAAGAAGATTAAGATACATGAACAAACCCTAAAATAGATGAATATCACACTTCCTCTATGTATCTAATCTACCAGGGTTCCCACAACCCTAGTCAAGGAGATTAGTTGCTCATGTTAATGTTAGAATCCAGGATTATTAGTAAAGAAAACATGTAATTAATTGCACAAGAATAAGATGAATAGACTCCAAAGTCTTGAATTGAATAAAAACATAAAATCTCAAGAATAATTATAAAAGTATGTAAAACTATTGTAAGAATGTGTAACCTAATAAAAGATAAACCCTAGGGTATTTATAGTATCTCAAAATAACCTGGAAATCCTAATAAAACTGGGAAAGGTAAAGTAATATCGGCACTCGGTATGACTCGGTCTTTAACTTGTACTAGCATCATACCAGTTGTACCATGCCTTCTCGTATCCATTCCAGTTTCTAATCTCTCAAGGCTTCAACTTTCTATTCTCTATACGACTTTATCTTACGAGTCATACATGAGTATATGACTTATGTCTTATTCTCGAATCCACCTAGGACTTCCTTCCTTCCAATCCTGGACATTGGTTTGCTTACGATTTACCTATACGAGTCATACTCAGACTTCTAACTCATATATTTATAGGAATTTAACTATTGATTATAGCTTTGTAAATTTTTATGCCTTACAACTTTAATTCACGACCCGTATCCTCAATAAATGACTTATTTAACTAAGTCATATCTTTTTTTCACTTAGTCTTTTGTTTGGGTCTTTGGTTCTGTTATGCTTTACAAGTCGTATTGGGTATTTGGTTCTGTTATGCTTACGACTGCTCATACAAGTCGTATACTATATTGATGACTCATAAGGCAACTCGTATCTTGATCAGATTTGTTTTTTTTTCCAGGTCTTTTTCTTCTATTTTAATTCCAATACTATTGTAGACCAATTTGACATGAAATAAACATAAAAATGCATCATACCCACTAAAATAACCTAAGTATCTTCATAAATTCATGGTTTTAAGAATTGAAAGTGTTATGTTTCCACGACACATTAACATCCTCAACTTAGACTTTTGCGTGTCCTCAGGAAAACAATAATTAAATTCTATAATTTAACAAGATGCTTAAAAAAGAAGATCATAAGCTACCCTTGGTAGTGATTTTGAATTTAATTTTCTCATGCATTATTTCCCTCTCCTAATCTCACTTTTCAAAAATTAGACTGTGTATAACAATTTAGAACATTACGAAGCATGAGAGAATTCAATGATGGCATTACATTAGTGATAGATAGCCGGGCATTAACACAAGCTACATCAACCAAATAGATTAGTAACCTAACAACACAACCCCCGTGAGCTCATAGTCAAGGAGATCCTTTTTACTCAGCTAAGATTTATTAATCAATTAAGGTATTTATCAAGCAACGCACTTGCTCACTAAGAAGTATCATCGGTGTATTTAGAATAACATAGGTATGCCTACATGCTCTCTTCCTAAGTTTTTGTATAGTCAAAGTCGGATCACGAAAGGACTTTATTCAGCTTGTAACGTAGGTTAAGGGATGGTATGGTATCTTTTCGATTTATTTAGTGACTATGCCTTTTTGTTATTACTCATTGGGGTCCACTTATTTTCCATTTTTTCATTAACTTTATTTTTTCCCTTATGTATCCCTTTGTACTTTTAAAGCACATACTAACTTAGGTTAGGTATAGTTTTCTCACTTTTATTTTTATTTTTCTTTCTCTTTTGTTTAAGTTTTTTTTCTTTTTCTTTTGTTTCCTTTTAACTTTACCGCACCTATCCTCTTTCATTTTTCTTTCTACACTTCCTTTTTCATTCTCGTTTTCCTATGCACCCCTATAATAGCCACCCTCAACTTAGGCGATTTGCCTGAGTTGAGGTGCATAGTGCCCAAGGAGGACCAGGGCTAAAACAGGTTTATTATAGACACATAAAGGTGAAATTGGTGTATTAAACAAAAAAATGGTCACTTAAGGCTCAAATATTTAGCTCAAAGGGATTCATACTTGTTTGGTGGGACGTTTAGGCTCGAGTGGGTTAACAACAAAAAGGGCCTATGATTATCTCTTACTTGACTATCTTAGACCTATGTAAAAGTAATCCGAAAAGTTCTAGATTCCTCTACACCGAAAACTCAGTAATACCTTATGCACACTCGCACAGGGTTGTACTTCTAAGTACTACTTATCAAGTTATGCAACTATTTAACCTAATTGTTCCATACCTAAACCTATTGCCATTATCCAAGTCATAACATTTTTACACATACACATATGACACAGCAAAAAAACTTTAGGAGGGGTCTCAAATTTTTTAGCACAGTTTCATTCATTTGAAAAACTCAGCATAATCATTTCAAATCAACAAATATTTCCAAACTCCCGAATCAATTCAACAATCACAATTCATTATAAATATTTTTCAAAATCTCTCAAAAATCAATAAAAACAATTTAAAAACAATCTTATGCCATAGGTGCAAATTTTCTCCCTATCTCAACACATTGTCAGCACCAAACCTGCAAGTCATAACGGACTTGTCAGCTACTAATACATTTCAGCTACTCCCAGGAATTCAGAATAAGGTACCCCCACCCAAAACTGATGATCCTTTCATTATTTGAAATGGTAAAAATGTAAAATAAGGGTGAAAGGACATACTTGGGCGTTGAAGGAGCTGACTCAGAAACATCATCAGGTGGGCCCTCAGGTCGGGTTCCACTGTCATTAGCAATCATCCCATCATCCTATACTGAATAAACAACAATAGGCTGGGGAACAACACCCTCTACCTCAGTATCAACAAATGGTGGCCTTGAACCACCACCTGCAGATACTATCTCACGGACCCTCATCTCTCGGTCTCGCTCGCTCTGAATGCTATCTGCCCTGGACCTCTTCTCGACCTCTTTCTCTTCACGCTTTCTATTTTTTATTTCTTGCTTATCTTCTAGGGTCTATTAAAATTTTGGTTCTAGATAGCCCAAATATTAGGAACATGGATAGTGGGAACCACTAAATTAATCACTGGCTCAGGAATCACCGGTTTCTCATATAGCTCATGCATCATCCTCTTGATTTTTGAAACTTCAACTGTAATCCCAGCAATATCAGGTGTCTGCCCGCCACTCAACTACAATGTGATCCTCAACTCAAATGCATCAATCATACCTGGACCTGTCTATCCTGACTCTCGAACTGTGTATCAATCCAGGGCCTCACGCCCCCTTCCATATGAACAATCTTAGCCTCTAGAGTGTCTAATCTCATCATTTCCTCTGCCCACATGGTCTACAAAATCAAAATGAGTCCAGAAGGCATACCTCGTGGCCTGGGTGTCATTGTCTAGGCTATTAGAGAAGAACTAGAAGTACTCACTGTATTAGTGTGCATAGTCTCTGTCTACCCACCCATCTCAGCTGCCCCAATAGTCTTAGCCTGTCCGATCTACCAGAATATATCTGCCATCAAATTGGCTTCTTGCTATTCTTTCTAGGACAAAGGGTTGGCTACATCTCAAATCAGGTCTAAGTCAGTAGTGTTTGTGGCCTCCAATATCTTATCTATACCTGGGAGTTCTTAAACTCCCGAATCCAAGAAAAGCTATATGATCATGCAAGGATAAGATAATAAGGACTTCTTACCACCTACCGCTAAGTCTATCAACTCCTGAGCTAAAAATTCACCAACATCAAACTCGTAATCGGTTATGAATTTGGCTATTATGGCTTCTCGAACTAGGCTTAAAATGTTATCACCCACAGTTGGATATAGCCTGTATCAGGCTAGTGTCCACTATACTTTACCCTTGAAGTTGAAGGTATTCTTCTCAATTTTCTTTGAGGTGACACTCGGGCCGCCTATTACCCACAGTATATTCTCGCCATTCAAAGCTATGCGCTCTGCTATCCATCTAAATAGAATTATTTTGTCCTTCAAACCCAATGTCCTCTTGGTAATCTTCCTTATCTTCTCTATCTTGTAGTCTAATTCCCCAGTGTTTACTGGAGCCTAATACTCTGGTCCAAATAAAAATATCTGAGGAAATGTACTCCCTTACTCCCCAAATAACTAGTGAAGTAATTGGCTCTCCACTTTTCCACAACTGACCTTGTGGATATTGTCTTTGAAGTTCACCCTTGTATGCTGAATAGAATTCTCGAACAAGTACCTCACTATATTTTCCCGATGCCCCAGTCATCTATTCAAATCCATATTATCTAAAAAGCTTCTTGAATTCGGATATCCCCAATATCCCAGTCATCGCCAACCTTCACTCTAGATACAACACATTTTTTAGTTTTCCACCCCAAGGTCTGCTCAAACCATTTTTGAAAGTCTCCTGTATACTAAGGTACCCCCATCATTTTATGTTGGGCACCGGGGCAGTTTGTAAGTGAAAGTAGAGGATCTTGTCTGTTAATCGGAGTGGCATCAACCTCTTTTATACCCTGTCTATTTTCTGAACTAGCTTTCTCTGAACTTAATTTAGCATAATCATCAACATCATATGGTAGTGGCATATACAAAAGAGAGATAATTTTGTTTTTCTCCTCGAGCATCGTGGAGGTGGTGATTCCTCTAGGGGTGCAACCTTTTCCCTTTTACTTTTTCAGCTACTTTCCCTTTTGTAGCATCTTTAACCATTGTTGTACCATCACATAAATCACTACTGTTGGTAGATGAGAAAGAGTATTCTGAGCTAGTAGCCTCAATGTTAGCAGATTATGCCTTCTTGTTGCTCTTTTTTGCTTCTTGCTTAGAGGAGGATACGTTCTTTAGAGGCATATTTCCTGCAAGTAAACTATCATTAGTAAAGTACTAAAGTAAGGAAAATAAAAATTTAAAACTAAAGTTCAGTGTGCATGATATCATAAGGGTACGAGTAGGGGGGTACTGGTTGTATCGACTGAGTATAACGCGTATGAACGAGTTGTATGATACACAGTGCCTGAACATCTATTCACTAGTCAGCTTAAGACTTCTCCTATCAAGTTGTAACAAAAGGCTAAGACTCATTACCAATAGTCGTAAGCTGATCAGAAATATTTTATAGAATAATTTAACTCCCAGGTGGGTACGACTATAAGAGTACGGGTTGTAGGATTTGGATACGACTCTTTTAGGCTAGCTGTATCCATTACAGAACTTTAAATTTATTAGACTTCTATGTTGTCAGTGGGTATAAGTCCCATTATGACCCCATAACAAGTGGGTATGAGTCGTAAGGAGTCTCGTATCCACTGCAACATAAAAGTCCAACTTTAAAGTTTGACTCTAAATCAAATTCCCTAACTACCTAGCTACTCTATGCAAGATACTACTCATTTCAGTCTGCATAACATACACAATCCATACTACATTAAAGCTTATCCCGAGTTTCCTCATTTTCAACAAAAACTTAAGAATTAGGGTTTTAAAATTAAAAAATGAAGTGAGGTTAACCCAAAACTAGCTCAAGAAATCTCGTATTCTTCTATTTATGCCAGAAATTATGAAGTTAAGTTAGGATTACTTACTTGAGTTGGTGAAATCGAGTGTTTCTTTGAGAAATCACTTGTTCTTCCCTAATTTGTGCCCAACTTATGTGAGGTAAAGGAATTGAGCAAAGTGGTGTGTGAATTTAAGTGTTTTCAAGTGATTCTGTGTGTTCAAAGCTTAAAATTTCTTCAGCAACAAAGTGTGGCCAATTCTCGGGTATCGGGTGCTGCTCTTTTCCTTTTTAACTTAAAAGCTGGGTCAGGTTGACTCGCGACCCTACTTTGACAACCTTGGGTATGAGTTGTGTATATGACTTGTACCGTGGCTTAAGGTTAATTTCATTGCTTTGTATAGACCTGGAACCTTACCTAGGTTTGAGAGTCGATACTATTCAATGTGATGAGTCGTACCTTGAGGATAGGACTCGTTCTGAGAGTTGTATCTACTCCAAAAACTTTTACCCGATTCAGCTTAGTTTCCTAGGTCCTTACGAATCTGAATGACTATTCATGTCATACAGATACGACTGATAAAGAGTCCGTATGACCAAAATTTGTTGAACTTTTTTGGGTATGTTCTATACTGTTTTAGCCCTGCACACTGAACAAACATATTAACCTATAATGGAATAAGTACAAAAACATAGGTTTCCTCTCACACAATGCTTGATTTAACATCATGGCACGACGTGGATAAGTTGGATACTCATAGTTCCACAACTAGCCTCATGGGTTTTCTCTCATGTAGTAATTTATTTAACATCGCAACACGATTTAATTGCCTTGATTACTCAGGATTCACAAGGTCATTTTAAAAATTAAATAAATTTCCTTAGTGTTACCCATGTGGTTCTTTACTCTCGACCCATTCACCTTTAACAGGGCTTCACAATCCCTCTTTAATTATAAAGCACCATATGAAAACACCCTATGCACAGTAAAGTAACCATACCATCTAGACTTCAACTTACCTGGAAACAAGTGAAGCCTTGAGTTGTAGAGAAATACCTGGTCACCTTTCTCGAAGATTCTTTTCTTAATTTTGCAATCATGATGTAGCTTCATCTTTTCCTTGTAAAGTGCAGAACTTTCATATGCCCAAAGTCAGAATTCATCCAACTCATTCATCTTGTTCATTCTTTACTTTGCTTCATCTTTCCACTCAAAATTCATCTTCTTCAAGGTCCATAGTGCATTATGTTCAAGATCAATAGGAAAGTGAAAAGCCTTTCCATACACTAGCTGATATGGTGAAGCACCAATTGGAGACATGAATACTGTCAGGTAAGCCAATAATGCATCATCTAGCTTTCGTGACCAATCAGTCCTTTTGGCATTCACTGTCTTTGCTAAGATGGACTTCGTTTTTCTATTGGACACCTCAACCTGTCCACTAGTGTATGGATGATAAGGCGTTTCCACCCTGTGTTTCACTCCAAACTTCTCAAACAGACCTTTAAATTGACGATTATAAAAATGTGACCCACCATCACTAATGATAACATATGGGGGTGACAAATAGAGAAAAGTTGTGTTTTTAAGGAAAACAGTGACACGACGTGCTTCATTATTGAGAAGCGCAACTGCCTCCACGCATTTAGATACATAATCTAAAGCCACTAGTATATGTTTTATGCCAAACGAACTCACATAAGGCCCCATGAAATCTATACCCCATATATCAAATAATTCCAATTCAAAGATAGGAGTCATAGGTAATTCACGGAGTCTAGAGATATTACCTTGTCGTTGACACTGATCATAGGAGGAATCAAAATCATAAGAATCTTTGTAGATTGTTGGATAGTGATACCCATATTACAAGATTTTATGGGTTGTACGGGTTCCTCCATAATGATCCCCAACTGGCAAAGAATGACAAGCCTCAAGTATGTATCTACGAATAATTCCATACACACAAATTCTAAAAAAATAAGGCTCATCCAAGAAAAACTTCCTCATCTCATGCAGTAGTTTCTTTATCTTCTGAAAGGAAGGATCTTCTAGAACTAGATCACTGGATAGATAGTTTGGATAATCTACAAACCAAGGAATTAGATCCTGGGAAACTGCTGAGATCTTCTCATATGGAAAGTTGTCATCAATCTCCTACCCATTTTTAACCTTCTACATAGCTTCTTCCTCTAGTCTAGATAAGTGATCCACAACTTGATTCTCTGTGCCCTTTTTGTCCTTTACCTCAAAGTTGAATTCTTGCAACAAAAGTTCCCACCTGATAAGCCTAGGCTTTGCATGTTCTTGGCCATTAGGTATCTCAATTCTGCATGATCAGTGTGCACAATAAACTTTGTCCTAATAAAATAAGACCTAAACATCTCAAAGGAAAAAAACATTGCCAACAACTCTTTCTTTGTCACAATATAGTTCTTTTGAGTAAGATTTAATGCCTTACTAGCATAGTAGATGGAATGAAGGATCTTTTCTTTACGTTGGCCTAGTACAGCCCCTATGGCCAAATCAGTTGCATCACACATGATCTTAAAGGGTAAAGACCAATTAGGAGATACAATAATAGGAATAGTCACTAACTTATTTTTCAGATATTCAAAAGCCTCTAATCATACTTCCATAAACTCAAATTTCACCTCTTTCTCAAGAAGCCTACAAAGAGGGTTGGCTATCTTTGAGAATTCCTTGATGAAACTCCTATAAAACCCGATATGTCCCTAGAAGCTACCAACACCCTTCATGGAAATTGGTGGAGGTAATTTCTTAATTACTTTAATCTTTGATCTATCTACCTGAATACCCCTTTTTGAAAATTTTAGCCCAAGCACAATACTTTCGTTGACCATTAAATGGCACTTTTCCCAATATAGCTCAAAGTTGCATTCTTCACAACTTCTTAGTGCATTTTCCAAGTGAAATAAGTAGACATCAAAACAATCACCAATGACTAAAAAATCATCCATAAACACTTTGTTGGTATCTTCTATCACGTCAAAGAAAATTGACATCATACATCTCTTAAATATGGTTGGAGCATTACATAACCCAAATGGCATTCGTCTGAATGCGAAGGTCCATGAGGACATGTTAAGGTGGTCTTTTCTTGATCTTCATATGCAATAGAAATATGGTTGTAACTTGAATACCCATCACAAAAACAATACTATCCTTTGTCTGCAAACCTATCTAACATTTAGTCCATGAAGGGCATAGGAAAAATGGTCCTTCTAAGTCTATGAATTCAATTTTTTGTAATCCATACAAGTCTCCACCTGGAGACTTGCCTCATTGACAATAACTTATTCTAATGATTTTTTACCGCAGTAATCTCGTATTTCTTAGGAACACATTGAAGTGGACTGACCCACTTACTATCAGCAATGGGATAAACTACACCAGCATCCAACCATTTAATTATATCTTTCTTTACCACCTCTTGTATAAGAGGATTGAGTTGGTGGTGATGCTATATGGTTGGAATATAGTCTGGTTCAAGTTAAATTTTATGAGTACAAATACCAAGCGTGATGCTCATAATGTCTGCAATGGACCATCCAATGGACCTCTTGAATCTCTGCTCTACTAAGAATAATTATTCTAGTTTTGACTATTTCAAATTAGCTATAATAATAACAAGAAAAGTGTTGTTGTCCCCCCAAAATGCATATGGAAAATGAGAAGGAAAGGTCTTTAACTCTAAAATCGATGGATCTTCAATGGATTGGCGAGCGGGTGAAGTAGTTCTATTCGTCAACTTTTTTGGTGCATAAGTAAAGAACCACTCTCGTGAAGTGCCCATACCATCACTTTATACTCCTCAATGCCATCACTATCAAAGTTCATGATAACGGCTACAAGAGCTTCAACACCTAACCTCTCTTCAATGGAAACAACAACATTAGAACTATCATACCAAAGAGTAACTACATCAATATCATGAAATGAATCTACCTCATCATTATACACGCCAATCATAAATATCACTCTTAAGTCATCAAGATGCTTCATAGACTTGCATACTTTGAATATCACATGTTCATCATTGAGTATTAGCATTAGATGTCCGTTATCCAAATCTATAAACATCCTACCTATAGCCAAGAATGGTCTTCCCAAAATAATTGGGACTTGAAAGTCCACTTCGCAGTCCAAGATCACAAAATTAATAGGAAATATGAAAGAAACTACCTTTACCAATACGTCATATAAAGTACCAGCTAGCTTCTTCACAGTCCTATCCACCATGACTAGTCTCATGGTAGTTGGTTTAGGAGCTTCCAACCCCATCTGCTTGAATACTGCAATGGGCTTGAGGTTGATGCTAGCCCCCAAATCACATAATGCTCGAGTGAAGTTGAAATATACTATAGTACAAGGTATAGTTAAATCGCCAGGATCCTTCTTCTTCTCTAGCAATGATCTAGTAACTACAACACTTCAATGAAGAATATTTTCAACTGGCTCATAACTCACTGATCTCTTCTTGTTGATTAAATCTTTCATAAATATTACATATCCTAGCATTTTATCCAATGCCTCTGCAAGAGATATGTTGACTGACAGTTCATTAGCATGGATAGAAACTTTTTTTACTTACCATCTTCTTTATTCTTTTTTAGCCTTTGAGGAAAAGAGAGGAAGAGCTTTCGGGATAGGCTTCAACACTGGCTTCTCAACCTTGTTTTATTATTTATCCTTTTTTCTACTTCTCTATGTATCAATAGGATCATCATTATTTTTATGCTCATACACAGTGGGAAGGGTGGGTCTATGTTGGTTTTACTACTCCGAGTGGTAATGGCATGGAAATGAGCATTATTTATTGGATTCTGAACCATATTGCTAGGGAGAGTGCCTGGCTATCTCTAATTTACTGTGGCTGACATCTAATCGAATTGTTGCTCCAACTATTTGATTATTGTAGCATGTGATTAAACTTTCAAATTTAGCCTTGATAGATATGCCTCAATCTCCTTAAGACAACTTTCTTGACTTTCTTATCCTTTGACTAATTTTTACAAAAGTGCCTCTATTCTGGACTCTGAATCATGACCCGAAGGCGGAGCATACCTATCACTCTTTTTTTTGTAGTTAACTTTCTAACACCAATAACCCTCTCTCTCCACTTTAGCTCTGTATATGTCATTATAATAGTTCCGACCTTGATTCCCTTGCCTTTGGACTCAGAAATTCTCCAATTTTTGATAAAGATACTTTTCTTCCCCTTCAGATTCAATCTCAAAAGGCTTTTTCCTGATTCCCAATTGCATTTACTTTCTCATCCCTATTACTTCATATTTCTTAGTAAGAAGCCCAATATCTATCCAAAGTTGAGCAACCTCTTGTCTGACTAAGTCATTATTCACTCCATAATCACCAGTTGTTCCAATAGCATATACACCTGCACCATAATCAACATCTCTAGTATTCCATCCTTTATTGGTCACTGAAATATCCTCTAGCATCTCTTATGTATAATCCCACCGAAGTGGCATAAATGTACCTCCTAAAATAGTATCTACTATTGCTCTTGAACTGGCATTTTGTGATTGGTAGAAGATTTCTAGAAAATTTTACCCTCTAATTCTGTGATTAGGTACCATGCTCAGCTTCTTCTTAAATCTAAACAACCCCTCATACAAAGATTCTGCAGGTAACTGTATAAAGTTATAAGTCTTATCTTATGACTTTAGCAACCTTGAAGGTGAGAATAATATGCCAAGAAACTATTTTTGTAGCTCATGCCAAGAAATGATTGAACCTCTTGGATGTTCCCCCAACCATAGTGATGTTTCTCTTGTAATTGAAAAATGGGAACATCCTCAACCTCAAAGCTTCTTGGTCTACCCCAGAAGGGTATAAGATGTGAAAATCCTAATAAAGTTAGCAAGATCCAGATTCACATCATTAGTTGCTACTCCTAAAGATACACCTTTTAAGTTCAACAACTGGACATAACACTAGTAATGTCCAACATCACACTGAGAGGTAGAGGAGGAGGAATAATATCTCCTGTCTCAGCCATTTTAACATAACCTATACCCTCGTCGTCTTCCTCATATGGCTCCAATGACTGGTAAGCAGGGAGTAAGGGACTCTTCCTTTCTGAAATCGATCACCCACATGTCTTGGCCTAACTAGGTCTCTCTTCTGAGCTCTCTGAGCCTCTTCAACTAACCTAGCCTCTTTAGTTTCTCATCTCTCTCTTTCTAATAGTTGCTATATCTATATATATGAAATATTCTATGTATCAAGTGGAACAGGATGGAGTGCCATGTTTAGATCAATAGGTGAGGGATCTAGAACCCCATCACGAATGCCATTATAAACGTGTTCTACCATTTATTATGGTGTTTGATTTATTTTTTCTAGATCTCGATCAAATGGGAGAAAGAGATTGACTTTACTCCCCATTTTAGACATACACCAGTGTATGCCCAATAAAAAATAGAAAATAAAACTTGCAAACTTCACCAAGTTCGATCAACAATAACGCGGTCTTCTCCAGCGACGGTGCTAAAACTTGATGTCGCCAAAAACTAACCTCCTTAGAAGTATGTTTCGGTCGATGCCAAATATAGTGACCAAACTATGTTGGGGTCGAACCCATAGGGAAAATGCTGAATAGTTTCTTGATTTGCTATAATTCATGAGCTGTGCAAAAAAGAAAATAGGGGAATTTGTATCAATCGCAAGTAGTAACCAAATCTTAAATGCTTTTGAGTTGTAAACAATAGAAGATGAATAAAAGACTTGTGTTTCCTTTGTCTTCCTAACTCCGTAAATTTCTCGTGTTCAACCCACCTATTATATTGTTCTACATCTAAAGTCTATAAGATATGTATTATCAGTCGTCTTGTGAATGTGAAGATAAATCTCACCTTTTACCAATTCAGTTTCAGGGCATCGCCTTGTTGCTCCTTGCTACAACCTCAGTTCGCTATCACCTTTTGATTTCAAGTGATTCGATGAGATGGAGGGAACTATAAGATGGAGGTGAATCCCAAACCACTGTCCTAGTCTTCTTTCCCCAATCACAATCTCCCTTGTAAGGATGAGTGTAACTACAGGATATCTCAGGCTTTTGTAGTAGCTCTGAGATTAATTATTGCAAAGAAGATTAAGATGCATGCATAAACCCTAAAATAAATAAATATCATCATTTCTCTACATAGCTATATAGCAAGGGTTCTAACAACCCTAGTCAAGGAGATTAGCCACTTATGTTCATATAAGAATCTATGATTATCAATGAAGAAGACATGCAATTAATTGCACAAGAATAATATGAATAAACTCTAAAGTATTGAATTGAATAAAAAACATAAATCTCAAGAATAATTGTAAAAGTATGTAAAAGTATTGTAAGAATGTGTAACCTAATAAACAATAAACCCTAGGTTATTTATAGTATCTCAAAATAACATGGAAATCCTAATAAAAACTATAAAGGTAAAGTTATATCGGCACTCGGTACGACTCAATAATTAACTCATACCTGCATTATGTGAGTCGTACCATGCCTTCTTGTATCCATTCTAGTGTTTAATCTCCCAAGGCTTCAACTTTCTTCTCTTCATACGACTTTAGCTTACGAGTCATACACCAATATACGACTTCTGTATTGTTCTCGTATCCATTTGGGGCTTCCTTCATTCGACGCCTGGACACTAGAACTCTTACAATTTGCCAATACAAGTCATATTCATACTTTTGACTCATATATTTTTGGGACTTTAACTCTTAATTGTAGCTTTGGACACTGTTATGCTTACGAATTCTGTTCATGACCCATATCCTCAGTATACGACTCATTTAGCTGAGTCGTATCTTTCTTCACATAGTCTTTTGTTTGGGTCTATGGTTCTGTTTTGCTTACGAGTCCTCATACGAGTCATATACTGTGTTGAAGACTTGTGAGGAAACTCATACTTTGATCAGACTTGGTCTTTTTAGGTCTTTTTCTTTAATTTTCATTCCAATACTATTGTAAATCTATTTTACCTGAAATAAACACAAATGTAAATCATACCTCTTAAGATAACCTAAGTATCTACATAAATTCATAGTTTTAAGCATCAAAATTTTCATTTTCCATGACACATCATTGACATGCGATGATAGAATTATTTGGTGTAGAGGATGTCTCATCATGAATTAGAATTTGAATGTGTCAAAAGCACACGATTTGAAGAAATGTCTTCAAGTCGGTATCTGAAGACGGATGACATATGAGATTTCCTAGAAATTGACAATTTTAGGGTCATCTATAAGTCATAATATTTGAAATAGGATAGTGTGCAAGATTACCTATGAGTTTATAGTCCATTGTTCATTCGTAAGCCACAACAAGACCCTAACCGAATAGTGTGCAAGGTTACCTAAAGACCGATAGTTTGAAGGTTATCCATAAGTCGCAACTAAATCCTTATAGGATAATATGAGAGATTATCAAATTGATACTCCAAGGGATATATATAAGCCACATTATATCCAAGATCTATTATGTGCAGGATTACTGAAAGACTAGCAATTTGAGAGATATATATAAGTCATATTGTATCCAAGGTCGAATGATGTAAAGGAATACTTGAGAGCTAGAGATTTAAGGGATATATATAAGACATCTCTTATCCAAGGTCAGATAATATGTAGGATTGCCTAAAAGCTAGAAATTCAAATGATACCTTTAAGTTGCCTCATATTCAACATCAAATAATGCACCAGATTATCAAAAGATTAATAATTCAAGGGAAATATATAAGTCATATCGATACAAATGACGCGCCATACTTACCCAAGGTCACATGCAAAGAATCATTGTCAATAATCGAAGAGGTTATAATTTCACATATAACAAGGATTAGAGGTGACCAAAAAGGTTTCCACATCAGTATAAGATTACACGATTGTATGGACCGTTCTGCATAAGGTGTCGTCGATGTCCAAACGGACCACCCCATTTTAAAGACATATTCAATCGATAAATGACCAAATTATTCCACAACCAAGAAGGTTGTTTTTTCTATTATTGAAAGTTATTTATTTCTAAATAGGTACATGAGAGGATGACTTCGATTTTTAGGTAACAACTCACTTGGAGATATAGTAAAAAGTTATACACCCTTTTTGGTAATTGTGTTTATTACTAATGATTTTTGTTTGAGATATTGTCGAGAGAATTCAAGAGGATTAAAATATCAAATCAAAACCATAGGTTTGTACGACTCCAAAAAGGATGCAGCATAATGTGGAACTTTTCTTAGCAGCAAAATGGGATGAAGTCTGGAGAGGGACGTCAAACTCTTTGGATGCAAGCTAAAAGATGATTGACACCACCATCAAACCACACCCCTATTAGAAGGAATATGGGTATTCTGGGATGTTCTGGTTTCAACTTCACCTTCGGGATATTTTCTACTCATACTGAGGGTAACCTTCTCTTTCTTTCAAATCTGGGTGACAACATACTTAGAGTTATGGAAATTATGTCTAGGTAAGTTCTTTCCTATGGATCTTAAGGATACCACATTCATGGTTAAGAGTTTACAAGCCTCTTTTCTGCAACTCAATCAACTTTTCACTTCTCTTGAGCCAAAGATCGTCTAAAATAAAAGACTACCTTTTCTACCGATTGAGTTGAACTACAAGCAGTCTGATTTCCTGAGTCTCGGGGATATATAGGTTGCGATCTTTATTTAAAACTCGACTACATTCTAACCTCCCCCCAATCTACTTATCCCCTGACTTTTTCATTTCCCAAAAATTCAAAAATCAGAATAGCTCATAAGTTACTTAAAAATCGTGCTTTTATATCGAGCATTATGAACTACGAGTAGCCTGAATTATCATGTACCTTGAGATATGTAGGAAACTCGATACTAGGGCTCGGCCATAACTCCATGAAACTCGTGCAAAAGCTAACCTCTTTCCAAAATGATTTGTGATCGTATAAAAATTAGAAACATAAAAATCCCTTTGCCCATGGTTTCTTGTATCCACCCTCCCCAAAGGGAGGAGGTAGTTGTTGACACCTAATTTTTTACCTCCACAAATAAGTTTAATTTCGAGTTTCTTTGATTTTAAATAAAATTACAACATTTATTTTATCCAAATAAAAATCTTTTCAAGGAATTTATGTGGGTAATTATGTCATTTTAAGTAGCAATTATATATTATCATATTCTATTATACAAAATTATATAATTTTATTACTTAAATATTTATTTTATGGAATATTGGATTTTAATCAAGTCTTATCTTCAAAATTAATTAAAACGGTTTTGTTCTTAAAAATAATTTATTTGGAGAAATACGTGTTTGAGTTTATTAAACTAAGAAACTCAAAATAGAATTGGTCATTAATTTATTCCAATACTTGATTCAATTTAGTCGGTTTATTAAAATTAACCATAATTGATATCAATTTAATCATAATCACATTGCAATTGATCAATTGATATAATTTGGTTAACATTTAAATAAAGTCGACTAAAATTTTAATCTAATTTGGCGATTTATGAAATGAAAAAATTTCCACCATTTCCTCACTTTAAAATTGGGCCAGCCTGACCCATCTCACAATTGAACAAATTTCAGCAGCCTATATCTCAACAAACAACTCCAGTCGGTCAAACTCTCATGACCCGACCTGATCCACTTATTCCTCTTCACATTAACCAGCAAACATTGATGCAACAATCAACTACAACGTACAACAACAACAACTTACCTACAACAGCTTCAGCAAACAACCGCTAAACATTGAATTAAATTTGGCACCAGCAATCGTACTTGAGCTATTTGCATTCCAGCAACTTCAACAACTGCAATTCAGCTTTAAATTTATGCCTCAACGTTCTAGAAATATCTAGCTTGCCCTTCAATCCAATTCAAGGTACGGATGGTACAATTTTGTACCAAATCAACCTCAAAACATTATCCCAATTTTAAAATTCAAATTTTTATCCTATTAAAATTTTTGAAATTACCCTTTGATTTGTTTATCCCGCATCGGTTGATGATTCAAAGAAGACCCTCAATCCTTTCTATATAAAGCCCTCTTTGGAGCAAAAAGGAATAAGTCTTATAAGGTGGAAAAAACCTTTTGAGCATAAAGATTTGAAAAATTATTTTTGAGTAAGAGAATTTCCTTTAGAAGTTCTTCTAGTTAAATTTTGATGACATCAATTTTGAGTTCATGGTAGGCTAAATTCCGACGATAGGCTCGTGGATTCATTTTGCTGCCCCGAAAGAGGCAAATATATTTTTTTCCCTATTTTAACATGTGTGTTATTCAAAATATGATCACTGCATCTGTGTATGTAAATGTACAGAGTTATTGTCCCATTGAATAGCTCACAACAATGTATGTTGATAAAGTAGTTAGTTAGTTAGTGGTTTGTTGAGTTAGTTGAAGAGTTAGTTGAAGGAGTTGTTAGGCAAGTTGTCAAGTTGTTGGTCGATTTTGTTGAACTGTCAGTAAGATGGAGAAAAGCTCACTCATCTCACCTCCTTTTCAATAAATAAGAGCAACAACACTATGTAAAGAGCATGGAAAAATAAAAGTTCAATTTCTCTTCTACATTTTCCTCTATTAATCATGAATGATCAAGCTATTGTATTTGAATTTCACATGGTATCAGATCCACGAGCTCAGTATTAAGAAGATTCAGTTCATATCTCATTCTATTATCTACAAATTTTAAGGAATTTGTATGATATCTATTATCAACTTCTTCTTCTTCACGATTGCAATCATTTGTTAATTTAATCCATTCGGCCATAGCACCTAAGATTCATAAAAGTGATCTAATCATTATTGGTACTTTAGATATCTCTAATATTGTACTTGTTCCCATCAAACTCACTGGTTCAGAAAATTATAATTTGTGGAGTCGTTCAATGTGAATTGTCCTCTTAGGCAAAAGTAAGTTTGATTTTGTCACTGGATCCTTCAGGAAAGAATCGTCGAAGGAGGAACTTTATGAGCAATGGGAGACATGTAATGTGATTGTTCTTTCCTGGATTATGAACAAAGCTAGTGAGAGTCTATTGTCTGGCATTGTCTATGATACAAATGCTTGTGCAGTCTGGGAAGATCTGAAAGAATGACCTGACAAGGTGAATCATATGTGTATCTATCAATTGCACCGTGAAATGAATATGCTTTTTAAAGGTACTGATTCAATTTTTGTTTATTTCACCAAATTAAAAAGCTTGTGGAGTGAGTATGATGTGTTAGTTCCTAATCCTAGCCGTGATTTCCCTAAGTCCAAGGAATATTTAGATCATATGTGTCATCTAAGACTATTACAGTTTTTGAGTGGATTAAATGACTCTTATGATCAAGCCTGGAGACAAATTTTACTTAAGGGAGTAGCTCTTACTATCAATCAGGATTATGCCATGCTTGTAGAGGATGAAATACACCACTCCTCTTTTATACTTCCTATACACGATAGTTCAGAACCACTAACTATATAGGTTAATCAAAATTATGATTCTTATGGTTATGGATAGGGAATTAACAACTACAAGTATAGAAAGTGTGATTATTGTCACCTCTCAGATCATACCAAAGAAACTTGTTATAAACCTATAGACGATCCTACTTATTGGAAAAATAAGAAGAAACAAGGGTACATTGCTGCTAATCCCAGGTCATATAGTGGTGGTAACAACTATTCATCATATGGTAGTGGCAACAACCATCCCAGCATAGCTGTTAAGCCCTCTCAAATAGCAAATGTGGTAGCTGGACAAATTAATGTTGTTTGTTCAAGTCATGATCTGGGATCTGCACCACTGGCCAAGGCTCACACATTCACAAATGAAGAATTCACTCAAATCATGAACATGCTGAACAAGGATACTAAAGACATGAAATAAGTAACTATGATAGGTATAACCACTTTTTTTCTATCCAAAACATTTTCTAATAGTTGGATTGTAGATTTAGGGGCTACACATCATGTGGTTGCAAATAAGCACATGTTTAGAAATAGTAAAAGCTTAGCATTAAGTCACGAGGATAAACTACACCTCCTTACTAGTGATGAAGTAAATATTTCTCATATTTAAGAGGCTTATATATTTGCAGATGGTGTGATCAAAGATGTTCTTTTTGTCCCAGACTTCAGACTTAATCTACTGTCTATTTCTAAGATAACTAAGGAACTTTCTTATTTTTGTTTCCTTCTATCCTGATTTTTGTCTATTTCTTTTTAGTGGCAACGTGAAAGAAATTGGTAGCTAGTTGGGTGGCCTTTATATTATTAGTAGATAATGGGAAGATAACACTGACCCTGCAGTACCAAAGCACAACAAGATCATTGCAGAAGTTTCTGTTCAAAGTTGCACACTGTGGCACAATAACATCTAGCTTCACAGGTTCTGAGATCATTAGATTTTTTGAAGAATCATAATGATGTAGATATGTTGAATAAATCTACAATATTCCCATTAGCTAAACAAAAAAGGTTATCATTCCCTCATAGTACTTTAAAATGTTCAAAATATTTTAGCTTGTACGCGTGGATCTTTAGCTACCTTATAGAACGTCTACTTTTGATAATAATTACTATTTTTTTTACTATGGTTGATGATTACAGTAGATACACCTTGGTTCATCTGTTACAACTAAAATCTGAAACCATAGTGGCTATTAAGACCTTCATATCCATGATCAAAACATAGTTTGGAGTATTAATAATGACTATAAGGTCTAACAGTGGGACTAAGTTTACCAATTCTCAATGCCATGTGTTATCCTAGTCTTTGGGTATTTTGCATCAAACTAGCTGTCCTCACACTCCACAACAAAATAAAGTTCTTGAAAGGAAGCATAGACAAATATTAAACATAACTAGAGCTCTAAAATTCCAGTCTCATTTGCCAATCAAGTATTGGGGATTATGTGTGAAGGCTGCAGTATACATTATGAACAGGTTACCATCCTCAGTTTTAATTAATAGAAGTCCATTTAATCTATTATTTTCCAAGGATACCAAGTTGTCTCATTTAAGGGTAATTGGCTACTTGTGCTATGCCACAGTTGTCCCTAGAGGTGATAAGTTTTTTGAAAGGGAAAAACCTGTTGTGTAGGATACTTAGAGTCTCAAAAGGGGTACTTACTTCTGGACTTACAATCCGAAAAGTTGATTTTTAGTAGAGATGTTGTGTTCTAAGAAGACACATTTTCATTTGATACATCACAAATGGACTTGCAACCTGCAATAACTTCCAAAGCTGGTGAAAACATCAATGATTTCTTAGCTTCCTCAGATGATAATATTCCTACTGAAGCTCCTGATGAGCATACTTCCATTAAAGATGATGCTTTTGTTGACACTTCTCCACCTGATCTAGATGTACCTAACATAAGTAATAGAGCAGCTAGTCCAGCTGATCTCTCCTTGACTCAAGCTTCTACCAGTAGGCCTACCAGAACTGTTAGGCTGCCTGTATGGATGCATCTTATGTTGATACCTCTAAGTGCAAAATATGCAAGCATTCTTTAGCCAACAACTTGTCTTATTGGAAAATAAGCTCTAATTATCAAAGTTCTCCAATTTGATAGAACCCCAACACTTCAAGTAAGCTATAAGGGATGGCATATGGGTAGAAGCTATGAAGTTGGAAATCCAAGCATTGGTATATAACAATACATGGACCATCATTGACTTGCCTAAATCAAGAACACTGTGGGTTCCAAGTTGATATACAAACTAAAGTATCTTGCAAATGGGGAGGTAGAAAGTTTCAAAGACAAATTAGTGGCCAAGAGTTATATCCAACAAGAAGGAATAAATTATCATAAAACATATTCATTAGTTGCTAAGATGGTGACAATTAGGCGTGTAATTGTTGTAGCAGTATCTAGAGGCTGAACTCTTCATCAAATTGATATTTACAATGCATTCTTACAAGGTGATCTTCAAAAGGATCTATATATGGAACTGCCAGATGGCTTTAGAAGATAGGGGGAGAATAAAGTTTGCAAGCTACTCAAATCCATGTATGGTATCAAGCAAGCTTCTAGACAATGGAATCTCAAACTCACTAATGCATTACTAGATGTTGGTTTCACACAGAGTACACATGATTATTATCTCTTCACTCTACATAAAGGAATTGATACAGTGGTGTTTCTAGTGTATGTTGATGATTTTCTCAAAATTGGAAGCAATAATATCTTGATTAATGTAACCAAAGACAAGATACATAAATAGTTCAAGATAAAAGACTTGGGTGATCTAAAATACTTCTTAGGTATTGGGATCCTCAGATCATCTTCTAAGGTGATTTAAATCAAATAAAGTACATTCTTGAGTTAATTTCATACACAGGTCATAGTGGTTCTAAGCCTGCACTCACCCCTTTGGAGTCTAATCTCAGATTGACAATATTTGAATATAATTAATCCACAGGTATTTAAGGAGATAAATTGTTATCTAATGTTTCCACTTATCAAAGACTTCTAGGAAAGGTCAAGTATGATACTATCACAAGACCTGATATCAGTTTTATTATCCAAACTCTCAGTCAATTCGTGCAACATCCTAAATAATTATATTAGGAGGCTGCTACCAAAGTAGTAAGGTACCTAAAAGGTTTAGCTGGTCAAGGTATTTTGTTGAAAGCTAATCCTTCCACTACTCTCACTTATTTATGTGACTCAGATTGGGCTGCCTATCCCAACATGAGACGTTTAGTTATTGGATATGCAATTTATTTTAGTGAATCCTTCATATCTTTGAAGTCCAAGAAATAACACACTATATCTAGAAGTTCTGCTGAAGATGAGTATAGAAGCATATCTTCAGCAGTTGCAGAGGTAACTTGGCTTGTTCTAGGAACTCAATAATCACATTACTCTGCCTATTTTGGTGTTTAGTGACAACAATTTAGCTATATAATTGGCCAATAATCCTGTGTTTCATGAGAGGACAAATAACATAGAGATATATTGCCATTTTATCAAGGATAAGATCAAGAGTGGCTTGATACAGGCTACATATGTTCACACACATGATCAGGTGGCTGACCTCTTCACCAAGGGTTTAAGTCAAGCTCATCATGCACACTTATTAGGAAAGCTTGGTTTGCTTAACATACTACACCCTGCAGCTTGATGGGGAGTGTTTTAATATTGTATGATTCATAATGTGATCACTACATTTGTTTATGTAAATGTAAAGAGTTACTATTCCATTGAATAGCACACAACAGTGTGTGTTGATGAAGTAGTTAGTTAGTTAGTGGTTTGTTGAGTTAGTTGAAGAGTTAATTTAAGGATTTGTTAGGCAAGTTGTCAAGTTATTAGAGGGTTATGCTGATCTATCAATGCGCTAGAGAAAAGCTCACTCAACTCACCTCTTTGTCTATAAATAAGAGCAACAACACTATGTAAAGTGCATGGAAAAGTAAAATTTTAGTTTTTCTTCTACATTTCCTTCCATTAATCATGAATGATTGAGATATTATGCTTAAATTTCACATCCTCTTTTAATTTTATCATCATTTTCTCCTTTATCTTATTCTTTGTATTAGTCACATCGTAGTTTAGTAATAGTGTTGCTGGGACTGTTCACTGTAGAAACCTCGAAAGCCTTATATTTTTGTGATGATATTGTGTTTGTCGTTCCTTATGTTGAATAAACATTCTAGCGGTATTATTTTACTGTTTTGGCTGCGTGTTCAAGAACTTGTGACATTTATTTTGGTTTATCTTATAAAAGAATTTTTGTGGCTGTTATCGCAAAATATGACCGTGTTATTAATTTTATCATTATCATTATAATCATTTTATTTCAATTTGAAAATCTCCCATGATAGCCTATCATGCAGCCTGTAGTTCCCTTTGAGTTAACTATTATTTGTTAAGTTATTTGTTACAGTTGACTTACTATTTTTATGTCAAAGAAATGCATGATGGCTTGAACTTTATTTTTGAATTCTCTGTTGGGTTCCAACCCTTTTATTTCTGTCTTGATAGCTATTCAGACTATTGTACTTGCTTTGAACATGTTAAGATCTTTCTCGATTTATCTTGGTTGGCAACAATGATGAGAATAGTGGAGTAAGTTCATAAATAAATGGTATTTAATCTTGGGATCCCTCTATGAACCTTTTATACATGAATTTCTTTGTGAATTTGTCTGGAGAGGATAGGGTGATCAACATCGACGAAAACCAATTCATATTTCATTCAAAGCCAAATCTTTATATCTAGTTGAATTTGTCTAGAATGCTAGCAACATGTTGTCTTGAATGATGTCCATCTTTTCCTTCTCATTTACAGGATTATCCCTGATATTCTCATGTGCATTAAAATTTCATGTTTAGTCTTCCATTATTTACCTAATTTATTCATTCAATTTCTTAAGATGATTATATTATTATCCCTTTTTACATTTTCCCCCATCCTAGCATTCTTTTAAAGGTTTCTTCGCTATATTAATATGCCCAGGAAATTCTGACTTAAATATTTGTTTGGCCTTCTGTACTTGTCTCTAGTTTGGTTAAATCATAGTCCTAAATCTGCTTGTCTTGTTAAAAAGGCGAAATATTAGTTTCAAGTTTGTGAGTGTGATTTGATTATTAACTGTTTATTTCTCTTTAAGTCTATCTTACTTGCATGATTGACTCAGAAGCCTAAACTTCAAGATTACCTTTAACATTACTCTAAAATAGTTACTGTTTCTTTCCTTATGTTGGTTTTGGATCTGAACATAACCCGTGTCCACTTTGACATCAAGTATTTTCATTTTTTCGCTTCTTTCTCGTTTTGAGTTCAAAAGAGTTTTTAGGTCATTTGTCTTTCGTAATGAGGCTATGGATAACTGCCCAGTTATCTTGTGATTAACTTGATGTAATGTCCTCCATAAACTTACAAGTTCTGTTAAGAAGGTCTGGCTTTCATTATTTTCTTTTTAGATCAAGTTCTAACTAGGTGTACCCCATGTAGCTTAAAGAATCAATGTTTTCCCTCAAAATGATTTGATATTATGTTTTCGTTGTATTTCTATCTGGATAGAGTTCTAGCTTAGTTTACTTATGATTAATCATAGACAGAATAAAAATTGTCTTCTTTTTCTTGATTTGTATCAAACTAATGATCTGAGTATCAATTAGACTCTAATCCTTCTCTCTTCTTTTTGTATGTAAACTATTTTGGAGTCCATGATCGACTCCCTCCCATTTTATATTTGAACGGGCTAATAAGGTCCATCTATTCAAAGTTTAAGTTCAAAGTCGATCATATGTCATGAAAGTTCAAGAGGATAGAAGAAGAAGAAGAAGAATGGGTTAAAGCCCATTGATGAAGATATTATGATTGATTTTACTATTGTCTTTTTTTATTTATTCCTTTTTTCATTTATTCATTCATCTGGGCCACGAATAAACAGTTGCAAACTAATACATATAAAGAATATTTTGGGTCAAAGGGTTCGAAAAAAGAGTTTAGGACAGTTTATGAGCCAAAAGCCCAATATTTAGACTAGGACAGGTGATAATGGGCCAAAGGGTCTGAAAAGATTAGGACAAGTTATGATCCAAAAGCTTAATATTTAGACTAGGAGAAGTGACGATGGGCTGACAACCCATATGAATAGTTTAGGACATGTGTATGTGGGCCAAAAGCCTAATTATATTAGGAAAGGGTTGATGGATTTGGGTTTACGGGCCTAAGTCTCCTAATTCTCCCCTTTCCCTTTTTATATGATATTTGATTTTAACTTTCTTAGAACTATTTAAATTCTCCACTAAGTTGCCCATTTATTTTGTGCAAATTTTTCCTTAATCAATTACTTTTCAACAAATAAAATTAGTCAAAAGAGTTATTTTCAAGAAGTCCAGATAATCACAAGTTAGCGGATACTCTTAGTGCCTTAAAAAATTTCCATGAGTATTAATAGGAACTGCTTATCCAAAATTACTAACTTAAATGATTTTTTTTCTATTTTGAATCATTGAAGTAATTTTCACAGGTTTCTTAATTTTCCTAAGCAAATTAAGTGGCGACTCTATCCTTGAGTTTAATAACATTTCAAAAGTGAAAAACTCAAATGTAATTTCTCCATAAAATACTATGGAGTGACATTTGAGTGATTATATATGACCTCATGAGTCCTTAATGTGTTGGTCTTGGAGCAATATATGCTCAATGTGTGTATATCGATAGGCATTGACTATTGTATATCATCTCATATCATTTCATTGCATTGTGATACTTATGAATTGTTGTTGTGATTGAGATATATCGTGATATTACTTGATATTGAACTACTAAGACTTTTCTATTTTGCACGGTTAATTTGAGTATTCTTTACTCGCTTTAGTTTTCTACTTGAGCTTAATAGACTTGTGATGGCTACAAAGTATAAGTGGACTATAATCACTCCTATTTTTTTGCATCCTTTTGATGCAGACCCCTATATGAGTACTTCCTGTGATATATGATAGTGTTGGTTGATTTCAATTCAAAACTTTGGTGATCTCCTCCCTTCAGGATTCTACTTCGACTTCCTCTATATTATATTTGTCTTTATTTGATCTATCACAGACAATTATGTATTTATTAATTATGACTTTCTATTCTTGGAGTTGCTCTTGTGCTTATGACTATTGAATCTTAGGCTTTAGTTCTAATTGGATTTTTTAAATTATTTTAGAGATAATTTGGTTTTATCTTATGGTTTTTAGCTATTTATCTGTATTTAGGATTTGTTATTCCCTTTTTCTTATCTCCTTGGTGTAATAAGTCAGTCCTATCTATCACAGTTGAGTAGGGTAGGTGCCATCACAACCCATGGGTTTTTCAATTGTGACAAGTTGTCTTTAGAGAGCTAGATTCACTAGTCTCATGAGTATAAGAGAAAATGTCTAGTTGATTCTCATGTATCAATATGAATACCTCTGTACTTATCATTTGGAGGTTATGGGATATTCTTACAAATGATTCTACACTTTAATTACATATTGTGTGCACTTTCACTTTTTGAATTCTAAACCTTTTATTTTATCTTTCCATAGACAGTAAGGACATAATCTGGTGCTATTGAGGGTGATAAGTTGACACTCGCTTCTAGGGGGCAGTTAGGGGTCGAGGTATACATTGGACTATGATAAATGTAGAGAACATGCTGTAGAATATTTTAGGAGATGTGACAGGGTGGAATCTTCTAAGTTGGAGGTTGATTTTTATGATACAGTACATCTTTCAAAGGTATAGGGATAGGTAAGGTTCCAATGAGTTTTTATATAGCCATACTAGTGTTAGAAGATGTTATTATTTGACCATTGAGCCATTTAGAGGGTGCAGCTTAGACAAGGCTCTACCACTCTAGATGGGTGTCAGACTATAGAAGATACTCATCTGTAAAGATAGGTACCAATTCATAATCTTTAGACTCATGGGCACATCCAATAACTACTATGGCCCCATATATTAATACTTTAGTTTTGAAGATTTATTATTTCACTAATTTTTTCAAGACCAATAATTACAACTGATAAAAAGAAGATGTTTGATAGGTTTGTAAGATTAGGTCCTCCCAAGTTCAATGGAGCACTTGAGGAAGATGCATATGAGTTCTTATTTAGCTGATAGGAGAGGTTGCATAACATATATTTATTTGACTTTAATGGCATAAATTATACTAACTTTTAGATGGTTAGGGTAGCAAGTAATGGTGAAGGTTTTATATTGGTTGTATGCCAGTAGGTTAACCTCCCATGATATTGTCATAGTTTTTTGAGTTTTTTCTTGAGAAATATTTATCGCAGTGCTTGAGGGTGAAATTGAGAGATGACTTTGATTCATTAAATCAATGCTCAATGATTGTTACTGAGTATGAGATCATTTCCATGCCTTATATAGACATGCCTTGTTAAATTTTGCAATAGATGGAAAATAGGTTAGGACGTTTATGAAAGGATTGTCTACTTGTTTTGCAGTTGGCTACAACTCAGTTGGTGACTACTGTGAACACTTTTTAATAGCTAGTGGATCATACCTGTATAATTTAGGGTATTCATCACAATACTCAGGGGGTAGTGATAAGAGATTTCAAAGATAGGGTGGTGTTAGTGGATCCCTGATGATAGGTGAATTTACACGCCTATATCAATATATCTTGCCCATATTTTAGCCTAGTTTTGAGAACAAAGTATATATTTCATGCACTTTTAGTCCTTTTTCCTGTAAATGAGCTAACGAACATGATTAGTAAAGTTTCAGGTATAAATGATGCAGAATTCAGCATTTTATGGCTTACTTGACGCAAAAGAAAGCTCACGAAGGAAGGGAAGGGAGTTTACACGCCTAAGGACCAAAACTGCTGCATGGAAAATCTGTCCCGGGCTAAAACAACAATTCTGAAGATTTTGGGGACTTACAGACACAAAGCTGGATTTTGACAATGATACATTAACCTAGTACAATTAGGTTATGTATTTCATTATTTTATGTGGATTATGATAATGTTACCTTAACCTAGTACATTTGGGTTAAGGATTTCATTAGTCTAGTAGGATTTGGTTATTTATTTCATTAGCTTAGTAGGATTAGGATATGGGTATTATAAATACCCTATCATGCTAGAGATTTTGGAGGAAGGAATTTTGAGAGGGGGAATACCACAATACTTTCTTCCATCCCTCTCATCTTCCACTACAAACAACCTCTCATCTCATCTTACAATTTAATTCTATTTTTCTTCTACTCTTCTATTCTTAAATTCCACAACAAGAGAATCGTTACTTTGCCTAGGAAATCACGCCTCACGCCTATCACTTGATCTACACGCCATTACTCAATATTGTGATATAATAACAATGTCAATCGTGATTTCCTTCGCATTCATGGGTAACTGAACTTCTCTGTTGGGGTTATGGAAGACGAATGAGTTACTATCTATTGCTGTGAGTTTGTGAGTTCGAGGCACGTATATTGCTTATATCATTATTCTCTTCATCTTAATCTACATTCTTTGCGGTTGCAAACGCAAGAATACGCCAGTCTAACATTTAACTTGTTCGAGAGAAAAGTTATTTGTCTGGAAAAGAGATAATGTCAAGGTAGTAGGACACCCTTTCCTATTAAAAAGCTAGTGCCGTAACTGGACTAACCTCTTGGAGAATTCGTACCGTTAGACACGCTTTAAGCTCGAGAGAGTTAAAGTGAAATAGTCCTTGTTTAGGTCGAGAGACGCTTGGATTTACCATCGACTACAATCCTCTATAAGCAATTGCATGTCAGAATTCTACACACTCATAGCCAATAGAGACGTATACCTCAGAAGGTGGACATAATCCCAACGCTTCAATTCTCATTTTTTACAACCAACGTAACAATCTCTCTTTTTACTTTATTATTTTCAGCTTTTGTTTACATTACTTGCAAGACAAGAATCCCCCCTTCTTACGAGAGTTGCACCAAAAGTTTAGTAATTTTACTTACTTGTTGGCCAAGCTATTCCCTGTGGGATCGACACCCAACCCAGGTTGGGTTCTATATTTTCTAACGCCCGTTTTACACTCAAACGAGAGCTGTAGATTGAGCGTTATCAAAAATTGGCGCCGCTGCCGGGGAATACAAGTGTCAATTAAGTTCGTAATAATTACTAGACCCTTTGGTCAAAGATTCTCGTACTTTTACTTTTAGTTTTTGTTTTTGTTTACTGCAGATTTTTTGTTCATTACATCAATGGATGCACAACGTGAAATACCATTCGATGATGATGATGATGATCTTGATGGTGCCGGAGCCACTGGAGCTATAATTCCACCACCATTAGCGCCCGGAGCCAAGTTCAACATCACAAGCACCATGATTCAGTTATTGCAACTCAAGGGATTATTTGGTGGACTAGCAGGCGATGATCCGAATATGCATCTCATCAACTTTATTTTTACATGCAAGTCTTTTGACAATCCCGGTGTTGGTCAGAATGCAATTCGATTACGTCTATTCCCATTGTCTCTGTCTGGGGAGGCAACACTATGGTTGAATGGGCTGACTCCTGATTCAATTACAAATTGAAGGCAATTGAGAGACGCTTTCCTAGAAAGATTCTTTCTTCCTTCCAAAAGAGCACAATTGAGAGATGAAATCAACAACTTTCGTCAGCTTCCAACTGAAGCTCTTCATGAAACATGGGAGAGGTTCAAGACAAAGCTAGCGAGGTGCCCAAACCATCATATGACTAATGTTCACCTCATGGATATATTGTATAGAGCCTTGAATTCAATAACTAAGCCAGTGGTGGACAACGCAGCTGGAGGATCTTTTATGGACCTCACCTTTGGTCAAGCAAGCAATATGCTAGATCGCATGACGAAACAAAATAGAGCTTGGCATACCAGGGATTCTGAGGTAGCAAGCCCCACTTTTTCTATAGGCATGACTGCAGACCAAAGAAGAAGACAAGAAGAACGTGATCAAGATATGGCGCACATGAAAACACAGATGGATCTTCTTACAAAGCATTTATTATCAGGGAAGACCGAAAAAGTAGAAGCTGTGGCGCTAAAAGGAAGAGACGAATCTGATTCGGAAGAGGAGGCCAACTACTTGAACAATCAAGGGGGTTTCCGTGGGAATACCCAAGGAAACCAAGGTCGGAACTATTATGATAAATATGGAAGCAAAGACCAAGGTAGTTGGAAGAAAAACAATGAAAAGAGTGGTTTGTACGTTCCCCCTGGTAGACGTGATACCACCACATCTAATTCTGGAAGTATGGAAGACATGATGGCTAAATTATTAAAAGGAGTGGAAGCAACGAGCGCGGGAGTTACTGAGGTAATTAATGATTTGTCCTCCATGAAACAACTAGTTGATTCTCATTCCACTTCAATCAAGCAAATAGAGCAGCAATTGAGCCAACTTTCAGCAGCACTCAATCAAAGAAAGGCTGGCACTTTACCTAGCGATACTGTGCAAAACCCAAGGAATGATGGGTCATGCATGGCCATCACTACCAGAAGTGGTAAGGTGCTGGAACCTTCAGAAAAAGCCAAGCAAGTGGTTGACGAAGTTGCGGACATGGATGATAACGTAAAAGGAGAAGATGCCGCAACAACCAGTCCTGACGTCAAGGATGTCACACCTAGTGACGTGCAGACTGAAAAAATGGAAAAACGGAAGCAAGAGGAGAAGAAAGCCATGGAGAGAACACTTCCATACCCACCACCACTTTTTCCCCAAAGATTGAAGAAGGTGGCGGATGACACTAAGTTCAGCAAATTTATGACTATGTTGAAGCAGCTGACCATTAATATTCCATTGGTAGAGGCACTTGAACAAATGCCTGGGTATGCGAAGTTTATGAAAGATCTTTTGACTAAGAAGAGGGCAGCAAGTTATGAGCTGAAGGATGATGTGCATCATTGTAGTGCAATTGCTACCCGATCGATAGTTCAGAAGAAGGCTGACCCCGGAGCTTTCACTATTCCTTGCACCGTCGGATCTTTGAACTTTGCCAAAGCATTATGTGACCTAGGAGCCAACATCAACTTGATGCCATTATCGATCTACAAGAAGTTGGGGTTAGGAGATCCTACACCAACTAATATGAGGCTTGTTATGGCGGATAGGTCGGTAAAACGACCTGTTGGTATTCTATGCGATGTCTTGGTAAAAGTTTCTTCATTTATCTTTCCAGCAGACTTTGTCATCTTGGATTGTGAAGCAGATTCTGAGGTTCCCATAATCTTGGGGCGCCCTTTCCTTGCTACAGGAAGTGTGCTCATTGATTTGAGAGCTAATGAACTTTCATTCCGAATAAATGACGAAGTGGTTCGATTTGATGTTTGCAAATCAATGAAGCAACCCAAAGATCCGAGTGTATTTTCGGTGGCTGATGTTTTCATTGATGATCCGAAAGAATTACTTAAAGAAAAGCAAATTATTGCTGACCCTTTGGCGGTTGTGCTCATGAATGGAGAGAGTAAGGATGCTGAAAATTGCAAAGAAGCTATTGGTGATCTATTAGGATTAGGGACATATCTCTATGCTCCCAAGAAGCTGGACCTTGATCTCCAAAATTGACCCACACCACCAGCGAAGACTTCCCTTGAAGAGACACCAATGCTAGAATCGAAAGAGCTCCCCGATTATCTAAGGTATGTGTTCTTGGAAAGTATAAAGATACTTCCGGTGAGTGCGGATGATTTAAGTAAACAGCACGTAGACGCTCTCATCTCTGCTCTGAAGAGATACATGAGAGCTATGGGTTGGACTATTGATGATATAATTGGTATCCCTCCTACAAGCAAGCCTCATTGTCGTCTGAATCCATTCAGAAAACGATCCACCATCTATCTCAACGAAGTCTAAGTACTCGAGGTAACTATGTCGTGCCACGACAATAAATAAGGCGCTAGATGGGAGGCAACCCATCGTACTAATTGTTTTCATTTGTTTGAGCGAATATAGGTGCAAGAAGTAGTCAACGAGGAGATTGATTTCAATTGACGATTTGGACGCATTGTATGGTAAAGTTGGTAAGTTAGGAAGGGTGATGCATAAGGCTATGGATTGAGCCTTTCTCATGCCAAAATAAGCTTCGAGGAAGGCTAGGCCTTGGTAAAACTAGGCCACGAACGATGCACAACCTATCCTATAGCCTAAGGTCTCGGAATCTAGTGTGCTATACACTATGCGCCGCCTATTCCTAGGTATGCTTTTGACTATGCGCCGCCTATGCTATGGCATTTGGTCTCAGTATCTCATATGCCATAGACTATTCGGCGCATATGTCTACAAATGCCATAGACTATGCGGCGCATATGTCCCATTATGCCATAGACAATGCGCCGCATATGTCTCATTATGCTATAGACAATGCGCCGCATATGTCATATCTATGCCAAGCATTATGCGCCGCATATGTGGGATTTTTGTCTCCAAAACCGATTGTAAATGGGTCATAACCCAACCCATTCTCTTCCTATATAAAGGGGACTTAGTTTTATAACACAACACATTGCAAAGTGACCTAAAGGTGCCGCATATTCATCCAAATCCTCTCAAAATTTTCTTTTTTGCTCTTCCAATTCACAAAACCACCTCCAAAAGCTTCAAGCAAGTAAGTACTCTCTTATTCTTCATTTATTTCTCGTAAGTACTACGTTGCTATGTCTATTATAAATTTCTACATATTGAAAGATTGTTGGTGAAGTTCATGTGTTTGGAATGTTAATGCAAAATCATGTGAGTGAACGTATACGTCAGAATTATTTTGACTTGTTTCCGACTTGAATTTGGTTTTAATAGCATTGTTATACTATTTGCGGAATTTCTATAGTCTTGAACATTGTTTAAAATTGCTACTTGGATACTTACATGTTAGGCTACCCCGTTCATCGGATAAGACTTATAGTGCCTGCCGGCATAGGAGGTTGTGATTGTTGAAAGTAACTATATTATGTGGTAACCCCTATGTAGTAGTATTGTTATATCTAACATGAAAGTAATGAAATGGCTGCAAGTAGTGATATATCACTGATCTTCTTGCCGGAATACAACTCCTAAAACGTATGTCGACGAAATCTGAGTAATCGACCACTTTCACTTCACTGATTTGTGTCAACAAAACTAAGTGTGGGGTGGTACCCCTTTTGCTTGTGCATAGATTTTATCCATTGATATTGTGCTATCACTAACACTATTTCTAGTCTCAGGTACAATGGCACCTAAAGCGAGACAAGGCAAGGAGAAGGCTACCACCTCCCAAAAGGGCAAAAAGAGAAGTCGCAAGGACCAAAGAGAACCCTCCTCGCTGCAAATACCTTGACTCACGCTTGGAATTAAGTGTGATAATTATGAGGAACTTCTAAGGATGACGACTCTGATGATGATTCTAATGCAAGGGGTATGACCCCAGACACAGAGGATGAGTCCGACTAACCAGGTTCTTCTTATTTATTTTCCACTGAGGACAGTGTACCGACTAAGTGTGGGGTGGTGGTATTTCATGCTATACTTCTCTACTCGCATCTATGTTTGCTTGCTTTGTTTTTGTTTCGTTTTTTTTTCATTTTTTTAGTAGTAAATTTTTTTCTAGCTAGCTTCGCATGAAATTATTTTGATAGGAAGCATGAGATTATAACAAGAGTATGTGCTAAAATTGTGACTATTGAGACGTTTAGGCTCTAGTTGTGACTCATTATGTGATATTGTGATTCAATTCCTTCACTTGTTGGGTCGAGAGTCTATATTACTTCCAAGCAAGTCGACCATGTGCCTTGTGTGTGTGAGATAATCGTATATTCTATGATTGTGGCTGATGCTAGAACTTGCCTGGTATGTATGCAAAGCGAAAATAAGGAGTGTAAGTTTAGGATATGATTTAGGCATTTCTTTGGCAACCCATATTTGTTTACCTTCAGTTTTACCTACCCATGGACATCATCCTAGTTAAACCCTTTTGAGCCTTTAGCCTATTTTCTTTGACAACCTTGTATGTAAGCCTAATCCATTTTTTTCAAGACCGTAATTTGATCCAAACTCCTAAGTGCTTTAAAGTGAAAAAGTCATGTGACAACATAAGAGGAAATTGGGTGAGTATGATGCTATAAATTGTAATGGTGCTTGAATGTGTTATGAAAAAGAAAGTGCTATCATAAGAGGTATGTTGTGAAAAGAAAAAAGGAAAAGAAAGCTGAAAAGCGAGTTGTGCTTAAAATTGAAAAACAAAAGAGGAGAACAAGGGTGGTAGAATAAAAGAAAGAAAGGTTGAAAGAAAAAAAAAGTGTCAATGATACAAAGTGACGTATTAAAGCGATTAGGAACTTAGTCACTATTCCTGGCCAAAATAGTCCTACCCGTCCCTTAGCCTACATTACAACCATCAAAAGACCTACTTGATCCTAAGCTTAGCATTCTGACATTTAGTAGAGTATTACATTAAGGGCAAGCCTATGCTCATCAGTTGCTACATATGAATTCTTTGTGAGAGTGAGAGCAAGGACATTTTGATACCCATGTTTGAAAAATATGCTATACTTGTGAGTGATTATGGGTACTATAGTGTGAGACACACATGGTTGATGAGTTTTGGGTAGTTATATATGATTCCTTGTACCTTAACGTTTGCATGCGAGTTGATCACCATCACGAGTCTATGCTAGAGGTTAAATTGTTTCTACCTATAATCGAAAAGCTACTCTTCGTTGATAATGGTTGTGCTTGTCTTGACAAATGTTTTGTGTTGTTGCTGTGAAACCCTAAGTTGATGTTTAGAAGGACATGGTATTTCGTTCGAGGATGAACAAAGCTTCAAGTGTGGGGTGTTGATGATAGGCGAATTTACACGCCTATATCAATATATCTTGCCCATATTTTAGCCTAGTTTTGAGAACAAAGTATATATTTCATGCACTTTTAGTCCTTTTTCCTGTAAATGAGCTAACGAACATGATTAGTAAATTTTCAGGTATAAATGATGCAGAATTCAGCATTTTATGGCTTACTTGACGCAAAATAAAGCTCACGAAGGAAGGGAAGGGAGTTTACACGCCTAAGGACCAAAACTGCTGCATGGAAAATCTGTCCCGGGCTAAAACAGCAATTCTGAAGATTTTGGGGACTTACAGACACAAAGCTGGATTTTGACAATGATACATTAACCTAGTACAATTAGGTTATGTATTTCATTATTTTATGTGGATTATGATAATGTTACCTTAACCTAGTACATTTGGGTTAAGGATTTCATTAGTCTAGTAGGATTTGGTTATTTATTTCATTAGCTTAGTAGGATTAGGATATGGGTATTATAAATACCCTATCATGCTAGAGATTTTGGAGGAAGGAATTTTGAGAGGGGGAAGACCACAATACTTTCTTCCATCCCTCTCATCTTCCACTACAAACAACCTCTCATCTCATCTTACAATTTAATTCTATTTTTCTTCTACTCTTCTATTCTTAAATTCCACAACAAGAGAATCGTTACTTTGCCTAGGAAATCACGCCTCACGCCTATCACTTGATCTACACGCCATTACTCAATATTGTGATATAATAACAATGTCAATCGTGATTTCCTTCGCATTCATGGGTAACTGAACTTCTCTGTTGGGGTTATGGAAGCCGAATGAGTTACTATCTATTGCTGTGAGTTTGTGAGTTCGAGGCACGTATATTGCTTATATCATTATTCTCTTCATCTTAATCTACATTCTTTGCGGTTGCAAACGCAAGAATACGCCAGTCTAACATTTAACTTGTTCGAGAGAAAAGTTATTTGTCTGGAAAAGAGATAATGTCAAGGTAGTAGGACACCCTTTCCTATTAAAAAGCTAGTTCCGTAACTGGACTAACCTCTTGGAGAATTCGTACCGTTAGACACGCTTTAAGCTCGAGAGAGTTAAAGTGAAATAGTCCTTGTTTAGGTCGAGAGACGCTTGGATTTACCATCGACTACAATCCTCTATAAGCAATTGCACGTCAGAATTCTACACACTCATAGCCAATAGAGACGTATACCTCAGAAGGTGGACATAATCCCAACGCTTCAATTCTCATTTTTTACAACCAACGTAACAATCTCTCTCTTTTTACTTTATTATTTTCAGCTTTTGTTTACATTACTTGCAAGACAAGAATCCCCCCTTCTTACGAGACTTGCACCAAAAGTTTAGTAATTTTACTTACTTGTTGGCCAAGCTATTCCCTGTGGGATCGACACCCAACCCAGGTTGGGTTCTATATTTGCTAACGACCGCTTTACACTCAAACGAGAGCTGTAGATTGAGCGTTATCAATCCCCATCTCGAAGTAGTGATTTCTCAGGTAGAAATTCCCATTTTTAGCATAATAGGCATATTTAGGCAGCATTATAGGGTTTTGAGAATGGTTATTCAGTTTGTGGTACTACGAATAGTCAGATATCCAGGGTTTCCAATTCTTAGTTTCAGGATACAGAAGTTATTTTAAATAGACACAATGTCTAGTTTAGGACAAAGGATGTTTTAGAAGTGGTGAGTTAGGTCACATTGCGTGGGTTTCCCCAGGCATGGGTAGGGTTCACCATAATAGAGTTTTTAGATGCAGACATACCAAGAACTAGCACCACCTGCTAGGGGAGGAGTGCAAAGTGGGATAGATAATTAGTAGGGTGCTACGGGTGGAGCCTAGATAGCTCATGGTGTTGCTTATGGAGTTTCTCAGTTGGGGGAATGGAATATGTGGTCTGTGTTATGCATTTTAGGATAGACTTGATGTGAAGGTCTCTAATGTAGCTATAACAATTATTATCCTAGCTTGTCATCGAGATGCTTCAGTATTATTTATTCTCGAATCTAGTTTAGCCTATATGTCTACATATTTTTGTTGGGTTTTGATATGATGTGTGGGTGGATCAAGTGTATCGAGTGTGTGTTGTAACTTTTTTAGGATATGATATTTGAGTTGATTTGATTATTCTTGAGATGGTAGATTTTTAAATAATTTTGGGTATGGATTAGATCTATTCGAGATTGTCATGCAAAGATAGTTACTTTAGTTATGACAGGTGCAAAGAGGTTAGAGTGGAGAGGTACTCTAGGTTCGTATTATATGGGTGTTATATAATTCTTTTGGGCTCAATGAATGGTGGATATAGGGTGTATTTCTTACTTCATGTACATTCATGATATTCACACACTTCCTTTAAAGTCAAAACGATCGGTTAGGGAGTTTAAGGATGTATTTTGTTTGAATTTACCGTGTGCTCTTCCAGATGGAGATAAAAATAATTTCTATTTACTTGGAGCTGGGAACTTAGCCCATCTTTGTTTCTCCTTATAAGATGGATCGAATAGAGTTAAAGGAATTGAATGACCTTTTTTAGGATCTATAGAGCAGGGGTTATTTGTCCTAGTGTTTTACCTTGGGGTGATCTTGTGTGGGTCATTAAGAAATGGCATGGATTTATGTGTATATGTATCGACTATCAATAGTAATATAATGTGAAAATTAAGAATAAGTATCTTCTGGCTCATATTGATGACTTGTTTGATCCGCTATAGAGGTTTCAGTTGTTTCGTAGATTGATTTTAGATCAAGCTATCATCAGTTGAAGATTAGGGCCTCAAATGTCCTTAAGTCTGCTTTCCAAATATTCTATGGGCATTATAAGTTCTTGGTGATGTCCTTTGGATTGTCTAATGCCTCGACAACGTTCATAGAGTTGAAGAATGGAGTATCTCATCCTTATTTGGATTATTTTATGGTTGTGTTCATTGGTGAAATCTTGGTGTATTCCAAAAGTGAGATGGATAATGTAAAACAATTAAGGAACATGATTCAGAGGTTGAAGGATGAAAAGTTGTATGCTATGTTTTTGAAATGTGAGTTTTTGTTAAGTTTTATGTCATTCATAGGGCATGTGGTGACCAAGGACGGTATCATGGTCGACTCGACCAATATTGAGGTAGTTCAAGTCAATTGAGGCCTTCCACTCCTACCGAAATCTATAGCATTTTTGTTTGGCTAGCTATTATAGGTGGTTCAACATGTCTTCTCTTCTATTGATGCTCTCTTCTATTGTCTTCTCTTCTATCATGGTCAATTGTTGAGGGAAATATCATACTTTTCGAGCTAGACAAAAAGTTTCTCCAGTGGATTGCCCAATTTGTGTTTGTCCACTCTGTGCATCTTCTTTATGAGGCAGTCTTACCAGAAGAATGGAATTGTTGTAGTACGTGTTTTTCTCTTATTACTCAAAATTATTCTTGAGTTTATTTCTATATTTGAAAAAGTGTTTCTTTTTTAGCTTCTTCCTGGACCCTTTTACCAATTGAAATTTTGCCTTTTGACAAAAAAATTCTCGACAGTGTGAGGATGGAAAAGTGTGGTTGGAGATTTATTTTTGAGAAAATGGTCTGATACTTCCCCAACCACGGTGTGCTTAGCACACAACCCTTTCTCTTTGTTTTATCACTTATCCACTAATGATGTCGTTTGATTTTCTTCTTGTCTTAGGGATAAAATTTTGTGAGGCCAAGGATCGATGGGATTATTTCCTCCTGAATTCTACTAGGTACATGTTCCCCCTTCAATCAGAAGCGAAGAAGAAGGTGCTCAAGTTAGGAGCTCGTGGGAGGAAAAGGAAAAACTCTTTGTTGGCAAATTTTCCTTATCTTCAAGAGGGAAGAAAAGAGGTAAGGGGAAGTTATTTCAAAGAAAATTTTTCTAATGAATAATAAATCGGCCATAAGTAGGAGGCTTCTCCCACCAACAATACCCCTTTTCTATAAATGAAACAGTAGATGAGCTGCTTTAGAAATTCGGGGCTGCCAAAGGAGAGATCTGTTCTTTGGCCCCACTTGTGGAATCTCCTTTTTGAATTACTTTTCCTACTCACCAATATTTTTTATCGACCCCTAGATTTTCCTTGAAGGTCCTGTAACTTATGGCAACAGTGGTACGGAAAAGATCATATGTAACCCAATGTTACAATTTTAGGTTGAATTCATGAGAAACATGCTGTTTCACAACAACATGGATCTTTTTCACCAATCGTTCTTCAATTCCCCATAGTAAAGTTTATTTCACTATGATATATTTAGTTTTTGAGCTTTCCCCCATCCTTTTTCTTTTTGAATAACATCATCCCATATGAAGGGATATCTCCGCATGATAGCAACTTTATCTCTTCAGGAGGGTGAACAACTTTAGGAAAGGACTGCCATTCTAGAGGAGTGGGTCAAAATAATGGAGGGTTGGTCGACCAGAAAAGTGAACGTGTTGCAGAGAATATAGAGTCCATCGAAATAAGAGATCAGGCCAAAGTGGATCAAATATTATCTCAGCTAAAAGAGTGCGTTGCTACCATCACCACTGCATAGGTTGAAGTCGATTTTTTCAAGGGCAAGGATGAGATGATCCGGGTAAAAATAAGAACTTGTATGAGTAATGGAAATAGGATAGAGCTTCACACGAGATATTGGCGAGACGTAGGAATTGATGCTCTGTTATAAAGAAACACCTTTGGCCCGACGCCGAGACAACATTTTGAAATATCTCTTTGATCTTCTCAAAATAACGTTTAGGTTGATGCTACTGTAGTGGAGAGAAAATTCAAAACAACCCACAAGGTCATAAATACTATCGGCTTCCTCCTTTAGATCTTACCGAGATCGCTCCTCCCATGAATACCGATCCAAAAAGAGCGATTAGGATATGTCCCCAAGCTCATTTTCAAAGTTTTTTTGTATAGGTCTTTACCTTTTATTTTATCTTTCCTAATGTATTTATTGTTTCCCTTATGTTTCTTTTTTATAAAATAGTTTTTTTTCTGCTCGAGATTGTAGAAAACTTATCTTAGCCTTTTATTGGCCATGCATTATTTAAAATATTTTGTCTTTCTTTTAGGCTTATGAGGTATCATACCCTGATGCATTAAAAAGTTTGTACTTAATGGTTAGAGGTAGTGACCATTTAGTTTTGTGTAATAGTATTATGATGCTCAAGAAAATCCCCAAGACAATACACGGTGCTCAAAATCAAAAGTGATTCCAAGCTAACCCTTGGCATGGAATACTAACCACAATATGAGAGATCTAAGTGAAAGCTATAATGAGAGCATAAGATAAGTTCTAAATATTTTTGAAACCATAATGAACAATGTACATAGACCAAAGGGCCAATATAAACCATACTCTAATTTATGAAATCCTCAAAACTAAATAACATAATTTGTCGGGATAAGGTCCGGCTAACCTTAAAAATATGTCTAAAACTAAATGAAAAGGAGAAACTAAACAAAGTCTTCGAATAATGAGGACTCACTACTACTGGATTCTAAGTTTATGGACAACTACCCATGTGCATGAGAGTGAGGACATGAATCTACATCACATGTACTTAGTATGTATGGATTAAACCAAACAACATAAATACATATTCTTAAAATGAATTAAAAGAAATTCCAAAACTAAAGGTTTTATAAAGATTCGTATAAGCTAAAATTAAAACTATTAAAGACCACAAATGAGTATTTCTGAAAGATAATGCACATGTGAAAGCATATTTTTCAAAAATCATTCCCGAAAGGATACATATCTGGAATCATGTTATCTTAAATTGTATCATATTCATATAATACAAAAATTTATATGGATCATATCATGAAAACCATGAATGTGAGCTTAAATTTCATTAACTGGAGTTTATTATAAACTACATAAACCAGCGAGTATCATGGAGTCCATGTCATACATCCACAGTGAAAAATGTTTTTCTAACCTGTCTAAGTTTGAACCATAAATATAAGGATCCAAAAAATGCACCTAAATAGGGAAGATATGACAACCTCAACTAATGGATGACCCTTATCCTATGGTGGCACGTAGTTTTGAAACTTGAGTTTATTGTGAATCCTTATTATCTAGGTGCTAAATACTAATCCAAGTACTAATTCATAACATATGTCAAAACGTACATAAATAATGCTTATTCATACATAAATCGTGAATCATTAAAAGGATTTGAGTTTAAAAACTATCATGGAATTCCCCTTCTTTTCATTTATTCAAGTTTCTTAAATATTCATAATGTCATAAGGATTCTAAAATCATACTTGTGATTTTACTGTCATAAAAACCAGTATTTAAAAATCATATCAAGAATTAAAGTTCTACAAACGTGGATGCAGTGATTATATTAATGATAATTATATCTAGGAACATCAAGAAATCATGGAATATACTTCATAAAAAGATAAGTTCAAAAGTGGGATTATAAACCCTAACCTTAGTCATGAATTCATTAAAAACTAAAAGTTTTGGACATAAGGATAAAAGAAAAATCCATTGAAGTCAATCATACATTAATTGCTTTTCAATAAGTCAAAGAGGAACCCTAATTCGAGGAAGAATCGCCAAAAATTTGGTTCATGGAATTTTGATTGAACTCTATTGAAAATCCTTGGTTATGGTGTAGGAATTCATTAATATTCTAGAAATATAATGATTGAAATAATAGAAATTGCTTAAAATTGCATGGGGTAACTTACCTTAGGGTTATAGGATGAAGAGAAAAGGAAATACCAACTTGGGGTTGATGGGAAATAGAATGAAAGTAGGAAAACATGAAAAAATGAGCATTTAATGAATCCCATCAGCCATTTCAGAGATTTAGAGGTGAGCTCGCCAAACTACCAGGTGGTACGCAAAAGTACAACCTCAGATCTCCAAAATGAGTATTTCTTGAAGGCTTTCAGGTAAGTTTGGGACATAACCAAACTTTTATCAACACTGACACGTCTTAGTAAAACAAACATAACTTTCTACTAAAAATTTAGATTAATGAATGGTCAATTAGGTTGAAAATAAGACTCAAACACCTTTAATTTGGTGGGTCTTGATCTATTAATCTTATGATATTCTATGAGTTGTTCTTAGTTGAATATGACCCAAGTAAAATCGTACACCAATAGTCATCAGGTAAGAAAGCTTTCAACTTTACTTTGAGCTAGAAGTTCCTTATGACCTTAATACATTTCCAAAGTTCTTTCCACCGTAAAGAATTGGTCATTAAATTTATGTAACATTAGAAATCATTAGGTTCAGGTCTATAAGTATTTAAAAAATAATTTGGATCTTAGTTTCAAAGTTTGGGATGTTACAATATCTCCCCCTTGGGATCATTCATTCTCAAACAAAGACTAAAGCTAGAATGAAAAGATGAATTATCACAACTTTGTTTTGGCTAACTAAAACTTCACTTAATATCATAACTCAATCTAAATTATACCAAGATTGGGACCCAACTACAGAATACATGAGCATGAACATACGTATAGAACTCCAAGATAAACAAATCAAGGCATGAAAGCTTCTAGGAGTTGCTATAGGTAAAAGGTTATTACCTCAAAAATTCTCATCAGAATTTCTCATATATTCTAGGGAAAGAATTTCAAGTATGATTCATTGGAGACACCTAAATATTGAATACAGTCATGGTCTAAGTATCCTAGTCATCTGATATGGCTCTATAGTGTATGAACTATATGGACTTAAACATAAGCACACTCTATATAAATCTACTTGACATGAATCATGAGTATCTTAGGAATGAGGTAATAATAGGGATGGAATTCCTTATGTGATACAATTGATGGATTTTAAGCTTAGCAAAACTTCTCAACTACATTTCTCCTCCTGAATACTAAAATTCATTAGTTAAAACTTATAACCTTCACAAGGGTATATGTTACTACTTCTACCAAAGTTTGAATTTAATTGCACGGTCTTATCATGTTCAAGACAAAATCAGAGTCACAAGGTACTACACCTAAGATGATCATACTAATATAAACCATAGGATTTATGTTGTACATCTTTGTAGGGATATCCATCCCAAGAATAGTACTTCTTTTTACCGCCCAACTATACTTATCCTAAGTTCTAACTGAGAAGTCAATCATGTGTAATAAATTCACGCATATCTACACAAACATAGCATTCAAGCCTATAACTATATCTACTTCATGTCTCTATCTATACAACCAAACTATCTAAGAACTTTTCATTTTCCTAAAATATTTACCAGCTAAAATTTCATGAATTGTCGTAAAAGGACCACAAAAATTACTCATCTAACTATTTCATATAACAAATACTAACCTTGATCTCCATCCACACTTATTAAGTACACCAGAATTTTCAATGATAAGGAGCCTCTACATACTCCCATCTAAAACCATTATTTTGCCACTTTCATTACTGCTACATTAATATTAGGAGGGTTGTTAAAAGATTAGAGTATGAGGATCTTGAATAAGAGGGATGTTGTTTAACTATGACTTGTATTTATTGCTACCTTGGTACTCATAAATAGATTCTGTGATGTAAGGTATCACAGACACAAATACTTTAGATATTAACTCATAGAGTCTGAGTAGGGAGTTTTTCATTGAATATGCAAGGCATAATCATCCATCACTTTCATATGAGAACAAAAATAGGGCTTAATACAAGAGATAATAAGTATTAATTAATCAAGAGATCTAATCTAAAAAAATATAATATGTAGCATGACTTTCACTAGTTATTTTATGCATATCATACATCTATAGGACTAAGCATACCATGAAATATTAGTGTACATCTCACAAGATATATAATGTAAGGATGTTGTTTAAAGATTCATGAAGCATTATTAGGACCATTGAGTGAGACTATTACTTCTCATACTAGGAACTAAAATTAGATGTGAATCTAAGTGAAGTGCATGAGCATAGGTTATGGGCATAATATGCAAGTTATAAGTAGGGTGTCATTAAAATTACAATATGAGAAGTATGCTAGAGTATTAATGGATTACTATCTCATTATCATAACTTTTTCTAAAACACATCACTATCTCATTATCAAGACCTAATTTAGTACTTTACCCTATCATCTGTCCATTAGATCAAAGCCAAGTATCTAAGTTTGTGGATCTCTTTAATATTCTCTAAACTGAACTATAATAAATTTATTCTTCTGATTGGGCTATAACTGTACACATAGATAATTAACTCCCCCATGTAAGACTATATTTGTAGACATAGAACCCCTCCTAGTACTTCCTTTTGAGATACTACTTTTAACATTCTCTAGCCTTTATAATAATCAAGTTATAACTTAAACACTTACAAGTGAACATAACCAAGTCCTCTAGCCCCTCATGATCTAATATTTATTTTTATTGTACTAATATAATATGTCTAAGTTTATATTCGTCTGAATCAATGGAGATGAAAGTTTTATGAAAAGGCTCATCACCATCTACCTCTTATTCATCAATTCTGCTCATAAGAACACCATATAATATTTACCATACATTGCTTTCTCCATACCAGGAAACTCAAGAATACCAAATAAGAACACACACTACTTAATAATCTCATATATCATGCAATCATATACTAGCTTGGGTTCACTTATATCTTTTTAATACTTAAGGATCTCCTTCATCTGATGAATTAGTTACCATTCATTGTCTCATATGAGGTATTACATCAATATCATACCCGTACCATCAGGCTTACTTAAAATTAATACACTTAAATTCATTCATACAAAATTTCAAGCCTACTAAATCAATTATATAAAATTAGCATCACTAACCCTACACACTATCATTTATTCCCACCATGGTGATAATTCATAGTTAAAAATTAGTGTCTAGAACCAAACATGCATAATAATGCAACTTCACATAATATCCTGGGTTAGCAGCTACTAGATAAAAATTGTGAAAACTAGTTCCCTAAAACCTCATGATAAATACAGTCGATCTAAATCTTATAGTCTTTTTAATTTTAGTACATTAGCATATCATTCTTTCAAATATAACTACTACTTGTACATCCATACTCTTATACTAGATTCATAGCTCTATAAGCATCTAGTGGTTCCTTTTCAAAATCACAAAGCACAGTCAAGATCTATAAATCCTAAACCAATTTGTACTTTCATTAATAACCTAAACTTTTCTAACAAATGATACACCATCATAAACTCCTTTCATAATTCAATCATTATCTAAGGCGTCTTAAAGAATAAATCTTTCTATTCCTTCTACATTGAAATCCATGCAACACTTACTACCCCTTGGTTAACACCTAAGGACATATCACCTCTATTCTAGATTAATGGATACCTAACTTATATATATATATAGATATATATGTGCACACACTATTCTAGGTTAATAGATAAAAAACTTTTATATATACTATACTTTAATAATTCACTATCTCCACCTTTCTAGCAACTACAATTCTAGGTTCATAGTTCTAATTCTGGGTCATTCTACTTCTTATAAATCATAATTTATGAAAATCACACTATCTCTTAGTTGAAAATACTACCCAAGAATTTAGAAATATATTTTCTCCTTTCATGTTAGTTTACCTATATCGAAAGGTTAAAAAAAATATTAATACATATAATATTTTTGCTCAATAATATGATTTACATTGATAAGGAATAAAGATTTTGAATTGTGGGTTAAAATACATTAATGGACACCTCTCAAGCCATTTGTACGATCTCTATAGTGTCATATGGTTTTATCTAAGAGAACCATATTTATAGAAACAACGTTTACTACTTTTATCACCTCAAAGATGAGGCACAATTGGAGAAATATCATGCAACACACAATTGTGCATAAATTTCATAAGGGAATGCTCTATTACATGACCTAGAGTATGAAAGAAGGAAAAGTATTTCCTCAATAATTTATATCTTCTTTGTTAAAAGTGGGGTGTGCTTTACACCCATAAAAAGAAATCAACCAAATATGACTTTTAGATATCCTAGGACTTGAGAGCTCTATACTCTAATAAAAAGTTTGTCATGATCCGATGCTACTCCCTAACCGAGACATGGTGTTTGGAATCATAAGTAATACAAAGCTAATCCTTAGCATAACTTACTAATCATAATATATGACATTTAAACAAAGGTCATAATGAGATCATAATATAAGTTCTAAATTTTTTTTAATGTCTTATGAACAATGTGTGACACCACAGGTGTTGGCCACAGAAAATTCTGTGTTTTTGAAGTCAATACCTTGACTACAGCTTACCCTACGAGTTGTAATGTTTCATTGTGAGTCATAGGTCCCCAATCGGGTGTACAGTAAAGGTAGCCTAAGTTACTGCCCTAATTAAAAGTGGATCCTAATGAGTTGTAAAGATTCTTGATGAGTCGTATGGTCCCATCCATAGCAAAATTAGTATGTTCCCTAAGTGGTTTTGTCTTGACTATGACTTAGACCTTACGAGTCATAGTATCACTTGATGATTCATATGATGTGAATCATAGGGTTACCAAAGAAGGGTCCTTTATCTACTGTCTTGACTATGACTCATGGTGATGAGCCACAACGTGTCCATATGAGATGCATAGTGACTTATAGTCACTGCCAACAATATTTCAGGTTTAATTAAGGGCGCTTTGGACAATTCCCATTTTCCCCAAATAATGACCCACGACTTAAAACCCATTTTGGGTGTCATTAGCACTCCAAAACTAATTAAAATAACTTTCTAGTTTCTCTCAAATTCTCTCAAGAATGGTACTTAGGGTTTCCAAGAAGTTGATCAATTAAAGCTCCCAAGGATAAATTCTCTCCATAACTCTTGATATTTCAGGCATTTTAATCTATCCTAACTATTACTTTTTTACAACACGTGTTTTAAATAAGCTTCCTTGTAGTTTTGATGTTTCTTTTGGAACATGGGTTGAGAGTTTTTAAATGACTTGTTTATGTGATGTTTCATGTTTACATATGCATTATTGATTTTTTAAATCATGTTTTTAAAACCAATTTGATAGATGGGTATGGTAAATAAACTAGGGAATTATGATTCCCCCAAATTTTATGAATATTGAAAATAAAATTGGTAATAACCCTAACCCAGTTTTATGAAAGTGGTTTTGAGTATGAGTAAAATTGAATTGAAATATTTTTTGAACAATCAAATAATATAAACAGGTTATTGAAATATGATGGTTTTATTTAATAAACAAAGAGAGTCGGTTTCACCCACCTTTTATTAATGAACAAAGGGAGTTATTTTCCCAATTAATGGAAATTATGATGGCATGTTGATGTTACCCCTCAAGTATAGTTTGTATGAAGATACCAATAATGTATGAATAAATGTGTATTATGTCTCAATGAATGGAAATGCGTGACGAATGTTTTAATAGGGATTAAAGAAAGTTGTATAGCTGGGCCGTGAAAGTGGTGGTATCGAGCAACCAAAATTGGAAACCTCATTTGCCAGTGCGAGGGTTTAAATAGCTTGGGGTTTAAGTTCCCTTGCTTATGACTAGGTTTTTTGAGTCCACCTTATTATATGATGGGGAAGCTCAAGTCCACCAAAATACATTACATGATCGGGTGCTTAAGTCACCTTAGTATATGGTTGGGAGGTTTGAGTCCCCCGTGTATATTTATATATGATTATTCTCTAATTTGTGTGGCTACATGCATTAGGGATTAGATAGAGGGTGAGATCTGGGGACCATATAGCCCGTGCATACTGATATATGATGGTTAACCTACATAATCTAGGCTAAAGTCTTAAAGTAAATGTTAAGCCTTGTTCCCTATCCCAATATTTTATATTAATATATATATATATATATTCATATATGTATATGAACATATACATTGAGTTGATCTATATTTTTGAACTATCATTAATTTATCCTTATCCATGAGTTACATGCTAGTGATCAATCCCCTAACAGTCTTTGGACGCTGTATCCCTACTAGATATAGGGTCCGAAGAAAATTGTACTTTTTCTACAGTGCTAGGTGGATCGGCACGGTTCATTGATTTTTGGAGGTGAAGTGATAAGATTTCATTCTTTAAAAAACTTGATCATTCCATTGGTTTCCTTTCATAAAATAGAATTAAAGAGTTCATATTAAGATTGTCATTGTCAATGTCAGAAGGGGAGCCTTGGAGTGACTGGTAAAGTTGCTGCCATATGATCAGGAGGTCACGGGTTCAAGCCTTGGAAACAACCTCTGACAGAAATTCAAGGTAAGGCTACGTACGATACACCCTTTTAGTGGGGCCTTTCCCTGAACACCGTGCATAACGGTAGCTTTAGTGCACCGGAATGCCTTTTTTTTTAATGTCAGGGTCGGGAGCATATCCCGACATAGATTAGTTTTTTATTAGCATAGGATTTATGGATATTACTTTGGATTGGGTATTGTTCTTGACATTCTTAGATTTCCTTGAGATAATTACCTTTCTATATTATTATATGATTGGAATTTAGCTGCTGCTAGGAGTGTTATATCCTATTTTACTATGCAAAAGGGGTGTTCTCCGATCTATGATGGACTTGAGATACCCATCATGACCAGCACCTTATTTAGGTCATAAAAAAGATGGTTTTAGAAATAGGTTTGATATAATTATGTGTCCATCAATCCATGTCACGTAGATTTTCATTTTTAGGTGTGTAGTGCGCCACACTTATAAGGGAGAGGCTATGAGACATTTAGTAATGTTTCCCTTTCTTGTTGTTCTTTTTTAGGATATAGAGTCTAAGTCTTAAATCTCCTCTAATACCCATTTGTTTGCATTTCATATCATGCCTTTAAGAAGATATGATGCACTTGGAAATCCTTCTTTTTGTCAGAGAACAATGTTGATGGATCTCCTTCTACCTATGGAGTTCAAACATGATCTAGGGCTCCAGCTTCTGATTGCTCTCATAGAGTTCCACCAGTCCCTAACAGTTCTTGTCTGGCCTCTCGGGCTGATAATGACCATGCCCAACCACCCCAAGGAGATATTTCTAATGCTCAGTTTCGCTGATCTATTTAGTTATTGACACAGTTGGTGACATATCAATCACATCGATTGGGTCCTTATCGTACAACTGTGAGTTCTTTTGAGGTTACTTGAGTCGAGCAGTTTATGAGGCTCAATCCTCTAACCTTTACTGGCTCTAAGGTTGAGGAGGATCCTCAAGGATTCATAGATGAGATGGAGAAGATCTTTCAAGTATGCATGCTTCTGACTCGAAAGGTGTGCAATTTACTGCATGCCAGTAAAAGGATGTGTCATATTAGTGGTATGAGAAGTGGGATCCGTCTAGGGGAGATAATGCGGAGTTGGCATAATGGGATAAGTTCTCAGGTATTTTTTTGGATCATTTCTTTCCTTAGGAGTTAAGATAGGCTAAATCTGAGGTGTTCGTGAATCGAAAATAAGGTAGGATGACTATGAAAGAGTATGCCTTGAAGTTTCATAAGTTGTCCCATTATGCTCTTGAACTGGTGTCTTCCATGTGAGCTAGAATAAGGAAATTTTCTTTTAGGTTGTCCCGTGATCTAATTTTAGAGAGTAAGGCCACCTTGTTGAACAAAGATATGGATATATCTCTACTTGTGTATATGAAAGAAGTTGAGAGGGAAAAAAATCAGGTAGAATTTAGGGAGAGGCACAATATGAAGTTTGTATATGCAGATCAGGGTAGAGGTCAGCAGTAGAATGGTAGAGATGCTGGAAAATGGTTTACGAAGAAGTGGGGCAATTTTGGTTCTTATTCTACAGATAGTTATCTGTATCCTAAGTCATCTGGTAATCATTATTTTTATATCAATAGTGGATTTAGGGCACACAAGGTGGCCAATCTTATGCTAGTGGAGTTCAGTCATCCCGATCTTATCTCCCTTGTCAATTCTGAAGGAAAATATATCATGGATTTTGTAAGGAGAGGAGAAATAAGTACTTTAAGTGTGGTCAGTTGGTCCACCTGCAGTGGGATTGTCCATCAGATAGGGTTGCTACTGGGGTAATAAGGTTTTGGATGTCACGTCTTTAGCTACTACACTAAAGGGTGCTACTTCTGTCTCCAACACTTGTTGGAATCACCTTTATGCTCTTGCCACTCACTTAGAATTTGAGGCATCTCTGGATGTTATCACTGGTAGATTATAATTCTTTTTTAGTGATGTTTATTGTATGATTGATATGGGGTCTACCCTTTCTTATGTGACCCCTTATGTGGCTATTTATTTTGGTTTTGATCTTGAATATATTTCAAATCCCTTTTTTGTGTTCACCCCGATGGGTGATTCTGTGGTTGCTAGAATTGTTTATAAGGGTTGTGTGATACCTTTCTATGGATGAGAGACCTTGGTAAACTTGATAAAATTAGATATGGCCAATTTTGACGTTATCCTAGGGATGGATTGGCTCCATTTGTGTTATGTCTCTCAAGATTTTTGTAACTAAAGGGTTAGTTTCCATTTCCCAAATGAGTCGGTGAGTGAGTGGGAAGGTAGTTCCTAGGTTCCTAAGGGGAGATTCATTTCGTTTTTTAGAGCCTGAAGGTTGGTTTCTAAGGGGAGTCTATACCATTTAGTTCATGTTAAAGATAATAGTTCTGAGGGTCCTTCAATGTAATCTGTCCCAGTGGTATATGAGTTTCTCAAAGTGTTCCTTAATTATATTCCTTGTGTTTCTCTTGATAGGGAGATTGGTTTTTGGATTAATCTTCTTCTGAACACTAGTCCTAGCTTTATCCCTCCCTATAGAATGAATCCAGTTGAGTTGAAAGAACTTAAGGAGTATTTGAAAGACCTTCTTGATAAGGGTTTTCTCCATCCTAATATTTACTTATGTGGTGCTCCTATACTCTTAGTGCATAAGAAGGATGCGTCCCTCCGAATATGTATAGATTACCGCCAGTTGAATATGGTGATGATGAAGAATATGTATCCTTATCATAGGATTGATGACTTTTTTGACCAACTTCAAGGTGCTAAGTACTTCTCTAAGATTGATCTTTCATCGGGTTATCATCAGTTGAAAATTAGGGAGATGGATATCCCTAAGACTGTTTTGAGAACCTAGTATGGTCATTTTGAGTTTTTGGTGATGTTCTTCAGTTTGACTAATGCCCCAATGGCATTTATGAATCTTATGAACAGGGTTTGTATCAGTTTTTAGACTTATTCATCATTTTATTTATTAATGACATCCTAGTTTATTCTAAGAGAGAGGTGGATCATGTCGATCACCTTTGTGTAGTGTTGTAGACCCTTTAGGATCAGTGATTGTATGCTAAATTCTCTAAATGTGAGTTTTGGTTAAATTATATGACCTATTTATGTTATGTTGTGTCTAGTGAGGGGATCATGTTGAATCAACAGAAGGTTGAGGCAGTTAAGAAGTGTCCTAAACCCTTGACTACAGCCAATATTAAGAGCTTCCTAGGTTTAGCCGAATATTATAGAAGGTTTATGGAAAGATTCTCTTCTATTAATTCCCCATTGATTAAGTTAACTTAAAAAAGGTAAAGTTCTTGAGGTGTGATTCTTGTGAGGGTAGTTTCGAGAAGTTAAAGGATAAGTCAACTTCGACTCTAATTTTGACTCTACCTGAGGGTACTGATGGTTTTGTGGTTCATTGTGATGCGTCCCGTGTGGGACTGGGCTGTGTGTTGATGCAACATGGTAGGGTTGTGTCCCTTGCTTCTAGAATCTTAAAAGTTCATAAGTAGAATTATCCGATGCATGACGTAGAAATATTGGTTTTGGTCTCTGCTTTGAAGATTTTACGCCATTATTTGTATAGTGTTAATGTTGACATCTATTCAAAACATAAGATATTGCAATATGTGTTTACCTCAAAGGATTTTAATCTCAGGTAAAGAAGATGGCTTGAGTTTCTCTAGGACTATGATATGAGTCTTTACTATCATCTAGGTAATGCTAATGTATTTACTGATGCTCTTAGCTGGTTATCTTTGGGAAGCTTATCTCATATGGATGAGAAAAAGCAAGAGTTTGTGAAGGATATTCATCGGTTGGCTAACCTTGGAATTTGTCTCTTGGACTCTGAGGATGGAGGTGTAATATTACAAGAGGTAGTGAAGTCATTCCTTATTGCTGAGGTGAAAGAGAAGCAGGTTTTGGACTCTACCTTGATGCGGATTAAAAGTGACATGGACTAGAATAAAGTGATGGTTTTTGAGATTTGTGGTGAAAGTATCTTGAGATACCAAGGAAAGTATTGTGTCCCTTATATTGATGGGCTATGCAAGAGGCTCATGAGTTTAGTTACACTATATATCCAGGCTCTATGAAGATGTACCATGATTTGAAAGGGATCTAAAGGTGGAATAATATGAAGTGGTATGTAGCAAATTTTATGGGCCAGTTTATGGTTTGTAAACAACTGAGGCTGAAACACTTAAGACCTGTTGGGTTGTCTTAAGAGATTGAGTTGCCCGAATGGAAGTGGGATGTGATTAATATAGACTTTGTTACTGGTCTTATGCGGTTCCTCCATTAGTTTGATTTAATTTGGGTCATCATGGATAGGATGACTAAGTCTGCTCATTTCTTACCTATGAGGACTAATTTCTCTACTGAAGATTATGAAAGACTGTTCATTCAAGAAATCATCAAGTTGCATAGTGTTCCTATTTCTATTATATCTGATAGTGATACTCAGTTCTCCCCTCACTTTGAGAATTCTTTCCAGAGAGGTTTGGGAACTAATGTGAACCTTAGCACCACTTTCCACCCTCAAATAGATGGACAAGTAAAGAAAACTATGCAAACTTTATAGGTTATATTAAGGTCTTGTGTGCTTGACTTTGGTGGTAGTTGGGTTGAATATTTACCTGTCATAGATTTTGTGTACAATAATAGCTATCACATAAGAATTGGGATGGCTCTGTGTGAGGCTTTTTATGGTAGGAGATATTATTCTCCTAATGGGTTATTCAAGTTTGGCGAGGAAAGGTTGTTCGGTCTTAATTTGGTTAGTCAAGCTATGGAGAAAGCGAAGGTTATTCGGGATAGGCTTAAGACCACCAAAAGTTGCCAAAAGTTCTATGTGAATGTGAGGCGAAGGGAGTTTGAATTTGAAGTTAGCGATTGGGTATTCTTAAAGGTGTCTCCCATGAAGTGAGTGATTTGGTTTTGAAAGAAGAGGAAGCTTAGTCCCCATATGTGGGCCCTTATTTGAGTTTGAAGAGAGTGGGTAATATAGCTTATGAGTTAGAGTTGCCAGCTTTTTTGGCTTCCGTTCATCTATTTTTTCATGTTTCAATGTATAGAAAGTGCATGGGTGGCCCTTCCCTAGTGGTTTTGTTGGAAAGTGTTGGTGTTTTGGACTCCTTGCAGTATGAGGAGGTCTCGATCTAGATCTTAGATCGGTAAGTCCATCGATTATGGACAAAGGTTGTGTCTTCGGTAAAGGTTCTATAGAGGAACCAAAAGTTTGAAGACGCTATTCGGGAAGCTGAAGAGGACATAAAGTCCAAATACCCATTCTTGTTCCCTGTTCCAGATACTCGTGCTTAAGGTATTTTTTAATCTTACAATCTTTGTTTTCTTTCTTTGTTAAAGGTAAGTGTGGGTGTGTTTCTGCATTAAATCATTCTAATGGATACCTTGACCTATCATTCAAGGATGAATGATCCTAAGGGAGAGAATGTGACACCTCAATTGTTGGCCACTGAAAATTCTGAGTATTTCAACTCACTACCCTGACTACAACTCATATTACAAGTCCTAACGTGTCATTGTGGGTCATAGGACCCTAGTATTAGGGTGTCCAGTAAAGGTAGTCTATGTTACTACTGTGATTACTAGTGGATCCTAACAAGCCGTAAAGACTTTTAACGAGTTGTATAGTCCTATCTTTAGCCAAACTAGTGTGTACCCCAAGAGTTTCTATCTTGACTATGACTTGGACCTTTCGAGTCATAGGGTCACATGATGAGTCGTATGGTATGAATCATAGGGTGACTACAGAAGGGTCCTTCAACCACTGTCTTGACTAGGACTCGTGGTGATAATCTATAACGTGTCTTTACAAGGTGCATAGTCACTCGTAGCCACTGGCTTAATTTTTTAGCTTTAATTAAGGGCACTTTGGACATTTCGCCTTTTCACCAAATCATGACCCACAACTTAAAACCCCTTTAGGGTGTTATTAGCACTCCAAAACAAATTGAAATAATGTCCCAATCTCTCTTAAATTCTCTCAAGAAAAATACTTCTGGTTTCTAAGAAGTTGATCAATTAGAGCTCCCAAGGACAAATTCTCTCCATAACTCTTGATATTTCAGGCATGTTACTCTTCCCCAACTATTACTTTTTGAAAAAATGTGTTTTAAATAACCCCGCATGTGGTTTTGCTGTTTGTTTTGAAACATGGGTTGAGGGTTTTGAATGACTGTTGTTTATGTGATGTTTCATGTTTGCATATGCATTGTTTATGTTTTAAATGGTGGTTTTCAAACCAATTTGATACATGGGTATGGTGAATAAACTAGGGGATTGTGATTTCCCTAAATTTTGTGAATATTGACAATTGAATTTCTAATAACCCCAACCCAATTTTACGAATATGGTTATGAGTACTAGTAAAATTACATTGAAATATTTTTGGAACAATCACATAATATAAAGCGGTTACTGAAACATGATGGTTTTATTTAATGAACAAGGGGAGTCGGTTCCCGCCACCTTGTATTAATGAACAAAGGGAGTCGGTTTTCCCCACCTTGTATTAATGAACAAAGAGAGTGATTTTTCAAAGTTAATAGAATAGTGATGGCATATTGATGCTACCTTGCAAGTATAGTTTGTATGACTATACCTACAGTGTACGTAAAAATGTGTATTGTGGCTCAATGACTAGAAATGTGTGACAAAACTTTTAATGAGGCTTAAAGAGGGTTGTGTATCAGGGACGTAAAAGTGGCAGTCTCGAGGGACCAAATCTAGAAACCGCATTTGCCGGTGCGAGGTCTAAATGGCATGGCGTTCGTGTCCCCTTTCTTATGACTAGGTGGTTCAAGTCCACCTTAATATATGATTGGGAGGTTCGAGTCCCCCAAATTACATTACATGGTCCGGTGCTTAATTCACCTTAGTATATGGTTCAGAGGTTCGACTTCCCCGTGTATATATATATGATTATTATATGGTTCGTATGGGTAGACTCACTGGGTATCCACCAGGGGGTGAGAGCTGGGGCCCATATAGCCCATGGGTATTGATATATGATTGTTAAGTTACACAATCTAGTCTAAATGTTTATAGTACATGTTAAGCCTTGGTCCCTATCCCAATATTTTATATAAATATATATGTATGCACATATGTATGTGCACACGTACATTAAGTTAAAATGGATTTTTTAATTGTCATTACTTTATCCATATCCTTGAGTTACATTCTAGTGCTCAACCCGCTAACCATCTCCAGATGCTATATCTCCACATGATACAGGGTCCAAAGGAAATCCTACTTTTTCTTTACAGTTGTAGGTGGATCGACACGGTTCGTCAGTCGTTTGCGATGAAGTGGTGAGCTTCAATTCTCCAGAAGACATGATTATTCCATAGATTTCTTTTCATAAACTAGAATTAAAAAGTTCACATTAGTATTATCATTTGCATTTTCATTATCAGAGTGGGGGGAATGTCCCAACTTAGATTGTTTATTGATTAGCAGAGGCTTTATGGATATTACTGTGGATTGGGTATTGTTGTTGACATTCTTAGATGTCCTTGAGTTTATTACCTTCCTATCTTGTTATATGTTTGGATTTCGACCGTTACTAGGAGTGTTATATCCAGTTTGTCTAGGAAAAGGTGGCAGTCTCCAATCATCGCTGGACTTGAGATGTCGTCACGGCCAGACCCTAGTTCAAGTTGTGACACAATGCACAAAGCTCGAAGTACCAATATAAACCATACTCTAATGTCTAAAAGTCTCTTAACTGAATAACATAATTTGTTAGGACAAGGCCCTTTACTAACCTTGAAATAATGTGTAAAAGTAAATTAATAGGAGAAACTAAAATTAGTCCATAAATAATGAGGACTCACTACTATTGGAGTGTGAGCTGATGGACAACTTGCAATTTGAGTGAAAGTGAGCACCTGAATCTACATTACATAAAAAATATAGGCAAACTGATTATGCGATTAGAACATTTGAATGTGCTGAGTACGTAGGGAATAAAACAAATAACATAAAGAATTAATCTTAATATGAACTACAAGAAATAACAAAAATTAAGGTTTCACTAAGATTCATATTAACTAAAAGTTAAATAGTTTAAAGACTATAAATGAGTATTTTTGAATGATAATGCACATGTGAAATCATATTTTTCAAAAATCATATATGAAATAATGCATAATAAGAATCATGTTTCTGAAATCATATCATATTCATATTATAAAAAATGTTTAAGGATCATATCATGAAAACCATAAAAGTGAAGTTAAGTCTTATAATTGGAGTTTCTTATAGCTGACATAAACTGTGCGAGCATTATTGAGTCCAGTGTCATACACCCTTACTGAAAAATGTTTTTTGTAATGACTTGATTTTTTGTGATTTTTTCTGAATTATTCATTTTTGTGTGATTTTACTATTTTATCTCTCCCTGTGGTTGCTTTGTGGTGTTTCTAGGGTGTGGGGATTATTGACATGGTTCTCAATATATTTCTGTGTGATTTATGTGAAATTATAAGTTTTGGTTGTTATAAAGGCTTATTAGTTGACTTTGGTTTACGTTTGTTGATCTATGCATTAGATGGCAAAACAGACTATGCTAGCATATCCAAAACATCAATTTTAAGGTGGTAACGTGACTGATGTGATTTTATGGCTTTTATATTGTAACACCCTGCATTTTTAGCTAGAAATTAGACTGTTGTTCCTATGTCACTACAAGAAAATGGTTAAATTATGACGGAATATTTGAGACGGAACGTTTCTGTCACAATTGTGACAGAATTTTGACTAATTTATGATGGATTATTTTTGTACAAATATAAATTTTTTTATTTTAACATAAAAATTCAAAGAGTAACTGATTTGTGAAATTTTTTTGACTGATTTAAATATAATTTTTGTGACATATATATTTTTTTTCACAAATTAAAATTGATGTGAAAAAATAATAACTTTCTGTCACAAATCCATTCCTAAATTTGTGACAGATTGAACATTCCATCACCATAATTTTTTTAAAAAACTAACTAATGTAATAAAAAATTGTGATGAATTTATTTCGTCACAATAAAAAAGAAATATATTTATATACATTTTTGACAGATTTATTTTTGTCAAAATCAGAAATGGGTGATTTCCCTCTAAATTTTTTTAACATTTTCGATTTCTCTTAATTTTATTTTTACATCTTTTTCAGTTTCCCTTCAAACCCTTTATTTTCATTTCAATTTCTTCAGAGTGCCAGTTTCCTTCAAACCCTTCAGTTTCTTCTCAATTTCTTCATTGTGCACAAGAAATCGAATTAACTAAGTGAGTTTGCTTTTAGGGACGGGAGCTGAAAACTTGCTAAAGGTCAAATTTTGTTGTGTGTTTATTGAAGAAGTAAGTGTTGATAGTTGTGGTCATAGTTTATAGATGTAGATTGTCTGTGGTGATTGCAAATGCACCCAGTACTGATTATAATGGATGTATTGTAAAATTCAGGCTCCGACACTCTATATATGTATTGATTTCATGAATCATAAGGTACTATTTTCTCAATCAACATGAACTTGGCAGAAAATAGATTATAATGGATGTAGCCTTGTAGATAAAACAATGAATCTAGGTCAAGGTTAATTTTAATTGGCATTCTTACCCAAGGGTGTCAAGTTGGGGTTGTCACGAATTGAACCAACCCCTGTAGTCTTACATTAGGTTTGGTACTTGACAGGAGCCCTTCAAGTATGGTTGCAGTGTAGTCTTTTAAGTGTGATTGCAGTGTTTATGGACATAAAAATTAGTATGTTCAACTTCAACTAATTTGATTGTTATAATACCTAGTCTAAGTTTGAGGTAGTGGATCTACTTATTTGTCTGGACTGGTCTGTCTTCCGTTAGAGTTGATAGTCGATAGATGTAGATTGTCCGTGCTGATTACAAATTCACCCTGTGCTGATTATGAACTTGTTCTGTCCATATTTGTGTTGTTTCATTCTTCACTTGTTTAGCTTTTTGCAATTGATTCTCTAGAGAAAGAACTCTGGTTATTGTTGGTATTCCAGGTTGTGAACTGGTGATGACTCCAATGACCATAACCATGATATAACTTGTTTCTTTCATTGTTAACTCCATAAGAAGTTGGTTTCTGTTGTGTTTATATTTTAATTCAACGAATTGAGGTGATTTCTTTATATATGGTTATTATCGTGAAAAGTGTATCGTTGCCAATACTAGTGTTCGCTCCATTATAATATGTTTCATTTTAACTAGGAAGCTAATGAAAGAGTAAGAATATGGTTTAAGTTAAAGAAACTGGAATGATGTGAACTGATAAAATCTAGATATAAGTCAACACTATAGGTACAATAGACCTTTAGCTTTCAAAAAATAGGAAGGAATAGAAATTCCATCAAAATATCTGTGTATGTCTCTTAACTATTTTTTTCCTAGAAATCATATCAGTGGAATCCTACATAGAACTCAACAATTGAATGCACCTGGAAGAAGGTGGCATCTAACTTATATACAAAAAGAACATATCACTGGCAAAGAGAAATAAGCAAACCAAATTTTGTGTTAGATGATGTTTGGCAAAGATGGAAGATGTATTGGGATTCTGATGAGTTTAAGAACAAATCTTATATTGCAACTCAAAATAAATATAGTGATACTGGTGGTCTGGGCACTGGTCCAAGAAAGCATACAGGTGGTTCCAGGTCAACAGTGGAGCATACTATAAAATTAGTAAATTTGGTACTTTAATAGATTATTTTTTTGACTTTATCTTCAATTTTAATGTTGAACTTTTTTTTTTAGGCAACCGAAATGGGCCGTGAACCAAATTCATGGGAGATATTTAAGAAGTTGCACTAAAAAAAAGATGGCAGTTTTATTGATGCCAAGTCGAAGAGCATTAATGTAAGTTTGATAATAAGCTTGATAATAAGATTCTCATTCTTTAGATCTTGAAAGTATGAGATGAATATTTCTCTCATAAAGTAGTGAAGCCGTGTGGATCCAATTTCGATTCACTACACTTCTTGCAATCTTGTACTCTTAAAAATCTGGTTCTGTTGAAATCTTGAAGTCTAGTGAAGCTGCGGGTGGCCTATTTTGATTCACTAGCATTGTTGTTGACGTCTTGTTATTTTTGTTGTGATTTACTTCTTGTGTTTGAACCTTATCCGGTATCAATACCTCTATGGTCCATCTTTTGGTTTCTTCTAGCTTTTCTACTTGAGGAGAGAGACTTTGATAACTGTTGTTGAACTGTGACGCACGAATAATTCATGGAGTTTAACACATTCATCAAATCACAATGCCACTATTTGTTTATGAATTTTCTAATGGATTTTACTTTTGCTATATTCGTGTCATTCTCTTTTTCCCCTTTTTGCTATGTTCCTCCCAGTGCTCTTGAATTTTGCCCAAACCAAAATGTCTAATCAAGAAATACAACACATTGATGGATTTCAGTTTGTTTTCTTTGTTCATCCAGTCTAGTCTTCGAGTTGGTTAACTAATACAATATTTATTATTTCAGCAAGTCACTTTTTGTATTTAAAAAAATAGAAATTGTTGAGCGTAAATAGAGGAACAACAAGCTTTTAGAATAGTCATAGGAAAATAAAAATCAAAGCAAATTCCATACAAAACACTATGACAGATAAATTATAATATATAGATTATGGAATATAGAGATTCTCACTGATAATAGACAACAACTTTATGTAGTTACTGACAGTATAGGTGATATTGGTATATATGTATATTGTTAAAGCTGCATTTACAACAATGAAAATGTACAAGATTCTTACCGCAGATACCATAAAGCACAGATAAATGCTACAAGGATCAGTGATAAACTAGCTAAGTATATGATCCTTTTTCCTATTAGAGCTGTAAAAAGTACTCCTTATACTTATAAAATGATCAGTGATAACTTATTCTACAAGGATCAGTGAGTAATCTACCACTATGCAATTTTAATTTTTTAAAATGGTTAAAAGTGAACATGTTCTATTCTAAATTTAATCCTGCCTTTTGTAAGTTAAAAACACCTGACTTGGTACTCTTCTAAATTTATGTACCTATACATGATAAAACACTTTGTTAGCCTCGTCCTTAAAATACTTCTATAAGGTATCTCATTTCTGTATTCCTAAAATGCTTTTTGTAAAACACCAACATCTTATAAGCTTCAAGAATCAGAAAATTTCACTACGTCCGTCGGCTGAAAAAAACCATACAAATTGGAGGCCTAACTTTGAGTAAAGCAAGTAGTGCTGATTGAAGAATCCATAATCCATCACCACAAATCAATCCATCGGCCATGCTTTGCTGAGAGTGATCTAGAGGACAAAACTATGGCTGTTGAAATGGAAAATAGCCTGATGGCCTCTTCTCTGCAAGTTCTGCCTTCTGCACTCTATAGGAATACTAGTCTAAATGTTTTTTTTTGTTTTGACTACTACCATTTTTTTGTTTTCATACTATTTTTGTTGGCTGATTATTTGTATTTTTTAGGATAAAATGGAGGTTGTCATATCTACTGGTCTTTTGGGATCAACAGATGATTCATCAGAAGATCAAGAGATCAATATAAATCGCATGTACTTCGATGTTGTGGGTGGAGAAAAAAAACAATGTGTGTATGGATTGGGCTCTCAAGCTTCAACCTTGTATAAAGATATGCCATGCAATTTGCCTGTAGTGTACGATCATGTTGCCGAAGAGCGCATCAAAATACTTGAGAAAGAGGTGTCGTATATGAGAGAAAATCAAGAGAGAGTTCTTCAAGAGCGTGTAGAGTTGGAGGTGCAACAACTAGTAGAGAAAGAGGTTTTCCGTTTGAGGCAACAAAGTGATGATCAATTCAAATCTATGAAGGAGCAATGGTTTTGCATGATGAGCGATATGACATTATCTTCACTCTCATTTAGTAATCCTTCTCTCCCTAATAGGGACTCATCTAATGCTTAAGTGTTTAATATTTTGAGACTTTAGTTACTTGAAGTGTCAACTTGAACATTATCACACTTTTTTGGATAGTTATATGCTTTAAATTTTAAACATTGGTAGAATTTTGCTTATTGAAGTTGTGATTTTTCATGTTTTAATTAACTTAAGGCGTTTTTATTATAAATTTTGTATTATGTTATATATATATATATAGTGTGACAGAGAGAGCATAGTATTTTGTAATTGTTATTTATTAAAATTAAAAATTTAAATAAATTTGTGATAGATTTAATTTGTCACAATATACCTAAATCTGTTACTAGTATTGATAAAGAGATTCATATTGTGACTGAATTAGTCTGTCACAAATTATTTGTAACAAAATATATTATCACAATTGTGGTGACTAGGTTTGAAAATTTGTTACGGAAATTATTCTGTCACTATTTTATATTAGAATATTTTGTCACAAATCTGTTATAAATTTGTGATGGAATTTAAGTCAAATTTAAGGATTTATATTGTAACGGACGATCTGTCTCAGTTCCATCACAATAATTTTGTGACGGAACTAAAATCCGTCACAATGATTTTATGACCAAAGGTTCTGAGACGCATGATTTTACGTCACAAATCCATCACAATCAATGATTTATGACAGATTTGTGACTAAAATCTCTATCACAATTTAGCCATTTTCTTGTAGTGTGTGTATATACTTGAAAACAATGATTCCTATGTAAATATAAGTGTTATGATCATTTTCCTAGTGTGAAAAGTGATTTCGAGGTGAAAAATATTCATTGGAAATACTTAGAGTAAAGTTGAGTTAAGAACTTGTGTTATCAATTAAATTTTGGCATTTGATTCTACAAGGTTCAACTTAAAATGTGTATCACTTGTGGAATAAATGGAATTTTTGAGCTGAAGGACCACAAAATTAAAAATAATTGAGCCCCCTTACCAACACCATCGATTTTGCTTAAATTCGATACCCGAATAAAAAGTTGTGACCATTTTAGCGAGGAACCATTGAGGGTGAATGATAAGAGTGTGACAAACCCTCTGTGCTTGTTATTTTTAGTGTGGCAGGCCCCTATTTCCAGAGGCGCTATGTAATACCCCACATGTTTCTAAGCTAGGAAGTGAATAAGATTTCCTACGTATAAAACCTCCTATCCTGTGAGTAGCATTTTAGTGCATGACTTACAATGAATGTCTTAGGGATAGGATAGCCTGCGATGTATTAATCCTGCTCATATGAGTCGCTTAGAGTGATGCAAGCTAAGAGTTTTTGAATCCATCAAGTATTAGTGTTTGGTTTTGATAGGGTCATCTTTGAACAAGAATAACGTTATTGATATGTGACATTTTGGAAGATTTAGACCAATAAAATTGTAGAGAATTTAATTAGCTTTCCAACGATACCAATTTCATCAAAATCCGACACCCGAGCAAGGAGTTATGGCCTTTCAAAGTAGAATGCATCGCCTAACCAATCTCACATGGCCACTGGAAAGCATAGGCTATATAATATGCGGTGCCTATGTAAATATAGGCGATATCATATGCGGCGCCTATGTAAATATAGGCGATATCATATGCGGTGCCTATGTAAATATAGGCGATATCATATGCGGCGCCTATGTATGATTTCATCCACGAAAACACTTAGTTTTTGAGTTATTTTGAGGGTAGTTAAGTCTTTTAACACTCCTTACATGTCCCTAAACTTAACCTCACGAAATTTATAGCTTCTAAACACATTAAAACCCTATTAACATCTCAAAGTTCATTATACAAGAGCACTATAGGAGAAAAACAACTAGGGTTGCACAATCAAGCTTGAAGATCAAATTTTAAGGAAATTGCTCCGTCAATCATCAAGAACCTCCCTTCCAAGGTATGCGTAGTGTTCATCAACAGATTCCTTTCGACCGTGGAGTTCAATAATCCATCTTTAAAATACAAAATCTTGGTTGGTTGTGGTGATATGATCATACCCATGTTGATGCTTGTTTGTTTTGCTATATAATAGTATAGTGACTGTACATCTCATGAAACTTATGTTGTTAGTTGAAAAACATGATCTTTAGGTGAATTGATAGAATGCAAGTATGAAATACACCTATTCCTTAAAGAATGCATGCAAGGTGTTCGATAAAATGCCTGGTATGTTAGAACTTCATATTACATGATTTCATGATATCTAAATAACAAGTTCATGTTAGCCATACACTCCAATATGAATTTCCATGAAAATTATGTGTTGTTATTGTTGTGGTATAAAACATGTATGATAATGGAGATATAAATTATGTACAAAAAATATATCCATGCTTTTTCTATCATGTTTGAAATGTTAAATAAATACATGAAGTATACTATCCCCTGTTTATGATATTGTGAATTGTAGACTCAAATCTTGTGATCAAGTCAAGTTATGTATGCCAGTTGCCTCCTATCAAGTCCTGTGGGTATTCGTACCCGAAAACTATAGCTGTGTGCCTAAATCCATGTCATGTTTTACGATATCTGAACTTAAGCTATGATTCCATAGACTTCTGTCAGTCATATGACTCAGGAAAACCTCATGATCTCAGTCAGTTGTCAGATATTAGTAACATTCCGCCAGTCAATGGAATTCAGTAATATTAAGTCATGTATAGTCATTTATTCATGTCCAGTCCCTCAAGATGGGACTAGAGGTTAGGACCGAGTGAACCCAAGGATGGGAACTCACCCTCTAGTTCAGGGTGTGATTCTTAGTAGTCATCCTTGTGTTCCAGAACTACGTAGCCAGCGTAGGTTGAGACATCTTAACCTATCAGATTAGGGTAAATGAGGTGGTTTAACCTGTCAGTTTAGGGTTCCCACCGTTCTTATTGAGTACCTGCCAGATAAGGGTCACTCACAAGTTGTCCTTACCTGTGGCATGGTATTGACACCCCTCTAGTCGGGGCAGAGATTGGACCCCAGCTTATCCATAACGGCATACATGGGGTATGTTGGTTAAACACTATCTCTCATAGTTTTAGTATCAGTCTCAGTAAAAGAACTCAGGGCATTCTTCAGATTTTTGTATATACAGGACTGTCAGATACAGTCGTTATGTTCTTCAGATTTCAGTATATACATGACTGTCAGATACAGTCGTCTATGTTATCAGCTTGCAGTATCAGTCATGACAATTATCAGTAAATCATGTATTAGCTTACAGGTCTTGCTATCAGACATTCACGGTCCCAGTTTCTATATATGCATGTTTGCACTCCCACGTTCATATTAGTCAGTCAGTGTTGTTCATGCATAAAACCCTTTATGTTCAGCCTACCCTCCTCGTATACTCAGTACTCTAGTTGTGCTGATGCATTTGAGCTATGGTGCTTTCTTTTTATATTACACCATAGGTTCCGTGACACGAGCTCCAGCCCAGCAGTAGCGGTATCATTCCAGTCGCAGAGACACAGTGAGTCCTTATTGATTCGAGGACAATATGATTTGATACACTTATTTATTTCTTTAGTTCAGTGTTACAGAGTTAGTTGGAGACATGTTCCTTCAACTCCTTATTCAGATAGTTTAGAGGCTTACAGATTTATTCTCAGATTTACGTTCAGACTTAGCTTTCAGATTGAGTTGTTTTGGGTATTTTCACCCACATAGACGTTATGATTTTTAGACATGGTTTTATTCAGTTGAACCTTATGGCCTTACAGTTTTACGTATTCCGCATTATTGTGTCATGATTTGCAGTATACAAGTACAGATATCAGTCATGGGTTAGCTTGTGGTCCCTCGGGGTCATGAGCACCGTGTAGTGTTTCGGTTCAGCAAATTGGGGCGTTAGAAACTTGGTATCAAAGCCTAAGGTTCAGTAGAGTCCTAGGAAGTCTGAAATCCGCATTTAGTAGAGTCTTGTACATGGGTGTGTTTCGCGCCACATTTATGTACAGGAGTCTATAAGATGTTTTAAGAACAGTCCCCTTTCTTCAGTACTCATGTCTTGCTAGTGAGCATAATCATAAGTTAAACTCTCAGTCAAATCCATTCTTCTCTTATTTCAGACCATGGCCCTATAGAGAAGAAACCAGCCAGCTCCTCAGCCCGAAGATCCTTTAGGCGAACATATTTCCCATGCGGAGTTTAGAGATGCATTTATCACACTTGCTCAGTCCATGGATGCACAGAATGAATGGCCACCAGTCATTTTGGCCAATCCAGTGGATAATCCCATAGCATCTAGGGTTTGGGACTTCACCCGGATGAACCCTCCATCTTTCCATGGGTCTAAGTATGATGAGGACCCTTAGGAGTTCATTGACCAGGTCTAGAAGGTTATTGACATCATGAGTGTTACATCTATTGAGAGTGCCGAGTTAGCCACCTACCAGTTACAGGATGTTGCTCATGATTGGTACAAACAGTGGAAGTCTGAGAGGTTAGATGATGCAGGCCCTATCGAGTGGGAGGAATTTGTCACAGCCTTCTTAGACAGATTCTTTCCCCAAGAGCTGAGGGAACCCAAAGTTCTTGAGTTCATCAACCTCAGGCAGGGCAATATGAAGGTTAGGGAGTATTCTCTTAGATTTACTCAGCTATCCAGGTATGCTCCTCATGTGGTTAGAGACAATAGGGCTAAGATGAGCAAGTTCGTGTTAGGGGTCAACGCTAGCATGGTAAATGAGTGTAGGTCTGCGATGCTGATCGGTGATATGACCTTATCCAGACTCATGGCCCATGACCAGCAAGTAGAAGAGAAGAAGGTTAAGAATAGGGAGAGGCAGAACAAGAGAGCAAGGTCAGGTAACTTCAACTTTGCTCACCCCAAGTCAGATAGAGGAAACCGTTCACAGTTTCACTCCAAGTCAGCCATTCCATCCCCTTCCTCTGCCAGCGCTCCAGTGCCGAAGTTCAGAGACGGCAACAAAGACAAAGAGCCAGGATCTAAATCTCAGGGCAGTGTTAGCAGTTCCCAAACGAATCCCCTTTGTCAGACTCGTGGTAAGTACCACAAGGGCATTTGCAGAGCCAGTAGTAATGTCTTTTTTGGTTGTCGCAAGCCAGGCCACAGGATTAGGGAGTGTTTGCAGTCAAGTCTTCAGTGTCAGCAAAATCATTCTGCAGATCAGTCCGGTCGCCGGAACCAGCAAGGTGCCGTTTCCAGTGCTACCAGTGGGCAACGCCCAAACAGACTCTATGCTCTTCAGTCCCAGCAGGATCAGGAAAATTCTCCTGATGTCGTGACTGGTACTTTACAGATTTTCCATGTTCATGTTTATGCTTTGCTAGACCCAGGTGCATCCTTGTCTTTTGTTACTCCATACATAGCAGGCAATTTCAGAATCAGTCCTGAAATTCTAGCAGAGCCCTTTTCAGTCTCTACCCCAGTGGGTAAAACCATCATAGCCTGACGGGTATACAGGAACTGCCCGGTTATGATATCTCAGAAATCTACATCTGTAAATTTAGTTGAGTTAGAGATGACTGATTTTGATGTCATTTTCGGCATGGATTGGCTTCATTCCTGCCATGCCACAGTTGACTGCAGAAACAGGATAGTTCAGTTTCAAATCCCGAATAAGCCTATCCTAGAGTGGAAGGGTAGCATTTCAGAGTTCAGGGGTCAACTTATTTACTACCTTCGGGCAAGGAAAATAATTTCTAAGGGGTGTGTGTATCATCTCGTGCATGTTAAAGATTCCATTTCTGAATCTCCCAGTCTTGAAACAATCCCAGTTGTTAATGGATACTCAAATGTCTTTCCCGAAGATCTTTCAGGCATTCCACCCGAAAGGGAAATAGACTTCGATATAGAACTTCTTCCGAATACTCAACCTATTTCTATTCCGCCATACAGAATGGAACCAGCAGAACTCAAGGGACTAAAATATCAGCTGAAGGATCTCTTCGATAAGGGATTCATTAGACCCAGCATTTCCCTATGGGGTGCGCCAGTATTATTCGTGTGCAAGAAAGATAGTTCTCTCAGGTTATGTATTGATTACCGTCAACTCAACAAGGTCACGGTCAAGAACAGATATCCTCTTTCCATGATTGATGATCTATTCGACCAACTTCAGGGTGCCAATTGCTTTTCCAAGATAGACCTCAGATCAGGCTATCATCAGCTTAGAGTTAGAGAATATGACATTCCAAAGACATCTTTCCATACTCGGTATGGTCACTTCGTATTTTTAGTCATGTCATTTGGTCTTACCAATGCCCCTACAACTTTTATGGATTTGATGAACCGTGTCTTTAAGAAGTACTTGGACATGATTGTCATAGTCTTTATAGATGATATTCTGGTCAATTCTCGCACAGAGCGTGATCATGTAGACCATCTCAGGATTGTTCTTCAGACTCTCAAGGATCACCAGTTATTCGCTAAGTTTAGCAAGTGCGAATTTTGGCTAATATTAGTAGCATTCCTTGGCCATATTATTTTCGGTGATGGCATTAGAGTAGATCCTCAGAAAATTAAGGCAGTAAGAAACTGGGCCATACTCGTATCTCCATCAGATATCAGGAGTTTCTTGGGTTTGGATGGCTATTACAGATGGTTTGTCGAGGGATTTTCTTCTATTGCATCTCCCATGTGCAGATTGACTCAGAATAAGATTAAGTTTTAGTGGTCAGATTCATGCGAGAAGAGCTTTCAAGAGTTGAAGACTCGACTCACCTCAGCTCCAGTATTAGCTCTTCCAGATGGTTCAGACGGTTTTGTAGTCTATTGTGATGCATCCAGAGTGGGTTTAGGTTGTGTCCTCATGCAGCATGGTAAGGTCATAGCCTACGCCTCCAGACAGTTAAAGCCACATGAGAATAATTATCCTACTCATGATCTTGAGTTAGCAGCGATAGTTTTTGCCTTGAAGATTTGGAGGCATTATCTCTATGGAGTTCATGTACATGTCTTCACAAACTATAAAATCCTCCAATATGTCTTTTCCCAGAAATATCTCAATCTTCATCAGAGAAGGTGGTTAGAGATCTTGAAGGATTACGACATGAGTGTTGTTTATTATCCGGGCAAGGCCAATGTTATGGCCGATGCTATCAGTAGACTCTCCATGGGTAGTATTTCTCACATTGAGGGTAGCAAGAAAAAAGATGGCTCAGGAGATCCATCAGCTTTCTAGACTAGGCATTCGCTTAGTCGATTCTTCAGAGGGTGGTGTATGTGTTCAAAGTAGTTCAGAGTCATCTCTAGTTTCTGAGGTGAAAGAGAAGCAAGACAGGGATCCTAGCCTTATTAATCTCAAAGAGTCAGTTCAGAATCAGAAAGTTGAGGTTTTCTCCCAAGGGGCAGATGGTGTTCTTCGTTGTCAGGGTCTTCTATATGTTCCAGGTGTAGATGAATTGTCTCAGAGAATTCTTGCAGAAGCGCATGGTGCGCGATACTCTATTCATCCAAGGGCCAATAAGATGTACCACGACATGCGGGAGATCTATTGGTGGAGTAGGATAAAGAGAGATATTGCAGAGTTTGTGGCTAAGTGCTCTACATGTCAGTAGGTTAAGATAGAGCATCAAAAACCTAGTGGTTCCATACAAGGGTTCACCATCCCTACTTGGAAGTGGGAAGAAGTGAACATGGACTTCGTGACAGGTCTGCCTAGAACTCGTAATCAGCATGATTCAGTCTGGGTCATTATAGATAGAATGACCAAGTCATCTCATTTCCTTCCTCTTCGTACTTCTTATTCTACCGAGGATTATGCCAAACTCTATATCAGGGAGTTAGTCAGGTTACACGGTGTTCCACTATCTATCATCTCAGATAGAGGTACCCAATTTACCTCTCACTTTTGGAAAGCATTCCAAAAGGGTCTCGGTACCGAAGTCCATCTCAGCACAATGTTTCATCCTCAGACAGATGGTCAGGAAGAGAGGACCATTCAGACTCTTGAATATATACTTAGGGCGTGTGCAATTGAGTTCAAGGGAAGTTGGGATAACCACTTGCCTTTGATTGTGTTTGCATACAATAATAGCTATCATTCTAATATTCAGATGGATCCATAATAAGCTCTCTATGGTAGGAGATGTAGATGTCCGATTGGTTGGTTCGAAGTTAGTGAGGCTTCAGTCATAGGTACTGACTTAGTATTCGACCCCTTAGAGAAAGTTCAGTTGATCAAAAAGAGACTCTGGGTTGCTCAGACACGACAGAAGTCCTATACAGATGTTCGTAGAAAGGATCTCGAGTTCGAGGTCAATGACTATGTCTATCTTAAGATCTCTCCCATGAAGGGAGTGAAGAGGTTTGGAAAGAAAGGGAAACTCAGTCCTCGGTATGTCGGTCCCTTCAGAATTCTTTGTCGCTTTGGCAAGATAGCTTATAAGCTTGAGTTGCCTTCAAATCTATCCTCAGTCCATTCCGTCTTCCATGTCTCTTTGCTCAAGAATTACATAGGTGACCCAGCAGTTGTTGTCCCTATTTAGAGCATCGACATTTAAAACAGCCTCTCTTATGAAGAGATTTTAGTCGAAATCTTAGATTATCAGACTCGTAGATTGAGTAACAAAGAAGTACCTCTAGTCAAGGTTCTTTGGCAAAATCAGTCTCATGAGGGAGCTACTTGGGAAGCAGAAGCAGATATGCGTAACAAGTATCCTCACCTCTTCCCCGCCAATTCAAATCATGCTCAAGGTAACAGTTCTCCTTGAGCTTATTCAGTTTCATGTTTATGTTTCCAGTATAAACTTGGTACCTATTAACAGTTGCATACTCAGTCATGCATTCATGTATCAGTTGTCCATGCATCAGATATGCACGAGTTTAGTATGTTTAGCATGTCAGTCATGAGATAAAGTTCAAGTTCTTCATGTTCAGTTCAGGTTTTGTTGTCTTGTATCCCTTCTCATTAAATTCTCATTCGAGGACGAATGTTCCCAAGGGGGAGATATTGAAATACCCTGTATGTTTCTAAGATAAGAAGTGAATAAGTTTTCCTACGTATGAAACCTCCAATCCTGTGAGTAGTATTTTAGTGCATGAATTACAATGAATATCCTAGGGATAGGACAGCTTGCGATGTCTTAAGAATGCTTATATAAGTCGCTTAGAGTGATGCAAGCTAAGAGTTTTTGAATTCATCAACTCTTAGTGTTCGATTTTGCAAGGGTCATGTTTGAACAAGAATAACGTGATTGATATGTGATATTTTGGAAGATTTAGACCCACCCAATTGTAGAGAATCGAATTAGCTTTCCAACGATACCAATTTCATCAAAATCTGACACCCGAGCAAGGAGTTATGGCCTTTCAAAGTAGAATACATCGCCTAACCAATCGCACATGGCCACTGGAAAGCATAGGAGATATCATATGTGGTGCCTATGTAAATATAGGCAATATTATATGCGGCGCCTATGTAAATATAGGCGATATCATATGTGGCGCCTACGTATGATTTCAGCCACGAAAACACTTAGTTTTTGAGTTATTTTGAGGGTAGTTAAGTCTTTTAACACTCCTTACATGTCCCTAAACTTAACCTCACGAAATTTATAGCTTACAAACACATTACAACCCTATTAACATCTCAAAGTTCATTATACAAGACCATAGGAGAAAAACAACTAGGGTTGCACAATTAAGATTGAAGATCAAATTTCAAGAAAATTCCTCCGTCAATCATCAAGAACCTCCCTTCCAAGGTATGCGTAGTGTTCATCCACAGATTCCTTTCGTACGTGGAGTTCAAGAATCAATCTTTAAAATACAAAAGCTTGGTTGGTTGTGGTGATATGATCATACCATGTTGATGCTTGTTTGTTTTGCTATATAATAGTATCGTGACTGTACATCTCATGAAACTTATGTTGTTAGTTGAAAAACATGATCTTTAGGTGAATTGATAGAATGCAAGTATGAAATCCACCTATGCCTTAAAGAATTCATGAAAGGTGTTCAATAAAATGCCTAGTATGTTAGAACTTCATATTTACATGATTTCATGATATCTAAATAACAAGTTCATGTTAGCCATACACTCCAATATAAATTTCCATGCAAATTATGTGTTATTATTGTTGTGGTATAAAGTATGTATGATAATGTTGATATAAATTATGTACACAATATATCCATGCTTTTCCTATCATGTTTGAAATGTTAAATAAATACATGAAGTATACTATCCCCTACTTATGATATTGTAAATTGTGGACTCAAATCTTGTGATCAAGTCATGTCATGTGTGTCAGTTTCCTCCTATCGAGTCCTAGGGGTATTCGTACCCAAAAACTATAGTTGTGTTCCTAATCCATGTCATGTTTCACGATATCCAAACTCAAGCTATGATTCCATAGACTTCAGTCAATCATGTGACTCAGGAAAACCTCATGATCTCAGTCAGTTGTCAGATATCAGTAACATTCCGCTAGTTAATAGAATTCAGTAAGATTAAGTCATGTATAGTCAGTTATTCATGTCCAGTCCCTCCAGATGGGAGTAGAGGTTAACACCGAGTGAACCCAAGGATGGGAACTCACCTGCCAGTTCAGGGTGTGATTCTTAGTAGTAATCCTTGTGTTCCAGAACTACATAGCCAGCATAGGTTGAGACATCTTAACCTATCAGATTAGGGTTGATGAGGTGCTTTAACCTATCAGTTTAGGGTTCCCACCGTTCTCATTGTGTACCTGCAAGATAAGGGTTACTCACAAGCTATCCTTACCCATGTCACGGTATTGACACCCCTCCAGTAGGGGCAGAGATTTGACCCCATCTTATCCATAATGGCATACATGGGGCATGTCGGTTAAACACTACCTCCCATAATTTCAGTATCTGTCTTAGTAAAAGAACTCAGGGCGTTCTTCAGATTTCAGTATATACTGGACTATCAGATACAATCGTTATGTTCTTCAGATTTTAGTATATACAAGATTGTCAGATATAGTCATCCATGTTATCATCTTGTAGTATCAGTAATGATAGTTATCAGTAAACCATGTATTAGCTTACAGGTCTTTCTATCACACATTCACGGTCCCAGTTTGTATATATGCATGTTTGCACTCCTACGTTCATATTAGTCAGTCAGTGTTGTTCATGCATGAAACCCTTTATGTTCAGCCTACCTTCCACGTATACTCAGTACTTCAGTTGTACTGATGCATTTACGCTATGGTGATTTCTTTTCATGTTACACTATAGGTTCCGAGACACGAGCTCCAGCCCAGCAGTAGCGGTAGCATTCCAATCGTAGAGACACAGTGAGTCCTCATTGATTCGAGGACAATATGATTTGATACATTTATTTATTTCTTTAGTTCAGTGTTACAGAGTTAGTTGGAGACATGTTCCTTCAACTCCTTATTCAAATAGTTTAGAGGCTTTCATATTTATGCTCAGATTGAGTTGTTTTGGGTATTTTCACCCATATGGACGTTATGATTTTCAGACATGGTTTTATTCAGTTGAACCTTATGGACTTACAGTTTTATGTATTATGCATTATTTTTTCATGATTTGCAGTATACAAGTACAAATATCACTCATAGGTTAGCTTGTGGTCCCTCGGGGTCATGAGCACCGTGTAGCATTCCGGTTCAGCAAATTGGAGTGTTACACGCTAAAACCCACATTTCTCTTTAGTACTTTGAGAGAATCTAGTCATTTATATTCAAAATCATCCTATATCTAATACCAATGTGATTTTATCATCCATAACACCAAATACGAAATTCCTCTCCTCTAAAATTCTCAAGAACACAAAATAAAGGTTTTTCTAAAAAAATTCAACTACCAAGTCTTCATATTCAAGTTTCTACTCAATGTTTTCTCACCAATTCCATCGCAATGGGTATGGAAAATGAATTCAAGTGTTCATATCAATTCCAAGCTAGGATTTAAGCTTCAAATTTAAGGATTCAAGCTTTAATATAAATTCCTTCCATCAAAAAGGAAAGTATATCTTCCCTTACACTTATTTTCTTAAAAGTATATGTTTAATTGTTACTCATGTGAATTTAATTATTGGTTTTGAAATTGGGTGGAGGGCTTTTGGATTTTATTGGTTGGATTTCTTTTTCCTTGGTTTTTATGGATTATTCATGCTTTTAATGGTTGGTTTTTGAACTAATTGGGTGCATGGGCATGGTGAATTGGAATGGGGGTCATGGAATTCCCCCAAATTGGTGATTTTCTTTTGGATTTGATTTTAGAAAATTGAGTTTCCCTCAACCCACTCGAATAATTGGCTTTGAAATATGGATATTCTCATGATTTAGCTTACTCCCCTAAACTATTTCATTACAAAAATGGTTAAATAGATAAAAATTGTTTTGGAAGGCCTTGCTGGTAATGAGTTGAATTAATTATAACTACGGGGGTCGAGGCATTTCCCCAAGCTAATTTTTATAAACTGTAAGGTTTGAGACATTCCTCTAAATTTGACTTGATAAATCACAGGGGTTGGAGCATTTCCCCAAGTTAATAAATAATTGAAATGACATAATATTATTAGCATGCAAACGTAATTTGTTTGCCGATACCAATGGTAAATGTCGTAATGGGTGATTCTTGTTTAATGAATAAAAATGTTAAAATATTTTAAGTGGGCTTAAAGGGGGTTATGTAGCTTACCGTGAAGGTGGAGGTCATGAGAGACCGATACTGGATACCCACGTTTGACAGCGTGGGGGTTGCTCTTAATGACTGTGTGCATGTGCCAGACTTTATATATATTTGTATCTTGGATTGACATGGGGTCGAGATAATTCTCGAGACTTTATCGATACCTCTAGATCGAGCATGCACTAGGGACCTTTTGGTAGGGGAGCCGAACCCTGTAAGAACTTTCAAAATCCTAAGCTTAATTCAGTCCGTTAAAGCTTCTTAAGAGGACCCAGACATAGAAAATTTTAGCTAAGTATTCATACTTAGAGTTATTTTAGCCTTCATAGTTTGCGATTTTATTTTGAAACCCTTACGAATATTAAATGTCGATCTTTAAGTTGCTTCATGATCAGGAATGTCAATAGGTGTTCTAGGACGAGTTTTGGATTTTTTGAACATCGTTAGAAGCACGTTTGGGAGTCCAAACCAGTGTATCGATGTGATCTCAACGCGCTGCATCACCTATTAAGTTGATTAATATTTCCCCCTAGCTCCCAGTACAATTTCCAGTAAACCGACATGGACTCGACGCGACGCGTCGGCCATAGCGTCGATTCCTTCGATGCGGCGCGTTGGTCTGTGCATCGCTAGGACAATTTTCAATCATTAAAAAGCCGCATCCCCAAGGGTATTTGGGTCTTTTTCCCACGTCTATCACCCCCCAAAATACAATATTTAGCCACTTTAGAGGCAAAATCCATTCACTATTCTCAAAATTACAAAAGAAATAAAACCCTAGAGCTTCTAATTCAAGGTTCAAGATTCAAGAACTCACCATCAACCTTAGTCAATTTAAGTACCAAGGTATGTGAAGTGTTCATCCAAAGGTTCCTTCCACCCTTGGAGTCCAAGAAAATTTTTTAAACTTCAAGTAGATTGATTTTATGATTCCCATGATTGGATTTAAGTGTATTCCTGATTACAATGTTAATTGGGTTTCTAATCTATGGTTTATTACAATATTCATATGGAATTGATTATCATGTGTGTAGTATCATGTAAATTCATGTTAAAGCCATTGAATTTGTGAATTTTGAAACTGATGTTATGATGCCTACATGTTTTTAGCATCATGTGCATATTAGTGCTCCACAAGTGTTTGTTAAAATGCTCATGTGAACTAAATGGGGAAAAATCATGTCATGCTACTATATGTGTAAACTTATGCCTTACAAGTGTTCGATAAAATGTCCCTATGGATGAGTTATGAACATGTGCACAGTGTTATGCTTTTCAAGTTTACTCCATTCTTTACTTTTCATGCTATCGAGTCCTTGGGGTATTTCAAAACCCAAGAATTTAGCTGTTTACCTAGATCTATAGTAATTACAGAATAGTCTTAGTAGTTTTACGAACAGTAGAACTCAGTAATCAGTCTCAGTCCAGTATTCAGTGAACTCAGTCAGTTAACCAGATTCAGTAGTATTCCATTAGTTAGCGAAACCAAGTGAATTCAGTTTAGTTTAGTTTGACAGTACGATCAATAACAGTTTAGTCAAGCCTAGTATGGACTAGAAATCAGTTCTGTGTCTATTTACTTGGGAGTACGATTTAGCACCGAGCAAACCCAAGGATAGGGGCATTCTTTCCACTATAGGGTTTGATCCTTAGTAGCAATCTCTTCATTACAGAACTACGTAGCTAGCGTAGGTTGAGATATATTCCTTCCAGACTAGGGTTGATACATCTCGTATGAGTTTTTCCTGCCAGTGAGGGTTAACGAAAGAGATTTCTATCAGAGAGGGTTGACTTATAACTTGTCTTTACCCATGGCATGATACTGATACCCTTCCAACTGGGGTTGCAGGTTAGACCCCACTCCATTTAGAGAGGAGCATGTCGGTTAGATATTACCTCTCATAGTTTTAGTTTTAGTTTTAGTCTCAGTATAGAACTCAGTTTAGTTCTACAGAATCAAACTATCAGATTAAGTTACCCAGCTCCGTATAGAACTCAGTTTAGCTCTACAGAATTAGGTATGTTAGAAAAAGTCACCAAGTTATCAATTAGGACTAATAGAAATAGTCACTCAGTTTTTAGTATTAGAGTATTAGTAAACTCAGATATCAGTTAATCAGTATTCAATACTTAGTACCCAACATTGACATGATCTCAGTTATAGTTTATGTATTCATGCATGTACTCTCATTCAGTTATGTTTACGTTATTCAATCAGTTATTTTTCATGCATATGAACCTATGCATATCACCCTACCTCACTTAGCATACCAGTGCTTTCAAAGTACTGACGCATACTTTTCTTTTGCACTATGATGTCTTATATCATACGTTCAAATGCACAGGCTCCTGATCGTACTTAGCAGCCCAGCCAATCAGCAACAGACTTAGTGGTGAGTCCTCATAGTTCGAGGATAGAGTATTATTTCAGTATTTAAGTACAGCTTTCAGCAGTCGGGGTTAGTTTGGGGATTTTCCCATCAACTCCATAACTCAGACAGTTTGAGGCTTCCAGACTAGAGTATTTCAGATAGATATTTCAGTATTTAGTTTTCCATATTCAGTATTTGTTTTCAGTTATGAACCTTATGGCAATTTCAACCTACCTTCCGCATTTATTTCAGTAATTTCAGTATTGTAGTGTTATTATTATTCAGTGCTTACAACAGGTACTAGTCAGGGGTTAGCTGGTGGTCCTTTGGGGTTTTTAGCACCGTGTAGCATCTGGGGTAAAGACTCAGGGAGTTAAAAACTTAGTATCAGAGTTTAAGGTTCAACAGAGTCCTAGGAAGTCTTAAAGCTACGCCTAGTAGAGTCGTGTGCATGGATGTGTAGCGTGCCACACTTATGTACAGGGGGAAATTAGATGTCATAGAAAAAGCTTCCCTACTTTCATTATTCATGTCATACGAGTGAGCATGAGCTCCAGATAAACTCTCAGTCTAATCTTTTTCCTTTCTTCTTACAAAATATGCCTCCAAAAAGGACTAAGGGAAGAGGAACGAGAGACTAGCCAGTACCTCAGCCCATTCTGCTAGATCCTCTGGATGAGAATGTATGCCATGCGGAATTCAAAGCAGCTTTCACCACCCTAGTTCATTCGGTGGTATCCCATAATAAATGTCCAACTGCCATTGTGGCCAACCCAGTTGCCAATACTACTGCAGCCAAGATTAGGGACTTCACCGAACCCTCCCTCTTTTATCGGGTCAAAGTTAGATGAGGACCCATAGGAATTTATTTATTAGGTGAAGAAGGTTACAAATATTATTGGGGTGACGTCTAGTGAGAGTGTTGAGTTGGACACATATCAGTTACAAGATGTGGATCACTTGTGGTACAAATAGTGGAAAGTAGAGAGGGTCGCAGATGTAGGGCCCATAGAATGAGAGGATTTTCCTATTGCTTTTCTGGATAAGTTCTTCCCACTAGAGTTGAGGGAAGATAAAATTTTAGAGTTTATTAATCTGATGCAAGGCAACATGATAGTACTAGAGTATTCTTTTAAGTTTACTCAGTTAGCTAGATATGCCCGTCATGTGGTAGAAGATAGAAGATCTAAGATGAGTAAGTTTGTATCTGGTGTGTCCAATAGTGTGGTCAAAGAGTGTAGGATTGCAATGTTGATTAAGGAGATGGATAATCTAAGCTTATGGTCCACGCTCAGCAAATAGAGGAATCTAAGAATAAAGAGAATGAGAGGGAGAATAAGAGAGCTAGAATAGGTAGTTTTAACTTCACTCAGCCTAAGTTAGAGGGTGGGAATCATTCTCAGCTCCACCCAAAATCTTCAATTCCATCTCCATCCTTGGTAGTGCTCCAGTTTCGAAATTCATAGATGACAATAGAAATAGGGATCCAAGCCCTAAACCCTATGTTAGTGTTAATAGTGCCCGAACAAATCCTCTCTGCTAGAAGTGTGGTATAAACCATCAGGGTATCTACAGAGCTAGCAGTGACGTATGTTTAGAATGTGGCAAGCCAGGACACAGGGTCAGACAGTGTCCTTAGGTGGGTTCGCAGAGTCAGTACAATCACCATTCAGCTTAATCTGGTCACTCAAATCAGCAGGGTGCCAATTCCAGCGCCACCAGTGGGCAATGCCCAAACTGACTCTATGCACTTCAGTCCTGACAGGATTAAGAGAGTTCTCCTGATGTGGTCACTGGTATGATACAAGTTTATCCTTTCTATGTTTATGCTTTTCTAGATCGAGGAGCTTCTTTGTACTTTGTAACTCCTTATATAGTTGTTGACTTTGGAGTCAGTCCTGAAATTCTAACAGAGCCTTTCTCAGTTTCTACCCGGTCGGTAAATCTATCATAGACTGATGGTTATACAGGAACTGTCCAATTATTGTATCTCAGAAAGTCACTTTAGCAGACTTAGTAAAATTAGAGATGACAGATTTTGATGTCATTCTTAGCATGGATTGGATTCATTTATGCTATGCCTCAGTTGGCTGTAGAAATAGAATTGTCCAATTTTAGTTTCTGAATGAACCTGTCCTAGGATGGAGGGGTAGTACCTCAACACTTACGGGTCAACTTGTTTCTTACCTAAGGGTGATAAAAATGATATCTAAGGGATATGTCTATCATCTCGTTTAAGTTAAGGATTCCAGTTTTGATACTCCCAGTCTTGAGTCAGTTCCAGTAGCATGTGAATTTCTGGATGTGTTTCTTGAATATCTTCTCGGAGATTTTCCCGAGAGGGAAATTGACATTAGAATAAACCTTCTTCCAGATACTCAGCCCATATCTATTCTATTATACAGAATAGCTCCAGCAGAACTCAAAGAATTAAAAGAACAGTTGAAAGATCTCCTAAATAAGGGATTCATCAGACCAAGCATATCCTCGAGGGGTGCGCCATCCTATTTGTGTGCAAGAAAGATAGTTCTCTCAGAATCTGTATTAACTACCATCAGCTAAATAAGTTCATGATTAAGAACAAGTATCCACTTCCCAGAATCAATGACTTGTTTGACCAACTTCGGGGTGTCAGTTACTTTTCTAAGATAAACCTCAGATCAGGTTATCATCAGCTCAGAGTCAAAGAATGTGACATTATATAAATATCTTTCAGAACTCGATATGGTCACTTCGAATTCCTAGTCATGCCCTTTGGTATTACCAATGACCCAGGAACTTTCATGGACTTGATGAACCGTGTGTTTAAGAAGTACTTGGACATGTTCATCATAGTCTTCATAGATGACATAACTGTTTACTCCTATAGTGAACATTATCATGCAGACCATCTCAGAATAGTGTTATAGACTCTTAGAAACCATCAACTAGTTGCCAAATTCAGTAAGTGCAAATTTTGGCTAAGGTCAGTAGCTTTGCTTGGCTATATCATTTTCATTGATGGAATTAGAGTTGATCCCCAAAAGACCAAAGTAGTGAGAAACTAGCCCAGACCTATCTCTCCATCAGATATCAGGAGTTTTTTAGGCTTGGCTGGATATTACCGATAGTTTGTTAAGGGGTTTTTGTCTATTGCATTTCGCATGTCCAGATTGACTCAGAAAAATGTCAATTTCCAGTGGTTAGATTCTTGTGAGAAGAGTTTTCAGAAGTTAAAGACTTGACTCACTACAGCTCTAGTTTTGACTATACCAGATGGTTCAGACGGGTTTGTGGTATATTTTGATGCCTTCAGTGTTGTTTTGGGGTGTGTTTTGATACAGAGAGGTAAGGTCAAAGCCTATGCCTCTAGACAGCTTAAGACCCATGATAAAAACTACCCCACCCATGATCTTGAGTTAGCAGCTATAGTATTTGCGTGAAATATTTAGAGTCACTATTTGTATGGGGTACATGTTTATATGTTCACAGACCATAAGAGCCTATAGTATGTGTTCTCTCAGAAAGACCTAAACCTCCATCAGAGATTATGGTTAGAGTTGTTAAAAGACTACGACATGAGTGTTATATATCATTCGGGAAAGGTCAATGTAGTGGTTGATGTTCTCAGTAGGATGTCTAATGGTAGTGTTGCTCACGTGGATGAGGATAAGAATAAGTTAGCTCAGGAAGTTCATCAACTATTCCGTCTAGGTATCCACTTAGTTTATTCAACAGAAGGTAGTGTATGGGTGTAGAGTAGTTCAGAATCATCTCTGGTTTCCGAGGTGAAGAAAAAGAAGGACAGAGATCCCAGATTAGTTGATTTGAAAGAGTTAGTCAAAGATCAGAGAGTGAAGGTTTTCTCCTAAGGGAGAGATGGTGTATTGCGTTGCCAGGGTCGGCTATGTCTGATAGGTTTAGATGACTTGAGGCAGCGGATTCTTGTAGAAGCGAATGGTGAGCACTACTCTATTCATCCAGGGGCCACTAAGATGTACCGTGACTTACAGGAAGTCTATTGGTGGAGTGGGATAAAGAGAGATATTGCAGAGTTTATAGCTAAATACTCACCATGTTAGCAAGTTAATATTAAACATCAGATGCCTAGTGGGTCTATGGAGGAGTTTAGTATTCCCACATGGAAAATAGAAGAAGTGAACATGGACTTTGTGATAGGTTTTCCTCATACTTGTTATTAGTATGATTCTATATGGGTTATCGTAGATAGGATGACCAAGTCAGCTCATTTCTTACCAGTCCATACCTTTTATTCAGCCAAGGATTATGTCGTGTTCTATATTAGAGAGTTGGTTAGATTGCACGGAGTTCTGTTATCCATCATCTCTGATAGAGGTACCTAGTTTACCTCTTATTTCTAGAATGCCTTCCAAAAGGGTCTTGGTACCCAAGTTCACCTCAGTACAACCTTCCATCCTAAGATAGATGGTCAAGCAAAAAAGACCATTAAGACATTGGAAGATATGCTAAGAGCGTGTGCCATTGACTCTAAAGGTAGTTGGGATGACCACTTGACCTTGATTGAGTTCGCATATAACAACAACTATCATTACAGCGATGGATCCATTTGAGGAGCTCTATAGGAGGAGATATAGATATCCCATTGGTTGGTTTGAAGTGGGTAAGGCCACAATTGTAGGGCCTGACTTGGTATTTGATACCTTAGAAATAGTTTAGTTGATCAAGGAAAGGCTCAATACAGCTCAGAGCCTATGTATAACGTGTCCTGACGTGCGTAGAAAAGATCTTGAGTTTGATATTTATGACTATGTCTATTTGAAAATCTCTCCTATGAAAGGAGTAAAGAAGTTTGGCAAGAAGGGGAAGCTCAGTCCTTGATATGTCGGTTCTTACCGAATTCTCAATCGTTTCTGAAAGGTAGTTTACGAGCTTGATTTGCCTTCAAATTTAGCTTCAGTGCACCCAGTGATTCATGTATTTTTGTTAAAGAAATGCATAGTAGACCCAACAGTCCTAGTCCCTATAGAGGGTATAGATGTTCAGAACAGCCTCTCTTATGAGGAAATTTTAACCGAAATCCTTGATTATCAGATTCACATACTGAGGAACAAAGAAATTCCACTAGTCAAAGTTCTTTGGTAGAATCAGTCCATTGAGAGAGATACTTAGGAAGTAGAAGCAGATATGTTGACCAAGTACCCTCACCTTTTCTCCGCAAACTCAGACTCAGCTCAAGGTAACACTTTTCCTTAAATTACTCGATTTCATGTTCAGATGTAGTTACCAACTTGGTATCAAGTAATTTTGCATAGTCAGTCATGCATTTATGAATCAGTTCAGTCATGTACTCATGTATCAGATACGCATGTTCAGTATACAAACTCAACTTATCAGTAATATTAATTACGAAATCATGCCTTAATTATGCATGTTCAGTATGATAATTCAGTATATCAATAGTCTCAACCATGAAATCATGCTTCAGTTGTATATGTACAGTATATACTTTCAGTCTATCAGTTCTCCCATCTTAGTCAGTCTTATTTGAGGATGAATATTCCCAAGGGGGAGATATTATAAGACCCCGCAACATCCTAAGCTTAATTCAGTCCTTTAAAGATCGTTAAGGAGTCCCAGACATAGAAAGTTTTAGCTAAATATTCATACTTAGAGTTATTTTAGCCTTCATAGTTGGAAATCTTATTTTGTAACCCTTACGACCATGAAATGATGATCTTTAAGTTTCATCATGACCAGGAATATCATTAGGTGTTCTCGGATGAGTTTTAGATTTTTTAAACATCGTTTGAAGTACGTTTGGGAGTCCAAACCAGTGTATCGACATGATCTCGATGTTCTGCATCGCCTATCGCATCGATGAATATTTTCCCCAGCTCCTATTGAAATTTCCAGTGAACTCACGCAGACTTGATGTGGCGTGGCGTCCATAACGTCGATCCCGTCAATGCGGTGCATCAGTCTGCACGTCGCTAGCCCAGTTTTAAGTCATTAAAAAGTTGTGTCCATATGGGTATTCAGGTCATTTTCCCACATCTATCAGCCCCCAAAATACGAGATTTAGCCACTTTAGAGGCAAAATCCATTCACTATTCTCAAAATTACTCAAGAAACAAAACCCTAGGGCTTCTAATTCAAGGTTCAAGATTCAAGAACTCACCATCAACCTTAGTTTATTTAAGTACCAATGTATGTGAAGTGTTCATCCAAGGGTTCCTTCCGCCCATGGAGTCCAAGAAACTCTTTTAAACTTCAAGTAGATTAATTTCATGATTTCTATTATTGTATTTAAGTTTATTCATGATTACAATATTAATTGGGTTTCTAATCCATGGTTTATTACAATATTCATGAGGAATTGATTATGATATGTGTAGTATCATGTGAATTCATGTTAAAGCCATTGAATTTGTGAATTTTGGAATTGATGTTATGATGCCTACATGTTGTTTAGTATCGTGTGCATATTGGTGCTCCCCAAGTGTTTGTTAAAATGCTCATGTGAACTAAATGGGTAAAAATTATGTCATGCTAGTATATGTGTAAACTTATGCCTTACAAGTGTTTGATAAAATGTTCCTATTGATGAGTTATGAATAAGTGCACAATGTAATGCTTTTCAAGTTTACTCTATGCATTACTTTTCATACTATCGAGTCCTAGGGGTATTTCAATACCCAAAAATTTATCTATTTACATAGAGCAACAATAGTTACAGAACAGTCTCAGTAGTGTTACACACAGTAGTACTCAGTAATCAGTCATAGACTCAGTTCAGTATTCAGTATAGAATTTAGTGAACTTAGTCAGTTAACTAGATTCAGTAGTATTCCATCAGTTAGTGAAACCCAGTGACTTTAGTTTAGTTTAGTTAGATAGTACGATCAATAATAGTTCAGTCAAGCATAGTCTGACTAGAAATCAGTTTAGCATCTATTCAGTTGGGAGTAGGATTAAGCACCGAGCGAACCTAGGGATGGGGGCATTACTGTCAGTATAGGGTTTGATCTTTAGTAGCAATCCCTGTGTTAATGAACAACTTAGCTTGCGTAGGTTGAGATATATTCCTGCCAGACTAGGGTTGATACATCTCGTATGAGTTTTTTCTGCTAGCGAGGGTTGACGAAAGAGCTACCTATTAGAGAGGGTTAACTCACAGCTTGCCTTTAACTGTGGCATAGTACTAACACCCTTCCAACTGGGGATATAGGTTGGACCCAAATCCATTTAGAGAAGGGCATGTCAGTTAGATGATTACCTCCCACAGTTTCAGTTTCAGTTTCAATCTTAGTATAGAACTCAGTTCAGTTCTTCAAAATCAGGACTATTAGATACAGTCACCCAACTCAGTATAGAACTCAGTTTTATTCTATAGAATCAAGAAAGTTAGAAATTGTCACCCAGTTATCAATCAGGAATGTCAAAAATAGTCACTCAGTTTTTCGTATTACAGTATTAGTAACTTAGATATCAGTTAATCAGTATTCAGAACTGAGTAACCAACATTGACATGATCTCAGTTACAGTTTATGTATTCATGTATGTACTCTCATTTAGTTATGTTCACATTATTCATTCAGTTATTGTTCATGCATATGAACCCATGCATATCAGCCTACCTCATTTAGCATACCAGTTAATTCAAAGAACTGACACACATTTTTTTTTGCGCTATGATGTCTTATATCATAGGTTCAGACACACGGTCTCCTGACCATACTTATCAGCCCAGCCTATCAAAAATAGACTTAGTGGTGAGTCCTCATAGTTCGACAATAGACTATTATTTTAGTATTTCAGTATTTCAGTACAAATTTTAGTAGTCGGGGTTAGTTGGGGGCTTGTCCTCTCAACTCCATAACTCAAATAGTTAGAGACTTTCAGACTAGAGTATTTCAGACAGATATTTCAGTATTTAGTTTTTAGTATTCAGTATTTGTTTTTAGTTATGTACCTTATGGAGATTTCATCCTACTTTTCGCATTTATTTTAGTAATATCAGTATTGCAGTGTTATTATTATCTAGTGCTCATAACAGGTACTAGTCATGGGTTAGATGGTGGTTCTTTGGGGTCGTTAGCACAGTGTAGCATCTGGGATACAGACTTGGGGCATTACAGACCCTTATAGATCGTAGGGGCCTTTTATGACGGTTGATTCTATACAGTCTAGATTAATTTATTTAAATCTCATGATTAAACCTTTTACCCTATTCCCGCATCTTATATATATGTATATGAATGTGTGCATATTATTTTTGGACTGATATGTACTTGGCATTTTTATATCCCTCCCCTAAGTTACATGCTAGCACTCATCCTGCTAATCGTCCTAGAACGCTATATTATTTCGCAATATAGGGTCCAAAGCACTTATTTAACCCTTGTGCAGCATTAGGTGGATTAGCAAATCTGTCGAGTTAATTGAAGTGGTGATCTTTCATTCTCTAAAAGTCCCATCATTTCAAAGTTTGTTTTCTTATACTTTAGACTATCTCTTTAGGTTTCTTTTAGGATACACTCGGGGGAATGTCGTGACTTAGGTTGATATTCGGTTGATAGAGGATTTTGTGGACAAATGTGTGTTTGTTGGATACCTTTTTATGCTAAGCTTTTATAGACTATTTATTTATCTCTTTAATCTATTTTGATTTGACTTTCTCATTGCCATTATTATTATCATTGTGCTTATAAGGTTAGGCGATGGGGGTGGTCTCTCTCCATGGTAAACTTAAGCTACCCATCATAACCAGGCCCTGGTTCGGGTTATGACTTATATTATATTTTAATCCTTAATTCAAAATATTTGGAAACTGGGTTTTGGGGGTCAACTTAGTGAAAATAATGTATTTTCAAAAATTTGATATTTCCATTAAGTTTGAAGTATTGAATTTGATTTGGTAGCATAGTTTGTTTGCATTCTCAGGATTCCATAATCTTGAGGGGTCTGTAGAGACTTGGAATTTTCAAAGTCTCCTGTTGGTGCCGAATTACTGGTGAGACCACTAAAGCGACCCTTTGGACTCTTTAACAACCCTTTGGAGCTAAAGCAACACTAGCTGCCTAGAAGGTACCACTAAAGCGATAACTAGGAAAATTTAGTACCTACCGCTAAAGAAGCCCAGGGGCCTCTTTAGCCGTACCTAGTATATTTAAATGCTACTTTTTACAATATTTCACCATTTCGAGACTTGGAGCTTGGAGTTTCGAGTTTTTGAGAAATTTTTCAATTTTCAAGATTGGGTAAGATCAAAATCCCTATTTCAATTACTTTTATTTTATTTCTATTATTTAAACCTTGTTAATACTTATATCTAAAAGTGGAATTTAAGGATTTTGGCTCGGAAGACTTATATTAGCAGTTTCTCGATTTAAACACCAATTCTAACCCATTCTCACTTGTTTTTTTCTATGAGTTCCTTTAATCATGGATGCATATTTTTTGACTAAAATTCTAATTTTACTCTTATTTGACAAAATCCAATTTTAAGGTTCCATTTTAACCCTACTTAAAAATACGCAATATGGGTATCGTTCACTTCCTTTTGAAGCATGTATTCTATATTTATATTTTTTAGTTGATTTTGGGTTTGTTCGTGATGGGGAAACACTTTTTGGAAGGCTTATTAGATCAGATTTCAACATTCAAGGTAGGTTATGGCTTAATGTTCTTCAGACTGGACTGGGTAATTTATATTTGTATAAAATCATATTATGGGTTTGAGAACTAATCATAAAAATGGATTTATTGTTGTTGTGTGCCCTTGTGGGGGCCTGTATCATTATTATTTGGTGGAATTGAGATATTATTTCCTATGTGTGACCGTGTGGGGTCTTGATTGATGAAACTAGCCTGGTAATGGTATCATTAGTTGTTCTTCTTGGTGGAAATTGTCTAATTTGGAATTTATATGTTATCAATTGCATACTTTTGTATATATTACTCTATTGGCATATGTATTTATTTGAATTCATTAATGTTTGTCATACTTAGTGGATTTCTAGCTTACATGGTTGGTATATTAGTTGGATTTGGAACTTCTCATTCTAGTTGGTTGTGAGAATTACATTCTCATGTTTACATGTTCTTGTGAAATATTTGTACCACTGTGGAAATACTAGAAACATTAGCTTCATGACATAATTATAGCCCCTCTATCAAGGGATGTGCCAAAGAGGAGTCATGGATATTGGATTGTCTATGATTTGGCGAACCCCTCATAGGTAATGCCTCAGGAGCATAGCTCGATAGGTGTATTTAGAGGTTGTTCAGCAACCTCTTGGATCACATTAAATCATCATCATTATCATCTTCATTGCATTTCATATATATTGTGTTTATTTTGTGTTGTATTATTATATTAGTGTGATATTTATCTGTGTACTTCTTTTTCATACTTGTATGTGTGATATTTGTATACTTGTGCTTATTCTTGTATTTGCATGTGGTATATGTGAATATTGTAGAATTGTTAGTGGAAATAGTGTGGGCTACCATTTGGGATATTTTTTGATTACACCTGATGTGCCCATAGTTTGTTTTGTATATTTTATTTTATACTTTGATCAGTCGGCCTATGATACCTATTGAATAGAAATGGATTGTACTCATCCCTACTACACCCTTTTGGTGCAAATCCAAGTATGAGTGCATTGCACGGTAGGTGATTCAGGCGGTGCTTGAAGTCTATTTGAGGTAGTGATTCACCTATGCATCAAGAATTGATGTACTACCTCTTTCTATCAATTTCCTTTTATGTTTTGTATTTTGAAAGATGGATCATGATATTTTTTGACTATTATTGTATCTTTTGACATTTGAGACATATTTAGTAGTTCTTACACTATGAAACTAGGTTTTTGGGATATTTTTGTAGTATTTCTTGTTATGTATTTCTCTCTTTTACTATAAATATGGGGTTCAACTCTATTCTTGAAGTCTTTCCTTAGGTTATAGGATTGTCTTCTTATTTTATATCAATTTGGGTGATAAGCTTACTAGTAAACGTTTGTTATGACAAGTGCTATCATGAACCTTGTTGTTTTGAGGTGAAAAATTAGTATCAAAGCAACCAGGTTCATTAGTATCAATAGTGTAAGAATGAGGTGTCTAATAGAGTCTCATGGATTTTTATATAGACGTCTGTATCTATATTTGAGGTGCTATAAAATGTCTTTTGAAAAGCTTCCCTTATTCTATTCCTTATTATTCGAATCTTGCCTACCTTGTGTTTTGATTCATATTTTACTCCTTTCAGCAAAGATGGTGAGGATTGTATCTCATGAGATTAGATAAGTGAAACCTTCATCTCAGGAGAAATCTTAGTCTAGAGGACGAGTTATAGTCGTGTATGTGCTCGAGGTATTGGATGGGTATGAGGATCTACCTTATCCAGAGGTAACACTAGGGGACTCTCCCTTAAGACTTAGGTTGAGCATGTTTGATACATGGGTCCTACTCTAGACCTACTAAGTTCTTCTTTCCTAGTCTTGTAGGGGTTACTGATTTGCTTATCGACCTATTTGGAAGGTGCTCCATTGAGTGCAACTGGTGTTCCTCTAACTCCAAGTATTGTACCTCTATTTGTGCCAAAGTTTGCTTATGGTGTTCCTTTAATATCGAATATGGTACTGACATCAGATTATGGTAATCATTGACTCCGAGTGTTGTTCCTTCTTCTGCATCATTATCTGACTATGGTATTTATAGATTAGGAGTTAAACCTTTGTTTATGTTACCTCCTTAGGTGGGATCTCATCAAACCAATTTTTTTATGTCTCATATTACTTTGAGTACAGTTATTTCTTCTGAGGATCAGAAGAGATCTGAGAGATTCACTCATTTGGGTTCTCCTCGATTAAGTGGTGGTGTAGGCGAAGATACTTATGAGTTCTTAATTAATTATCGTGAGAAGTTACATAACCTTGGTTTTCTTGAGTTGTATAGGGTTGCTTACACTACTTATCAATTGAGAGATGCAACCAGAGATTTGTGGATGTCACTTGTTAGTTATAGATCGCTTAATTCTCTAGATATGACTTGAGATCAGTTTGTTGAGGCTTTTCTGGAAAGGTTTGTGCAAAATAGTTTAAGTAATCATATGAAACATAAGTTTGATCACTTAGAGTAGGGCTCCATGATTGTTATGTAGTATGAGGAATATTTTATTCCTTGTCTTAATATTCTTATGCTAGTATTGCCACCAAGTCTAAGAAGATTTTGAAGTTCATGAAGTGGTTGGATATTTATCTTCATCTAGCTATGACTCAAATTATAGTGTATAGAAAATTATTTTAAAGATATAGTAGATCGTGCTAGGAGGACTAAGTCTATTCTTTGAGGATTTCATAGAGGCGCCAAGAGGTTATGCTGTCAAGATGAGTTTGGAGGTCCCATTACTTGGGTAGAGATTTCATAAGCTTCTTTGGATACCATGGTAGAGAAATGCAGAAAGCCTTACAGGGTTTTGGTTGTGGGTCTTTTATTCTTAACTCTTTAGGTAGTCATTAAAACTTAACCACACCTCTTTCTATTGAGTCTAGCTGTAGAGGTTGCTACGTGTATGATGAGGTTGGCTATTTGTCCAAGGAATATCCCCTTCGTGTTTTCATAGCTACTACTAGTTCAGCTGTGAGTGGTAGATGTTTTACTATAGGTGCATAGGACAGAGTTAGTGGTGGTTGTGGTTGTGGTTGTGGGGCTACTCAATTAGGTGTGGTCATTGACAATCCTATGCTATACCTACCAGAACAGAGGAAGAGGCTTTCGATAATGTTATCACAAGTATCCTACCTAGTTTTTCAAATTTACATCTATATTATTTGATTTGGGATTTACCATATCCTATGTGTCTATACATTTTGCTTCAAGTTTTGAGTCTGCTAGTAATCCTTTTCCTATGCCTATTTATGTATCTACACTTGTAAGAGGCTATTTAGTGGTGGATCAGGTGTACCGATCCTATGTTGTGACTTTTGTGGTTCGTAAGACTTTGGTAGATCTACTTATTTTAGACATGGTAGATTTGAATGTCATCTTGGGTATAAATTTGTTGGATCCTTACCATGTTGTCCTAGATTGTTATGCCAAGACTATGACTTTAGCTCCACTAAGTGTGCCAAGTATCTCTTGCAATGGTGTGTTTCATTAGGGTCCCAAGAGAGTTATATCTTTTATTTAGGATCATTGCTTTGTTTAGAAGGGATATTTGTCTTACTTGGCTCATAATTGTGATACTAGTGTTTCTTCACCTTCTTCTTTGGATTTTATTTGTGTTGTCCTTGAGTTTGTGGATGTTTCCCCTACATATTTACCTGGTATGCCTCAGGATTATGATATTTACTTTGCCATTAATGTTGAGCCGAGCACCAAGCCTATTTCTTTTCCTCCTTATAGGATGGCCCAACATAATTAAAGAATTAGAAGGATCGGTTGTAGGAGTTGTGGGATAAGGATTTTATCCGACCTAGTATATCACCTTGGGGTATGCCTATCTTATTTGTTAAAAAAAAGGACGGGTCTATGCATATGATTTATCGACAGTAGAACAAGGTAAAGGTTAAGAATAAGTTTGATCTTCCTCATATTGGTAATTTATTTGATAAGCTTTAGGGTGCTTCGATGTTTTCAAATATTGATTTGAGATTTCGGTATCACCAATTGAGGATTGGAACTTTGGATATCCTGAAGTCCGCTTTTTGGGCTCAATACGCTCATTATGAGTTCTTGGTGATGTCCTTTAAGTTGACCAATACCCCAACCACATTTATGGAGTTAATGAATCGTGTATTTTGATTGTATCTCGACTCCTTTATTATTGTATTTATAGATGATATCTTGGTTTATTCCAATAGTGAGGCTAATCACGATGAGCATTTATGGATTGTGCTTTAGAATTTAAGGGATGGGAAGTTGTATGCTAAGTTCTCCAAGAGTGTGTTATGGTTTGAATCTATTTTTTTCTTGGGTCATGTGGTGACCAATTATAGTGTTATGGTCGATCCAGCCAATATTGCAGCGGTTTGTGATTAGGCTAGGCCCACTTCTCCTATTGAGATTTGGAGTTTTATTGGTTTACTAGGTTACTATCGCTGCTTTGTTGACTGGTTTTCATCTATTGTAGCTTCGTTAACTAAGTTGACTCAAAAAAAGATTTCTTTTTTGTTGTCCGATGCTTGTGAGGTGAGATTTCAAAAGCTCAAGGATTTATTGGCATCAACTTCTATCTTTACTTTGCCCAAAAAGGACATGTGTTTTACCATATTTTGTGATGCATTAGGTGTTGGGTTAGATGGTGGGTTAATGCAGGAGAGTAAGGTTATTTCATATGCTTCTCTTCAGTTGAAGAATTACGAGAGAAATTACCCGACCCATGATTTGGAGTTGTGCGTGTTATATTTTCTTTGAAGTTGTGAAGGCCATATATTTATGGAGTCCACTATGAGATTTTCTCAGATCATCATTGCCTTTTGTATTTCTTCACCCAATGAGATCTTAATATGGGACAACACCATTGGTTTGAGTTGCATTAGGATTATGCCCTCACAATTCTCTACCATAAATACAAGGCTAATGTGTTGCAGATGCATTGAACCGGAAGTCGACTAGCATGGGTAGCTTGACACATCATTTGACTTAGGAGAGGACCTTGAACTTAGAGGTTCAATCTTTGGCTAACAAGATAGTTAGGCTTGATATTTTGACACATAGGTATGTTTGGGTAATTGTAGAGGCTAGGTCTTTTTTAATAGAGAAAATTCAGGATCATCAGTTAGATGATGTTAGGTTAAGAGTTATTTGTGATAAGGTGTTCTGTAGTGTGGATAAGGAAGCCTCACTTTATTTTAATAGTGTTTTGGGGATTAGAGGTTGAGTTTGTGTGTCGAGAGTGGGTGATTAGATTGGATTGAATTTGGAGGAGGCTCACTGTTCCAGGTATTCTATCAATCTTGGAGTGACTAAGATGTATCATGACTTGAGAAAACATTACTGGTGGAGTGGTATGAGGAAGGATATAGAAAATTTTGTAGCTCGTTTCCTATTTCCAGCAGGTAAAGGTCGAGAATTTGATGCCTAGTGGATTTCTACAAAAATTACCCATTCTTAAGTGGAAATAGGAGTGGATCACCATGGAATTCGTGAGTGAGTTGTCTCAACTTCTTGTTATTCTAGTAGTGTTTGGGTCATTATTGATTGATTGGCCAAATCTTCTTATTTCCTTTTGGTTTAGGTTTCTTTTAGTGCTAAGAGATTGGCCCGTATCAATATTTATGAAATAGTGCATCTTCATGGTATTCTAATATCTATCTTCTTGGATCAAGGTTCAGTGTTCACATCTCAATTTTAGAAGACTTTTAAGAATGAGTTAGGTACCCGAATTGATCTTAGCATGACTTTTACCCCCAAATTGGCGGTCGATTGGAGTGACCTATTTAGGTTTTGAAGGATATGCTCTGCACTTGTGTGATGGACTTTGGTGGTCAGTGGGAGCAATATCTAGCTTTAGCAGAGTTTGCATATAATAATAGCTACAATTCCAATATTAAGATATCTCCTTTTGAGGATTTGTATGGTCGGTGTTATCGCTCTCTAGTTGGTTGGTTTGAGGTTTTTAACATTGGACCTTGAGATACGAACTTGATTTTAGAGTCCTTAGATAGAGTTAAGATAATTATGGATAGACTTCAATTGGCTCAGAGTAGGCAGAAGTGTTATGTTGGTCGTAGACTTCTTTTCTTGAAATATAGTGCTGGTGATCGAGTCTTCCTTCGGGTATTTTCTATGAAGGGCTAAATGAGGTTTTGGAAGAGAGGCAAGCTTAGACCCTGGTATATTAGACCATTTTAGATTCTTTGAACTATCGAGGATGATGCTTATGAGTTAGCATATCCCACATATTTTTAGTTGTTCATTTTTCTTTTTCATTTTCATGATTCGATATTACATTTTGGACGAGTCTTATATCATTTGTTGAGATCCCATCCAGTTAGATGAGAGGTTGTTTTTGGTTGAGGAGCCCATCTCCATTCTATCTGGGGATGTTAGATGGTTGAATTCTAGAGATATTATAGTGATTAAATTCCAGTGGAGACACCGACCCATAAATGAGGCTGCTAGGGAGGTTGTCTTATATGCGTGGTAGTTATACTTGGATTTTTGCTGATTCATGTATTTGTCTTTCCTTTAGAATGAGGACGAACTAGATTTTTAGTGATGGATGATGTAATGATTTGATTTTTGGTGATTTTTGTGAATTATTCAATTATGTGTGATTTAACTATTTTCCCTTCCACATGGTTGCTTGGTGGTATTTCTAGGGTGTGAGGGATGATTGGCATGGTTCCCAATGCATTTCAGTGTGAATTATGTGACATTATGGTTTTTGGTGGTTATAATAGCTTATAGTTGACTTTAGTCAACATTTGTTGCTCTGTACGTCAGATGGCAAAAAAGACTGCGCCAGCAGATTCAAAACCATGATTTTAGTTTGATAACATGGTTGGTGTGGTTTTATGACTTTTGTATCTCAGTTTTACCCTAGTTTCAAAAAGTTGTGAAATTGGGTTACGGGGGGGGGGGGGGCAACTTAGTGAAAATGATATCTTTTCAAAAATTTGATTTCTCCATTGAGTTTGGAGTGTCAAATTTAGAAGGGTGGCATAGTTCATTTTCGTTCTGGGATTTCAAATGAATCTGGAGGGGTCCGTGGGGACTTGATATTTTCCAAGCCTCAAGATAGTGCACAACTGCTGGTGTGACCGCTAAAGTAGCCTCGACCGCCTAGAATTTACTACTAAAGCGGTAATATGTACGCTTTAGCGCCTACCTCTAAAGTGGCCCATGGTCTGCTTTAGCGGCTCCTAGTATATTTAAATACTCCTTATTGCAATTTTTTCACCATTTTCTAGATCTCGATCTTGGGGTTTCATGTTTTTGTGAAATTTCTTCTATTTTCAAGTTTCGGTAAGCTCCAAATAACTATTTCAATCACTTTACTTTGATTTTTATCATTTAAACCTTGTTAAAACTCAGATTAAAAAATGGAATTTGGAGATTTTAGCTTGGAAGGTCTAAATTAGTAATTTCTTGATTTATACCCCAATTCCAACCCTTTTTCACTTGGGATTCTTCTATGAGTTCCTTTATCACGGAAATATATTTTTGGACTAAAATTTCAATTTTACCCTTCTTTTATGTAAGCATATTTTGGGGGTCCATTTTGACCAGCACTCTGAAATAGGAAATATAGGTATCATTGGCTCCCTTTTGATGTGTAGATTCTATATTTATAAGTTTTAGTTGATTTCAAATCCTTTCTTGAGGGGAAAATTTTGTGTTGAAGGCTTATTGTCCTAATTTTTAACATTTGAAGTGGTTAAGGCTTTACTTTCTTCAGACTGGGCTAGGTAATTAATATTGGTATAAAATCATGTTATGGGTGTGGGAACTAATCACAAAAATGGTTTTATTTTTATTGCGTGCCCGTGTAGGAGCCTATATCATTGTTATGATGTGGTATTGAGACATTATTTGTTATATACGACCATTGTGGGTATTATATGATGATATTAGCCTAGTAATAGTGTAATAAGTTCTTCTTCTTCTTTGTGGAAATTGTCTAATTTTTTATTTATGTGGTATCAATGGCATATTGTTGTGTATATTATTCGATTAGCATATGGATTACTTAAAAATCATTAATAGTGGGTATATTTAGTGGAATTCTGTCTCATATAGTTGATATATTTGTTGGATTCAAAAATTTTCATTCTAGGTTGTTGTGTGCATTATATCCTTATATTATACATATACTTGTGAAACATTGGTACCACTGTGTTAATACTTGCTTTGTGACATCATTATAGACCCTTTTCTGAGGGATGTGTCAAAGTAGATTCATGGATATTGGTATTGGATATTGGATTTTATAGGGGTTGACGAACCCCCATGGGTCCTACCTTGGGAGCTAGCTTGATAGGTTTATACAGAGGTTGTGCGAAAATCTCATGCATCACATCACATTATCATCATCATCATCATCATCATCTTCATTGCATTTCATATATATTATGATCATTCTGTGTTGTATTAACGTCTTGATGTGATATTTGTCTATGTGTACTTTTTTTCATACTTGTATGCGTGATATCTATGCACTTTTCTTTCTTTCTCTAATTTGTGTGTGGCATATGTGAACATTATAAAACTATTTGTAGAGACGATGTGGGCTACCGTTGGGGATATTTTAAATAGCAGGTGACGTGCCCAGAGTGTATATTTTGTATACTCTATTTTCTACATTACACAATCAGCCAATGATACCTACTGAGTACAAGTGAACCGTACTCACCCCTACTATGCCCTTTTGGTGCAGATTGAGGTATGAGTGCACCGCACGGTAGCTGATTCAAGTGCTGCTTGAAGTTTATTCGTGGAAGTAGTTGACCTATGCGTCTAGAGTTGATCTACAACCTCTTCCTATCTATTCCCTTCCTTGTTTTGTATTTTCAGAGAAATATCATGATGTTTTTGAACTATTATCAAATCATTTGTAATTCGAGATGTATTTAGTAGTTCATATACCATGACAACAGGTTTTTGGGATATTCTTATGGTATTTTTGGTTATGTATTTCCTGCCTTTACTATATATGTGTGGTTTGACTCCGTTCTAGGAGTCTTGCCTTGGTTTTTTGCCTTTTCTTCTTATTTCATAGTATTTTGTGTGATAGGCTTACTTGTCAAGGCTTGATGCGACAAGTGCAATCATTACCCTTGGTTTTTGGACCGTGACATAGTTCTAATATGCAAAAGTTAGAACCATAAGCATAAGGATCCTAAAAATATTCCTAAAAGGGGAAAGGATGTCAACCTCAACTAATGAAAGACCCTTATCCTATGGTGACACGTAGTTTTGAAACTTGGATATATTATGACCATTATTGTCTCAGTGCTACATACTACTCCCTAAATTAGTTCATAATATATGCATAGAACACACATAAATCATGATTATTCATATATAAAGCTTGAATCTTTAAAAAGACTCATATTTCATAGCTATCATGGATTTTTTACATCTTCGGGTTTATTCAAGTTTCTTGAAAATTCATAATGTCATAAGTATTCTAAAATCATGCTTGAGAAGTCAATTTCAGTAAAATTACTATTTAAGAATCATATCGAGAATCAAAATTCAACAAATATAGCTATAGTGTTTATAGAAGTCAGAATCATATAAAAAAATATCAAGAAGTCATGGAACATGCTTCATGAAAATATAAATTTAAAGGTGTGTATATAAGCCCTAACCTTAGTCTTGAATTTATGAAAAACTAGATATTTGGACATTGGGATAAAAGAAAGATCCCATTGAAGTCCTGAATACCTTAATTGCTTTACAAGAAGTCAAAGAGGAACACTAATAAGAGAATGAATCTTCAAGAATTCAGTTCTTGGAATCTTGATTGAACTTTCTATAAAACCTAGGTTATAGTGTAGCATTTAATTAATAATCCAGTAAAAAATGATTGAAAGACTAGAAATTACATAGAATTATATAGGATTAACTTACCTTAGGGTTTAAGGATGATTAGATAAGTAAATACAAACTTGGAACTTATAGGAAATATAAATAAATCGAGAAAAGTCAGAAAAATAACATTTTAATGAATCTCAGCGACCAACTAAGCGATTTAGAGTTGAGTTCACCAAGCTATCGGGCAGTTTGCTAATGTACCACCTTAGATCACCAAAATAAATAGATTTTAAAGGTTTTTTGGTGTACATCACCAAACTGGTCGGCGATTGGCCAAACTTTTCTCAACACTGACACATTTTAGTAAAATAACCATAACTTTCTACTCCAAAATTGAATTGTTGAATGGTTAACGGATTTAAAAATAATACTCAAAGACCTTACTTTTTTGGGTCTCAAATTATAAAATTCCTCATATTTCTATGTGTGATGCTCGTTTGAAGTTGACCCTAGTAAAATCTTATAAGAAAACCCAATTGGTATGGAAGCTCTTAACTTCACTTTAAGCTAGAAGTTCCATATCACCTTAAAACATATCCTAAGATCTTCCCACACTAAGGAACTAGTCTTAACAAATATGTAGAATTAGAAATCATGAGGTTCAAGTTTATACGTATTTGAAGAATGGCTAAGATCTTAATTCAGAAGTTTGGGTCTTACAAGTACCTCTCATAAATGTATATTCTCTTAAAAGAGCATGGCTTTGACTCGTACAAGCATTATGTATATAAGCATAGCTATTTATGCATTTTATGAATAATCCAGATAGGCCCATGTTAACTTGTGTGACATTAATTCTCTACATTTTTTATTATAATGATTTGTAATTAAGTTTCTGTTTTAATGCATTTTTGCCATTTTAGCCCTCCTCTACGTGTATTATGGTATTTGTATTTCGTGGGCGTGGGTTACATGGTTCCCGATATGATTGGTTGAGTCTGTGGTGAGTTTTTTATTTTGAAAGGTTTTGGAGTTGATATGGTTGACTTTGGTTAATATTTGATGGTCTAGGCATCGAATGAGGATTTTATCAGTTTCGTTAGCTCTTAAATTTTTCATTTTCTTGGTTAGTAGCACCATGTTTTAGGTCTTAAGGTGTTCAAATGTATTTTGATTTGTTGGTTGAAAATTTAAATATTTATGGCCTAGAATTGACTTTACTCAACATCTGTTGATAACGAAAATTTATTTGAAAATCTGATAATTATATAAGGTCTGAAATGCCTTTTATGATCTATTTGTGTTATTGTGTTATGCCTATAAGGTTCTAGATGGGTTTTGGGTGATAAAAAATAGTTTTAGCAATATCTAAATTTTCTAATTCCTGGTGTGCGTGCTATAGCACAACTGAAACGAGAAACGTTTAAGTTGTAGGCAGCGTGATGGAAGCGATTCTTTGTGATAGTGCTGAAAGCTTGCACTTACTTAAAGCATGATAGAACTACCAAGGAGCAATAGAACTAGTGTGATAGAATTAGATGAGTGCAATAATATTGATATATATGGTTGCCTTGAGCATGATTACTCTAAATGAGCATGATAGAGTTAGGCGTGCTACAATGGTTTTAAATCATATTTTGTTCCTCATTTTGTCACTTTTTCTCACCACTGTTGGAGCACTACAACTCTATTTTTGGTGATTTTTTCATCATAGAAATGGGTAAGTTTCCAAACCTCAGATTTATGTCATCCCTACTATTTTACCTCGGAATTTAGGCTAATTCAAGATTAAGATTTTAAAATTAATTGTCAAATGTTACTCCATTTTCAATCAAACTTCATATTCAAGTACCTCAATCTATGGGTTAGAATTTATACTATTTTTACTCATTCCTCAATGATTATTTCATGATTTCATCCTCAAATCGTTGTTTTTCAACTTGAAAATTTAGATTTTGCCTATAACTTGAAGAAATAGTATTTTGACAATTTCAATGATGATTTGAACACCATTTATTTAGTAAATTTAATATTTTAGGTCCTTATCTTATGTGTAAATTGATTTTCAAATGAATTTTTAGTTTTTCTCTTGGAGGTGCGGGGTTGTCTTTGGGATGACTTCTTAAACTTAGAATTAAAGTATTACAATATGGGTATATTGAACTCATATTCATATGTAGAACTTTTTGTTGATAGATTGGGAGCATTATGATGCTATATGGAAGGGAAAGGTAAGTTTGTGATTATTAGAGATTTGTAGTTGAACTTGAAGGTCGGGTATGACTATCATTTTAAATACTTTAGTTGGGTCGTGACTCATCGTGTAAATCATGTAATGGGTTCGATGAATTTAGTGATTTATAGTACAAAGTAAGATGGATTGTTATTGTGATGTCCAAATTGGGGCTTATACTGTCACAACCTAAATTACCAAATTGTGAGGGCACCTATTCTAATACACCTAGATAAGAGAACCCCAGACCATACTTTAAGAAATTAAGCAGAAGTCACTATTTAATAAATAAAATCATTTTTATCATATGAACTTTTACGAAACAAATGCAGAAGTATAAATAACCCTAGGATCTGGTCCAAATGAGTACAATAGCTTTTATGAAAAAGTTAAACTGAACAAAACTTCCAACATGAGGGAGAGGAGTGGGGGCTGATGAAGAATAAATATTCACAATAATTATCAAACCAACACTGATCCTTGAAAAAGATTATACCCCAAAAAAAGAATAAAAAAAGTAGTATCAATACAAACCATACATACTGGTAAACCTCATCGGTTGGCCCTAATTGTATTACACAACATAAAATAAATATTGAAGGAAATGTGCATATCATTATTCTCATTACAAAACCCTAGATCCCCTGTTTTCCCCATTATGGGCACCTAGTAACTACTTAGCCTTACCTTTCATATTCCCTACAATAACAAAATTATCTCTTGCTAACCTCCTAGTTATGGACTCCGAGATATTGCTTTTAACCTCATGACTCCATTATTATGAACCATTAAGTCTAGTTTTCATCAACTACTACAACAAATTGTTAAGAAACAACTGCAAACCTAGGTCAAGACTCAAATAGAATCTAACCCAACATCTGTAGAGGTAACCCACCTAGATTATTAATTCATCACTGAGATACGGATTCATTAACTTGGACTTAACCAATAACTTACAACTATCTTTCCACTATCATGTTTGTATAAGAAATACTCATCCAAACTTAAACACAAATTCCATTGCATTTCCATGAGTAATATGATAAGTCATGCAACAACCAAGGGGTAATATTCATGAAAAACATGTCAAGTCAAGTCAAACTTCAAATACAATAGCGCATATAAATATGTTACAGGTTCACTCACAAACAATCAAACTCACTTATACCTTGTACATACACGCTAAAGGTATTGTAACCACCCTATATTCATGACTTGTAGAGTCTAAGTTTCATCCATATACCTAATCCCCATACACAAGTTCTTCCAACCTCTTTCTATTAATAAGTCGTGAGAATGTCAAAATACAAAAACGTTCCACTTTTAACAAAGATGTAGGTAGAAATAATACACCAAGAATTGACCATACCAAACTAAATGCACTAACAAGCCATACTAAGAAGTAGTTAATATGAACATATCATAAAAATTAGATTAGACTACAATACCATTACCTATACTATTATTTAGATCCCTAAAAAGAACTTAAGACACTTTTTTAAAAAACAACAGTACTGGTGTACTAGTTATCATGCCCACGGTAAACGTTGTGTAGCCAAGTACGGAGTGGTATATGTTCATTGGAGATAGAACTAATTAATAGAATGAAATGAAATATTGGTAAGCCAGGTTACAACCCTAGATACTTTGAAATTTACCCATAGTACCCCATACAATGTCATCACTTTCATTATAGATCTAAACTAATGTAAGTAATTTTACCTTCTAATGCCCCAATTTCGAGTTTACAATCATGGACCTCCCAATCTATACCATAACTAGAGAATAACGTAAAAGGATATATAAAACAACCACCTTCAAATATGTTACTAGGACTTTAATCAATTTTAACCATCCAAACTCCGTGCACGAAGGATTAAACATGAAATATCCTATCCATCTACGTTACATATATGCTTTATAATCCTAGTGTACACTACTCAATTAACCTTAGCTTACCTGGATGCTAAACAACTATAAAAAGGGAAAATGAATGCTAATTCCAACCTTATGCTAGGATTACAAATGTTTTATTCCTAAAGAATCTAGGGGTTTGCACCTCATTCACACCTATTTTCCTTTCTCCATAGCTCTAAGACATAGTAGGTAACCCTAAGGGTTTTTGGATCCCTTAAACTTTGTTAATTTTAACTTAAGGAGAGAAAATAATTAAAACCCTCTTAAGTGGGTTTTATGATTTGTGGAATGTTTCTATAGCGGGAGGAGTCACTATTGCAATGTAGCTATAGCAAAATAAGTTCCATTTTATTGAGATGACTTCTACCCAACTAATACTTTTTGAATTTTAAACTTTGACTTATGTGATTCATGCAAGTTTAAGAATGTAATTTGGATAATCCTCGTACCCTGTGCCCATATTGAGATATTTCCTAACAACTATAGAGTTTTGAGTTTTGAAATCCACCCTACTACATGAGATTACAGATATGTTTATTGAGTTCTTATTGAACCATGAGATTATTCTAAAGTGAATTTTCATGAGATGAGCGAGATAAACTAAAGGGAGTATTATTTAGCACTGAGTTAGGTAAGTTACCATGGTTTCTTATCTCAAAACTACGTGCCACAATAGGTTGGGCCTAAGGCTGAGATATTAGGATTGAGGCTGATTTAAGTGATCACTTAGTTGAAGTTATACTCCTTGGTAAGAGTATGACGCCTCTCCCCAACGTGAGGTCTCTTTCTTAGGAGGACAAAACATTGGACTCCATGTAGCTCGCATGGTTTAAGTCGGTTAAGATAATCTCCCTTAAAACTAAATCTTTGAGATAAGATATTTTCTTTTAAAACTAAAATGCTTTCCCTTGATATGAGTATTTTTCCTCAAAGCTTGAAATGAGATATTTTCCTAACGTGAATGAAATGCCTTAAATTTTATTTCAAAGTTATATGATTCCGAATTCCAAGTATTTGATTTCAAAGGAGTTATGAGCTCCTGAGCATTAAAGAAGTTTTACTCTCCATGAGACATATGCATAAGTTTAAAGTATTGCTTTAAGTTTCCTTTAGCCTTGATTAATGAGAATAAGAGAAAAGTACAAATTTCAAAGCTAAAAGTATAATGACTCACGAGATTGCGTTATATGTTCTATTTTACATGATTCATGAGCTTTGCATTTTATACTTATTCAAGACATGTGAGTCATTACTTATTGCACGCATTATTTGATTAAAGAGTATTGATGTTGTTTTATATATATGCATGTACCCCCACATACTCAGTACATTCTCAAGTGCTGATCCACATATACTTCTATGTGCTACATTGTCTTATAATGTAGGTTCAGGTGCCCAGTCCCAACCTCATCAGTGATTTCCAAGTACCTCTATCTACATTTCTACAGTGGTGAGTCCTCATGGTTCGAGGACCTATATTTAGACATTTCCATATTTTTAGAGGCTATGTTGTTATTTCCAGTTCATTTCGAGCCAGTTGGGGACCTGTCCCAATGACTCTCTAGTTCATGGATTAGTAAAAGCTTTGTCAGACTAGTTATCAGATTGTTGTTGTGTTGAGGTTTGCGGCATTTCTTGGTCATTTGGACCGAGCATTTTCTCTGTATTACCTTTCATATGATATGACTATGCTAGTGTTTGAATTATTTTATCTTGAAATGAGTTTTATTAGTAAAAATAGGCTCAAAGGGTTATCTTGGGGCTACTTGTATCCTTAAGAGCCATGTGACGTCCCGGGAGGCGATTTCGGGTCGTTACACTCAAACATTCAAAACACTCTAAAAACTTCTTGGAGATAAATTGGAGGCTAGGGTTTAGAGGGGGTTCATCTAGTGGAAAGAGAGAGTTAAGTTCATAGTAAATCAAGTTGTTTAAGGAATGTGTCTCTTCCCCTATTTAAATATATCTAAACCCATGTATTTCACACTTGGATTAGTAAGTGTACATGGTGGTTTTGAAATAAAATAAAAAGGGTTTTGTTGCCTAATAGTGAATAATATTGACTATTGTTTAGACTTGTGTTTATACTTGTTAATTTTGATGTTTTTCACATAAGAGTTCTTGTTATTTGTAGTCTAATCAATAAGAATTTATAAACCCTAATATTGATGATTGTTGCTTAAAACATGGCCTTTGAAAAGGCATGTACCCAAGGTGCTTGTGAAATTGTCTAGGTGAAATGACTAGCTATATGATTTATAATGTATTGAGGTAGGACAATGGACCTAATGAGTATGAATGATTGATAAATAATGTTGTAAAGGCATTATGTTCCGTATATTATGAAATTGGTAATTTTGTTGGTTGATGGCTATTGATAGGGTAAATCCCTTGACATAAAAATAAACTTGAATTGTGTATTGAATTAAGTGTGGTGAAATTGTGATATAATGTTGTTAATGACATGTGAATAGTTTGTTTAGTTCTTAAGGACCACAAATTGAATTGTATTATAATGTGAATGAAGGCATTGGCCTATTGAGATGTTGACCAATGGAGGATCCTATGAGGACAATGTGGTCATGTATAGTGTCGAATTGGCTAAATGATCCAAAGCCCTTAAATTTGATATGAATTGTACGAATGTAAATGCATGAAATAATGGGTCAAGTTTTCAAATGTCAACTAATAACAATGATCAATTTGAGTTCCTAATATAATGTAATCACTACTAATTTGAGTTTTTAATGTAATGAAATGACGAACGATTTGAGTTCCTCGTCTAATGAAACGACTAGTGATTCGAGTTCTAAGTCCTAAGAGATCTCTTTAGGTGGAATACCTCATCCAATGAAGTGACTAGTGGCTCAAGTCCCTGGTCCATTGGAATTACTAGTTATTCAAGTTTCTAGCCCAATAAAGTGGCTTATGGTTCTAGTTCCTTGTCCAATAAAATTACTAGTGATTTGAGTCCTTAGTCCGGATCTGTAATACCCCGTACTTCTACCTAGCTCAAGATCAATCCAAAAATGTTAAAGACTTTCTTTGAAGATAAATATATTTTTTTACATGTGGAATTTTCAAGATTTTGACATTTTGTTGTTTGGGAGTTGAATGAGTTTTCCATCGCTACCAAATTCGCCTAAATCTGATAATCGGGTAAGAAGTTATGGTAATTTAAAGTTTCAGTCATTAAAAACCATCATTCAGGCCAGTAGCGTGTCGCGGAGTGTGTCAAAATAGCAATTGTTGATTTCCAGTGTTGCTCTGCGATAGTGGTGCATCGCGCCAAAGACCCAGTTCACAATTTTCTAAATCCAGTAAGGCAACACGATCCTAGCGTATCGCTCCATGAATAAAATTCACATCCAGTTTTGATCCACAATTCCACCGCATCGCGCCGTTCGCCCAGTTACTAGTTGGAAATTTCTAGTGACACGATGCGATAGCGTCGCGTCGTGCCAGCCTACCAAATTGAGAAATTTTGATGAAAAATAAATATTTCATCCAGGGATAAATTGGTCTTTTCCCAAGGTTTTAACACGTCCATGTATGGGATTTAATCCCTAAAAATGTTTCGAATCATTATTTACTCACTTTTTCCCTATATCAAGAACATTCTCTCCTAAGAAACAAAATCCCAGCTTTTAAGAAATCAAATCCAATTCCAAGAATTTCTCCAAGAACCTTTAAGGAACTACGTTATAAGGTATGTCAAGTGTTGATTCATGGGTCCCTTTCTCCCATGAAGCTCAAGAATCTCTTTTCAAAATCTAAAGATATTGTATTTATGAATGTTCATGATTTATTTGAATTAAAATTCATGTTCATGTTGTTGTTGGGTTTTGATTAATGTTTTAAATTACATGTTCCAATGATTGATCCTAGTATGTGATGTTTTGCATAATATTCATGATAAACCCTTCAAATTGCAAATTGATTTACGCAACCATGATAATTAGATGCATTGATGATGGTATAACCAAAATATGCCCCCATGTGTTTGATAAAATGCCTATGTGAAGGAAAAAGTGCCATTATAGAATGTTAATGTGAAATCTCCATTCATGTACAAGTTAATACATGTCAAGTGTTTGATGAAATGTCTTAGTCAATGGATTATTGATGTATATATACATAGTCGTTGTTGTGCATTTGAACTTGTGCCATGATTTATTTTAATGCCATTGAGTCCTAGGGTATTTATACACGACAATTTAGTTGTCCACCTAGAGCCAGTGCCAGTTTTATGATAATCTCAGTCACGCCATGATTAGTATAATTCAGTTAGTTACATGACTCAGGAAAACTCAGTAATCTCATGAACTTAGTCAGTTAACAGAATTCAGTAATAATCCATCAGTACACGTAACTCAGTGAACTCAGTTTAGTTTATCCCAGTATAATCAGTTCAGTGTCTATTCAGTTGGGAGTAGGATTTAGCACCAAGCGAACCTAAGGATGAGGTCACACACTGACGGTAGAGGGTGTGTCCCTTAGAAGCAATCCTTTCATTCCAAAACTATGTAGCCAACATAGGTTTAGACATCAACACTTATAGTTGAGGGTTGATGCGGTTGATAAACACTGCCAGATGAGGATTTCACCATTGTCCTTTGGGGTCACTGCCAGATAACGGTTAGTCACAGCTTGTCTTTACTGGTGGCGTGGTATTGACACCCTTCCAATTGGGGTTGAATATTGGACCCCAACTCAGCTATAACAGCTTTTTTGGGGCATGTCAATTATATGACTACCTCCCACAGTCTCAGTCTCAGTATCAGTGTAAGTAATAGAACTCAGATAGTTCTACATATTTTAGGACTGTCAGATACAGTAACTCTGCTCAGTACGGAACTCAACTAGTTACATTAGAATCAATACTGTCAGCAACAGTCACCCAGTATCCATAATATCAACTATCAGTAATCCATGTTATCAGTATATTCAGTATTCAGAATCCCCATATTTTAGTTACAGTTATGATTTCATGCATATTTCCTCACGCAGTCATGTGCATGTTTATGTTATCAGTCAGTTATAGTTCATACATATGAACCCCTTATATTCAGCCTACCTCACTTGCATACCAGTACATTCTCATTTACTGATGCATACTTTTCTTTTCCTCTATGATATTTTATACCATAGGTTTGGACGCTCAGGTTCCCGATCGCACCTAGCAGCTCAGGTTTCAGTTAGTAGCAATAGATTAGCAGTGAGTCCTTATTATTCAAGCATGCTTCATCAATTTAGTATTTCAGTACTTTGTTTAATACAACAATTGGAGTTAGTTGGGGACATGTCCCATTAACTCCTTATTCAAACAGTTTAGAGGTTTTCAGACTAGATATTAAGACTTTAATATTTTTAGTTATTTCAGTTGTTTTGGTAGAGTTATACTGCATTCAATTTTATTATTAGTCTTCAGTTTTGAACCTTATGGCCTTTTAGCCTTTTATTCCGCATTTATATAGTATTTATGCAATGCTTAATTACAGATATCAGTCTTGGGTTAGCTTGTGGTCCTTCGGCGTCATGAGCACCGTGTAGCATTCTGGGTACCTGATTCGGGGCGTTACAAACTTGGTATCAGAGCCTAAGGTTCAATAGTGTCATAGGAAGTCTAAAAGCCACATCCAGTAGAGTCATGTGCATAGGTGTGTTGCGTGCCATATTTATGTACAGGAGACTATAAGATGTTTTAGGAATAGTTTCCCTTCTTTCAGTATTCATATTGTGCCAGTGAGCATGAGCTCAAAATTCAACTTATAGTCTAATCCGTTTCGCCCTTTTTATTTACAGAACATGCCTCCCAAAAGAAAAAATGGAAATCAGTTAGCCCCTCAGCCCGTCCAAGTAGATCCCTTAGACTAACATGTCTTTTATGCAGAGTTTAGAGATGTATTCACTACTTTTGCTAATTCAGTTGCTGCTCAGAATGAATGGCCAACTGACGTTTTGGCCAATCCAGTGGACAACACTGCTACAGCAAGGATTTGGGACTTCACCCAGATGAATCCTCTATCTTTTTTCAGGTCTAAGATAGACGAGGACCCTCAGGAATTCCTTGATCAGGTTCAGAAGGTTACAAATATCATAGGGGTTATTGCTAGTGAGAGTGCTGAGATAGATGCATATCAGTTGCAGGATATAGCTCTCACATGGTTCAAACAGTGGAAAGCAGAGAGGGCTAGAGATGCAGGGCCTATTGAGTGAGAGGATTTTGCCACTTCCTTCTTAGATAGATTCTTTCCCCTAAAGATGAGAGAAGCTAAGGTTTTAGAATTTATCAAACTAAGGAAGGGCAACATGATGGTGAAAGAGTATTCTCTTAATTTTACTCAACTAGCTAGATACGCTCCTCATGTGGTTACAGATTGTAGAACTAAGATAAGAAAATTTATTTCTGGGGTGAATGATAGTGTGGTCAAGGAGTGCATGACCGCCATGTTAATTAGTGAGATGGACATATCTAGGCTTAGGATCCATGCTCTACAGATAAAAGAGAAGAAGATTAAGGAGAGGGAGGAACAGAATAAGAGATCTAGAATTGGTAGCTTTAATTTCAATCAGCCTAAGTCAGAGGGTGGTAACTATTCTCAGTTCTGTCCGAATCCATCCATTCCAACTAGTTCCTTAGCCAATGCTCCTTTTCTTAATTTTATGGAGGGTAACAAACATAGGACGCCAGGATCTAAATTGCAGGGCAGTGTTAGCAGTACCCGAACCAATCCTCTTTGTCAGAATTGTGGTAAGAACCACAAGGGTATTTGAAAAGCTGGCAGTGATGTGTGTTTTGGATGTGGTAAGCTAGTCCAAAGAGTCAGAGATTTTTCCAAGTTAGGTTTTCAGGGTCAGCATAACCATTCTCATCTCAGTCCGATCGCCCAAACCAGCAGGGTGCCACTTTCAGCGCCACTAGTGAGCAACACCCAAATAGATTATATTCTATTTAGTCCTGACAAGATCAGAAAAATTATCCTGATGTGGTAACTGGTATGTTTTAGATCTTTCATGTACATGTTTATGCTTTGCTAGATCAAAGAGCTTCATTGTCTTTTATTACTCCTTATGTAGCAGTTGATTTTGGAGTTAGTCTCGAAATTATAGAAGAGCCCTTTACAGTATCTACCCTAGTGGGTAAAACCATCATAGCCTGGAGGGTATACAGGAACTGCCCAATTATGATATTTCAAAAAGTCACCTCTGCAGACTTAGTTGAATTAGACATGACTAATTTTGATTTCATTCTCGGCATGAATTGGCTTCATTCCTGCTATGCCACAGTCGACTGCAGAAATAGAATAGTCCAGTTCTAGTTTCCAAATAAACCTGTCCTAGAGTAGAGGGGTAGTACTTCAACTTACAGAGGTCAACTTGTTTCCTACCTTCAGGCACGAAAAATGATATCTAAGGGATATATCTATCATCTTATTCGAGTTAAGGATACTAGTTTAGAAAATCCCAATCTTGAATTAGTCCTAGTAGTGAATTAATATTCAAATATCTTTCCCAAAGTTCTTCCAGGAATTTCTCCCAAAAGGGAAATAGACTTCAACATTGATCTTCTTTCAGATACTCAGCCTATATTTATTTCTCCATACAAAATGGCACCAGCGGAACTCATAGAATTGAAAAAACAATTGAAGGATCTCCTAGATAAGGGATTCATTAGACCCAGTGTGTCCCCATGGGATGCACTAATCGTATTCGTGCAAAATAAAGATGGTTCTCTCAGAATGTGTATAGATTACTGTCAGCTTAATAAAGTCACAGTCAAGAACAAGTATCCACATCCTAGAATCGATGACTTGTTTGACCAAATTTAGGGTGCTATCTATTTCTCTAAGATAGACCTCAGATCAGGCTATCATCAACTCAGAGTAACGGAATGTGACGTTCCAAAAAAATCTTTCCAAACTCGATATGATAACTTCAAATTCCTAGTCATGTACTTTGGTCTTACCAAATCCCCTGCAGATTTTATGGACTTGATGAAATGTGTGTTCAAGAAGTACTTGGACATGTTCATCATGGACTTCATAGATGATATTCTTGTCTATTCTTATAGTGAATGTGATCACACAAACCATCTCAGAATCGTACTTTACACTCTCAGAGATCATCAACTATTCACTAAATTCAGTAAGTGAAAATTTTGGCTAAGGTCAGTAGCATTCCTTGGTCATATCATTTCCGATGATGGCATTAGAGTAGATCCTCAAAAGACCAAAGAAGTATGAAACTAGCCCAGACCTATCTCTCCATCAGATATCAGGAGTTTCTTGGGTTGGCTGGCTATTACAGATGGTTTTTTGAGGGATTTTATTCTATTTAATAACCTATGTCCATATTAACTAAGAAGAAATTCAAGTTTTATTCGTCAGATCCTTGCGAGAAGAGTTTTCAAGAGTTGAAGACTCGACTCACCTCAGCTCCAGTTATGGCTCTTCCAGATACTTCAGATAGTTTTGTAGTGTATTGTGATGCATCCAAAGTAGGTTTGGGTTGTGTCCTCATGCATCAGGATAAGGTCATAGCCTACACCTCTAGAAAACTTTAACCCCATGAGAAGAATTATCCTACTCATGATCTTGAGTTAGAAACCATAGTATTTGCCTTAAAGATTTGGGGGCATTATCTATACAGAGTTCATGTGGATGTGTTCACAGATCATAAGAGCCTTCAGTATGTGTTTTCTCAAAAGGATCTCAATTTTCGTTAGAGAAGGTGGTTAGAGCTCTTAAAAGATTATGCATGAGTTTCCTTTATCATACAGGCAAGGACAATATAGTGTCTGACGCTCTTAGTAGACTGTCTATGGGTAGTGTTGCTCATGTTGAGGACAGTAAGAAGAATCTAGCTCAAGAAGTCCATCAACTTTCCAGACTAGATGTTTTCTTAGTCAATATAGAGAAGGGTGATATATTAGTTCAGAGTAGTTTAGAATTATCTCTAGTTTTGAGGTGAAAGAAAAGAAAGATAGAGATCCCATTTTAGTCAAGTTGAAAGAGTCAGTCAAGGATCAGAAAGTTGAGGTTTTCTCCCAAGGGGGAGATAGTGTATTACGTTGTCAGGGTCGTCTGTGTGTTTCAAGTGTAGATGACTTGAGGCAGTGAATTCTTACAAAAGTTCATAGTGAACGCTACTCTATTCATCCAGGGACCATAAAGATGTACCGTGACTTGCGAGATATTTATTGGTGGATTCGGATGAAAAAGGATGTGGCAGAGTTTGTGGCTAAGTGCTCTACATGTCAGAAGGTTAAGATAGAGCATCAGAAGCCTAGTGGGTCCTTACAAGAGTTCAATATTCCTACATAGAAGTAGGAAGAAATGAACATAGACTTTACGATGGGTTTGCCTCGTACTCATCATCAGCATGATTCTGTTTGGGTCATTATAGATAGAATGACCAAATCAGTTCATACTTCCTATTCAATCGAGGATTACGCCAAAAGAGTCTTGGTACCTGATTCCACCTCAGTACAACCTTCTATCCTCAGATAGATGGTCAAGAAGAAAGAACCATTCAGACCTTGAATGATATGCTAAGGGCATGTGCAATTGATTTCAAGGGTAGTTGGGATGACCACTTACTTTTGATTGAGTTTTCATACAACAACAACTATCATTCCAGTATTCAGATGGATCTATTCAAAGCTCTCTACGGTAGGAGATGCAGATCTTTGATCAGTTGGTTCGAAGTCGGTGAGGCCGCTGTAGTAGGGCCTGAATTAGTATTCAATACCTTAGAAAAAGTTTAGTTGATCAGAGAAAGGGTCAAGACAACTCAGAGATGATAGAAATCATATGTAGATATCCGCAAAAAGGATCTCGAGTTCGATATTGGTGATCATGTGTACTTGAAAATCTCTACCATAAAGGGAGTGAAGAGATTCAGCAAGAAGGGAAAGCTCAGTCCCCGATATGTTGGTCCCTTCAAAATTCTTAGTTGCTTCGGCACAGTAGCTTATGAGCTTGAATTGCCTTTAATCTAGCCTCAGTTTATGCAGTCTTCCATGTCTCTTTGCTCAAGAAGTGCATAGGTGACCCAGTAGTTGTAGTCCCTATTTAGAGCATAGATATTCAGAACAACATCTATTTCGAAGAGATTTTGGTCAAAATCCTTAACTATCAGACCCGCAGACTAAGGAACAAAGAAGTCCCTCTAGTCAAAGTTCTTTGGAGGAATCAGTCCGTTGAGGGAGCTACTTGGGAAGCAGAAGAAGGCATGCATACCAAGTATCCTCACCTATTCTTTGAAAACTCAGACTAAGACCAAGGTAATAGCTTTCCTTAAAACTTATTCGGTTTCATGCTCAAATTCCAATTGCAAACCAGTTTCATGCTCAGATTCACATTTTTAAACTTGGTATCCATTTACCATTGCATATTCAATCATATGTTCATGCATCAGACATGCACTCTCCTTGTGAGAAACTCAGTTATCAAAAATCTAAGTCATGTATTCATGCACCAGATATACGTGATCGGCTTATCAGTACTCTCAATCATGGATTCATGTATCAGTTCAGTAATAAAATTATGCATCAGATATGCATGCTCTATATGAATCTCAGTAATGTCAGTCATGTAGTCATGTTTCAGTTGCTCATGTTCAGTATGTACTTTAGCTTATCGTTTCTCCTATCTCAATCAGTCTCATTCGAGGATGAATGTTCCTAAGAGGGAGATATTATAATACCCCATAATTCTACCTAGCTTAAGATCATCCCAAAAATATTAAAGAATTTATTTGAAGATGAATACATTTTTGTACATATGGAATTTTCATGATTTTGACTTTTTGTTGTGTGGGAAATTGAATGAACTTTCCATCGATACTAAATTCGCCTAAATCCGATAACCGGGTAAGAAGTTATGGCGATTTAATATTTCAGCCATTAAACACCGTCATTCAGGCCAGTTGCACATCACAGTGTGTGTCAAATTAGCAACTTTTGATTTCCAGTTTTGCTCCGCGATAGTGGCGCATTGCACCAAAGACCTATTTCACAATTGTATAAATCCAGTAAAGTAATGCAATCCTAGCACATCGCACCATGGATAAAATTCGCATTCAGTACTGATCCGCGATTCTACTGCATTGCGATGTCCGCCCAGTTCCCAGTTGGCAATTACAAGTGACACGACGCGATACTATTGCGTCGCGCCAGCCTGCCAAATTGGGAAATTTTGACGAAAAATAAATATTTTTTTCAGGGATAACTTGGTCTTTTCCAATGTTTTAACACTTCCAGGTGCAGGATTTAATACCCAAAAACCTTTCAAATCATTATTTACTCACTTTTTTGCCAAATTAAGAACATTCTCTCCCAAGAAACAAAACCCTAGCTTTTAAGAAATCAAATCCAATTCCAAGAATTTCTCCAAGAACCTTTAAGGAATTACGTTCTAAGGTATGTCATGTGTCGATTCATGGGTCCCTTTCAACCATGAAGCTCAAGAATCTCTTTTCAAAATCTAAAGATTTTGTATTTATGAATGTTCATGATTTATTTGAATTGAAATTCAAGTTCATGTTGTTGTTGGGTTTTGATTCATGTTTTAAATTACATGTTCCAATGATTGATCCTAGTATGTGATGTTTTCCATAATATTCATGATAAACCCTTTAAATTGCAAATTGATTTATGCAACCATGATAATTAGATCCATTGATGATGGTAAAATGAAAATATTCCCCCCATGTGTTTGATATAATACCAATGTGAAGGAAAAAGTGCCATTATAGAATGTTAATGTGAAATCTCTATTCATGTACAAGTTAATGCATGTCAAGTGTTTGATGAAATGTCTTAGTCAATGGATTATTCATGTATATATACATAGTCATTGTTGTGCATTCGAACTTGTTTCATGATTTATTTTAATGTCGTTGAGTCTTGGGGTATTTATACACGACAATTTAGTTGTGCACCTAAAGCCAGTGTCAGTTTCAGGATAATCTCAGTCACGCCATGATCAGTAGAATTCAGTCAGTTACATGACTCAACAAAACTCAGTAATCTCATGAACTCAGTCAGTTAACAGAATTCAGTAATAATCCGTCAGTCCATGGAACTCAGTGAACTCAGTCCAGTTCATCCCAGTATAATCAGTTCAGTGTCTACTCAGTTGGGAGTAGGATTTAGCATCGAGCGAACCCAAGGTTGAGGGCACACACTGACGGTAGAGGGTGTGACCCTTATAAGCAATCCTTGCATTCCAGAACTATGTAGCCATCATAGGTTGAGACATCAACACTGATACTTGAGGGTTGATGATGTACATTAAAACTTCCAGATGAGGGTTCCACTGTTCTCCTTTTGGGACACTGCCAGATGAGGGTCACTCACAAACTGTCTTTACCAGTGGTACAGTATTGACACCATTCTAATTAGGGTTACATATTGGACCCCAACTCAGCTATAACAGCTTATTAGGGGCATATCGGTTAGATGACTACCTCCCACAGTCTCAGTCTCAGTCTCAGTAATAGAACTCAGATAGTTCTATAGATTTCAGGACTGTCGGATACAATCACTCAACTCAGTATGAAACTTAGCTAGTTCCATCTAAATCTAGACTGTCAGCAACAGTCACCCAGTATCAGTTATATTAGCTATCAATAATATATGTTATCAGTATATTTAGTATTCAAAATCCCCATGTTTCAGTTGCAGTTATGTTTTCATGCATGTATCCTCATAAAGTTATGTTCATGTTCATGTTAACAGTCAGTTATAGTTCATGCATATGAAAGCCATGCATTTAGCATACCTCACTTGCAAACCAGTACATTCTCACATATTGACGCATACTTTTCTTTTGCCCTATGGTGTTTTATACCATAGGTTCGAACGCTCAAGTTCCCGATCACACCTAGCAGCGCAGGTTTCAGTTAACAACAGTAGATTAGGAGAGAGTCCTCATCATTCGAGGATGCTTCATCATTTCAGTATTTCAATACTTACTTTACTACAACAGTTGGAGTTAGTTGGGAACATGTCCCATCAACTCCTCATTCAGACAGTTTAGAGACTTTCAGACTAGATATTCAAACTTCAGTATTTCCAGTTATTTTTGTTGTTTTTGTATTGTTATACCACATTCAGTATTATTATTAGTCTTCAGTTTTGAACATTATGGACTTTCAGCCTTTTATTCCACATTTATACAGTATATTATGTAGTGCTCAGTTACAGATATCAGTAATGGGTTAGCTTGTGGTCCTTTGGGGTCATGAGCACCGTGTATCATTTTGGGTACCAAATTTAGGGCATTACAGGATTGTTTGTGGTTCGAGTCCCACGACTAGTGAAATTGTTTGAGGTTCGGGAATCTCACATAATAAATAATATGTGAATCCATAAGTATGGAAGGTCGGAGTTGTCCACCTCATGACATGGGAATAAATGTATTGAGAATGCTTGTTAAATCTTGTCCCCTTTGAGGTATAGTATGAATCTATCATGTATACCTATGTGTTTGAGTATATGTTTGAGAATGTCCTTGAGCTTTGGTCTCTTGTTTAGCATGTGAAATATCTATATGTAAGGATAAGTGTATGAATATGATTGAAGATGATATATATATTGACTCATTGTTGAATGTTGATGTTATTTTATCCTTATCCTTGAGTTCCATTCTAGCATTCCAAATGTTAACCTTCTCCGAATGCTATGTCCCCATGCAACATAGCAGCTAAATCATGTTCTTCTCTTTCTGCGCAAAAATTACTAGATCAAAGTAGTTCATGCATTGACTTTAGAGTGGTGAGGCTCTTTGATTGGAATACATTCATCCTTGGTCACTTATCTTTAGAATTAGTCTCATTTAGACTTGGTTTGGCTATTGCCAGGGTCTTTTCCCAAGATATACATTTATTGACTTCTATTTTGTATAGAGGTGTTGTGAAAAACTGTGAACTTAGGCATGAGTTAGATATTATAATGAATCTAATGTTGACTTTGGGTACTAATTCTTCTACCTTGATATATGACTTTAAGTTTCTTTGACTCCTATGGTTTGATGAGATATTTGGGATTGGTAATCAAGGCGACCTCTGATTCATGTGAGCTTGAGGTACCCATACGACATGGCCAAGGGTTCAGGTTGTCTCAATTATAATACCATTACCTACACTACCATCCAGAGACCTTTCATGACTGTAAGATACTCCCTCTTTCAAAAACTATGATACAGATTATAACCCTAGATTCTTTAAAATTCACCAACACCCCACATGGTATCATCACTTTCTCTAAGAATCTAAACTAATGCCAGATAATTCACCATTCTAACATCCCAATTTTGAGTCTAAAATATTAAACCACCCAATATATATTATAACTACTACATAACTTGATAAGATATACAAAGCAACCACCTTCTCATGTGTTACCCTAACTTAAACTAAATTCATCAATCCAAACTCTATGTACAAAGGCCTATACATGAAATCTCCCATTCATCTATGCTACTCTTATGCTTTCTAACATGGATCTACACTAAGGGAAAATAAATGCAAATTTCAACCTCGCTCTAATATTACAAATGTATTATTTACAAAAAATCCATGAGTTTATACTATTCAGACTTATTTTCCTTCCACCAAAGCTCCAAGATAGGGGAGGCTATCCTAAGGGTTTTTGGATCTCTCCCACATTACTGGTTATAAATTATAGGGAGAAAATTATATAAACCTACTTAAGTGGGTTTTTTATTGGTGTCATGTCGATATAACACATGGTGTCTCTACAGAAAAATAAGTCCCACTATAGCAGGATGATATTAGCCAAACCAATTATTTTTAAATTCCAAAATTTTGTGTTGTGTGGCTCCATGAAAGTTTATGAATGTAATTTTGACAATCCCTTTACCCCATACCCATGTCGTTACATTTCCTAATAATTATCAATTAGGTTATTTTATATATCATGATAGTGATGTGGAATTGGGATTTTTTTGCTTAATATAGATTCTTGTAGATTATGTTCATGAGTTGATTGGTACTTTGAGATCATACTCTTATCTATTGTATTTGTCCTTATCTTATTATCATCGATTTTGCATATTCACTTATCTCATAGATCACAGGAGAGTATTATTGTGAGAAACTTATTTTTGAAGGAAAATGAACTATTTTTACTAAATAGGTCAAATGTATAATTTGGATGGTGATATATGATATTCTTGTGTGAATCAGTGAGGTATGATATTTTTTAGTGATTTGGTAAGGTATGATACTATTGAGTGATTTTATTTGAGAATATTTTAAGTGGGTATATAGACCTCATGTGACTTCCATAGGCATTGTCTATTGCATATAATCTCATATTATTGCATCACATTATAATTTTAATTTCTTTTGTGATTAAGATACATTGTGATATTTATTAATTTCAAACTATTGGGACTTGTCTATGTGTGTAGGTATTTTTGCATTGGTTATTCAATGTAGTATTTACCTAAGCTTAGTTGGCCTTGATGTCTGCTTATTATTCTTGGATTGTACTCACTTCTGTTATTTCTACATTCTTTTAATGTAAATTTCAATACAAATGTGCCATATAGATGGACTTCGTGCTTATTAGTATCATCTAAAGCTTCACTGAGATTCTACCTTCAAAGATTGACCCGAATTTTTCAATTATTTTTATTCAACTTGCTCAGATAGTGTTGTATTATTCCATTATGACATTCTTTATTAGGGTCGCTCTTGTATCCATCATAGTTGACTCAAGATGTTTTCATAGTGTATTGTCAATTTCCTTTTACTTAGTGTTGTTTTGAGTTATTATTGATTATTAGATGTGCTATTACATTATATGCATGAAATTTTTTATCGTGACAAGTTGGTATCAAAGTACTATATTTACCATCTCATGCATTCAAAAGTACGTGTATAGTAGGGCCTCATTGATCTGTATGTTAACATCCATATCTTTCTTGTAGGAGGTTGTATGGCATTCTTAGGAAAACATTATTCTTTGAATCCCTAGTGTGCAAGTTTGTTCACTTCTTAAATTCTATAATATCTATTACTTTCTCTTAACAGATGTTGAGGACATGATCAACTGCTACTGAGGGTAGTTAGACTATACTTTTTACTAAAACTCAAGTTGGGGGTCAAGTCATGGGTAGAGGTTGTGGCTGAGTTAAAGAATGAGGTGTAGCACCATCTAGGGGATATGCTAGCACAACATCTCTTAAGCTAAAAGTTGATTTTAAAGGTAAGGCTTATCAGGCAGAGAGAGTGGGGCTAGATCAAGTTCTAAAGGGTTTTGTATCCATCCCAGTGTTATAGAACACTATAGTTCAGACCTTGAGTTTCTTGGAGGGTATGGATTAGATATGGTATCTACCTGTCACTCCAGGATGTTAGACTAGACATAAAGTTTAAACTCTGGAACGGGTACTAGATCAGAGTTTCTTAGACTCTTGAGGAACAACCAATTGCTTTTGTATCTCTACTTATTAATGAATTTATTTTTAGATTTTTTTTCTCCATCAGTTGTAGCTAGGTCGATGATGATAGTTGAGGAGTAGAAGGTGATCTAGAGATTTATTAGGTTAGGTCCTACCAAGTTCACTAGTGCACGTGAGGAGGATGAATATGTGTTTTGTTATTAAGAGAGATTGCATAATTTGTGTTTAATTAAGTCTCATGGAATAGAATACACTACCTTATAAATGGTAGGGGCAATGAACAAGAGGTGGAGATTTTTTCTTAATTATAGAACAACAAGTTCACCACTATAACATGGACACATTTTTTGAGGCCTTCCTTTGGAATTTTACACCTCACATCATGAGGGAAAGACTTAGAAATAAGTGTAATTACTTTCAATAGTGTACCATGAAAGTTACAAAGTATGAGACTAGGTTCAATGTACTCTCTAGGACCACCTTTATCAGAAATCCATTAGAATAGAAGTGTGTTGGAATGTTTGTAAAGGGTTTGCTACTCCTTTTTAGTTGGCTATAACATATTAACTTCTAGGGGAACCTTTCAGCATATAGTGCATCATGCTAAAAGTATTGAGGGCATATGTAATGAATGCCTATGGTGGTGGCATTAAAATGTCTCATAGACATGGAAGGTTTAATGGGATTCATCTTAAGGGCATTGGTAGAGGTCTTATCTTAGTTTAGAACAACAACTTCACCTAATCTAACTTGGACATAATTTTAGAGGATTTTCTTAAGAAGAAAGTACCTCACAGTTTGAGGTATAAGTTGAGATATGAGTTTGATGACTTAGATAAGTATTTGGTGACTATTACTGAGTATGAGACTCATTTTCATGCCCTACCTAGGACTACTTTTATTGTGATAGTGGGAGAGTAGGTTAGGAAGGTTATAGGGGTTGACTACTACTTAGCCGTTGACTATAACTCAGTAGGTGAAGAATGCATGAACTTTATATTAGATAGTGTATCATGCTATGATTATTCAGGGTACTCAACATAATACAAATGGAGGAGGTGGAAAGAGGCTTCACAATTAGGTTGGTTTCAGTTAATTATCAGTTTGATGTAGGGATATTTCTCAGGTAGAGGTTCTCATTTTCAGTATCATTGGATTGCTCAAGTAGCATTACAAGGTCCTGATAATAGTTATTCATGTTTTGGTACTTTTGGTGGTTAGATTTTGATTCATCGGTCATAAGGCCTCATTTTGAGTTTTAGTCCATGAGTACTATTCTAGTTCATCTAATATATTCCATTATTCGATCACCGATAGTGGATCTTTGATTATATAGAGTTAGGTCACTATTCTTAAGATATCCCTAGGCATAGGCATGGTCGTCCACAATATGGTCAATAGATACAAACTTACTAGGCAACTCCACCATATGCTAGATTGGGTGCATGAAGTTTGAGAGGTGGTTTGCAAGATGCTAGGTGGATATCCTAAAGGCTTCGAGTTATGGTTGTGGAATTGATCAGTCTAATAAAGGACATGGTTAGTGTTATGCATGTCTAGGAATACTCGAGGTAGAGGCCTCTAATGTAATAATCAGAAGTATCATTCAAATTTTCATTAACCTCCTTCATTATTATTTGATCATGGATCTACTTTGCATTATATGTCTTTATATTTTGGTTTCGGTATTCATGTCATGTGTGATTCCTTTATTATACCTATTCATTTTTATAGCCCATTAAGTGATTCTTTAATGGTGGATTGAGCTTATTGACCCTGTGTTATGACTTTTTTTAGATATGATAAATGGATATACTTGGTTTTCCTTGATATGGTTGATTTTTACATAATTCCAGGTATCAACTGGCTCTCTATGTATCATTATATGTTGGATTGTTATTCCATGACAATTACTTTACCTATAGTGAGTGCACCATGGTTAGAGTAGAAGGATACTCTAAGTTCATATCCTAAGAGGGTGATACCATTTATTCGAGGTCACCGAATAGTGGAGAAGGATTATTTTTCTTACTTAGAGTATATTCACGATATTGCTAATGACATACCTACTTTAGTTTAATACGACTAGTTAAGATGTTTATAGATATGATTGCCTCTAACTTATTGGGTGTTTCCCTAGTCGGAGATATCATTTTTCTATTGACTTAGAGTTGTCATTAAGACCATATCTATTGTCATTATAGGATGGATCTAGTAGAGTTAAATGAATTGAAGTATCTATTTTAGTAACTTTTGAGTAAGGGTTTGATTCAGCCTAGTGTGTCATCTTGGAGTTCTCGGTGTTGTTTGTTAGAAGAAGGATAGATGCATAGGCATGTGTATAAGCTAATGGCAATTATCTAAGGTGACTATCAAATAAGTATCCTCAATCGTATATTACTACATTGTTTTATTATCTCTTGGAGAATTTGAAATTTTCTAAGATTGATTTGAGATTGGGTTATCATTAGTTTAAAATTAGAGCTTTAGATGTTCGAAGAAGACTTTTAAGACTCAATATGGGCATTATGAGCTCTTGTTAATGACCTTTGGGTTGGCTATTGCTCGGTGGCATTCATGGAGTTGATAAATGTTGAATTCTACAATACATAGATTTCTTTGTGATTATATTTATTGAATATATCTTGGTGTATAGCAAGAATAAAGTGGATCTTGTAAAGCATTAGAGTGTTGTTCTTCATAGGTTGAGGGATGAGAATTTGTATGCTAAATTCATAAGTGTGTGTTTTGGTTGAGTTATGTCTCATTTTTTGGGCATATGTTTACCAAGGTAGCATTATGTTTTATCTAGTCAAGGTTGTGGTGTTTGAGATTGGTCTTGTACAACTATTCCCACTGAGATTAAAGTTTTTTTTGGTATCAGTTGGCTGCAATAGATAGTTCATGCAGGGTTTCTCTTCTATTTTCACTGCCTTCACTAAATTGACTCAGAAGAATATTTCCTTTTAGTATTTTTTTGAGTGTGAGGAATGTTTTCAAAAGTTTATGATTTTGTTGAGTTTAGCACCTATCTTAGACTTGCATATAGAAGGTGAAGTTTTAAACTTGTATTGTCATGCTTCATAGGCCGGTCTTCGTGATGTGTTGAGGAAACGGGTAACTTGAATTTGAGAAAGTTAAAGACCCATGGGTAGAACTACCTCACCAATGACTTGGAGTTGACAACGCTAATTTTTATTTTGAAGTAAGAGCAGTAGTACTTGTACAAAGTTCATTGGGAAGTTTTCACTAGTCATTGTACCATGATAACACTTAACTCACTCCCTTGATTAAGGGATGAGGCGGTCATTGTCAAACAACCCAACTAGAGTTGGGGTCCAATCAAGAAGGAGCAAATTATAGGCTTCAAAGCTTATTGGCATCCTAGTTACTACAAGTTTACTCAGAATGAAAATAAACAAGGCATGTAAAATAAAGTGGGGGGATTTTGATTTGGAGATGGATAATCTCTAACAAAGCACGGATATAACACTTTTGATTTAAGATTGAGAATATATATGGTATTGGGATTATGTCTACCTAAAGGTAATATATGTGGGTAAATGATGGTTTGGCATAAGTTTTAGTTATTGATACAAGGATAGGCTAGGTAAAAAGTTATTGTGGTCAATCTTTCAACAAAACTACAATGATTTCACCCATTGGATCTTTCGAGCACCTAACAAGTGTGCAATTTGTAATCACCCAACACCTCAATCAAGCATGCCTACTTATAGGATGATGCTCTTGACATGGCTTACACTCTCATCACACTTATTTCTAAGAGTGTAAAAGGTAGTAACCATAGACTCAATTGTCCACTATTACTTTGTCCCCCTATAACCCTCTTTCAATGATGTTATGGGTTACCTCAAGTTCACCTTAGTCCCTCTTTCAAGGATGACAAAGGATTTCTAGAGTTTGTGGTTTTCACCCATCAAACCCATTTGGAGATTTAGGGTTTTCACCCATTAAATTCCAACTAATAAACTCAAGCAATGGTGGAATCCATAGTCAACAACTAAAAATCATGAAAACACAACACCCACACTCAATTACACTGTAGTTCAACATAATCCCAGGACTAAATTACTTAGCTACTCATGAAGAAACTAAGGAGAAGTATACCATGATGATTATCCAATACATTAATTCTTCACAAATTCACTAAGAAATTAAGCCTTCAAGTGTAGTTACACATTTTCCCCGTTAGGGTTTCTTGTTATCAAATAAAACTTAGTTATGAGGTAAGCAATACCCAAAGAAGAAAGGGTTCTTCCTTATATATGGTTTGGGATTCATCTAAGTGCTTTTATATATCTACCCCTAGGCATATTTCTACTAAACTGCGATCGCACATGACGTTCCACGTCTGCATAAATATGATCGCGGTTGTGTGTTGTGACCGCATTGTGTTGACTGTCTTGACTGACTGTGACCACAGATTGAGGACTGCAGTCACCTTAACTGAGGTTGATGTAGTCCGGATCATCAGTTGCACTATTCTTTTGTCCCTTTTGACCATTTTTATCTCCAATCCACATCTTTTGATCTCCTCTACTCTATGGATGCAAAGAGTTAACATTAGTTCATTTTATCACCAATATGTCTCATTTATTTTTTCAAAACAAGGTAATATGCGCAAATGTTTAGTGATAATGAGTGTAAAAATCACCCCTCATCAACACCCCCAATTGAAGGCCTTACTTGTCCTCAAGCAACACTACCCATTATTATGAGACAACTTCATATGTATACCCTCATTATATCACTTAATGATCATGATGACTCAAACTTGATTTCTACCACCAAAATCTTTTCACACATAAGCAAATAGTCTTTTAATGACTCCCCTTATAATAAAATAAAATAGCGAAGGATGCAATAGAATTTGGGGAGCAACCATGTAACAAGTACTAATACTCTAGAAATGACTCATGTGTTGACTACAGTCATGCTATACCTCTGTTTACCTCTTTGTGCAGAAGATGGCAAAATCACCCACTTCAATTAGTTCACATGCCTCCTTATGAGAAAGGAAAAATTCACACGCCTAGATACCAATCATGCAACAAGGAATTTTAAGCACAAACACTCACTCTCTCAAGAAATTCTCCATGTGATCAAGTACCATGCCGTAATCTTGACCACACTTGGTTGGGAATAACAAAAGGACTTTATGAGCTTCTAATGTAGGTTTAGGGTAGGATAGGACATAATAGTGGGACTATAAGGCTACACCCTCCCTGAACTTCTACATCATAATCCTTTCATGCATTGCTCTTTGAGCCACTTTTTATTCCTTTACTAATTTGCCTGCATTCCCTTTTTGCTTTACTCACATGCTCTTCGTCTCTTTTTGCATAAATTTAAAATCTATGCATTTCATTAATTTAATGGATTTTCCTTTCTTCAAAGAAAAATGCTTAATTGCTTAATCTTGTAGGCACCTACTTATGAATTTGTGGCTTAACTATACTTTTTTCTCTTTCCACCACCCCCGACATAGGCTTTTAGCATGAATTTGTATTCTTAAGTTCAAGGAGGATGGGGTTCAAGAGAGGGTGAATAGAAGGGTCATAGATTGTAATACATTTGCCAACGAAAAGTTCAAAGGCTCAAAGAGGGTGAATAGGGGTTACTCCAATGTATTGGTAGGATCTTTAGGTTAAAGTGGGCTTTCAAAATCACATGATGTCCTATGATCATTTTACCAGCCAAGCATAATCAAAATTTATCTCTGAAAGATCATTGAGGCAAGTTCTAGATTGTACAAGTACACATGAGATGAATATAATTAAACTCGCACACATGGCATGCGAATGTCCTCAAGGGGGTTCAATTGTTCTTCCCGCTCGAGACAAAGATGGAGTATTCATTATTTTTTCGAAGTTAAAATTCGGAGCCACAGAAAGAGGGAAAAATTTCATTACAATGATGCTCACGTCCATGCCTTCAAATTTTTCAAAATTTTTAGACGGAGGGGATTATTTTCTTTTGTATCCACACCACACATAACTTGCTAATCATGGAAACCATCCAAGCTATCGCCTCACATTGAAAATCATAGTACGGGAGATCCACCATATGTTTACTAAGACTTCACCAATGGATATTAATGCAATCATAGATCATCAATGTTACAAGTACTCATATTTCTTTTGCATTCTATGGCCTCGGTGCCACGGTTACTCAGACTTCCCCTGCTCCCATTGTTCAAAACTCAAACACAATGGAAAAGTTCGTCTACTAAAACTAAAATAAATTAAAACCCAGAACAAAATAACTAATCCATGCAAATATGGGCAGCATCAGAGTTCCCGAATATTACAACCCAAATAAAAATAAAGATAAGAATTATCCAAAAGAGCAGAGAGGTATATAGAAATATTAATTATATAGGCCCAAATTAGAAGAATAAGAATAAGGAGACACCCCAAACTAAAAAGATAGTAGTATCCGCACTACATAAATAATCAAGTGTAAAAGAGACATGGGTGCTCCCTGCTACCGTATCAAGGGCTTCTATAATTGTCGGACTCTGTATCATCACCATCTTCCTCAAGATTGGACCACTTAGCTAGGGCCTCATCGTCACTGTCCACCCAAAAGGAAGAAAGTCTATCTCGGGGCCTTAGGACCTTCCATAGGCCCTTCACGCCCTTTTATATCCTGATAAAGAATTTGTCCCTTATTCTTCCCTTGTAACCATTTTTCATGAGCGATCTGGAGGTATCGATGTGACTCTACCAAAGAGAAGTAGGACTTTTCAAGCTTATCAATGGTATCTTCTTGCGTCTTTTGGTCCTCCTTATACTTCTCATAACTGGTACATGACACATAAGAATGATGAGCGGTGGAAGCCTCTCCCAGTCCTTGGGGAAAACTATACACAAACTCTTTGAAGGTTGCAATATTTACTCTAATCTCCTTAAGAGGTTCCATGGTGTTTGGCCTATAAGACTCAGGCTAACTGCATGCCGGCCTTTACAAGTTGATTTTTCTTTTCTTAATTTTTACAGGTGCATCCTCACCTCTAATCCTTAAAGGGTAAATTGGGGCATTAGGGTGAACCTATGTATCAATAGAATATTCTTCCAGCCCTCCTCTTTAGAAAAGCTCTGTAATCAAGGAGGGGAAGAATATATGCATACCACCTTGGTTCTTGAAATAATCTATTACATTAACCACAAGTTGACAAACATCATGAGGGATGCCATCTAAAAGACACACAACCATCCTAGCACACAATTTGGGGACTACTATTATCTGCGTGCAAGGAGAAACTCGGATACATATGATATGAAACCATATCCAAGCCTCGAAAGTAAAGTCATTCATGTAAATATTGCTTTTAGTCTTGGTCCACGAGACTTCCTTTCTGGGGCATAGTGTTTTTCCAACCAACTCCCTAATTTACACCCCTTCACTTTGAATTCACTCTTGTATGCATACTTGAGCCCATAAACATCATTGATTTGTTTAGCCTCGACTTTCATCGTTTTTTCCCAAATCTTGATAGTCATATTTAGTGGGTCCAATAAAGAGACTTCACTAATATTTGCATAAAATTCACGAACCCATTGCTTATTTACAATGCATGGATCCGGGGCAAAGCACCGCCACCCTATGGCTTCAAGTTTGTCATGAAGTGTCGGTAGTTTTTCTGGCATATTTTCTAAGCAAATTCCTCTCTCTGAAATTAGCTTCATCCTTAGAAAATCACTGTAGTAATGAGTGTGGCACTCAGGTGCCATGAATTAGATGTGATCATAATTATCCATGAGGGCATCCTAAAAGAACTAAGCACACATTATCTCTTTTGATGACATTTTAATCATGCAAGCTGTGCTATATTGATCACAAGAGTTCATTGGACTAGGTGTTTGGTGTTGCTTGGCTATGAATTGGAAGTGCAGGATTTTTGGCATGGTAGGAAACTATCCTTAGTTACCGCGATCATGAGTCAGGACCGCATTCATTTTTTTGTGATCATGGTCTATGAACGTGGTCGCAATACCTAAGGTCGGTTCCGTTGTCAGCTCTGCAAGTTTATATTTTTTCCCAATTTTAGGCTATTATCATGTTCTACAATATGGGTGCATATGAAGATCATTTGAAGAATGCTAACATCTGGATAGATGTGCCCTTTAGAAAACAAATATCATTAGTGAAAGTTTATTTGGGAAAATTAACAAACACTTGGTGTGCATATTTCATTTGTCTACATTTTCCAAACATACTTAGGTACTCAAGAGTTCTCACTTTTATGCATACCTTGTTCAAGAAGCCAACATCTCACCAATATCAAATAAGACAACATGGAAAGCATAACAATCAAAACTTTAGGCCCTCTCTTAATTATGCATTCTAGAGCCTATTCTCATAAATAAAAGAATAGATTCATAACACTTACCGAAGTTGTGATGCAAGAGGGATACAAGGACGCTATTTGAGAGTGCACAAACATGGCAAAAAATTAGCCCAAATTATAGAGTACAATATTGAAAGGAAGTGTGAGGGAAATGAGGGAAACTAGGGGTTAAATGACTGAACTGGCTGCGACCACAATCGCAGACATCCGTGTGTCCACGATCATGCTTGGGGACCGCGATCGCGGTAACTGAGAGCCATTTTGCTCTCATGTTTTCCCCTATTCAAAATTTTACTCAATTTTGACACATTTCTACGATGTTTAGTTTTCTAATTCACCCCATAGTGTCATATATGCATGGGTTATTCATATGCAAAAGATAACATCTACCCTACAAAAATATAAAAAAAGGATACAAGCCACTCTCGTGGAATTTGTGGATTGCCTCCCACCTGGATTGCCTCGCACCAAGTGCCTTAGTTATAATCGTGGAATGATGTCTTCCTTCCTTACTTCTCAAGGTGGATCTTTAAACCCTTATGCATTTATCTTTTTATCTTTAACATCTACTACGGATACTACTTGAAGTTCCTCAATTTGTTTTTTTGACTTGCAAATTTTGAAAGAGACTTCATCCACTTGTACCCTAAACTCTATCTCCCCCATATCTAGATTATAAATAGCTCTCTCGGTGGCCAAGGATGATAGGTACCTCTTTTCCCATTTCAAAATCCAATACCACAAAGTCCGTTGGTAGTATAAACTTGTCAACTTTTACAAGGATATCAAACAAAATTCCCACCTATATTTTGATGTATCGGTCAACCATGAGAAGATGCATAAAGGTCGGTGTAGGGGTATCAAATCTAAGATTCTTGTAGATGACAAAAGGCATTAGGTTGATGCCTATACCAAGGTCATAAAGAGCTTTTGAAAATTCATGTGTCCCAATCGTTCAAGGGATGGTGAATGATCCAGGGTCATTCTTCTTTTCCCTAACCTTGCTATACATTATAGCACTACACCCATGGGTCACCTCAATTGTTTCACTTTCAATAATCTTCTTTTTAGCCATCAACTTTTTCATCAACTTAGCGTATCCTAGGATCTCTTGGATTGAATCAAGTAATGGGATATTTATCGATAGGTTGCTAAGTTTTTTCATGAATTTCCTCAATTTGTCCTTTCTCTCTTTTATGCAATCGTTAAGGGAATGGGGGAGGAACTTGAATGGTTTACCTTGCTTCACCATATGGATTTCTATCTTATGCCACTTGTTCATCACTTTCCTCAATTTCTTTCTCATCATTTACTTTTTTTCTTTGGGGAATCACTTTCTTTTCTTTACCCTAGAGTAACTTGTCACTCTCGTCTCTTCTATAGGGCTTATCAAGTACCTTCCCACTCTTTCTAAAAATTGATAGAACTTGAGCATCATTCTTTGGATTAGCAATCGTGTTACTAGGGAGTTCATCTCTAGCCCTAGCATTTAGTTGCATGGACATTTGTCCGACTTGGGTTTCTAATTGCTTAATAGAAGGAGAGTGGGATATCACAGTTTGATAAAGTTGAGAATAATCACCTTTTTAACTTATGGACCATTTTGTCCATTCCTCTTAACCTATTCAAGATCCTTGTAAATATATCCTCAGTCTTGAATTTTTTGAGGTCCATAATATTTGACTTTTTAGATTTGGCCTAATCATAAGAAGGAACATAATTGTCATAGTCACATTCCCATTCCCTTTAATCTCTATCCATCTCATATTCCATCCAACCTTGATTCCCACCTTGCCTTTGATATGTGGGGCAGGAACCCCTCAAGTAGTTTTCTAAATAGAGGATTTCCTCATCCAACTTCTTTGCCCTACATCATCTTTATAATATTTTGATGCTATAGCATTCAACGCTTTTGCGGGTGTCCCCAAAACATACTTTGTCAATAGTTCGAGTTGGGTTATCATTTTTTCCATGGTTTCCTCCTTTTGTTCATTCCGCTTTCTTTGTTCATTATCGACTATGGATATGATAGAAGGAATCTTGGAAGCTTCGGTTTCTTGGGTATGCCAACCTCGATTTTTCTTAGACACTTCTCCAATCAATAGAAAGGCCATGTGGTGGTGCAACTTTACTAGGGAACCATCCGCTGCATTATCTACCACTATTTTGTTTAATGGATCAAGGGCATGGTAGAAGATCTTGAGAAGCATTTTCTCTAGGACTTCAAGACTTAGGCATTGAGCAAGGTTACCGTTAAACAACTCCCAAGCTTTAGAAAATGGTTCTCCATTCATTTTCAAAACATTTAAAATCTCATCCTGTTTTTGAAGCATTTTTAATGGCGGGAAGTATCTATTAAGAAACACCTTAGTAAACTTGTCCCAAGATGTAATTGAGCTGGATGGAAGTGATAGGAGCAATGAAACTACCTCGCTCGTTAATGAGAATAGGAAAAGGCAAAGCCGAATAGACTCTTGTGTAATGTGTGCTATATTGAATGGTGAAGCATGACACTAGTCACATGAAAGACTGTGTTCCCATTAGTTGGTGGGATACGGATCGTGCTTGTTTGCCCCACTTTATTTAGTGGTCCCTTATTATCTAGAGGGGCATCAAAGGGGCTCATTTCTTGCATTATCACTCATTGTTCCATTAACACTCTGATTACCTAAAGCAAGAATTAAAACAACAAATAAAGTAAATGATATCACTCTAGATATTCCCAAGTAAGAATCACACCGCACAAGTGAAATCTATATTTCACTCCCCGACAACGATGCCATTTTAGTAATGCTCAACTCATTCCCATGATTAACGGGTGAGGTATTTATTGTCAAAAACCAATAGGAGTTGGGGTCGAATCCACAAAAAGCGAATTATAGGCTTCAAAACTTATTGGTTTCCAAGTTACTACAAGTTTACCCGGAATGATAATAAACAAGGAATGTAAAATAAAGTGGGGGATTTAAATTTTGAGATGGTTCATCACTAACAAAGCATGGACATAACACTTTTGATTTAAGCTTGAGAATACAAGGAGTCTTGGTATTATGTCTACCTATAAGTAATGTATGTGGGTAATGATGGTTTGGCAAGAGTTTTAGTTATTGATCCAAGGATAGGCTAGATCAAAAGTCATTGTGGTCAATCATTCAATAAAACTACAATGATTTCACCCATGGGCTCTTTCAAGCACCTAACAAGTGTACAATTTGTAATCACCCAACACCTCAATCAACCATCCCTACTACTATGATAATGCTCTTGACATGGCTTACACTCTCATCACACTTATTTCTAAGATTGCAAAAGGTAGTCAACCATAGACTCAATTATCCACCATTATTTTTTCCCCTTATAACCCTCTTTCAAGGCTATTATGGGTTACCTCATGATTACCTTAGTCCCTCTTTCAAGGATGACAAAGGATTTCTAGAGTTTGGTTTTTTCACCCATCAAATGCATTAAGAGATTTGGGGTTTTCACCTTTCAAATTCAAACTAATAAGCTTAAGCAATTGTGGAATCCATAGTCAACAACTAAAACTCATGCAAACATTACAACACCAACACAAAATTACACTTTAGTTCAACATAATCCCAAGACTAAATGACTTAGCTACTCATGAAGAAAGTAAAGAGAAGTATACCATGATGATTATCAAAAATATTCATTCTTCACAAAATCACTAGGAAATTAAGCCTGCGAGAGTAGTTACACACTTTCCCAATTAGAGTTTATTCTTCCAAAATCAAAATTAGTTATGAGGTAAACAATACCCAAAGAAGAAACGATTTTTCATTATATATGGTTTGGGATTCGTCTAAGTGCATTTATAGATCTGCCTCTAGGCATATTCCCGCTGAACTACGATCACGCATGACTATTCACAACTGCGTCTATGCGACCACAGTTGTATGCTGTGACAGTATTGTGATGACCATCTTGATTAACCGCGACCGCTGATTGAGGACCGCTATAGCAGTAACTGAGGCTGATGTAGTCCAGGTTTTTAGCTGTACTCTTCTTTGTAACCTTTTTATAATTTTTAACTCTAATCCACATCTTTTGATCACCTCAACTCTATGCCTGCAATGAATGGATATTAGTGTATTTTATCAGAAATATATCTTATTTATTTATACAAAAATAATGTAATGAGCACAAAGGTTTAGTGAGAATGTGTGGAAACATTACCCCTCAGCATACCATATAATACATCTTCAATCAAAAGGATATAAATTTGAGATTGCATATATTGTTAGGGTTGTTAAAAGATTATCACTATCCTTTATCATCCCAGTAAGGATAATATAGTTGTCGATTCCTAGATTCGGAAGTTGGTGATTATGGGTAGTCTTACCTTTTTTATGGATGTGGAGAGTCCTTTAGCTATGGATATTCGATATTTGGGTGATTGTCGATAGAATCACCAAATTAGCTCATGGCATCCCAGAGTTATCCAAAGAGTTATGTTAATCGATGCTAGGGTTCATGACTTAGAGTTCATGGTTAGTAAATGGTTTTTGTTTAACATATCATACATGAAGGGTGGACTGAGCTTTGGGAAGAAGGTAAAACTTATCTCGAGGTTTATTATTCCTTTTTAGAACATTTGACATGTTGGGAAGGTGGCCTATGAGTTGTCTTAACCTTTGAGTATTTCGACTATGCATCTTATTGTCCATGTCACGATTTTTAAGAAGTACAATTATGATCTCACATTTTCTGATGAAATTCAATTGATTCAAATCAAAATATGACTTCTTATAAATATCCCGTAGCCATTTTTGATAGGCAGACTAGGAAGTTGAGGTCTAAAAGTACTAATTCAGTGAAGGTTGAGTGGAAGAATCATCTGATTTGGTGGGATAGGTAGAAGATGAATTCCAACACATGAAGTAGATATCCCAAACTTTTTTGACTATTCAAGTACCTTTCTTGCTCTATCGTTAGAGTATGAATATGTGTCTTATTGATGGATGACATAACAATCTATACATTAAAATTTGATTTTTTATGCATTTTAGCCATTTTACCCCTCCCTATAGTTTTATTATAATATTTGTTGTTTACAAGAATGGGTGACATGATTCCTAAGTAGTTGGTTGAGTTGGAGATAAGTTTTTTTAATTATTAAAGGTTTTAAAGTTGATAGGGATGACTTATGTTAATATTTAATGATTTAGACATCGTATATGGATTCTATTAGTTCCATTAGCTCTGTAATATCGTGTTTTATTAGTAGCACCTATGTTTCGGCTCTTGATACATCCGATTGTATTTGGATTAGTTGGTTGGAATAGTAGATGTTATGGCTTAGAGTTGACTTTGACTAGCAAACTTTGATAATGACCTCTTTTTGAAAATATAAATTTTCATCAGCTCTCGATTGGAACTATAGGATCAATTTGTACTATTGGTTTATGTCTATATTGTTTCATATGAGTTCTAGGTGTTAAAAGAATTAAAAAAAATATTAAATTTCTTGGATTTTGATATGACTGTGATCGTTAACTTAGAGTGTGATAGAGATGAAGGAAGTTCTTAGGCAATGATGTGGTGCTGGATTTACACAACAACCTAAAGTCTTGAGCACGCCTAGATCAAAATAGCACTATTATGTTGATGGATGGTGGAGCACAATATTGTTATTCTATGAGGATGCCTTTATTGCGATCACTCTAAATGAGCTCGGTTGTAATGCCCCACACTATCGGACTAAAAATTTTAACCATCCTTCAGGCATATATAGACCCAAACCAAATGATTTATATTTATACATAAGTGTGAAGATAAATTCTTTACTATGATAACACCTTTCGAGATTAATTGAGGTCAAAATCTTCTAGCTAAAATTTGGGTTGAGAACTTTCCTAACGATTAAGTTCTTGTATTGGATTTCACTAGGGTCAACTTAAACTAAGCATTTCTCCTAGAATATGAAGATTTACGTGGCCCATTACTTCTCGAATTAAAGGTCTTTGAGTCTTCTTTCTAATACCACAAATGGTTCATAAATCTGATATTGAAGTGTAAAGTTATGGGATTTCTTGTGAGGGTATGAAATAACACTGTGACACAATGCTTGACCTCTGTGATTTCAAGGTATGACGGAGTCTAGCCTCCGCGATAGAACTGTGGCACAGAGGTGATGTTCTAACGGCACATCCTTTGCTTTCTTTCGTGATTTAATGGCCTCTTTGTCATTTCCTTACCCATAATTGTCCCCCAACATTTTTAAATGTTTCCCAACACCTTTAATTACCCTAAGTCTTAATTGATACCCTCCTTTTATCCTCTCTAATGTTCAAAAAATCCCAAATTCAAAGTTGTTCTCAAAGATTCTTTCTAATTAGGGTTTCCCTAAAACAAATTAAAACTTCCTCTCTTATTCTCTAAGTTCAAGAAAACCAGATGTTCCATAAGGTGATCCTAAGGTCATGTTTCATGGCTCCTATTCTAAGATCTTCATCAAAAGTCATGTTGAACACTCCCTACTCCAATTACTATTACAAAGTTTTAATTTAATTAGTATTTGTGCATAACATATTTACAATTTTAAGGTAGGATTTGAGGATTACATTTATGAAAAACTTAATATTGCTTTTCCTCTTGCATAGATTGTATTCTAATCATTAGTATAGGATTTTTATAATCGAAGCAGTTCTTTGAAAATGATGTTCATTCATATGTTTTGGAACGTTAAATAATGAAATTATAGTCCTCAAGCCTTTCATAAATGCTTTGAATTATTATGATGCATGAGTATGCCACCTCATTCTTTGAACTAATGAATGTATTGAACTTTATGGAATGTTTTAAGATGCGTACGGAAATTTAACAATGATTATGTTTATGATTTTGAGCGATGTATTTAGGAGTCAATAGGTGTTTTATGATAATGGTTTTTGTATGATATGAATCCCTTGTAGGTCTTAGTATGACTATACCAAATTTAAATGCCTTTATGAATAGATTTTATGATATTTGTTTTAATTAGGCTTAAACATAAATATGTAGTTCATCAAGAAGGAATATGTCCTCATGACCAACGCCAAAAACCTATGTTTTGCCGACATAAGGATGCTTGTTTCTTGATTTGAAGGAAAACTGTGAGTTTGGACTATTAGTTACGTTTGCTGAACTCAATTCTAGTGGCAAACATGTATTGAGGCCTCTTCGATTGGGGAGGACATGACCCATCGTGCCATAAATTATGTAATGTCGATGGAAAACTAAATAACTTAGAACTATGTTTTAAATGGTGATGTCTTTATATCCTATATCCCTTGTCCCACACTTACCGATTTGAATGCTAAAAATATATTTTATGACTTGTTTTATAAATTAAAATTTTTTGCCCCTTTCCTTGTGTTGCATGCCAATACACATCGTACATACAATTTTCTGACACTATATTATTTCATGATGTAGGTTTGGAAGTATTTTTCCATTGTTTTGTGCAACACTAGGACTCTCACTCCTTCTATCTCAAGACAAGTGGTAGCAAGTGGCGATCCCTCTATCCTTCCTAAGGCATTTGGTATTTACATCAATTTTTTCATTGTTTCTCATATTTTATGGTATAGTCGGGGCCATGTTCCGACATAGGAGTTTCCATTATTACTATTAGACGCTTCATAGAATGAGTTTGACATGTGTTTTACTTTATATTTTAACACTTGGATATTATTTTCTATTATTTACATTGAACTTCATTATTTATGTGTCTATTTCTGTAGCTTTATTTATGACTGCTTATGATGTAATGCTAAGGGGTCTTTGTGTGCCTTCATTGGTTGAGGATTCCCATCACGGCCAGGGCCACGGCTAAGGTCATGATAAAATTTATATTAGAGCATAATTCCAGGACTCGGTGTGTCTACAAATCTATGTCTAGTAGAGTCTTACTTATGGGTGTTCTGTGCCCCAGACTTATAATCAAGAGGCTATGGTGAATTTAGGAAATGTTTCTCATTCTTCCATACTATAGTTCATGCAATAGTGTTGTCTATTAGAAATTCATCAATATTTCTTCCTAACCCTAATTTTATTGCCGATGTCTCATTATCGAGGTGATATAAGTGAAAAACATTGATTCCAAACAATGTGATCCTTTCCAATTTAGCCATCAAAAACTTATGAAACTTTATAAGAACTTGATAGGAGCCCATTATTTCATTATGTCTATTAGTTTTAAGAGTATACCCTATCTTGATTAAATGTACGATGATTTAAAGTAAGATGAGTGTCTTATCCCTTTCAATAACATTATTTTAGATGTCACTCAGGTGGGGGAAGGTAGGTAGCTAAATATTAGGGTAATGGTACCACTCAGTGAGATAGTGTTAACTATGTGTATTTAAATGATTCCATAGGCAGAAATATAACGTCATAAGTTTAAAAGTTAGACTGAAGGTAAATTTTAGTTGAAAAAGGTAGTTGTAGTTGTGTAACCTTTGAGTGGAGGGGGTAGTATGCCTACATGGTGATCGGCTAAGGTTGTAGTAAGATTTGTAGACTTTATGGTGGATAGTAGAGGAACTGATTAGTTATGATGATTTAGAATTTATTTGAAATAGGGATAGAGCTAGTGATGGCTTGTTGTTGTACTAGTAGAATCAATTTTAGGTTGTCCATGGAAGGATTACATGGTTAAGAATTTATAACTTTAAACTAATATTGGGAAATTTTAGAAAGGGGTGCTTAGTGGTGTTTATAGAATTTTGAAGGTAGTTTAAATGTGTATGGGTAAGTAGATGTGATATGAGGTTGGAGAATTCGCCAATAGACTATCATGGGTTTTATTATAATAGTGAAATCCACTAGCCTTTATTATGTGGTATTGCCCCTTGATTTTTCCTTTAGTAGGTGTAAACTTGTATAGTATGTGAGAAGATGTGTAGTAAATATTAAGATGTAGTTGTGACGTTTTGAAAAAGAATGTTCTTGTAAGATAGAGCTAAGTGGAATAAGTAATTTAAGTTGATTAACTTGTCACATATTTTGATGGACTATATATTATGAGAGATGTTTCATTGGCAGTCAATGATTGGTACGAGATATTAAGTTTTAACTTTATATGCTGACTATGGTGAAAAGAATGGCACCTCAAGGACACTGATGCAATATTTATTGGAAATTAATTAGTAGGATTGATATGATGTATGCAAGGTCCTGGGTTAACAACTTATGGAAAGTCTGTGTATTATTGATATATACATGAGGACTATCATTGAGAGAAATAAATTATGGCAAAGTCATTACATTGATGCCAATGTTAAGTTTGTAAGAATAAGTTGAACCCCATGTAGGATGTTGGTGCATGAGATTTTAAGTGCATAAGTATTATGTGTTCCTAGTAAATGTTCTTGATTTACTTTGTATGAATAAGGGTAGGTAAATATCCTATGGTATTTGTAAAGCCGAATTGAGAGTATTCCAAATGGGCGAGGTTAAACCTCTTAATATTCTATTAAATTCCTTTGAGTTTTGTGGATATGAGATTAGAGTTGTCTTCTAGTAGACTATGAATTGGAGGTCAGATTATTATTTGATAGAGGGAGCGGTTATGTACCCCAATGGGTTTGTATGTTATTGGGTGATAACTATAAAGGCTAGCAGAAATTAGGATTAGTATTCCTGAAGGGAATGTCCTAGAAAGAAGTTAGTGTCTTCATATTATAGTTTAACCTTGTGAGTTTAGCATTCATATGTATAATGATACACCCATTTTGTTGAGTGTTGTTCTTATAGATTTAATGAGAAGAAATATCCACAAGCTAAGGTTAGCGACCATTGAGATAAAGCGGAGATGATGTACTATGAATGATCATGATTTCACTTGGTGGTGAGTTTAAAGGAAGAGTCGTTATGAGATATATTCTTATTCTAGAAAATCCCTCCTACTTTAATTTAAAATGATATTCGGCCAACGTTTTATGTGTTCAAGTCATACCTATGACTAAGGTCCGAGTTCTCTATGAAACTTATCTCCAAGCTCCAACTCCTAAATTAGAAGCAATAACATCTCTCAGCAATCCCAGCTTCCAAGTATTCAAGATCTATCCAACCTATGTCTCATGTATTGCTTATTTATAAGAAACTAAATTTTTCTATATGTTACCAACTCATTTTATGTCATGTCTAAGCCTAAAGTGATACTATCTATGAAAACTTGTCACCATTCTAAGTTCTTTGAATGAGGAAAAAATTAGCTTTAAGCAATAATCCTTGTCTTATTCCTTGAATTTATGAATCTCAGCTTTATGCTATACAACTCATGATATATGGACTCATGTTTCTCAGTCTTCCCAATCTTAAGAACACATGTTATGCTATGTTTATATTCAAATGGCCATTTATTCAATATTTATGTGTTTGATATATGAAGCACTTCGTGCCTATTGTATCATATCTTAATTCACAAGCCCCATCATGAGTATGCAACAAATATGGGTCATAATTGAGTGGTGTCACTTCTATCCCTGATGATTTTACTCTAGTCCCTTAATGATATTCCTCATGTTATGATGATGATAGTGGTGATGTAGAAGAGTAATGATTAAGATGAGAGAATAGATGCTCATTATTGTAAAAATTATGATTTAGCAACTCAAACTAAGGTTATAGGTGAAGAGAGAAGTATGAAATGAACTTATATTATGTGAAATGGTTAGAAACGGGACATGTGGTGTAAATCCATATGAAACTAATCAATGATGTTGGTTTTGGTGGAGAGATTCCTAAAGTAGGTATGGTAATGATAGACTTGACTATTGTGATTGATAGATATGCAGATCATGATACAATGAGGCTAATACACCTTGATTTGAGCTTAAGTTTGTTTGATTACAGTGATTGGATGGAATAGTATTCTTAGAATGATGTAGAGTATTAAGTTCCATAACTTAGGTTAGAATATTTTTAACTCCAGGTTAGGCTTTAACATGGAAGCAATATGTAGTTAGACTTAGGTACTTATAGTTATGTGTTTTGCGGTTGAATTAGAAGTTTGAAATGATGCAGTGTGATATTCATAGTTTAAATCATAAGTTGAGAATCGTTATTAAATTTAAATTCTATTAGATTTATCATTGAAGGTGGGGAATGTTTCTATCCTTATGTCTAGCAAAAAACCTATTTCTTGTCTTGTATATTTCTTAATTAGGCCGATGATTATTGGAAAATTCATGCCTTATGTTGTTATTACCATATTTTGTAGTACTCATGTCCTAAATCATGACTTTGCTAAATCTCATACTTCTCATGATTCTTTCTTAGAAGAATTGCTTTATGTTTTCATGAAATCTATTTTGGTGTAGGTGAGTTAAAAGAGAATTCTGGAGGTGATGTTCCAGCCTTTATATCGTGCTTATAGAATATTAAAAAGTCTCTATCCATCATTTAAGGACGAATTATCCTAAGGGGGAGATATTGTAATGCCTCACACTATCTGATAAAAAAATTAAACCATCATTCATACGTATAAATACCCAAACCCAATGATATCTATTTAGATTTAAGTGTGAGGATCAATTCCCTATTGTGGCAATGCCTTTGAAAATTAATCGAGGTCATTGAAATCTCTAGCTCAAAGTTGAGTTGAGAACTTTCCAACCAATTGAGTTCTTCTATTGGATTTTACTAGGACCAATATCAAATGAACATTTCAACAAGAATATTAAGGTTTACGTGAGTCATTAACAATCAAATTAAATTTATATATGTCCTATTTCAAATGTCGTAAACGATTTGTAAATCTGAGTTCGAAGTAAAAAGTTATTAGCTTCACAATGAGGGTATATGGTAACATCATGCCATGTATCTTGATCTACGTAATTTCAAGGTGTCATGGAGGAAAGCCTCCACGATAGAACTGTGACACTGAGGTGATGTTTCTGCAGCGTATCCTTTGCATTCATAGATGTTTTAAGGGCCTTTTGGTCCTTCCCTTACCAAAAATTGTCCCACAAATATTCTAAATGTTTACAATCTCCTTTAATTTTCATAAGTCTCAATTGAAATAAAGATGCTCATTCCTAAATTTGATTACGAATTCATTCCTTAACATGAGAATAAAATGGTTGGTTTAGACTACTAGTGACTTTAGCCTAATCTCAGTTCTTGTGGAAGATATGGATGGAGGCCCCGCTAGTTTGGAATGATCGGACCCATATATCCTATGAGTTAAGAAATGTTGATGAAAAACAACATAGTTCAGAACTATGTTTTTAATAGTAATGTCTTTATGTCCTACATTCCTGTCCCATAATTTCCTATTGTGAATGCTGAAAAAATGAATTATTTTATAGATAAAATATTTTTCTCTTTTCCCTGGGTTGCATCCCAGTACCCATCGTATTGACCATCCTCGTATGCTTCCTCATTTCATGATGTATGTTCGAAAATATTTTTCTACGATTCTTTGCAGTACTAGGACTCTCACTCTTTATCTTTTGGGACAACTGGTAGCAAGTGGTAAGCCCTCCATCCTTCGAAAGTCATTTGGTCTTTTGATCCGTATTATCATTTTTTCATATTTTATGATATTTCCGGGGTCGTGTTAAAGATTAGGAGTTTCAATTTTTAATGTTAAAGGCTTCATAGACTAAGTTAAACATATGTTTTATGTCGTATTTCAAGACTTGTACGTTCAAATTCATATCTTATGGGTCTATTTCTACAACATTATTTATTACTATGCTTATGATGTAATGCAAAGGGGTTATCTTAGTCCTTCATTAGTTTGGGATGTCCATCATGAACAGGACCACAACTCGGGCCTTGACAGTGATAGTGCTGGGCACACTACAATAGTTTTAAATTAGATTTTTATCTCTTATTTTGTCACTTCTTTCCACTATTATTAGATCTCTACAAATAGATTGTCATAACCCAAATTACGTGGCTATGTAGGCACACACTATATTCTAACTAGATAGGAGAACCCTTACCATCTAATCAATGTTTTGCAGAAGATCAAGTAAAAGCTTTACAATGTAAGTTAGCAAAATCAATAACCAAGAGTCTTTACAACATTACTATACATACCTCAACTTATTCCCTACCCAATATCTAGTCTAGATATGTGCAAGAGTTACTATGAAAAGAATATTGATAATTAAAGACACAACTCCCATGGAAAGACTTGTAGAACAAGATACTGAATAACTGCCGCTCCATACAAGAAACTCCTAGTCAATACTCTAATATATATATATATAAATATACATACACACACACACACACACATATATATATACATATATATATATATAATAGGATATAGCACAAGTAGTATCAATACACCATAAGTAACAGTAGGCATCGGCGGTACAATAGGGTTAGATTACACAAACATCATATGTAACTTATAGAAGAAGATATGAAAATTCATATACTAATTTGACATCGAGTTCACTGTATTCCTTCCCACACTTCCTCCATAGCCACTTTCAGTTTTTCCTTATTAGTGAGGTTTGACATAAATAGAAACGAACATACCATCAAAGTCACATCTAGTCATCCAAACATTCTTATTAAACCTTTAATAACTTTCTAACTAGAAAACTCATCACATCTCTAGATCAGAATTTAACCTAAATTTTATTAAATAATGACACCATGCTTACACTTTATTTACTGCCTCCACGTTGAACTTTACCATTCAACAATTGCCATTATGTCTCCATATGCTTCCTTACATTTCAATTATCCAATTATAAATTTAAGGTAACAACACAAAATATACCAAATAGCTTAACTAAACAAAAAAACACAACCACATCTAAATATAAAATGAATAAAAATAATAAACTGTTAATATATATGTTTCAATTGCTCTTAAACTACATGTTATCACACACATGCAACAACTTAGTCAACCATTAACCTTAAAAAGAGTAATCTTCACAATATAAAGTTCAATCAACAAGAAAGGAGAGCTTTATGACTTCTCTAGTGTACCATCGACATATCTCACCAGAATAGAATACGACACCACTACTTTAATGGAAGATGTTATTAATGTAATCACCCGAAAATGACTATGCATATGCAATAATGCATCACAACCATCATCATATTTCTTTAATATTTACATAAATACAATGGGCCTTAAATTCCCAATAATCTTGACATGTAGGGGATGCACCAGGGTTTATGTACCATACCGATTTGGGGTACTCGATCCTAAAAATATAAGTAATTTGTACCAGCGTGATTTTTGACACTCCTAAAAACATGATGTATGAATGTCATCATTAAATATCAACCATGATTAATTGTGATGCACCAATTATGTAAGTACCCATTTTTATAGACACTTGGTCAAAATCAAGTTCATTGTTTTATGCAAACAACTAATATCCACCAACACATGAAATCATGCATATGCTTGAAGGCCAATCAACAAGTTATAACACATGCCTTATCAAATCATATTCATTATTTAAAATATGTTCTAAGTAAAATCCATAAGTTATTTGAAGAAGCATTATCAAACAATATTCATTAAATTCAAGTATGTCTTAAGACCAATTAACCAAATATTCATTTAAGTAAAGCATTATCAACCAAACTGAGCTGGCACTCTAATTCAACATACCTATTTCATTCAGCAATCCAACCCTCTTTTATTAATATTAAAACTGATAAATTTAGTTATTAACGAGTAATCCTTACATTCAATCATTACTAAATTCAAGACACTACTCTATTAGCAGATTATTCAAACATATGACTCTATTCAACTTACAATTCTAGATTTAGTCGTGCAAATTTTACACATCTTACTTTCTACTACTTAGCAAACTTGATTTTAGGTTCTCAATCCATGACATAACTCTCATAACTATCTTTCAGAATTAATATTACATATTCAAGATACCCATAATAACGAATTTAGCCTTTTTAAGGTAATCAAGGCAATTCATTAGATTACAAGTTCAAACAATTCCTTTATCACTACTCACATTCATATATTCACCATGAATTTCATCAAGTCTTACAACCACTAAACACCTACAAGGGATCCCTACGTTATCATATCAATACGCAAGTAGATCTTTTTATGATAAATTCATATTTTTATCCATCCAAATATCATACATACATGCTTAATCATGATTATCCCATAAAAGTTATATTATGCATTTGATGACTACCTACACTCTACTACTTATAAACCATAATCTACCTTGAACAAAGAATGTTGAAAAAGAAATCCATATCATGAGTGCTCTTTCCCTTTCTTCATGCCTCATATCATCCAATCGTCAAATAAACAAACAATTGTAAGAGTAATTAATCAATTACTCTTCAAATAAACACTTGAAAATCAAACCTACTAATTCTACCCTTATTCACAATCTATATCATTTCTCAAGGATCAATTAACTAGTTCTATCATACTCATATTATCTTAATTAAAGAGGTTTTATGCCAAAGATCCTATCTTTATTGAACTAAAGGTTCACAAACACCAAAATTAATGTTTTAGAATAATAAATTCATTCTAAGAAGGGTCATTTAAAAATTTAAAAGTAATTTGAGGTAGTAAAACACATACCCATAGGTTTCAACCAAAATTTTATGAACCTAGGGTTCTAATCCCCAAGAATTTTACAAGAATTCCCTATTTTAAGAGTTTTACACGAGCAATGGATTAATTGATTCAAAAATGAGTCATAATCTTACCTCAACAAAGAAATTTCATTCTAACCTTAGGAATATATCCCCTCTACAGATTTGGAATGAACTTTTTAAGTTTATGACATCAAACCCGGCAAAATAGAACTTATGTACTACCCCTCAACATAAGCAACACTACCTACAGACAGTCTACTGAGAGTGTCGTCTACTATATTGGCCTTGCCCAGATAATAAAGGACACTCATGTCATAATCTTTCAAGAGCTCTAACCAGTTTCTCTGACAAAGATTGAGATCTTTCTAAGAAAAGTCATACTAAAGGCTTTTATGATCTGTGAACACATCTACATGAACTTCGGCCTATAACTCTTTAAGGCAAATAATATGGCTTCTAACTCAAGATCATGAGTAGTGTAATTCTTCTCATAGGGTTTAAGTTGTCTGGGGGCATAGGCTATGACCTTACCATGATGCATAAGGACACAATACAAACCTACTCTGGATGCATCACAGTACACCACAAACTTATCTGGACCGTCTGGGAGAGTCAAAACTAGAGCTGAGGTGAGTCGAGTCTTTAACTCCTGAAAACTCTTCTCTCAAGGATCTGACCACTGAAACTTGACTTTCTTCTGAGTCAATCTGGATATAGGGTATGCAATAGAATAAAATCTCTCAACAAACGATCTGTAATAGCCAGCCAAACCCAAGAAACTCCTGATATCTGATGGAGAGATGGGTCTGGGCCAGTTTTTTACTGCTTTAGTCTTTTGAGGATCTACTCTAATGCCATCATCGGAAATGATATGACCAAGAAATGATACTGACCTTAGGAAAAATTCATACTTACTGAATTTGGTGAACAAATGATGATTTCTGAGAGTCTAAAGTACAATTTTGAGATGGTCTGCATGATCACGCTCACTGCGGGAATAGACCAGAATATCATCTATGAAGACTATGATGAATATGTCCAAGTACTTCTTGAACACACAGTTCATCAAGTCCATGAAAGTGTCTAGGGCATTAGTAAGACCAAAGGACATGACCAAAAACTCGAAGTGACCATACGGAGTACGAAAGGCCATTTTCAAAATGTCACATTCTCTGACTCTAAGCTGATGGTAGCCTAATTTGAGGTCTATCTTAGAGAAATAGATGGCACCCTCAAGTTGGTCAAATAAGTCATCGATTCTGGGAAGAGGATACATGTTCTTGACCGTGACTTTATTGAGCTGACGGTAATCAATACACATCCAGAGAGAACCATCTTTCTTGCGCACGAATAAAATTGGTGCACCCCACGAGGATACAATGGGCCTGATGAACCCCTTATATAAAAGATCCTTCAACTACTCTTTTAGTTCTTTGAGTTTTGTAGGTGCCATTCTGTATGGCGGAATAGATATAGGCTGAGTATTTAGAAGAAGACCAATGTCGAAGTCTATTTTCCTTTAGGGAGGAATTCCTAGAAGATCTTTGGGAAAGACATCTAAATATTCATTCACTGCTGGGACTGATTCAAGATTGGGAGTTTCAGAGCTAGAGTCCTTAACATGAACAAGATGATAGAAATATCCCTTAGATATCATTTTCTGTACCTGAAGGTAGGAAACAAGCTAGCCTCTGAAAGCTGATACACTACCCTTCAACTCTAGGACGGGTTTATTCGGAAACTAAAACTAGACTATTCTGTTTCTACAGTCGACTGTGGCATAGCAAGAATGAAGCCAATCTATTTTAAGAATGACATTAAAATATTCTTCTCTAATTTGACTAAGTCTGCTGAGGTGACTTTCTGAAATATTATAACCAGGCAGTTCCTATATACCCTCCGGGCTATGATAGTTTTACCCACTAGGGTAGAGACTGAAAAGGGATCTGCTAGAATTTTAGGACTTACTCCGAAATCAACTGCTATATAAGGAGTAACAAAAGACAAGGAAGCTCCTGGATTTAGCAAAGCATAAACATACAAGTAAAAGATATGTAACATACTAGTAACCATATCAGGAGAATTTTCCTAATCCTATTGGGACTGGAGAGCATAAAGTCTATTTGTGTGTTGCCCACTAGTAGCACTGGAAGTGGCACCCTTCTGATTTGGGCGACCGGACTGGGCTGAGGAACGGTTAAGCTGACCGTGAGGACCTGGCTGAGGACAATCTCTGACTCTGTGTCCTGGCTTTCTATATCTGAAACAAATACCACTTCCCGCTCTGCAAGTACCCTAACGGTGCTTTCCACATGTCTGACAAGGAGGATAGGTTCGGGTACTACTAACACTGCCCTGAGATTTAGAGCCTGGTGCCCTATCACTGTTGCCGTATCTAAATTTTGGCACTGGAGCACTAGCTGAAGAAGGAGCTAGAGCGGATAACTTAGGATGAAACTGAGAATGGTTTTCTCCCTCCGACTTAGGCTAAGCAAATTTGAAACTACTTATCCTTGCTCTCTTATTTTGCTTCTCTCTCATCTTAATCTTTTGCTCTTCTATCTGTTGAGCATGGGTCATACACCTGTGTATGTCCATCTAACTAATCAACATTGTAGGTCTGCACTCATTGACCACACTATCATTCACCCCAGAAATAAACTTACTCATCTTGGCTTAGCTATCTGCCACTATATGAGGAGCATATCTGGCTAATTGGGTAAACTTAAGAGAATACTCTTTCACCATTATATTTCCTTGCCTGAGGTTGATAAATTCTAACACTTTAACTTCTCTCAGCTCTAGGGGAAAGAATCTATCTAAGAAGCCAGTAGGAAACTCCTCCCACTCAATAGGCCCTGCATCTACAACCTTCTCTAACTTTCACTATTTAAACCAAGTGTGACCAACATCCTGCAACTGATATATATAGCTAGCTCAGCACTCTCACTAGATGTAACCCCCATGATGTCTGTAACCTTCTGAACCTAGTCTAGGAACTCCTGAGGATCCTCTTCTGACTTAGACCCAAAAAAGGATGGAGGATTTATTTGGGTGAAGTCCCAAATCCTTGATGCAGCTGAATTAGACATTGGGTTAGCCGGAACGATAGCTGGCCATTCATTCTGAGTAGCAACTGAATTAGCTCGAGTGGTAAATGTAGCTCTGAACTCTGCATGTAAAATATGCTCATCCAAGGGGTTTGCTTGGATGGGCTGAGGGGCTAACTGATTTTTGTTTCTTCTTTTGGGAGGCATGTTTTGTAGAAGAAAAGGAGAAACAAATTAGACTGAAAGTTAAATTTGAGCTCACGCTCACTGGCACGACATGAATACTGAAAGAAGGGAAACTATTCCTAAAATATCTTATAGCCACCTGCACATAAATGTGGCGCATAATATACCCATGCACAAGACTCTACTATATGCGACTTTCAGACTTCCTAGGACATTATTGAACCTTAGGCTCTGATACCAAGTTAGTAACACCCCAAATCTGGTACCCAAAATGTTACACGGTGCTCATGACCTCGGAGGACCACAATCTAACCCATTACTGATATTTGTACCTGAACACTGCATAATATACTGTATAATGCAGAAATAAAGGGTGTAAGGACGTAAGGTTCAAAACTGATAAAACAAAACATAATAGCTGGATGGTGTATGAATATCCAAAAAAACTGAGATAAACTGTCTGAAACATGATAGTCTAAAAAACCTCTAACTGTCTGAATAAGGAGTTGATAGGACATATTCCCAACTAACTCTAACTACTATAATAGACTAAGTAATGACAAAATAAAGAAATTGTCATGTCCTCAAAAGATGAGGACTCACTGCTAAATCTGGCTGCTGAAATCTGGAATGTTACTGATGCTTGGGAGCTCGTGCTTCTAAACCTATAGTAGAAAACACCATAGCACAAATACGTCAGTAGGTTTGAATATAATGGTATGCATATGAGGTTGGCTGAATGCAAAGGGTTCACATGCATGAACTATACTAACTGACTGGATAACATGAATGTGAGAATGCAGGCATGATTACATAATAACTGTAACTGAGTTCGTGATAACATGATTTCTGAGACTGAGTACTGATAACATGAGATACTAATAACTATATAACTGATACTGAGCTACTGTATTTGACAGTCTAGGTTCTGATGGAACTAGATGAGTTTCGTACTATTCTGAGTTGATTGTATTTGACAGTCCTGAATTCTGTAGAACTATCTGAGTTCTATTATTGAGACTGAGACTAAGACTGTGGTAAGTAGTCATCTAACCAACATGCCCCTAATACGCTATTATGTCTGAGTGGGGTCCATTCTGTAACCCCGATTGGAAGGGTGTCAATACCGCACCACTGGTAAGGACAAACTGTGAGTGACCCTCATATAACAGGTTACTCTAATGAGAATGGTGGGACCCTCATGTAACAAGTTAAGCCACCTCATCTTCCCTCATATAATAGGTTATGATGTCTCAACCTACGTTGTCTACATAGTTCTGGAGCGCAATGATTGCTTCTAAGAATCACACCCTCTAATAACAGGTGAGTTTCCATCCTTGTGCTCACTCGATGCTAACTCCTACTCCTATCTGAAGAGACACTAAATATGATTAACTAAACTAAATTGGACTGAGTTTATGGAGTTCCGATGACTGATTGTATACTACTGAGATTACTGAATTACTGAGCTTTCTGAGATTTACTGGGATTACTGAGCTTACTGAATTTTCCGTGAGTCACATAACTTGCTGAATTCTACTAAACATGGCTTGACTAAGGATATCTTGAAAACATAACACTGGATTTAGGAACACAGCTAAATTGTCGGGTATTAAATACCCCCAAGACTCGATATCATAAAAGTAATTCATGGCATAAATTCTAAAGCATAACAATGGCTACACACATATCCATAATCCATTGACTAAGATATTTCATCAAATACTTGACATACATGAACTTGTATATGAATGGGGATTTCATATTATCATACTAGTATGGCACTTTTCCTTTCCATAGGCATTTAATCAAGAACATAGTGAGCATAGTATATGTAGGGTACATTGCATAACAAGTAAACATCATGATTCAATTCTAGTTTCACAATTCAAGGGTTTAAAATATGGGTTCACAAGAATCTACACATATAATAACTAATTCCACATAAAATTTATCACCAAACATAGATTAGAATTCAATTGGTCATTATCAACATGAACAAAAATAAACCCAACATGGAATTCATAAAAATCCATATACTTGTACTTTGAAAAGAGATTCTTGGGTTTTATAGACGAAAGGAGTCCATGAATAAACACTATGCATACCTGAGTTAATGAATTTGGAAGGATTGATAGAGAGTTCTTGTGATTTAGACCTTGAATTTGAGAGCTAGGGTTCTTGTTCTTGAGAAAGAGCAACTCAATTTGGGAAAAATAGAGTGAATAATGATATTCTTAGGTCATGTAGGGTTAAATTTCGTGTTTAGGGCTGAACTAAAATCATGGGAAAATACCCATTTAACACTGGATGTGTCTTTTTAATTTTTGTGAAAAATTTCCTAACCTAGACCCCTGGCACAACGCAGCGCTATCGCGTCATGTCACTGGAATTTGACAACTAGGAAATTGGACGATGGCGCGACGCGGGGATATCGCGGAGCTTCACTAGATTTTGACAATTAGGATTTGGGAGTCTTCCGAGACGCTGTGAAATCGTGTAGTCTTACTGAAAATTGACGAATGTCATTTTTGCTTATGGAGTGACGTGCCACTGACAGAGATGACGGTGTTTTACGACTGAAACTTGAATTAGTCATAACTTCTTATCCGGTTGTCGAATTTAGGCGAATCTTGTATCCATGGAAAGCTTATTGAATTTCTCATATGACAAAAAGTGAAAATCTTGAAAATACCACATGTATAAAAATGGATTCATCTTTAAAATAAGTTTTTGACATCTTTGGGACAAATTTAAGCTAGATAAAAATACGGGGTATTACACAGTCCCTGTGTTATAGAACTATGTGGCCAGCATATGTTGAGATATCTTTCTACTAGTCTAGGGTTGATATATTTCATACGAGTTTTTCTGCCAGCGAGGGTTGACGAAATGGATTCATACCAGAGAGGGTTAACTCATAGCCATTATTAGTATCTCTTGGCAAGGTGCTAACACCCTTCCAATTGAGGTCACAGGTTGGACCCCAACTCAGTTCATAATCGGGGTATGTCGGTTAGATGAACACTCCCACAGTTTTAGTTTTAGTTTTAGTTTCAGACTCAATATAAAACCTTAGTTCAGTATCAGAATTAGGATTGTTAGATAGAGTCATCCAACTCAGTTTAGAACTCAGTTCAGTTCTACAGAATCAAGACTGTCAGAAACAGTCACTCAGTTAACAGTAATACATTATCAGTAAACTCAAATATCAATCATTCAGTTTTCAGAATTCATTATCCAGTATTAAATGTGATCTCAGTTATAGTAGACTTAGTTATATGCATAGCATTGCATATTCAGCATTTTACAGTAGTTTCAGATATACAGGTACTCGCACTCAATTATATTCATGATTTCTCAGCTAGTTACTATTCATGCATATGAACCCCTACATTCATCCTTACCTCACCTAGCATACCAGTATATTCAAAGTACTGACGTATACCTTTCTTTTGCGCTATGATGTCTTATATCATAGGTTCATACACATGGGCTCCTGACCGTAGCTTGCAGCCCAGGTTATTAGTAGCAGATTTAGTGGTGAGTCCTCATAGTTCGAGGATAGAGTATTATTTCAGTTATCAGTACCTCAGTAGTCGGAGTTAGTTGGGGGCTTGTCCGATCAACTCCATATTCAGATAGTTCAGTTAGAGGCTTTTCAGACTAGATTATTTCAAACAGTTGTCCAGTTTTCAGTATTTATTTATCAGTATTCAGTGTTTGATTTTAGTTATGAACCTTATGGAAGACTCAGCCTAATTTTTGCCTTATTATAGAGTTATTATTATTTAGTTATTACAGCAGGTACCAGTCATGGTCCTTCGGGATATGGGCACCGTGTGACATCCGGGATGCAAACTCGGGGTGTTATAATAGTAGGTATATATCAATGAAAAAAATTCTCTATTATTCCAAGTTAACTTTTATGATAGTTGATAAAATACATGTTAAATTTATAGTACTTTATTTGTTCTATTATGTTAATTTTTAAAAGATAATGATTCTATTATTCAAAAAAGCTCAATTCAACTACAAATACCTCTTACAACAAAATTCTAAAAATTCTCTTCTTCTTATAAATCAACTTTTAGTTGGAGAAAGAGAAGCAAGAGATTAGTTCATTGGTGGTCAAACTATACATCAGAATAGGAGTCTATGAGAAACCATCATGTTTGACGTATCAGTATTCTCCCCCTTACAAATTTCTTTATCCTCTCATATCAAGTTCTCCTTCTATGCATGGTAGTCTCTTACACCTTTAGATATATTGTTAAACACACAACCTCACTGGAAGAAATTATTTTTAGTAAATAAATACCAACCTTCAGGGTCTTTAGTCTGACATATGATTTGCTATAAGATGTTACTATAATATTTTGTGACAGTATATAAAGGTTTAATTCGTGTCTTTTTTCTCTTTCATTTAAGGAAAAAGGTTGAGCTAAAGAAATAAAAAATAGTAAATTAATAAGCTATGCTACCTTAAAAAAATACTAAGTTATATGATAAGTTGATGAGGATTTAGCTTTCTTACGGGAAGGAGAACGAGAAATAATGTAAATTAAGATAAGCTTCTTACATTTTTCAAAGTGTAAGTATGAAGGTTCTTTTAGTAAAAGGAGAAATTGCAAAAGGAAAAAAGAACAAAAAGAGGCCTGAAGGCAACTAAGTAGAATAATTTTCTTGAAAAATTGTTTATTATGCTTTTTTCTTGCATTATTGAAAATATTTCAATGTCGCATAGTTAGTTGATAAATGGACTTTTATGCTAACTTTATCATTAACTTTACAATATATTGTTTGATTGCTGGAGGAATTAGTTTGAAGACAAGTTCTAATACTCTTTTGAAGCCTTCAAGATGATTCTGTGTCAAACTATGCAGGTGAAAAGATTGTTTCAGCTCCTCCAAATAGCTTGGACAAGGAATTCAAATAATTTAATATTCAAATTTTACTTTTGTAGCATTTGTTGACAGATTTTTCTTTTGTTGAGTCATCTAATTGCAGTACTCTCTTATGTGCAGTGCTAAGCTGAAGTAGCATTGAATATCCTCGGGAAATTAGCAAACTCACCAAGTGTTACGACCCTCCTGGTCGTTTGTGAAATTTTCTCACCTTCTTTATTTTAGCTCTACTTGTAGCTTGTACACGTGATTTATTATTTACAGAGATGGATAGTACCGATTCTTGAGGTGTTCCGAAGTGAGTTAAGTCATTAATTGGATATATTTTAGATAATTAATTTAATTAGTGATTTAATGGGCCGAAGTTGCAATTTATTTACTTATATGGTCAATTCAAGAGTGTATTTAATTAGCTAATGTTTATCATATATAATAATAGCATCAGATAATTAGGGTAAAGAGGCGGCACAAAAGTTATAGTTTCACATTGCAGCTTTGCGGGGTGGGGATCTCCCTTTCGATATTTCTCCCAGACTAGCTTCAGGTAAGTGAGTAGATGTAATACTATGTTTGTAATGATCTAGGGTGGAATGAAATATAGGTCAAGTGTGTATACGTGTATTAGGCGTTGTTGCTTTAGCCATTAGAATTTAGTAAATAAGTTGTTAATTATGTGTAGTGATAGCAATAATGAGATGGAAAATTGAAAATAGTGGCCATTGGTATTTTACCTTTCTGGTGCTACTGGCAGAACATATGAATTAAAATGGTACCTTTGGTTATCTTCAATGATTTGTGATAATTACGTATGATTACTTGGATAATTGATTATGATAACATAATTAATTGTTAATGATTGGACTATGGTGATGGAATCGATGTTGGATTATTGGGTTCTGTCAATTGTAATTAGTTTTGCAGTTGTCGTTTTCCTTAATCGGCTGCAAATTTGGGACTTTTATGTGAATTCATCAGTCACATATTGCGATAAAATTTTTGTCTTAGGATTTTTAGAGAAGAATTTATAAAAATTGGGTGTCAAATAGATTTGTATTCTTATGGAGTTTATATATTTGAACAGATTTTGATTATTTGGAGATTTTACGGGAATGGCAAGGCCCATGTAAATTAGCTTGCTTTTTGATTCTTTGGTTGAGGTAGGTTGCGGTTTAATTGGAGTTTAAACTCGATTTAATTGTGTGTATACTCCTAAATTGGATGCTTGTTGATTGGTATTCGAACATGCTTGAATTTGATGATATTTGGACTGTTGAGACGTGTATAAATAATTATTGAAAAATTACTTGATGAAATTGTCTTATGACTTTTAAGTATACTTGTAAACTTAGTATATCGTACTATATCCTGATAGGAAGTGTGAATTTGATAAAACATACCTAATATGATTATGGAGGATCGGGTACCATGCCGGTATGAATATGATATTGATATTACTTATTTATGGAGGATCGGGTACCACGACGGTACGAATATGATATTGATATTACTTGTTTATGGAGGATCGGGTACCACACCGGTTCTAATATGATATTGATGTTACTCGTTTATGATGGATTGGGTACCACGCCGGTACGGTACATAAACATAGATTGATCCCTGCAGGTCATTACTAGTTTGGCAAAAAAAAGTCACTTAGCATGTGTGTATATATTTGTGGGTACTTGCTATTAAATTGAGTTGGCCTATGATACCTACTAGTACATAGTGGTTTGTACTGATACTACCCTGTACTCTTCTTTGTTAAGTGCAGAAAGTGTTCCAGAGGCTCAGACACGACCTCACCTCTAGAGTTTGATAGCAGATCTTGATCCAAGGGTGAGCACTCCATATCCAGGCTATCATGGGTCATCTTATTTATCCTTGTACATCTTTCAGGCAATGCAACATTCTTTATTTACTTTATTTTTGGATATCTCTTTTAGACATGATCTTTGTTGGAAGTTATTGTACGATGATTTTCGGATCTTGGAAATTTCAATTAGTTTGTTGGATTTCCGCATTAATAATGATTAGCTCTGGATTATTGTTATTAAGTTGATTTTGTGATAATCTCATTTTAATATTGACTAAATGATTGGGCGACGGTTCGACTTAGATGATTCTCCCACATGAAGATTAGTGTGGGTGTCACTCATGGCTATTTGGATTGTGACATTAAGGTGAAAGTCCAAATTTCCAAAGTTAAGGTTGCTATAATTTAAAAAATCGATAATGTAAAATATTTCTAATAACTGTATACCTTTATATGTGGTAGATGGTTTAACAGTTTACATGAAAGCTTGACATTGTCTGCTTTTTTTGCGTATGACATGAAATAATTTAAGACAAAACCATACATGATGGAGCATGAGATTTATTTGGATCTTAAAAGATTCCTTAAATTAAAAGAAAATCAAGGAAAATAGTTATAATATGATTAAACATCATAATATTATTCGTACATTTCTGAATGTACACTATTCTAAAGCTGACTGCTCACCATATTAGAGGCTGAACCTTTCAGAGCATTTGAAACATGTACCTTCTGTTATTTTTATTTAAATTGTATAATCTAGATGAAATAAGATGATTAAATTTATGTTTAAGGCGATAAATGGGCTTTTGTTTGAAAAACATGAATAGGGTAGTTGTCCTTCATTAATTGCCTTTGATCTTTGTTTTGTAATGTTGCATTTATTTTTTGTTTATAGTGACAACGCAAATAACAAGGAATAACAGATTAATTAAGATGTGTGTTATTTACACTATCGTTTATTCATCTATTCTTAAGGTATTAAATTCTTTGGATCTTTATCTTAGTAATTTTTGAGGAAATATATTTGATGAAGACACCTGCTCAGCATCAACAGAGATAGTGAGAGAAACAAATAATGCTATATTATTTTTGGATTCCAGGAATTTTTCAGAGTCTTTCTTTGCTTTATCTAAAGTCGAGTTGATAATTGAAGAAAAAAACAGAATACTTTTTTAATGTAAAAGGAAAATACAACTAAAAGGTTGGCGTCCTTTTTATTTTGGCTCATTAAAAGCAAAAAAAAGTCAACTAGTAATAAAATTCTTGAAGATAATAGGAAATCTGGGTAAATTAATTAAGGGTGATAAAAAAGTTTTAAAACTAAAAAAGAGTGATACAAGTCTTAAATATTGAGTACAGGTGACGATTTTAAGATTAGTGTTAATTATACTACTTTTTAAACCCTCAAGTTTTATTATTTATACAAATATTCCTACACCACCACCACTCCTCCTCCACACCCTTTTTGTCGTTGTCTTCGCCGCAACCTCCTCTTCCTTCACTATCACCATTACTGTCATTACCACCTCTTCCAAATCCACCATCATTTTCTCCCTCTATACAACTATCGCCAATTTTTCTTCTTACTCCTCCACCACCATGACAATCAACACCATAACAAATGTTGTCTTCTTCTTCGGCGTCACCACCAGCACCACAACCTCCCCTTTTATTATAAATATCACTTTTTTATGGGTTAGTTCAAAAAGCTTAAGTTTTGGTGACTTTAATAGTGAACTAGTGTTTAGGAGGTGATGTTGTTGGTGACTTTATTTGTTTAAAATGCTTAAGTGCCGATGATTTTAATAGTGAATTAGTGTTTAGGAAGTGATGTTGTCGGTGACTTTATTTGTTGAAAATACTTAAGTGCCGGTGACTTTAATAGTGTACTTTTGTTTAGAAGGTGATGTTATTGGTTACTTTATTTGTTGAAAATGCTTAAGTGCCGGTGACTTTAATAGTGAATTAGTGTTTAGAAGGTGATGTTGTTGGTAACTTTATTTGTTGAAAACGCTTAAGTTTTTGTGACTTTAATAGTGAATTAGTTTCGTTGGTGCCTTTGTTAGTTGAAAAAGCTTAAGTTTTGGTGACTTTAATAGTGAACTTGTGTTTAGAAGGTGATGTTGTTGGTGACTTTATTTGTTAAAAATGCTTAAGTTTTGGTGACTTTAATAGTGAATTAGTATTTAGGAGGTGATGTGGTTGGTGACTTTATTAGTTGAAAATGCTTAAGTTTTGGTGACTTTAAAAAGAAACTTTTGTTTAGAAGGTGACGTTGTTGGTTACTTTATTTGTTGAAAATGCTTAAGTGCCGATGACTTTAATAGTGAATTAGTGTTTAGAAGCTGATATTGTTGGTGGCGTTATTTGTTGAAAATACTTAGCTTTTGGTGACTTTAATAGTGAATTAGTTTCGTTGGTGCCTTTGTTAGTTGAAAAAGCTTAAGTTTTGGTGACTTTAATAGTGAACTATTGTTTAGGAGGTGATGTTGTTGGTGACTTTATTTGTTGAAAATGCTTAAGTGCCGGTGACTTTAAAAGGAAACTTTTGTTTGGAAGGTGATGTTGTTGGATACCTTATTTGTTGAAAATGCTTAAGTGCCGGTGACTTTAATAGTAAATTAGTGTTTAGAAGGTGATGTTGTTGGTGACTTTATTTGTTGAAAATGCTTAAGTGCCGGTGACTTTAATAGTGAATTAGTGTTTAGAAGGTGATGTTGTTGGTGACTTTATTTGTTGAAAATGCTTAACTTTTGGTCACTTTAATAGTGAATTAGTTTCGTTGGTGCCTTTGTTAGTTGAAAAAGTTTAAGTTGTGGTGACTTTAATAGTGAACTAGTGTTTAGGAGGTGATGTTGTTGGTGACTTTATTTGTTGAAAATGTTTAAGTACCGGTGACTTTAATAGTGAATTAGTGTTTAGGAGGTGATGTTCTTGGTGACTTTATTTGTTGAAAATGCTTAACTTTTGGTGACTTTAATAGTGAATTAGTTTCGTTGGTGCCTTTGTTAGTTGGAAAAGCTTAAGTTTTGGTGACTTTAATAGTGAACTAGTGTTTAGGAGGTGATGTTGTTGGTGACTCTATTTGTTGAAAATGCTTAAGTTCTGGTAACTTTAATAGTGAATTAGTGTTTAGTAGGTGATGTTGTTGGTGACTTTATTTGTTGAAAATGCTTAACTTTTGGTGACTTTAATAGTGAACTAGTTTTGTTGGTGCCTTTGTTAGTTGAAAACGCTTAAGTTTTGGTGACTTTAATAGTGAACTAGTGTTTAGGAGGTGATGTTGTTGGTGACTTTATTTGTTGAAAAAGCTAAAGCGTCGGTGACTTTTATAGTGATTAGTGTTTAGGAGGTGATGTTGTTGGTGACTTTATTTGTTGAAAATGCTTAAGTGTCGGTGACCTTAAAAGTGAACTTTTGTTTATAAGGTGATGTTGTTGGTTACTTTATTTGTTGAAAATGCTCAAGTGCCGGTGACTTTAATAGTGAATTAGTGTTTAGAAGGTGATGTTGTTGGTGACTTTATTTGTTGAAAATGCTTAAGTGTGGTGACTTTAATAGTTAATTACTGTTTAGGAGGTGATGTTGTTGGTGACTTTATTTGTTGAAAATGCCTAAGTGCCCGTGACTTTAATAGTGAACTTTTGTTTAGAAGGTGATGTTGTTGGTTACTTTATTTGTTGAAAATGCTTAAGTGCCGGTGATTTTTATAGTGAATTAGTGTTTAGAAGATGATGTTGTTAGTGACTTTATTTGTTGAAAATGTTTAAGTTTTGGTGACTTTAATTGTGAATTAGTTTCGTTGGTGCCTTTGTTAGTTGAAAAAGCTTAAGTTTTGGTGACTCTAATAGTGAACTTGTGTTTAGAAGGTGATGTTGTTCGTGACTTTATTTGTTGAAAATGCTTAAGTTTTGGTGACTTTAATAGTGAATTAGTGTTTAGGAGGTGATGTGGTTGGTGACTTTATTAGTTGAATATGCTTAAGTTTTGGTGACTTTAAAAGTGAACTTTTGTTTAGAGGGTGATGTTGTTGGTTACTTTATTTGTTGAAAATGCTTAAGTGCCGGTGACTTTAATAGTGAATTAGTGTTTAAAAGGTGATGTTGTTGGTGACTTTATTTGTTGAAATTGCTTAACTTTTGGTGACTTTAATAGTGAATTAGTTTCGTTGGTGCCTTTGTTAGTTGAAAAAGCTTAAGTTTTGGTGACTGTAATAGTGAACTAGTATTTTGGAGGTGATGTTGTTGGTGACTTTATTTGTTGAAAATGCTTAAGTGCCGGTGACTTTAAAAGTGAACTTTTGTTTGGAGGTGATGTTGTTGGTTACTTTATTTGTTGAAAATGTTTAAGTGTCGTTGTTTTTAATAGTGAATTAGTTTTTAGAAGGTGATGTTGTTGGTGACTTTATTTGTTGAAAATGGTTAAGTGCAGAGCTCGCTGAACAGAGAGAGAGGTATGCTGAACAGATTGTGAGGCAAAAGAAGACGGAGGAGGCAAGAACAGCACAAATCAGGATACTGCAGCAGCAGTTCATCTGGTTCATTCAGACTCAAGGGGTTATTACTCCGTGTTCTGGTGATGCAGTTCGGGTAGCGAAAGGTTTATCCCCCTGAATGATTTCGGCATGGACGATGATATGGAAGACGAGGACGAATTCGAAGATGATGATGTCTTTTAGTTTTGAGATTTTTGTATGTCTTCTAGTTTAAATTTGGACATTTTGTTGTTTCAAACCATTGTTGTAGTTTTTCATACAAACTTTTGTTGCACATACATTTTGTATGTCTTGTAACTTATGAAAGTATTTATATTTGGGTTTTTGTTGTTGGAAATGTTGTATTTGGATTTTCATTTGGTGGTGCTGTTAGAAATGTTGTATTTAGATGTTCAGTTTTTATTTTATTTTTTTCCAGAAAATCCGACTACAAGTGGTCGTTTTTTTGATAGTTAACCTGAGAAAACCGACCACTTGTGGTAGGTTTTTAATTAAATTAATTAATTAATTAAATAAAAAACCTACAACAAGTGGTCGATTTTCTATTAAATTAATTAATTAATTTAATAAAATATCGACCACAAGTGGTCAAATTATTTATTAAATCAATTATTTAATTTAATAAAAAACCAACCACATGTGGTCGGTTTTTTTTATCAAAAATTATTTTTTCAATTTTAAAAATATTATAATAAATTTTTAAAAAATATAAATATTTTTTAAAAAAACCGACCACTCGTGGTCGATTTTTGAAAAGTCGCCACTATTTTTTCGACCACGTTTTTTGATCGGTTTTTTGGTTGGAAATTGATTAAAACCGACCACCTGTGGTCGTTTTTAGTGGTCGGTATTCTCCTTTTTTTTAGTAGTGGTTCTTTCTTCAAGAGAAGTGAGACAACCTATTTATAGGAAAACTCGTATGAAATGTTTAAAAAAAAAATTAGCCCCCTCAGAAAAGTAGCCACATTTGTTGATAATATGTATGTGATAGTCAAAAGGAAATATGTACTTGTTAAAAAGTATCCACCTTTGTTTATCTTCTTTTTTTTCATTGTAGCGACCAACTTTGACGACCAAAAAAGTTGTCAACAAAATTTGAATTTAAGAAAAAATGGGTGGGGGTGTACCCAGTAATGCCAACAAATAATAAATATGGCATTAATAAAAATATTAAAATGCCCTTAATCCATCAATCCCCCACTCATTTTAATATTATCAAGAGAGTCTACTAGTTGACGGAAGACTATCCTGCATAATGAAGGTGTGCTCTGCATTGAACCTCCACTTAGTAAAACAGTAATTTCTACTCCAGAGTCGTTGTGGTCTCAGACTTGAATTATGACTGCTTAGGGGAAATAAAAAGTTATTGCTTACACATAATAGTCAAGGTGTTGACATGATCTTTATAGCCAGCACATTACGGCCTTGTGCTATTCCAGTTTTAATGAGTATCTTTTGAGAATGAGACTAATTCTCATAGGAAGTGTCCTACCTCCACACTCACATAGGTGAAATCCTTCGAGAGTGCTCCTATAATTTAGCACCCCACTCATACGAGCTACAGATATTCATTAAGAGTTTAATAAACTCAACCTAATAATCATTATAGACAAATGCACTCACATCATAGGGAGGGATAAATAAATAGTGCATTTTTCACATCAAGTCATCATGTGATTTGTTTTTCCCACTGAACCTGGTTATAGGATCTCTAGTCCCCAGGTTGGGTTTCCTCACATATGACTGATGATTTAATAGGCTTCAATCCCATCCCCCTCGATGTATTCCAGACCTTTTCTCTTGCTAAGGCCTTAGTCAATGGATCTGCAAGATTATCACAAGATTTGACATAATCAACATTAATGGTACCATTTGTCAAATATAATCTCACATTACTGTATTTTCTCTGTATATGTCTGGATTTACCATTGTAATGACGGTTTTGAACTCTACCAATTGCAGCGGTGCTATCACAATGAATTAATATAGGAGGAATTAGTTTTTCAAAATAAGGTATTTGAAATAACAAATCTCTTAACCAATTCGCTTCCTCACTAGCTAAAGCTAAAGCAATTAGTTTAGCCTCCATGGTAGAGTTAGAAATAATTGTTTGCTTTTTAGACTTCCAACAAATAGCACCACCACCCAAAGTAAAAACATAACCAGTCGTGAATAAGGAATCACTTGATAAGGTATTTCAATCCGCATCACAATAGCCTTCAAGTACAGCAGGATACTTTATATAGAACAAACCACAATTTTTTTTCCAATTAAATATCTCATTACTCTGTTTATAGCATGCCAATGTTCATTACCTGGCTTGCTAGTAAACCTGCTAAGTACTCCTACTACATATGCAATATCAGGCCTAGTGCAATCAGTCACATATCTCAAACTTTCAATTATGCTCGCATATTCCGTTTGATTTATTACTTTTGTTTCACTCTCAACAGGAAATAGGTGAACACTAGAATCAAATGGAGTTACTACATGCTTACAATCAAGGAAATTATATTTTTTCAATATTTTCTCAACATACTGTGACTGGTCAAGGAAAATTTCATCAAATGTTCTAGTAATTTTTATTCCTAGAATAAAATTTGCCTCACCAAGATCTTTCATTTCAAAATGACTTCTAAGAATATTTTTAGTCTCATCAATAATATTCATGTTAGAGCCAAAGATCAATAAATCATCAACATATAGATAAATAATCACATGCGAATTATTTCAAGACTTATGATATATGCGATTATCACACTCATTTATTTTAAACTCATTTTCAATCACGCAGGAATCAAACTTTTCATGCCATTGCTTTGATGCCTGTTTCAAGCCATATAGGGATTTATTAAGTTTACACACTTTAGTTTCTTGGCCAGCCTCAACAAAACCTTCGGGTTGTTCCATGTAAATCTCTTCATTTAGGTATCCATTTAAAAAGGCAGTTTTTACATCCATTTGATGAATTTGTAAATCAAAAATTATCGCAATAGCGACTAAAAGTCTAATGGATGTAATTCTCGTTACCGGTGAAAAAGTATCAAAAAATTCTAGGCCTTCTAGTTGTTTAAAACCTTTAGCCAAAAGCCTAGCTTTATATTTATCAACAGATCCATCTGATTTTTAATTTTTTATGTAAGACCCATTTACATCCAATTGTTTTACAACCCGGTGGTAAATTAACTAGCTTCCAAGTTTTATTAAAAATTAGCGATTCCATTTCATCATTTACAACCTCTTTCCAAAAAATAGCATCATGTGATGACAAAGCTTCTTTTTAAGTGATGGGGTCATTTTCAACGTTAAAAACATAATAATCGGGACCAAAATCTTTTTGGAAAAATTACATAAAGTAGCATACTTAAGACTATAATTACAATAAATAGCAACACTTTTATAAAATTACAGTTTATAGCAAGAGTAGCATTATTTTACTCATTAACTAAGAAAGTGCATGTTTTACTCTCACTACTTTACATTTTACTATTTTCACTCCACTATTTCACTTCGCCCAAATATAGTCATATCTTTTACCCTCTTTTTTTTCATCTTTTTTTTTTAACATTTTTATTTTATTTTATTTTATTTTCATTTTTTTATTACCACTTTATTTTCTCTTTTCTATTTCGCTACTTTTTTTCCTTTTTCATATTTGAAGATAATTATCTCCATAATCTTCAAGATTTCAAAATAAAACATCATTACTGTCTTTCACTCTCTTATATCTCTACCTTTTTTTTTCTGGTTAGTTTTTTTTTCCATCTTATTTTTTTATTTTAATTTCTTTTTCTTTTTCATTTTTTCTTTCCACTTTATTTTCTCTCTTCTATTCCTCTTTTTTTTTCTTTTTTGTTTTCTTTTTTTTTCCTTCTCATATCTTTTTTTCTTTTCCTATTTTCGTTTTCTTCTTCTTTTTTTTATTTTATTTTTTTCTTTTTTTTTTACACTTCTATTTCTCTTTCTTCCTTTTTTTTCCTTTTCACTTCTCTTTTTGTCGTTTTTTTCTTTTTATATTTTGTTTTTTCCCCTTTTTTACTCTTCTATCTCTAACTTTTATTTTAAAAAGACAAATATATATATCACATACATATATTCAAAAAACATATAAAATACATAGCCATACAGATCTAGCTATGTATTTACGGTACAAAACATACATATGTATTTACGAAATACATATCATATTCATATTAAACAGTAACAAACATAACTATACTATATATCTTCATATGTATTTGCGAATTACAAAGGTGACTCATATAAAATAAGAATATACATATGGATCAAGTATGTATTCTGTAAATACATATGCAGAGCTATATGTATTTTATACGGTGTTGGATTTATTTTTGAACTGTACATACTATGTCATTTTAGAGGATAACATATGTACTTATTTGTCTTCTTTTTCTGTTTAAGATATGTATCATGTATTTTTTTTATTACATATATGTATATAATTGTTATTTTTGTTATAGAGATTTTGTGTCCTATATGTTCATATATACATGTGAGAGTCAGATATGCATTTCTGTAAATACATATATAGATATATATGTATGTTTTTTTACCGTAAATACATATGTAGATCTGTATGTCTATTTATTTAGTATATTTTTTGAATATGTATATATGATATAGATATTTGTCTTTTAAAAATAAAAGATAGAAGGTCAAAAAAAATAAAAAGTGAAAAAGGAAAAACAAAAAAAAAAAAGAAAGAGAAATGGAAGTGTAAAAACAAAAACGAAAAAAAAATAAAAAAGAGGAAGAAGAAGAAGAAGAAGAAAACGAAAAAAATATATATGAGAAAAGGAAAAAAAAAAAAAAAAAAAAAAAAAAAAAAAAAAAACGAAAAAGAAAAAAAAAAGAGAAGTAGAAGAGAGAAAATAAAGTGGAAAGAAAAAAAATTAAAATAAAAAAAGATAAAAAAAATAAAAAATTAGAGATATAAGAGAATGATATTTTGAAATTTTGAAGATCATAGAAATAATAATCTTCATATTTGAGTTTGATTTGGAAAAGGAATCTACTAATATAAAGAAGAGCAATTTATGAGAATTTAATTAGATGGGATAATTATTCCTTATTTAACTCAACTAATTTGAGTAAAATAAGGGCAGTAAATCTTTTTATATATGTATTTGTATAGCAACAGTTTACTTAAATACAAAATACAATTTGCTATTTTTCGTAATTATGAAACTGTTGCTATAAAAGTTACAATTAAGGCTCTATAGTTGTTATTTCTGAAATTTTCCCAATCTTTTTTTACTCTAGCTCGTTTACTTCTTCTTAACTCAAAATCACAATTTTCTTTATTATTTAAAGTAGAAGTAGAAGAACTAGGTAGTAATAAAATATTTTCTTTAGTCCCATGACCCCTACTATTTTTAGAATCAAAAGGAAATTTATCTTCATGAAAAATAGCATCACCGGATTCTATTATCACGCTATCTTCAAGATTAAAAAATCTATAGGCTGTACTATTAGAAGCATAACCAAGAAAAGCACAAGTAGTAACTTTTTTATCCAATTTAGAGATTTTAGGATCCATTAACCTCACATAGGTTAAACAACCCCAAACTCTTAAATATCCCAAATTTGGCTTATGCCCTTTCCACAATTCAAAAGGCGTTAATTTAGTCTTTTTATGAGGCACACGATTCAACACATAACAAGCAGTCAAAAGAGCTTCACCCCAAAAACTTAAAGGTGCACAAGACTCGATTAACATGGCATTAGTTAACTCAACCAAAGTTCTATTTTTCCTTTCAGCTACACCATTAGATGCAGGAGAATAAGGAGGAGGAGTTTCATGAATTATACCCAATGATCTTACAAAAGAATTAAACTCTAGTGACTCATATTCACGGAATCTATCACTTCTTATTCTTTTTATTTTTCTATTAAACTGATTTTCAACTTCATGGAGGAAAATTTTAAAATTCTCAAATGCATCACTTTTATTTTTCATTAAGTAAACATATGTAAACTTAGAAAAATCATCAATAAAAGTGATAAAATATCTATTTCCTTCACAAGTTAAAATTTCATCAAGTTCACAAATATCACTGTGAACTAATTCTAATAAATCAGTTTTTCTTTCAACATGGAAGTGAGACCTTTTTGTGATTTTAGCTTTACTACAAGCTTCACATTTAAAAAAAAAAAATTATCATTGAAATTAATCCTAAACTACTCATGATTCCCACATAACGTTCATTTATATGACACAAACGAGCATGCCAAAAATTAGTATAAGAAAGCATATAAACATAAGTAGATGTTTTATGCATTTCAACACTCAGCTTGAACATACCATCACATGCATACCCTTTTCCCACAAAAATATTATTTTTCAAAATTATATATTGATCAGATTCAATAATCTATTTGAAGCCTGCTTTATTAAGAAGAAAACTAGACATCAAGTTTTTCTTCATGGAAGGAGTATAAAGTACATCTTTTAAGATTAATACCCTTCCAGAAGTAAATCTCAACTCGACATCCCCATTCCAAGTGCTTGACTTGTGTGTGAATTTTCAAGCATGATGGTTTTGGGCTCCTCAAATTTTGTATATTTTTTAAACCAGTCTTTGTCGTAACGGACATGACGGTTTACACCAGAGTTAGCCCACCATCCATCAACATTCACCACCATATATATGTATGTTATCATCGCCATAAATGATTCTTCGGTAACGTTTACCTGAGGTGTAGGCTCACGTTTCCGAGATCTGCAAAATCAAGCAATATGCCCACTCTTGCCACAAACAAAACATGAATTTTTTTTTGTTGTACATGTTGATTTTTTGCTTGGTTGTTCCCACCATAATTATTTTTGGGATGTCTACCATTATTTTTCTTGAATATTTTCTTCTTAGGCTTCAAAGTAGTATTTTTATTATTTTCAGAGGTAGCATTATATGAAGATAAATTTACCTTCGGTGTGATGTTGTTCTCTTCTATTTGCATAAGAGCATCTTGTCCCCTAGCTGCATATTTTTTCGCTCCCATCTCCTCAGTGTCATACTTATTCTGCAAGACTTTTCAAATTTTCTTTGCACTAGAGTAAGTTCTATCATAATAATCATAAAAATAATCAGATAGACAATTAAGTAAAAAATAACGACACTTGTAGGAGTCACTGTTGTATTTTTCAACTTTCTCTTCAAGAGAGATAAGTTCGTCATCAGTCATGTAAGAGTTATCTACTTTATTCGTATTCTTCTCAGTTAACACATAAAAAACATTGGGAAGACTTAAGTAGAAAAGCGCTTTACCCTTCCACCTCTTGAAGTGAGTACCGTTGAACCAGAATGGCTTATTGAGATCTCCCATCTTGACATCCGCAAAATTTTCAGTTGTTGCCATTTGAATCTCCTTAAAAATTATTGGTGAAAATATCAATAAAATTGCAGTGATATTACAATTGATTACAATTGAAAATTACAATGATTAAACAAAAATAAATTCTTCTTCTATGGCTGAGGCGCGGATATCTCACTCTCTTTAAGGAGATTCAAGCCCACTACAACAATTGTTTCACCGGTCCAGCAGTAAGACTCTTTGACTTGTCCCCTCCAGGATACAATAGCCTACACAATATAACTCCATACTCTGGACTAGAATTGAGTTCAAAGCTCAACACAATAAATAACACCTCCCTTCAACTAATAAAACTCTCTTATTTAACTCTACAATAATTTATATTAGTGCTCTCTTATCTGTTCTTTCTTCAAGAGAAGTGAGACAACCTATTTATAGGAAAACTCGTATGTAATGTTTAAAAAAAAAAAATTAGCCCCCTCAAAAAAGTAGCCACATTTGTTGATAATATGTATGTGATTGTCAAAAGGAAATATGTAATTGTTAAAAAGTAGCCACCTTTGTTGATCTTCTTTTTTTTTTTTTCATTGTAGCAACTAACTTTGACGACCAAAAAAGCGAATAAGGCTAGTGTTCTCAAGCTTGTTCCACTCTTTGATACAACCAACATGCTACAATCGATTTTTGCAAGTTTTTTTCCACATTAAAATACTCATCCTAAGACATACATGACCCCACAAAAGGAAAAGGTTAGCCAATCAAAGTTAAGGAAGCATACAGACTTAGGGAGGGCAACAAAGCAAAATTGAAATTAGTTAATTACGAACTTCATCTCTAATCCATTTCTAATTGCTCAAAGATAACCTAATTTTATAGTTTGTTACTAAATAGAATTAGGAAAAAATTTGATATTTAACTACGTTAATTCGTCCGTCGCTAATTTTTATTTCTTAGTAGTGGGGTTGACGGGTTCTAATTAGGTGCCCCTTACCAAACACATATGCAGCAGTGCTCCCTGGTCTTTTGATTGGTTGCCTCATATTTACTCAGATTAATATTTAACAAAGGAGTTTTTCTTTAAATCAAGCACGAACATGATTTTGGAGCTAATTCGAATAATTTCTTAGGGATTTTTCTTCGTTTCCACTTTGCTAATAAACATCTTAACATATTATTTTTCGAATAATTCTATTATAAAGTAACTAACATGAATCTATTTTATCATACCATGATTGTTGGGAATTATGAATTTAGCTATTCATAATCATAAATAGATATACCTGTTCGGGTAGGTTTGATATTTCTGAGCTTTGTTCCTCCATAGATTTTTCCATTGAAATATATCTGTTTTTTAATTAACTGAGCAAAATATTTTTTGTGGAATGGAGAGAGTATTTGCTTCAACGCGTGAAGGCTTGCTTTGCAATGCCTTCTGTTGCGAAAACCCACAAAGACTAGCCTATCTAATTACCTTAGTATCTAGTATTGAAGCAAAATTAATAATCCATTTAAAATCTAGGAGAATGAGACACATACCACCTAATTATGATAAAATCAGATTTAGGTATCCGCCAAAATACTATAAATACGGTTTAAATGAATAAAATACAAAAATACAAAGAACTAAAATAAATTATTTCTGAAAACATCAATATTACTTAGATTTAGATGAATATTATTCAGAATAAATAAATGTTAGAATATATAAAAAAAATTAGAGAAAAGCAAAATTGGATATATGAAGAAGTTAATTACAGAAATCAACTTGAAATAGAAAAAAGACAACTAGAAGAAAAATTACTTAAAATAAAATTAACCTTAGAAAAGGAAGATACAAGTAATAATTTATTTAATACATACGAAAAATTATTTAATACAGATGGAAAATTACCTATACATGAACAACAAATACTAGTAAACCAGATAAAGAACATAAACCTACGCATTGAATATAACAAAGTTAGAATAAAATACTACATAGAAATTGCTAAAATTTTAATAGGATAAAATAATAAACTACACAAATTAATGAATACATCTTACGAAAAGAATAACTCATTAAAAGAAATAGAAACTCAACTATATAGTCTATACCTAGAATACAAACGGTTACATATTACTAACGAGGATCCTAAAACACTAGATAATCTAATTACGATAATATCTAATCTAGAACATGAATTAATAAAACATCTTAAGTCAAGAAGATAAAAATGAAAATAATCTCAATCAATAATATTCATTATAAAAATAAATACCTACGGTATTTATTATCTATGCGATAATTTAATCCGCACCTAATCCGCACCCCCCTACAAATGGTATCAGAGCCTCGTTATTTAAAAAAATACAGAAGTAGCATACATGTTTGAATTTATGAATTTAGATTGGATTTACTTGACAATAATTCATATTGATTAATTATGAGAAGACCATTTAAAAACAGAGAAGCTTTTAGAAAAATTAAAGAATCTTTAATTAGTAATTATTCAGAATATATAAGACTAAATAAAATAAAAGAAAACCCACAAAGACTAGCCTACCTAATTACCTTAGTATCTAGTATTGAAGCAAAATTAATAATCCATTTAAAATCAAGGAGAATGAGACACATACCACCTAATTATGATAAAATCAGATTTAGGTATCCGCCAAAATACTATAAATACGGTTTAAATAAATAAAATAAAAAATACAAAGAACTAAAACAAATTATTTCTGAAAAACGTAAAGAATTAAAAATAAGAATAGAAAGATTAAGTTATAATATATTTGTCGGAGTTAGTAAAAACTCAATAAATGCACAAAAAGATGAAATATCAAATTTAGAATCACAAAAGATAGTTTAGAATATATATATCAACATGAACTATTTACAATTAAATGAACAAAGAAGAATTTATAATAGACGAAAAAATATATGAAAATCACGAAGGACTAAAAATAAGAATAGTATTTTCTAATCTAGGGAGAAGATATAAGAAAATAGGTGAACATTTATATTTAATGTTAGAAAAAGAAGAATTAAAATTAGAAGATAAATTGACAGCTATGGTAAGAATTTTGGGAAAACGAAGAAATAGATAGAAAAAAGGAAATAGAAAAAATAAAACAACAAACTACAGAAGAAATACGAAAAATAGAAGAAACTAAAAATAGTAGGATTGCTGAATTAGAAAAAGAATTACAAATGTTAAAAGATCTGTATGAAAAAAGACAGAAAGAAAAAGAAGAAAAAGATAAAGAACAAAAATTATTAAACGAGATAAATCAATTTAAAGAAAAATTAGAAATAGACAATAAAGAAATAAAAGACAAGGAATTGGAAATAAATAATATAGATGTTGAAGAAACAGATAATTATGATTCAGAAGATAGTGAAACATATACAGAAATATTAACAAATACAAAAAATTTAGAAATCAATGAAAAACAAGAAGTAATTAATGAAGAAAATTTAGAAAATATCAACACAGAAATAAATACTCTTGATAAAAAAGAAGATCAAAATATAATACCTAGTACATCAGAAATAAGAAAACCTACATATTATAAGAATAAGTTTAAAAGATATAATCTAAAGAATGAATATGACAAATGGACACCAAAACAAATAGTTAATATAAATTACAACTTTTTAGACTTAGATTGTATAATAGATACAGAAAAAACAATACAATTATGGATAAGATATATGACAAAATAATTATTAGATAATAATATAAGTGTAATAGATGCACCAGAATATATAGAAAGAACACTAATAGGAACAGTGAAACTATGGTTTTTAAATCTAACTGAAAATAGTAAAAGAATATTAAGAACCGACAAACCCACAGAAGGAACATCATCAACAAAATTAACACCTATAGAATTATTAAAAAAATATGAAACAGCTATAAAAGACGAATTTAGTAGCATGACAACAAAAGAAGAAGAACAAAATGAAGAGAAAGATATAAATAGGAATTTAATGTTAAAATTAGCAATATGTAATATGTGTTATATAGATGAATATACTTGCGCATTTAAAGAATATTATTATAAAGGAGCATATAATATAGAAGAAAGTAAAGAAATAAGAAAATTATATTTTAATAAATTACCTGAACCATTTAGTTCAAAAATAATAAAAAGTTGGGATGAAACAAAAACAGTAGATACTCTAGGAGCAAGAATAAATTTTTTACAACAATGGTATAGAAACCTATGTGAAAAATACAGAGAAAAAATAAAAATGGAAAAAACATTAATAAGAAATTTAGCATGTTGCAAAGATAAAATAGCACCTCAATTTGGATGCGAAGATAGATATTATAAGAAAAGAAAAAGACATAAGAAATATAAGAAATACAAAAAATTAAAATATAAGTATAAGAAACCAAGAAAAAGATATTATGTAAAAAATTATAAACATAAAAGACCATATAGGAAAAAGAAATCTATAAAGGAATGTACCTGTTATAATTGCGGAAAAATAGGACATTTAGCTAGAGATTGTAAATTACCTAAAAAACCCAAAAAATAAACAAATATCAGAAATAAAAATAGAAAATATAGAATATATGCAGATAGATTACATAGATTACGAATTAGAAAGTGAAGACAGTATATATGAAATTTCAGAGAATGAAACAGATAACGAAATAGATAGTGAATTAGACGAATTAAATGACTGAGGAAGATATAAAAATAATAACAAAAGAAGAATATTTAAATGACGAAGGAACAGATCAAAAAATAATATTTGATAATAATGTATTTGATGAAATAAAAGAAAAAGAGTTAGACTTAAGTGTAGAAAAAATATTTAAAATACCAACAATAAAAAATATATTTACTAGGAAAAAGGAAGAATATTATGTAGTAAGCCAAAAGGAACATGTAATAGACTGTAGATATCCAAAAGGTAAAGCTAGTATACCACTAGTAACAAAAAGAATAATTAATAAAGAGATAAACGATATAAAAAGTAGAGACCCAATAAAATATGTACACCTTGGAGGTACAGAAATATTAATAAAAGCATGTTTTAGAGAAGGAATAGATACACCAATAGAATTATATTTAACAGATGATAGAATTATAAAACCTATAGAAAAAAGTATAATAACTGCCATAAAAGGAAATTTAATATACCAAAAATTTAAATTTATAATAAGTGTGAATTATTCAGTAGCAGTAACGGATAAAAATATAGACAAATCATTAGTATTATATTGGAAAATATCAGGAATAGAATTAACCCCAGGAAGTAAAATATTTACAGCAAGATGTAAAATCTATATGTATTGACAACAAAACATAAAATAACGGGAAAAAATAAGATTAATAAAATACAAATAGAAAGCCCTTTTGAACAATTTGTAAAAACAATTGATAATAATGATTATAGTTACAGAAATATAGACATAGAAGAAGATCTAGAAATAATAAATGATAGAATAAGTACAACAAAAAGAATAGCTTATGATAAACCGGAATCATCAAGCTCATAAAAAAGAACAAGTTATGAAACAAGTTCAATGGATAGTTCAAACCAATATTACATAACAGGAAAGGTAAATGAAAAAGAATATTTAATACTCTTAAATACAGGACAAGAAGAAAATTATATAGCAAAATATCTAGTAAAAAATGAGGAAATAAAAACTGACAATAATATATGCCCAAATCTACCAAGAAGTTTAATAAATACTAAAAATATAGGAGAAAAAGAAATAATAATAGGAATAAGAAAAATAAAAATAGAATTTGAAGTAAAAGAAAAAATGCAAAAAACAGACATAATATTAGGAATAAAATGGCTAGAACAAGTAAAACCATATAATATAGAACATACACAATTAACTATAACATATAACAGAGAGAAATTATTCTTAAGAAGAGCTTTAACATAAAATGAAAATATATGTATTAATGAAGATAGTAGTAGAAGGATATTACAGTAGATATTATACGTCTATGATAGACACAGGAGCAGAAGCTAATTTATGTAGATATAATTGTTTACCAGAAAGTAAATGGGATAAATTAAAACACCAATAATAGTTAAAGGATTTAATAACGAAGGAAGCTTAATTACTTACAAAGCTAAGAATGTAAAAACACTAGTATGGGATAAAATATTAACAATAGAAGAAATTTATAATTATGAACTAACATCAAAAGATATACTTTTAGGAATGTCGTTTCTAGATAAATTATACCCACATATAATAACTAGAACAGATTGGTGGTTTACAACACCATGTAAACAGAAAGTAAGAGCAAAAAGAGTTAATAATAAAATAAGAAAGAAAACTGATTGGATAAAAGGAAGTGAAAAAATTACACAAAAGTTAGAAAATATAAAAAATACTGAAGATACAATAGAACTAGTCGTATTTTCGATAAATAAAACAGAAATAACTATATTTTCAATAAATAAGATAGAAATAATTAAGGGAAAATTAGAACAATTATATAGTGAAGATCCATTGAAAGGATGTGAAAGACATAAAACCATTATAAAAATTGAATTAATAGATAAAAATAGCATAATAACCCAGAAACCATTAACATATAATTTTGATGATTTAAAAGAATTTAAAATGCATATAGAAGAATTATTAGAAAAACAATATATACAAAAAAATAATAGTAAACATAATAGCCCAGCATTTATAGTAAATAAACATAGTGAACAAAAAAGGAAAAAGTAGAATGGTTATTGATTATAGAAATTTAAATGCAAAAACAATGACTTATAATTACCCAATACCAAATAAAATATTAAAAATAAGACAAATACAAGGATATAATTATTTTAGTAAATTTGATTGTAAATCAGGATTTTACCATCTAAAGTTAGAAGAAGAATCTAAGGAATTAACCGCATTTATGGTACCACAAGGATTTTATGAATGGAATGTACTACCATTTGGATATAAAAATGCACCAGGTAGATATCAACATTTTATGGATAGTTATTTTAAACAACTACCTAATTGTATATTATATATAGACGATATACTATTATATACAAAGACCAAAGAAGAACATTTAAAATTATTGGAACAATTTACGGATATAATAGAAAAATCGGGAATAAGTTTAAGTAAAAAGAAAGCTGAAATTATGAAAAATCAGATAGAATTTTTAGGAATACAAATAGATAAAAGTGGAGTAAAAAAGCAACAACATATAGTACAAAAAATAATAAATTCGAAAGAAGAATTAGATACAAAAAAGAAATTACAATCATTTTTAGGATTAGTAAACCAAGTAAGAGAATATATACCAAAATTAGCAGAAAATCTAAAGCCCTTACAGAAAAAATTTAAAAAGGATGTAGAATATAATTATAACGAAGAAGATAAAAAATAAGTTCAAAAAATAAAAATACTTTGTAAAGAATTACCAAAATTACAATTTCCAGATGAAAATATAAAATTTATATATATAGTAGAAGCAGATGCTAGTGAATGTAGTTATGGAGGAGTACTTAAATATAAATATGAAGAAGAAAAATTAGAACACCACTGTAGATACTACTCAGGCACATTTAATGAAACAGAAATAAAATGGGAAATAAATAGAAAAGAATTATGCTCATTATATAAATGTTTATTAGCATTTGAGCCATATATTGTATATAACAAGTTTATTGTACGAACAGATAATACACAGGCACATTGGTGGCTAACAAAGAAAATACAAAATTCAGTTACAACAAAAGAAATTCGGAGACTAGTATTGAACATATTAAATTTACAATTGAAGTAATTAGTACTAACAAAAATGTTATTGCAGATTACATATCAAGACAAAGCTACACAGACTGACATAATAGAAGAAGATACTCTAGAAAAAATACTCAACACCCTAACTACGCTTTCAATGAAAGTGGACAGTATGGGTAATGAGATAGAAAAGCTAAAGACTAATGAAGATAAACTAAAGTCTATAGCTACAAATCAGCTAACTCAGCAGTGTGCAGAGCTATGTCGATCGGAAGACATTAAAATTCCAGAGCTAGAAGGAGACGTTGGGATACTCCATAAAACCCATAACATTTATCAATCTACTTCTGCAGGTACAAGCAAATGAGTTAGGAGAAATACAAATATGAACCTAAACAAGCTATTTGATAAACCATTTATTCCAAATACACCCAAAGATCCTATGTTTATACCCCCACAAATCACCATATACCGAGAAAGTCTAAACCAAGACAAAAAGACCTACAACCATACAGCCCGAACATACATAGAAAATATTTACAAAATACAAACCTTCTTAAATACCAACCCCAGAGCTATAAACATCCAAGAACCACATACAAATTACATAACCCAGAAGCTAACCAGATACAATAAGCTAATTGCTTTGCCCAAAACCAAACCAGGTCTAGTTAAAACCTGTTACGAATATGGACTACTTAGCACCATAAATACCCAAGACGGAAATGAAATATTCAATATACCAGAAATATATGATTCATTTAACATTTTTAAAAGAATAACCAAAGGTAACCTATTTTTTATAAAATTTTATACGGCACCAGCAGAGTTATTGTATGATGAAGTTAAATCACCTATACAAGTTGTAAAAATAGGAATGACCCGAGATATGATTATACCAGAAGATATTACTCAACAACCAGAAATACCTAGAATTGAGATACCAAATTTTTATGCAAATAAGAGAATTATTGGACTATCTACGATTCTTCAAGAATTAGCAAATAATTATCACAACAGAAATCCCATATGGAGTTATTATTCAAGAGGTAATGTAATAATATACTCAAATTCAAAGGAACTACGAGAAGCAGATATGGAAGACGTAAGGCAATGGATCTTGACTTTACTCAATCCAGAGAAAAAACCTATCGCCAGAGCTATTAAAGAAAAATTTATTTCGGAAGAATTATTAACCAGATATTGCAAGTTAATTGGACATAAATATCCAGACCATCAATGTTCAAAATGTAATGGAGAAGATAATATTGTCCCAGAAGTTAAGCTAGAATAAAAGAATCAAGAAGATAAGCATGCTAGCTGGAAAGATAAGAGAAGAAGCAATAATTGAGATATAGCAGATACGACAGCATCAACGGAAGACAAGATATTGGATCATTTATTGTATAGATTTTTTAGTCTTTACGTAAATTTGTTAAGATTGTAAATTAGCATTTATGTAGACTTGGACTTTTATTAGCCTTTAAAGGCTATGTATAGGCTTTTTAGGTTAGGTAGCCTTTTTAGACCTTATAGCCTTTTTGACTTATAGGTTAGCATTTAAAAAACGTGTAAAGATGATTGTAAAGTTTTTTTCGTTCTATAAAGGAAGGCAACTGAAGGCATTGCAAAGCAGGCCTTCATGCGTTGAAACAAATACTCTCTCCATTCCACAAAAAATATTTTTCTCAGTTAATTAAAAAACAGATATATTTCAATAGAAAAATCTATGGAGGAACAAAGCTCAGAAATATCAAACCTACCCGAACAGGTATATCTATTTATGATTATGAATAGCTAAATTCATAATTCCCAACAATCATGGTATGATAAAATAGATTCATGTTAGTTACTTTATAGTAGAATTATTCGAAGAATAATATGTTAAGAAGTTTATTAGCAAAGTGAAAACGGAGAAAAATTCCTAAGAACTATGCCATCCTAAAGGTGAAACCAATAAGGCAAGAAGCCGTGGTGGGGAGTAACCAGAGTAGAGGCGTTGTTTAAGGGAAAATATCCAGATTACCATGCTAATAGTGACCGAAGAACATGTTATTTAAGAATAATCTAGTATATAGTAATCTGAGATGACTATATTTTGTTATGTACATGGTTGAAGGGAATATTTTGAAAAAAGCAATTTTATGAAAATGAATAATTATTTATCTGATACAATGGTAGATAAATTTAAAATACTTATTTTGTCTGCACTTAAAGATATAAAAGTAGTAGGTATAAGAAAAATCATATTAGAAAAAAACATTTGGTAAATATTACATGACTAGAGTAAATTATATACCATACCTACCTAACTACTCTTACAAATATTTACCATGATAAATTACATATATCTAGAATTTTTGGAAAAAGATATGAGAAACATACAATTAATAGAAAAACAAATGAAAACAAATCTAGACAAATACATGGAAACTAAAGATATAAAATATATAGAATTTCTTAATGAAAATATGCAAGAATTACTTAGACTAGAAAAACCATGATAGATGATATTAAAATACTTGTTTTATATATACTTAGAGATATAGAAATTATAGACATAAAGAAAATAATATGGGAAAAATTAGAAGATAATGAAGAAGAAGAATTATTAAACAGCATAGAAAACTTACGCATATATCATGAACATCAATATTATTTAGATTCAGATGAATATTATTCAGAATAAATAAATGTTAGAATATATAAAAAAAATTAGAGAAAGACAAAATTGGATATATGAAGAAGTTAATTACAAAAATCAACTTGAAATAGAAAAAAGACAACTAGAAGAAAAATTACTTAAAATAAAATTAACCTTAGAAAAGGAAGATACAAGTAATAATTTATTTAATACATACGAAAAATTATTTAATACAAATGGAAAATTACTTATACATGAACAACAAATACTAGTAAACCAGATAAAGAACATAAACCTACGCATTGAATATAGCAAAGTTAGAATAAAATACTACACAGAAATTGCTAAAATTTCAATAGGATAAAATAATAAACTACACAAATTAATGAATACATCTTACGAAAAGAATAACTCATTAAAAGAAATAGAAACTCAACTATATAGTCTATACCTAGAATACAAACGGTTACATATTACTAACAAGGATCCTAAAACACTAGATAATCTAATTACGATAATATCTAATCTAGAACATGAATTAATAAAACATCTTAAGTCAAGAAGATAAAAATGAAAATAATTCCAATCAATAATATTCATTATAAAAATAATAAAAATAAATACCTACGTATTTATTATCTAGTTAAATTATCGCACCTAATCCGCACCCCCTACAAATGGTATCAGAGCTCGATGTTCAAAATGTAATGGAGAAGATAATATTGTCCCAGAAGTTCAGCTAGAATAAAAGAATCAAGAAGATAAGCATGTCAGCTGGAAAGATAAGAGAAGAAGCAATATCCTATCCATAATTTTATTGTTTTTTCTGTATCTATTACACAATCTAAGTCTAAAAAGTTGTAATATACAGAAATATTAACAAATACAAAAAATTTAGAAATCAATGAAAAACAAGAAGTAATTAATGAAGAAAATTTTTATTTCCTCATTTTTTACTAGATATTTTGCCATATAATTTTCTTCTTGTCCTGTATTTAAGAGTATTAAATATTCTTTTTCATTTACCTTTCCTGTTATGTAATATTGGTTTGAATTATCCATTGAACTTGTTTCATAACTTGTTCTTTTTGATGAGCTTGATGATTCCGGTTTATCATAAGCTATTCTTTTTGTTGTACTTATTCTATCATCTGAAAATAGTAAAAGAATATTAAGAACTGACAAACCCACAGAAGGAACATCATTAGCAAAACTAACACCTATAGAATTATTAAAAAAATATGAAACAACTATAAAAGACGAATTTAGTAGCATGACAACAAAAGAAGAAGAACAAAATGAAGAGAAAGATATAAATAGGAATTTAATGTTAAAATTAGCAATATGTAATATGTGCTATATAGATGAATATACTTGCGCATTTAAAGAATATTATTATAAAGGAGCATATAATATAGAAGAAAGTAAATAAATAAGAAAATTATATTTTAATAAATTACTTGAACCATTTAGTTCAAAAATAATAAAAAGTTGGGATGAAACAAAAACAGTAGATATACATAAGAACTATTGTGGGTTCGGGGATCTTATTTCAAAAAATTCAAAAAGATTTTCTTCACTCTTTATTTAGAGTAGGTGTCATATACATCTTTAAAAGAAAACTATATAATATACACACACATATATATTATATACACACACATATATGTATGTATATATATACATATATATATATATATTATATATATATATATATTATATATATATATACATATATGTATATATATATATACATATATATATATACATGTATATTCATATATACATACATAAGAACTATTGTGGGTTCGGGGATCTTATTTCACAAAATTCAAAAAGATTTTTTTCACTCTTTATTTAGAGTAGGTGTCATATACATCTTTAAAAGAAAACTACAAAAATATTTTTCTTTAATAGTTTCAAGTTTCATTTTCGTATGAATTTCAAAATTGAAAACCCAAAAAGATTTTCTTTGGTAATTATAAGTTTTATTTTGTACATGAATATGAAAAAATCTAAAAAAAGATTTTCTTCATTTTTCATTAGAGTAGGTGTTTCGTATATATATTTAAAAGAAAACTAGAAAAAGATTTTTCTTTAATTGGTTCAAATTTTATTTTCGTATGAAATTCAAAATCGAAAATTAAAAAAATTCTTCTTTGATAATCATAGGTTTTATTTTGTATAGGGATGTTAAAGCAGAAAAAATCAAAAAGATTTTCGTCAATTCTTTTGACAATTTGTTATTTTCTTTTCTTCTTAAAATTTCAAGAAAAAAAAAAGAAAGAGAGTTTCATTAGCCCTTTTGTGGCCAAACTTCACGAACTACGTACACCTGATTCTCTTCTCTTGGGAGTGAGGTACGTAGGCGCCCTTCTTGGGTTCGGTGATCTTTTCAAGAAATAAAAAGAGGTTTTGGAAAAATGTTGAACTCTAATGCATTTGTTGTCTCTTGTTCAGTTAGTTTAAGGTGGTTGGTTTGTGGCCTTCTGGCTGGTCCTCTACATCACACCAAATCCAAGGAAGGGTTAGTTGTGTTCAACAAGGATATAGAGAGTGACATCATGGATCAAACAAAGAGTTAGAAAAATGAGAGCTTAAAGCAATAAATTAGGGAGATTAAGGCAACAAATGACGAAAATGTACCGAGCTTGGGCCAGTGGGTTACCCCCTCCTCTATTTCCCGCTATTGATCCTACAAATGCCTCGAGTTTTTCACAAGAATCGTAAAGTCAGATTCCTACTGTTGTTGATGAACTGCAAGATGAATCAGAATTCATTTCAAGCCAAAAGCATCCCAATGTTCCCACCACTCTTTTTCTAGCTCCTCATCATAAACCTATAACATTCACAACACCACATATCATCTGTGATTTGTTGCTCAATCCTCTGTTGAAACATCCACATGGGCTAGCCGCCCAACAGTTGTGCTTCTCTATGATGTTAGTGGATCCATGTTCAATACTCTTGGAAATCATTGTTATACTCCTGAGCCTACTTTTAAGTTAATTGGACCACCAAAATTTCTCAACAAGAAGCTTAGTGTGCCAAAAGAGCCAGAGAAAATGGTTGAAAAAATGAAGAGTGCAGAAAATGCTATGAAAAGTTCCCTAGGACTGGTGGGTAAAGAAAATGTTACATACAAAGATTGGGGTATGTCTTCAAGTGTCAACCTTCCTCCAATCCTTGAGATGTTGAAATTTGAGGAGCAAGATGAACATGAGGAATCCGTGAAACATTTGGGAAAAATTTGTAATCAAGTAAGAGAAACTAGAGGGAAGAAGAATGAGAAAGAGGCAACTGATATTATAGTTGGACAACGAGCACCTCGAAGAAGACCACGTCGTCGTGGCCCTCAGTCTCAAGCCCAAATTCATACCCAAGCTCTCTATAATTCCTCTCTAAATCCTTTAAACTCTATCTCCGCACCTCCATATCTAGTATATTGTGCATAACCATATGTTCAACTCTCTTCTTACTCACAATGGCGCACACCAACAACTCAGAGTCATCCTTCAACTCCACAAATATATTAAAGCCCTTTTAGGTTGGATGTTCGATCCAAGTCAAACAATAAAAAAAGGCAGAAGCATAGGGATAGTTTCACACCAATTGGAGAGTCGTATGCCAGTTTATTTTAGAGATTGGTATAGTGAGGCATGATCACTCCTCTCCTTAGGTATAATCCTGACTCGCATTCAAGAAGTTTTGATCCTAATGTACGATGTGCATATCATTCTGATGTTCAGGGTCAGAGTATTGAAGATTTTCGTTCTTTAAAAGGAGAAATAGAAAAGATGATTCAAGATAAATCAATTATAGTGCAGAACATTGACAATGAGGAAAGCTCTAGTCATTATGATATGAAAACCAGTGGTTAAGATGTCAAGCTAAGCAATTAGGAAGTCATTCATCTCCCTTCTAGGATGGATGTTTGGTAGTTTGTTTTATTTTATTTTATTTTCTGTTATCCAAAATATTTCAAGGTTATAGTTCGGGGTCTATCTTGTTTTGTCCCCTTGTCATTTATGTTCAAACCCTTCTATCTTTTATTTTAACTAAATGGAGTGTCATTTTCCCTTTGTGTTTTAACCATGTGTTGTTTGTTTGTTTTCTTTACATAGTACATTTTATGTTGGCTCTAGTGATATGACATGCTTGCGGAATTTTCAGCTAGATGTTAAAATTCAATTTGAGCATGAACTTTTGAATTAGAGGGTTGAAGTTAGAAAAAACATCTGAGAAAATAGGTAGAGTGTTGAGACATTTGGTGACAAGTTGAAGCTTTCTTTGAAAATCAAGGAAATTATTTTGAGAATCATAAGAATAACTTGATCATCAATTGGAATACATATCTCAATTAGGTCAAATAATGAATGCGCAATCCTATGTCAAAAGGAACAAAAAGAAAATCAGCTCCACGAAGTCATGAGTCCTTCAGCATGAGGAATGTACAATCAAAGTAGAGTGGTATGTTGAACAAAGTGCAAGAGTAGTGATGTATAAATTCAGTTAACGTTAGTTCAGAAAAAAATGTCACGAATGATCTCCATATTTCATTTTCACATTGCATGATATGTACTTGCATTTTCAAGGATTGATATGATGAAGGTATTTCATTCTGCTATCCAAATATTAGGTCATTCTTTGTTTATCCCATTTGAGCCTTAGTTCTATTTTCTTTCGTACCTTTCTTTTGGAATCAAGATAAAATCAGCAAAGCTCAAAAGAAAAGTGTCGAGCAAAACAATAGTGTCAGAAAAAATTCAAAAAAAAAAAAGAAAAGAGAAAAATGGGTCAAAAAGAAAGAAAAGAAAAGTGCCAAGTAAAACAGAGTCAGAAAGGTCAAAAAAAAGAAAAGAGGTCAATAAAAGAAAAAAAAGAAAAAAAATCAAAGTCAAGTAAAAAGTGAGTTGTCGGAACTACGTGTGACTTGATCCTCTTCTCCCGGGAGTGAGATACATAGGTTGCCCTGCTCGGGGCTCGGTTCAACCAAATAAACAATTTAGAGTCACCTAACCAAAAGAAACTGGGACATGGGTTAATCCTCATTGTTTGAGTCAATTTCAAAAGTTGTAAGTCCTACCTCACTTCAAGTGTCGTTTAGGTCTCATGTCATCCTTTCTTTCGAACCCTATCCAAAAGTCAAGTTACAACTAAAGGAAAAAATACATTCAGATCAATATTTGAGGATGTTAAGGCTAAGCATGCAAGGGATATTATGATGCATTTTGGAACCACTTGTCTTCCTCATCATAAGGAATCAAGAGAGAAATAAAAATGAGAGAGTTTTATCGGTGAAAACCCTCACGGGCACCATAAGGTGATGGTAAGTTGAGAGAGTTTTATTGGTGAAAACCCTCACGAGCACCGTAAGACGATTGTGAGTTAAGAGAAATGAAAATAGGAGAGTCTCATTGGTGAAAAAACCTCTCTGATACCCTAAGGCAATAGTGAGATGAGAAAAAGAAAATGTGAGAGGCTTGTTGGCGAAAATCATTCAAGGCATCACTAGCCGAATGAGCTCTCCGAATGAAATTGGCCCAATGAAGTAACTCAGTTTCAAGGACATTAACTCAATAATAATTGGTAGAAAGTTTGGATGGAAGATCAGACAGTTTAATCCAAAATGCACGTCATAATCATTAGAGTCGACTGCCATTTTTTAGATAATTTTTTTATTTTTTTGTTTCAAATGGGGACATTCATTGTCTTTTATTTCTTCTTTTTATTTTATTGGAGGGAGGTGATTAGGTATGATATGGAGTAATTACAGCTTACAGAGGATATGACCCTTGATAGAAAGGTGTGGAGGATGCAAATTAGGGAAGAGGGTTAGGGGGTGGGAGCGCGGCGGTAGTAATAGGGAAGTGCTCCTTTGGGTCTGGAGTTTCTAGTTTATAGTGGTGTGGCTGTAGTTTTTGGGGCTAGTGGTGTTGGATTTTTTGCATCCCGTACTAGTTTATTATGCACTTATCTTTTGTGTTTGTTATACTGTTAGTTTATTTTGTGTACCATACTAGTTTATATGCGTTTACTTTTTGTATTGGTTATACTGTTATTGGTCTTAAGCCGGGGGTCTATCAAAAATAAACTCTCTACGTCTCTTGAGGTAGTGGTATGGTTTGCATACACTCTACCCTCCCCAGACCCCACTAGGTGGGAATACACTGAGTATGTTGTTGTTGTTGTTGATTTTATTTTCTTGAGTCAGTTATCCAAATAAAAAAATCATTATCATTTTTTCTCTTGTCTTTGAGTCAAGTCCATGTCAAAACAAGTGAGAAAAAATTTCAAAATTGGCTACCAGCTTTTTCAATTACACAAATCAAGACAAAGGGCCAGCACATGAAAGAAACAAGATTGCTAGTCAGAACAAGGCATGCAGAAGGTTGTTGTCAACACATAAATTTGGGGAATTCATGGAAATACCAAGGTTTAAAGGGGATTGTCTGAGAAACGTAGCAAAACAGAGATACTGTGTTTGTTTCAGAGTCACTCTTAAACGGTGCAACAAGGCAATGGCAAATACTAATGATCGGGAGCAAAATCTAAATGGGACAAGTGCAAGAGAAATCTCCTCAAATGCCAAAGCCGCAAGCCAACCACCTTGCTTTAAACTCACAAGTTTTCTTTGTATGAAACAGGAACAATTGCTACCTTCAAATCAAAGGCTTCAAAGCGTAAATATTCAGAGGTACAATTCCTTGATTCTGCAAATACAAGAGCAGTATTTTCGTACAGGTTTAGTAATCGTAGTTATGGTAAAACTCATCATCTTATACCCCTAAGAGACACATTCTCTAATTTGGGTCTTTCATGTCTCACAACTAGGAGGTGCACTTCCTAATTTGAACCATTAATCCTAAAAGATGCACTTTTAGCAAGAACCTTTCACTTTCATTCTTAAGAGAGGGACTTGTTGGTCTCAGACATTCAATTTTACCCTCAAAAGAGGCATTTGTTGATTTGGATCTTGATTCATCTTTGCATTATACACTGTTGCAAGTAGTTGTGATTGAGTTTGACACCCGCAAAAGCTTTAGATGAAACTGGGGAAAAAATTAAAAGTAATGCATGTTATATAGAACTTCACTTTAGGACCCTCCTAGAAAGTGAGACTTTATTTTTCTGAAACATGAAATCTTTATTTATCATAATCTTTGGTTGGGATAATTTTTGTTTTAGTTTTGATTTTGATTTCAGAGCCCGCCTGAAGAACAGGGTAATGAAAATTGAAAGTCAGGAGCCCGCCGAAGAATAAGGGTGATAAAATTACAAGTCGGGAGGCACTCTTGAAGAATAGGGGTGATAAAATTAAAAGTTAGGAGATCGCCTGGAGAACAGAGCGAGAAAATAACAAGTCAGGAGGCCCACTCGAAGAATAGGAGTGATGAAATTGCAAGTCGGGAGGCTCGCCCAAATAATAAGAGAGATAAAATTGAAAGTCGGGAGCTCGCTCGGAGAACAGAGTAAGGAAATTCCAAGTCGGAAGCCCTCTCGAAGAATAGGGTGATGAAATTGCAAGTCGGGAGGCTCGCCCGAAGAATAAGGGTGATAAAATTGAAAGTTGGGAGCTCATCCAGAGAATAGAGCGAGGAAATTACAAGTCGGGAATTGAAAGTCAGGAGTCTGCCTGAAGAACAAGGGTGATGAAATTGTAAGTCGGGAGGCCTGTCCGAAGAATAGGGGTGATAAAATTAAAAGTTGGGAGCTCGTCCGAAGAACAGAGCAAGGAAATTATAAGTCGGGGGCCCACCCAAAAAGTAGGTGTGATGAAATTGCAAGTCAAGAGCCCGCCTGAAGAACAAAGTGAAGAAATTAAAAGTCAAGCAACAAGGTGAAGAAATTGAAAGTCAAGCAACAAAGTGAAAAAACTGAAAGGCAATAAAGTGAGGAAATTACAAGTCGGGAGCCTGCCCTAAGAACAGGGCGGTGAAGTTGAAAATCAAAAGATAAAAAAATAGCAAGTCAGGAGCCCGCCTGAAGAATAGGGCGATGAAATTGGAAGTCAAGCAATAAGGTGAAGAAGTTGTAAGTTAGGAGCCCGCCTGAAGAATAGGGTGAAGATTTTCGAATTCAGGATCAAGGTTCAGAATTACCACCGACAGAATCTCCAACATCAAATTTTGTATGGAGAAAGAATATATTCTCAACTTCAACCCCAAAGAAAATCAGATCTTTTGTCAATTTTGAAAGCATCAGAAACTCAAGTCAAGAGTCCAAAAGAAGCTACATAGATAGGATTTTTGTAATTTTATTTATGTTTTAACTTGTAATTTTTATTTTGATATAATGACTGATCCGCGGACCGAAACCTCGACAGGGCCTCACTCGACTCTCCAACTCGGTATAAGTCCTTCTCCTTCCAAACCTTTGAGATACCTGTGACCTAATTTCCTCATAACTTTGGTAGGTAGGACGTCCTAAGTCAAGACCCGATTGCCCTTCTTCCTTTTGTTTCTTTCCTTGAATAATGGTTGGGTCAAAATTTAATCTCGTTATCTATTTTTTTGTCTGAAAACACTTCATTTTTACACCTAAGAAGAGATATGATGTAGACACCTAATTTTGACCCTCCCAGAAACCCAATTCATCTATTTTTTACCTCATGTTATCAGGGTAAATTAATTAAGGGTGACAAAAAAGTTTCAAAACTAAAAAAGAGTGACACTAGTCTTAAATATTGAGTAGAGGTGACAATTTTAAAATTAGTGTTAATGATACTAATTTTAAAACTCTTAAGTTTTATTATTTACATAAAGATCCATACCCCATATTTATACAAAGATACCTACACCATCACCACCACTCTTCCTCACACCCTTTTTGTTGTCGCCCGCCGCCGCCACCTTCTCTTTCTCCACTATCACTATCACTACCATTGCCACCTCTTCTAGATTCACCATTATTTCCTCCCTCTACATAACTATCACCTATTTTTCTTTTTTTTCCTCTACCACCGTCGCTATCAACACCACAACAAATGTCATCTTCTCATTTGGCGTCATCACCAGCACCACCACTTCCAATTTTATCATAAATATCACTTTTTTGTGGGCTCCTTCTCCAATCAGGTCTTTTTTCAGAAATTAAGTAAGTATCGAAGTTGCTGCAGCAATAGTCGAAGTTGTTGCAACAACTTCGATAGTTGTTGCAGCAACTTCTAGTTGCTGCAGCAACTTCGATAATTGTTGCAACAACTTCGATAGTTGCTACTGCAACTTCGATAATTTCTACAATAACTTCGATGATTGTTGTAACACAACAACTAATAGTAGTTGTTGTAGCAATTACCGTAGTTGCTGAAGCAACTCTCGTAATTGCTGAAGCAACTCTCGTAATTGCTGAATTTGCTAAATTTTTTCTTCATTCATTTTTAAAAGAAATAAAAAAATTTATTTTCAAACTTTTCAATTTTTTTTTTAAATATTCCATGAAATTAAAAAAGGAAGAACGAAATAAAAAAGAAAGAAAAAGAAGAAGAGAAGATGGAAGAAGAGGAAAATCTAGAGAGATAGGAAAAAATAAGAATAAGAAGATGGGGAGAAAGAAAAAAAGAAGAAAGATTAAAAGATAAGAAAAGGGAGGAAACTTTAAAATTTGAAATTTGGAGTTGGGGGACTTTTTAAAAAATTTAAAAGTTTTTAAAAATTACACTTTACACCCCAATTAAATTAATCACAATTTACATGAAGTTTTGACCTTAGCTGGTCAAAGTTGTCACCATTTTTAATATAAAGATTTTTTTGTCACCTTCTACTTAATTTTCTCATGTTATCATACACTCTCACCCATGTAATTATACCCTACAAAAATACAAAAAAAAATCAATAAATCCCTAACAAATTAAATCCCTAATATTCCCTTATCCTAGCAAACTTTATCCTAACCAACTCACCCTCCTCACTACACTACCCCACCTACCCTACCCCTACCCCACCTCATTTCCCCCTCACGTTTTTCTTTCTTGGTCCATAACAAAAATTACACACAGCAACAGAGGGAATATATGCACACTGCCAATACAATATATACTCATTAGTACACTAGGAGGCTACATATTGACTCCATTCTTCCATAATAAAGACACCAAATACATCACTCTCAGGGGGACACACAAAATAGATATACACGCATTGGCACACAGATAAAAGAGGGGGAGGGGGGACATCATTTTTCTCAATCTTTCATAGACCACCAGTATACACGCACAAAAAGAGGGGTCTTCTCAACAATACCAGATAGGGACACCGCCATACGCCCAAAAGAGAAGAAAAACATGGCTGAGACTCCTCCATTTTTGGATGAAATTCATTGGAAAAAATGCACAAAATCAGTAGAGAAGAGAGTAGGAGATATTGAGAGAGGAGAGGAAGGGACGAGGGGTTGATTGGTTCCGGCGAGACAAAAATGGAAAAACCAGCGCCATTCCGACGAAGCTTTCACCAGGAAACGTCAAAATCGACCAAAAACCTATTTAAATCCATTGAAAAAGGTCTCCCACCTCTAAAATTTGATCAAAATTGAGACCAACACTTGAGAAATACCTCCACACCACTGTTCTCAGGCCTTACCTTCGTCGAAGCTTTGTTCTGATCAATTCATTGGAAAAAGAGTTAAAACCGATGAATGAGCATTCTAAGTTCTCGTACTTCATGGGTACTATTTCGGGTTTGCTCGGTTTTGGGGGTTTGCTCGAGTTGGCAGATTTGAGTTGAGTTCATTAGATCGCGTCGTAAATTTGATTTCGGACCATTGGCAACATCAACAATTTAGTGTTGAAATAAATTTGAGGTTCATTTTTTATCTCTTTCTTCATAATTTTGTTATCTTTACGTGAATGATGGTGTGAATGGTTGTTTGTTCTGTTCGGTGTTTGATTTTCATAATTACGGATTGCATGATGAAATGATATCCTGTTTGAGAATTAAAATTAATTGTTTGGGGAGGAATTGAAATTGATAAAAAGCAAGCGTTAATTTATTTTGATTCATTGATATCGTTGAGGTGATAATGCCATGATAGATCGAACTCGGGTAGGAAAACATAGGAAGCGTGATTTATTGAATGTGTGAATGTCTGTGAATGGTTCTTTCTATTTTTACGCACAAAATTGAGAAAATATATTTATTTTACCGGGGAATTCCCCGAGATCTTATGTACTTATTCACCGAAGAATGTTCCGACGTATTATGTCGTTGAAGGAGGTTCGTGATCAAGGCTCGAGGCATCGGGTAAAGCACGAGAGCGTAGTTCAGGATTAGTGTAGGTTAGAATAGGATTTATTTTCATATTTTTTATTTTTGGACTGTATATTTGGACTAAACACTATATTTTGGATTTATTTTGCTTCGTGTGTTTGATTGATTGTTTTATGTGTTTTGTGTGGTTTCGATATGCTCCACCAAGCGACCGTGGTCGAACCACAGAATCGAGGGGTTACTAACACCTTTCCCTCGATCAACAAAATTCCTTAACCAAAATCTCTATTCTAAAGAGTCAAACTATTTTGAAAAGGATTTTCCAAAGGTGACTTGGTACACCAGATTATGCCAAGTGGCGACTCTGAATTAATTGAAACAACATGAATCCTTTTTCGAAACAAATCTGTCTTTTGTCACTATAATAATAAAAACCCTTTCAAACTTAAAATCTAATCTTTTCAGGTTAAAAAAAAGGGTGTGACAGTCGTATTATCTTCTTTTCATTGAATAAAAATTATTGTCCATGATTTTTGAGGTTTGTGAGCTCGTTTCAAGGAGGATTTTAAGGTTTCTTCTTTGGATAAGATCCGATATCATAAATTGAACATTCCTCAATAATTAGTTCACGATTTCGCCCTCAAATTCTTATTTTCAACCTTAATTTTGGAGATTTACCGGAAAGCTAAAATATGATATTTTGATGATTTCAAACTCAATTTCAACTCTATTTTTAATGGAGTTTCAGATTTAAACTCCCTAGACTATGGATAATATAATTTTTTAATAGATTACCATTTTACCCTTGTGGGGCCAAGGCTGACTTTCGAGTTGACTTCTTGAGCCTGAATTCGAGATGGGATAATATGGGTACCATTAGCTTCATTTTCATACATAGAACTCATATTCGAATAGATTAAATTCATTTAGAGGTAAATTAGAAGGGAAAAGCGTCATCTTGATTCGTTAGACTTCCTTAAGAAAATTTGAGACTTTCTTTAACTTTTTTCCGAAATGCTTAACTGTATATTACTTGAATTAGGATAAATGGTAATGGGGTCCCATCTATGTGTAACAAGCATTTATATGAGTATTATTGTATTATAAAGGAGCTAAAAATTGAATTAATGACTTAGCGAATATTCCTTTACCCACGGTTTGCAGATTAGTATTCCTGTCAAACTTGATAGGTGTTGATATTAATGGTGTATCCTATATGAGTGTAATTTTAATTACTTGAGCTAGATTAATGAATTCTAAACTTATAGTTCATGTTAATGAGGTGAATATGGCCCTGTGAGCCTGGATTTGAGATATTGTGTTGTTTGGTCTTGTGAGCTTTAACTTGAGATATAATGTTGTGTGGTTTTGTTAGTCTGGACTTGAGATATATATTCACGTGTGGTCTTGTGTGCATGAATTTGGATTATTGTGATGTTTGGCCTTGTGAGTCTGGAATTGAGATATTTGTATTACTCTTTATTATTTTGTTAATACATACTCACTCATATCACAGTACTGTGAATTGATATTTTGAGAAAGATTGATTTGAAAAGCCTTGCACGCCGATAGAAATGTGGAATTTACTAATTTGACTTGCATGCGCAGTGAAAAACTATTTTGGGTGGCCCAATGGGAAATGATTCTGGACAGATTCATTAATTTGCATGGCTGAGAAAAAATTGTTCTAGGTGAGTATATGGACCTCCCGAGTCCCCATGGATTATAACAAAGTAGTTGGTATATAATGTCATTCATTGCATCATATTGCATCATTGCATCATCACATTATCACATTGTTTCATATAATTTTTTTGTTGTGTTTAAGTACTGTATTTGGTGATTGAATGATATTGTACTAGTTTCGAGAGTTGGTGTTGATACTCTTATTGTTGTGTTATACTTGTTAGACTAGGTTAGCTTTCTAGAGTGTAGGTCTTTTGGTGGATTTGGATGGTTGGCTTTGGTGTTCCTCGCCATCGTTTTCATAAAAGTTCAGATCGACGATATTGCTGAGTACACGTGTTTCGTACTCACCCTTTATTTTTTCTTCACCTTATGTGCATGTACTGGGTTAGTGGTCCCTAAATCTTAATCTTGCAATAGTGGTGATTACTTCATGGAGTTTCCAAGGTAGAGACTGTTGATTTCAGTTGCCCTAAATTTCCTCATTATCTTAGTCTTTTGCTTATTTTCCGCATTTTAGATATTTTTGGACTATTCTTCATACTACTCTGACCTCCAGATGTTCCTACCAAACCTTGGGTAATAAGGTTATTGTACTTTTCTATATTAGTTGGTTTTGAGACTATTCGGGTTTTTATGACTTTCATTTGTTCTCTTTCGTTTCCTTTTATTTTGGGTTATCGTGTTGGGTTTGGTTTAGGCTGACTGGTGGTATGATATATGGTCCCAATATTGGTTTGTGATGTTAATATGCCTGAAGCGTGCATGGATTCACTAGTATATTTTTAAAGGAAATTAAGAAGAAAGAAAACTTGTCATATATTTTCTTGTTACTTTAGCATAACCCAAATTTAATGCTAGAATCTTATGTCCTTATATGTTTTCCATGCAATTTTTTAGTCGGTATCGTGTCCTATGAGTTTGCTCCTAAGGTAGTTCAACATATCAAGAAAATGAAGGTGAATTGGGAGAAACAGGATCTTATCAAAATACAACTTTTGAATAGGTAATGCTTCGATAATAAATATCTCTCTATATATAATATGAAGGAGAAATACAGTCAAGGCGATTCGGCACCTCTCTATGATCATCATTTACATTTATCTTTTTTCTCCTTTTTTGCATTTTTCTCCTCAATTTTCTATGTAACTTATTTTTAAAAATCTTGAAAGTGAGTAAATGCATTACTTAAACTCAATAATATAATATGGCGAGAAATGCTCCACAGTTGCCTACTAACAGTACAAGGGTGTTCATATACATGGGTGCTAAAGACTAAAGTATAACTCTGGACTTAAATATAATGCACTTCGTTCTTCGTAGATGCAAATAAGTCAGACGAGTAGTTGCATTATTATCACTTCATTTATGAAAAATGCAAGGCTAAGAAGGAGGCAGGGAAAAAAATAAATTACTAAGTCAAACAATAATTGAAGAGGAAAAGACATCATTCATATAATAACTTGCTCAAACATCTTTTAATAAAAAGAACAGGGTTACCAAAAAATCAATAAATACGAAAGAGAGATAAAAGGATGGTCAATACATGAAGGTGCATAACATAGACTAACGATGCAGGTTAACACGAATAAGAGATAAGCCAGCTACGGGGGCCGGTTTGGGTCAACTCGGAATTGGCCCGTGATTTTTAACTGGTTCGTGGGCCGGTCCGGTGCCGGCCCCAATAGTATTTTTTTAAGAAACAACCCGGGATCGGCCCATTACACGTAACCCGGTCAAATTCGGTCAAAAATTCGGTCAAAATCTAAAAAAAAAATTTAAAAGTTTTTTCTCCAATATACACTATATACACCCATCTATATACATTTTAAATACGTTAAACAATACACAGACAATATATATATACACTATATATATAGTATATACTGCATTAGAATTTAAAAAACATATACCATATACACAATTGCACATATAGGCATGTATACGACTATATGTTAGTTAAATATATATACTACTTTAGACTTTAGAGTCTATAGAAAATATATACACATATATACATATCATTCAATATATGTACTACTTTAAATAAAACTTATACTACAAGATATTTACTACAATATATATACTAATTTATAAAACATATACACATATATACCTTAAAAATATACTACTTTAGAGTCTATAGAAAATATATACACATATATACGTACCATTCAATATTTGTACTACTTTAAATAATATACATACAACATATAAACACTCTATATATACTACTTTATAAAATATATACATATGTATACGTTAAATATATACTACTTTAGAGTTTATAGAAAATATATACACATATATACGTACCATTTAATATATGTACTACTTTAAATAAAACATATACTACAAGATATATACTACAATATATACATACACTATATATATAGTTATATACTACTTTATAAAACATATACAAATGTATACGTTAAATATATACTACTTTAGAGTCTATAGAAAATATATACGTACAATTCAATATATGTACTACTTTAAATAATATACATACAACACATAAATACTATATCTATACTACTTTATAAAACATATAAATACGTATACGTTAAATATATACTACTTTAGAGTCTATAGAAAATATATACACATATATCCATACCATTCAATATATGTACTACTTTAAATAAAACATATACTACAAGATATATACTACAATATATATACTAATTTATAAAAAATATACACATGTATACCTCAAATATATACTACTTTAGAGTCTATAGAAAATATATACACATATATACGTACCATTCAATATATGCACTACTTTAAAAAATATGCTATTTAATATAATAAATTAATAATACTTGAGGTTTTGAACTTAAAAGAAATTTATTTTTTCATTATGTGTATATATGACTATATGTTTATTATGTTTAATTTTCTATTACTTAGTTTAAATCTTGATAGTAAATTAGTAATATATTAACTAAGTATTTAATTTAAACTAGAAATTCAATTTAAATAATTAAATGGAAAAAATTACAAAGTAAGGAGTGAAGAAAGGTTCTATTTTATTGATTGTAAAATAATTCAAAATTTATAATGTATATGAATGAAAAATCTACAAAGTTTTCATCATTTTTTCCAACTCATCCATGTTAACATTCACGGGAACTGGCATATGATAGTCAAAATCAATGGGGGCAAAACCATGCATTGAACTTGATTGTGCTGAGTTCTCCCTTGAAGTCATAATTTCTTTATGATTCTGTTCGTCTTTCGGTTTCACCTCCATTCCTTGATTTCTTTGTTCCTCTCTAATCCAATCTCTAAGGTAAACTAGAACATTCATAGCATTGCTTTTCAATGAGTGTCGGTTGTCTTCAAGCAGTTGTTGTCCCTGACTAAAAGCACTCTCCGATGTAACGATTGACATTGGAATATTCAATATATCTCTAGCTAATCTTGAAATCCCAGGATATTGTGTTTCATTATTCTTCCACCAATCCAACGCGTTGATCCGTCGTCTGCGATCCTCTAGCGGCGTTCGAAGATAATACTTAAGCTCTTCCCGAGAAGCTGTTGTGTAAGTTTCCGCCTCAACACTGTTTCAAACATTTAAATCATAAAAGTGATCAGGAAAACCACTATGTACCGAACTTTTAGAAGATGATGGCTCCTCGGGAAGGTGAGGAGCGACAGTTGGAGTGATATTGTCGGTACAATTAAATCAAGTAAATCAACACAATGGTTATATAATTTATCTATGTAAATGTTTGCATCACTCATAGTCGTATACAAATATGGTTGTTCTTGTTCTTCATCTTCAGAATCATTGTTAGTATTTATCTCTAAGTTAGAATAAATAAGAGTACTAAAGTGGCACATAGTAGTATATTTCATACATGGATTTAGTATAGCACCAACCAAGTAATAGAGGGAATCAGAAAAAAATATTTTTTAAATTTAGCAAACACAACACGAACAACTTCTTTGTAACCTTCTTTATTCTTATATTCTTTGAGAAAAGAAAAGATATCGGCTATATATGCTAAAATATTACAAACAGTAGGACTGCAAGCTGGATTTTTTCAATATAAAGCTCAAAAAATTCAAGATCATCTCTTATAATTAAATTATATATATGACAAGAACACTTAACATAAAATATTTCAGGTAACGGCGGAGAGAGACTAGCTTTTAATTTTGTAATAGCAGTCTTGTTGTTAGAAGCATTATCAAAAGCAATACATAAGACTTTTTTTTCAATACCATAAAATTCTGCAACTTTACTAATCGAATCAGCAATAAATTCTCTAGTATGTCTACGATCTTCATCATACAAAAAGCTAAAATACGTTTTTACATAACAAAATTACTATCTATCAGTGACAAGTAATGGTTAAATAATTATTTTTATTAACAGCACGACCAAGATCAGAAGTTAGAGTCATTCCACATTGAATATTTTTTAACAATGTAGACAAATAAAAAACATATTGTGAATGAAGTCTAAAAATATCGGCCCGACAAGTACTTCTAGGAATATCATTAAACATAGGATTATAAATTGCTTGAATATAATGAATAACAACAACAACAACAAACCCAGTGTGTATTCCCATCAAGTGGGGTCTGGAGAGGGTAGAGTGTACGCAGTCCATACCACTACCTCCAGAGAAGTAGAGAGGCTGTTTCGGATAGACCCGCGGCTCAAGATAAAGAAAAGTAGACCAAAGCATAATTAAATAAGAAGCAAGATGGATGGCATAACATGACAAGGAATAAGACACATAAAAATAGAAGTCAGAGCAATAAGAAATAAAATAAATAAGCGCAATAGGAGAAAGAGACCCACGCCCGCCTGATCGGGCTCCTATCTTTGGACCCAATCCTAGGTTTACTAGCCCGACTCAACCTGAGCTCTTCTAACGACTTACTAAATCCACGCACACAACTTAGCCTTCTAACCTTATCCGCGACCTCCACACCTTCCTATATAGGGTCATGTCCTCAGTAAGAAGAAGTTTCTCCATATCATGTCTAATCACTTCCCTTCAGTACTTCTTCGGCCTACCTCTCCTTCTTCTGAAGCCATCTAATGCTAACCTCTCACACCTACGAACTGGGGCATCCATGCCCCTCCTCATCACATGCCCAAACCATCTCAACCTTCTTTCTTGCATCTTATCCTCCAACAAAGCCACTCCAACCTTCTCCCCCGAATGGTCACATTCCTGACTCTATCCCCTCTGGTAAGTCCACACATCCAACACAATATTCTCATTTCCGCTACCTTCATTTTTTTGAATGTGGGAGTTCTTGACTGGACAACACTCTGCTCCATTAAGCAAAGCAGGACGGACTGCCGCTCTGTAGAATTTACCTTTAAGCTTTAGTGGTACCTTCTTGTCACACAACACTCCCGAGGCGAGCCTCCATTTCATCCAACCATCTCTAATACGGTTAGAGACATCCTCATCAATCTCGCCATTTCCTTGAATCATAGACCCAAGATACCTAAAACTATCCCTCTTTTGGAACTCCTGGGAATCTAACCTTACCACGACATCCTCCTCCTGCCTCACCTCACTAAACTTACATTTCATATATTCCGTCTTGGACCTACTCAACCTGAACCCCTTAGATTCAAGGGTTTGCCTCCAAACCTCTAATTTTTCATTCATACTCGCCCGCATCTTATCAATCCGCACTACATCATCAACGAATAACATACACCACGACACCTCCCCTTGAATACTCCGTGTCAACACATCTATCACCAATGGAAACAGGAACGAACTAAGAGTCGAACCTTGGTGCAACCCTGCCTCGACCAAAAAATGCTCTGAGTCTCCTCCCGCCGTTCTCACCCGAGTCTTCCCTCCATCATACATGTCCTTAATAGCTCTGATGTACGCCGCCGGGACCCCTTTGGCCTCTAAACATCTCCACAAAACCTCCCTCAGAACTTTGTCATAAGCTTTCTCCAAGTCGCTGAACACCATATGCAAATCTTTCTTCCTTTCCCTATACCGCTCCACCAATCTCCTCACCAGGTGGATTGCCTCTGTCGTCGAGCGACCAGGCATAAAACCAAACTGATTCTCTGAAACGGACACGATCCTCCTTAATCTCAGCTCAACTAACATCTCCCAAATCTTCATAGTATGACTCAGCAGCTTGATACCTCTATAGTTAGTGCAACTCTGGATGTCTTCCTTATTATTATATAACGGAATCATCGTACTCTACCTCCAAGCCTCCGACATCCTTGCAGTCTTGAAAATGCCGTTAAACAAATCAGTCAACCACCTTAAACCAACCTTACCTATAAACTTTCAAAAATCTACTGAAATCTTATCGGTCCCCGTCGCCCTTCCCTTTTGCATTCTATGAATAGCTTCTCTGACTTCCTCCACCCTAAAACGCCTACAATAACTGAAATCACGTCTCTCCTGCGAGTGTTCTAGCTCTCCTAACTCAATGCCTCTATCCCCCTCCTCGTTTAAAAGTCTATAGAAATACTCCTGCCATCTCTTCTTAATGTGGACATCTTCCACCAAAATAGTACCATCCTCTCCTTTAATGCACTTCACTTGGTATAAGTCCCGACCCTTCCTCTCCCTAGCCTTCGCAAGCCGATATAACCTCTTTTCCCCACCCTTCGCATCTAACCCCGCATACAAGATCTCAAACGTTACAGTCTTAGCTGCCATGACTGCAAGCTTAGCTTCCTTTCTAGCAACTTTGTAGGCCTCCTCCTTATTCACCCGCTTCTCCTCTGCATCATTACTCTCAATCAACTTAACATAAGCCCCCTTCTTAGTCTCCACCTTCTTCTTAACTTCTTCATTCCACCACCAGTCCCCCTTATGTCGACCTGCCCGACCCCTCAAAACATCTAAAACTTCTCTAGCAGCTTCTATGATGCAACTGGCAGCCCTATCCCACATAGTCTCCACGTCCCCCTGTACCTCCACACCCCCAAACCGGCCACCTTCTCCTCAATCTCTAACGCAACTACCCGTTGTCAAGCCACCCCACCTAATTCTAGGCCGACCCTCTTCGGCCCTTTTCTTCTTTCCCTTCTTAATAGTCAAGTCCATCACCAGAAGTCTGTGCAGGGTCGAAAGATGCTCACTCGGAATGACTTTACAGTCCTTACAAAGAGCCCTATCCTCCTTCCTAAGCAACAAAAAGTCAATCTGAGTCTTGGCTATCGTGCTTCGGAAGGTAATTAGGTGATCCTCCTTCTTCAGGAAGATCGAATTCACCACCACCAACCCAAAGGCCCTAGCAAAATTCAACAGAGCATCTCCCTCATCGTCCCTATCGCCAAATCCAAAACCTCCATGCACATCATCATAACCTCCAGGCAAAACCCCAATGTGCCCATTGAATTCCCCTGCTATGACAATCTTCTTCGAACTAGGCACGCTTCTCACCACCTCATCCAAAGCAACCCAAAACCTCGCTTTCTCCTCCTCAGCCAAGCCCACCTGTGGTGCATAAACATAACACATATACAGCGAAAACCCCCCAACGACCAGAGTAATCATCATCAGCCTATCACTAACCCTCTTAACCTCCACCACCTTCTCTCTAAGATCATCATCCATTAAGATCCCCACTCTATTTCGACGCTTATCGCACCCAGAGTACCACAACTTATACCCATCCACATCCCTAGCCTTAGTCCCTACCCACTTAGTCTCCTGCACACACGCAATGTTGATCTTCCTCCTCTTAAGAACCTTAACCAGCTCTATAGACTTACCCTGAAGGGTTCCTATATTCCACGACCCTACACGCAACCTATCTACTCTCGCCTCTCGCCTACCTCTACCTTTTCTCACCATAGCAGCCTTGACACTCAACCTAAATCCCCCACCCACCCCTGCCCTCCCCTCTTCACCCTCACTCAAAACCGGCTCCAACCCCAACCCCCTCAGATATGACCCTATACCACCATCAACCCCCACCTTCACCACTTAAGAACCAAAAACCAATCCCTAAACTGATAAACCACAAAACAGAAATCAATAAAAGACAGACAGGAAACCAAAAAAAAAAACAGGAAAGTAGGGATCGCACACAGATAAAACTATCTGGCCTAACAAAAGGACACAACTCTAATCACAAGAAACAACAGTGCAAATGAGAACGGTAAATAAGGCAGTAAATAATAACTAGTAAAAGTATGTAAATAACAAAGGTTAGATGTCACCGGGGTAATCTCGTGTGCTGATGGTGCCGTTAATTCTAGCTTCGAAGTTGGTTGCTGAAAATACAGTCACCGGAAAAATTCCACTGGAGCTTCGCCGGAGCTTCGCTGGCTTTAACTTTCGCTGAAGCGTGTCCTGGGCATTACCAGATCTGCGTTCTGGTGCCCGTTGCCGCAGTCGATCTGGTGGAAACCCTTGTCCCGCCGGTAAAATCAGTGGCTAAAATTGCCAAGAAGAGGAAGGAAGAGAGAGAAATAATTCGGGAGAGATGGAGAGAGGGAGAAAGCTTAAGGGAGAGAAACAAAGCAAAGGTACCCTTACCTGTCGCCGGCACCGGCCGATTAGTCGAAGAAGAAGACCGTTGGTTGTGAAGAGAGAGAGAGAGAGTGTATGAGAGAGAGAGAGTGTACCCAGTGTATAATCATGAATATAATGAATAAAAGCATCCGAAAAGAAAAACTGAAAGGCAAACAACCCACAACTACTATTTTTGCTATTTCTTCCCGGTTCCTTAATTTATTATAATTTTTAATTACCTGACCGGTTGTTGGGTCCATTCTAGTTTGTGTTGGCCCACCAACAGCCTCACCACCTTGTGCAATAAATAACTCTCTTTGGTGATTATCTCTTATATGTCTCATCTAACGTACCTATACCCCCTTGATTGCCTCCTCTTTTATGCTCATATACTTGTTGACAAATATTGCATTGCACTTTAGTTTCTCCTTCTATACGTGTAAAAAATTCTCATGCAATACTAGTTGGTCTACGAGCTCTTGGGGAACGGGGAGGACGGGGAGGGGATTAGCCGATTCAGATCTAACATTAGCATTTCCTACTGCGGGTGTCTCACTAATATTTTCATCATCTTCATCTAAATTAACCACATCTACTTTATTTTCTTCTTCTATACCGTAATTTTTTTAAGCTTTTGCATAATCCATATCGTGAGCACCTACACCTACTTCTTCCTCAAAAGGTTGACTAAACGGTACCGGAGGCACACGGGTATATCTACTACTTGAACTACCTCTACAGCCAGTAATTCACTTTTTACTACCACTACCACTTTCGGGACAAAAAGTTTTGACACTTTTACCAAGGTTTCTTAATTTATCCATAGTATAAATCAAACTAAAATAAATTCAAAACACACAAAAATAATAAAATTAAATATTCAACAATTAATACACTAATTAAAAATTAAAAGTAAGAGATGGAATGACAATACTAAATTTTGGAAGTATCCGAAAGTTGCGACTTTAGAAAACTTTCACTCGTATTTGTAATTGCAAAATAAAAAAATAAAATAGAGCACTTTAGGAGATATGTCGAATATTTGAGAATTGAGATTTGAGAGAATGAAAATTGTGTGGAAAATGATTTGAAAGTGTAGGGTATTTATAGGAATTTTTTTGGATCTTAAAAAATATTTTAAATTAAAAAAAAATTCTAATAAAAAGGGCCAAGTAGCCGTTTTTGACTCCAAACGGCCATATAGCCGTTGGGCCCAACGACTACTTTGACCTAAACGGTCAAAGTCTAATTTATTTTAATTAACCGGACCAAGCCGAGCCGGTTAATCGACGGACCTGGATCGGATTAACCAAATCCAAAAAAAAATTGGCCCAGCCCGAAACCTGCAGCCCTACAGCCTAGGGGCTGATCGGGCTGAGTTATTAAATTGGCCGGATTGGGCCGGGTCAAACCGGCCCGTTTAACAGGTTTAATAAGAGAGCATCGTGCCTGAATTAATTATGACAGCTCCTTTTATATGATAAAGATATGACCATTAGTATTACTTGTGTCTTTCCATGTTTCAAACATCCTCATCATCAAATGTTTTGATTACCGATATTCTGATTATCCATGTTTCGACATATGCAATACATTGAGAACATGTTGGCTTCACGTTAAAAATAGTATCCCCAGAAATACTAGGATGTAAGTGACCGGGTCCTACAATTTTGCAAATCGTAATTTGAGGTACTTTGTGTAAATTGTATTCACCTAGCCGCACGATAGTTTGGCTCCGACATTTCTTCCATGCATGTCAGCCTCGTGGATGGCCGTGTAATTTCTCTGACAAACTAGACAACGCGGATTTTCCTAGACCATGTTCACCCAAACATAGCAATGCTATTGCATGGATATAGTGAGCCAGATCAATACCAGAACTAGAAGCAATCTCGCCCAAAGTATTTATGCTCTCATGATTATCTTGAAAAAAGAAATTGTGCATAGCAAGCAGTAGGGTTTACCCTCTAATTTTAACTTTCCAATAAATTTGAATTCAACATCGGCGGTTGATAGATGTGGGAACTTATGATTGTTCACCTCTAAATGTAGAAAGCGCTGAAAATAGTTTGAGAACACGAGGCTTCGAAATTCCTTGCAACTGCATTTATATTTGGTACATATACATCATGGGTGTATAGATGACAGAGGATTTAATAATGTAACTTAAAATGTAAGAGTACTTCAAAATAAATTAGTAGTATAAAGACAAAATTGAAACTTACACCCGGGAAATATTTGATATATCCCTTGCCGTAAAATTAGACTCCAAAAATTTCCAAATGATGAGTTGTATAACTAAGTCGGGCAGCATTAAAAGAGACGGTTGAGCATCCATTCTGATGATGCTATTGTTAAAGATTGAGAAGAAAGTCGATGGGTGGTCCCTTTATAAGGTCTTGGGCAATCATCCCCTCATCAGCTAACTTTTGAGGTTGAGTTAGACCCAAGTTTCATTTCTTTATCATGATATCAGAGCAGGACCCATTCTCACCCAATGTTGGGCCCCCGATTTAGATTCGGGGAGATTGTCCACGGCCAGTTAACTAGGCCTGGGCGTGAGGTGGGGTGTTAAAGATTGAGAAGAAAGTCGATGGGTGGTCTCTTTATAAGGTCTTGGACAATCCTCCCCTCATGAGCTAACTTTTGAGGTTGAGTTAGACCCAAGATCCATTTCTTTATCATCTATCGATAGATTTAACCTAATAAAAAACAATCAGTTGCTCCCATTTAGTGGTGTGGGATCTATTTGTATGCATAACTTCACATGTATCATTTTCACACCAAAGTTGCATAGACCAAACCAGAGATCTAATTGCATAGAATGATACCAACTTCACATAAAGACATAATCTATTATGGATTGTGGTTAGATCTCATTAAAATCTGAAGCCACAATATGAATAGTCATGTATGCATTAATGATTTTCAAGATGATATATAGTTTCAATTTTGAAATAAATAAATCAATAAATCAATTAGATTATTTTACAAGGAAAAAAATCTTTTTTTCTTTTTAACTCTTTGCATCCAATTTATTAACATATGCCACACACTAAACTATAATAAACCAAGAAAATAATGTAGGGAGGTTTATACTAAGAAAGACTTTCACAAAAACTACTATGAAGGCAAAGGTTAACACTAACCTGAATGTGAATCAAGGTTTATAATCAAGTGAAATACTTTAGCTGCAACAAAAGTAAATGAAAGAAGAAAGGGGGATGATATAAACTATTTAATAGAAGTTCGAGATTACATTAATTAAGATTCATGAATTGAGGATAAAAACAACTTTAAAATATGACACTTTAGCAGTCAGAAGTTACGAATAAGGATAGTAACAAATTGAAACAAAAGATTACGACAATTCAAGATTCAATAATTATTGAGGATAGGGACAATTTAACTAACAACACTCGCATAGAAGTAACAAAAAATATGAGTATGTATTAAAATGTGTGATCATCTCATCTAAAAAGTTAAGTTGTCAAAGAGATCACACTTTTATTATTTAATTGTATTCTCAATACTCCTCATTTTCATGGTCAAGCACATAAAAGTTCTTTTTAATAATGTATGGGGCAATGCAACCTCTTGTCAATTCAATATAATATTTAGTCTCTAACATATAGAGAGTTAATAACTTAAACGGTCACTCAACTTTGATTTTTTATCCCAGAAAGTCACTTAACTTTGAACTTTACTCAGAAAGTCACTCAACTTTAAATGTTTTACTCAGAAAGTCACCCAACCCATTTTATTATTTTTTTAACTAATTTTTGCTTATGTGTAATTTTTTTTAATAGCAAAATTCTGAAAATATAAAATATTCATTTAATGACCTTTTTACCCATTCTTTTATTCCCCTTTCTTTCATTTGATACCTATTACTATATATTGTTTCTTGTACCTTAATTTTCATTAGAGACGGGAAAGGATTCTTTTTCTACTGCACTGCTAATATGTTTCATTGTTCTTGTTGGGAGGGGTAGGGGTCTGGTGGGCTGGTTGCAGTAGCGAAATCAAAATTTTAACTAATACAATTTAAAAATATGAAAAAATAAATACGTAAAGAAATCAAGACGATTTGATATTTATTATGTGTAGGCAAAACATAATATAAATCTTATATATACAATATAATTTTTCATCAGGTTTGAATGAACTCGTGTGTCCCTACGTAGCTTGAAGCGGAGCCATCTTTAGCCAGTATTCATCCAACAGAAAATAATATTATTATTTATACAAAATTAAAATATAGTAAATATTAAATCTTTTCGACTAATTTGCATATTTATTTTTTCGATTTTAAATCTTCTTAATAAAATTTTGACCCCGTCACTTTTTGTAGTGCCACTCCTGATAGGTGGGGGTGGGGTTTGATAAAAGGTGAGACCTACGAAAAAGAAAGGACGAATCGGATGAAGAATGATGCTGCTGTCAAAAAGCTTTCTTTCTAAAGTCTTACTTTGGATTTACATCAATAGTACTGTTGATGGTACAAGTTTGTGAGACGGAGTTAGAATTTTTATCAAACAATTTTAGGTATAAAAAGTACTTGAGGATTTTTCGAAATCGTCTCTGTATTTCTTCTATATATACTATTTTTCATGAATATCATTTATTATATTACATTAAATATGTGGTTGTTGGTTTTATGTGTAAAGAATATATACATGAAAAAAATTAAATCAATTTAACATATACTTCTCCCTATGTTTCACAAAAAGTATATTGATTTAAAATATAAGGGACAAACTAATTAATATTTAAGGTAAATTAAATATAAAATTTTTAGATTTTTTGAAGTAAAATTTGCATATTTTGAAATTACATAAAAAATATTATAAGTCACAACAGTAATAATTCAAAATATTTCAAAAATCATGAATATTCATTAGATTATTCAAATAGTAGTTAAGATAATCTTTTTTGACACGAAGGAAATATACATTTAACAACTAGTTAGACTGTATATATAATGTCTTTATTGAGCAAATGAAAGAAAGGGGAATGAAAGAAAGGGTAAAAATGTCATTAAATAGATATTTTATATTTTTCAGAATTTTGTTATTAAAACGAATTCCACATAAGCAAAAATTAGTTTTAAAAAAATAATAAAATGGGTTGGGTGACTTTCTGAGTAAAACATCTAAAGTTGAGTGACTTTCTGAGTAAAGTTCAAAGTTAAGTGACTTTCTGGAATAAAAGTTCAAAGTTGAGTGACCGTTTAAGTTATTAACTCAACATATAGAGGAAAATGCATCTTTTAGTGGGATCTTCACTTGTGTCATCACTATTATTTTCTTGGACAGATCTTCACTTATGTCATCACTATTATGGTTCTTAGACGTTTATTGATGAGTTCATACAAAAGTGTTCTTAACCATTTTGTCTTTAGACTAATCGACTTTTCTTCTTCTTAAAATTCTCTTGTTTGTGTTGGTTTTGAGTTTTCGATGTATGAATGACAAGTAATGAAAATTCATGGTGATTTGCATATTTGTATCATTTTCAGCTACAATTTATAAAGTTTAGTGAAAAAATAGATTATGAAACCCTCCAACCTAAAATACTCAAGCGAAAACTCGGATTTAGATAAAACACATCTAAGATATCATATTCAAATTCGGTAAATTGCAATTTGATAATTTAACAACACTTTTTTCATTTGTCCCACAATTTCAGATAAACTTCTAATACATTCATATAAGCAGAAAACGACCCAAAATCTATACAATAATGAATTAAAACTAAATTGTGTGGGCCTAAGCAAATTAGCATAGATGCAATTACAAAAAGATATTCAACTATGAAAAAATAAGTAGTTAAATTCTTTATAAAAGGTTAAAAGAACATTATGTCATGTTATGAAATTCTGACGGCATAATTTCAACCAAGCATATCTGCGACATATATTATTTTCACTCCAAAGTTGTGTAGACAGAACCACAGATTTAACTGTATAAAATGACAAAAATTTCATATAAAGACATAATCTATCCTAGATTGTGAGCAGATCTCTTCAAAATCAAAATCTAAACCCAAAAATATAACATATGAAAGAAGTATTGAGTAGTCATTTATACATGCATGGTTTTCAAGATCATACATAGTTTCTATTTTGAACGATATAAATTGATAAATCGATTAAATTATTTTACAAGAAAAAATTCAATTTTTTTCTTTTTTACTTCTTGCATCCATTTTATAACATAAACCACACATAAACTATAATAAATTAAGAAACTTATGTAGCGAGTTTTATACTAGGAAAGACTCTTTTAAAAAACTCATATGCAAGAAAAGGTTAACTTTAATCTGAATGTGAATTAAGTGAAATGCTTGTGCTGCAACGGAAGTAAATGAAAGAAGAGGGGGATGATATGGGCTATTTAATAGAGAATTTTGAGATTACAGAAGTTAAAATTTATGAATTGAGTATAAGAATAATTTAATATAAAAGACTTTAACTGTCAGAACTCAAGAATTAAGGATAGTAACAAATTAAGACTTATGAATTGAGGATAGTAACAAATCTAAAACAAAAGATTACGATAATTTAAAATTCAATAATTGAGGATAGGAACAACTTAACTAACAACATTCATATAGAAAAAATGAAAAGCATGGATATGTGTTAAAATATGTCATAAATCTCTTCTAAAAATTTAAGCGGTCTAAGAGAACACAATTTTATTACTCTCCCCATTTTAAAATAGTTGATCCTTTTTGACTTGACACTTCTCTTAAGAAAACATTTACTGGGGATTTATTTTACCAAATTATCCTTATTAATTATGCTTTGAAAATATAATTTTGAATAAATATACTTTGTTTAGTCATTTAATGTTGAGGATAGTATTGGAAAAACATAATAAAATACTCTTGATTTCATCAAAAGGAACAACTAAATTAAAACAAATATTTTTAGAAAGAGGGTCAACTAAAATGAAACGAAGGAAGTATTTAATTGTATTCTCAATGTGTCCCCATCATGTGTGGTCATATATTTTCTTAATGAGCCAAGCACGTGAAAATTTATTTTGATAATATACGAGGCAATGCAACCTCTTGTCAATTCAATACAATATTTAATTTGTAACATATAGAGGAAAATGCATCTTTTTTTAGGATCTTCATTTATGTCACCACTATTATGATTCTTGGACATTATTATTGATGAGTTCATACAAAAGTGTTCTAACCCTTTTGTGTAATGATCCTCACAATTATTTTTTTTTCCTCATATATTTTCGTCGTCTAGAGCTTTTCTATAACTGTCCCAAGTTATTATGACTTTTTGGGACTGACAGTTCGATTTTCGGGTGGTTGATTTGAGAATTTTAGTGATACTAAATATATTGTGGAATATTTCATCTAAATTGGTATTTGGTATAAATATAATTTACTACCCTTCTAAATATTTTTAATTTATATAAGATTCTTTAGTTATAATATATCTATATTACTTTATAATAGTTTTATAACTTATTAATATTTTAAGCGAAGATAGTAAATCTAGATATGTTAAAATATTATTATTATATAAAAGATGTTTTATTAGAAATAATTTTATATCAATTATAGTAAATCAAAATATTATATTTATTTATCATGGATCTATGCAATACCCGAATACATATATATACTGAAATTAAAAAATATTGGTGTGAATCCAAGTGGAAATATGAGAGTTTGGCAGAAAAATGTTGTAAAGAATGGTGAACATAATTTCTTGAATCTTGTCACCAATTCATAGCAAGGTGGCAACGATATACATCTCCTTTATTTTGGCCATTTGCAATTTCTTAATTGCTTTCATACATTGATACTTGACAGTAGTGTGATTCAATAAAATTATCGTTTACAAAAGACAAATCCTAGTGATCATGTTCATATACATGCATCTCAATATGTCCTTCATAGAAAAGGTTTTTGGGAGAATTTTTTTTTGCACCATTTGAGCATCAAATTAAAATTAATTATCCACATCAAGTTATTCAAGCTCAGGTTCTAGTACAGCACTATTTGGAGGCTTCTCAAAGAGGCTTTTAGCCTTGGCGTCCAGATAGGCTAGACTTACTCTGCATTTAGATTGAGCTTATTTATAGTAATTATGTACTATTATGCTAATTTTAGACAAGTAATTGTAGTTTGCATACCATTTGATATATTTGTCATGCTTTATTTATCCATTTAGGACCCTGTTCTAGTAACTTTTGATATCTTATATTTTAGTATGATATAGCATCTATCATTTTACAGCGTAGAATTAAATTGCGGAATCTTTAATTCTTTCCTTTTTAATTAAGATATGCGAATGATTATTTAAATATATTTTAGTTTTGATTTAGGTTCAGAATATAGTTTATTTCTGTCATTGATTGAAATTTTGGTACCACTTTTGTATTGGTTACGATATGGTTTGGGTTTAATTTTATAATTGGGTATGATGACTATAAGTTTCGGTTCGAGTCCGGCAACGGGTTATGATGACTTAGGAGTTTTGGTACTAATTACTTTTGTTTTGGGAGTTGTGGTTCCTCTGAGTTTCAGTTCGAGTCCGACATCTGATTATGAGTCCTATTGTGTGTCATGTATGTGGGCTCTCATTATTACGCACTATTTTCAGTTCAAATTTGCATATAGATGCTTGTTATTATACAACACTACTAGTTAAAGCTCGATGTCTGGCCTTTTGTTACTGTCCATTGGCGTAGGTTCAAGCCTAGTGCACATCGGATGACTACTATGGTTTCATGGGATTGGTGTAATTATAGATTATTTATATATTTTTAAAATTATTTCTTCTGTGTCCCACCGGATTATGGAGGTACGGTTGGTTTAATTGTCTTCTTCAGTGTGCTAGCAGGCTTATGGAGGCCCAGTTATGTTATGTTTGATTTTCCTTTTATTACGCGTTATTTATCTTTCTCTATCTCTTATACTTATTCCTTTATCGTAGTTGCTTATCTTGATAGTTGTTTACCTTTCTATTCCTATTTATTTTTGACTTAGATTATACCCTTGCATTTTAGTTATACTTTTTCTATATTGAGATCAGTCGGTCGATGATGCCCACTGAGTACCTGTTGTTTTGGTACTCATAAAACACTTCTGCATCTTTATCTTGATGCAAATTCGAGTACTAGTAGCTGACACTGACGTGATTCTTAGTTTTCAGTACTGATCCAGAGCAGGGTGAGCCTTCTATTGCCGAGGCTGATCCTTCTCTATCTATTCTAGTTTAGTCTTTTGTACTGGAGACTTCTTGTATATATTATGTATATTTTAGATTCTGTCTAGTACTTTAGGTATCTTTAGTAGTGGCTCTAGTACCGACCTTGCCAGGTCTTGGGAGGGATTCATTTGTATATTTTGGTCCTTTTTCTTTTCTCGTTTTGATATACTTTATATGTATCTTTTTTGTTTTTTTTCTCTTATTATTACTGCTGTTATTATTATATGTGGTCTTTTCTGATTTTTGCCCGTTAGCCCGTTACCTAGAGTTCCAGACTATGTTTTAGCTTGACTATTAGAGGGATAATGTAGGCGCCATCATGACTTGAGAAATCGGATTGTGAAAACTTGGTATTAGAGCTAGGTTTCACTAGTACTATTGGTACTGGAGCCGATGTTTAGTAGAGTCCTGCGGATCAGTACGGAGATGTGTGTATCCTATCTTCAGGAAGCTACAAAGTATTTTTAGAGAGAAATCTCATTTTCTTAATCCATTTTTGTGTGTTAGGTTTGAGTTGGTTTTAATCTTTACTAGTTCACTCTTTACGCAGATGGCTAAGACGTGAGGTGCGGAAGCTGGGGATCAGGACCCCGAGCCCGCCACTAGAGTTTCGGTTAGGGGAAAAGGTTGACCCAGGGGCTAGGGGCAGGATAGAGACGAAACCCCAGTTTAAGATTAGGCTAGGGATTCATCACCTGATATTATCATAGATCCTAAGATTGAGAGAGCTCTAGGTATTCCGCCACTACAGCATCAGGTAGGCCAGGGGGCATCCCAGGCACCAACCAATTTTATAAAGAAAATGGACAAAAGCCCCCCCCCCCCCAACCTTTACCCCAAACACCAACTACACACTTATACTTTGCGGGGTCCTATGACCCCCCTGAACTATTTTAAAGTGAAATTATTACCCCCTAAAAAACTGACAACCAGTCATTTGGAATGTGGTGTGATGCACGCGCCAACAACCTTTTTACACGTATTTTTTTAATTTAAAATTAATTTTTATTTACTTTATTCTCCATTTTTGTCACTTTTTATCACTTTTCATCATTTTTTCACCATTACTTTTTTCACCATTACTTTTCATCTCTTTTCCTTTTCAAACTTAAACAATTTTTCGATGAACTTGAAGTGGAAAATAATGGACAATACCGAATTTGAAATTTCCAATGATTTTGTAGTCGGAAATAATAAACAACATCAAATTTGAAATTTCCGACAACCTTGAAGTGGGAAATAATGAACAATATCATTATTAAATTTCTGATAATCTTAAATCCAACAACAACAAACAATACCCATTTCAAAATTTTCGATGACCTTGAAGCCAGAAACAATGAACAATACTAAATTTAAAATTTTCGATGACCTTAAAGTAGAAAACAATAGAGAATTTTAAAATTTTCGACGACCTTGAAGTCGGAAACAATGGACAATACTCATTTTAAATTTTATGACGACCTTGAAGTCGAAAATAATGGACAATATCGATTTTAAAAATTTCGATGATCTTGAAGTCGGAAATAATAAATGACATCGAATTTAAAATTTCCGACAACGTTGAAGTGGAAAATAATGAACAATATCAATTATTAAATTTTCGGTGATCTTAAATACAAAAACAACGAACAATATCAATTTCAAAATTTTCGACGACCTTGAAGCCAGAAACAATGAATAATACCAAATTTAAAATTTTCGATGACCTTAAAGTCGGAAACAATAGAGAATTTTAAAATTTTTGACAACCTTGAAGTCGAAAACAATGGACAATGCCCATTTTAAAATTTACGACCTTGAAGTAGAAAATAATGGACAATATCAATTTTGAAATTTCCGACGACCTTGAAGTTGAAAATAAGGAACAATACCCATTTTGAAATTTTCGACGAATTTGAAGTCGGAACCAATCGATTTTATTCTTGTAGATGAGGAAGATGATAAATTAATCTTGAATGCCATTGACGAGTTCTTGAAGTTTTTGTTTGTGAGAGAAGAAGAAGAAGAAAGAAAATGAATAAAGAAAAAGAATAATTAAAAATGAATAAAGAAAATGAATCAAGAAATAATAAAAATAAATTTTTAATAAATAATTTACGTTTTCACTTTCTTTAAAGAGAGTGAAACACTCTCTCTCGCCATGTCAGCTTTCGGGGTGGGTGGGGGGAGGGTAATAATTCCACTTTAAAATAGTTCAGGGGGTCATAGGACCCCCGCAAGGTATAAGTGTGTTGTTGGGATTTAGGGTAAAGGTTGGGTGGACTTTTGATCATTTTCTCGATTTTATATCTTCTTTAGTTCTTTGGGATGCATTGGTACAATTATTAGGGTTGTTCGTAGTCTGACGATCGAGGGAGCTCAGCCATCAACACAGGGTGGTGTGGATTTAGGAGCACAACCCGCAACAATGACACCTAGGGTAGAGGTTCCGCTAGCACTAGTAGTCCCACAACCAACAATAACCCAGTTAGTTATGTCCTTAAAGGAGCAGAAGATACTGGGCTAATTTTTGAGATTTGCACCACCCAGGTTTTTTGAGACCCCAGTAGAAGATGCTTATGAGTTCCTTTCTAGTTGAGATGAGAGGTTACTAAATTTGGGGTTGGTTGAGTCACGTAGATTGGACTTTGTTGCTTATCAGGTATACACCACAACATGGAGGTGGTGGAGTGTCATGATCCGAACTAGGACCTAGTCGTAACGGCTACCTCAAGCCCATCGTGGGCCAAAGATCACCCCCTTAGCCTAACTCTCATAGTACAATAGATGTAAACAATGGAAGTCAACCGATATAGAAAAAAAGAAGGATAGATAAACCAAGTGATAATTCTAAAAATCAAACAAACAACCAACCCAATACTTGTCCACAAAGCCTCTAAATACCAAACTAGATCGAGACATGCCCCCGACCATGACAAAGAAAAGTTCACAATTCCCAAAATATAAAAAAATAATGAAATGGCAGTGCTTTCCGAATGATGGAGGCTCACCAATTTACAACAACTCAACCGACGTACCACACCACCTAAGTCTGCACAAGAGTAACAGAAAACCCCTCGGACCCTACATCATTAAATGATGCAGTATCCTAGGATGATCAGTAGGACGAGAACTAGCGTGTAACTCAAATAAAATGGATAAAGTAATGAACTTATCCAAACTAGTCAAAACCACATGCACAACATTCATATATACATATATAGGATGTCGGGATAGGGACAAAGGCCATGAACATGAGAGTTTAAAATATTAACCTGAACTGTGTAGCTTGCTCCATCCTAAAGGCACCCATGGGATATATGAGTCTGACTTCCCTACCGGTAGGGACTCAGTCCATGTTAGCTGCACATACCAAGGAAATCAAGGAAAGGCTAAGATACCAAAGTGAGAGCCATTCAAAATATAATATGAGCACCAAGCACACTGTCATATATACCCCCAACGCCGACAAACGTGGTTTCCAGTGTTGGTACCCTCAGGATCTATACCTTTACGGTGAGCTACAAAATTCACTTTAATACCAAATAAAAATGATTTGCTCATAATCCAACCATTCACCATGGAGTGTTTATTAAGGTATTTTCCAACATGGTGTTGTCATATTAATATGTTTGCAAGCTTATATATTTATGCCAAACCAATCCATATAACCATTAGACTCTCAAGTTCCATTTAAATCCAAAACCATGTCCACCAAGGGCCTTCCAAAACCATTTGTGTGCCTGTATCCTTTAATGCAATGCAATGATTTCAAAAGATAAGTTAAATCACACAAGTTTTCATATTCAATTTCAAGTTTACAAGGTAGGTTGGGGTTAATGTCATTACCAAGTCAAAAATCCATTTAACTGAGAAACCAATGACACCTATTCCAAACCATACCATATTTCACCAACTCAGTCCCAAAAACTATTAATCAAGCATGAATAGCACATCTAAAACATGGGAAAATAATTGAAGTAATAATCAATCAAAGGACCTTAATCCAATTTTAAACCCAACAATTTAAACACATGGAGGTTTAGTAAGTAAATGCCATAATTTAAAAATACAAGTTAGTGACGAACAACATTCCTCAAATATAGAAGGAGTTGAAGAGGATTCAAAGTTGGAGCCTGAATAATAAATTTCTTGTAAAACCCTAGTATCTCTTGCCTTGGGAATTAAAGAGGAAAATAGTAAGATTTAATCTTGATAACTAAAGTCAAAAGGGTCATTTGGGTGTTTTAAGTAATGGGAAAGAGTTTGAAAGGAGGAAAAGACCAAAAAGACCCTAATTAAAACGTGTACAAAAATCCTGAGAACAGTCTTCACGGCTTGGGCAATGACTCATGAGGTCTGACCATGAGTCTAGACTGGGGTCATTACTTGAGGATCAATAATATAGTCCTTCACTGTTAGGATGATAGATCTCTCATAACAATTTGTTGTCGAACATAACGAGTCGTAATGAAGAATCGTGGTCAGGGGTAGAACTTTTGGGCATCCTTCTGTTGTGACAACAAGTCCATCCTAACTACTCGTTGTGTATCACAATGGGTCATACCCTGCACTCATTGTCAAGGTACTAAACCCTGGTCTTCTTCACTGCCGTGGTAAAAAGTCCTCATGATGACTCATTATGTTTGACGACGAGTCTTCGCCAGGGCCCGTTGTCACTAATAGTTTGACATTACTTTAGTAACTTGGTTGATTTAATTATTCATTTCTTGGACGGTCTAGAGCTCAAGAACTTGGGGTGTTATATTACCCCACCTCCTTTGGATCATTCGTCCCTGAATGGAAATCTAGGGCACCCTTAGCACAATAAAAAAATAATACAAATAGATTCCAAGGACAAATTAGAAATGTAATAAGAGGGAAACAAAACAAATACCTTAAGCACATGGATTTATTGCTAGAAACAAGGACGGGTATTTGACTTTCATATCTTCGTCAGATTCCCATGTAGCTTCTTCCATCTTTTGATTTCTTAAACCACCTTTACCATAGCTACATCTTTAATCCGTAATCTACGAACTTGCCTATCTAGTATCCTCTTCATAAGACAACGAATCCGTAACACCAATATCCTCCACATGCACTATCAAAGAAGAATCACCAACACACTTTTTCAGTATAGACACATGGAAAATGAGATGAATAAAAGCCAAGTTTGTTGGCAAATCTAACTCATAAGCGACATTCCGAATTCTTCTCACATCCTGATACGGACTAATGTAACGGGGAGTGTGATTCCATTTCTTAACAAATCTCATAACTCTTTTCAAAGGAGAAACCTTCAAGAACACCCAATCACTAATCTCAAACTCCAACTCCCTCCACCTCACATCCACATAAGACTTTTGGAAACTTTGAATAGTCTTAAGCCTTTCTCTACCTTCACTTTCTCTATGGCTTGGTGAACCAAGTCAGGGACAAACAATCTAGTCTCATCTACCTCAAACCAACCTATCGGAGACTTATACCTTCTACCATAAAGATCCTCAAACGGGGCTATCTAAATGCTTGAATGATAACTGTTGTTGTAAGAAAAATCATAAGAGGAAACTGATCAACCCAACTACCTTTAAAATCAATTACACAGGCACTTAGCATATCCTCTAAAGTCTGAATAGTATGCTACGCTTGTCCATCTGCTTGAGGATGGAAAATGGTGCGAAGGTTCACTTGATTACCAAACCTTTCTCAAACAAACACTAAAAATAAGAAGAGAATTACATACCCCGATCTAAAATGATGGACACTAATGCTCCAAGCAACTTAACTATCTCTTGAATGAACAACTTAGCATAATCCTCTTCTGAGTTGCTAGTCCTCATAGGTAAGAAGTGAGAAGACTTGGTCATTCTATCCATAATGAACCAAATAGAATCATACTAATTGTGAGACCACAAAAGACCCATGACAAAATCCATATTGATCATCTCCCATTTCCACATAAGAAATTGTATCTCTTGTGAAGTACCGCCTAGACTCAAGTGTTAAACCTTGACCTGCTGACAAACTATACACTTAAAATTTGCCATATGCCTCTTCATATTATTCCACAAGTAGATTTTCTTTAAGTCATTGTACGTTTTGGTTGAACCAGATGAACCGTATATCTAGACTCATGATCCTTAGTCAAAATCCTTCTTACAACCCATCTACATCAGGAATACACAATGTTCCTTGATACCTCAAAATTCCATCTCCCTTATCTCAAATGTTGTAACCTTTTATTGACCCACATCATCGTTGGTTTGCACAAGTATTGGATCCAAGGCTTGCTTCTCTTTGACCTCCTCACTAAGAGACGACTTAACCATTTCTTGAACAATCACTCCTCTATCCTTAAAGTCTAAAAGATGAAATCCCAAGTTAGCCAGCCTGTGAATATTTTTCACTAACTGATAGCTAAAGGCTATCTAAAACTACAAATGGACACTAAAGGAACAAAAATCAGCAACCACACTAGAAGGAAAACAACACATTGAAAGGAGATAAAGAAGAAGATTGTATAAATGTAAAGATAGATAATGAACATACACCACATTTAATGATTAACACCTAATTGTGTATCAAACAGCTCAACACACTTCACCATGGATGGATAACACTTCATTCTTAGGTGAACCAAAGGAATTCACACTCACAAGTGAAAAACCTTTCAATTGCAATCAAACACTCCAAATTTCGGTTGCACTACACTAAGCTAACACTAAGCTAAGACTAAGAACTACACTCTAAAGAGTATTGTTTTAATATTCTTCAAAACCAATGAGAATGAAAGATAAAATGTCTATTTATACTATTACATAGTAAATGTCAAAAACACCCTTAATAAGAGAGGGAATTGGGGCGCCTCTTGAGTAATACTTTGGAGTGAGAAATGTCTTCAATGCCCTTCACTTGAGGCTCCTATTGAGTGTATAAGTTCTCCTCCTTTCTTCTCTTGAACAAGGCTTCAAAATGCTCCAAAAAGGACTTCAATTGCTTACCAATTCCGAAGCTTGAACCTTGGACAATATCTTATGCTCTTGGTGGTCCTCATGCTTGTATCATCCTCTCCATCTTGAAAGGAATTTGTCCTCAAATTCAGATCTTGGGAAACCAAAGAGAGAGAAAAAGAAGATCACAATCCTCTTGGTAGGAGGGTTAGTATTAGTTCCACACTCATATCATCAACCCATGTTTGCTCACACTTTACATACACCCACATATCTTTAAAATTTGACATGAAAAGATTTGCATAAAAGAGTATAAAGAAGTGGATGGAATAAACATCAAAAGGAATTGAGCATGGATCGAAACTACACCTTTCACAACTCAAAAGTATTCTGGGGTCAAATGGGAGTAGAAGACAAGGGGTTAATCCGAGGTGACCCACTCCTTTCACTAGGATACCAAACTCACAATCATCATCATTCAAGCAAGGAAACCAGCCACCAAACTTACTACCTCTACATAATATTATTTCAAAATTAACAAAGTTATCATCATATGTAAAGAGGTAGTATAGGAAGGAATCAAGTGTGAAAACATCACCCAAGGTAATATCATCTACAAAAAGGTCATGTAGTGTGTGAATACTCTTGTCAGATGGTAATGGAACCTTATTCAAGTTATAAGTGCTAGCACTAGATGGACACAAATCATTCTTACGAAAAGAATTGATTTTGTCATCTAAAGGATCAACTAGTGCTTGCGTACTCACAACAAGAGTTTGATCCTTATGCAACCTATCAACACCAAGAGTAGCACAAAAGGGAGAGTCATACACCTCTTCACTAAGCCAATCCGAAACTACACCACTTTGGCTACTTCTAGCCACATCACAATAATTCAAGTTTTTAGGAGTGTAGAAAATAGCTTTGTTACCTTGTAGATCATGAGAAGTGTTTTATTCACTTGATTTTGTACCATGGAAGCCCTTATGCCCCACATCACAATGAATATGTCAAGATTTCCCCTTGGATTCATTTCTTCATCACTTGTCCCAAGAATGGAACTTTCGGCTAAGGGTTCCATTAACTCATCAACCATGTATGTGTGGAACTCCTTTTGGATTCTTCTTTGAGAATGTATGTTCTTGAACTTGCACATGAGAAGAATCAACTCTAGGAAAAATTCTAGCACTTGGTTTAGTGAGTAACAAGGGTCCTTTGTGGACAAGATCCACAATCAAGCATTTCTTTCCCTTTTCTACTTCACTACCCACGGTTTCCCTTTTCCTTTCCTTCTTTTCTTCACACTCTTCTTGTATCTCAACATCAATATTCTCTCCATCTTGAAAACCGACCTCATCACCCTCGGATTCTATCACCATCTCTTCTCTTAGTTGTATGGGGTGATTTCAGTTTAGTGGATCTTGGGGAGGAGGCATTGGATTACATTGGTGATGTATTTGGATTTGTGGCATGGAATTTTGTGGAGTGTGGTGTCTTTTGTAAAGTAGATTTGAGACTTGGTGGTTTGAATTTTGTGGAGGCTTTGCTGGATATAATCTATCAACCCTCGCTTTCATTCTAATTGCACCACCCTTCAAGGATGCCATTTCACTCCTCATAGCATCCATATCACCTTTCATGTCTCTCCTCATAGTATCCATATCACCCTTCATATCTCAGCCAAAGGCCTCAAACCTAGCCATCAAGGCTCTTAAAACATCATTTCCCAAGGGTTGAGATGTGGTACACTCGGATTCCATCTCAAATGTACCTAACAAAAGACCCAAAAAAAAACAGCAAAAGGAAAAACTACAAAATGAACAAACACGTTAGTTCAAAAGCCTCACCATACTCACACTCGTATCTTACCTCACACTTGGTCTCACAAGTGTTGAAAACTTAGCAATACTCAGCAAGTGAATTGAGTAGTGAATAATCCTTGGTACGAAATTGTTTTTTATTTGATAAGACTCAAATAAAAGGATGCACGGACTTGAACCAACAAAATTACTATGAATTAAAAACAAGAAAAACACACAAAAATCGAAGACACGAAACAAACGGACTCTAATCTAATTTCCAAACTAGTAGATACTTACTAGCTTACTAATTAGGGATAGAATTAACTTATAAGAAACTAGAATAAAAAATTAGAAACTAGAATATCTAACTAGGAACTTAATTTGGCCGTTTGGTTGACATTCATTGATTGGACGTTGAGTTATCAATTTTTCTACCCAAATTCTCAAGTCTCGGCCTAGAACCGCTTTGGTGAAGAAGAATTTTCATTTGGGAGGGAAAAATAAAGGTTTGAAAGCCTTTTTGGAGCTTCTAATGAATTTAAAAACAATGGTCTCCCCCTTTGTACTTGGATTGTACTTGGAATTGTACTTTGATTATTCCTTTGTCTCTTCTTTCTTTTGGATGAATATGAATATACCAAGGAATATTCTTTCACAAACACCAAGTACACTCTCTTTGTTCTCCCTTTTTGGATAAAAAAAACTCTTTGAATATTCTTTCTTACCAAGACTTGACGAACATGGAACAACAAGATGAATATTTAAGAGTTGACCAAAGTTTGACTCCTAACCAAATGAACCCTAATCTCCATTTTTCTTTTAGATCTAGGTTCCTTAGGCCAAGGTGAGCTCAAATATCAACAAACAAGTCACAAAACACGTCACCCACTCAAACCCCAAACGGATCTAGCTTCTCAAAGCATCAAACCGCCATAGCCATGGTGGATCTAGCTCAAAATCGACCAAATCTTGTTCCAAGTGTAGATCTAGACTCCCTAGGTGCTTGAGAACAAGGATCTAGAACTTGAAACCAACAAAACACAATAAAATTTAGTATATATAACCAAAAAATTTCGGATCTACACAAGACAACACCAATTTTTTTGAGATTTTCAGATTTTTTTGCTTTTTTTTTGTTGAGATTTTCTTAATAAGGACACTAAAACTAAGATTTAGGGATGTAGGAACAACCCTAACCAAGGCTTTGATACCAAATGATAGACTAAAGGCTATCTAAAACTGAAAATGGACACTAAAGGAACAAAAATCAGAAACCACACTAGAAGGAAAACAACACATAGAAAGGAGATGAAGAAGAAGATTGCATAAATGTAAAGATAGATAATGAAACATACACCACCTTTAATGATTAGCACCTAATTGTATATCAAACAACTAGACATACTTCACCATGGATGGATAACACTTCATTATTTGGTGAACCAAAGGAATTCACACTCCCTCAATCACACCTTTCTTGCCAAATGTTCAATACAAGTGAAAAACCTTTCAATTGCATTCAAACACTCCAAATTTTGGTTAAACTACTCTAAGCTAACACTAAGCTAAGACTAAGAAATACACTCTAAAGAGTATTGTTTCAATATTCTTCAAAACTAATGAGAATGGAAGATAAAATGTCTATTTATACTATTACATAGTAAATGTCAAAAACACCCTTAATGAGGGAGGGAATTGGGGCGCCTCTTGAGTGTTACTTTGGAGTGTGAAATGTCTTCAATGCAATTCACTTGAGGCGCCTATTGAGTGTATAAGTTCTCCTCCTTTCTTCTCTTGAACAAGGCTTCAAAATGCTCCAAAAAGGACTTCAATTGCTTGCCAATTCCAAAGCTTGAACCTTGGACAATATCTTGTGCGCTTGGTTCTCCTCATGCTTGTATCACTAACCCTCTTTTACCCTCCTCAATGTGAGATAAGCTCCCTTATAGGCAACCTTACTACGAGCATTATCAACAATATTAGCCTTACTTGGGTGGCAGTGTAAGCTCATGTCGTAATCCTTAAGTAATTCGAGCCACCACCTCTTCCTGAGATTCAACTCCTTTTGAGTAAATACATACTGAAAGCTCTTATGGTTTGAATAAATGTTCATATGCACCCCATATATATAATGGTGCCAAATCTTCAAATCAAAGACCACAACCGACAACTCTAGATCATGACTTAGGTAATTTCTTTCATGAACCTTAAGTTGCCTAGAAACATAGGCTACAACCTTACCATGTTGAATCAATACACAACCCAGACCCATACGGGATGCATCACAATACACAACAAAACCCTCAGTTCCCTTGGGTAGGGTCAAAACAGGCACAGAAGTCAACCTGTTCTTCAACTTCTCAAAACCACCCTCACAAGCGTCGGGCCATAAAAACTTAACCTACTTCTGGGTTAGCTTTATCAATGGGGCAATAATAAAAAAGAAACACACCATGAACCTTCTACAATACCCAGCCAAGCCCAAAAAGCTCTTAATGTTGATTGGAGTTGTGGGTCTAGGCCATTTCTTAACTACCTTAAATTTTTGTTGATCCACCTTGATTCACTTACTAGAAAATACATGCCCAAAAAAGGTTACAACATTTAACCAAAATTCACACTTCAAAAGTTTTGCATACAATTTTTGGTCCTTAGAGTACACCAAGATGTCATCAATAAAGACTATAAAAACATATCTAGAAACTTCCTAAACACCAAATTAGTAAGATCTATGAAAGAAACTGGAGAATTAGTTAACCTAAATGACATAACAAAAAACTCATAATGTCCATATCGAGTCTGTAAAGTAGTCTTAGGAATATCAATCTCTCTAATTTTCAACTAGTGATATCCCGAACGAAGATCAATCTTAGAGAAACACAACACCCTAAAGCTGGTAAAAAAATTCATCAATCCTAGGAAAAGGGTACTTATTCTTCACCGCAATCTTATTCGACTGTCAATACTCTATACACATCTGAAGAGACCCATCTTTCTTTTGCATGAAAAGTACAAAAGCACCCCACGGAGAAACACTAGGATGAATGAAACCCTTATTAAGAAGATCTTTAAATTACTCTTTTAGTTCATTTAGTTCAACTGAGGCCATCCTATAAGGAGAATGGAAATGGCATGAGTATCCGGTCGAAGATTAATCCCAAAATATATCTCCTTATCGGGAGGAATTCCAGGAAGATCATCATAAAAACTTTAAGAAACTCATTAACTACAGGGACAGACTGCAAAGATGGACCCTTAAAATTAGAATCCATAACCCAAACTAGATGATATTGACACCCTTTGGAAATTAATTTTTGAGCTTTAAGATAGGAAATAAACCTCCATTTGGGCATTAAGGAACTCCCCTCCCATTAAATCATCGGTTTATTAAGAAAATGGAAAATGACTTTTTGTGTCCTACAATCTAGAGAAGCATAGCACGAATGAAGCCAATCCATTCCCAAGATAACATCAAAATCCACCATGTCCAGCTCTATCAGATCCATCAATGTCTTCTTATGATGAATAGACACCACATAAGCCCTATAGACTTTTCTAACAACAATAGAATCACTAATCAGAGTAGAAATAAAAAAGGGGTCTAAAATATTTTCAAGACCAAAACCAAAGTGTAAAACCATGTAAGGGGTCACATAGGATAGGGTAGAACTGGATCAAGCAGACAATAAACATCACGATAAAAGAGATATAACATACTAGTGAGAATATCTAGAGATGCCTCAGATTCCTGACGAGTAACAAGTGCCTACAGGCGATTTTAGCCATTATCGGTACCTGAAGTGGTGCCCATAGGTGTAGGAGTCAAATAAACGGTGGCCGGGACCTTATTAGCTCCAATGACATCTTTATCTATGGGGAAATTTTGTTGCATTTGACCAGGCGCACCATAATTAAAAGACAAATTCATCCACTCCTTACGACAACCATGGTGAAATTTTCCACAAAAATAGCAAGGAGGGTAAGGTGGGGCCAACTGAGATCCACTGGCTTGAGACTAGGCACCCTATGACTTAGGACCACTGCTAGCTTGTAAACAATGATCAGCTGAAGGCTTAGGATAAGGGGCACTAGTCTATGAATAAGAACTCTCCCAATTTTTCTTCTTAGTCCATGCCTGTCATCTCTTCCACTATTCTGATAATTTGCACCCTACTTTGAATATCTAAACTTCTTGATCTACCTCTTTTCTATATCTACCTACTTCTTCTTCTTATCCTCTACCTATTGTATATAAATCACTAGCTTGGAGATGTCTATGTCATTGTTCAACATCGCAACCTTACACTCCAACACCAAATCACGAGACAAATAAGAAGCAAACTTTCTCATTTGGGACCTCATAATAGACACTAATTTCAGAGCATAACGAGACAGTTGATGAAACTTTAGTGTGTACTCCTTAACACTCATCTTACCTTGCTTCAGGTTCGTAAATACTTTGGCCTTAGCCTCACTCAACTCCTGGTGAAAGAAGTGATCAAGAAAAGTACAAAAAATATAATCCCATATTACCAGATCAACATCATCACCTCTCAGCTATTCCCACTCCTCATACCACTAATAAGCCAGTCCTTTCAACAGATAGGCAACAAACTCCACACTTTCAGAATTAATAGCATGCATCACCTTCCAAATCTTTTCTATCTCATCAATAAACCCTTAGGATCCTCCTCAACCTTGGATCTGGAAAAGGTTGGGGGATTCAACCTCATAAACTAGCCAACTCGGGTAACCTTAGATGAACTAACTGCAGAACCAATATGATCAGATCGATAAGACTGAGATGCCACCAGTTGGGAAAACATATAAATAGATTGACAGAACTCCGCATCAGAAATATCACTCTTAGGTAACTGTTCATGAGTATCACCAGCTCAAAAAGATTGAGAAGGACTATAGAGATCCAGAGAACCCTAAGTAGAGTGGTACAGTTAAGTGTAAGGATCCTAGATTGGGTATGCACTCCATGAATATGCACTCCATGAATAGGGCGGGTACCCTCCATATTTCTCTCAAGTGGGATAGCGGCTCTAATAGATTTTCAACGATCGTTAGATCTTCGGGGAGGCATGATCTGAAATATGAGTAAGCCAGGAGTTAGAGAAGTTTCATGAAAACTAGACTCTCTAGCATAAAATAGAACAAAAATATGAGAAACATTCCTAAATGCCTTGTAGCCTACCTCTTATAAGTATGGTGTGCTACACACCCATAAAAGGGACTCTACTTGACACAACTTTGTGAACACCCAACGACCCTGAACCTTGCTATAATACCAAGCTTGTAACGACCTAAACCAGGGCCTAGTCGTGAATGGTACCTCAACTCCACCATGGGCTAGAGACCACCCTCTTAGCCTAACCTCCAGAGCACAATAAAGGTAAACAGCTAAAGTCAACCAATATAGCAAAAAAAGGATAGATAAACCAAGTAATAATTCTAAGAATTGTACAAACAACCAACCCAATATTTGTCCACAAAGGCTCTAAATAAAAAATACCAAACTAGGTCGGGACATGCCCTGGGCCATGACAAAAAAAAATTCACAATTCCAAAATTATGAAAAAACTAATAAAATGGCAGTGCTTTTTAAAAGATGGAGGCTCACTACTTCACAACCACTCAACCGATGTACCACACCACCTAAGGCTATACAGGAGTAATAGAAAACCCCTCGAAACCTACATCATGAAATGATGCATCATCTTAGGATGGTCAGTGGGGCCAACACTGGAATGTAACTGGAGGAAAATGGATAAAGTAATGCTCTTATCACAACCAATGAAAACAATATGCACAATATTCATATATACATATATAGGATACTGGGATAGGGATAAGGTACATGAACATAAGATTTTAAAATATTAACCTGAACTATGTAGCTTGCTCCAACCTAAAGGCACCCATGGGCTATATGGGTCCAACTCTCCCTGCCGAAAGGGCCCCAACGTGTGTTAGCCATACGTAACAAGGAAACCAAGAAAAGGATTAGACACCAAAATATAATGTGTGCACCAAGAACATGGTGAAATAAAACCACAACACTGGAAAATAAGGTTTCTAGTATTGGTCCCCCTCAGGATCTACACCTTTACGGTGAACTACATAATTCCCTTTTAGCCCAAATAAAAATAATTTGCACATAATCCAACCATTTACCAAGGAGTGTTTATTAGACACTTTCCAATATGGTATCATCATACCAATATTCTTGCAAGCTTATATATTTATGTCAAACCAATCCATGTAACCATTAGACTCCCAAATTACATTTAAATCCAAAACCATGGCCTCCAAGGGCCTTCCAAAACCATTTGTGTCCATGTATCCTTTAATTCAGTGCAATGATTTCAAAAGACAAGTTAATCATGCAAGTTTCCTTATTTAATTTCAAGTTTACAAGGTGATTTGAGGTTAATCCCATGACCAAACCAAAAATCTATAAGATTGTGAAACCCATGTCACCCATTCCAAACCATACCACATTGCACCAACCCAGTCATAAAAACTATTAATCAAGAAAAAATAACACATTTAAAACATGATAAAACAATTCAAGTAATAATCAACCAAAAGTGTAATACCCCACAAAATCCTAGTCATTTTCATCCTAAACAGTATGCCAAAAGAGGCCCCAGACTCAGAAAATTTTAGCTAAGTGTCAAGACTTAGAATCATTATAGCCTTCGAAATTGGATGGTCTTATTTTCGACCATCCCAACCTTAGTATGTCGATTTTCAAATTAATTCATTATCAAGGTCACTTGTAGGTCATCTCAGGCGAGTTTTAGATTTTTTGGACTAATATAAGGGTGAGTTTAGATGTCTAAAAAAGAAAGGGGACGCAATAGGCCCTCGTCGTGAGGGCCATTTGACCCAGCTCAAGGTCACACCACGAGGGATTCTTGACCTAAGCAGGGGTCGCATCGCAATGGTCGCTTGAACCAAGTAGGGGTTGTGACGCGATAGAGACCCCGTCCAACATTATTTTATCCGAGTTTATGAGGGTAAATGAGTCATTTTCCTACCTTTATTCAGCCTTAATATGAAATTAATCATCCTATAAGGTAAAATATCATTATTATTCATAAACTCTCTCGAGACCAAGCCCTAGCTTCACCAAGTTCAAGAATCAAGTTTCAAGAACTCACCCTAATCTTCACGAAATTAACAATCAGGGTATTTAAGGTCTTCATCCAAGGGTTTCCTTCCACCCTTGAAGTTCAAGAACCTCTTTTAAAATCATAAATTGATTGCTTTCATGAACTTCAGGTTGAATTGGATTGTATTCAAGATTATGATGTTATTTGGGTTTCTAATCCATGTTTTATGACAAGATTCATATGAAGTAATTAACCTATGTGTGGTCTTATGTGGAATTATATTTAAAGCCCCTTGAAATTGTGAGTTGGAATTTTAATCATGATGCTTACATTGTTTATTATTATTATTCTATGCATGAATTATGCTCCCTAAGTGTTTGATAAAGTGTTCATGTGAGTTAAAGGATGAGATCATTACATAATAGTATGTGTACAAGTTTATGCCATGTAAGTGTTTGATAAAATGCCTCAATGAATGCATTGTGACAAAGTAACTAGTTATCATGCTCTTAAGATTGTTCCATGGTTTACTATTTATGCTATCGAGTCCTGGGGGTATTCCATACCCGAAACCTAGTTGTTTACCTAGAATTTCAGTAGTTTTTGGATAGTCTCAGTGATGTCACATACAGTAGTACTTAGTCAGTAATAAAACTCAGGGTATTCAGTCAGTTAACAAAACCTAGTGAACTCAGTCCAATTTAGTTAGACAACACTATCAGTAACAGTTCAGTCAAGCCTAGTACAGTCTAGAAATCAGTTAAGGTTCCATTCAGTTGGGAGTAGGAATCAGCACTGAGCGAGCCCATAGATGGGGGCATTCCTGTCAGCGAAGGGTTTGCCCCTTAGTAGAAATCCCTGTGTTATCGAACTACGCAGCCAGCGTAGGTTGAGATATTTTCCTACCAGATCAGCGTTGATACATCTCGTACAAGATTTCCTGCTAGTGAGGCTTGATGAAATGTCTTCCTGCCAGATAGGGTTAACTCATAGCCATTGTTAGTATCCCTTGGCAAGGTGCTAACACCCTTCCAACTGGGGTCACAGGTTGGACCCCAACTCAGTTCATAATTGGGGTATGTCAGTTAGATGAACACTCCTATAGTTACAATTTTAGTTTCAGACTCAGTATAAAACCTCAGTTTAGTTTTCAGAATCAGGACTGCCAGACACAGTCATCTAGCTTTGTACAAAACTAAGTTCAGTTCCATAGAATTAGGACTATTAGAAACAGTCACCCAGTTATTGGTAATTCACTTATCAGTGATCACCATTACAGTTAAGAAGATTCACACATACCATTGCATAATCAGTAATTACAACAGTTTCAGATATACATGTACTTTCATCCAGTTATATTTATGTTACTCAGTCAGTTATTGTTCATGCATATGAACCCTTGCATATCAGCCTACCTTACTTTGCATACCAGTACATTCAAAGTACTGACACATACTCTTTCTTTGCCCTATGATGTCTTATATAATAGGTTCAGATGCACGGGCTCCTGACCGTACTTAGTAGCCCAGACATTTAGTGGCAGCAAGTTTAGTGGTGAGTCCTTATATTCTGAAGATAGAGTTATCATTTTAGTATTTTAGTAGTCAGTATATTTAATAGTCAGAGTTAGTTGGGGACTTGTCCCATCAACTCCATACTCAAATAATTAGAAGCTTTCAGACTAGACTATTTTAGACAGATGTTCAGTTTCCAATATTTATATATCAGTATTTGTTTTTAGTTATGAACCTTATGACAGATTCAACCTAACTTCTGCATTATTAAAGTGTTACTATTTAGTGTTTGCAGTAGGTATGTAACCCTGAGTTTGTACCCCAGACGCTATACGATGCATACGACCTCGAAGACCACAAGATAACCCATGACTGATATCTGTTCTTAGCACTAAAATATAATACTATAATAAATGTGGAATAATAGGCTAAAATGCCATAAGGTTCAAAATATGTAAATATTGATAAAGTGTATCAACTGAAATAATAATTTGTAAAACTGAATACTGTCTAAACTCTAGTTTGAAAAAGCTCCTAATATGAAATTGTTTAAAAGTGGAGTTGATGGGAAAATCCCCAAACTAACTCCATCTACAGAAATACTGAGTCTACTGAAATAAAAATATAAAAGAATATCCACGAATGATAAGGACTCACTGTTAAATCTGATATGCTGGCTGAATCTGAATCTGTCTATGTGCAGTTGACAACCTGAGAATACGAACCTAAGATATGAGGCATCATAGAAAAAACAAAGAGTATGCGTCAGTACGTGGAATGTACTGATATGCTAGATGAGGTAAGGTTGAATACAAGGGTTCATATGAATGAACAATAACTGACTAAATGATATAGAGAAACTAAACATGAGAGTACGTGGATAATCTGAACTACTGTAAATACTGAGCATGTAATACTATGCATATATATATTCCGTATTTGAGCTTTTCTGAAGCTAAGTACTGAGTTCTGATACAGTGTAACTGATAATATGAGATCTGACAGTTCTGATTTTGTAGAACTGAACTGAGTTCTATTATGAAGACTAAAACTGAAATTGTGGGAGGTAATCATCTAACCGACATGCCCTAAATAAGATAAGATAACTGAGTTGGGGTCCAATCTGTAACCTCAATAGGAAGGGTGTATTACCATGGCACAGGTAAAGACAAGCTGAGAGTTACCCTCATCTTGCAGGTACTCTAACGAGAACGATGGAAGCCTCATCTGGCAGGTTAAAACACCTCACCAACCCTTAACTGGCAGGTTGATGTCTCAACCTATGCTGGCTACGTAGTTTTGGAATGCTAGGATTTCTTCTAAGGGTCACACCCTCTACTGGAAGGTGAGCTCCCATACTTAGGTTCTCTCGGTGCTGAATCCTACTCCCAACTGAAAGACACTATACTGAGTATTATGAATTGGACTAGACCGAGACTGAGTTTACAGATTTTTCCTAAATTTTCTTGAGTTCTGTAACTGACTGAGTTCTACTGAGTTTTGTAACTGACTGAGAGTACTACTGATCATGACATGACTAATACTATTCTGTAACTGACAATGGCTCTAGGTAGACAACTAAATTTTCGGGTATTAAATATCCCCAGGACTCCATAGCATGAAAAGTAAAGCATAGCATGATCTTAAATAACATAACATGTTTCACTTGTTCATAATTCATCCATAGATACATTTTATCAAACACTTGCAAGGAATCTATTTATTCATGAATGGGGAATACATGCTATCATGTTATAATGGCACTAATTCATCCACATAAGCATTTTATCAAACACATGAGGAGCATGCTTAGATCATACAATAATAAAATCATATAGTTATCATGGCTACATAAATCAACTTTCAAATTGAAGGGTTGTATCATGAGGATCATGTAATTTAACACATATAATGATTAATTTCGTGAAAGCTTATAATTTAATCATGGACTAAGACCCAACAATGACATGAACATGAATTCAATTCAATACAATTTAAATCAAACCTAGAAATCATAAATATGAGATCTTGTAAGTTTAAAAAGGGTTCTTGGACTTCATGGGTGAAAGGAACCCATGAATGAACACCTAACATACCTTGGAAAGTTAATTCTTGAAGGTTCTTGAAGAAATTCTTGAGTTTTGACCTTGATTCTTGAAGCTAGGGTTTGTTTCCTTAAGAGAAAATACTTTGATTTTGGGAGAAAAGTTAATAAACAAATGATTTAAAACATTTTTAGGGCTTTAATGTCACACCTGGGCAGAATAAAATCATGGGAAAAAACTGTTTTAACCCTGGACAAAACATTTAATTTTCGTTAAATTTTTTCAAACTGGGCACCGGGCGCGACGCGCCATGATCGCATCGGGCCACTGGAAATAGACAATTAGGAACTGAGGGCTTGGCGCAATGCGGTGGAATCGCGGTGCCCCTTTGATTAAGAAATTTGGACTCATCGCGATGCGGTGGGATCGCGTTGGTACACTAAAAATTAACAAATATGAAAATAATCTTTGGCGCGATACGTCGGTATCGCGGTATCTTACTGGAAACTGACAATTGCCATTTTTACATACTCTATGATGTGCTACTGGCATGAATGATGGTGTTTAATGACTGAAACTTAAAATAGCCATAACTTCTTACCCAGTTATTGGATTTATGCAAATTTTATATTATTGGAACGCTAATTGAATTTCCTACGCAATGACAGGCTCTAAACTGAAAATACTGGGTATTTCAAAAATTTTATATTAAATAACTCATGGACTAAGATGGAGTATTACAATATCTCCCCCTTGGGAACATTCATCCTTGAATGAAACTGATTAAGATGAGAAACACTGATAGACTGATCTGACACACTGAACATGCATGTCTGATGCATGACTACATGATTGAACTACTAACAAACTAAGCTCTTACACTGAACATGTATATCTGATGCATGGAATACATGACTAAAGCTACTGATAAGATGGGTTTTCATACTGATCATGCATATCTGATGGATGAGTACATGACTGAACTGATTCACGGATGCTTGAATGAATATGCAATGGTAATGGATGCCAAGTTATCATTATAGATGAACATGGAACTGAGTAAAGCTAAGGAAGACTGTTACCTTAAGCTAGATCTGAGGTTCCGAATAAGAGGTAAGGATACTTGGTTTGCATATCAGCTTCTGCTTCCCAAGTAGCTCTCTCTACGAACTGATTCCTCCAATAAACTTTGACTAAGGGAAATTCTTTATTCCTTAGTCTGCTAATCTGATGATCGAGGATCTGGACTGGAACCTCTTCGAAAGAGAGATCATTCTGAATATTTACATTCTCTAAGGGGATTATGACTGTTGGGTCACCCATGTATTTATTTAGAAAGGAGACATGGAATACTGGATGTACTGAAGCTAGATCTAAAGGCAACTCAAGCTCATAAGCTACCTTTTCGAAAATACTGAGAATCTTGTAAGGACTGACATATTGGGGACTGAGCTTTCCCTTTTTGCCGAACCTCTTTACTTCTTTTATGGGAGAGATTTTAAAGTACATGAAATCATTGATCTTAAACTCGAGAAATGCATGCAAACCAAGCTCATAAGAGTCAAACACTAGGTCAGGCCCTACTACTGCGGCCTCACCTACCTCAAACCAACCAATTGGAGATCTGCATATCCTACCATAGAGAGCCTTAACCAGAGCCATCAGAATACTAGAATGATAGCTGTTATTATATGTGAACTTGATCAAAGGAAAGTGGTCATCCTAACTTCCCTTAAAATCAACAACACATTCTCTTAGAATATCTTCTAGAGTCTGCATGGTCCTTTCTGCTTGACCATCTGTCTGAGGGTGGAGGCTGTACTAAGATAAACTTGGGTACCAAGACCCTTTTAGAATGCTTTATAGAAATAAGAGGTACACTGGGAACCTCTATCTGAGATAATAACTACTAGGACTCTGTGTAAACTAACCAACTCTCTGATGTAGAGTTTGGCATAGTCCTCGGCTGAATAAGAGGTATGAACTGGCAAGAAATGAGTTGATTTGGTCATCCTGTCTATGATAACCCATATAGAATTATGCTGACGATGAGTACGAAGCAAACCCATCATAAAGTTCATGTTCACTTCTTTCCATTTCCATGTGGGAATACTGAACTCTTGCATGGACCCACTAGGCTTCTGGTGCTCAATCTTAACATGCTGACATATAGAGCATTTAGCTATAAATTTTGCAATATCCCTCTTCATCCCACTCCACCAATAGATCTCTTGCAAATCATAGTACATCTTAGTGGCCCCTGGATGAATAGAGTAACGCGCACCATACGCTTCTTCAAGAATTCATTACCTCAAGTTGTCTACACCTGGCACACATAGTCGACCCTAGCAATGCAAAACACCATCTCCCTCTTGGGAGAAAACCTCTACTTTCTGATATCTGACTGACTCTTTTATCTTAATAAGACTAGGATCTCTATCCTATTTTTCCTTCACCTCGGAAACTAGAGAGGATTCATAACTGTTCTGTACCCATACAAAACCTTCTGCTGAATCGACTAAGAGGACACCTAGTCGGGAAAGCTGATGAACTTCCTAAACTAACTTCTTCTTATCATCCTTAACATAAGTAACACTACCCATAAACAGTCTACTGAGATCATCAGCCACTATATTAGCCTTTCTCGGATGATAAAGAACACTTATGTTATAAATTTTCATTAACTCTAACTACCTTATGTGATGCAAATTTAAATATTTCTGAGAAAAGACATACTGCAAGCTCTTGTGATCTATGAACACATATACATGCACCACATACAAATAGTGCCTTCAAATTTTTAAGGCAAACACTACAACTGCTAACTCAAGATCATGAGTCAAATAATTGTTCTCATGGGGCTTAAGCTGTCTAGAGGCATAGGCTATGACCTTACCTCTCTGCATGAGGACACAACCCAAACCTACTCTGTATGTATCACAATACACAATAAACCCATCTGAACCATCTGGTAGAGTCAAAACTAGGTCTGACATGAGTCGAGTCTTCATCTCCTGAAAACTCTTCTCACAGGAATCTGACCACTGAAACTAAACTTTCTTCTGAATCAATATGGACATGGGGGATGCAATAAACGAAAATACTTCAAAAAACCAACGGTAATAGCTAGCTAAACCCAGAAAACTACTAAAATTTGATGGAAAGATGGGTCTAGGCTAGTTTCTCACTGCTTCGGTCTTTTGAGGATCAACTCTTATGCCATCACTGGAAATGATATGACCAAGGAATGCTACTGACCTTAGCTAAAATTCACACTTACTGAATTTGGTGAATAACTGATGAGTTCTGAGAGTCTGAAGTATGATTCTGAGGTGGTCTGCGTGATCATTATCACTATAGGAATAGACAAGACTGTCATTGATGAAGACTATAATGAACATGTCCAAGTAATTCTTGAACACGTGGTTCATTAAGTCCATGAAAGCTATTGGGGCATTAGTAAGACCAAAGGACATGACTAAAAACTTGAAGTAACCATACCTGAGCTGATGATAGCCTGATCTGAGGTATATCTTAGAAAAGTAACTAGCACATTAAAGTTGGTCAAATAAGTCATCAATTCTAGGAAGTGGGTATTTGTTCTTAACTGTGACTTTGTTCAACTGACGGTAGTCAATACACATTCTGAGAGAACCATCTTTCTTTTGCATGAATAGAACTGGTGCACCCCATGGGGAAACACTGGGCCTGATGAATCCCTTATCTAGGAGATCTTTTAACTTTTCCTTTAAATCTCTGAGTTCTGCTAGAGCCATTCTGTATGGCGAAATAGATATGGGATGAGTATATGGAAAAAGGTCTATTTCAAAGTCTATTTCCCTTTCGGGAGGAACTCCAGAAAGATCTTTGAGAAATACATCTGAGAATTTAATTACTATTGGAACTGACTCAAGAATGGGAGTATTTGAAATAGTCTTTGACTCACACAAGATGATAGACACACCTGTTAGATATTATTTCTCTCTCTCTAAGGTATGAAATCAACTGACCCTTAAGCACTGTAGTACTACCCCTCCATTTAAAGATTGGTTCATTTGGAAATTAAAAATAAACAATTCTAATTCTACAATCAACTAAGGCATAGCATGAATGGAGCCATTCCATGCCAAGAATAACGCCAAAATCTATCATCTCTAATTCTACTAAGTCTGCTGAAGTGACTTTCTGAGATTTTATAATCAGATAGTTCCTGTATACCTGCCAGGCTATGATAAACTGACCCACTGGGGTAGAGACTGAGAATGGTTCTGTTAAGACTTCTGGTTTGACTTTAAAGTGACTGCTATGTAAGGAGTTATGAAAGATAGAGAAACTCCTGTATCTAATAAGGAATAAATATGTAAATGGAAGATCTGCAACGTACTAGTGACCATGTCAGGAGAAATTTCCTGATCTTATCTGGACTGAAGCGCATGAAGCCTATTTGGGCATTGCCCACTTGTGGCACTAGAAGTGGCACCCTGCTGATTCGGGCGACCGGACTGAGCTGAAGGATGATTATACTAACCCTGAGAACCTAACTGAGGACAATACATAACTCTGTGTCCTGGATTTCCATACCCAAAACAAACATCAATGCCCGCTCTGTAGACACCCTATTGGTTTCTGCCACATTGCTGACACAGAGGATTTGTTCGAGCACTGTTGACACTACCTTGAGATTTAGAGCCTGGTGCTCTATATTTATTACCATTTCTGAACTTAGGTACTGGAGCACTGGCTGAGGACGGAGCTGGAACTAAAGACTTTGGGCAAAACTGGGAACAATTACCTCCCTCTGACTTAGGCTGATTAAAGTTGAAGCTACCTGTTCTAGCTCTCTTGTTCTGCCTCTCTCTCTCTAATATTAGCCTTTTCTATCTACTGAGCATGGACCATGAGCCTGGATATGTACATCTTCTTAATCAACATCGTTGTTCTTCACTCTTTAACCACACTATCTGACACCTCAGATATGAACTTGCTTATTCTGGACCTACTGTCCGCCACTACATACGGAGCTTACCTGTCTAACTGAGTAAACTTGAGGGAATACTCTTTCACACTTATACTGCCTTTCCTGAGGTTGATGAACTCTAACACCTTGGCTTCTCTCAGCTCTAAGGGAAAGAATCTATCTAGGAAGACAGTAGAAAACTCTTCTCACTCTAAGGGATTTGCATCTGTGCCCCTGTCTACCTTCCACTGCATAAACCACGTATGAGCTACATCTTATAGCTGATAGGCAGCTAGGTCAACACTCTTACTGGAAGTCACTCCCATGATATCTGTGACTTTCTGAACCTGATCAAGGAACTCTTGTATATTCTCTTCTGACTTAGATCCAGAGAATAAAGGAGGATTCATTCAGGTGAGTTTCGAATCCTGGCTGCAACAGTATTAGCCACTGGGTTGGCCAAAACAACAGCTGGACATTTATTCTGAGCTTCTACTGAATTAGCTAGAGTCGTGAATGCAGCTCTGAATGAGGACACTATTGAACCTTAGGCTCTGATACCAAGTTTGTAATGCCCCGAGTCTGTACCTCAGACGCTGCACGGTGCTTATAACCCCAAAGGACCATAAGCTAATCCATAATTGATATCTGCTGTGAGTACTAAAACATGATATTGTAATAAATGCGAAATAATAGGGTGAAATGCCATAAGGTTAAAAATCTATAAATACTGGTAAAGTGTATCAATTGAAATAACAATATGTAAAACTGAATACTGTCTGAAATCTAGTCTGAAAAGCCTCTGATCTGAAACTATCCGAAAGTGGAGTTGATGGGACAATCCCCCAACTTACTCCATCTACTAAAATACTGAGTCTACTGAAATAAAGAAATAAAAGAATATCCTCAATGATGAGGACTCACTGCTAAATCTGATATGCTGGCTGAATCTGAATCTGTCTATTTGCGGTTGGGAACCTGAGCATCCGAACCTATAATATGATACATCATAGCTCAATGAAAGAGTATGTGTCAGTACGTGGAATATACTGAAATGCTAGATGTGGTAAGGCTGAATGCAAGGGTTCATATGAATAAACAATAACAGAATGAATGATATAGAGAAACTGAACATGAGAGTACGTGGATAATCTGAACTACTGTAAATATTGAGCATACAATAATGTGCATATATATATATTATAACCGAGCTTTTACGAAGCTAAGTACTGAGTTCTGATACAGAGTAACTGATAATCTAAGATTTTTGTTAACTGAGTTACTGATATTGATTGATTGTATCTAACAGTCCTAATTCTGTAGAACTGAACTGAGTTTTATTCTGAAGACTGAAATTGAAATTGTGGGAGGTAATCATCTAACTGACATGCCCCAAATAAGATAAGATAACTGAGTTGGGGTCCAATCTGTAACTCTAATTGGAAGAGTGTCAGTACTGTGCCACGGGTAAAGACAAGATGAGAGTTACCCTCATCTGGCAGGTACTCTAACGAGAATGGTGGAACCCTAATCTGGCAGGTTAAAACACACCAACCCTCACCTAGCAGGTTGATGTCTTAATCTATGCTGGCTACGTAGTTTTGGAAAACCAGGATTGCTTCTAAGGGTCACACTCTCTACTAACAGGTGAGCCCCAATCCTTGGGTTCGCTCGGTGCTGAATCCTGCTCTCAACTAAAAGACACTAAACTGAATATTCTCAACTGGACTGGATCGAGACTGAGTTTACTGAGTTCTATAACTGACTGAGAGTACTACTGATCATGACATAACTAATACTATTCTATAACTGACACTGGCTCTAGGTAGACAGCTAAATTGTTGGGTATTAAATACCCCCAGGACTCGATAACATGAAAACTAAAGCATAGAATGATCTTAAATAACATAACATGTTTCACTTGTTCATAATTCATCCATAGAAACATTTTATCAAACACTTGTAAGAGATCTAGTTATTCATGAATGGGGAATACATGCTATCATGTTATAATGACACTAATTCATCCACATAGGCATTTTTTTAAACACATGGGGAGCATGCTTAGATCATACAATAATCAACACATATAGTTATTATGATTACATAAATCAACTTGCAAATTGAAGGGTTTTATCATGAAGATTATGTAATTCAACACATATAATGATTAATTTCATGAAAGCTTGTAATTTTATCATGGACTAAGACCCAACAATGACACGGACATGAATTCAATTCAATTCAAATGTAGAAATCATAAATCTAAGATCTTGTAAGTTTGAAAAGGGTTCTTGGGCTTCATGGGTGAAAGGAACCCATGAATGAACACCTAACATACCTTGGAAAGTTAATTCTTGAAGGTTCTTGGTGAAATTCTTGAGTTTTGACATTAATTCTTGAAGCTAGGGTTTGTTTTCTTGAGAGAGAATGCTTTGATTTTGGGGGAAAAGTTAATAACCAAATGATTTAAAATGTTTTTTGGGATTTAATCTCACACCTGGGTGGAATAAAATCATGGGAAAAGACTGTCTTAACTCTGGACAAAATATTTAATTTTTGTCAAATTTTTCCGAACTGGGCCCCTGGCGCGATGTGCCATGATCGCGTTGGGCCACTGGAAATAGAAAATTAGGAACTGAGAGCTTGGCACGACATGGTGGAATCGCGGTGCCCCTTTTGTTCAAAAATTTGAACTCATCGCGACGCGGTGGGATCGCGTTGGTATACTGGAAATTGACAAATGTGAAAATAAGCTTTGGCGCGATATGATGGTATCGCGGTATCTCACTGAAAAATGAGTATTGCCATTCTGACAAACTCCGCGACATGCTACTAGCTTGAATGACGGTGTTTAACGACTAAACTTAAAATAACCATAACTTCTTACCCGATTATCGGATTTAGGCGAATTATATATTGTTGGAAAGCTAATTGAATTTCCTACGCAATGGCAGGCTCTAAACTGAAAAATACTGGGTATTTCAAAAAATTTATACTACATAACTCATGGACTGAGAGTTAATTTAGGCTAGAAAAATACGGGATATTACAATGTATCAGTCATAGGTTAGCTTATGGTCCTTCGAGAGTATGAGCACCGTGTGATGTTTGGGGTGCAGACTAGGGGTAAGGCTGTCAAATGGGCCGGTTTAACCCGAACCATTTAGAAGCCCATCCTGGTCAGTGCTCGAGCTACATGGCTACCAGTCCCAGGCTAGGCCAAAAACTTTTTGGGCCCAGACCTAACCCAGACTAGGCCCGCCGGTTAACCGGCCCTGACCAACCCGATTCAATTTTTTTTTTTAAATCCAAATTTTGGGGTTTTGGGCCAAACTAGCCATTGGGCCCAATGACTATATGGCCGTTTGGAGCCTCAAACGGCTAGTTGGGCCTTTTTTCTCATTTTTTTTAATTCAAAATATTTTTAAAAATCCAAAAAATTTCCTATAAACACCCTACACTTTCAATTTATTTTTCATACAATTTTCATTCTCTCAATTCTCATTCTCTCTCAAATATTCTATATATATCCTAAAGTGCTCAATTTTATTTTTAATTTTGCGATTACAAATACGAGTGGAAGTTTTAAAGTCGCAACTTTTGGATAATTTCAAAATTTGATATTATCATTCCATCTCTCATTTCTAATTTTTAATTAGTGTATTAATTGTTTAATATTTAATTTTATTATTTTTGAGAATTTTGAATTTTTTTTAGTTTGATTTATATTATGGATAAATTAAGAAACCTCGGTAAAAACATCAAATTTTTTTATCCCGAAAGTGGTAGTGTTAGTAAACACCAAATTACTGGTGGTAGAGGTAGTTCAAGTAGTTGATATACCCGTTGCCTCAAGTACTGCTTAGTCAACCTTTTTAGAAAGAGGTAGGTGTAGGTGCTCATGATATGGATTATGCAGAAGCTCAGGAAAATTACGGTATAGAAGAAGAAAATGAAGTAGATACGGTTAATTTAGATGAAGATGATGAAAATATTGGTGAGACACCCGCAGTAGAAAAGGCTAATGTTAGATCTGAATCGGTTAATCGCCCTCCCCGTCCTCTATAAGCTCATAGAACAACTATTTTGCATGAGAATTTTTTACATATATAGAAGGAGAAACTAAGGTGCAATGCAATATTTGTCAACAAGTATATGAGCATAAAAGAGGAGGCAATCAAGGGGGTACGGGTACGTTAATGAGACATATAAGAGAGACTCACTAAAGAGAGTTATTTATTGCAAAATGTGGTGAGGTTGTTGGAGGGCCAACACAAACTAGAATGGACCCAACAACCGGTCAGGTAATTAAGACTTATAATAAATCGAGGGACCGGGAAGAAATAGAAAAAATGGTATCTGTGGGTTGTTTGCCTTCCAGTTTTACTTCTTCGGATGCTTTTATTCATTATATTCAAGCAATTTATAATCCTATGTTTAATGGTATTCCTAGAAGTACTTGTCGGGCCGATATTTTTAGACTTCATTTACAATATGTTTATTATTTATCTACATTGTCAAAAATATTCAATGTAGAAGGGCTCTAACTTCTGATATTGGTCGTGTTGTTAATAGAAATGATTATTTAATAATTACTTATCACTGAATAGATAATAATTTTGTTATGCAAAAACGTATTCTAGCTTTTTTGTATGATGAAGATCGTAGACATACTGGAGAATTTATTGTTGATTCGATTAGTAAAGTTGTAGAATTTTATGGTATTGAAAGAAAAGTTATATGTATTGCTTTTTATAATGCTTCTAACAACAACATTGCTATTGAAAAGTTAAAAATCAGTCTCTCTCCGCCGTTACCTAAAATATTTCATGTTAGGTGTGCTTGTCATATATATAATTTAATTGTAAGAGATGGACTTGAATTTTTTGAGTTTTATATTGAAAAAATCCGGCTTGCTGTTGGCTTTATTCAAGGAAATAATTAAAAAAATAATTAGAGAATTTAAAGTTAAATGTGAACAAAATGGACTTACGCCGATATTTATGCCTGAAGAATGTGATACTAGATGGAATGCTACGTATGATTATTTAAAAACTTGTCTTGCTTATAAAGTTCCTATTGCATTGACTTTTAACCAATTTTTTTGTTCATTTGCTAATTCGGCCGAATGTATGCTAAATGATTCTAATTGGGCTGCAATTGATGATCTTGTTAAGTTTTTGGAAATTTTTTATATAGCTACGACTGAATTTTCCGGTGCTTATTATCCTACTGATTATAATATTTTAGTATATTTAGTCGATATTTCTGGTTTGGTCAATGAATTTAAGAATAAATAAGGTTACGAAGACGCTGTTAGTGCTATGTTTATTAAATTTAAAAAATATTTTTTCCCGATTTCCCTATTTGCTTGGTTGGTGCTATACTAAATTCATGTATGAAATTTACTGCTATGTACCACTTTAGTGCTCTTATTTATTTTAACTTAGAGATAACTGCTAAAAATGTTTCTGAAGATGAAGAACAAGAACAACCAGATTTGTTTATGGCTATGAGTGATGCGAACATTTACTTAGAAAAATTATATAACCATTATGACGATTTACTTGATGTAGCTGTACTGATAAATATCTCTCTAGCTGAGGCTCCTTGTGATCCCGAGGAGCCACCATCTTCTAAAAAAGCAGCACATAGTGGTTTTTCTGATTACTTTTATGATTTAAATGTTTGGAACAACGTTGAGGCGAAAACTTACGGAACAACTTCTCGGGAAGAGCTTAAGTATTATCTTCAAACGTCGGTAGAGGATCGTAGATGATGTATCAATGCGTTGGATTGGTGGAAGAATAATGAAAGACAATATCCTCTGCTTTCAAGATTAGCTAGAGATATATTAAATGTTCCAATGTCAACCGTTGCATCGGAGAGCGCCTTTAGTCAGGGACGACAACAGCTTGGGGACAACCGACACTCATTGGGGAGCAATGCTATGAATGTTTTAGTTTGCCTAAGAGATTGGACTAGAATGGAACGAAAAAAATCAAGGAATAGAGGTGGAGCCGAAAGACGAACAGAATCTTAAAGAAATTATGACTTCAAGGGAGAACTTAGCACAATCAAGTCCAATGCATGGTTTTCTCCCATTGATTTTGACTATCCTATACATGAATGAGTTGAAAAAAATGATGCAAAATTTGTAGATTTTTCATTCATGTAATTTATAAATTTTGGATCATTTTGCAATCTATAAAATACAACATTCATTCGCTCCATTATAATTTTTTTCATTTAAATTGAATTTCTAGTTTGAATTAAATACTTAGTTTTAATATATTACTAATTTACTATCAAACTTTACACTAAGTAATAGACAATTAAACGTAACAAACATATATACACATAATGAAAAAATAAATTTCTTTTAAGTTCAAAACCTCAAGTATTATTATATTAAGTAGCATATTTTCTATAGTCTCTAAATTAAATATATTTAATATTGTAACGTATACATATAGTGTATATAGTTTGTATGTACATCGTTTCAACTATCAAGTGATATTTTAGGTATTATATATTCTACATATATGTGTACATATTTTTTATATATTAAAATAGTATATATTTAATGTGTATATGTTTTTAAAGTAGTATAATAAGTAGTGTATATATGACTATATGTTATATGTGTATATGTTTTCTAAAGTAGTATGTATATAGTGTATATATGTTGTATGTATATTATTTAAAGTAGTACATATATTGTATGGTACGTATATATGTGTATATATTTTCAATAGACTCTAAAGTAGTATATATTTAACGTATACATCTGTATATGTTTCTAAAGTAGTATGTATATAGCGTATATATGTTGTATTTATATTATTTAATGTAGTACATATATTGTATGGTACGTATATATGTGTATATATTTTCAATAGACTTTAAAGTAGTATATATTTAACGTATTCATGTGTATATGTTTATAAAGTAGTATGTATATAGTGTATTTATGTTGTATGTATATTATGTAAAGTAGTACATATATTGTATGGTACGTATATATGTGTATATATTTTCAATTGACTTTAAAGTAGTATATATTTAATATATACATGTGTATATGTTTTCTAAAGTAGTATATATATAGTGTATATATGTTGTATGTATATTATTTAAAATAGTACATATATTGTATGGTACGTATATATGAGTATATATTTACAATAGACTTTAAAATAGTATATATTTAATGTATACATGTGTATATGTAATTATGTATTCAAATTTTCAAAAGTAGTATATATATAGTGTATGTATGTTGTATGTATATTATTTAAAGTAGTACATATATTATATCGTCTGTATATATGTGTACATATTTTGTATACACTCTAAAGTAGTATATATATTTAACGTATAGTCGTATACATGTGTATATGTTTTCTAATGTAGTATATATATAGTGTATATATGTTGTGTGTATATTGTTTAATGTATTTAAAATGTATATAGGATGGTATATATAGTGTATATTGGAAAAAATAATTTAATTTCATTTTTTTTAATTTTGACCGGTTTTGACAGGGTTTGACCAGGTTGAACCGATAAACCCTTAATGGGCCGGTCTCAGTTTATTTTTTGGAAAATCACTGTTGGTCCCGGAACTGAACTGGTCTGTTAACACAGGCCCGAAACCGAACCGGCCCACGAACCGGTAAAAAAATAGCTGGATTCGGGTTGACCCGGCCCGGCCCCGTTGACAGCCTTAACTCGGGGCATTACAAATTTGGTATCAAAGACTAAGGTTCTAAAGAGTCCTAGGACGTCTGAAAACTGCATCAAGTAGAGTCTTGTGCATGGTGTGTAGCACGCCACACTTATGGACAAATAGCTATGAGGCATTTTAGGAAAAATTTCCCTTCTTTCAGTGTTCATATCATGCGAGTGAGCATGAGTTCAAGTCAGACTCTTAGTATAATCCAATTTTCCCCTTTCATTTATAGAATATGCCTCCCAAAAGAACCAACGAAAGAAGAATAGGAAACCAGCCAGCACCTTAGCCCATTCAGGCCGATTCCCTGGACGAGTATGTCTCCCATGCAAAATTTAGATCTACGTTCACCACCCTATCCGATTCTATAGCAGCCCAGAATGAGCGTTCAACTGTTGTTTAGGCCAACCCAGTGGCCAATACTACTACGGACAAGATTTGGGACTTCACCCGAATGAATCCCCCATCATTTACAGGGTCTAAGTCAGATCAAAACCCACAGGAGTTCCTTGATCAGGTGGAGAAAGTCACAGATATTATAGGGGTGACTGCTAGTGAGAGTGCTTAATTGGCCACATATCAGTTGCAGGATGTGGCTCACTCATGGTTCAAGCAGTGGAAGAAAGAGAGGGTTGCAAATGTAGGGCCCATAGAATGGGAAGAGTTTTCCACTGCTTTTCTGGATAGGTTCTTCCCACTGGAGTTAAGGAAAGCTAAGGTTTAGGAGTTTATTAATCTGAAATAGGGAAGCATGACAGTGAAGAAGTATTCTCCCAAGTTTATCCAGTTAGCCAGATATGCCCTTCATGTGGTAGCAGATAGCAGATCTAAGATGAGTAAGTTTGTATCGGGTGTGTCTAGCAGTGTGGTCAAGGAGTGTAGGACCGCAATGCTGATTATGAAGATGGACATATCCAGGCTCATGGTCCATGCTCAGTAGAAAGACGAGGCTAAGAATAAGGAGAAGAAAAGAGAGAAAGATAGAACAGGTAGCTTCAAGTTCACTCAGCCTAAGTTAGAGGGTGGTAATCGTTCTTAGTTCTGCCTGGAATCTTTAGTTCCAGCTCCATCCTCAGCCAGTGCTCCAGTGCCCAAATTCAGATATGGAAATAAAGATAGGGCATCATGCCCTCAACCTCAGGGTAGTGTTAGCAGTGCCCGAACAAATCCTCTTTGCCACAAGTGTCGCAGAAATCACCAGGGTGTCTGTAGAGCTGGCAATGATGTGTGCTTCGGATGTGGAAAGACTGGACATAGGGTCAGAGAGTTCCATCAGGTAGGTTCGCAGAGCCAACATAATCATCCTCCAGCTCAGTTTGGTCATCCGAAACAGCATCCAGTGCCATCAGTGGACAACGACCATACAGACTTTATGCACTTCAGTCCCGAAAGGATCAGGAAAGTTCTCCTGATGTAGTCACTAGTACGTTACAAGTTTATCATTTACACGTTTATGCTTTGCTACATCCAGGAGCTTTCTTGTTATTTGTAACTCTTTATATAGCTGTTGACTTCCCGAAATCCTAGCAGATCCCTTCTCAGTCTCTACCCTAGTGGGTAAATCTATCATAGCCCGACGGGTATACAGGAACTATCCAGTTATGGTATCTCAGAAAGTTACTTCAGCAGACTTAGTAGAATTAGAGATCACAGATTTTGACGTCATTCTCGAAATAGAATGGCTTCATTCATGCAATGCTTCAGTTGACTGCAGAAATAGAATTTTTTATTTTCAGTTTTTGAATAAATCTGTCCTAGGATGGATAGGTAGTACTTCAACACTTAGGGGTCAGCTTGTTTCCTACCTTAGAGCAAGGAAAATGATATCTAAGGGGTATGCCTACTATCTTGTTTGAGTTAAGGATTCTAGTTTCGAGACACCTAGTCTTGAGTTAGTTTCCGTAGCATGTGAATTTCCAGATGTGTTTATCGAAGATCTTCCCGGAGTCCCTCCCGAGATGGAAATTGACTTCGAAATAAACCTTCATCCTGATACTTAGCCTATCTCTATTCCGCCATATAGAATGGCTCCTACAGAACTCAAAACATTAAGAGAACAGTTGAAGGATCTCTTAGATAAGGGATTTATCATATCCAGCGTATCCTCTTGGGGTACACCAGTTCTATTCGTGCATAAGAAAGATGGTTCTCTCAGAATGTGTATTGACTATCATCAGTTGAACAAAGTCACGGTCAAAAACAAGTATCCACTTCCAAGAATCGATGACTTATTTGACCAACTTTAGGGTGCCGGTTACTTTTGTAAGATAAACCTTAGATCAGGCTATCATAAGCTCAGACTCAGAGAATGTGACATTTTGAAAATAGCTTTCAGAACTTGGTATGGTCACTTCGAATTCCTAGTCATGTCATTTGGTCTTACCAATTCCCCATCAATCTTTATGGACTTGATTAACCACATGTTCAAGCAGTACCTGGACATGTTCATCATAGTCTTTATCGATGACATCCTTGTCTACTCTCGCAACGAACATGATCATGTATACCATCTTAGAATAGTATTACAAACTCTCAGAACCTATCAGCTATTTGCCAAATTAAGTAAGTGAAAATTTTATCTAAGGTCAGTATCTTTCCTTGGTCATATCATTTTCGGTGATGGCATTAGAGTTGACCCTCAAAAGACCAAAGCAGTGACAAACTGGCCTAGACCTATTTCCCCATCAGATATTAGGATTTTCTTGGGTTTGGATGGCTATTACAAATGGTTTATGGAAGGGTTTTCATCTATTACATCCCCCATGTCCAGATTGACTCAGAAGAATGTCAAGTTCTAGTGGCTAGATTCTTGTGAGAAGAGTTTTCAGGAGTTGAAGACTCGACTCACTACAACCCTAGTTTTGACTTTACCAGATGGTTCAGACGGGTTTGTGGTATATTGTGATGCTTCCAGAGTTGGTTTGGGGTGTTTTTGATACCGAGAGGTAAGGTCATATCCTATGCCTTTAGGTAGCTTAAGCCTCATGAAAAGAACTATCCCACTCATGATCTTGAGTTAGCAGTTGTAGTGTTTGCTTTAAAGATTTGGAGACATTATTTGCATGGAGTACATGTTGATGTGTTCACAGACTATAAGATCCTGTAGTATGTGTTTTCTCATAAAGACCTGAACCTACGTCAGAGAAGATGGTTAGAGTTGTTGAAAGACTATGACATGAGTGTTCTGTATCACCCTGGCAAGGCCAATGTAGTGGCTGATGCTCTCAGTAGGATGTCTATGGGTAGTGTTGCTCACGTGGAGGATGGTAAGAAGAAGTTAGTTCAGGAAGTTCATTAGCTTGCCCGACTAGGTGTCCTCTTAGTCTATTCAGCAGAGGGTACCATATGGGAACAAAATAGTTCAGAATCATATTTGTTTTTTAAAGTAAAAGAAAAGCAGGATAGGGATCCCAGTTTAGTTAAACTAAAAGAGTCAGTCAGAGATCAGAAAGTAGAGGTTTTCTTCTAAGAGGGAGATGGTGTGTTATACAACTAGGGTAGATTATGTGTGCCATGTGTAAATGGATTTCAGAAGCAGATTCTTGTAGAAGAGCATGGTGTGCGCTACTCGATTCATCCAGGGGATACCAAGATTTACCACGTCTAGCGGAAAGTCTATTAGTAGAGTGGGATGAAGAGATACATTGTAGAATTTGTAGCTAAGTTCCCGACATGTCAGCAGGTTAAGATCGAGCATCAGAATCCTAGTGGAGCTATGCAAGAGTTCAATATTCCCACTTGAAAGTGGGAGGAAGTGAACATGGATTTTATGATGGGTCTGCCCTGTACTAGTTGCCAACATGATTTGATTTGGGTCATTATAGATAGGTTGGCCAAATCATCTCACTTCTTACCAGTTCATACCTTTTATTCAGCCGAGGATTATGCCAAGCTCTATTTCAGAGAGTTGGTCAAATTGCACGGAGTTCCGTTGTCCATCATTTCAGACAGAGGTATGTAGTTCACCTCTCACTTTTGGAAAGCCTTCTAGAAGGGTCTTGGTACCCAAGTTTACCTCAGTACAACCTTCCACTCTCAGATAGATGGTAAAGTTGAAAGGACCATTCAGACTCTCGAAGATATGTTAAGAGCGTGTGCCATTGACTTTAAGGGTAGTTGGGATGACCACTTGTCTTTGATGGAGTTAGCGTATAACAACTGCTATTATTCCCGCATTCAAATGGATTTATTTGAAACACTCTATGGGAGGAGATATAGATCTCACATTGGTTGTTTTAAAGTGGGTGAGGCCGTAGTGGTAGGTCCTATCTTGGTATTTGATGCTTTAGAAAAAGTTCAATTGGTCAGGGAAAGGAATAAGACAACTCAGAGCCGACAGAAATCATATGCAGATGTGCGAAAAAAAGATCTAGAGTTTGAGATTGTTGATTTTATGTATTTAAAAATCTCACCTATGAAAAGAGTGAAGAGGTTTGGCAAGAAGGGGAAACTCAGTCCCCGATATATCGGTCCTTACTGAATCCTCAGTCATTTCGAAAAGGTAGCTTATGAGCTTAAGTTGCCTTCAGACCTAGCTTCAGTACATCCAGTGTTTCATGTCTCCTAGCTAGATAAATACATAGGTGATGCAATAGTTGTAGTCCCTACAGAGGGTATAAACATTCAGAACAGTCTTTCTTATAAAGAAATCCCAGTCAAAATCCTTGATCATCAGGTTCGCAGACTGAGTAACAAAGAAGTTCCTCTAGTCAAAGTTCTTTGGCGGAATCAGTACATTGAGGAAACTACTTGGGAAGTAGAAGCAGACATGCAGACCAAGTATCCTCACCTCTTCTCCGCAAACTCAGACTAAGCTCAAGGAAACAATTTTCCTTGAATTAATCAATTCTATGTTCAGATTTCCTTAACGAGTTTGATATTAGTTCAGATGCATAACATTATCATATCATGCATAACTTCATGAAACATCCTAGTCATGTGTCATGTCAACAGAATTCTGTCATGCTTCAATTATGCATGTTCAGTATGTAAGTTCAGTCTATCAGTAATCTCAGTTCAGTCAGTTTCATTCAAGGATGAATATTCCCAAGGGGGAGATATTGTAAGAACCCGCAAAATCCTAGTCATTTTTGTCCTAAACAACATGCCAAAAGAGGCCCCATACTTAGAAAATTTCAGCGAAGTGTCACAACTTAGAATCATTCTAGCCTTCAAAATTGGAGGGTCTTTTTTTAACTTCCCAACCTTAGTATGTCAATTTTCAAATTGATTCATAATCAAGGTCACTTGTAGGTCATCTCAGGAGAGTTTCAAATTTTTTTGGACTAGTATAAGGGTGAGTTTGGATGTCCAAAACAACAAGGGGTCACAATAGGCCCGCATCGCGAGGGCCAGTTGACCCAGCTCAGGGTCGCGTTGCGATGACTGCTTGATCTAAGCATGGGTCGTGTTGCGATGGTTGCTTGACCCAAGCAGGGATTGCGATGAGATACGGACCATCCAACATTATTTTATCCGGTGTTGTGGGGGAAAATGGGTCATTTTCTCACCCTTATTCAGCTTTAACATGAAATTAATCATCCTATAGGGCAAAATATCATTCTTTATTCATAAACTCTCTCAAGAACAAGCCCTAGATTTACCAAGTTCAAGAATCAAGTCTCAAGAACTCACCCCAATATTCACAAAATTAACAATCAAGGTATGTTATGTGTTCATCCAAGGGTTTCCTTCCACCCTTGGAGTTCAAGAACCTCTTTTAAAATCACAATTTGATTGCTTTCATGAACTTCATGTTGAATTGGATTGTATTCAAGATTATGATGTTATTTGGGTTTCTAATACATGTTTTATGACAAGATTCATGTGAAGTAATTAACCTATGTATGGTGTTATGTGGAATTATGTTTAAAGCCCCTTGAAATTGTGAGTTGGAATTTTAATCCTGATGCTTACATTATTTATTATTATTATGTGCATGAATTATGCTCCCCAAGTGTTTGATAAAGTGTTTATGTGAGTTAAAAGAATGAAATCATGACATAATAGTTTGTCTACAAGTTTATGCCATGCAAGTGTTTGATAAAATAGCTCAATGAATGCATTGTGACAAAGTGACTAGTTATCATGCTCTTAAGATTGTGCCATATTTTACTATTTATGCTATCAAGTCCTAGGGGTATTCCATACCCTAAACCTAGATGTTTACCTAGAATTTTAGTAGTTTCAGAATAGTCTTAGTGATATCACATATAGTAGTACTCAGTCAGTTATAGAACTCAGGGTATCCATTCAGTTGACAGAACCCAGTGAACTCAGTCTAGTTAAGTTAGACAACACTATCAGTAATAGTTCAGTCAAGCCTAGTACAGTCTAGAAATCAGTTTAGTTTCTATTCAGTTAGGAGTAGGAATCAACATCGAGTGAACCCAGAGATAGGGGCATTTTTTCAGTGAAGGGTTTGACTCTTAGTAGTAATCCCTGTGTTACAGAACTACGTAGCAAGCGTAGGTTGAGATATCTTCCTTCCAGAACAAGGTTGATATATCTCGTATGAGTTTTTCTACCAGTGAGGGTAGTAAAAAGGTCCTCCTGCCAGATAGGGTTAACTCACAGCCATTGTTAGTATCCCTTGGCAAGGTGCTAACACCCTTCCAAGTAGGGTCATAGGTTGGACCCTAACTCAGTTTATAATCGGGGTATGGCAGTTAGATGGACACTCCTACAGTTAAATTTTTAGTTTCAGACTCAGTATAAAACCTTGGTTTAATTTTTAGAATCAAGACTGCCAGAAATAGTCACCCAGCTCAATACAGAACTAAGTTTGGTTCCACAAAATCAGGACTGTTAGAAACAGTTACCCAGGTATCAGTAATTCAGTTATCAGTGATCTCCATTACAGTAAAATAGATTCTCACGCAGCATTGCATAATCAGTAATTACAGTAGTTTTAGATATACATATACTTTCATCCAGTTATATTTATGTTACTCAGTCAGTCATTGTTCATGCATATAAACCCTAGCATATTAGCCTAATTTATTAGCATACCAGTACATTCAAAGTACTGACACATACTCTTTCTTTGTGCTATGATTTCTTATATCATAGGTTCAGACGCACAGGCTCCTGACCGTACTTAGCAGCCTAGACTTTTAGCAGCAGTAGATTTAGTGGTAAGTCCTCATAATCCGAGGACAGAGTTATTATTTAAATCTTTCAGTATTCAGTAGTCGAAGTTAGTTGGGGACTAGTCCCATCAACTCCATACTCAGACAGTTGGAGGCTTTCAGACTAGACTATTTCAGACAGATGTTTATTTTCCAGTATTTATTTATCAGTATTTGTTTTTAGTTATGAACCTTATGGAAGATTCAGTCTAACTTTTGCATTATTACAGTGTTATTATTCAGTATTTGTAGTAGGTACCAGTCATGGTTTAGCTTATGGTCCTTCAGTATTATGAGCACCGTGTGACGTCCGGGGTGCAGACTCGAAGTGTTACAAGCCCTCAACCCAATTTCAAATCTAATAATTTAAATACATGAAGGTTTAGTAAGTAAATGACATAATATAGAAATACAAGTTAGGGATGAGCAATATGCCTGAAATATAGAAGAAGTTGAAGAGGATTCAAAGTTTGGAGCCTGAATATTAATTTTTTTTAAAACCCTAACATCTCTTGCCTTTGGAGTTAAAGAGAAAAAGAGTAAGATTTAATCTTGATAACTAAAAGTAAAAGGGTCATTTGGGTATTTTAAAGTCGTGGGAAAGAGTTTAAAGATAGTAAAAGAACAAAAAGACCCTAATTAAAACATGTAGGAAAATTCTGAGAATAATCATCACGGCTTGGGTAATGACTCGTGAGGTCTGACCATGAGTCGTGGCCTAGAGTCATAACCTAAGGATAGAAAATCTATGAGATAAGTTTTTTACTTTGAGACAGGGTTCTATGTTTGTGACTGAGTATGAGGCGAGATTCCATAAGTTTTCTAGATACACCACTATGATTCGGCCTATAGAGTATGAGCGAATTTGATGCTTTATTCAGGGATCGAGATTACCACTTTGCAAGGCTACATAAATTTTGGTGATTTTAGGGAAGTCTTTTTCTGAGATAGCCGAGCATATTTATTCTGTAGAAGATATGGATTGTGAGGTGCAAGGGGATAGTGACAAGAGACCTCATTACTATGGTAGTTACAATAGGATCCATAGAGGTTCACAGGCTAAGGTTTCCATAGTATGTACCCCCATAAACAACCTTATCTTTATTAGGGTAAGCCTAGTCGGCCAATTTAGGAATCACTTTAAATATCAGATAACATTCATCCCGATTATAGTGGTTCCAGTGGTCAGAGCAACAGTCAGCAGTGGAGAGGTGTTCAGTCAGGATCATTGAGTCAGGGTGGTAATTCTAGATCCACTGGACTTTCAAAATAGAGTAGGGTTCCCAAGGCATGTTATGACTGTAGGGTTATTAGTAACTTCACTCATGAATATCCCTAGTGTAGGATGATTGATCCTTCAATTCAGACTACACAACTGATACGATCAGTGTTACTGCTAGCTATAGGTGGTGCACAGGGTTATGAGGTAGTCCCCAATGTTCTAGAGGTGGTCCCTAAGGAGGTAGGAAAGGTGGTCAGATAGAAACCCAGTCCAGTAGTGGACAAGGTCATTTGCATGTTTTACTAGGTAGATTAGATGCTCAGGCTTTGAATGCTTTGATCACAGGTATGATTTTCGTATGCCATCAACAAGCTTCTGCTTTATTTGATTTGGGTTTAATATTTTCATATATTTTCACTTATTTTGCATTGTGGTTGGGTTTATATTCAGATTCATTATTTGTACCATTACATATAGTTACCCTAATGGGTAATTCTTAGTAGTGGATCGGGTATATAGATTTTGTTTGGTGGTTGTTCGGGAGTTTGATACTTAAATTGATCTCATTATCCTAGATATGATAGATTTTGATGTGATTCTATGCATGGATTGGTATCTCCTTACTGCAGTCTTGGATTGTTTTGCAAAGACCATAACCTTATCCTTGCCTGGCATACCCCCGGTTGTATGGTATGGTTTTGCTAGTCACACATCGATGGAGATTATTTCTTACATTTAGGATATGAGGATGATATTGAGGGGGTGTGAGTAATTTCTTGCATATGTTTAGGATGTTAGTGCTGAGATTTCATCACTTGACTCCTCGATGTTTTTGGTGAGTTTCCAGATGTGTTTCTGGCTAACCTACCTGACCTTCTTATGGAGCGTGATATAGACTTTATTATTGACCTTGAGCTTGGCAGCCAACCTATTTCTATGGCTCCATATTATATGGCTCTGATTGAGCTAAAGGAGCTGAATAGTCAGCTTTAGGATCTTCTGGGTAAGGGTTTTATCAGACCAAGTATATCTTCTTAGGTTGCTCTAATTCTTTTTGTGAAGAAAAAAAATGGCTCTATGCGTATGTGTATCGACTATAGAAAGTTGAATAAGGTGACCGTGAAGAATAAGTATCGTATGCCTCATTTTGATGATTTATTTGACTAGCTTTAGGGTGCAATAGTGTTTTCTAAGAGAGATTTGAGGTTTGGTTACCATCAGTTAAGAGTTAGGGCAGCATAAATCCCTAAGACAACCTTCAGGACTTGTTATGGTCATTATGAGTTTCTGGTGATGTCTTTTGGGTTGACTAATCCCCAACAACTTTTATGGTTCTGATGAACTGCGTATTCAGGCCACTTTTGGAATGCTTCATAATAGTATTTATTGATGACATTTTAGTGTATTCGAGGAGTAGGAAGGATCACGAGCAATATTTAAGGACTATGCTCTACACTTTGATAGATTATTAGCTTTGTGCCAAGTTCTCAAAGTGCAAGTTCTGATTTTAGTCTGTAGCTTTCTTGGGGTACGTAGTGTCCAAGGATGGTATTATAATGGACCCAATAAAGATTGAGGTTATTCGTAATTGGTCTAGGCCTGTGTCACCTACTGAGGTTCTTAGTTTTGTTGGGTTTGTAGGTTACTATATGCGGTTTATTGTGGGTTTTTCTTCTATTACAGCCCCTATAACTATATTTACTATGAAGGAGAATTTTTTTAGTGGTCTACGAGTTATGAGGCAAGCTTTCTGAAGCTCAAGGATTTGTTTACCTCGACTCTTATTCTGACCCTTCTAGTTGATGGAGAGGGTTTCACTATCTACAATGGTGGACCCAGGATTTAAAGGTTGTGTGTACTTCAAAAAATAAATTATACAAAAATAAAAATAAATGCTGCTACAGGGATTTGAACACACACCATTAGCATGGAAGTAACTTTAAGAGTCCTCCTAAAGCCTCAACCCCCAACCATGTTTTTGTTCTATGGATGCTCTTTTATTTATTATACCATTTTTTCTATATTTCTTATATAATTATACCTAATTTACGTCTATTTTAGTGGGTGCCGGCGTACCCGAAATAACACATGGCTCCTCCCCTGACTGTCTACTGTTATACATCTAGTATTGGTCTGGGGTATGTTCTGATGTACTGCGGTCGTGCTATTACATATGAGTCGAGGCAACTTAAGGTGCATGAGTACAAATACCCCACTCATGACTTAAAGTTGGCGATGGTAGAAATTACGCTTAAGATATAGAGGCATTATTTGTATGAGTTTCACTACGAGATATTTATTGGCCACCATAGTCTTTAGTATATTATGACCCTGAAGGAGCTTAGTTTGAGGCAACATAGATGGATTGAGTTGCTGAAGGACTATGATATCTCTATTCTCTACTATCCTAGCAAGACGAATATGGTAAGAGATGCTTTAAGCCAGAAGTCAGTGAGTATAGGTAGCTTAGCCTTTATTCTATCTTCTTAGCGGCCGTTGGATTTGAACATCCATTCCTTAGCTAACTTGATGGTTAGTTTGGATATTTCTGACCCTCGGAGGATCATTACTTCTGTTGAGGCCAGATCTACCTTGTTGAATAAAATTTGGGGTCGACAGTTTGAGGATAGCAAGCTTAGTAGCATTCGAGGGCAGATGTTAAGGGGTGAATCTATGAAGGCTACTTTAGATTTTGAGGGTGTCTTGAGGTTTGATGGTCGTATTTGTGTTCCAAGAGTTGGAAATTTTCTTCAATTTATTCTTTGCGAGGCTCATAGATCTAGATTCTCTATTCACCCTTAAACATCTAAGATGTATAGGAATTTGAGGCAGCATTACTGGTAGAGTGGTACACAGAGAGATATAACAGGGTTTATGGCTCGATGCCTTTGTTGTCAACAGGTAAAAGTCGAGCAGCAGAGACCTGGTGGATTTCTTCACTAGCTACCTATTCCAGAATTTAAGTGGGGCAAGTTACTATGGATTTCGTAGGTGGGTTGCCTCACGCTTCCCATGATTTTTTGATAATATTTGGGTCATTGTGGATTGATTGACCAAGTCTATATATTTTATCCCCATTTGAGTTTCCTATAGTGCTGAGAGGTTGACCGAGGATCTTAGTTCACTTCTAGCTTTTAGAGGTATTTGAGGAGGAGATCGGTACCCAGGTTGACCTTAGCACAAACTTTCATCCCCAGACTAATGGGCAGTCAGAGCAGACTATCCAGGTTTTGGAGAACATACTTCGCGCTTGTGTATTGGATTTTGGGGGTCAGTAGGATTAGCTTCTACATTTTGCAGAGTTTGCATATAATAACAACTTTCATTCGAGTATTCATATGACACTATTTGAGACATTATATGGTAGATATGTCGATCTCATGTTGTTGGTTTGAGACTTTGAAGGCTAGGCCTTGTAGCAAAGATTTGCTTTGCAAGTCATTTGATCGAGTTTGGGTGATTCGGGACAAGATTCAAGAAGCTCGATGTAGGAAAAGAAGTTATGGTGATTGCAGACATCTTCTATTGAGGTTTAGAGTTGGTGATAGGGTTTTTCTGCGAGTATCGCCCATGAAGGTCCTGATGAAGTTCAGGGGGAGGGGTAAGCTTAGCGCTATATATGTTGGACCCTTTGAGATTCTGCAGACAGTTGGGGAGGTAGCTTATGTGTTGGAATTTCCTCCTGCCTTTTCATCCGTCTTCTTAGTATTTCATGTATCTATGTTATGATAGTATATTCCAAATAAAGCGCATGTACTTCGATGGGACTCAGTTCAGTTGGTGAGAGATTGACATTTATAGAGGAGCTACTGTCCATTTTGGCCAGAGCTGTTACACGGTTGCGCTCTAAGGACATTCCAGTAGTTAAGATTCACTGGCATCACTATTCAGTTGAGGAAGCTACTTAGGAGATTAAGCGTGATATGCGGTCCAAGTATCCCTATCCGTTTAAGCCTTCAGGTATTTCCTTATCCTTTACTTTCGCGGACGAAAGTCCTTTTAGTAGTGGATGTTGTAGTGATCCCCACAGTTATTTTCCTTGTTTTCTTACATTTTCACCATCTAGAGCTTTTCTATAACTGCCCCAAGTTATTTATGACTTGCTGGGACTGACAATTCGATTTTCGACCAGTTCGTTTAAGAATTTTAGTGATACCAAATATAGTGTGGAATATTTAATTTACATTATCATCGGGTAGAAATATAATTTACTACCCTTCTAAAATATTTTTAATTTGTATAAGATTCTTTAGTTATATATCTATATTACTTTATAATAGTTTTTTAACTTATTAATATTTTAAGTGGAGATAGTAAATCTAGATATGTTAAAATGTAATTATTATATAATAGAAGTTTTATCAGAAATAATTTTATATTAATTGTAGTATATTCAAAATATTGTACTTATTTTACCACGGATTTATGCAATATCCAAATACATATATATACCGAGATAAAATAATATTGGTCTGAATACAGGTGGAAATATGAGAGTTTGGTAGATAAATGTTGTAAGGAATGGTGGACATAATTCCTTCAATCTTTTCATCAATTCATAGCAAGATGGAATCCATATACATCTCCTTTGTTTTGGCCATTTGGAAATTTCTTAACTACTCTTATATATTGATACTTCGTAGAGTGTGATTCAATAAAATTGTCTTTTACACAAGGCAAATCCTAGTGATCTTATGATAATACATACATATCTATATTTCCTCCATAGAAAAGGTTTTTTGGAGAAAATGTTTTGCATCATTTGAGAATCAAATTAAAATTAATTATTCACATCAAGTTATTCAAGCCCGGGTTCTAGTATAGCACTATTTGAAGGCTTCTCGGAGAGGCTTTTAGCCTTGGTGTCCAAGTAGGCTAGACTTACCTTGTCTTTAGATTGAGCTTATTTATGGTAATTGTGTACTATTATGATAGTTTTAGATAAGTACTTGTTGTTTGCGTACCATTTGATATATATGTCTTGCGTTATTTATCTGATTAGGACCCTGTTCTAGTAAATTTTTGGTATCTTATCTTTTAGTATGATATAGAATATATTACTTTAAGACATTACATTAAGTAGCGGAGCCTTGAATTTATTCATTTTTAATTAAGATATACAAATGCTTATTTAAATGTATTTTAGTTTCGGTTTAAGTTCAACATATACTTTATTTCTTCCATTAATTGTCAATTTTGGTACCACTTTGACATAGGTTATGGTATGGGTTGAGTTTTAATTTTACCGTTGGGCCGTATTACTATAAGTGTTGGGTCGGATTGCTACAAGTTTTGATTCGAGTCTGACATCTAGTTATAATGATTTGGGAGTTTTGGTGCTGATTACTGTTGTTTTGAGAGTTGTGATTCCTCTAAGTTGCGGTTCGAGTCCAGCATCTGATTATGAGTCATTTTGCGTGTCATGTATGTGGCATGTCATTAGAACCCACTATTTTCGATTCCAATCTGGCATTTGGCCTCTTGTTATTACCCACTACTACCCGTTCAAGCCCGATGTCTGGCTTATCACTACTATCCATTGGTGTCGGTTCAAGTCTGGTGCATATCTGGATGTCCACTATGGTTTCATGGGATTGGTGTAGTTAAGGATTAGTTACACTTTTCTTTAAAATTATTTTCTATGTATTTCACGGGCCTATGAGGGAATGATTGTGTTAATTGTCTTCTTCAATGTGCCTAGTGGGCTTATAGGGACCCTTTTTAGTTATGTTTGATTTGCCTATTATTACTGCGTGATTTATCTTTATGTATCCCTTATACTTATTCCTTTATCACAATTACGTAGCTCGATAGTTGTTTACCTTTCTATACTTATTTATTATTGACTTAGATTACACCCTCGTATTTTAGTTATACTTTTCCTGTATTAAGCTATAACGACCGATGATGCCTACGGAGTACCTATTTCTTTAGTACTCATACTACATTTCTGCATCTTTATCCTGATGCAGATTCGGTTCTAATAGTCAACGTTGCCCTGATTTCTATTTTCTAGTACTAATCCGAAGCAGGGTGAGCTTGCTATTGTCTAAGGATGATCCTTCTCTATCTATTCTAGTTTAGTCTTTTGCACTCGACACTGCTTGTATATATAGTGTATATTTTAGATTCTGTTTAGTATTCTGGATATCTTTAGTAGTGGCTCTAGTACCGACTTTACCGGGTCCTAGGAGAGATTTATTTGTATATTTTAATTTGTTTCCTTCTCTAGTTTGGATATACTTTATATGTTTTTATTTTTGTTTTTTACTTATTATTACTACTGTTATTATTATATGTGATTTTTTCTAATTTTTGTCCATTAGCCCGTTACCTACCGTTTCGGGCTATGGCTTGACTTACCTATTGATGGGATAATGTAGGCGTCATAATTATTTGAGAAATCAGATCATGACATTTTTTATTTAGACTAATAGACTTAACTTCTCCTTAAAATTCTCTTGTTGGCTAGGTTCTGAGTTTCCGAGGTATGAATGTCAAGTAATGAAAATTCATGGTGATTTGCATATCAACTATCATTTCGAGCAACAGTTTATAAAGTTTAGTGAAAATAACAGAATGCAATGCCCTCCAACCTAAAATAGTCAAGTAGAAAACTCAAATTTAGATCAAACCCCTCTAAGATATCATATTCAAATTTGGTAAACTACAATTTTATAATTTACAACACAATTTCACAATTTCAGATAAACTCTCAGAGGGTGTTTAGATTGACTTATTTTGATGTGTTTTTGGCTTTTAAGAATTTTTTTATTTTTAGAGGTGTTTGACAAAAATAAAAAGTGCTTTTAAGCACTTTACTTTAGCTTAAAAAGTACCAAAAAATCAAAAGTAAGTTATTAGATACTTTTGGCTTTTAGCTTTTAAGCCACTTGAAAAAAGCCCATTCAAACACTAGTACATTCATGTAAGCAAAAAACCTCCCATAATTCAAAAAAGTAATGAAATAAAACCTGATTGTATGGGTCTAAGCAAAATTGCATAGATCCTATTACACAAAGATATTCAATGGTGAAAAAATTACCAGTTATACACTTTATCTCTGTAGAGAATTAATTTGATAAAAGGTTAAAAGAATATTATGTCATGTTATGGAATTTCGACCGCATAATTTCAACCAAGCATATCTGGACGAATAGATAATACAGTAGTGAATTATATATTGTAACCCTGGATAATATCTAATACAACAAAGATGGCTAATTAACATTGTAAAAAAATGAATTTTGAGTCTCACTCAATCTCAAAATCTAACTTCCACAACAATCAACAATCACAAAATGATAGTCTATCTACTTGAATTTTCAAAGGCTAGATTGATCCTTGAACTCCAGGGCCTAACAAAAAAAATCTTCTCAATTCTCAAAATCATAATCAATAATAATAGAAAAGAAAGTAGTGTTGTTATTGGATGGACCTTTAGACTACCACTAGAGAAACTCTCAATTATTGAGCTAATAAATAAAGTACTAATAATTCATGGAAAGTAAACAAAAAGTATCTCTAGTTAGAATTGGTGATCATGCATACTTCAAATAACTATAGCAATGGTTCCTCAGGAAGATAATGTAACTAGTAAAGCTCCCAATTTTTCATACATATGCATCGACCTATATTTCTTATTTTATCGTTTCAAATAATTAAAAAACAAAAAAGTTTTTCCATATATGCTTCATTATAGAAGAAAAGGGGTGTTCTAATGGCATACTCCACTAAATTCGCCTAAAATTTAAGAGCATTTGTGGAGTACAAAATTTACTTATGAAAAGGTAAAAGGAAAAAGTTAAAATATTTTAGGATGAGAGAGTATATAGCTGTTATTTATAGTGTTGGGTTTAATTGGTGTGAATGGAAAATGGAGGGACACAACCTTTGAGCAAAAGACATATTGTTTTGGAAAAGGTGTGACTGTTCAGATAGTTGTGTCTGTTCAGAAAAAGACACAATGTTTCAAATGAAGAAACATGACTCTTCCAAAGGATACACCTTTTAAGTGAACCATTGTCACCTTTCAGAAGAGGCATCTGATGGCTATATAAACCTTCTTTCATCCACAGGTTTAGATATGAATGAAAAATTTTCTAAAATAAAAACTCTTCTTGTCTTCAAAACATTCTTTGTGATCAATCAAATCGTTGAGTGAGATCGACGGATCCATTTATTTGAGGTACCACTATAGTTGGATTTAAAGTCATTTTATCCTGGGAGGAAAATTCCAAAACCTCGGGTACAGTAAGGGGAATTATTCCTTAAGGACACTCCGTGAAGTCGGGGGACTTGACTTTATATGTTTGTTTCATCTTAAAAGTAAAACACACTTCTTAGAAAGATCACTTTGATCTTGTGTTGAGGATGTTTTTGTACTTCATAGTGTTCTTGTTTTAAACTTGAACTAGTGTTGAAGTTGTTGCAAAAATATAGATTGTATGTACCCGAAAAACTAATAATCTTAAGGAATAATCTTCTGCAGAATCTTTATTGCTTGTTTTTGGAGATTATAGCTATAAGCTTTCTACTCCGTTTGAACTTAACTAGTGATTCAAAGACATAAAATCTTCATCACAGGTTAAAGATCATTCGGTTGACGATTGAAAGTCTTAAAAACTTCATCGTTAACTAGAAACAAGAAGAAGAGTTTAAATTTGCTTAACTTTATAAATAGTATTCTGAAAATACTAAATTTTATTGTCTTGTGGTGACAGGAAAAATGACTAACGAAAGTCAAATGGAAGATACGTCTACGACTGTGGGGGCAACTAGTATTGCCTCAACAAGTCGAGCAAATGCTCCGCAACCAATGAAACTTATGGAGAAGCCCAATAAATTTACGGGCATTGACTTTAAGCATTGGCAGCAAAAGATGTTCTTTTACCTCATCACTCTATCCTTCAAAGGTTCACTAGTGAGGATGCTCCTGAGGTTCCTTTTAGGAACCTCAGACAAAGAGCATTTCATGATTGTAGAGGCTTGGAAGCACTCAGACTTCCTTTGCAGGAATTATATCTTGAGTGGTCTCTAAGACGACCTCTACAATATTTACAGTGGAACTAAGACATCGAAGAAATTGTGGGGGGCACTAGAACAAAAATATAAGACAGAGGATGCGGGAATTAAGAAATTCTTTGTTGCAAGGTTTCTAGACTTTAAAATGATAGATAACAAATCGGTTGTCTCTCAAGTTCAGGAATTGCAAGTAATCATCCATGATCTCTTAGAAGAAGGTATATCTTTGAAAAATACCTTAGTTGAATAAATTAAAAATGTTCTTAGTACTAACATTAACTGTTTTGTAGGATTGATTGTGAATGATGCATTTCAAGTAGCAGCGATCATTGAGAAGCTACCACCTATGTGGAAAGACTTCAAAAACTACTTGAAGCACAAACGCAAGGAGATGACTGTCGAAGATCTTATTATCCTACTGCGTATTAAAGAGGATAATAAGGCTGTCGAGAGAAGGTCAAAAGGAAAATCTACAATTAACGGAGCACATATTATAGAAGATGACCAAAAAATTCTAAGAAAAGCAAGAAAGTTGAACAAGGAAGCAATCAACCCAAGAAGAAATTCAAGGGAAAGTGCTTCAACCGTGGAAAAATTGGCCATAAGTCCACGGATTGTCGTGCCCCTTAGAAAGGCAAGAAAAAGGACCAAGCTAATATGGTTGAGTCCAACAAAGAATGTGATGATTTGTGTGCTATGTTCTCAGAATATAACTTTGTGGGGAATCCTCGCGAATGGTGGATGGATTCTAGTGCCACCCACCATGTGTGTTCCAACAAAGAGTTATTTTCTTCATTTGCTCTGGCTCAAGTAGAAGAAATGATCTACATGACTAACTCCGCTATGGCTAAGGTAGAAGGAACAGGAAAAGTGGGCTTGAAAATGACTTCAAGAAAGGTCTTGACACTTAACAATGTCTTGTACGTTCCGAAGTTACATAAGAACTTGATTTCTGATTCACTTCTAGACAGGAACAAATTCAAATGTGTAACCGTTTCAGAAAAAAATGTAATTAGCAAAGGAGAAGTGTATGGAGGAAAAGACTATCTCACCGAGGGCCTTTATAAGATGAATGTAATGAATATTGAAATCAATAAAAGTTCAAATTCTTCTTACTTTCTTGAGTCTTATAATTTGTGGCATGAACGTTTAGGCCATGCTAATTACAAAATGTTACAAAAATTGATTAACTTAGAGGTTTTGCCAAACTTTGAGTGAAATAAATCAAAGTGTTAAACGTGTGTGGAATCAAAGTATGCAAAGCATCCTTATAAATCCGTTGAAAGGAATTCCAATGCTTTAGACTTAGTACACACTGACATTTGTGATATGAAGTCAATACCATCACGTGGTGGGAAAAAGTATTTCCTAAATTTTATTGACGATTACACTAGATATTGTTATGTATACTTGCTAAATAGTAAGGATGAAGTAATAGATGCGTTTAGGAAATACAAAACTGAAGTAGAAAATCAGTTAGAGAAAAAGATAAAAATGATAAGAAGTGATAGAGACGGAGAATATGAATTTCCTTTCGCCGAAGTATGTGAAGAGAATGGAATTGTCCATCAAACTAAGGCCCCTTATTCACCTCAATCTAATGGAATTGCGAAAAGAAAAAACCAAACTTTGAAGGAAATGATGAATGCCTTACTTATAAGTTTCGGTTTACCGCAAAACTTATGGGGGAGGCTATCCTTACAGCCAATTGTATAGTCAATAGAGTTCTCCATAGTAAGACACAATCAATTCCTTATGAAAAATGAAAAAGAAGGAAACCCAACTTGAAATTTTTCAAAGTGTGGGGGTGTCTAGCAAAGGTCCAAGTTCCTATGCCTAAAAGGGTTAAGATAAGACCTAAGATTATGGATTGTGTGTTTATAGGATATGCTAAAAGCAGTAAACATGTTGGTTTTTGGTTCAAAAATCCAAACATCTGGATATAAATAAAAATACGGTAATTGAATCAGATAATGCTAAATTCTTTAAAATATTTACCCATATAAAACTAGACATGAACAGTCTAGCGGAGGATCTAAATGACCTCGAGATAAACCAAGTGAGAATGCACATAATGAAGAGAATCCAAGATGTAGTACACGTCAAAGAACTTCTACTACGTTTGGATCAGATTTTGTAACATTTCTCTTAGAAAATGAGCCTCAAGCATTTAAAGAAGCGATGTCGTCTTCAGACTCATCCTTTTGGAAAAGGTAGTCAATAGTGAGATTGATTCAATCATAAGAAACCATACGTGGGAATTGGTTGATCTTCCTCCAGGAAATAAACCTTTAGGTTCTAAATGGATCTTCAAAAGGAAAATGAAAGCGGATGGTACTATTGACAAATACAAGGCAAGACTTGTAGTAAAAGACTTCAAGAAAAAAGAGGTCCTTGATTACTTTGATACATACTCTCCAGTAAAAAGGATAACATCGATTAGAATGTTAATTGCCTTGGCGGAAATATATGGTTTTTAAATCCATCAAATGGATGTGAAAACCGCATTCCTAAATAGAGAATTGGAGGAAGAAATTTACGTGGAACAACCTGAGGGTTTTGTGGTTCCAGGAAAGGAGAATAAAGTATGTAAACTTATTAAGTCGTTGTATGAACTAAAACAAGAACCTAAATAATGGCATGCGAAGTTTGACCAAACCATGTTGGAAAACGGGTTCAAGATAAATGAATGTGATAAATGTGTTTAAATTAAAGACACTCCAAATCACCAAGTCATTGTTTTTTTATATGTGGATGATATGTTGATCTTCAGTAGAGACTTTTCTGACATAAATGCAACGAAACGAATGCTCGAGAGCAAGTTTGATTTGAATGACCGTGGAGTTGCGGATGTGATCTTAGGTATAAGAATCCATAGAACTCCACAAGGGTTGACATTGTCACAGTCTTATTATATCAAAAATGTACTTGACAAATTCAAGTATATGGAATTAGGTATTGCCAAGACTCCATTGGATGTGAGCTTTGCACTTTGAAAGAATGAAGGTGAAAGTGACTCACAATTGGAGTACGTAAAAGTATTGGGATGTTTAATGTATATAATAAATTATACACGATCAGACATAACATGCGCTATTAGTAAGTTGAGTCGGTACACAAGTAATCCCAACAAAACTCATTGAAGGGCAATGAAAAGAGTTTTGGGGTATCTAAAATACACTCAAGATTATGCCTTGCATTATAATAAATATCCTGCGGTACTTGAAGGATATAGTGATGGAAATTGGATCACCAGATCGAATGAAGTAAAATCCACAAGTGGATATGTATTTACTATCGGTGGAGGAGCAGTTTCTTGGAAATCATCCAAACAGACTTGTATTACTCGCTCTACAATGGAATTTAAATTTATTGCATTGGATAAAACCGGTGAAGAAGCAGAATGGCTTCGAAATTTCTTGGAAGATATTCCTTATTGGCCTAAACCAGTGGCACCAGTATGTATACACTGTGATAGCCAAGCGAAAATAGGTAGGGCATGGAGCATAATGTACAACGATAAATCTCGTCACATAAGACAGAGACATAATACCGTTAGAGAACTTCTCTCTAGTGGAATTATCACTGTTGGCTATGTTAAGTCAAAGAATAATGTGTCGGATCAACTTACAAAAGGCCTATCTAGAGAAGGCGTAGAAAGGACATCCATGGGAATGGGTTTAAGGCCAAGGACAAGTCAGCATGGTGGTAACTCTACCTAGCAGACTGGAGATCCCAGGAGATAGGTTCAAGGAGATCAAACAAAGTTATGTCTGAAAGGTTCAACATTGTCAATTACCTAATCCATTCTCATGATGTAGACAATATTTAGTAAACAAGGATAAGACTTAAAGTGAAAAGTCTTTTAATGATTATCTAAATTTGGCAGATTTGACCAAATAGTTTAATCTATAGGATTGAACGTTTAGAAATCACCTATGTGAGGGCGAAGTGGAAACCGCTTCAAGGAGAATGTTGGTAAAGGCCTATTCTCTAAGATCTCATGAAACCGGGACGTGTTCATGGCTGAAAAGAACAAAACCAAGAGAACCATAAACGGTAAAAGGATGGTTGCGTGACATGTGTTGTCTAGGTGTACAATAAAGCTCGACGGTTCAAAGATATTAATTCTACCAATTGACCGAGTGCATCCATGCATGTTCACTACAAAAATTTCAAAGAGAAACCCACTTATCAGATGCAATACTTCATTGCTTGATGATCACATACCTGTCTGTAAAGTTTTACAAAGAATAGTCATTCCCCATTCATATGGGGATTGTTTAGTTTAATTGGTATGAATGGAAAATGGAGGGACACAACCTTTGAGCAAAAAACATATTGTTTTGAAAAAGGTGTGACTGTTCAGATAGTTGTGTCTGTTCAGAAAAAGACACAATGTTTTGAATGAATAGACATGACTCTTCTAAAGGATACACCTTTTAAGTGAACCATTGCCACCTTTCAGAAGAGGCATCTGATGGCTATATAAACCTGCTTTCATCCACAAGTTTAGATATGAATGAAAAATTTTCTGAAATAAAAACTCTTCTTGTCTTCAAAACATTCTTTGTGATCAATCAAATCGTTTAGTGAGTTCGACGAATCCAATTATTTGAGGTACCACTATAGTTGGATTGAAAGCCATTTTTTCCTGGGAGGAAGATTCCAAAACCTCAGGTACAGTAAGGGGAATTATTTCTTAAGAACACTCCGTGAAGTCGGGGGAATTGACTTTATATTTCTGTTTCATCTTAAAAGTAAAACATACTTCTCAGAAAGATCACTTTGATCTTGTGTTGAGGGTGTTTTTGTACTTCATAGTGTTCTTGTTTTAAACTTGAACTAGTGTTGAAGTTGTTGCGAAAATATAGATTGTGTGTACCCGAAAAACTAACATATAGTACATTTTTATAACAAATTGCATGCATGAGTTTACTTATAATTATGTAGTTACAAAGAATTACATTTATGCGTATTCATATACAAAGCACACAGTTTTGGAAACTATAGATTAATAATTATATCAAGAATTAGATTAAGCACTAACAGTAAATGAGCTATTCAAAATCTGTAGAAATTATCCATGAAAATCAACTGTCCGATATTAGCTACTCAAAACCTGCAACATGAGTACTAAAAATGTACTTAGCTTCGAGAAATCGAGAAAAACATATCAAACTTAATACACCAGAAAAAATAGAAGACCATTGTTTGTCTTAAGCTGAGAACATTCCTTATTTCAAGTTTTGCGCATTTCTCATGAGCTCTGTCAATACAACTAGATGCATAACGACTCCATCAAAATTAGTTCACTGAGCCTGAACTAAGCTAAGCAGCCAAGTGAACAAGAAATGTAAGGATTCTCAAGGTAAAATAACCAACAACCGATACTCTCCTCCTGCGTCTAGGGCTAGTGTTCTCAAGCTTGTTCCACTCTTTGATACAACTAACATTCTACAATCGATTTTTGCAAGTTTTTTTTTCCACATCGAAACACTCATCCTAAGACATACATGACCCCACAAAAGGAAAAGGTTATCCAATCAAAGTTAAGGAAGCAAACTTAGGGAGGGCAACAAAACAAAATTGAAATTAGTTACGAACTTCATCGCTAATCCATTGCTAATTGCTCATAGCTAACATAATTTTATAATCCGTTACTAAATAGAATAAGTTAATAACTTAAATGGTCACTCAATTTGGATTTTTATTCCAGAAAGTCACTTAAATTTGAACTTTACTCAGAAAGTCACTCAACTTTAGATGTTTTACTCAGAAGGTCACTCAATCCATTTTATTATTTTTTAAACTAATTTTTATTTGTAGATTTTTTTTAATAGAAAAATTCTAAAAAATACAAAATATTCATTTAATGACCCTTATACCCTTTCTTTTATTTCATACCTACATTTAAATTCTTGAGAGGCTACGATATTTCCTGATTGATTCACAAAATTCTATTAACTACGACACCAATTTATTAATTTACGTGGCCTACAGTGTCTACCTTTTCTTTGAAAGTAGAGATTTATCTTGCCTTTGATCTTGTTCAATGCGCATAACTTTCACTAATAAAAAAAATAGGAAAACTGACCACACAAACCGATCACATGTGATCGGTTTTTCTGCATTTCCGACCACAAAACTGACCAAAATGCGTGATCGGTAAAAGCGTGGTAGCTTTTTTAAAATCGACCACGTGTGATCGGTTTTTTAAAAAATATATAAAAAATTTTAAAACATAATTTTTTTAAAAAAAATAAAAAAATTCAAAATAAACCGACCACAAGTGGTTGATTTTATTTTTAAATTAATTAATTAATTTTAATAAATCCAATCACAAGTGGTCGATTTTATTTGTAAATTAATTAATTAAATTTAATAAAACCAACCACTTATGGTTGGTTTTATTTTTAAATTAATTAATTTTAAAAATACCGACCACTTGTGGTCGATATTTTTATTTAAATTAATTATTTAATTTTATAAAACCGACCACAAGTGGTTGGTTTTATTTTTAAATTAATTTATTTTAAAAAACTGGCCACTTGTGGTCGGTTTTTGTAAAATTACCCAAAAAACCGACCACATGTGGTCGGTTTACTGGAAGTTTTTTTCAAAAACCGACCACATGTGGTTGGTTTTTCTGGTATTTTTTTTTTTAAAATAAAAAGCTTATATATGCTACATTCCATCAACCATCTAAATAAATGAGCATACAATAAATATGCTACTTTTCATTCAAATAACCAACATACAATACAAGTTTAAAAACATACAAAATATACATTAGTGTAAAAACTACAATTCATCTTCAAATCCAAACTACAACACATACAAAAGTCAAAAACTACCACTCATCATCATCGTCTTCGTTATCCGCATCCTCAACCGCACACGCAGGATCTGATTCCTTCTCTATGTTGAATCATCCAGTGGGCCTAGACTTTTTGCAATCCGAACTGCATCACCAGTACATCGAGGAAGAATCCCTGCAGATTGAATAAAAGAGCTGAACTGCTGCTGCAGCATCCTGATTTGTGATGTTTTGTCCCCCACCTTCTCCTTCGCCCTTTCTTTCTGTGCAACAAGCTCTTCAGTGAGATTCAAAACCATGTTTGTCCTATATTCAAAGTAAAGTTAAAATTAATAGTAAAAAAATATTAAAGTATTGTACTTGAATAATATCAACTTTGAGAAAAATATTCATAAATATAAAATTTGATTCTTACATGGGCAACTTTTGCACTAGGCTCAATCCAGAAATCTTCATCAGTTGGGTTTTTTTTCTTCCTCACATGCGTCTCCTCGTATATCTCATCGTGTCTTACCTCCCTACCCAATTTTTTTCCTGCATATGATAAAATTATTAATCTTCAAATAATTAAAAATTTAAATAGAAACAAAAAATTAAAACTGTAAGAGTTACATTCCATTTTTTGCTCCACAGTAATTCGACTAACTGCTCCCGCAGAATGTAGAGAGCCACCCTTGGATGATGCCCTGAGTTTCTTTCCTTTCTCACTCAACAATTGGTATTCTTAGTTATTCCAATAGTGAAGATAATCTTACCACATGGGTTCGAGTATAAACCCTGATCGTACCCTGTTCGTTCTGGCATAATCCAACAGACCGTTCATTCTAGATCTAGCTCTTCTATAAAAATTCCTCCGTATAGCATATTCATACGCATCATCCCACCAGAAATATTTCTACAACAAAAACAAAATTATAATATTCAATCTTTTGTTCTATCAATGTGTTAAGTGGTCAATAAGTTATATCTTTACGTGAAATTCTTTAAACATTTATTCTCTGTCATTTTCTGGAAGCTTTTGTCAACTGGTCCAATAGCCGTTGAAGTACCGACTAATGCATTTAGTCATAATTTTTCAAACTCCATCACCGAGATTAAACCTACAACACAAGATCAAACAGTAATTTTATAGAGCATAATAATATAGTAAATGAAAAATGAATAATGTTGTCATATTTAGAAATCTTACTCTATTCCATATGGAATAATATAAAGCCTCCGATAATCATCTCTTTCTACGGGTTGCGAGACAAGTATGGTGGATGCATTGGCGTGGGTAGATCTAAAACATTGGAAGGAGTGCCTCCAAGATGAAGATTTGTCAGCTTAATAGATCCAGCAGAATCACTTTGAGAACGTGGGTGACTGCTAGTAGAGGGTACTACAGACGATGGTCGATGCCTGGATGTGCCAGCAGTCGTCTGATAGCACTGAGACGGCGGTGACATGGGAATGGGAGCAGAATAAGTCATTGTAGACCCATGAAGAGGACCCACATGCGTATGAGCAGGAGCTAAATGTTGTGACGGCCTAGAGTATGAGGGTCGTGCTAGCGCATCAGCAAACCGACCCTCAAATATATGAATACCTGTCGGTCGTATATAAGTGGAGATTGTTTTTTATTTTTTATTTTTGTAGGATTAACTTTTTGCTTACCTTTTTCACCTCTACCTGCCCTCTAAATTATGTAAAGTTAACAAGTAGTTAGTCCTTACAAAATGAATATATAAGAAAACATTCCAAGTAACAAATTTCAAGTTACTAATTCATATTTCAAATCGCTCCAACAACACGAGATAGACAAGAATATTTCTATTAATACATAAATAATGGAAAAGTGAAAACAACAATCTTACACAGTATATTACATATCAATCTTAAACAAGAAACATAAAGGTAAATAGTACAAAGCATAAAGACATCAATACATAATAAATACAACCTACACAAACTAATCCTCCTCTGCTGAAGATTCTCCACTAAAACATTTACCCTCTTCGAAAATTTTCTCATCTCCTACCCACTCAGCCTCTTCTTCTGCAATATTAATTTCTTCAAATATATTTTCCGGGTGATTCAAACTATCCACTAAATCAATGTCCACTAGTTGGTGATCAATCTGCATTTTATTTTGATACGCAGTCTCCAACACATTCTTAACTTCCACCCATTCTATAGGCTTTGTTTTGATTATAGCCCACCATTTAAGCTTATCACTGTGCAATGGATAAGGAGCATAATACACCTATTTAGCATTTTACACGAGAACAAAGGGATCGTAAACAGGATACGGCCTATTGTGTTTACTTCAATGATGTTATGCTCCTTATGTACTGTTGTGCTTGGATCAAACCACTTACATTGAAAGAGGATAATTTTTTTTGTTGGGAAACCAATATACTCCAGTTCTAAGATCTCTTGGATGATGCCAAAGTAATCAACATCATCATCACCCTTAACCCCAAAACCACTATTGTTTGTTTTCCTTGTTCTTGAGTGTTCTTCGATGGGAAATTTAAACCTATTTACTATATAATGGGACATTATATGAGCTTCAACTGGTCCTAAAGAAATATCTCTCAAGAACTGATCGTATGCAGCCATATTTGGTGACTGATGTACCTAAAAATATTTTACATACACACACACACACACACATATATATATACATACATACATACATATATATATATGTCAGTTGAAGAATGTGTAAATGTTTAAAATTTGTAGAAATATTATTACCCTTACGAACCTCATATGTAAACCATGTTGCAAAGGATGCATACACTTGATTTTCGTGGTATTGAGTCTTAAATGAACTGAAGATTCAACATGCGAAACACAATTAGTTTCCTTAAGGGAGTGAGTAAATAAATAAGATATGTTAATACTTAATCTCCTTACTTCAGAGTGGGTTCAATTTTTGGAAAATTCAGCAAGACATATAAAGTTGCTGATTTGTGTTCCATGACAGTGAGACGACGAGATATGGTATTTTTAGCCTTACTACTAGATAGATTGAAAATTGATATCGGTTGAAAATGAGGCTCATTCTCATCGTCCTGATGATGATTCGGTATGTTTCTTGAACAAGTAACTTCATCAACAAACTAGTATGAACAAAATTAAGACGTTTCTCTTGCAAAATTTGCCCCTACTATAGAGCCTTCCACCCTATGTTTATTTTTGGAACCCCTTTTCAATTTTTAAATTGCCCTGTACAATCTTAAGACTAGATGTTTACTATATTAAAAAAGATATGTATGGATTTAAATATGTTGCAATTTCTTACCATTCGAATGGATACAACCACCTAGTTTAAACTGGACCGCCTAGCTGAGCTTCGTAGACAAGGTGAATGGGAAGATGTTCCATCACATTGAAGAACCCTGGCAGAAAAATCTTCTCGAACTTGTTGGTGATAACAACAATATTACTTTCCATTCATGCCAAATTTTCTTCTTTTAATGTGGTGGAACATAAGTCTTTGAAAAATAAACTAATCTCTGCTATTAGTTTCCATATGTTTTCAGGCAAACCAATAAAAGCAATTGAAAGTAATTGTTCCATGAAAATATGACAATCATGGATTTTCATTCCATGTAAGATTCCTTGTGCCATATCACCTCTCCTTCCCAAATTTGAGGCATATCCATCCGTCATCTTTAAACTTTCGATCCACTCACATATTTTTATCTTTTGGTCCAACTTGAATGTATAACTAGCCTTGGGCTTAAGAACATTGCCATTGGTCCCCTCCTATAGGTGTAATTCTCTGCGCTTGCAATATTCTGGTAAATCAAGTCTGGTCTTAGGGTTATCCTTTGTCTTGTCAGTGATATCCATAATTGTGTTGAACAAGTTGTCAAACTAGTTCTTCTCAGTATGTATGATATCAACATTATTTCTAAGTAAATTATCTAGCCAATATTCTAACTCCCCAAATATACTTTGCTTAGTCCAGTTATGCGAACCGCCATATCCATCAAGCCTATACATTGGTTCCTCGCTAACTTTAGGAGAATCTATACAAATCTCCCAGATGTCATGACCCAATAACCTTGGAGGTGGACCATCATGTTTAGTTCTATTCTTTATGAATGCATTTCTGAGTCTCCTAAACTCATGATCAGGTGGCAAGAAACAACGATGACAATCAAACCATGAATATTTTCTGCATGTCTCAATGTGAAGGATTTTGTTTTTTCCATACAGTATGGACAAGCCAACTTTCCAGCTATCATCCACCCAGACAATATTCCATAAGCAGGAAAATCATTAACAGTCGACATTAGATATGCACACAGTTTGAAATTTTGTTTAAGTGAAATATCCCAAGTTTCAACCCCCTCATGCCATAAAATTTGAAGTTCATCAATCAAAGGTTACAATTAGACATCTATTCTATTTTTTGAATTACGTGGGCCAGGAACAATACAATTCAGAAATATATATGGACTAGTCATCAATATTTCAGAAGAAAGATTATACGGGGTAATAAATACAGGCCAACATTAATATGGCACAGCACCAATAGAAAAAAGGAGATAAGTCATGAGATAAGTCATCCGCACATAATCCCAAATGAATATTACGCGGCTCAGCTGCAAAATCTGGATAAGTTGCATCAAAATGCTTCCAAGCCTCTCCATCAGATTGATGACACATAACACCAGTGTGACTTTTATTTTCATTGTGCCATCTCATATGAGGAGATGAGCTGTTTGAAGTATACAACCTCTTCAACCTTGGTATTAGAGGTAAATAATGCATCTCCTTAATAGCAATTTTATTTCCACTACAACCATACTTATATCGAGGGTGCTGACAAAACTTACAGGACTCTAGGTTAGTATCTTCCTTAAAGTATAAAATACAACCATTTTTACAACAATCAATTCTAACTGAGGAGAGACCTAACTTTGACACCAATATTTTTGCCTTATAGAAAGAATCAGGAACTTCTAAGGCGGGGTCAACTAAATCTTTAATAAGTTCTATCTTTGAGTCCATTCCTCCTTTAGAAATATTCCAATCAGATTTAATACTTAATAATCTAACAGCAATAGACAAAAGAGAATGCGAACACCCGTCAAACAAAGGATGACTAGCAACATGCATTTGTTCATAAAAATGGCCCGCTTCTCTATTGGGAACATCTTCAACAATTTCCCTAAAGTCGCCCCCGTGTTGCATCCCAAAAGTATCGTGCACTATTTCTGTCATCCTAGTATTTTGATATTCATTATGCCTTGCAGACCTACTACTTTCACCAACAACAAAGGTATTTTGCTCAACATCACCATGAATAGTATGCAATCTTAAAAAGTCCCCGTGAAACCCCTTTCTATAAAGATGTTCCTTCACAATTTCTTCTTTTAAAAGATTTGTACCATCACATCCAACACAAGGACAACACATAGCCGGAAAATGTGACAAAGCATCAAGTATCTTAGCATGTTCAACAAATCATCTGAAACCTTCAACAAATTCCACTCTAAGACCCATTCTATTATCATTATTCCGTTTATATATCCAGCTATAATCAGGTTCTATCTACACAATCAATAAAATTCAACTAATTAGTTGAAGTACCTAAACTTCAACATTTTCAAGTCACTAAGTTACCTCCCAAAAAAACAAACTAAACTACCTTCAAAATGATAAATTCACCTTTCAAGTACCTACACTTAATCAATTTCAAGTCACTAAGTCACCTCCCAATTTACCATACTAAACTACATTCAACACAAAAAGCCCCATTTCAAGTACCTACACTTAATCAATTTCAAGTCACTAAGCCCCATTTCAAGTACCTACACTTAATCAATTTCAAGTCACTAAGCCACCATACAAATTACCAAACTAATCTACATTAAAAACAAAAATTCACCTTTCAACTACCTACACTTAATCAATTTCAAGTGACTAAGTTACCTCACATGTTACCAAACTAAACCACTTTCAAAATAAAAATTCACCTTTCAAGTACCTAAACTTCAATATTTTCAAGTCACTAAGTCACCTCCCAAAACAACAAGCTAAACTACCTTCAAAATGATAAATTCACATTTCAAGTACCTACACTTAATCAATTTCAAGTCACCACCAAAGTCACCAAACTAAACTACCTTCAAAATGATAAATTCAGTTTTCAAGTACCTATACTTAATCAATTTCTAGTCACTAAGTCACCTTTCAATTTACCACACTAAACTACATTCAACACAAAAAATCTCATTTCAAGTACCTACACTTAATTAATTTTGAGTCACTAAGTCACCACACAAATTACCGAACTAATCTACATTCAAAACAAAAATTCACCTTTCAACTACCTACACTTAATCAATTTCAAGTGACTCAGTCACCTTACATGTTACCAAACTAAGCCACTTTCAAAACAAAAATTCACCTTTCAGATATCTGAACTTCAACATTTTCAAGTCACTAAGTCACCTCCCAAAACAACAAACTAAACTACCTTCAAAATGATAAATTCACCTTTCAAGTACCTACACTTAATCAATTTCAAGTTACTAAGTCACCTCCCAATTTACCACACTAAACTACATTCAACACAAAAAATCCCATTTTAAGTACCTACACTTAATCAATTTCAAGGCACTAAGTCACCACACAAATTACCAAACTAATCTACATTCAAAACAAAAATTCACCTTTCAACTACCTACACTTAATCAATTTCAAGTGACTAAGTCACCTCACATGATACCAAACTAAACCACTTTCAAAACAAAAATTCACCTTTCATGTACCTAAACTTCAACATTTTCAAGTCACTAAGTCACCTCCCAAAACAACAAACTAAACTACCTTCAAAGTAATAAATTCACCTTTCAAGTATCTACACTTAATCAATTTCAAGTCACTAAGTCACCTCCCAATTTACCACACTAAACTACATTCAAAAAGATAAATTCACATTTCAAGTGACTAAGTCACCTCACATGCTACCAAACTAAACCACATTCAAAACAAAAATTCACCTTTCAACTACCTACACTTAATCAATTTCAAGTGACTAAGTCACCTCACATGCTATCAAACTAAACCACATTCAAAACAAAAATTCGAAATTCAAGTACCTACACTTAATCAATTTCAAGTCACTAAGTCATCTTACATGTTACCAAACAAAACCACATTCAAAACAAAAATTCACCTTTCAACTACCTATACTTAATCAATTTATCAAGCATATCAAAATTTAAAATAAAAAGTTCACATTTCAAGTACATACACTTCAACAAAATTCAAAATAAAAGTTCACCTTCAAGTAACTACACTTAATCACTTTCAAGTAACATATTCATTTATAGTATAAGTCAAACAATTGAACAAGTGTAATAAAGCAAATGAGTAGAGGTGTCACATGTCTCTCTCACACCATATAATAATCACAAAATTTCTATGGCTTTCAAAGCCTTCTACAGCGAACAATACCAAACTAAACTACATTTAAAGACTTCATTATACAAAAACAGAGAAAAATCAACTTACCTTTGCTTGGCCTAAATAAAAGAGAAGGAGATAAGTTGTCACTAAAAAAATAGCAAAGCAATCCTTTTTTCCAATTTGGATTCTGTCAAACAGTAAAATTATTAGAAAGAATAATCTTTCACTTAAATAATTACAATAATTTAGTAAAAGATATCACATTTATGACTTTTATTCTGACTAACAACAATAATAACACAAATCGAAGGACCAGACAATGCACTGTTACCATTCTGACTTTAAAACTAATTGTTGATAATTTGAAATTAATAGATAAAATTAACATTTTTCCTTATTTTGTCAAAATGTTGATATTTTGTACCAAAACTCAAATTACCACAAGAAAAAAATTGATCCAAGGAATAGGAATAAGATTTTTCCCCAAAAAAAATCAAAAAGGAATTGTAAAAACGACAATGAATTATGAAAATTTGAGCTAAGGTCTTTCTCCTGTAGCTGAATCAAACAAATCATTAGTAATACAACTCACATTTCTAAGACTTCAAATCGCAACTAGGATTTTGTATGTGTTATTTAGTAAATGAGAAGGAAAGGGGAAGTTAGAGAAGAAGAGAACAACTCACAAGTTGGAGTCGCCGGAGAAGCTGGCTGAGCTGCCATCGTCAGAACTCCAGTTCAACGCGCTGCCATTGCCGGATTGCGATGTATGTGTTATGTGTGTTTATCACGTGTGTCAGTGGTTGTTGCTGAGTTTGTTGTGTTGGACGGGCGTGTGTGTTTTGTAGGTCGGGTCGCATTAAATGTATTTAATAATTTTTTTTAATTAATAGGAAAACCGACCACATGTGGTCGGTTTTCTGAAAATATTTTTTAAAATCGACCACATATGGTCGATTTTCTATCTATCTATCTATCTATCTATCTATCTATCTATCTATCTATCTATCTATCTATCTATCTATCTATCTATCTATCTATCTATCTATCTATCTATCTATCTATCTATCTATCTATCTATCTATCTATCTATCTATCTATCTATCTATCTATCTATCTATCTATCTATCTATCTATCTATCTATCTATCTATCTATCTATCTATCTATCTATCTATCTATCTATCTATCTATCTATCTATCTATCTATCTATCTATCTATCTATCTATCTATCTATCTATCTATCTATCTATCTATCTATCTATCTATCTATCTATCTATCTATCTATCTATCTATCTATCTATCTATCTATCTATCTATCTATCTATCTATCTATCTATCTATCTATCTATCTATCTATCTATCTATCTATCTATCTATCTATCTATCTATCTATCTATCTATCTATCTATCTATCTATCTATCTATCTATCTATCTATCTATCTATCTATCTATCTATCTATCTATCTATCTATCTATCTATCTATCTATCTATCTATCTATCTATCTATCTATCTATCTATCTATCTATCTATCTATCTATCTATCTATCTATCTATCTATCTATCTATCTATCTATCTATCTATCTATCTATCTATCTATCTATCTATCTATCTATCTATCTATCTATCTATCTATCTATCTATCTATCTATCTATCTATCTATCTATCTATCTATCTATCTATCTATCTATCTATCTATCTATCTATCTATCTATCTATCTATCTATCTATCTATCTATCTATCTATCTATCTATCTATCTATCTATCTATCTATCTATCTATCTATCTATCTATCTATCTATCTATCTATCTATCTATCTATCTATCTATCTATCTATCTATCTATCTATCTATCTATCTATCTATCTATCTATCTATCTATCTATCTATCTATCTATCTATCTATCTATCTATCTATCTATCTATCTATCTATCTATCTATCTATCTATCTATCTATCTATCTATCTATCTATCTATCTATCTATCTATCTATCTATCTATCTATCTATCTATCTATCTATCTATCTATCTATCTATCTATCTATCTATCTATCTATCTATCTATCTATCTATCTATCTATCTATCTATCTATCTATCTATCTATCTATCTATCTATCTATCTATCTATCTATCTATCTATCTATCTATCTATCTATCTATCTATCTATCTATCTATCTATCTATCTATCTATCTATCTATCTATCTATCTATCTATCTATCTATCTATCTATCTATCTATCTATCTATCTATCTATCTATCTATCTATCTATCTATCTATCTATCTATCTATCTATCTATCTATCTATCTATCTATCTATCTATCTATCTATCTATCTATCTATCTATCTATCTATCTATCTATCTATCTATCTATCTATCTATCTATCTATCTATCTATCTATCTATCTATCTATCTATCTATCTATCTATCTATCTATCTATCTATCTATCTATCTATCTATCTATATAAATGCATATAATAAAGAAGGATAGTCTAGACTAAATTTAAGACAAGTTTTATCTTTTTTTTTTGGTTTCCCATCCGGTGTTCGGTGTCCGTATTGGATTTCTGACTAATCTAAATCACGCGTTGCAGGCCCATTATGGTGACAACACTTTCAATAGAGTTTTCTCCATACCCAGGGCCGATTCCCCGACCTCTGGTTAAGGGTGAAACAGCTCCATCCACTGCACCACAACCCATGTTGGTGACAAGTGTCATCTTTAGAACTACCTATTTTAATTTTTACAACAAAAAGCTATCATTTCATAACAAAAAGATAATTTATTAATTATTTAAATATTTAATATTATTTCATATTTCATATTTCATATTTCATATTTCATATCTATATATATATAATAAAGAAAGATAGTCTATCCTAAATAAGACATGTGTCATCTTTAGAACTACCTATTTGAATTCTTACAATAAAAAAAATATCATTTCATTAAAAAAACAATTTTGTTGATTATTTTAAATATTTAATATTATTTCATATTTCATATTTCATATTTCATATTTCATATTTCATATTTCATATTTCATATTTCATATTTCATATTTCATATTTCATATTTCATATTTATATATATAATAACGAAGGATAGTCTTGCCTAAAAGTAAGACAAGTATCATCTTAGAGCTACCTATTTGAATTTTACAACAAAAAGCTATCATTGTCATAACAAAAAACTATTTTGTTGATTATTTAGATATTTAATATTATTTCATATTTCATATTTCATATTTCATAACTGTATATATAATAAAGAAAGATAGTTTAACTTAAAATTAACACGTGTCATCTTTATAACTACTTATTTGAATTCTTACAACAAAAAAACTATCATTTCATAACAAAAAATTATTTTATTGATTAATTAAATATTTTATATTATTTCATATTTTATATTGTGGTAAACAAAATTAAGATTCATTTCTATTGGATGAAAACTATTATGATTGTTCAATTCTTTCATATTAAGAATAGTAGTAAATTATTTCATATTATTCTATGTTTTGTGATTATTTATTTATTTAATATTATTTCATATTTCATATTTCATATTTCATATTTCATATTTCATATTTCATATTTCATATTTCATATTTCATATTTCATGTTTCATATTTCATATTTCATATTTATATTTATATTTATAATAAAAAAGGATAGTGTAGCCTAAAATTAAGAGAAGTGTCATCTTTAGAACTACCTATTTGAATTTTACAATAAAAACCTATCATTTCATAACAAAAATCTATTTTGTTGATTATTTAAATATTTAGCAGTATTTTATATTCCATATTGTGGTAAAAAAATAATTAAGATTCATTTCTATTGGATGAAAACTATTATGATCTCATAATTTCATTTAATGTTCTTTCATATTGCGGTAAAAATCAATTAATATTCATTTTTATTGGATGAAAACTATTATGATTGTTCAATTATTTCATATTAAGAATAGTAGACAATTATTTCATGTTATTCTATGTTATTTTGATTATTTATTTATTTAGTTAGTTAATGTTATTTCATATTTCATATTGTGGTAAAAACCAAATAATTATTTCATATGTTTTTAATAATTATTATATAAGAAAATAAATATTAATGATTTCATTACAAATGAGTAAAATAAATATTACAATAAAAATCAATTAAGAGAATAACCAATTAATAAATAGTAACCGATCAATTTATATAGAAAAAATTATAGCCATTATAAATAAAAAATATTAAAAGAAGATGTCATCCCTTAAAGATAGATTATTGGTGTGTATAAAAAAAAAGATATGGCAGCGAGTTTCAGGTCGGGTTGAACCGACGACCTTTGGTGGGCATGCCGGCGGGTCTAGAAAAATGGGTTCTTGTCCTAATATCAAAGACCTTCAGACCACATTTATCCCGTGACCATTCAGTGAAGCTCCAATGATGATATTCTGACAACTAATTTCTGCACCAACCTTTTCCAAATTTCAACGAAGTAGGCAAGATAAGAGAAATTGATCTCAAAGCGTATCCCAATGGCTTCCCTTTAATCCTTATTTTATCTCATTATTTTGTCCCTTCAGTTTCTTGTAATTGGCTTGGGACTGTCTGCTTATTATTTGTTGTTTTGGTTATTTGACCTTGTAGGGTGCTTTGTGTATGGCTTTTTTTTTTCATTTCTTTTTGAGTAGTGGCTTTGGTGGTTGATGGTAGGTTAGTCTCACGACCCGAATCAGGGCATGGCCATGACGGGAATCTCAAGTCCACCATGGACCGAAGACCACCCCTGCATCTAGCCAAACAACAAAATATCCCCAACATCATATGAATTCCAAACATATAACAAGATAGCATAAGAATAAGCTTAATGATATTTAAATCACATCTATAATCGAAAATCGATAACCGGCCAAAAAACTTTACAACATCGTCCAAGTCCATAGTAATCCAAAAAAACCTCTATGCAAAGAAAACCAAAACCAGTCGTGGTCGAAACATGTCCCTGACTCCGACAGATGAAAATAACAATGATATTGTTAATGATAATGAAAACTCTCAATTCTAATCTATGAAAGGAGCTGATAAAATGTTTAAGTCTTTCGGAGAGTGGAAGCTCACCACTTCACGACAATGAACTGACGAGCTGAGTTGATCCATCTAACTGTGTGCAGAAAAAATAGATGTATCTCCGGTGCCTACATCACGTGGGGATACAACGTCCAGAGATGGTTAGTGGATTGAGCACTAGCATGTAACTCAAGGATAAGGATAACATAATGTTATGATCAAGAGTTCAAAATCATTCAAATCCAATGCACATAATCAAATACATATACATATATATCATATGCCGGGATATGGGACAAGGTTTAACATGTACTTTAAAACTTTAGTCTGGATTATGTAGCTCAACTGTCATAACATAAGAAGGCACCCACGGTCTATATAGGACCAGCTCTGCCCCAGATAGTAGGGCCCAGTGTGTGTGGCTGCACGAACCAGAGGGTATACATATGCACTATGGGGGACTCGAACCTCCCGACATATCAAGGTGAAACACAAGACCAATCAGGTAATATAATATGAGGGACTCTAACCTCCCAATCATATGATAATAATAAGTGGAACTCGAAATACCCGATCATTTAGACCCCCACATCGGCCACTGCGGTTTCCTTTATTGGTCTTTCGGGACCTCCACTTTCACGACTCAGCTATACAACCCTTATTAAAACCCAATTAAATCATTTATCACACATTCCCTTTCATTGAACCATGATAAACATTTAGGCATACATTATTGGTAGCATCATACCAATTACACTTGCAAGGTAACATCAACATGCCAAAACACTTTCATTATTTAGGAATATTCATAGCCCCTTGGTTCAATTATACATTAGCTTGGGGAATTACACAACCAATAAGGTTCAATTAAAAATCATTATTCTTCAATAACCCTTCACATTATGCAATAATTCAAGAGTAGTTCAATGTGCATATTTTTCATACTCAAAACCAATTTCACAATATAGCATTGAGGTCATAACCACTTCAAAAGTCACAAGTTGGGGGGAATCACTATCCCCTAGTTTATTCACCATATTCATGCATTAAATTGATTTGAAAATCACCATGTAAACATAACCCATGCTGGGAAAACATGAAACATCACATAAACAACAATTATTCAAAAACTTCAACCCATGTTTCAAAACCAACATCAATTACAATACGAACAACACTTTAAAACACATGCTTTTAATAAATTTGCAATTTGGAAAGAGTAACATGCCTGAAATACTCAAGATTATGGAGAGAATTCAACCCTTGAAGTTCACTTTGATCCATTTCTTGGAAACCCTAAGTATGGATGCTTGAGATACTTGAGAGGAAAGAAAGAATATTTGAAGTGTGATATCGATGAAAATAGGGGCCCCCAAGTATGTTTATAGGTCGTGGGTTATTATTGGAATAAAAGAGAAATGTCTAAAATACCCCCATTAAAAAGCTAGAAAAATAACTGTTAGTCATTATGAGTCTCATCAAGACTCATTACGACCTGTCTCCACAAGTCGTTGCCAAGACAGTGTTACCTGGACACACACTGTTGACCTTAAAACTCGTATACCATGACCCATAGTGAGACCCTACGACTCGTAAGGTCTAGTCGTAGTCAATACAGAAACCATTTAGGGTATACACTGGACATCCTATGATTTGCACCCAACAAATCATAACAAGTCCGTACAACTCGTAGTGAGACACTCGTACTCAAAATAGAACTCAGCTATACATACACTGTTTAGGCTATGATTTGGGTCTTTAGGACCCGTCAAGACTCCTTACGACTCGTAAGGAGAGTCGTAGTCAGGACAATAAGGATAAAATTTGAGAAATTTGTAAGGACCAAAATACTCAAGGTGTTACATTCTCCCTCTTAGGATCATTCGTCCACGAATGATGGGTTAAAGTATCCATTGGCACGATTTAATACAGAAATGTACCCACATTCACCTTTAACAAAGACAGAAAACAAAATGTTAAGATCACACATACCTTAAGCATGATTTTCCAAAATAGAGAATAATAATAGATACTTAGACTTCATGTCCTCCTTGGCTTCCCATGTAGCTTCCTCAAACTTTTGGTTCCTCCAAAAGACCTTTACTGTAACGACGTCCTTTATCTACAATCCACCGACTTGCCGATCTAAAATCTCCACCGAAACTTCCTCATAAGATAAAAATCTGAAATGCCCACACCTTCCAAAGAAACAACCAATGAAGGATCACCCACACACTTTCTCAACATCGAGACATGGAAGACCAAATGAATGGAGCTCAAGCTAGAAGACAACTCCAATTCATAAGAAACATTACCAACCTTCTTCAAAACCAAATACAGACCAACATTATGGGGACTGAGCTTCCCCTATTTTAAAACTACAATACTCTCTTTATGGGAGACACCTTCAATAACACCCGATCACCATCATTAAATTCCAATTTTCTTTGCCTCACATCCGCATAGGACTTTTGATGAATTTAGGAGGTGTTAAGCCTATCCCGAATCACCTTCACCTTCTACATGGCTTAGTGAACCAAATCAGGGCCAAATAAACTATTTTTACCAACCTCAAACTGCCCTATAGGACACCTACACCTCCTAACATATGAGGTCTCAAATGGAACCATACCAATACTAGAGTGATAACTATTGTTGTAGGAAATTCTATGAGAGGCAGGTGGTCAACCCAACTACCACCAAAATCAAATACACAAGCCCGAAGCATATCTTCCAAGGCCTGAATCATCCTTTCCATGTGCCCATCTGTTTGCAGATGGAAAGCGATACTAAGGGTTACCTTAGTCCCAAAACCTCACTAGAACAACCTCCAAAAGTGATTTGAGAACTTGGTACCTCGATAAGAAATAATGGAAACTATAGTACCATGCAACTTCATAATCTTCTCAATGAACAACTTAACATAATATTCAGTAAAAAAATTGTCCTCACTTGCAAGAAATGAGCGGACTTAGTCATCCTATCCCTGACGATCCAAGTAGAATCAAACTGCTGGCGAGACCGCGGAAAGGCGGTAATAAAATTCATATTTATTATTTCACATTTCCACACTGACAGCTCGATCTCTTGAGTTAACCTATTGGGCCTTAAGTGCTCCACCTTCACTCGCTGACACTACATTCACTTTGCCATAAAACTGCCACATCCTATTTTATATTATTCCACCAATAAATTTTCTTAAGATCATGATACATTTTCTTTGAACCAGGATGAACCATATAATGTGACTCATGAGCTTGGACCAAAATTCATTACCGTAACCCATCATCATTAGGAACACATAACCTTCCTAGGTACCTCGAGATACCATCACCACCAATCTTGAAAGCCATCACCTTCTAGTGACCTACATCCTTAGTGATCTGCATTAACATAGGGTCCAACACTTGCTTTTACGTTACCTCGGCACCAAGAGATGATTTATCCACCACTTGAATAATCACACCACTAATTTTGGAGTCCAAAAGACAAATCTCAAGATTAACCAAACGATGAATATCCTTCACCAAACCACGCTTCTCCTCATCTACATAAGACAAGATCCCTATAGATAATTTGCTAAGAGCATTAACAACTACATTAGCTTTACCTGGGTGAGAGTGAAGGATCATGTCATAGTTCTTTAGCAACTCAAGCCATCTCCTTTGCCTAAGATTTAGATACTTTAGAGTGAACACGTATTGTAGGATCTTATGATCAAAATAAATATCAACATGGACCCATACAAATAATGTCGCCAGATCTTCAATGCAAATATGTAATACCCCATACTTAAGTACGTGCATTAGCCATGGTTATATGTTTTGGAGTATAAGTATTGATCCTAAGGTATATATGAGTTTAAGTATGATTATTGATTATTTTGAGATGGTTTCAAGTGTATAGTTTGATTATATGTGTATAGGAATCGACTGTATTTATATCGGAATTTGCCCGTCGATGTTTTCATACGAAGTTTATTGAATAATCTTTCCAACGATATAAAGATTTCCAAAAACGGATAAGTTTCGGATATAATCGAGCACGTTCGAAACTATAAAACGGCGGCCGGGATAATTGTGAACAGTAAATGTGCAGGAAATTCAAACTACTGAGGCCTGCCAGTTTTTTGGGTCGACTTTGAACGATCGTAACTCTCTCAATATAATGAAATGAGAGGGCTTCGACCTATCAAAAGAAATATCTTTGAGTCTTCTTTCCAATGAAATTGGTTTCATCCAAATCCAACATCTGAGTAAGGATTTATACTCGTTTTACTTCAGCCTCTCAAAACAGTTTTTTAGGGTCAACTTCAAACGATCATAACTACTTGTAAAGGATGAAATGGGTGTCCTACTTTGTATGAAATGAAACCACTTTGAATTATCTATCCAAAGATACCAATTTCACCCAAATACGATATCGGAGCAAAGAGTTATGGCCGATTTACTTTAGCCTGTCAAAACAGTCCACCATGGACAGATTCGGATTTACTTAAATTTTTAAGGGCAATATGGTCATTTTCCATCATCTCTTGGACGAAAATTGGTCATTATATAGATATAATTGGTCTTATATCCATCAATTATCATCATATTATTGAGAATAAGGAAACCCTAGCCTAATTTCAACTCCAATTATCTTGTGATTCAACCGTGGAAAGTCCAAATTGATTTCGTAGTTGTGTTCATCGTCTCGAGGGCTTCGAGAAGCATCCCTTATTTGTTCCAACAGGACTTCGAAATCAAAAGGGCCATTTTATGGTAAGAATGTAAATTATGTTGGTGTTATTTATATGAATATGTATATATATATATATATATATATATATATATATATATATATATATATATATATATATATGCATGTGAGCATAAGAAGTATGCTATTTGATTGTTGTTGAAAGATGATTGGGAAATGATGTTGGATTATGTTGAATTGTGAAGGGATGATGTGGTATTGAAATGATGATTGTATATATATATATATACACATAAACCTATTGTTCAAGTTTGTTTTTGGAATGTTTTGCAAATAGTGGTTGTATGGAATTATGGAAGAGAATTGTGGTGTTGGGTTTCTAATACTAGATGCCAAATATTTCATTATAGATAAGTGATTTGTAAAGGCGGGAAGTTGTATTGAATTGGTATCCGAATCTACAATGAGGTATGTAAAGCATACTCTAACAATGTTCTTTGGCATGAAAACACCAATGTTCCATCAAGTAAGATTCCAAGGTTGTCCAAAAACATGTATTGTTCTACATTACCAATGAAGTTGTTTCCATTCTATAAAGTGTAAAAATGTTTCATTGATATACCAAAAGGGTCCTATTTCATTGTTGTGATATTGATGATTCTGAAACACATTGTTGATGTACCAATGAGTCTTTATAACATCGTTATTGTATAGAAGGTCTATTACTTGATTCCTATTGATGTATCATTGTTTCAAAGGTACTATATTGGCATGAACACTAATGTAATAATCTCAAAATCTTTTGAGCTAAGTTGTTGGAAAGATCTCTTATGTGTGTTACTTGATATACGTGTGGGTGGTATCCCAGGGGCATAAGCCTAGCATGGGTCGATCCCTATTTATGTGTTTATGGGTGGTATCCCAGGGGCATAAGCCTAGCATGGGTCGATCCCAGTTGATATGTACTGGAGGCAGCCTAATGGTCACAGTACGGTACAATATTGATTATTGTTAGGTGGTTGGAGGTTCGGGAGGAGGAGGTAATGGCGAATGATAATTGTAAAGAATGAAATGAACGAATGTATACCGTTCCACAAATGTGTTCGAATTCACGAACCCAATTCAGATTAATGATAATGTACATGATCCTAAAAGTGTTTATGAAGTGTGGTTCACTTCTATTATGATTTATTCACTTGTGTCTGATTTTCCTGATCCCCTATATTACATATGATTATTTACAGCTTTACATACTCAGTACATATTTAGTACTGACGTCCCTCACGGGGGACCTGCATTTTATGCTGCAGGCACAAGTGCTTCAGGTCATTCACAGCATAGATAGGAGCCAGATCATACAACTATTGTTGGTGAGCTCCAGTTTGCTTCGGAGCTTTCCGAGTCGGTTCCTTATGTTTTGTTATTGTACAGGAGTCATGTGTGGGCGGGGGTTTGTCCCGACCCTAGTTATGTCATGTATATCCTAGAGGCTTTGTAGACATAAGGAAGGGTCAAGTCATGGGAGTTTATATAGTGATGTTATATTTGTATATGTGGTGGCCCCGACGGCCTAGTATTATATTATATATATATATTTGTGCGTGTTGTGCTGATACAGGGAATTAGACCCTTCTGTATGTAACGAAGTGCTGCCCAAATTTTTGGTTAATATAAGGGAAAGTACAGGTATTTGAACGGGTTCTCCCGGGCCTTCTCGGCTTCTGGTGCCAGTATGGCCTGATGGGATTTTGGGGCGTGACAAAAGTGGTATCAAAGAGGTTCGTCCTAGTGCCGTGTCTACGTAGAGTCTTGTTTATCGGTGTGTTGTGCACCACATCTATAAACAGGAGGCTATGGACATTTAAGAATTGTTTCTTTTCTTCATGTCTTAGATCGTGCGATAGAGCTTATATTGTATATGAAGTCATAGTTGACCACTGAATCAGTTTGTTCCTCTTATTATAGTAATGATGCCGGTTACCAGAAGCAAAAATACCGGTAAGCAAGTAGATGTGGCTGCCGGAGAGGGGACTAGTAAGTCACCCACTATACCAGCTAATCAAAGTGAGGCTCCAGCTGAGCATGCATCAGAAACTTCCCCCAGTCCGGAAGAAATAAGGGGGAGGAGAACTATATCCCCAGAGCCACCTATTAATGCTGTTGATCAAGATCTTAGAAATGCAGTGCAACTTTTGACTCGTATAGTTGCTGGGAAAGTCCAAGGGCAAGCTATTCCTGCCGCGGGTTCTAGCGGTACTGATAGGGCGGCTAGTCTTCGGACGCAAGATTTTCTTAAGATGGATCCGCCTACTTTTACTGGATCCGATCTTAACGAAGATCCGCAGGACTTTATTGATCAGATCCAAAGGGCCCTAGAGGTGATGCACGTATCGGGCAGAGAGACAGTGGAGTTAGCCGCGTATAGATTCAAAGGTGAGGCTATATATTGGTATGAAGACTGGAAACGGTCAAGGGGCATTGATGCACCCCCAGCTACTTGGAAAGAGTTCAAAGAGGCATTTATTAATCATTATCTTCCATATGAGACTCGTCAGGCCCGTGCGGATCAGTTCTTAAATCTTCGGCAGGGTAATACAAGTGTGAGGGAGTATAGTCTTCGATTTAATTCCTTGTCCAGATATGCTCCTAATGTTATAGCTACTATGGATGACAGAGTTCATCGGTATGTGAATGGATTGGATTCGTATTTGGTTAGGGATTGTACTATTGCTGCACTGAATAAAGACATGGATATAGCTAGGATCCAAGCATTTGCACAGAAAATGGAAGCTCAAAGGCAAAGAAGAAGAACACAGGAATTTGAAAGCGGATCTTCGAAGAGGGCCAGATCTACAGGGCAGTTTATGGCGCCACAGGGAGGTTTTAGACCTCAATTTTCTTCTAGACCACCTAGGCCATTATTTTCTTATTCTGCAGCTAGTGCTCCACCACAACATCAGGGGTTCAAGGGCAGTCAATTTGGGCAAAGAAGTGAGGGTCATAGTTCGCGATCTGTGGGTTATCATGGGCAAGGGAATATGAGCCAATCGAGACCTGCCCGAGAGACATGCAATAAATATGGAAGGCATTATATGGGCGTATGTCGAATGGGAACAAATGTTTGTTATTGGTGCGGTATGATGGGGCATATGATGAGAGAATGCCTATGAAGGGGCGTATGTGGCATAGAACGACCTTCAGGATCAGCTGTTGCATCATCGTCACCGGTATCTTATTCTGGTAGAGGTGCACGACCTGCGGGTCACGCTAGTAATGAAAAAAGAGTCGCCAGTTCCAGCGGGACTCAGAATCGTACTTATGCTTTAGAGGATCGACAGAATCTAGAGGCTTCCCCAGATGTGGTTACGGGTACGTTGTCCATATTTTCATTTGATGTATATGCTCTAATTGATCCCGGTTCTACATTATCATATGTTACTCCTTTGGTTGCTGGAAAGTTCAAAAGGACCCCCGAATTGTTAGATAAACCGTTGGAAGTGTCTACCCCGGTTGGGGAATCTATTATTGCTAGAAGAGTTTATAAAGATTGTGTAGTAACTGTGTGTGGTCGAGACACGATGGCCAATCTTGTGGAACTAGAAATGGTAGATTTTGATGTTATAATGGGTATGGATTGGTTGGTGTCTTGTTATGCCAAAATTGACTGTTGTACGAAAAAGATGTATTTACATTTTCCTGATGAAGCAGTTATTGAATGGCAAGGTAAGATTGGCGCACCAAGAGGTAGATTTATTTCTTATTTCAAAGCGAGAAAAATGATTTCCAAGGGATACATATGTCATTTAGTTAGAGTAAAGGATACAGAATCGGAATCATCAGATCTTCACACGGTACCAGTGGTAAATAAATATCCTGATGTATTCCCTGAAGATCTTCCAGGTTTGCCTCCTGAACGAGAAGTAAAGTTTGGTATTGATGTAATACTAGGCACCCAACCAATCTCCATTCCTCCGTATAGAATGGCCCCAGCAGAATTACGAGAATTGAAAGAGCAATTGAAAGATTTTCTAGAGAAGGGATTCATAAGGCCTAGTATGTCCCCCTGGGGAGCACCAGTGTTATTTGTGCGCAAAAAGGATGGCTCGCTGAGGATGTGTATTGATTATCGGCAATTAAATAAGGTGACTATTAAGAATAAATATCCTCTCCCAAGAATTGATGATTTATTTGATCAGTTACAGGGCGCCAAGTGTTTTTCTAAGATTGATTTCAGGTCAGGTTACCACCAAGTGAGGGTCAAAGAAAAAGATATACCCAAAATAGCTTTCCGAACAAGGTATGGTCATTATGAGTTTCTAGTTATGTCATTTGGGCTAACAAATGCACCTGCAGCTTTTATGGATTTGATGAATAGGGTGTTTAAGCCATTCCTGGATGTATTTGTGATAGTTTTTATAGATGATATTCTAGTTTATTCTAGATCAGAAGAGGACCATGCCAATCACTTACGACAGACATTTCAGACTCTTCGTGATTGTAAGATTTATGCAAAGTTATGTAAATGTGAGTTTTGGTTAAATTCGGTGGCATTTTTGGGTCATATTGTATCTAGTGAAGGGATAAAAGTTGATGCTCAAAAGATAGAAGCTGTGAAGAACTGGACAAGGCCCACAACGCCTACGGAGATTCGTAGTTTTCTCGGGTTGGCCGGTTATTATAGGAGGTTTGTTAAAGAATTTTCTTCCATTTCAGCACCCTTAACCAAGCTAACCCATAAAGTATCCAAATTCCAATGGAATGATGCGTGTGAGGAGAGTTTCCAAGAATTGAAGAATAAGTTGACTTCTACACCCGTATTGGTACTTCCAGAAGGTACAGAAGGGTATACAGTGTATTGTGATGCTTCCAGAATTAGTTTAGGATGTGTATTGATGCAGCATGGTAAGGTAATAGCATATGCTTCTAGACAATTGCGGCCACATGAGAAAAATTATCCTACACACGATCTTGAGCTGGCAGCAGTTATTTTTGCTTTAAAGATATGGCGCCACTACTTATATGGGGTTCATGTTGATATATATACTGACCATAAGAGCTTGCAATATATTTTTAATCAGAAGGATCTAAATTTAAGGCAGCGGAGATGGCTTGAACTATTAAAGGACTATGATGTTGATATCTTGTATCATCCAGGGAAAGCAAATGTGGAAGCTGATGTGTTAAGTCGTAAGGCTATGATGGAGCCTATAGAAAGGAAAGGGATGGTTAAAGATCTTCACCAGTTAGCTAGTTTGGGAGTTCGCCTTCTTGAAACTCCGAATAAAGAGCTTATCGTACATAATGCTGCGGAATCTTTATTAGTAGCTGAAGTGAAAGAGAAGCAATATGCAGATCCTATTTTATTACAGCTTAAGGAGAACGTTCAGAGTGGTGCGACCAAGGCATTTGAGCTTACGCGAGAAGGAGTACTTCAGTGCCAAAACTGATTGTGTGTGCCGGATGTAGACGGGCTAAGAAAGAAGATTATGACAGAGGCACATTTTTCAAGGTATTCCATTCATCCAGGATCAACCAAAATGTATCAAGATTTGAAAGATATGTATTGGTGGAATGACATGAAGAAGAGCATTGCAGAATTTGTAGCTGAATGTCCAAATTGCCAACGTGTTAAAGTGGAACATCAAAAGCCCGGAGGCTATATGCAATGCATAGATCTTCCAATTTGGAAGTGGGACATGGTCAACATGGATTTTGTTACAGGTTTGCCTCATAAAGCTCGGAAATTTGATTCTATATGGGTGATTGTGGATAGGCTTACTAAATCCGCACATTTCTTACCCGTTAAGACCACTTACAAAGTTGAAGAATATTCGAAGCTGTATGTTAAAGAAATAGTCCGATTACATGGAGTGCCAACTTCTATTATATCGGATCGGGGAACTCAATTTACTGCAAACTTTTGGAAGTCTTTCCAATGGTGTTTGGGAACACAAGTGAATCTGAGTACAGCTTTTCACCCTCAGACGGATGGACAAGCAGAGCGCACCATTCAAACACTTGAAGATATGCTACGAGCATGTGTTATAGATTTTAAAGGCAGCTGGGATGATCATTTACCTCTTATTGAGTTTGCCTACAATAATAGCTATCATTCAAGTATCAAAATGGCACCATATGAAGCTTTATATGGGAGAAAGTGTAGATCACCAATAGGATGGTTCGAAGCGGGTGAAACTCTTATGTTCGGACCGGACCTTGTGTATCAAGCCATAGAAAAAGTCAAGGTGATTCAGCAACGGTTGAAAACAGCCCAAAGTCGGCACAAGTCATATGCGGATAGTAGAAGAAGAGAGCTAGAATTTTCATTAGACGATTGGGTATTTTTGAAGGTATCGCCAATGAAAGGGGTGATGAGATTTGGCAAGAAAGGAAAGTTGAGTCCACGATATATAGGCCCGTATAAGATTATTCGAAGATGTGGGCAAGTTGCTTATGAATTAGAGCTACCTCAGGAACTCTCATCAGTGCATCCAGTATTTCATGTATCGATGCTTCGAAAGTGCATCGGAGATCCGTCCCTTATTACTTCTACTGAAGATGTGAAAGTAACAGAAGATCTTACCTATGAGGAGATGCCTATTTCTATATTAGATCGTCAAGTTAAGAAGATGAGAAATAAAGAAGTAGCATCGGTGAAAGTACTTTGGAGAAATCAACAAAGGGAAGAGATTACATGGGAAGCGGAGGAAGAAATGAAATCGAAATACCCTTATTTGTTTAAAGGTGAAAAAGAAGTGCAAGGAGGGCAACTGGAACACTAACAAGTGAGTTTTTACATATGCATAATATCTATATGATGACGTGAATATCAATTATGAATTCGAACTTGTTTCGGCTAAATAACTACATTTACATTCGAGGACGAATGTCCTTAAGGGGGGAAGGATGTAACACCCCATACTTAATTACGTGCATTAGCCATGGTTATATGTGTTGGAGTATAAGTATTGATCCTAAGGTATATATGAGTTTAAGTATGAGTATTGATTATTTTGAGATGGTTTCAAGTGTATAGTTTGATTATATGTGTATAGGAATCGACTGTATTTATATCGGAATTTTCCCGTCGATGTTTTCATACGAAGATTATTGAATAATCTTTCCAACGATATAAAGATTTCCAAAAACGGATAAGTTTCGGATATAAACGAGCACGTTTGAAACTATAAAACGGCGCCGGGATAATTGTGAACAGTAAATGTGCAGGAAATTCAAACTACTGAGGCCTGCCAGTTTTTTGGGTCGACTTTGAACGATCGTAACTCTCTCAATATAATGAACTGGGAGGGATGAGACCTATCAAAAGAAATATCTTTGAGTCTTCTTTCCAATTAAATTGGTTTCATCCAAATCCAACATCTGAGTAAGGAGTTATACTCGTTTTACTTCAGCCTCTCAAAACAGTTTTTTAGGGTCAACTTCAAACGATCATAACTACTTGTAAAGGATGAACTGGGTGGCCTACATTATATGAAATGAAATCCCTTTGAATTATATATCCAAAGATACCAATTTCACCCAAATCCGATATCGTAGAAAAGAGTTATGGCCGATTTACTTTAGCCTGTCAAAACAGTCCACCATGGACAGATTCGGATTTACTTAAAATTTTAAGGGCAATATGGTCATTTTCCATCATCTCTTGGACGAAAATTGGTCATTATATAGATATAATTGGTCTTATATCCATCAATTATCATCATATTATTGAGAATAAGGAAACCCTAGCCTAATTTCAACTCCAATTATCTTGTGATTCAACCGTGGAAAGTCCAAATTGATTCCGTAGTTGTGTTCATCGTCTCGAGGGCTTCGAGAAGCATCCCTTATTTGTTCCAACAGGACTTAGAAATCAAAAAGGCCATTTTATGGTAAGAATGTAAATTATTTTGGAGTTATTTATATGAATATGTATATATATATATATATATATACATGTGAGCATAAGAAGTATGCTATTTGATTGTTGTTGAAAGATGATTGGGAAATGATGTTGGATTATGTTGAATTGTGAAGGGATGATGTGGTATTGAAATGATGATTGTATATATATATATATACACATAAACCTATTGTTCAAGTTGGTTTTTGGAATGTTTTGCAAATAGTGGTTGTATGGAATTATGGAAGAGAATTGTGGTGTTGGGTTTCTAATACTAGATGCCAAATATTTCATTGTAGATAAGTGATTTGTAAAGGCGGGAAGTTGTATTGAATTGGTATCCGAATCTACAACGAGGTATGTAAAGCATACTCTAACAATGTTCTTTCGCATGAAAACACCAATGTTCCATCAAGTAAGATTCCAAGGTTGTCCAAAAACATGTATTGTTCTACATTACCAACGAAGTTGTTTCCATTCTATAAAGTGTAAAAATGTTTCATTGATATACCAAAAGGGTCCTATTTCATTGTTGTGATATTGATGATTCTGAAACACATTGTTGATGTACCAATGAGTCTTTATAACATCGTTATTGTATAGAAGGTCTATTACTTGATTCCTATTGATGTATCATTGTTCCAAAGGTACTATATTGGCATGAACACTAATGTAATAATCTCAAAAGCTTTTGAACTAAGTTGTTGGAAAGATCTCTTATGTGTGTTACTTGATATACGTGTGGGTGGTATCCCAGGGGCATAAGCCTAGCATGGGTCGATCCCTATTTATGTGTTTATGGGTGGTATCCCAGGGGCATAAGCCTAGCATGGGTCGATCCCAGTTGATATGTACTGGAGGCAGCCTAATGGTCACAGTACGGTACAATATTGATTATTGTTAGGTGGTTGGAGGTTCGGGAGGATGAGGTAATGGCGAATGATAATTGTAAAGAATGAAATGAACGAATGTATACCGTTCCACAAATGTGTTCGAATTCACGAACCCAATTCAGATTAATGATAATGTACATGATCCTAAAAGTGTTTATGAAGTGTGGTTCACTTCTATTATGATTTATTCACTTGTGTCTGATTTTCCTGATCCCCTATATTACATATGATTATTTACAGCTTTACATACTCAGTACATATTTCGTACTGACGTCCCTCATGGGGGACCTGCATTTCATGCTGCAGGCACAGGTGCTTCAGGTCATTCGCAGCATAGATAGGAGCCAGATCATACAGCTATTGTTGGTGAGCTCCAGTTTGCTTCGGAGCTTTCCGAGTCGGTTCCTTATGTTTTGTTATTGTACAGGAGTCATGTGTGGGCGGGGGTTTGTCCCGACCCTAGTTATGTCATGTATATCCTAGAGGCTTTGTAGACATAAGGAAGGGTCAAGTCATGGGAGTTTATATAGTGATGTTATATTTGTATATGTGGTGGCCCCGACGGCCAAGTATTATATTATATATATATATATTTGTGCGTGTTGTGCTGATACAGGGAATTAGACCCTTCTGTATGTAACGAAGTGCTGCCCAAATTTTTGGTGAATGTAAGGGAAAGTACAGGTATTTGAACGGGTTCTCCCGGGCCTTCTCGGCTTCGGGTGCCAGTCCGACCCGATGGGATTTTGGGGCGTGACAAAATACTGCAGTTAACAATTCAAAATCATGAGTCAGGTAATTCTTCTCATGAAATTTCAATTTTCTAGAGACATAGGACACAACTCTACTATGTTGCATCAATACACAACCCAGTCCTACCCGTTACACATCAAAATAAACCACAAAACCACTAGTACCCTTAGGTAGAGTCAATACTGTAGACGAAGTCAACTTATTCTTCAACTTTTCAAAACTATCCTCCCAAGCATCAGACCACAAGAACTTTACCTTATTCTAAGTCAACTTAGTCAATGGGACGATAGTAGAAGAGAAATGCTCTACAACTCTTCTATAATAACTGGCTAAACTCAAGAAGCTCTGAATGTTGGTTAGAGTTGCGGGTCTAGTCCACTTCTTAACCACCACAACCTTTTGTGGATATACCATGATCCTTTCACTAGAAATAAAATATCCCAAATAAGTCACAAAATTCAACCAGAACTCATACCTAAAGAGTTTAGCATATAATTGTTGCTCCTTAAGGGTCTACAACACTAAACAAAAGTGATCTGCATGATCCACCTACATCTTTGAATACACCAAAATATCATAAATAAACACAATTACGAACAAATCCAAGAACTGATGAAAAACCCAATTCATAAGATCTATGAATACTTTCAGGTTATTAGTCAAACCAATGTATATCACCAAAAACTCAATATGAAAATACCAGGTTCGAAAAGAAGTCTTAGGGATATCCAACTCCCTAATATTTAACTAATGATAACCCAACCGAAGATCAATCTTAGAAAAGAAGTTAACACCTTAAAGTTGATCGAATAAATCATCAATTCTCAGAAAGGGGTACTTATTCTTCACAGTTACCTTGTTCAATTAGTAGTAATATATACACATCAGAAGGGACCCATCCTTCTTACACACAAAAAGAACAAGAGCATCCCATGGAGAATCACTAGGGTGGATAAAACCCTTGTCAAGAAGATCTCTCAACTGCTCATTGAGTTCCTTCAACTCAGCTAGAGCCATTCTTAAGGAGGGATAGAAATAGGACAAATGATCAGAATAAGATCAATTCCAAAATTAATTTCCTTATCAGGAGGAATACCAGGAAGATCATTAGGGAACACCTCGAGAAATTCACACACCACAGGGAAAGTCTGCAAAGAAGGACCTTTAGATTTAGAATCTTTAACATGTACTAAATAATAAAGGCACCCCTTAGAAACCAATTTCTAGGCTCTAAGATACGAAATGAACCTTCTCTTAGGTAGTAGGGAACTACCTTTCCACTCGATCACTATTTTCTTTAGGAAATAAAAACTGACCCTTCAGGTCTGACAATTAAGAGACACATAGAATTAATGCAACCAGTCCATACCCAAAATCACATCAAAGTCTAACATGTCTAACTCTATCAGATCCACTAATATCTCCCTACCATAGAACGACATCACACAACCCCTATAGACCATTCTAGCCAAAACGGATTCACCAATTGAGGTGGACATAGAGAAGGGATCTGGAATACACTCAGGGTCAAAATCAAAATAGATAGCCACTTAAGGGGTCATATAAGAGAAGACAAACCCGGGATCAAGTAGACAATACATATCATGAGATTAAAGTTTAAGCGTACTAGTAACAAAATCGGGGATGCCTTCGAATCCTAGAGAGTGGCAAGATCATACAGGAAGTTTCGACCAGTGCTAAATCAAAACCAGAAATAGAAACTTTTGGTATAGGAGATAATGAAGTAGCAACAAAATTCTTATTTCCACTAGAAGAAATCTTGGAAGGACAATCCCCCTATATATGACCAATTTGACCACATTTAAAGCACTTGTTCCTCCCCTCTTCACAAACACTATGGTGCACCTGACAACAGAATCTACAAGAGGGATACGATCGAGCAAACTGAGCCCCACTAGCCTGAGACTGGGCTCTTGGTGCCATAAACCCACTATCATACTAAGAATGACTATTACCCGATGACTTTAGACAAGGAGCACTAGCTCTAAAGTAGGAATCAAAATTGCCCCACTTCTTTCTAGAACACTTTCTACCATGTCTACCATTCTACTGCTGACCTCCAACCTGATCTGAGAAGCAAAACTTCTTATTCTGCCTTTTACTCATTTTAACCTACATTTTTTTCCTCCTCAACCTGTTGCATGTACCCCACAACCTGTAGATATCCATGTCCCTATTTAACAAAGCAACTTTGTATTACAACACAAAATCACAAGACAATCCCAAAGTGAATTTCCTAATTCAAGCTCTCATAAAGTAAACTAACTCCGGAGCATAATGAAATAGCTGGTGAAACTTCAAGGCATACTCATTCACTGTCATCTTGCCTTGCTTCAAATTTATGAATTTCTCAACCTTCGCCTCCCTTAACTCCTAAGGAAAGAAGTGATCTAGAAAAGCACTAGATAAATTATCCCATAAAGAGGACTCAACATCATCACCCCTAGGCTAGTACAGCTCCTCATACCTATGATACACCACATCCTTCATTTGTTAAGAGACGAACTCCACACCCTCTACATCAGTAACACACATTACACAAAAATTCTTTGTTATCTCATCAATGAAATTTTGAGGATCTTCCTCAACTTTTGAACCAGTGAAAGTCAAAGGAACCATCCTCATAAATTGGCCAACTTTAGTGACCTTAGAGGATCGAGTAACAGAAGAAACACGCTCAGTCTGAGAGGCCACCAACTGGGTAAGAAAATGAATCGACTGGTGAAACTCAACATTAGACGCATCAACTTGAGATGCCCAATAGAACAACAAGAAAGGGAAACATTCCTAAATTCCTCGTAGCCTTTCCATTACAAGTGTGGCGTGCTACACACCCATAATAGAGACTTTACTTGACACGGCTTTGTGGACACCCAATAAAAACAAACCTAGGCCCTAATACCAACTTTTTCATGACCTGAACCAAGGCCTAGATGTGATGAGAATCTCAAGTCTACCATGGTATGGAGACCACCCCCTGCACCCAGCTAAATAACATAATATCCCTAACGTTGGATGAATTTCAAACATGTAAAAAGATAGCATAAGAATAAGGTAAATGATATTTAAATCACATATATAACCAACTAGTAGTCGACCAAACAACCTACCAATATAACCTAAGTCTATGCAAAGAAAACCAAAACCAGTCTTGGATGGAATATGTCCCTGACTCTAATAGATGACAATGATAATGATAATATAAATGATAATGAAAACTCTCAATTCTAATCTATGAAAAAAACTGATGAAGTATCCAAGTTTTCTAGAGAATGGAAGTACACCACTTCAACACAACAAATCGATAAGCCGAGATGATCCACTTAACTTTGTACAGGAAAAGTAAAGGTATCTCTGATGCCTGCATCACATGGGGATTCAACTTCTGAAAACGGTCAGCGGGTTGAGCACTAGTATGTATCTTAGGGATAAGGATAACATAATGTCATGATCAATAGATCAAAATCATTCAAATCCAATGCACATAATCAAATTCATATACATATATATCATATGCCGAGATAGGAGAAAAGACTTAACATGCACTTTAAAACTTTAACCTAGATTGTCTAGCTCAACCATCATAACATAAGAAGGCACCCATGGGCTATATGGTCCCATCTCTCCCTAGTTGATAGGTCCCTAATGCATGTGGCTGTACAAACCAGATGGTATATATATGCACTATGGAGGAATCAAACTTTTCGGCACATCAAGGTGACACAAGAACCCAATCAAGTAATATAATATGGGGTACTCGAACCTCCCAATCGTATGATAATAATAAGAGAAAATCAAACCACCTAGACATTTGGACCCCCACATCGAGAACCCAAATTCCAGTATTGGTTCCTCGGGACCTCCATTTTCATGACTCAGCTACACGACCCTCATTAAAACTCACTTAAATTATTTATCACATATTCCTATTCATTGAACCATGATACATATTTAGGCATACATTGTTGGTATTGTCATACCAACTACACTTATAAGGTAACATCAACACACTTTTATTATTTCGAGAAATTCATAGCCCCATGGTTTAATTATACATTAGCTTGGGGAATTACACAACCCATAAGGTTTAATTTAAAATCATTATGCTTCAATAACCCTTCACATAATGCAATAATTCATGAGTAGTTCAATGTGCATATTTTTCATACTCAAAACCAGTTTCACAATATGGGGTTGAGGTCATAGCTATTTAAAAAGACAATAGTTGGTGGAAATCATAATCCCCTAGTTTATTCACCATATTCATGCATCAAATTGATTTTAAAGCCTAATTTAAATCTAACCCATGCAGGGGAAAACATGAAACACCACATAAACAACAGTTATTCAAAACCCTGAACTCATGTTCCAAAACCAACATCAATTACCATACGAACAACACTTTAAAATGCATGATTTTAACAAATTAGTAATTTGGAAAGAGTAACATTCCTTAAATACTCAAGATTATGGAGAGAATTAAACCCTTGAACCTCTTCTTGATCTACTTCCTGAAAACCCTAAGTGCGGGTGCTTGAGAGACTTGAGAGAAAAGAAAGAATGTTTGGAGTATGATATCAATGAAAATAGGACCCCAAGTATGTTTATAGGTCGTGGGGTATAATTTGAATAAGAAGGAAATGTATAAAATACCCCCACTAAAAAGCTGGAAAAATAACTATCAATTATTATGGGTCTCATGACAACTCACCATAACTCAATACGACTTGTCTCCATGAGTCGTTGCCAAGACAGTGTCACCTAGCACACATACTATTGACCTTACAACTCGTATACAATGACCAGTAGAGAGAACCTATGAAACATAGGGTACAGTCATAGTTCACACAAAAACCATTTGGGGTATACACTGGACATCCTACGATTTTCACTAAATGACCCATAACAATTCCTTATGACTCATAGTGATACACTATACTCACAACAGAACTAAGCGACAACCACATTGTTTAGGCTACGATTGGGTCCCTAGGATCCGTCAAGACTCCTTACAACCGTATTAGGGCGGGGAGGATGAAATGAAGGGTATCGTCAGGAGTTTTATGTGATAATAAAGTGCCTCTAAAGATTAAAGGAAAATTATATCGAGTGGAGGTCCATCCATTCGTCCATGTTATTTGGAGCAGAGTGTTGTGTAGTTAAAAACTCTCACATCCAAAAGTTAAAAGTGACAGAAATGACAATGTTGTATTAGATATGTGGACTTACTAGGGTAACCAGGGTTAGAAATAAAATTATTCGAGAAAAGGTGGAAGTGGAATCAGTGGAGGATAAGATGTGAGAAGTAAGGTTGAGATGGTTTGGTCATATGGTGAGAAAGGGCACGGATGCCTCGATTTGGAGCTAGGTACGAGAGGTTAACTTTGGATGGATTCCGGCTAGGGCTGTTTAAAACCAAACCATAATTGATAATCCAACCACAAAATTGACTTATTGGCTTAATGGTATTAGCTTATCAGATTAATGGCTAAAAATGGTTTAAAATTTTATAGTTAACGATTTATTAGTGTGGGGGTGGATTACACAACTTTCTTATTAGGTAAATCGTTAACCTATTAAGAACTATAGTATTATAATTACATTTTACCATTAACTATATACTTTAATTACCTATTATTAACCCTAAAGATCCATTTAATATTCTACAGCTTCTTAAAATTGATCAAACCAAAATGTCGTTCCTTAAAGATCAAATCAAAATAAGTTGTTTTACTCTCTACTTTGAACTTCTAATTATGACAAGAGAGATACATGTTCTATTAGCTAGATCATAGGCATCATAGTTATATGACTTTATACAATTTGTGAGTTGAATTTCTTAAAATTCTACTAGCTCCTTAGACTGGAGTTTGGACCATATTGGACTAGTCTTCACTTCTAATATATAAATATGTATACTTGAAGTATATTTTGGTTAATATTTGTTAAATAAATGATTATATGTATGCACCCTAAAATTTACGTGTATATGTATTTTTCACTATGATTTAAATTACAAAATTATAAGCTTAAGTTGAGTAGGAAAAATAGTTTTGTGGGAGATCAATATATTGTCTAGTGAAATTGTGAAAGTGAAAGAAGGGAGCATGAAATAGTTGAGCCAATACACCGCCCGTTAATCATCTGATAGTTACTAATACGAACCGAACAAACCGGTATCTTATTGGTTTCCTAGTTGATTAGTATATGTAAAACCCGATATCCGATAAGCCAAATCGTTAAGCATGTTTATCTGTCCGATTTGCTCGACAAGCAGCCCTAATTTTGGTGGGGTAGAGGTAGGATGAAGAAATACTGGAGGGAGGTGATTAGACAGGACATGGAGTAGTTACATCTTACTGAGGACATGACCCTAGATAGAAAAGTCCAGAGAACTTGAATTAGGTTAGTAGGGTAGGGTGTTTTAGATAGCTTGGGCGAGGTGGGAGATTGCAGTGAGTTAGTTTATCGTAATACTCCATGAGTGAATTTTTATGCTATTCCATCTTATTTCATAGCTTATTACGATCTTATTTACTGTCTCAGTGTCTTGAGCCGGGGTTCTTTCAAAAACAACCTCTCTACTTCTTCGGAGGTTGTGGTATGGACTACGTATATTTTACCCTCCCTACACTCCACTAGGTGGGCATTTATTGGATATGTTGTTGTTGTTGTTATAATAATAATTTTATTGTTATCAAATTAATTAGATTAAATTGAGGTAGAAAATAGTTAATATTGACAATTATTTTAACAAAAAATATATGCAAAGTTCCATAATTGATATACATATATTGAAAAAAAACAACGAACATTGACTACTACTTTAGCCATAAATATATTTTGAAATTTACAACATTAAATTTAAGGTACTTGAGTCTATATATTATGATCATAAAATTTATTCTAATTAATTAAAATTTATTAGTTGATTGCTTAGTCTTATTAAAATAATGTTGTATATAATTTATTTAATAGAGATAAATATAATTAATTAACTAATTTTGTGCAATCTACTATGATCTTATTCATTGAAATGAAATGATTTAAATGGTAAGTTTGGACTATAAAAAGAAAGAAGATTACTGTATGACTTTAGCATTTCTTATGTATGAAAAAAGATTTAGAGACAATAAGATGTCATCCCTCAAAACAATTAAATTTGACCTATTTTTGTAAAATTATAAATGAATGAATATATGAAAATCTGTAATTAAGAAAAAAAATAATTGTTACCTTATTTGAGTTTTTACCAAATTATAAAGATAATTAAATAATCAATTGACTATATTCCTTATAAATTTATAAGAAATAAATCAATAATTAGGAAAAAAATAATTGTTACCTTTTTTAAAACTTCTTCTCAAAATTATAAAGGTAATTACTATCAATTTGACCCATGTGAGACTAGGTTGTGTTTTGATGCAACATGATAATGTTTTGGTTTATACTTCTAGCCAGCTTAAATTTCATAAGAGGAACTATCTGACTAACTATTTAGAGTTGGCGGCTGTGGTTTTTGCTTTGAAAATCTTGCGCCATTACCTGTATGGGGTGAATGTGGATATTTATTCAGATTATAAGAGCTTACAATATTCCTTTACTCAGAAAAAGTTGAATCTCAGGCAGAAAAGGTGGCTTTAACTATTTAAATATTACGACATGAGCCTTCACAACCATCCTGGTAAAGAAAATATTTTTGTTGATGTTCTCAGCAGGTTGGTTGCGCCCAAGCACACACGCAAGTGCACGTGGTCACACCAAGTAATATGGTTTTCTTATAAAAAACTGAATATCGATCGCCCAGAGACTTGTGTGAACAACTATCCAATTCTAGTTTGACTATTGAGATATAATTGGTGCAAACATAACCAAAAGAGTTTTGAAATTTATAAACTAAGATTAAACTAAAATAATGTAAAAAAGTAAAGACTTTGGACAATCAATGGAATAAAAAACTGGGGTTAAAGAACTACGAACAATCATATTATGCTATTGAACTTCATTATCAAGATTACTTATCTTAGTTGTTGATTCACAGGGTTTATCATATGATCATGGTCTCCCGACCTCTAATCGTCTACATAACTTGGACATTACAACTACATCGTTAAGTGGTGATTTAATAATCCAATTAGATTCATGAAGATACCTTCCTGTATGTGAACTAAACAAGCTTCTAGGAATATCCCTATCTCAGTCGCTAATTCAAATTCTTATTTCATAAATGAATAAGAAACTTGCTCTATTTATCCCCATGTTCTATCTTCCTACTCCTCCTCCAGAGTTCACAAGGTCGACAATATACCTATTCTAAGGGCCACAAATCTTTAAAATAGTGATAAAAAGGATAAACAAACAACAAAATATGATAAGAATTTCAAAAAAACTCAATTCAAAGAGAAAGTAAATATATTTTTGGCCTTAACCCCGACAAGGTGGCATTTAGTCACTAATAGACATAATTGAATACATGATATAATACATCAAAAAGATAAATTAAAGATATATAAACCATAAAAGAAATTTTTAGTATCCCCTCCTTAATCCTCCAAGAAGTCCAAGGTCTGTCCAAGGTGTCAAATAACAAGTACAAGTGTTGTATTATAGTAGAACTGTTTGTCCGAGTGTGGAATAAGCCTCGTGGTGCCTTGATTAGTCCCAGGGAGTAAGGTGTGTGAATCCATTCTCTCTTCCAAGGTATAGGGTCTTATGCACACTTCTTTATCCCCTGGAATAAGGGGTGCGTCACCCCATATATCGTGAGAGCATACTAGAAATTGCATTTGACATCTATAATTTGCCTTATGCATTTGCCTTCCATCTCAAACATTTTGGTGTTATTTCCACTTGATTTTCATCTTGTCTATCCTCAATATATCATCCAAATCAACTCACCAAGCATCCTATATCATCTAACACCACGGATTAGAGCTCAAAATAACACAATATCAAGAAATGTGAACTAGAAACTTAAGCTAAGACTAGTATCATCTTATTAATCTTTAACTTAGTGTCTTGACTCTTAGATTATTTAAATTTAACTTTGAATACTATAAAAAAAATTTTCCACATGTAATTATACAATCAAACCTTAGGAACTCACTACCCATGTTAGAATCCATCGCGATAGACTAGAACAACACCTAACTTAAGCTAGTAACACTAGTTTTCTTGTTTGAACTCTAAGTGACCAATTTAAGTTGAAACTTGTTTGAAATACACCATAAACATTGTAATCACATGCTTAAACACTTATATGATCAAATATATCATCATTAACACCTTAAGAAAATGAGAAATTCTTAAAACAAGGCTAAATAAGCTAGGATAACATCACTAAAGTGAATAAAACCACCTCAGAATACTACCCCGCACTTAATGCCTTGTTCGTCCTTGAAAAACTCTTTAATATAAACATAATAAGATGAGGTGACTCCACACTTATACTACAAGCAAGACACTGAAACTAGTACTACAATGACTACATAGAATGCAAGTTTCTATTCTAAGCATGTCATACACAATTGAAAGTCAAGAATACAACTTGAAAACATCCTAGATTCAAGAATTGACTCACCTAGTTGGAAAACTCACATTATACAATCAACTCACCTTTAACAACCACTTTACACAACTTTTTTTTACCCCTATCTTTTGTTTTTCCCCATCTTATTAAGCTCATTTACATGCGCTATGGTGGGAGTATTGTCTATCCACAACTTATTTAATTTGAACATCCTTTTATTCTTTCACTCCCAACCACAACACATCAATTTCACACATCAATAACTATTACTTTATGGATTCACTTTCACCTTTCTCCAACTCTGATTTTACACTCCCTACTCAATTAATTTTTTATACTAAAACACTTAGGAGCATTAGATCAAATTAAGGTCAATCAAAGAAAGGGATACAAACTACATTTGAGGCTACCAAAGAAAATAAGCTGAAGGCTCAATAGGGTAAACTAGGATTGTGCACAAGTGTAGGTCAAAAGAAGATCTGGAACATGGCTATAAAAGAAATGCCTATATTATCTCCTAAACTCACACACTTTATTTCTCTTTGCACACACACCAGGCAAGTTCTAAACATCATATGCAACAACAAATATACAAACACCTCAGAAACACATGGCACATGCTTAACTTAAGTAGGATCAACATAGACTCTTAACCAAACAAATACATGAATTCAATCATCAAGCCAACAAGTACAAGAGTCATAATCACGAGCCTCGGAGTCTTAAAGATAGTAATTCACACAATCAACATGCTTATAACACCAAAACACTTGCATCATGTAATAAAATATAGCACCAACAAGAACATCCCACTTATTGCTAACATAAAAATTTTAAAATTACCCTAAAAATGGGAATTTGTCCACCCCGCACTTAAAATATACTTTGTCCCAAAAGTTTACTTTAAAGGTAGAGATAGAAATACTCCATGAGGCCTCTATGCCTTGCTAGTAGCAACTTTATACATCAAGGAGGTCTGGAGACCCCACACTTAGTCTCTGCCATGTTCCTTAGCTCAGGTTTTTGGTACTCAGACTTCCCATCAACCTACGACTCAACAAAAATAAAAACTAATGAAGTAATAACTAAAAATACTGAAAATAAACCTACCTTAACTTGGGTTGCCTCCTAAGAAGCACCTGATTTAGTGTTGAGGCGTGACACAATCTATGACTTATCCATTTTTCTTTATCCCTTTTCTCTCACTCAGACCATATCTTCTTATTTATTTCGTACCTCTTTAATGTGAACTTTCAAGGTTAATATATTTCTCAAGAATAGACTTTTCATGCTCATCAATCTGCATTATCTCGATCTGGGTGGTTTTGGCTTAGGTTGATCAATGAGGAAGTCCAAAGAGGTCTTTGGTGAACTAAACTCCACCACCCCCTACGTATCCCTTTAAATCACTACAATCATGCATAAATCATTATAGTGGGATAGTGTGTTGAGTAGTTCCTAAACTTTGAATACCACCTCATCATCATCTAACCTCTTTGTGAGTGTGCCCTCTTTCACATCTATCAAAGCTCCTTCCATTGCCAAGAATGGACGTCTAAAATGACTGGCATGCTTTTTTCTGGTTGAAAATCTAAAACAATAAAATTAGCAGGAATAATAAACTTACCAACCTTGATAAGAACATCCTCTATGATTCCTTCAGGACGTGCTATGGTCCGATCTTCCAATTAAAGTAACACCGAAATTGGTTTCAGCTTCCCCCAATCTAATGTGTTGAACAAGGAGAGATGCATCAAGTTAATACTTGCCCCCAAGTAACTAAGTGTGTAGACCACTTCATTATTTCCAATTTGAATGGGGAGAGTGAATTTCCTATAGTATTTAAGATTTTTGGGCATTTTTTGTATCACCACAGAACTACACTCCTCTGTAAGTGCTACTGTTTCAACATCCTGTAGCCTGAGTTTGTTAGTGAACATGTCTTTCAAGTACTTAGCATAATTGGGCATTCTCTATAAAATATATAAAAGAGAAAGGTTAATATGAAACTCTATGAACGTGTCAATGAACTTCTTAAAGCATGCATCCTCCCATGAATTTCTAGGTCTCTATGGGAAAGGTAGTGGTAATCTCTGGTTCTCATGTTCAACCACTTTGGTTTTTGAGTACTCAGTCTTTCTAAACTTTTAAACAACTTTATCAGATACCTGTGGGGGAATCAACTCGATATCTACCTCCTTAGTTTTCTTTGGAGGTTCCTCATTGATTTCTTTACGACTACTCAAAGTGATTTCCATAACTTGTTTAGGATTTTCCATGTTACTTGACAATCCACCTTGAGGCCTAACATTTTGTTCTTGATGTATTTGCTCAACCTAAATCTCTAAGTTCTTTGTAGCCACTTTCTAGCTCTTTATAGCTATTTCAACATCTCTACTATGTTGTTAGTGGCCTCATTTCCTTATACCTGTAGTTGCTAAAATTGCTGTTGTTGGGCGTTCCATGGTTGATTTGGATGATGAGTCTTCCACCTTAGATTGTGGGCGTTCCTATAATTTGGACTTTGAACATTTCCCACAAACATCACTGACTTAGTATTGGCAGCACACATATCTGTAGAATGACCACTATTGCCACAAACCACTTACCAAGTGCTTGGCTGCTGAATTGCATTAATTGTTGTTGCAGGTTGTATAACACCCAATTTCATATTGCTAAACTAAATAGTCAACTGATTTTGTAGTGTAGAAATTTAAAAGGATATAGCAGTAATCTGGTCAGCCTCCAACACACCTACAACCTTTTTGTAGAACTTCTTGATTCAAAAGGCCAATCGATATTTCCTTGTGAAATCCAATTAAACAAGGTGTATAGATCATCATACGTCAACTCCAATTCCTTACCACTTACAACTGAGTGAGTCTAGAAAATTTTTTGTGTTGTGATTAAGTACATCAACAAAAGTGTGAGATAGTACCTCATTGGACTATTGATGATGTGGATAGTCCCAAAGAAGATCTTTAAACCTCTCCCATACATGTATAAGTTCTTATCTGGCTTTTGTTTGAAGCTCACAATCTCACTGCACAGTTTTGCAATCTCTACAGATGGAAAGAATCAGATGAGGAATTTTTGTGCTAAGTCATCCAAGGTTATGATTAAACTTACCGGTTCAACATTTAACACATTCTTCACTTCCTCCAATAGTAAAAAGGGGAATAGTGTAAGGCTAATATAATCAATTGACATACACGTAGAGATGAATATGTCACTGATCTCCATAAAGTTCCACAGGTGGTCTTATGGATCTTCATGTGAAAACCTCATAAGCTATCCACTCCTAATCAAAAGCTACACCATGTTTTGCTTCAGATCAAATTAACCTCTAACATCTGATTTCTAAAAAGAGAAGGTCAAATTTATCAAAAGTGGGATTGCCACTTCACAAACTGTCATGTGGGATGGTTTATCTTCAGTCATTAGAGCATAATTATCTTGTTCCTCTTGAATTTATGAAAAAAAAGGGAGAAAGACTGCTTCTCTCCTCAATTGATAAAAACATTGTTTGAGTTTGGGTCTTGGTTCAACCAATTCCCTATCTATTTCCAGCTTACTACTCCGTAAACCTATTTCCTACAAATTCAATACCAAGCGAAAGTGTAAAGGATCAAAGAAATCTAAAAATAAAAAATAAAACAAAAATAGTTGCCAATTTACAAGTCTCCGACAATGGCGCAAAAAACTTGGTTGTGCCCAAGTGCACAAAAAAGTATATGTGGTATCACCAAGTAATACAATGGCTTTATAAAAATATGAAGATAGATCCCTCAAATACTTGTGTTAACAACTATCCAATTCTATTTTGACTATTCAGATATAATTGGTATAAACGTAACCAATTGAGTTTTGAAATTTTATAAACTAATATTAAACTAAAATAATGCAAAAAACTAAAGACTTTGGACAATCAATGGATAAAAACTTGGGGTTAAAACACTACGAAAAATCATATTAAACTTCATTCTCTAGATTACTTATCTTGGTTGTTGATTTGAAGGGTTTATAATACAATTATGGTCTCCCGACTTCTAATCGTCTACATAACTTGGACATTACAACTACATCATTGAGTGATGATTTAATAATCCAATTATATGAATTAAGATACCATCTTTCATGTGAACCAAACAAGGATTTTTAGTATATCTATAATACCCCGTAAAACTCTAAGCTTAATTCAGTCCACTAATGCCTGTCAAGGTGTCCCAGACTTAGAATATTTTAGTTAAGTATCCAGACTTAGTTTTATTTTAGCCTTTGAAGGTTGGAAATCTAATTTCGTGACCTTGATGTTCGTTAAACATCGATATTTAAGTTAACTTATAATAAAAAATGTCTATAGGGGTTCTCGAATGAGTTTCGAACTTTTGGGACTTCGTTTAGACCTTGTTTGAAATCCCAAAATAGTGAGTCAACGTGATGTTGGTGCGTCGCGCTACCAATCACATCAATAGATTAAATATTTCTTAGCTTAAGGCAATTTTCAGTGAACCAACGCGATATCGGCGCATCGCTTCGGTTATCACATTGGTACCCTTAATGCGCCGTGTCGATGCAACATCGCTGGGCACATTTTTATGAATTTTAAACCCATGTCTTTAAGGGTAATTAGATCTTTTCCCCCGAACTTCATCCCTCATAACATGAAATTTAGCCCTCTTTTGTCTAAATATACTCATTATTTTACAATTGCTCAAGAACAAGAAAACCCTAGGTGATTTATTTCAAATTAGGAACTCAAGATATCTCCGTTAACTTTCCAGAATTCTTCAACAAAGGTATGTAAAGTGTTCATCCAAGGGTCCCTTCCACCCTTGGATCTCAAGAAACCCTTTTCAAAATATGAGTTTTGAATTCCATATTGTGGGTTTGATTCTACACATGTAAATGTTATGTTATGATTTCCATGATTGAATCTTTATTGAATTTTCATGACTTTATGATAGTATGTGGATTGAAATCCTTAAATTTGAAGTGCTTGATATATATATGATGAATTAGTTGTTGATTCAGGCCCTAGAAAAGGTTATGCCTTCTATGTGTTTGTCAAAATGCCTAAGTAAATAAGAATTATGTATTATGACCCATTTGTGATCCAAGTGATGAACTCATGATGTACCCATATGTTCAAAATGACTTCCATTCTAAAGCTATGTCTTGCAATGATTTGAGGAAATGTTCATGAAATTGAAGTTGTGAATTTATGATATATTGCATGCTTTCCCTATCCATGTACAAGTTTATGACCTTCAAGTGCTTGTGAAATCCCTCAATGATTGTATAGTGAATTGATGAATATGGTCACGTGTGCAAGAATTGTCATGTCTTATTATTTTCATGCTATAGAGTCTTGGGGGAATTTAATACACGATAATTTAGCTGTGTGCCAAAATCCAGCATCAGTTTTTAAGATACTCTTAGTCAAGCCATGATCAGTATAATTCAGTTAGTTACAAAACTCAAGAAAACTAAGTAATCTCAGTGTTAGTCCAGTCCCATTTAGTAATCCGTTAAATCCTCAGTAAACTCTATCAGTTATCAGAACTCAGTAGTATTTTGTCAGTCAATGGAACTCAGCAAACTCAGTCCAGTTCAACTTAGTATAATCAGTTCAGTATCTATTCAGATGGGAGTAGGATTCAGCACCGAGTGAACCCAAGGATGGGAACTTACCTGCTAGCAAAGGGTGTGATTCTTAGAACTAATCCTTGCATTCTAGAACTACGTAGCCATTATAGATTGAGACATCAAGACTGCTAGATGAGGGTTGATGAGGTGTCTTAACCTGGTAGATGAGGGTCCCACCATTCTTATTAGAGTACCTGATAGATGAGGGTCACTCACAGCTGGTCCTTACCAGTGGCATGGTATTTATACCCATCTAATTAGAGTTATAGATTGGACCCCAACTCAGCTATATTATCTTATTTATGGTATGTCGGTTAGATGACTACCTCCCACAGTCTCAGTCTCAGTCTTCAGTAAAGAACTCAGATAGTTCAACAGATTTTAGTATTGTTAGATACAATTTCTCATCTTTGTATGGAACTCAACTAGTTCTATCAGAATCAGGACTTTCAGACACAGTCAATCAGTAGACAGCATATCAGTTATCAGTAATCTATGTTGTCAGTAAACTCAGTATTCAGAATCCTCATGATTCCAATTACAGTTGTGTACTTATGTATGTATTCTCACACAGTTATGTTTATATTGTTCAGTTAGTTATAGTTCATGCATATGAACCCTTGCACTTATCCTACCTTACTTTGCATACCAGTACATTCTCACGTACTGACACATACTTTTCTCTTACACTATGGTATTTTATACCATAGGTTCGAAGGCTCAATTTCCCAATTGCATTTAGTAGTTCAAGTTTCAGCAGTCAAAGTCAGTGGTAAGTCTTCATAGTTTGAGGACGTGATTATTCCATTATTTTAGTACTTCAGTACATCATTTATTTCAGTAATTGGAGTTAGTTGGGGACATGTTCCATCAATTCCTTATTCAAACAGTTAAGAGGTATTTTTAAGATTATAGCATGTTCAGACAATTATTTCAGTTTTGAGTACTTTTATACCTTATTCAGATATTATTTTATTTAGAATTGTTTAGTTTTAAACATTATGGCACTTCAGACCATTATTCTGCATATTTCAATATTATTATAAAGTTGTTGCAGCAGGTACCATTCATGGGCTAGCTTATGGTCCTACGGGATTATGAGCACCGTGTAGCATCCCGGGTACCAAAATCAGGGTGTTACAAACTTTGTATCAGAGCATAAGGTTCAACAGTATCCTAGGAAGTCTGAAAAGCCACATCTAGTAGAGTCTTATGCATGTGTGTGTTGCGTGTCACATTTATGTATAGGAGGCTACGAGATGTTTTAGGAATAGTTTTATTTTATTTTTAGTATCTATGTCGTGTGAGTGAGAATGAGATCAAATTTAAACCTCAGTCTAATCGATTTCTCCCTTTTGTTAACAAAACATGCCTCCCAACAGGACTAACGAAAGGAGAAATGGGAATCAGTAAGTACCTCAGCCCATTTAGGAAGATCCCCTGGATGAACCCATTTCTCATGCAGAGTTCAGAGCTGCATTCACAACTCTTGCTAATTCAGTTGCTGCTCGGAATGAACGCCCAACTGTTGTTCTAACTAACCCGGTGGTCAATTCTGCTGCAACCAGGATTTGGGAGTTCACCCGAATGAATCCTCCTTATTTCACTGTGTCTAAGACACATAAGGACCCTCAGGAATTCCTTGATTAGATGTAGAAGGTTATAGATATCATGGGGGTAACTTCTAGTGAGAGTGCTAAGCTAGCTGCATATCGGTTACAGAATTTGGCTCACATATGGTTCAAGTAGTGGAAAGAAGAGAGGGCCATAGATGTAGGGTCTGTTGAGTGGGAGAAGTTTACCACTGCCTTCTTAGATAAATTCTTTCACCTAGAGCTGAGAAAATCTAAGGTGTTAGAGTTTATCAACCTCAGGTAGGGCAACATGATAGTTAAAGAGTATTCTCTCAAGTTTACTCAATTATCTAGATATGCTCCTCATGTAGTGGAGGATAGCAGATCTAACATGTGTTAGTTTGTTTTTGGGGTGAATGATAGTGTGGTCAAGGAGTGTAGGACTGCAATGCTGATTAGTGAGATGGACATAGCCAGGCTTATGGTCCACACTCAAAAGATAGAGGAGCAGAGGATTAGGGAGAGAGAAAAATAGAATAAGAGGTAAGGACAGGTAGTTTCAACTTTGCTCAGCCTAAGTCAGAGGGTGGTAATCGTTCTTAGTTCTTCCTAAATTCTTTAGTTCTAGCTCTTTCCTCATCTAGTTCTTCAGTTTCTAAGTTCAAGAATTGTAACAAAGATAGGGCACCGGGATCTAAGTCTCAGGGTAGTGTCAGCAGTGCCCGAACTCATCCTCTTTGTCAGACTTGAGGCAAACACCATTAAGGTATTTGCAGAGATGACAGTGATGCTTGTTTTGGATGTGGCAAGCCAGGCCACAGAGTTAGAGATTATCCTTGGTCAAGTTTTAAGGGTCAGCATAACCATTCCTCATCCCAGTTCGGTCGCCCGAATCAGCAGGGTGCCACCCCTAGTGCCACCAGTGGGCAACACCCAAATAGACTCTATGCTTTTCAGTCCCGACAAGATCAGGAAAATACTCCTGATATGGTCACTGGACCGTTATATATATTTTATTTGTATGTTTATACTTTCCTAGATTCAGGAGTGTTTTTGTCTTTTGTTACTCCTTATATAACATTTGATTTCGGAGTCAGTCCCAAAATTCTAGCAGAGCCCTTTTTAGTATCTACCCTACTGGGTAAATCTATCATAGCCTGATGGGTATACAGAAACTGTCTGGTTATCATATCTCAAAAAGTCACTTCAGCAGACTTAGTCGAATTAGAGATGGCTGATTTCGATGTCATTCTCAGCATGGATTGGCTTCATTCCAGCTATGACACCGTCGACTGCATAAATAAAGTTGTCTAGTTTCAGTTTCTGAATAAGCCCATCCTAGAGTGGAGGGGTAGTACTTCAGCATTCAGGGGTCAGCTTGTTTCATACCTACGGGAAAGGAAGATATATCTAAGGAATGTGCCTATCATCTTGTTCGAGTTAAGGAATCTAGTTCCAAAACTCCTAGTCTTGAATCAGTCCCATTTGTAAATGAATACTCAGATGTCTTTCCAGAAGATCTTCCCAAAATTCCTTTAGAAAGGGAAATAGACTTTGGCATTGACCTTCTCCCAGATACTCAACCAATATCTATTCCGCCATATAGAATGCCACAAATAAAACATAGAGAATTGAAAGAATAGTTAAAAAATATCCTAGATAAGGGATTCATTAGACCCAACATATCCCCGTAGGGTTCACCAGTTCTATTCATGCGTAAGAAAGAGGGTTCTCTCAGAATATGCATAGACTACCGTTAGCTCAATAAAGTCATGGTCAAGAATAAGTATCCACTTCCCAGAATCGATGACTTGTTTGACCAACTTCATGGTTCCAGTTATTTGTCTAAGATAGACCTCAGATCAGGCTATCATCAGCTAAGAATCAGAGAATGTGACATCCCAAAAATAGCCTTCAAAACTTGGTATGGTCATGTCCTTTGGTATTACCAATGCCCTAACAATTTTCATCGACTTGATGAACCGTGTGTTCAAGCAGTGCTTGGACATGTTCGTCATAGTCTTCATAGATGACATCCTTGTTGATTCCCGCAGTGAAACTGATCATCTAGACCATCTCAAAATATTATTGCAGACCATCAGAAATCATCAGTTGTTCGCCAAATTCTGTAAGTGTGAATTTTTGCTAAGGTTAGTAGCGTTTCTTGTTCATATCATTTCCAGCGATGGAATTAGAGTTGATCCCCAAAAGATCAAAACAGTGAGAAACTGGACCAGACCCATCTCTCCATCAGATATCAAGAGTTTCTTGGGTTTGGCTGGCTATTACAGACCATTTGTTGAAGGGTTTTGTTCTATTGTATCCCCTATGTCTAGATTGACTCAGAAGAAATTCAATTTTCATTGGTCAGATTCATACGAGAAGAGTTTTTAGGAGTTGAAGTCTCGACTCACCTCATCCCCATTTCTAACTCTTCCAAATAGTTCAAATAGGTTTGTCATGTACTGTGATGCATTGAGAATATGTTTGGGTTGTGTTTTCATGCAGCATGGTAAGGTCATAGGCTATGCCTCCAGACAGTTTAATCCCCATGAGAAGAACTATCTGACTCATGAACTTGAGTTAGTGGTAGTAGTGTTTGCCTTGAATATTTAGAGGCATTACTTGTATAGGGTGCATGTAGATGTGTTTACAGATCACAAAAGCCTTCAGTACATATTCTCTCAGAAAGACTTAAACCTCCATTATAGAAGGTGGTTGGAGATCTTAAAAGATTTTGACATGAGTATCCTTTATCATCCGGGAAAGGCCAATGTAATGACCGACGCTCTCAGTAGACTGTCTATGGGTAGTGCTACTCATGTTGAGGATAGTAAGAAGAAGCTAGCTCAGGAAGTCCATCAGCTTTCCCAACTAGGTGTCTGCTTAGTTGATTCAGCAGAAGGTAGTATATGGGTATAGAGTAGTTCAGAATCATCTCTAGTTTCCAAGGTAAAGGAAAAGTAGGATAGAGATCCCAGTCTAGTCAATTTGAAAGAGTCAGTCAGAGATCAGAAGGTAGAGGTTTTCTCCCAAGGGAGAGATGGTGCTTTGTGTTGTCAGGGTTGTCTATTTATGCAAGGTGTAGATGACTTGAGGCAATGAATTCTTTTAGAAGTGCATGGTGCACACTACTCTATTCATCCAGGGCACACTAAGATGTACCGTGACTTGCAGGAGATCTATCGGTGGAGTGGGATGAAGAGAGACATTGCAGAGTTTGTGGCTAAGGGTTCAACATGTCAACGGGTTAAGATTGAGGATCAGAAGCCTAGTGGGTCCATGTAGGAGTTCAGTATTCCTACTTGGAAGTGGGAAAAAGTGAACATGGACTTCGTGATAGGTTTTCTTCGTACCCGTGGCCAATATGATTTAGTTTGGGTCAATGCAGACAGAATAACAAAGTCAACTCATTTCCTTCCAGTCTATACCTCTTATTCATCCAAGGATTATGCAAAGATATATGTCAAAGAGTTGGTCAGATTACATGTTCCATCATCTATTATCTCAGATAGAGGTACCCATTCACCTCTCAGTTTTGGAAAGTATTCCAAAAGGGTCTGGGTACCCGAGTCTACCTCAGTAAAGCCTTTCATCCTTAGACGGATAGTCAAGAAGAAACGACCATTCATACCTTGGAAGATATTCTAAGGGCATGTGCAATTGATTTCAAGGTTAGTTGGGATGACCACTTGCCTTTGATCGAGTTTGCATACAACAACAGCTATCATTCCAGTATTCAGATAGCTCTATTTGAAGCTCTCTATGGTAGGAGATGCAGATATCCAATTGGTTGGTTCAAAGTTGGTAAGGTCTCAATTGTAGAGACTGAGTTGGTATTTGATGCCTTAGAAAAAGTTTAGTTAATCAGAGAAAGGCTCAAGACAGCTCAGAGCCGACAGAAATCATACGCAGATGTGCGTAGAAAGGATCTCGAGTTTGAGATTGGTGACCATGTGTACTTGAAAATATATTCTATGAAGAGAGTGAAGAGGTTTGGGAGGAAGGGAAAGCTCAGTCCCCGATATGCCATCCCCTTTACAATTCTCAGTCGCTTCGGCAAGGTAGCTTATGAGTTTGAATTTCCTTAAGATCTAGCTTCATTCCATCCAGTATTCAATGTCTCCTTGCTAAAAAAGTGCATAGGTAACCCAAAAATTGTATTACCAATAGAGGTCATAGACGTTCAAAACAGCCTTTTTTTTAAGAGATTCTAGTCAAAATCCTTGACTATCAGACTCGCAGACTGAGGAACAAAGAAGACCCTCTAGTCAAAGTTCTTTGGTGGAATCAGTTTGTTGAGGAAGCTACTTGGGAAGAAGAAGAAGATATGCAGACCAAGTACCCTCACCTCTTCTCTGTAAACTCAAATTCAGCCCAAAGTAATAGCTTTCCTTAAGCTTATTCAGTTTCATGTTTAGATTTCAGTTACAAACTTTGTATCAAATACCATTTCATTTTCAGTCATATGTTCATAGGTCAGATCACTCATGTATTTATGCATCAGATATGCATTGTCGTCATGAGAAAACTTAGCTTATCAGTAATCCCAGTCATGAATTCATGAGTCAGTTATTCATGCATCAGATATGCATGTCCAATATGAAAAATTTAGTGTATCGGTAGCTTCATCCATGAAACAATCCATCAGATATGCATGTCCAGTATTCACTCTCAGTCTTCAGTTCTTCCCTCTTAGTCAGTCTCATTCGAGGATGAATGTTCCCAAGGGGGAGAGATTGTAAGACCCTGTAAAACTCTAAGCTTAATTTAGTCCATTAATGCTTGTCAAAGGGTCCCAGACTTAGAATATTTTGGGTCACTATCCATACTAAGTTTTATTTTAGCCTTTGAAGGTTGGAAATCTTATTTTTTGACCTTTACATTCGTTAAAGGTCGATATTTAAGTTAGCTCATAATCAGAAATGTCTATAGGGGTTCCCGGACGAGTTTAAAACTTTTTGGACCACATTTAGACCTTGTTTGAAATCCTAAAATAGTGAGTTAGTATGATGTTGGCACTTCCCATTTCCAATCGCATCAACAAATAAAATGTTTCTCAGCTTAAGGAAATTTCCAGTGAACCGATGCACAGTCCGTGCGTCACGTCTGTTATCGCGTTGGTCCCCTCAATGCACCGCGTCAGGTGCAGCATCGTTGGGAACACTTTTTTCCTTTTAAACTCGTGTCTTTAGGGGTAATTAGGTCTTTTACCCTGACTATTAGCCCTTATAACACAAAATTTAGCCCTTTTTTGGCTAAATATACTCATTATTTCACAATTGCTCAAGAATAAAAAAACCCTAGGTGATTTATTTAAAATTAAGAACTCAAGATTTCTCTGTTAACTTTCCAGAATTCTTCAACTAAGGTATTTAAAGTGTTCATCCAAGGGTCCCTTCTACCCTTGGATCTCAAGAAACCCTTTTCAAAATATGAGATTTGAATTCCATGTTGTGGGTTTGATTGTATATATGTAAATGTTGTGTTATGATTTCCAAGATTGAATCTTTATTGAATTTTCATGACTTTATGATAGTATGTGGATTGAAATCATTAAATTTGAAGTGCTTGATATAGCCATGATGTATTAGTTGTTGATTCAGGCCCTAGAAAAGGTTATGCCTTCCATGCGTTTGTCAAAAGGCCTAAGTAAATAAGAATTGTGTATTATAACCCATTTGTGATCCATGTGATGAAATTATGATGTACCCACATATTCAAAATGACTTCCATGCTAAAGCTATGTCTTGCAATGATTTCAGGAATTGTTCATGAGATTGAAGTTGTGAATTTATGATATATTTTATGCTTTCCCTATCTATGTACAAGTTTATGACCTTCAAGTGCTTGTGAAATCCCACATTGATTGTATAGTGAATTAATGACTATGGTCACGCGTTCAATAATGGTCATATCTTATTATTTTCATTCTATTGAGTCGTGGGGATATTTAATACCCGACAATTTAGCTGTATGCCTAGATCCCGTGTCAGTTTTCAAGGTACTCTCAGTCAAATCATGATCTGTATAATTCAGTTAGTTACAGAAATTAGAAAAACTCAGTAATCTTAGGGTCAGTCCAGTCCCATTCAGTATTCAGTTAAATCCTTACTAAACTCAGTCAATTATCAGAATTTAGTAGTATTCTGTCAGTCAACAAAACTCAGCAAACTCAGCCCAGTTAAGCTCAGTATAATCAATTCAGTGTCTACTCAGATGGGAGTAATATTTAACACCGAGTGAACCCAAGGATGGGAACTCACCTGCTAGAAAAGGGTGTGATTCTTAGAAGAAATCCTTGCATTCCAGAACTACATAACAGTGTAGGTTGAGACATTAAACCTTCTAGATAAGGGTTGATGAGGTGGCTTAACTTGGTAGATAAGGGTCCCACCATTCTTACTAGAGTACCTAATAGATGAGGTGACTCACAGCTTATCCTTACCAGTGGCGCGGTATTGACACCCTTATAATTGGGGTTATAGATTGGACCTCAACTCAACTATATTATCTTATTTAGGGAATATCGGTTAGATGAATACCTCCCACAGTCTCAGTGTCAGTCTTCAGTAAAGAACTCAGATAGTTCTACAGATTTTAGTATTGTCATATGCAGTCTCTCAGATTGGTATGGAACTCAACTAGTTCCACCAGAATCAGGAAGGTCAGACACAGTCACTCAGTAGATAGCATATTAGTTATCAGTAATCCATGTTGTCAGTAAACTGAGTATTCAGAATCCTCATGATTCTAGTTATAGTTGTGTATTTATGCATGTATTCTCACGCAGTCATGTTCATGTTGTTCAGTCAGTTATAGTTCATGCATATGAACCCTTTCACTCAGCCTACCTCACTTTGCATACCAGTACATTCTAACGTACTGACGCATACTTTTCTCTTGTGCTATGGTGTTTTATACCATAGGTTCGGACGGTCAAGTTCCCGATCACACTTAGCTGTTTAGGCTTCAGCTGTCAGAGTCAGTGGTGAGTCCTCATAGTTCGAGGACGTGATTATTCAATTATTTTATTATTTCAGTACTTAGTTTATTTCAGCAGTTGGAGTTAGTTGGAGACATGTCCCATCAACTCCTTATTCAAATAGTTTAGAGGTTTTTTTCAGACTATAGCATGTTCAGATAGTTATTTCAGTTTTGAGTACTGTTATACCTTATTCAGACATTGTTTTATTTAGTAATGTTAAATTTTGAACCTTATGGCACTTCAGCCCATTATTCCATATATTTCAGTGTTATTATACAGTTATTGCAGCAGGTACCAGTCATGGGTTATCTTGTGGTCCTTCGGGATTATGAGCACCGTGTAGCGTTCGGGTGTTACAATATCCCTATACTAGTCGCTAATTCAAATTCTTATTTCATAAATGAATAAGAACCTCACTCTATTTATCCCCATATTTTATCTTCCTACTCCCTCCCGATTTCATAAGGTCGACTATATATGTATTCTAAGGGTCGCAAATCCTTAAAATAGTTATAACAAGGATAAACATACAACCAAATATGATATGAATTTCAAATAAACTCAATTCAAAGAGAAAGTGAATATATTTTTTGCCTTAACCCCGACAATGTGGCGTTTAGCCACTAATAGACATACCCGTAATCAACATAATTGAATACAAGATATAATACATCAAAAAGATAAAGTAAAGAGATATAAACCATAAAATAAGTGTTTAGTATCCCCTCCTTAATCCTCCAAGACGTCCAAGATCTGTCCAAGGTGTCACATAACAAGTTCAAGTGTTGTATTTATAGTATAAACATTTTGGCCGAGTGTGGAATAAGCCCCGTGGCACCTTATTTAGTCCTAGGGAGTAAGGTGTGAAAGTCATTGCTCTCTGAAATGGATTAAGGGGTGATGCACATTGCTTTCTCCCTAATAATAAGGGGTACAACGCCCCTATATCGTGAAGGCACACTGAAAATTGCCTTTGATGTCTATACTTTGCATTATGCATTTTCCTTCCATACCAAAACCTTTTGGTGTTATTTCAACTTGATTTATCACTTTTTATATCCTTCATATATAATAAAAATCAACTCACCAAGAATCATATATCATCAAACAACATGGATTAGAGCTCAAAATAACACAATATCAAGAGCGGTGAACTAAAAACTTAAGCTAAGACTAGTGTCGTCTTATTAATCTTTAACTTAGTGTCTTGACTCTTTTCTTATTTCAATTGCAGTTTGAAAACTATAAATGAGTTTTTTCACACATAATTACACAATCAAATCATAGGAATTCATTACCCACGTTAGAATCCATCGCAATAGACTAGAACAACACCTAGCTCAAGATAGTAACACTAGTTTTCTCGTTTGAACTCTAAGTGACCAATTTAAGTACAAACTTATTTGAAAGGCACCATAAACATTGTCATCATATGCTTAAAAACTTAGATGCTCAATTATATCATCATTAACACCTTAAGCACACAAGAAGTCCTCAAAATAAGGCTAAATAAGCTAGGATAACATCACTAAAGTGAATAAAACCACCTTAGATCATAGGTTTTCTATGTAAAGATTATCTCATGTGCATGAGGAGAAAATACAATTGGTGAAGGATATTCACAGGTTGTCTAATTTAGGAGTTTGTCTCTTGGACTCCGAGGATGGGGAAGTGATTATTCAAGAAGTGGTTAATCATTTCTTGGTGCATAGGTAAAGGAGAAACAGGCTTTGGAACCCATAATGATGAAGATTAAGGATGATGTGGGTCAAAAAAAGGTCATGACATTTGATATTTGGGGAGATGGAATTTTGAGGTACAAAGGGAGATTGTGTGTTCCTAATATTGATGGGCTACGAAAAAGGATTTTGACAGATGCTCATAAGTCTAGATGTATAGTTTATCCGGGTTAAATTAATATGTACCATAACCTTAAGGAAATCTTATGGTGGAATAATATGAAGAGAGACGTGGAAAACTTTATGGCTAAGTATATGGTCTGTTATCAAGTCAAGGTTGAACACTTGAGGCCTAGTGGCGTGCCTCAAGAGATAAAGTTTCCTATGTGGAAGTGGGAGATGATCAATATGGATTTCATTAAGGTTCTTCCGCGGTCTGGCAATCAATATGTTTCTATTTGGGTCATTGTGAATAGAATAATAAAGTCTGCTCACTTATTGCCTATAAGAACTAATTACTCAAGAGAGGATTATGCTAGGTTGTTAATTTAGGAGATTTTTAAGTTGCATGGTGCACCACTGTCCATTATTTAAGACCGAGGTACGTAGTTTTCTTCTCACGTTTGGTGTTTCTTTATGAAAGGTTTGGGTACTCGAGTGAACACTAGCACTGGTTTCCACCCTCAAATAGATGGACAAGTAGAGTGGACTATTCAAGATATGAAGGATATACTAAGGGACTGTGTGATTTATTTTAATGTTAGTTGGGTTCATCACTTATCCCTCATTGAGTTTGCGTACAATAATAGTTACCATTCTTGCATTCAGATGACCTCTTTTGAGTCTCTCTATTGTAGGAGGTTTAGATCTCCTATTGGATGGTTTTAGGTTGGTAAGACTAGGTTCTTTGTTCCTGACTTAGTTTACCAACCCATGGATAATGGAAGATGATTAGATAAAGACTTAGGACTGCTCAGAGTTTCCAAAAGTCTTATGCGAATGTGAGCCGGAGGGAGATGGAATTTAAGGTTAGTGATTAGGTGTTCTTGAAACTTTCTCCTATGAAAGGAGTTATAAGATTTGGGAAGAAGATGAAGCTCAGTCCCCGTTATATTTGTCCATACTAGATTGTGAGGAGAATTTGGAATGTTGCCTATGAGTTGGATTTGCCTACAAGTTTAGGCCTTATTCATCTTATTTTTATGTGTCTATTTTGAAAAGGTATGTGGGTGATCTTTCTTTGATAGTGCATGTTGATGATTTTGGTGTTACAAATTTCTTGTCTTATTAGGAAGTCCCAATTGAGATATTGGATAGGCAAGTTCGTAGATTCAGAACTAAGTATATAGCTTTATTAAAGGTGCTTTGGAGGAATCAGAAGGTGGAAGAAGCTACATGGGAAGCTGAGGAAGATATGGCGTCCAAGTATCCTTTTTTGTCCCCAATCTTGGATGAATATTCTTGAGGTATGGGTTTCGTCTTCTCTCTTATTGCATTCTTAATTTTTCCTAGAAATCTAGTTGAGTTATTTCTATTATCGTGCTAAGGGTGCTCTAACTTCTCATTCGCGGATGAATGATCCTAAAAGAGGGGGGGGGGGAGGTAATGTAATACCCTTCATTTATGGATTTTGAAATTTTTAGAGTATTGACAACACTGTCATGTAAATGACACAGGTGGTGAGTCATTATCATTCATCATGAGTCATTAGGTAAGGCTCGTTTTGTCACTAGTGAACGACTCAGGTTAAGTTCCCTTGATAACGAGTCCACGGTACAACCCATAATGTCATGTAATGATTCTTTGGGAATGACTCCTTGTCTTAACAAAGAAGGGTCAGGATTTGTCCTCTTAGGTAACGAGTCCAGGTAACGACTCATGATCAATCGTTACGAGTTGTTACTATCACAACCTGATTTATGAGTCACGATGGCACCTACTAATTCCTGCCAATAGGTAAGCCAATACCATAATCTGGAGCTAACTCAATGGGTTAATTCGGTAAGAAAGGCCCAACATAGGCCAAATTTAAGGACATCAATTATAACATAAAGGTTCTACATAGAAATAACTATCATAAAAGATACCAATCTCAAAACTTGGTAGAACTAGTATTAGAGCAACTAATAGTGTTAATACAACTCCAAGTCTAGGATAGTCAATAGATCTATCTTGAATACTAAATACTAAATACAAGAGATGGAAGGAAATCAGGTAACTCAAACTCCAAGATCTCACCTTATATCCGAGAATCAATCACCGCACGAACCATTATCAATGGCAACATCTAATACCTAAATCCGCACCAAAAGGGTACATAAGTGTAGTATGAGTACAAAAACAACATGTACTTAGTAGGAATCATCAGTCGATTGACCTAAATCATGAAATAAGAATCATGAAATGAAATATAATCATAATTAAGTCAAGATACAAAATCAAACTTGAATCATCTCCATCATACCTATATATACTAAGTAAGCAAATCAGAATAACCATGTAACATAAGGCATCAGCACATGCCAATACTGTTGTACATAATAAGAATTTAATTATCGAAATAATAATATAACAAAAGGCATCAATGCGTGCCAATATCATCGTGCATAAGAAATAAACAATTCGGAATCTTAAGGCAACACAAGTGAAATCACAACAAACACAAGTACAAAATTACTGCCCATGCACCAAGTAGTGCATAAGTAAAGAACTCATCATGGTGTCCTATACCTCTGGAGAGTACACCTGAGAGAAACATAAGAGTATCCAATCGTCAATATATCCAAACCTTCTCATTATTCATAGTTTTCCATAATTTCTATCAAACGACCATTTGCCGACATTTATAATTATCATCAATAATCATAATTGAATAACATATACCAAAATACTCATGGACATAACCATACCATTATATAGGCTTCTATCTCGTCAGTACACCCTATTCACACATTATTAGCTAGCCAACGCTTAACACCAAATCATTTACTCACTAGTCATCATATAACCTCTAATTATTGTCTATCCACTATTTATTACATAATCACTATTCATCGTTCAACGACTAACCATTATTCACTAACTCGTCAATATCTAGAATCTAGCCAAGATTCACCATTAGACCACACTCACCAATTAACCAATATTTATTTTATATCCCTTATAATTCCACTAGCCACTATCTAGGAAAGGACCACCAATCACCATTTATCTATAATTCATTCATGAACTAACATCCTTTATTAACTAGCATCACTAATCCATAAATACTTGTTTAACAACTAGTCAACATCTTAAACTTAGTCATCAATAAAAAAGACTTGCCAACGTTGCTAAACCCATTATCACTAACCTCCATAGTAAGTAATCATCACTATTATTAGCCATCAATGCCACTAGTCCTCTTTATTACTAAGGTTCACTAACCTATTAGTCACTATTAGCCACTTAAACAACATCTACCACTAAGTATCTTATATCCTTAAATCAACAACTATATCATTTTATAGCTTAACTCGTTACTAGACTGTAACTGACATCTCTAGTATCAATACTAGTCCAACCTACCCAAGAGAATAAATAAATATATAATTGTCATACATAGGGCTAGCAGTATTTAAACTTGTTGATGTACACATAGACATATCAATACTCATCCTCCAGCCTTGTCGAGCGTTATCATATCCTCATAGTATCCTTCAGCCTTGTCTCATATCAATATAACATCACAATTTCATCTGGCCACACCAGATATCATCATAACATCACAATATTCTTCGGATACATCGGGTAGCATCACATCATCACAATATTCTCTGGCTTTTTCAGGTATCAACATATCATTATAAAATACTCCGATCTTGTTGGGTATCATTATAATATCATCACATCCTCCGGCTTTGTCGGGTATCATCATAACATCACAATACGTAAATTCATATCATTAATAAAGAAAAAACCTCACAAGGAAGAAAGTAAATGAAAATTCCCATGAGGGTGAAAGTAAATGAAAAGCCCCACGAGGGCTAAAGTAAATGATAAGCCCTATAAGGTCTAAAGTAAATATATATAAAGGAGAAGCAAAGAAGAGCATACCTCAATAATCCAATGTTCATCATCAATGCCACTGTATTAGTAGATGTATGGAAATGTAACATGAATAATATAAACTCTTATCGAGTTTTCCCAAGGACTTATACCTATAATACCAACCTCTTTCCTCTATCCCATACTAGAGAGATTGGTATATATATAGGTATAAGAAGTGGCAAAAGTATTAACATAAGAAATCATATAAGGAAGTATTATGAGTCCAAGCATAATCTATAGAATATATTTACATATAGTCAATAACCGTGCCTTCTAGCACCATTAATATTATCCTCTCCAATATTGTCAATAAGAAAGATCTCCAACATGATTATTAGCGTAGTTATTAAGCATGATCATAACAAGGGCAATAACATAGTTAACAACCCTAACACTAGCCTAATCAACGGATTATTCAAGAGTATAATCAAGGGCTTATTCTTGCATAATCTATAATCTAGTCATTTAGACCATGAGCATAACCATAAGCGATATAATGAATAGTAGACCATTAGTAGTATATTGATTAGCCTACCATTGTTCTAAAAATAACTTATCATTAGTTTGAGAAATGGCTAAAACTTGTCATAATTTATAGCTTGTTCATAGCATGGTAAATAAATTCATTTATCTCCTAGGATATATTATAGTCAAGGTCTCATTTAATAGCACTTTTAGTATCACAAATAGTGATTAATCACAATAACATAATTAATATCTTGACATAAGCTTTAGCCAATAATGCATACAAAGGCATAATCACTTGGGAATTATTCTCAATGCCATTCGACATAACTAAAAAACACCAAGAATCATCAATATAGCCTCAAAAGGGCACTCTCTAGTTAATTACTTAGCGTAAAGATTCAAGGGAACAAATCCTTAATTTTGCCTTAAGGTAGGTCAACTAGCCCACCTTTAAGTCCCCGAAATGCATTCTAAGACAATTTATACCCTAGGCTTGGCTAAGTTATCTAATTCAAATCTTAGATGTATAGAAAGTAACTATAAGACCTAAGGTTGATATTTGACACAAGAACCTTTACTAAGTCTAATGGAGCTAAGGCAACCTTCTCTAGCATACACAACTAAGTCCAATCTTACTCTAAGTATGAGCAAGTAGAGTATTTCACCTACTATTGAATATTCTAAGGCATTCTCATGATAAATATGAGTAATGAAGTTTATTCCACCTAAGTCAAAAGGAAACAAGTCAAGTTTTTCAACTCTAAGATTCATAAAGCCTAAATGGTCCAACTAACCAAGATCTTGCAATTCATCAATCTACTAATTAAAACCTTTTCAATCTAATAAGATATCACAATTATATCGAGACATAGATCAATCTAACAAGGAGTAGACCTACACTACCTCAAATTTGAAGAATGCTCAACAATCCGCTAAACCTTTGGATTTCCCTTTCAGAAGCTTCTTCAAGATGCCAAGCTATCAAAAAAAAAATCTACACATCATTATGAGAACATCAATACCCATAATGCACCATTGTGCTTTGGGTCCAAAAATGACACCAAAAACTCCAAGTGGGTCCCACTTATGAAAAATACATTCTGGTGTCAACCCAATGTTTATACACCATCAAGGAATCATAACCCTTAAGAAATAGGTGAAAACTAAGCATATTTAGGCTAAAATCAAGCCCTCAACCTATTTGGGGTTTTGATCAAATAATCAAGAAATTCGAACTTGAAAATGAAAGATTCAATCTTTAATACAATGTTAATCATGAAAATATATGTAAATTAAGATTCCAAAACACCTAAGACTCAGTTTCAGTTTAGCACACCAGATTAGGACTTCTAGGTCTCAAGAATGAGGGAGAAATGCTCAAAATGTAGCCTTAACGGCTATTAAATACCCTCACAAGGCCCTCAGCTATGACGATCGCCGTCCATGGATGGATATCATGCTATGATGATCACCGACACTTACATGGAGATCACACAATTGCAATCATGGCTACTTGCATGGAGATCGCCAACCTGAGCAATAGAAACTTGGAAATTTTCCAACGAAACCCCGGGATTCAATTTGAATCCGATATAAGCAAATGAAGTATGTAACCACACTAATTTTGATGTTTTGGATGGGATGGAAAATTCATATTTTCCTCTCGACATTATTTCAGTGAAATATGAGTCCCATACCCGAATTATCAATTTTCCAAATTTTCAACCAATAGGTCAAAATGAGCTCGGGTGTGTTGGGAACTAAATCAAAGGTCTTCCCAGACTAAAATTGGTATTATGGAGTTACTGGAGCAGTTGGACTTTGCATCCGATATAGTTTAAAGTTTTTCTCGATGTCCATTTGGAACCAGCGAAGACTTCTAAATAGGGAATTGTTTCTAAAAACCAAACAAACTTCTTGGTAATCGAGCTATTAGTATCAGCAAGTAATAAATGATTTGGGGTCCAATGAAAAATCTCTAATGGAAAAATTAAGAAGAATTACAGAAAATGACCTGGAGGTCTATCACGCCTAAACTGCCCTTAGTCATAACACGATGCTTAGAACCATAAGCGACCCTAATCTAACCCATGTACAAGCATGATACATGAGCAACTGATAATATATATATGAATACTAAATAATTGAACAAAATCATAATGAACATGAGATAAATTGTTTCAATACATAACTGATAAAAATTTACAACATTGCAATTTGAGAGAAAAACGTAAATTTCAAATACTGTCTCTGACTGACCATCTATGAAGCCTCTACTATATTGACTATAGGTAGCTGGGATATGCCTCCCAACTACCTTAAATAAATACATAAGATAAATAAAATACAATATATGAACTGTAAAAAACTTGAGTCCCCAAGATAAGAGAACTCATCACCTGCTGGCTGAATGCTAAGAAATGTTTGACCCTGATGTAGGGGCTATATCTGGTACCTACATTATGAAGGAATGTATCCACAAATGCAAATATATCATAATTACAATGTAATGAGTATGTAAGACATGCAGTAAATGATGGAAATACTGAATATATACTTTAGAATTAAGGACATAAGCAATTTACTGAAATATGCATTTAAATCATGGCTCGACGTAAAAAGATGTAAGACTGATTAAAATTTCTATTTCATGAGCTCAAATCATTTTTTTTGCAAGTTGAGAAGCGGTAGAAACATGAATACCACATGTAAATCTCAACTCAAAGGTGAATAAGTTGCAAAACCGTACTGAGGACTTGGATGGATATAGAGCATGAATACATGGACATGCAAAACAAATGCAAGACCAAGAATAAATAAGTATTAAAATGATCAGAATAATTGAATAACTGATATTCGAATAATTGAACAACTTAATAATTGATATCTGGTAACTGAATAACTGATATTTATACACTTAGATATGCAAACCTGAGCTGATATACTCTGTGGGAGCTAACATTTTAACTAACACATCTAGTCTGAGCTAATCGGAGTCCAATTTGTAACCCAATGTGAAGGATGTCAATACCTTGCCACGGGTACTAACATTGGCAGTATGGATCCATAAAGCTGATATCCCGTAGGACTGTAGAATCAATCCTATACTAACGGTTGACCCTTGTGAGGAAGTCAAGACTAAACTAACGTGTGACCCTTTATTTCCTATGCTGGCTATGTAGTTTTGACACTAATGACTGCTACTCACGACTCCACCTAAGTTGATGGGGGAGCCACCATATTTGCATACACTCGGTGCTAAGATATACTCCCAACTTAATTGACACGGGAAAACACATACTAGTACATGCACTGATAACTGATTTTCTCAACATGATCTTCTAAAAAACTGACAGTCCATTTATAATCCGAATATAATAAAATAAACATGGTCTGAATAACTTGTAATTTGAAAATCTAAAACATGTGTAAATAAATAGGTATCGGGTGTTCATAATCCTCCAGCACTGAATATCACTTTAAATACTATAACATTATTTAAAAACATAAAAGGGAAATTCATGATTCGGAGATCCAAAACATAGAATATATCCCTAACTGATGGAATCCATGATTATAAATACATTACTATGTTAAACTTATGAGGAAAACATGATCACATGGTTTAATTCATGAATTGGTAAGATAACATTGTTTCAATTGAACATGATATGAGTGATTGAAATTTAAAGCATAAAGTATATAATTCACATGTGGAAACATTTTGGCATGGCTCGAATTCAAAACTACTAAGAAAATGGATTAAATTCATGATTAACATTGATATTGTTATGAAAGAGGAAAAGTTCATACTTGAACAAAAAGGGATTTTTAGAACTTAATGGGTAGAAGGAACCCATCAATGAATACCCCACATACCTGAATCTAGAGGCCCTAGATAAATTTCTTGGGATTAAACTTGAACTTGAAGAACCCTAGTTGGGTTTGAGGAGCAAGGGATCACCTCTTTTTGTTCTGTGATGAATTATTTTTGAGTTATGAAAGGTTAGGGTACTATTTATGATTGATAATTGTTATCTTCACGGTGAAACAACATAGTTTTGGGGTTAAAAGAGTGTGAAAAGACCACAAAACCCCATAGAAACCATTGGGAATTCGCCTGGAAGTAGTCCCGACGAGTTAGGTGATGACTTGTAAGGTCTGGATATGAATTTTGACTTGAGTCATAGTAAAAAACTCATTTTATCCTTAACTTCCATGATTATGACTCCTTCCTAATGACACGTAATGAGAGATTATGAGTCGTAGTTTGGGTATCTTTGACAGTGCTCCAGTATTTTGGCCATACCTTTTCACCCCGATATTGGATTAAGGAAAAATTTGTATTGTTGGAAAGATAATTCAATTATCTATCTGTTGGTGGGACTTGAGCTAAATAATTTGTAGTATACAAAAAATTATAATTATTTGAAGTCCACTATAGTTATATACTTCACAAGAATTTAATCTCTAAGGGATGTTTTGACTTGTCCAAAAGGTAGGAGCTATTTGAGGACTTAATATATGTATAATTTACTAATAAAAAAGCTAAAAATGAGGCTTGATTCTTGGATCCTTTACTGGTCAGGCTACGGGTCCACATAATAATTCATAATATTTGACTACAAGTCATGTTCTGGACTCGTAACCACTGGATGAATTCTAGGGTGAGAGCTATTGTGACTACGAATGGTTGTAATGACTCATTAGGTATGATTACGGGTGTTCATATGATTCATAACTACTGATAGATGATTGACACTTAATAGGGACAATTGCTTAACTTTTTTCCACAATATCAGATCGAGGCAACACTTGCAGCATTGCAAAGATAACTTCATGAGCTATTTTTTGAGAGATTTAGAGCATGAAATCTCAAGGTATTACAACATATTACTCTTGGGATCATTCTTCCCGAATGATACTGAATTGGCTGAAATACTATGAAAAGGCTGAGATGATGCACTTAACACTTAATCATAACTTAATGTTTGGATCTAAAACTGATGCATGATATATGTACTGAGCTGAATGCACAAATGCATATTATGAGAACATAAAAATCTGGGATCCCACTAGTACCATCTGGCTGAATTCTAAAGTTTGATAAATGACATGATATCAATTTCTAAATCTGGGAATTTGTTATGGTTGGGACTTATTTAGATTTGAAGTAAGGATTCAGTTAAGTTTACACATAGAACAAATGAAAATAAAGAAACTAATAGAATAGGCATATTCATGAAACTTTAGTTAGTAAGACTCGATGAAAAGATGGAAAACTATAGGAGCTTATCTATCTGATTGCTAACTTAAATTGCTGGCTATATGAACTAACTCATACTGAAAGTTTATAATCAACTGGAGCATTCCTGTCACAAATGGATATTTAGAAAGGTAAAGTGATATCTGATGACCTGAAATTTCAAAGAGTCACTTGAAAAAAAATATTTTCTACCTTCAACAATCCTTTTCAGAGGTTCAAAAAACATTAGGGAGCAAGGAATATTGGGCATGATCTGAGTAAGATCTTTGAATGAGGGAATCACCACATAGATACAACTCCAAAACATGGAATATAGGCATATTAAACATAAGATAGGATGGAACTACTATGCCTTAGGCAATGCAACTGCTAACTTCCAAGATTATCCAAACTTTTTAGATACTCCCTTAACTACACTACATGTTACTCCACTTGTAATCTTCATATGGGTACTGATAACTCCCTTTACTAGAGTTTGAGTTGAACTAAATTCTCTCACCATGTTTAAGATTAACTCAAAGTTACAAGGTACTATGCATAACACCATAATACTAGTATAAACCACAGATTCAATATCCTATATATTTTAAAGCCTCTAATGTCAAGAATAATACTCATTACCACTTCAAAAACTAACTTCAACCTCTTACTAGGAATTCACTAGCGCGCAATGCATTTATCCACTTATATACCAACATGATATTCAAGCCTATCCATATAACCACGTTTGAACTTCTAAGCAACCAACCCACCTAGGAATTTTTTGTATTCTATAATACCTCTATCAATAACAACTTCATGCACTATCCCCAAGAAATCACACCTAGAATTCTTAATTAACTATGACATATACCAAAAGCTTTACCTTAATATTTCTTCAATTTAATAGCCTTAGATAAAAAAAGCACACATCAATTTTTACCTAATAGGGTATATTTACTCTCTCCCATCTAAACCATTATTCATCCATTTTCATCACCAGTATCTTTACATAAGGAGAGGTTAGTGAAAGGTTAGAACATAAGAACTTGAAGAATGAAAAAATATTACACGTAACCTTGACACTTAACTGAGGCCTGAGGAATAGATTATTGAAGGCATGGATTCATTAAAGAGATCTAAACTGAGTACATATGTGCCATAATTTGAATTTCACTAATCCTTAAGGGTGTACCGTGAGTTCTGGGAACTGAGAATACTATAAAACATGAGTAAATGAGTCATGAGCTGCATGACTAAAGATTGGAATTCATAAATGCTTGGAATATGATTTGTACTTCTGAGTTATATGAATTGTCCCTCCCTATACTAGGAACTGGGAGCATACATGATTCTATAAAAGTGCATGAAATGTGAGCTATGATCATAGAGATGAATTTTAAGGCATGAGTAGAGGACGTGATGACTGAAGTACAAAAATTTAGACTGAGATAAGGATGGGTCAAGTATCTTCTTCCCCTACTATTGTTATAGAATTCACTAGTATCACTACTAGAATTGAAAATCTAAGTTGTTTCCTTGTTCCATTAGCTCCTCCTTAGATTAAATCTATCATTATAAGTCTGTGAACTGCTTTAATAAGCTTTAAAATGAATTGCAACCACCCTACTCTATTGTCTGAGATGAACAATACACATATATAATAAACTCACCCTAAAAGACTATATCATAAAGTGTAAAACTCACTGCTAGTACTTTTTTCTGATATATAACTCTTAACTTTATAAAGCCCTAATATTCATCATATAATAACTTAGACACTTACTAACTTTGAACCTTCAAAATTATCACCATAACTTGAGTTCCCACCATATAAAAGTTCAAAACTCTTCTTTTTATTAGCTTAATCATCCAAGATTCAAACTTAGATTCTAACACATGAATATCTATAAAACTTTTCATAATACCTACTTATTACACTGAATAGGAATCAACAAACACTAACCCACATAAAATTTTATGAACATAATCAACCTTATCAAGCTCCTCTATCATTGTGGTCACTGCCTAATCTCTATCCTGACTAAAGCATTAACATACCCTAAGTCTCCCTTACCTGAGAACTCTCTCTCAAAGTGCTATTAAACAAACTACATAATGCCTTTATGGACCCATTGATACATAATCTACTAAATTTATATAAACACTATCCCCACTTTTATACTACTAAAATTTTGGGTTCATGCTTCTAACTCTAGATCATATGATGTCATAGGTCTGAGAAGTTATCTGAGAGCATATTTAACTTTGGATCAATACACGATTTTTAAAAATAAGAATAAAATCTTTCAAACTTTGGAACTTAAAGGAACTGATGGGATCCTTTTGAGCCCGCATGTAATCCTATACTTTCTGAGAAAACTCTATCAGTAGGAATTAAGCTTGATTGTTTCTATTACCTCAAGAATAAGGCAGAGTTGGCATGAATCGAGCAATGCTAGAATCTGTATGAGTTTCTCAGAGAAAATCTCAATAGTATGATCTAAGATATGAAAGATGGGAAATAATTCTTAAATTCCCTGTAGCCTCTCAAACAAAAATAAAGATGTCTCCTTACCGTTCTGCAAGATTATATGTAACGACCCAATTTGCTGAACCAGAATGCTACACGGTACTCATGACCCCAAAGGACCACAAGCTAACACATGACTAATATCTATACCTATATGCTGCATAAGATAACATAATAATGCGGAAACATACACTGAAAATCCATAAGGTTCGATAATGAACAGAACTGAATAATGTAATATCTGTGTGGGGTAATAGAATACCCAAAATGAAATTGAAGTCTAAAACATGATAGTCTGTATCTAGTCTGCATCTAGTCTAAAAGCCTCTACTGCCTAAAGAATCTGAATAAGGAGTTGATGGGACATATTCCCAACTAACTCCAACTAATAAGCTAATCAATGAGATACTAGAAAATCATTATGTCCTCAAAGGATGAGCACTCATTTCTACTCTGACTGCTGAATCTGGAATCTACTGCTGATTTGGAACTCGTATCTCTGAACCTATGGTGTAATATAAAAATAAAGCACCATAGCACAAATGCGTTAGTACATATGTATTGAGTATATATATGAGGTAGTCTATATGCAATGGTTCACATGCATGAATAATGCTAACTGACTATCTAACATGAATGTGAGAATATATGCATTAATACGTAACTATAACTAACAACATGATTTTGTGATTTCTGAGTCTATATACTGATAACGTGACATGCTAGTAACTGATATGACTAATAACATGAAGTACTATATCTGAATAATACTGATAACATGGGTGACTGTAGCTGACGGTCTTGAATCTAATGGAACTATCTGAGTTCCGTACTGTATCTGAGTTGATTGTATCTGACAGTCCCAAAATCTAAAGAACTATCTAAATTCTATTACTGAGACTGATTGACTGTATCTCATAGTCCTGATTCTGTAACATAAAACTGTGGGAAGTAGTATCTAACCGATATACCCCAAATGTGCTATAATGCTGAGCTGGGGTCCAATCTATGCCCTGGTTGGAAGGGTGTCAATACCGTGCCACTGGTAAGGAAAATATGTGAGTAACCCTCATATAACAGGTAACTCTAGCGAGAACAGTTGGAAACCTCACATAACAGGTTAACCTACCTCATCTACCCTCATATAGTAGGCTACAATATCTCAACCTATGCTGGCTACATAGTTCTGGAATGCAAGGACTGCTTCTAAGAATCACACCCTTGTTTAACAGGTGAGTCCCCATCCTTGGGTTCACTCGGTGCTAATTCCTACTCTCATCTTAATGGACACTGAACATGATTTACTGAACTGAGCATGGACTGAGTTACTGAATTTCTGTGGCTAACAGAATACTACTGATATCTGACAATTGCCTGAGTCATGAGATCATGGAGATTTTTCCTGAGTCATAAGACTATCTGAAGTCTAAGAGTTCATACCTTAACTGAGAGTATCATGAAAACATGACATAGATCTAGGAACATAGCTAATATTTTGGGTACAAGTACCCCCAGGACTCGATAGAAGAAAACTGACATAACATGATTTACTTGAAGACTTGAATATCATCATAATATATACTACCTTTATAGGAGCATTTCATCAAACATGTAATAGGCATGATCTTGTGCATACATGGGGATTTCATGATATCTTGCTAGTTAGACAATATTCCTTCACCTAGGCATTTAATCAAACTTATGACAGGCATGATATATGTAATCATCATTATTCAGTTCTAATTTTATCATTCAAGGGTTTAAATCTTAGGGTTGCATGAATATATGGATATAGTGATTAAAACCACATATAAACTATCAACAATCATGGAGTAGAATCCAATTTCACATCTATCAAACATGAACATGAGCAGCCAAAACATGAAAACATATAGAAAATCCATAACTTGAGTTTAGAAAAGGGATTCTTGGACTTCATGGATGAAAGGAGTACGTGAATGAACACTATGAATACCTTACTTCGTGATTTCATGAAGATTGACGGTGAAACCTTCTTGAAATTGGAACTTCTATAAAAACCCTAGCTTAAGTTCTTGAGAGTATTTGAGAAAAACATTAATATTTTGGATGAATAAGGGCTAAATTCTATGTTTGGAAGCTTATATGGAGGGGGGGGGGGAATTTACCTTTTTAACCCTGGACACTTCATTTAATTCTTAGTAGAATTTCCCAAATTGGGTACTTGGCGCGACCGACGTTATCATGCGCTGTCACTGGAAATTGACAATTGGGAAACTGCACGGTGGCGCGATGTAGAGCTATCGCGTTGCCACCTTGTATACGACCTGGAAGTTTGGCACGACGCGCCAGTATTGCGGAGCAACACTAGAATTTTACAATTGCCATTTGAGCTATCTCCGCGACGCGCTGAAGGCTCAGGTCTAAACTGTCTCACAAAAAGGACCTAACTCTTCGCTCGGGTGTCGGATTTGGTTAAATTATACATCGATGGAAAGATTATTCAATTTACCACGTGATAGGAATTGAAAATTATGGAAATACCACATGTATAAGAATGAATTCTTATTTCAAAGAAAGTTCTAACATCCTTGAGAGGATTTTCAAGCTAACAAAATGCACGGGCATTATACGTTACTAGACACAATTTCATACACACCCTAGGAAACTTAAACCTTATTCTCTGATACCAAGTTTGTCACAACTCGAGACTACCCCCTAGTCATAACACGGTTCTTAGAACCACAAGTGATCCCTAGCTAACCCTTGTACTGGCATGATACTTAAGCAACTGATTTATGTATATATATTTATGTATATACTAAATAACAGAGAAGATGCATAATCAACATGAGATAGGTTGTTTTAATACATAACTGATCAAAATTTATAACATTGCAATTTGAGAGAGAAACTTAAATTTTAAGTACTAACTCTGACTAACCATCTATGAAGTCTCAACTATACTGACTATAAGTACCTAGGAGATTCCTCCAACTACCATAAATTAATACATAATGATAAGGAAAATACAATAGATGAAATGCAACAAACTTAAGTCCCTAAAAGAAGAGAACTCATCACTTGCTGGCTGAATCCTAAGAACTGTCTGACGCTAGTGTGTGGGCTATATCTAGTACCTAAATTATGAAGGAATATAGCCACAAACGCATATATGTGGTTAATACTTTGGAATGTACTTAGTATGTATGACATACATCAAATCATGGAAATAGTTAATATATACTTTTGATTTGAGGACATAAGCTATTTACTAAAATATGCTTTTAAATCATGGATCTACATAAGAAGATATAAGACTCCTTAAAATTTCTATATCATGAGATGAAATCATTTTTGGCAAGCTGGGACGCGGTAGAAACATGAATACCATATGTAAATCTCAAGTTAAAGTTGAATAAGTTGCAAAACCATACTGATGATGTATGGATACTGAGAAAGAATACATGAACATGTAAAACTAATTCAAGACCAAGAATAAAAAAGTTCTTAAATGATATGAATAACAAAATAACTTATATCTAAAGAACTGAATAACTGATATTTTTTCACTTGGACATGCAAACCTTAGCTGACATATTTTGAATACTGAAATAAAACTATAGGAGTAAACATTTTAATTGACATGCCCCAATCTAAGCTAATCGGGGTCCAACCTGTAACCCTAGTTAGAAGGGTGATAATACCTTTCCATAGGTGTAACATTAATAGTGTTGATCCATAAAGCAGATGTCCCATAGGACTATAGGTTCAAGCTTAAACTAATGGGTAACCTTTGAGAGAAAGTCAAGCCTAAATAATGGGTGGCCCCTCATAACCTACGCTGGCTACGTAGTCATGGAACTTAGGGAATAATACTAATGCCTCTGCCTAAGTTGACAGGGGAGCCATCATCTCTTCATTTGCTTGATGCTAATCTATATTCCCAACTAAACTAACATGGGAAAACACATACTAGTACATGTACTGATGACTGATTTGATCAACATGATGTTCTAAAAAACTAACATGAATTTATAATTTGAATGTATTAAAATAAACATGGTCTAAATAACTTGTAACTTGGAAATTTTGAAACATGTGAAAACAAATAGGTATTGGATATTCATAACCCTCCAGGATTGAATATCACTTTAAATACTATAACGTCATTTAAGAACACAACAGGGGAATTCATGATTCAGAGACCCAAAACGTAGAATATATCCCTAATTGAACGAGTCCATTATTATGTGTATGGGACTACGTTAAATTTATGAGGACAACAAGATCACATGTTTAATTCATGAATTGGTAAGATAATATGGTTTCAATGGAACATGATATGGGTGATTGAAATTTAAAGCATAAAGTACATAATTCATATGGGGATACTTATTGGCATGGCTTGAATTCAAAACTACTAGGAAAAGAAGAATTAAATTCATGATTAACATTGATATTTTTATGAAAGAGGATAAAAGTTCATACTTAAACAAAAAGGGCTTTTTGGGACTCAATGGGTGGAAGGAACCTATTGATGAATACCCCACATACCTGGATGTAGAAGCCTTGGATAAATTTCTTAGGATTCAAATTGGACTTGAAGAACCTTAGTTTACTTTGGGGAGAAAGGAATCACTTCACTTTTCTCTATGATGAATGATTTTAGAGTTATGATAGTATATGGTAATATTTTCACCTGATAAGTGTTGTTTGGAGGGTGAAATGACATAGTTTTGAGATAAAAAAGAAGGAAAAGACCAAAAAAAAAACCTTAGAAACCATCTAGAAGTCGCCTGGAAGTAGTCCCGATGACTTATATCTCAAGTCATAAGATATGTCTATGAATTGTGACTTGAGTCGTAGTCATAAATACATTTTCATCCATTACTGCGCAAATTATGATTCCTTCCTAGCGACCCATAACGAGACATTACGAGTTGTCGTTTGTGCATCTTTAATAGTCCTTTAGTACTTTTGCAATAAATCTTTACCCCGATATAGGATTAAGGAAAAATTAATAGCAATTGAAAGATAATTCAATTATATATCTGTTGGTGGGTGTTGAGCTCAAAAAATCTCCGTATACAAAAAATTATGCCCATTTAAAGCTTACTGTAGTTGTATACTTCACAAAAATTTAATCTCTAACAGATGTTTTGACTTGTCCAAAAGATAGGAACTATTTAAGGACATAATGTATATCTTTCACTAATAAACCCACAAAAACATGAGGCTTGATTCTTTGATCCTTTACTTGTCAGGCTATGGGTCCACATAATGATTCGTAATATCGTACTATGTGTCATTTGCTGGACTCATAACCACTAGAATGTATTATTTGTTGAGAACTGTTGTGACTATGATTACTCATAACAATTTGTAAGGTCTCATTATGGGTCTTCACATGAGTTATAACCACTGACAGCTGACTGACAGTTAAAGGAAAAATTGCATAACTTCTTGCCATGATATCAGATCGAGGTGAGACTTGCGGCATTGGAAAGCTAACCCCATGGGCTATCTTTTGAAAGATTTACAACATAAAATCCTGGTATATTACAGGGTCATTATATTTACCTAAGTTGTGACAGTTGGGCCCAGAATTTCCTGCATGTTTTAATTACAGTTATTTTGGTCTTTTCCTCCCCCATACTATTTCCATGACTTAAAAACACATAAGGGCCATTATTATCTGCAATTAATAAAATTAAAACCTTACTTTTCTCTTCTTTAACTCCCAAAGAAAAATTAGTAAGGTTTTATAAAAGATTCAACACTTAGGCTCTAATCGTCAGATTTTCTTTAATTTCTTGGGCATTTTAGTCATGTCTCTCATCCCTAACTTGAGTTTTATACTATGGCATATGTTTTAATCATGATTCATGTGATTTAACTGTTGGGTTTGTAACTGTGTTGAGGGTTTTTGATGATCATCACTTGAATTATATTTCCCATGGTTAATTTTTCTTGTGTATACTTAAATTGATGATTTTTGGGACCGAATGGGTGCATTATTGTGGAATTTTTAATAGGGAACATGGGTTTTTCAAAATAGATGGATTTTGGATTTGTAATGGCATTAACCTCAACCCACCTGCACGATTTTGGTTTTAAATGTGGTAATGACATTATTTAACTCAATTTTGAAACTATTGCAATACATTAATGGACAAATAGATAAAAAATGGATTTGAAAGGCCTTGGTGGCCATAGTTTTTGAATTATAAAGGAACTTGGGAGTCATGGTTAATTGGAATGGATTGGCATGATTATATATGCTTGGAAGAATAATTGGTATGATGATACCATGTGATAAATGACTTAATATAATGCTCCTTGGTTTATGGTTAGATTATGTACAAAATAGTTTTAATTTGGGCTTAAAGGGGGTTGTGTATCTCTCCATAAAGGTAGAGGTTCTGCATGGACCAGTACTAGAAAGAATATCTGCCGGCGTAGGGGTCTGTATTACCATGTACTTGGTTAGCACATTATATTTTTTGGATGGATGGAACCTTGGTATCTATGGCCCTCCTTTGAATTTCCTCGGTTCATGTGGCTAACACACGCTGGGGCCCTTTCAGCATAAGGTGAACCCATATAGCCCGTGGGTTCCCTTAGGAAGGATAGAGTTATATTTTCTAGGTTAATGGTTTTGAATTTCATAGTCATGACCCTTTACCCTATTCGAGCATCCTATATATGTTTATATGAACGTGTGTGCATCTGGTTTTGATTAGTTTTGGAAATGGAACTACTTTATCACTTTCTGTGAGTTACATGCCAGTGTTTATCCTACTAACCATACTTGGATGCTGCAGCATTTCATGATGTAGGGTCTTAGGTTTTTTCTATTACTCCTGTGCAACATTAGGTTGTGTGGTGCATTGGTTAAGTTGTTGTAAAGTGGTGAGCATCCATATTTTGGAAAGCCTTGCCATTTCATTAGTATTTTTTCTAGATTTTGGGAATTGCCACTTTTCTTTGTCATGGTCGGAGGCATGTCCCACCCTAGTTTTGCATTATGGTTTAGAGACTTTTATGGACAAGTATGGGTTAGATATTTTCTGTTAACTCTAAGTTTACATTTGTATATCTATGCTTCTATTACTATTTGGTTGGCTTCCTCTGTATTCTTTTATTATGTTCTGGATGTTAGGATAAAGGGGTGATCTATGACTCACTGTGGCCTTGAGATACCCGTCATGACTATGCTCTAGTTTAAGTCATGAGACACACAAATAGAGATAATCAAGGTCTGTAAACTAAGCTAATGCGACAACTACTCTGAATGGCCATTGAATATGAAAACCAAGAGTTCAAAGCACAACTAATCACCATTGAATTATTCTCTCCAAGATATCCCATCAACCGAAAATGAAGACATGTTGAGTCTAACTCAGGCATACTACTCCCTCTAAATAAATCATTTAAAATTTTTGACGAAGGCTGAAAACTGGGGTCAAAGCTGAAGGAACCAATACCATGCCAATGGGCTACCATCTGAATACATATCAACCATAATCCATCTAAACTAAAGAAGATCAAATGGGTAACCTCAGAGTAGGCTTAACCAGCCTATAGATGAAACCCCAACTGAGACAAATCTGAAAGATGAAGGTTGCACCCAAGCTCTATAACTCCAAGATAAAATCATGACATTCAGACTGAACTGTCTGATCTCCACCACCCACACTAGACCTAAAGATGGGTAAGTATCCACACTCCGAATCCATTACAGCCTCTAAATCACTATTCTAGGGGGTTAAATTCAAAACTAAGCTAATAAGTCTAATCTATGTCCAGATACCCAATCGATCTTAATATCCAATTAGATATATCCTTACGAAATCATGCTAGATTCAAAATTGAAACATAGCTTAAGGACAAAATAACAATGAAGGATAAGTCACCTGCTGAAAGCATCAACAATCCACTTCGTATTTGCTGGAGGACATGAACTAGATAAACATACTCAAGAAATCACCAAGGCTAAAACTGCACTAGTAATAGCCAAAACTCTAGCAACTTAGAGAAATACAACTTTATCCAAAAACTAATCAATCCCATACTCCATCTCAACAATCAATACCCAATTCATTAACTTAGGAAATAGTCATAAGAAAGATTACCTATATCCACGTCTAAAAAACCACAAATACAAGAACCATATCATTGTAAGAACAGGAATCCAACTCCATGCCAATACCAAAATCAAACCATCACTAGGAGGCGAATGGGCTACACAACCTAACTGCCAACTTTAAAACCACAACAGGACCATGGAAAGCCAACTTACCTTAAATACCATAATCCACTCAACTAATCTAGCACAACCAATAAAAGAGAAAAATGACCAACCCCACCTCGTTATAGGAGATAAATCATACAACCAATCTAGCTGCCCAAGCTAACAAATAAGAACTGTGAGGAAGGGGAATTCTATTAGATACTACTAGTCTAGCCGTCTACCAAGCGAGGATTGATTAAATTCAAAGAATGACAATAATAACAATAGTAATGTAAACATCAATATAAATGATAGGTGTTAACAAATAAAAATCAATAGCAAGTGCCACTATAGGGTAAGAACACAAATATGCCAAGATAAAGACTCGCACTCAAATGCTACACCCAAAGAGGAAAATATCAATAATAATACACTCTATCCACTACATAAGAAATAATATATGGGGGTAGTCATATAATCATTAACTTTATTTTAAGTCACATCACAATTGATATAAACCTACCAAGGCATACAATTATCAATAGGTATGAGAATCCCAACACACAAAAATGATAAGTTAAAGGCAGTAAATAAAAATGTTCACCTATCATGGTGAAACCAAAAGTCACATGCCTGATGTGCTCGAGGGATAACAAATTTGAATGGATCCAAATTTGGCACTGAGTATTGGAATCATCAATTGAGACAATGAGACTAATTTAAATTAACTAAACGACCAATAATGCCACATCAAGGACACTCTCGGGGCCAGTGGTTGTTCTTTCTATAGTTGTAGCAAATCCATGAAGCACTACCCTAGTAAGAAATATGAATTGACCCAAACTGGCTGACCAATTAATGTCGAGGGCACTTTCTACTACAATTGGATGACTAACTAACATTGAGGGAACTCTCTACTAAAATGACTATTCTCTCAAAAATCATAACATACCTCAAGAACTCTATGCTGGCAAAAAACATATACAAACTTGTTACACCCCAAGCACATGCGCAAGTGTATGTGGTCCACCCATGTTATATAATGGCCTTAAGAAATCCAACTATAAACCCCTCAAGGACTTGTGTTAAGCAACTATCCAATTCTAGTTTAATAATAAAGATTTAAACAAGTTCTAATGTAAGCAAAAGAGAGTTTGTAAGTTAAAACTAAAATTAAACTAAACAATATGGTAACTTAAAGGTTCTTGAACAACAATAAGGAGAAACCCTAGATTAAGGCACTTCGAACAATCTTAAAAAGATATATAACTTCTTTGGTTAGGTTAATTACCTTGGTTTTGTGTTCATGGGGCTAATATTATGACTATGGACTCCTAAACCTCTAATAAAACATCTAACATAGCCCCACAACTACACCGTCGAGAGAGGATGAAAGAACTAAGTTAAATGCATTCATATTTCATCCCGTAATTAAACCAAATTGGGAACTTAGGTATATTCCTATCCTAAATGCAAATCATAACATCATTCAGTTGAGAGATTACGATCCTATTCTATCTACCCCATGTTCTATATATGGGTCATGAATCCTTAAAATAGTTAAAAAAAGTCTAAATAAACAACCAACAATGATAAATAACCAAAACTAATTTAATTCATAACAAGAGTAATCATGTTCTTGGCTTTAATCCCACAAAAAGGGTGTTTAGCCACTCATGGACATACATGTAATCACAATGGATGAATCCATGTTATAATTAATAAAATAACTAAATTAGAGGAATAAAACCCTAACTTAATCATTTTCAATCATATATCCAATCCCCAAGGTCGTCCAAGGTCAATACACGAAGGTTGGAGTATCTTATTTATACAAGGAACAATCTTCTTATTTTTAACATAACAATATGCCACGCCTTTATCGCATGGCCTAGGTTCCATGGAATAATGAAATTGTTGAGGGATAATGGAACTAATATTTTATAATACCACCAAGGGTCGTGCTGCATAGGCAGTGTGGCACGCCAATGAGTCCAAATTTTCCAAATTTTGTAACATTGTACTCCATGTTTTGTCCTTCAAGTCCAAGTTTTGTGGCGACTTTTCCTCTTGATTTGAAAATTGTATATCATCCATTTATCATTTTTATAAGTCACCAAACATCCTAAAACATAAATAACCATAAGTTAGAGATCAAAACACAATCAAATCCAACACGATGAACTAGAGAGGAACATAGCTCAAGCTAAGTGTACCAGTTTTCTTATTTGATTTTTTATCTTAATAGTTTGACTTAAAACCATAGTAAACATACCTTGAACCTTGTAATTGCATAAATTCACACCTTAGATACTAATTTATACAAATATTAACTCAATAAGAACAAGAAAAGTCCTCAAAACTAAGCTAAGTAAGCATAGATAACAACACTTAGGTGCATAAATCCACCTATGATTATTACTTTGTCTTAACAACCAACTCGCATCCGGGGAACTCTCTAGAGCAATTTCCTATCTCTCCATAACCAAAAAATTCTCCTGGAAGAGTCTAAGATATTGCCCTTACTAATCTAGAATAGTTGTTATGGCCTAAATACTCAAATCCAATACTCTACAAGGTTCGATGAGAACTCTACCCACTGTGATCACCATGACTAATTTGAGAGCTACCCATAGCCTGAGTGCTATATGCATAGAACTAATAGGCCAAAAGTGAATCTGACCTCCACCGTTAGGATCCTCACTCTCAGATAGAATGCTAATAGCACTGTACTTATGACATGGCCTCTTATTGCCACCTTCAAAAGTCTTAATACATGCTTGCTCTGTAGCCCTCGCATGATCAATAAACTGAGAGAAAGAATATTCAATTTCTATCAAATGCTCTAATTCAAAATGGAGTAGCAATGCTAATCCTCTAATAAATCCACACACCATGTCATGCTCTAATGATATAGCATAGGAATATGTTTGTCCCTCTCAAGAAACCCAATCTCGTACTTTGAAACTAATAAGAAACCCTAGAGAACACCAATAAACCCAACTCTGGACTGAGAATTGCTCAAAGAATTACATGTCATCTCTAGCTATGAGGTATCCATAAAACAGTTTGGGATCCCTAATATTGAATCTCAAAAAGCTAAAGAGATCATAAACTTTACCAAAGCCTGGGCGGGATCCAAGTCCTCTGACTGACACTAATGATTTTTGACATCCATTACTGACTCCCTAGTCCGACGATGAAATGAAACTTTGGAAAAGCGTGTTAAAGTCTCTTCCATACCTATCGACAACCTACATCATCTATCTAGGACAGAATAGAGTCAAAGAACATACTTGAGACTCATAGAAATATTAACACATGGAAAGGAGACAAGGAAAGAATTTTCTAAGAATTCCATGTATCCTCCCAAAGATAGATTTTGAAGGTCTCTGTACCTATCCTTAAGATGCTATAGGAAACTTAGATCTTGTACCAACACAATGGTAAACCCAGGCTCTGATACCAATTTGTAATTACCCAATTTCTCAGGTCATGATGGCACGTACTATAATCCATCAGAACATAAGCCAACCCGTAGTCCAAAAGTACTAGTAACAGACTACTAAAAGAAATAAAGAAAGAATGTGGAATAAATCTAAAAAAGACTAGCATGCATAAGATAGTTCTAAAATTTGGTGGAATCAGTACAAGAACATCTAATGTAATAAGATTATATAATAAAGTAGTAAGTAAATATATACTGATACAACCCATCTCAGAATACCACGTAGAGACTAGTCTAATACATAAGTGTAAGAATAACAATACTCTGAAGGCTAAGAGCTCACCCTATGTCACTGAACCATCGCTTCTCCGCACGATGCACAGAATAGCGTCAAGAACCTATACTATGAACTGCAAGCTAAAAAAGTGTTGTATGAGTACCAAACACATGGTACTCAGTAGGCAACTACCGACTAAGCTCCTAAGATAACGTAAATATACATAATATTCCAAAAAGAATGTAAACTATGCTTAAATATCAAGGAGAACTAACATAATAAAGCTAATGGGACAATAAATATAAATAGCCTATTCCAACCATAATCTAGGTCTTAAGAACTATATCGTATATCACTAGATAATATACAGTAAATAGCGGAAGAAGGATATACATAATAATCTACAAGTCCAAGGGATATATATACACCATAAATACATAAAAGAAGGAAGGGATATATAATAAAACCATAACTATACATAGATGTATACACATATCTATCTATCTATCTATATATATATATATATACCATAACAAGGATAACTCAAATGTACAACCTAAGTAATCACATTAGCATCTCAATGCCCCCTAATCATAGTAGAAATTAAAGCTAACATATTCAGGGCCTCTAATCCATATGTCTAACATGAGATAATTATCTATAATAAACAATAGTAAAATAAAGAAATAAAAATCATACCTTGAATCTCAGTGTCATCCTAATAACCAACCTTTTATGAACTAACCATAATTATAACAATAATAATGTAAATAATTGGCTAGCCCAAACAAAAAATACCAAACTAGGCCTTTCATAAACCACCATCGATATAGGCTCGAAAGATTTAACCAATATTCAGCAAACAATGGTCAGAGCCTATGCCAATGGAACCCTTCATAAGGATGATAGATAGAAGCACCACATAATATGCTGCAAGAAGAACTCATACCTATACCTATGCAACCCCCTAAAAGGCTGATAGATATAGGGCCTACTTATGATAGGCAATACACATGGAAGAATAAATGCCAAGTTAGTCCATACTTCCATAATTGATCCTAGTACCATAAGTAACCTAGTGTACAAACCTCTTCCATCTTGACGGCTTTCAAAGGAAGGACCTACGACAACCTCTCTACTCCAGCATGATAACTCATGGATGAAGGGGCCCCTAGGGTGTTTAGGAATACCCGTAAACATCGAACTGGTGCCAATTCAATATTTCCAACAACCATCATTATCATTAATCCATTCTATCCAGTACAATATATATATATATAATACATGGGATAGAACTATAGCTAAAAGAGTGTAAGTACGTAAATCCATTACTCAGGGTAAACTTCAAGACTAAATCATCATAAAAGTATGGAGAAGGTCAAAATATCTAACAAAGAGGTACATAGTAGTAGCAAAACTATGGACTAGAATCTATCTCAATCAAATCTCTAAAATATTATTTTCAGTCTCTAGGGAACATAAGTTATTCTGTAAGATGGTACAATTCCTGTTATGAAAGAATTCATTTTAAAAGTGAAAAGTGGGAACAATTTCCTTTTAGGAAAAATAATAATAAAACCATATTTTTAGTTGGAATTGTACCATTTACTATCTAAGTGAACACAAATGTACTGAATCTATGCATGCCATCATCAGTATCTAAAAAAATATGACTGTAAGCATCAATATATCAATAAACTACGTCGACTTCCTTTATAAGGATAAAACACTTCCCAGAATAAAACTATTATCAAAATCAAGGCTTTGGGCCCAATAATATATATTCGACATAACCATAGCATCATAATTCAGGAAAACTATCACAATCCACTGAGTAAAACATTAAACATTATATTAAATGCTTATTAGTCTCAACTATGCCTAACAGTGCTAGCAACCAAAGGTAATAAGATCATAGAAGCATAATAAGTATTTCACCTTAAGGGTCGATTACCCATCAAGTCCTCAAATTCATAATTTAGTATAGGTTGTGGTGTTCTACATACAATTATATCCTAACATGCAACATATTTAAAACATTATACCAAGAAGAAGAGTAGACAGAAGCCTACCTCGATACCAAACTGTAATCCTTGAATTGTCTACAAATCATGTCTTCACTCCCCAATCACAAAATGTTATCATGCTATTGGAATAGTAATCTACACATCATTAGGATTAAAGTAATACCAGTATTTCTATATCATGGTCAGGTCAATTTTTGGGTCAAGAACGGTCCCATAGGGCCTACAAATGAAATCTAAAGTTAAACTCATCATGAGGCCTCTCAAAGGAAAAGAATACGTGCTCAAAATTTGAGCACTAACGAAGCACAAATCGAGTCTCAAATTAGCCATTAAAATTTAAAAATTTAAGACCTAATTTCCAAGAATTTTACCATGAATTAGGATGGAAATTAAATAAAAAATTAATGGAAAATAACCAAGTAGATTTAGGTTAGATTTCTTTAATTTATATGGATGATTTCACACTTTTTTGTCACTTTAAGCTCTCAGATTAGTGTAAAAGTAGTGGAAAAATTGATAAAAAATCAGGTAGGGAAGAAAGCATTTAAAGATACCAGGTATCATTCAAGCAACCACCCTTTTTCTTAAGTAATTTGGCAATCCTGTTTGGGCATCTCTTAAGTGACTCCTAGGAGGCTTAAGCAATGCTTGCTTAAGCAAACAAAGTATCTGTCACTACTCGATTTGTCATGTCATGATGGTACCTCCTATGACCCAACATTAGGTAAGCCAACCCATAGTCCGAAATGATTGCAAACGAACTACCAAGTAAGAACAAATAAGAATGAAAAATAAATATAGAAAAAGACTAAAACATACAACAGTCCCAAAACGTAGTAAAATCAGTACAAGATCTTCTAGTGTAACAAGACTACAAAATAAAGTACTAAATGAATATATTGATTCAACCCATCACTGGAAACAACATAGAGATTTGTTTAGAACATAAGAGGGAGAATAGTAATACTCTGAACACCCAGACCTTACCCTCTGTATCCAAACCATAATTGCTTCACACGATGTATGCAACAATGGCGAGAAAACATACTATGATCTACAGGCTATAAAGGTGTAGTTTGAGTACCAAACACATGATAGTAGGAAACTGTCGATTGAGCTCCAAAGATAATGCAAATATATATAACATGCCAATAAGAAATTAAACTATGCTCAAATGTCCATGAAAACTAACATAGTAAAACCAAAGAGGCAATAAGAGTAAACTATCCTATTCCAGCCATAATCCAAGTTTTAAAAACTTATACCATATATCCTTTGAAAATATACAAATAAAGAGTAGAAGAAAGATATACATAGTAACATACAAGGCCATGGAATGGATATACAACAAGAATACATAAAGAAGGAAAGGATATACCTTAACTATACATAGATAGATATACGTATATATATATGATAACAAGGCTAACTCAAAGATACAATCTAAGTAATCATACTAGCAACTCAAGTATCTTTAATCATAGTAGAAACTAGTTCTAACATATTTAGGGCCTCTAATTCATACTTATAACATAAGATAATTATCCATAATAAAATAATCATAAAATAAAGGAATCAGAATCATACCTCGAGTCTCAGTACCAGTTCAATAACCAACCTACCATGAACTAACTATAATAATAACAATAAGAATGTAAAGTAATCATCTTATCTAGACAAATAATACCCAATCATGCATTGCATAAACCACCATCATCATAGGTTCGTAAGGTTCAATCAACACTGAGCAAACAATATTCAGAGCCTATACTTATGCAACTCTCTCTTCCTATAAGGCTAGTAGATACAAGTACTAAACAATATATAGTAAGCAGTACTCATGCCTATACCTATGCAACCCCCATAAGGTTGACAGATATAAGGAATACCGGTGATAGGTAATGCACGTGCAAAAATAAATGACAAGTAAGTCCATAATACTATGGCCGATCCAAGTATCGTAGTAACCCAGTTGCATACACCTTCTCTATATCGATGGCTTAAAAATCTAGAACCTATGGTGACTGCTCTTCTGTGATACAATGGCTCACAAACAAAGGGGACCCTGGGTGTTTGGGAGTACCCGTATACACTGACCTGGTCCTGATCAAGAGTTTTAAATAACCATCATCATCATCAATCTACACTATCCAATACTAGCTATATATACATAAACATACAACATGCATGGGCTAAAATTATAGCTAAAAGTGTATAGGTCCATAAATCCATTGCTCGAGGTAAAATCTAAGATGAAATTATCATAAAAGTGTAGAAAGGGTTAGAATCTCTCTCGATTGAGGTAAATAATAGTAGAAAAATTGTAGACCAGAATCTATCTCGATCAAATCTCTGAAACATGATTTTCAGTGTCAAGGGCACATAAGTTATTCCTTAAGATGGTATGATTCTTGTTAAGAAAGAATCCATTTTAAAAAGTAAAAATTGGGAATAATTCCCTTTCTAGGAAAAACAGTAGTAAAACTATATTTTTAGTTGGAATCGTACCATTTACTATATAAGTGATCATGAATGTACCGAATCTATACATGTCATTATCAATATCCAAATAATACGATTGTAAGTATAAATATGTCTATAAACTATGGCCACTTCCCTTAAAAGGATAAAAAAAAATCCCAAAACCGAACATATATAATAATCACGGCCTTGGGGCCAATAATATTTATCCGACATTACCATAACATTATAATCAAGGAAAACCATCACAATCCATCGAGTAACGCATTAAACATTATATTAAAGGTTTATTAGTATCAATTATGCTTTACATTACTAGCAACCTAAGGTAATAAGATCACAACAACATAATAAGTGTTTCACTTTAAGGGTCAATTACCTTTCTAGCTGCTAAATTCATAATTTAGGTTAAGTCATAGTGTTCTACCCAAAATCACATCCTAACATCCCTATCTAACATGCAACATATACAAAATACAATCTCAAGAAGAAGAGTAGACAGAAGCCTACCTCAATGCCAAACCGTAATCCTTGAATCATTATGTCTTATCTCCACGATCTCAAAATGTGATCAATCAAAATTGTAATATACACATTGTTAGGAGTAAAATAACACCCATATTTATATGTTATGGGTTGGTTCAAATTTTGAGTCAAGAACGGACCCATTGGGCCTACAAACAGAATCTAAAATTAAACCCGTCTTGAGGTCCCTTGAATGACAAGGAATGTATACTTAGAAGTTGAGCACAAATGAAACATAAATAAGGTATCAAATCAAGCCTTAAATTTTAGGAATTCAATACCTAATTTCTAATAATTTTACAATGAATTAGGATGACAATTGAAGGGAAAATTAATGGAAAATGAAAAAAATAGTTAGGTCTTCCTACCCCAGCTATGTGGATAATTTCCATTTTTTCCTCTCTTTGAGCTCTCAATTTGGTGTAAAGTGGTGGAAGGAATAAGAGAAAATCGGGTGGAGAAAAGGGGATAAAAAGGCTACAGGTGCTGCTAAAAAAGACACCTGAGTGCTAAAGCACCTACCACTAAAGAGGCAACTCAATCGCTTTAGTAGTCTGGATGCTTGGGTAGGGTACCTCTAAAACGACACCTAGGCACTAAAGTAGGGGTCTGCTAAAGCGGCCTCTATATCGCTAATGTGAATTAGCTCATATGCCCATGGCTTCTTAAGTGGCTCAAGGGGGACTAATACCCATGAAGCAAAAGTGGCTCCCTCAGCACTTAAGCGGTTGCACCAGGCACCAAATATCCAATTTTTGCTAAGTCTAAAATGGATTTCGACCAGGTGCTTGAGATTTGTTCATAACTCCATGCACACAAAAAAATTATACTAACAAACCAAATTTAATATTTCAAACTCAATAGAACCATCAAAACTTTATCTGATGTTGTTTTGACTGAGTGTGGGGCCCACACCTATAGTTCAAATTTTTACATAATCTGCCCATAGCCCAAACAAGTCTGGAAGTCTCGATACCTAAACTAAGGATCACCCAATCCTAAAATCAATGTTTTAAAGCTGATGGCACTATTGAAATTCTCATTTGAGGTCATCTACTAAGAGTTTTTGTCTAAGACCAAATCCTAAACAATAAAAGCTCCAAAATAGAAAATAAGCCTAAAATCAAAATGAAATGTTTGATAACTGAATTGATAGTTTCGTCAAGTCATAAGTGACCAGTAGCTACTATAGAAAGGCTCAAAATTCCATAAATACATGCAAATTGATGAAATAACTTGAAGGGTTATTACGACATTTCTTAAGCGACCATTAACTAGATGCAAAATGTCACTTAAGTGACATAATATCATATATGTGATTACTTCTTGAGTGGTCATATGATTGCTTAAGAGGTTTTATCATTACCCCGATGTACCAAATTTTTCTAAGTCCAAAATAGACTTTGATCGGGTGCTTGAGATTCGTTTGGAACTCGTGCGTGAAAAAAAATGCTACCATACCAAATTTGATGTTCCAAACTCAATGGAACCATCAAAACTTTATACGATATCATTTCAACCAAGTACAAGGCCCACACCTATAGTTCAATTTTTTATATAATCCACCCAATAGCTTAAAATGAGTTCAGTCGCCTCATAATCTAAACCAAGGATTCCCCAACCTAAAATAAATGTTCCAACAATGATGGCATTGTAAAATTCTATTTTGAGGTCATCTACTAGGAGTTTTAATTAAAGGCCAAATCTTAAACAATGAAAGCTCCAAAATAAGGAAATGAGGCTAAAATCCAAACGAACTATTTGATAATCAAAATGATAGTTCTTACAAGTCATAAATGAACTATAGCCACTATGGGAAGGATCAAAATGCTAGAAATGCATACAGCGAGTAAATTAATAGGAGGGTTATTGCAGGTCCAAAGTTAGAAAGTAGAGGTTTTCTCCCAAAGGGGGGACAATGTTCTTTTATTCAGGGTTGATTAGCTGTTCCATATTTAGTTGAATTAAGATGGTGAATGTTGATAGAAGATCATAGTTCTCAATATTCTATTCATCTAAATTCCAAAAATATGTATTGTGACCTATGTAAAGTTTAGTGGTCAAATGGAATGAAGAAGGATGTCACAAAATTTATGGCTAAGTGTCCAAATTGTCAGGAGATTAAAATTGGGCACCAGAGACCAGACAATATGACTTAGAATATTAACATTCATATTTAGAAGTGGGAAGTGGTGTATATAGACTTTATCACAAGGTTGTGTAGGGTTATTTTGGACTGGATGACTAAGTACATTTTCTTCCATTTAACGCTAAAGATTTGGCTAAGGATTTTTTCAGACTCTACCCATGAGATTTAGTTAAGTTGCATGAAGTCCTCTTGTCTGTCATTTTAAATTGGGGTACATAACTTACTTTGCAGTTCAAAAAGTCCTTTTAGAAGGTTCGTGGTACCCATGTGTATCTCAACATATCATGCCACCCACTAACAGATGGTTAGGCAAAGCTGACAATTTCTACACTGGAGGATATGTTAAGAGCTTACTTGATTGACATTACAGAGAGTTAATATAACCACTTATCTTTCATTGAATTTTCATATAATAATAGTTATCACTCTAATACTTAGATGACTCTATTTGAAGCATTTTATGGTAGGAGATGTAGATCTCATATTTGTTGGTTTGAGGTTGGTATAGCTATATTTATAAGATCTTAATCTAGTTCAAGATAAAGTTTAATTGATTAGAGAAAGGCTTAAACCAACTCAGAGTCGTCAAAAATCCTATGTAGATATGAGAAGAAAAGAACTTGATTTTGTAGTTGATGATTGGGTTTACTTGAAATTTAACCCATGAAAGGGTCATAGGGTTTTGCAAGAAAGGGAAACTTAGTCCCTTATATGTTGTCCCTTATATAATTTGAGGAGTATTAATAATGTGTCCTATGAGTTAGATTTACCTATAGATTTAGAATTTTGTGTCTCTATTGAAGAAATACATTAGTGATCCAACTTTAGTTATGCCTTTAGAGAGTGTGTCCATCAAAGATAGTCTCACTTATGATATCGTTCCTATTAAATTCTGGACAATTAGGTTCGTAAGTTAATAAATAAGAAAGTCACTACAGTAGAAATTCTATAGAGGAATCAACTAGTTAAGGTAGATAATTAGGAAGCAAAAGCAGATGTGATTACCAATTACCTTCACCTATTTTATTTTAGTTTAGATCGAGCTTGAGGTTATAGTTTGCTCCTTAGTACTTATCTCAGTTTCATGTCCCTTAGTTTCTCTCATGTATTACTTTGGATGCATATTTCATGAATTCATTTCAACTTATGTTTTATTCAAAAATTTAGTTATCATGTCAGAAATCATCTTTTACGTGTCAGTTCTGGGATTACATCTCTTTCCCTATCTTTTCAGCCTAGTTAGTCTTCATTCAGGGATGAATGTTCACAAGAGAGAGATATTATAAAACTCTAAATGTTTTTAAAACTCCATTTTAGACTTAGCATAGAAAATTAGTTGAAACTAGCAAACTAATTTTCACAAAATGACTCAGGCAATGAGTCATTATTAGTGCCAATGACTCATTGGGCGAGACATTCTAAGTATTAGTCAAAAATTCCAAAAGATTAGAATTTTCTCCAGTGACAATGATTGTTTATGATGAGTCATCGCCAGTCAAAATGGATCATCCCAAAACTTATTCTTAGTGAAATTTACCAAAGTCAAGAAAAATGAAAAATCTAACCCAATCACAATGACTCATGACAATGAGTCATTGTGTATCATGATGAGGAATCAATTATCATATACCTAAGAATTCCAATGAAAGTAATATAACCTGGAGTTTTCACCTAATGATGATGATCTCTAACAATGGGTCATCACGTGTCACGATAAGTGACCACCCATTTATAGGCTGCCCAAAATAGTCCCCGTATAATGACTCAGATGAAGAGTCATTGCAAGTGGTAATAAGTTGTCCTAAGTACCATTCGTTGTGATTAAATAATTTTTAAATACGTTTTCCCAACGACATTTTCACACTTTCTCTAATTCCTAGACCTATACTATGTTATTTTAGGGGTATTTTTCAAGGGGTTAAGAGGGTTAATCGATATTTTATTATCATTCTCACTCAAATACTTAAAGAAACCAAAGAATTATTCCATCTTCTCAATATAAAGAAATCTGGGGTCCACTTCAAATTCAGAATCCTTCAAATTATTATCAAAATCTCTCCTTCCAGGTATGTGGGGTTTCATAAATGGATACTCTTTCACCCATTGAGTCCCAAATAACTCAGAGTTTCTCATATTTTTATAGATTAAAATTTAGGGTTTTCAGTCAGTTCATGATTCCTATGTGGTTTTCAGTTCTCTCGTGATTCCTACAACATAATTATGTATTTTCCATGATTTTGGTATCCTATATAATGTAATATTTTGGAAATAGATATGTAGCTTAATTTCACAATATTTCCATATGAATTTTTTTGGTAATAAAGATTTATGTGTTATGATCACACGATACCAGTAAATTATTGATTATAGAAGAGTACAGTAATTTAGCCTCATTTTAAAGCATAACTTCAGCTACTTAGATTTTTTAAATACTTCAGATAATGTATATTTTGACTCAATTTTTAGTATATGATTTTATTAATCTTTCAATTTAAACTGTATGGGAGTAATACATAACATTGAGTTGGACTGGGGTTCAGCGCACCCAAGTGCATGAACTACCTACAACCATAGGTTTACTTATCCCTCTCAGTTGGGTATCAGTTAGTTATCATACCATAAGTTTCTTTATACACTGGCAAGGTATATTAGACCCTTTTGATGGGGAGTATACATTTGACTCTATATTTAGCTCACAAGATTTATGTCGTTTAACAAAATCTTGCATATTTATAGATTCAAACTTAGTATTTTTACATTACCATAGTTTAGTCTACTACTTTAACTTATTACTCTTAAGACTTATCATTTTTATCAATTTATATCCATTTATAATAGGTTTATTGTTCTTTAATTTAGCATACGCATTCATTATTGCATCTCAGTTCATATATTAATATATTAATATATTCCAACATGCATAGTTATTTACAATTGCATATGTCACATGCTCATTATATTGAAAGTAATAACCACATACTTTGTTTGTGTTGTATCGTTTTATGATATAGATTTTAGAGCTAAGCATCTGACTCACAATTACAACAATCTTATACCCTTTAGTATCAGATTATTGTTGAGTACTCATTATCCAAGGACAAAACTTCGGTATTCTTTTATTTAATTATTCTTTCAGTTTCAACTATTGAGATTAAAGTAGTGCAATGTAACCAAAAGAGTTTTAAAATTTTGTAAACTTAAAGTAAACTAAAATAATGCAAAAAAGTAAGGACTTTTGGACAAGCAATGGATGAAAACCTAGGGTTAAGGCACAACAAACTATCATACTTCGCTATTGAACTTCATTCATTAGATTACTTATTTTGGTTGTTGATTCGTAGGGTTTATCATATGATCATGGTCTCTCAACCTTTAACCTTCTACCTACCTAGAAATGACACTACATCTTTGAGAGGGGATGTAAAAATCAATTTAAATGCATTAAGATTTCATCCTTCATGTGAACCGATAAAGACTTCTAGGTATATCCCTATCCTAGTTGCTAATTCAAATTCCTTATTTTATAAAAGAATAAGAACCTTACTCTATTCATCCCCACATTCTATCTTCCTATTCCCCTCCCCCCCCCGAGTTCACAAGGTCGACAATATATGTATTATAAGGGTTAGGAATCCTTACTATAGTGAAAAAAAGGATAAACAAACAACCAAATATGATAATCACACAAAAAAACTCAATTAAAATAGAAAGAATAAGCTAAAGGCTCAATGAGGCTAACTAGGATTATGCACAAGGGTAGGTAAAAAGAAGGTATAAACTTGTCTCTCAAAGAAATGCCTATATCATCTCTTAAACCCACACTCTTAATTTTCCTTTGCACACACACACACACCAGGCAAATTCTAGACATCCAATTCAACAAGGAATATAAAAACACCTTACATACACATGGCATATGCTTAACTCAAGTAGGATCATCATAGACTCTAAACCAAAACAATAGCATGAATTCTAATTAAGCCAACAAGTACAAGTCATGAACATGAGCTTAGGAGTCTCAAAAGTAGTAATTCACACAATCAACATGCATTTAAAACCAAAACACTTGCATCATGTAATCACACATAGAACCAACAAGAATATCTCACTTATTCCTAACACAATTTTTTTTAAATAAACCCTAAAAATGGGAATTTACCCATCCCATACTTAATAATATACTTTGTCCCTAAAGTATACTTTAAAAGGAGAGATAGAAATAATCCCTAAGGACTCAAGGACTAGAAAGTAGCATCTTTACACATAAAGGGAGTCTAGGGACCCCACACTTAGTCTTCTCCATGCTCCTTAGCTCGAGTTTCTTATAACGCTCAACTTACAAGTCAATTTAAGTGCAAGGCAGTCGTATATATTTACCCAACTAAGATTCAGGGTCAAATATATGAGGAACAATGTGACTGGCGATTGATTAAATTCAAAATAAAAGTTGTTTGCTAAGTTCAAACCTATGATACAAAATGGTTTGGGGGGGAGGGTTCAATCTTTTCAAATAGATAAACAATCCTTAGGCTTGTAAGGGACTAATTCAATACTAAGAATAATTAGAGAATAACCAATTAAGAATGGATCTTAGGGTTATGCTTTCCTAGGGGAAAGTCATGCATGGATTCATGAGGATTCAGTGCAAACTATAATCGTTGATGATGTGGTAGGAAAGTTTGAAAGTCCATGAGGTTAGTTTTTCCAAAAAATTTCAAAGATGTCACTCATCAAATCTTTTGAGTACCTAACGAGTGTATCAATTAAAGCCACCCACTACCTTAATTAGGCATCCCTATTTCTAGGATAGTACCCAAGGGAAAGTCAACCTCATAATCACACTTATGTCTAAGATAGGGAAAAATTAGAAAACTACACCCATTAATTATCTACTATTTCCTTGGTTCCCACATACCTCTTTCAAGGATGATATGGGCTCCGATAGTTCACACAAACCCCTCTTTATTGGATGGTTTGAGCTTACAAGAGTTTGAGATTTTCACCCACCAAATCCATTTGGGTGTTTGGGGCTTTCAGCCATAAATTCCAATCAAATTAACCAAGTAATACTAGAACCCATCATCAACAAACTAAAATATATAAAAATACATCACATCCCACACACTTGCGCCATACTCAAACATAACCCCAGGAGGTAGAATTAGCAAATCATAGATATAATAAATATAAATAAACCAAAACTTCTATCAAAGTTATTCATTAAATAAATTAAATATACAGAAATCCATACTTTAAAATCCAATAAATCTTCAATGAAATATGCCAAATCCATTCTTTGGATTTCCTCTAATTAAATCGTAACACAAATTAGTACAAATTTAAGATCCAAGCTCCAAGAAATTGAAAAATCCTAAACTAAAGATAGGTAATATGTAATATGGAAGATAGATACAAGATGGATGATAATGATCTACAAAACTCCTAAATTAGCCCCAATTTAACATTCGGCAAATATTAAAAAAATGCGACCTTGCTCTTGGTCTCTTTAAGTGAATTACAATTTTTCCCTTGAAGCTTTTCCACACAACTGCGATCTCCATTTCTTGACCGCATTCATAATTGCCGTGATTGTGGTAGTCATATTGCGATCACCCTCATGCTGACTTATTGACTGGACATGATCGCAATCGCGGTAACTGAGGGTCAATTTTTGGGCCTGCAGTTCAACTTTTATTCTTTTTGCTCACATTTTTTCCCTTTTTGACTTGAATGACTTGCTAATATTTTCTTTTAAACTTTTTCTACACAAATGAGCATTAAGAAAGAGATCAACATAAAATTAATGGAAAAGCATGATAGTTTAGGTTTAAAAGGTGCTAAAAATCATCAAATTCATGACTTATCAGTTTCCGAGACTCATAATTCCCATCAACCTGTGACTCAACAAAAATAAAAATATAATACCCCATATCAACCTTAGTTCAATTCAACCAATAGTGCAGGCATAAGAAGCTTAAAGCCAGAAAATTTAGCTAAGTGTTGGGGACTTAGCCTTATTTTTTGTCCCTTAACTTCAGTGATTTAAAGTGACCTTCCCGACCCTGAGACATAAGTTTTTGAGTTCATTCATGTTCAAGGGTGTAAGGATCATATCTCAGGTATGTTTTTGATTTTTAGAACGAGGATTAAGGCATATTTAGATGTTGTTTCTAGAAGTTCAACGCGATTTCACCGCATCATGGTGGATATAGCGATCAAGGGTTCATCGTATTGTGAAAAAGATTTAATCGGCATTCCAGTTACAAATTTAAATTCTAGAGGGGTAATATTATCTTTTCCCGACATCCCAATTCATAAAATTATGGGATTAAATTGCTGATCGGGCATTATTTTCCATATTCCCCAATTTTACTCTCAAATAAAACCTTAGCTTTCCCCTAGTTCATCAAATAAAATCATATCCCCTTCATGAAAACTCTAGAATTCAAGCTTCATTATCTAAGAACTTTTAAGAAAGTTATTTCTTTTCAAGATTTAAGTATTAAAGGTATGCGTGATGTTCTTCCATAGGCCCTTTCCACCAATAGAGTTAAAAAATCCTTCTTTTATATCAAATTATGATTTTTATATGTTTCGTGATGAATTATCCCCATGAATTGTGATGAATATTTGTTATACATCATGTTTACAATTGTTTTCAATGGAATTAAACCTTACATATTTGAATGATGATGTTTTTTCATGTTAAATCCCTAAATTATGACTTTTGTATTGGAGCCATCTAATTATTACGTGTTTTAAACTATTCCCATGCTTTAATTCATGAGCCTCATGTGTTTGATGAAGTGTCTAAGAGTTAAATTTTGAACAATGATCCTTTTTATGATATTTAAGGCTTCATATGCCCTTAATGAATACCCAAACTTTAGTTGTTTACCTAGTTTTTTAGTATCTACAGAATGATTTTAGTTATTCCATGAGCAATATCATTTAAACAGTAATATAGTCAGTTATGAGCCTAATTAAGCGTAGTTCAGTCCAGTAATCAGTGTTTTTTAGTTGGGAGTAAAGACTTAGCACCGAGTGAACATAGGGATGGCATATCCCATATCAGTAGGCATGAGGCACTTGTCTCACCTATTAGTACACATGAGAAATTAGTATCAGTCCCTAGGTTCCTGACCTATGGAGCCACCATAGACTTTGAGGGACCCTCATTAGTTAGAAATGAGCCCCTCATCCTTCGGGACATCAGATTAGTGGATCCACATAACCAATGTTAGTAATCATGGCGCGGTACTGACACCCATTTTACTGGGGTTATAGGTTGGACCCTGTTAGTACATTGGGGAATGTCGGTTATAGCTATCTCCTATAGTGTCAGTCCGGTCTCAGTTCGTAAGTCTGTTCAGGTTTGCTTGACCATAGCATACAGTTTTGAGTTATTCAATTATTAGATTTTAGTATTTTAGTTTACAGACTACTTTAGTATCATCTTATATGCTTGGTCATGTATTCTCAGATTTTACAGCTTTCACGCTTACTACACATTAGTTATTTTATGCTATTCATTCAGTTAACTATTATTCAGGCATATGAGCCCATGCATATCAACCTAAACCCATCTAACATACAAGTACATTCAATGTACTTACCATATAATCATTTCTTATGCTATGATGTCTCATATCATAGGTTGAAATGCTCAGGTTCTCGACCGCACTTAGATATTCTAGTGCATCAACAACAACAATAGTGGTGAGTCCTCATACTTCAAGGATCAATTATTTTTATATCAGTGTTTTCAATTTAGTAGTCAGTTGGATTTAGTTAGTTCTTGTCCCATTAGATCGTATTCAGTCAGTTTTAGAGGCTTTCAGACACTTTAGACAGTCAGTCAGTTTGTCATTACTTTTAATAGTTTTCAGACAATTATTTTCTGGTAGTTATTTTCAGACTTATGATTCAAAAATGTTTTAGCATTTAAAACCTTACAACATATTCAGTTATTCTACACATATGTATTTTTTTATTATTATTCAGTTCTCATAGTAGGTACCGACTCATGGGTTAGCTTGTGGTCTTTTGGGATGGTAAGCATCGTTGTCGCGACTAGAGGGTAGCCTTGGGTTATGAAAAAACTTGGTATAAGAGAATAATGTTGTAAAGTGTCTTATGGAGTCTGAAATTTGCATTTAGTAGAGTCTAGTGCATGGGTGTGAAGCGCACCATACTTATGGGAAAGAGGCTTCAAGATATTTTAGGAAAAGTTTCCCATCTTTCAGTATTCATGTCATGATGTGCATGATCTTAATTTAAAATCTCTTTCTAATTTAATGTTTTTTTTGTTTATAGAACATGCCTCCCAGAAAGAATAACGAAGAATAAATGGAAATCATTCTGCACCCTTGCCTGTTTAGGAAGATCCCCCAAATGAACATGTCTCTCATGCCGAATTTAGAGCCATATGTAATAATTTAGATCACTCAGTAGTAGCTCAAAATAATTATCAGTCTACTGCCCCAGTTGTTCTGGTGCCTATTACCACTGCAGTTAGGATTTGGGACTTTACTCGAATAAATCCTTCTTTATTTAAGGGATCCAATCTGATGAGGATCTGCAGGAGTTCCTTGATATGGTTCAGAAGGTAATTAATACTATGGGTGTGACTTTAAGTGATACTGTAGAGTTAGGTGCTTGCTAGTTGCAGTATATAACTCACACCTGGTATAATCAGTAGAAGAGAGATAGAGGTGTAGATGTAGGGCTTGTAGAATGGGAGGATTTTTCTACAACCTTTTTAGATAGGTTATTTCCTTTGGAGTTAAGGAAAGCTATGGTGCTGGAGTTTATTAACTTGAAACAGGGAAATATGAGTGTGAAAAAGTATTCTCTTAAGTTTACTCATCTGGCAAGGTATGCTCCTCATGTGGTGTCTGATAATAGGTCAAGGATGAATAAGTTTATCTTTGGTGTAGCTGATAGTGTTGTCAAGGAGTGTAGGACCGCGATGTTGATTAAGGAGATGGACTTGTCTATCCTTATGATCCATGCTCAATAGATTAAGGAGCAGAAGTTTAAGTAAAAAGATAGGGAGAATATAAGAGTTAGGACAAGTAGTTTAAATTTTACTCATCCAAGGTTGGAGGGTGGTAACCATCCTTAATTCTATCAGAAATCTTTAGCCCCAACCGCATCTTCATCTAGTGCTCTAGTGCCAAGGTTTAGAAATAGTAATCAGGATAGGGTGCCAGGCTCTAAGACTCAAGATAGTGTGTTCAATGGTCGGACTAATACCCTTTGCCAGAAGTGTAGTAGGAAATATCAAGGTGTATGCAGGGCTGGCAACGATGTGTGTTTAGATGTGGAAAGCCAGGCCATAGGTGGAGAGAATGTCTGACAAGTATGTTGAAAGCTAGGAATGATCGTCAGTAGGGTCAAACTAACTATTCAGCGGCATCGATAGGTCTCCCAACTTAGCAGGGTGCCAATTAAAGTGCAACCAGTGGTCAGTGCCAGAATAGGTTGCATGTACTTTAGTCCCAAAAGGATCAGGAAAATTCTCCTGACGTAGTTATGGGTATGTTATAGGTCTTTCATTTATATGTTTATACTTTGTTAGATCCTGGGGCTTTACTCTCTTTTGTAACCCTTTATATATCTATCAACTTCAGAGTTAGTCCCAAAACAATAGCAGAACCCTCAGTGTCCACTCCAGTAGGTATCTCTATTGTATCCAGGCAGGTATACTGGAACTTTCCAATCATAATATCCCAGAAAGTCACTTTAGCTGATCTTGTAGAGTTAGAGATGATGGATTTTGATTTTATTCTCAGCATAGATTGGCTTCACTCATGCTATGCTTCAGTTGATTATAGAAATAGAGTCATTCAATTTCAGTTTCCAGACGATCTAGTTAGTGAATGAAAGGGTAGTACTTCGACGCTTACGGGTCAAATTATTTCATTCCTTAAGGCAAGAAAAATGATTTCCAAGGGTTGTGTTTACCATCTTTTTAACTCAAAGACTCTAATTCTGAGGCCCCAAGTCTCGAGTCAGTTTTATTAGTAAGGAAATTTCCAGATGTGTTTCCTGAAGACCTTCTCGGAGTTCCTCCCAAAAGGGAAACTAACTTTGGAATAGACCTTCTTCCAGATACCCAACCTATCTTTATTCAGCCCTATAGAATTGCTTCAGTTGAACTTAGGGAGTTAAAATAATAGTTGCAAGATCTCTTAGATAAGGGATTTATCAGGACCAGTTTTTCCCCATGGTGTGCTCTAGTCCTTTTCATGAGAAAGAAAGATAGTTCTCTTAGAATATGCATCGATTACCATCATTTAAATAAAGTCACAATTAAGAATAAGTATCCACTCCCCAGAATTGATGACTTGATCGATTAACTTTGGGGTGTCAGTTATTTCTCTAAGATAGACCTCAGATCCGGCTATCATCAATTCAGAATCATAGAGTGTCACATTATGAAAATAGCTTTCAGAACTCGATATGGTCACTTTAAATTTCTAGTCATGTCTTTTGGTCTAGCTAATGCCCCAACAACTTTCATGGACTTAATGAACAGAGTGTTCAAGTAGTACTTGGACATGTTCAACATAGTCTTCATAGATGACATCCTTGCCTATTCCCATAATGAAAATGATCATGGAAACCACCTCAAAATAGTATTGCAGACTTTTAGAGCCCATCAATTATTTTCCAAATTTAGCAAGTGCAAGCTTTGGTTAAGATTGGTAGCTTTTTTTGGCCATAGTATTTTCAATGATGGCATTAAAGTTGACCCTCAAAAGACCAAAGTAGTGAGAAACTAGCCCAGACCTATCTCTTCATCCGATATCAGGAGTTTCTTAGGTTTTGCTAGCTATTACTGATGGTTTATTGAAGTGTTTTTGTCTATTGCATCCCCCATGTCAAGATTGACTTAGAAAAGAGTCAAGTTTTAGTGGTAAGATTCTTGTGATAAGAGTTTTCAGGAGTTGAAGACTCGACTCACCACAACCCTAGTTTTGATATTGCTAGATGGTTTAGATGGGTTTGTTATTTACTGTGATGCTTCCAAAGTCGGCTTGGGTTGTGTGTTGATGTAGAAAGGTAAGGTCATAGCCTATACCTATAGACAACTTAAACCCCATGAAAATAATTACCCTACCCATGGTCTTGAGTTGACAACTGTTGTTTTTGCCTTAAAAATTTAGAGGCATTATTTGTATGGATTTTATGATGATGTGTTCACAGATCAAAAAAGTTTGTAGTACGTATATTCATTGAAAGATTTAAATCTTCATCAGAGAAGGTGGTTAGAATTGTTGAAGGATTATGATATGAGTATTTTGTATCATCTGAGCAAGGCCAAAGTAGTGAAAAATACCCTTAGTATATTTTCTATAGGTATTATTGCTCATTTAAAGGATAATAAGAAGAAGTTAATCAGAGAGGTTCTCAATTGGCTAGGTTAGGTGTAGGGTTGGTGGATTTAGTTGAGGGTAGTGTATGGGTTCCGAGTAGTTTGGAATCTTATCTAGTTTCCTAAGTGAAGGAGAAGAAAGATAGGGATTCCAGTCTAGTTAAGTTGAAGGAATTAGTTAGAGATAAGAAAGTAGAGTTTTTCTCTAAAGGGGGAGATAGTGTGTTGCGATGTTAGGAAAGGCTGTGTAAACCATGTGTTAATGGGTTGAGGCAGTGAATTCTTGCAGAAGAAAATGGTGTGCATTAGTCAATTCATTCAAAAGCCACTAAGATGTACCGTTACTTGCTAGAAATCTATTAGTGGAGTGGTATGAAGAGGGATATTGTAGAGTTTGTAGCTAAGTGTCCTAATTGTCAGCAGGTTAAGGTTAAGCACCAGAGTCCTAGTGGCACAATGTAGGAGTCCAGCATTCCTACTTGGAAGTGGGAAGTGGTGAACATAGACTTTGTAACAGGGTTTCCCCATTCGCGTTGTCAGCATGATTTGATATGGGTTATTGTAGGAAGGATGACCAAATCGGCCCATTTCTTGCTAGTTCATACCTCATATACAGCTGAGGACTATGAAAAGATCTATATTAGAGAGTTGGTTAGGTTTTATGGAGTCCCGCTGTCTATTATTTCAGATAGAGGTAATCAGTTTACCTCTTACTTTTGGAAAGCTTTTTCAGAAGGGTCTTGGTACCCAAGTCCGCCTCAGTACAACCTTTCACCCTCTGCCAGATGGTCTGGTAGAGTGGAACATTCAAACCCTGGAGGACATGCTGAGAGCATGTGTTATCAATTTTAAGGGTAGTTGGGATGACCATTTTCCTTTGATTGATTTTTCCTATAATAACAAGTATTATTACAGTATTTAGATGGCTCCGTTTGAGGCTCCCTATGAGAGGAGATGCAGATCTCCTATTAATTTGTTTGAGGTAGGTGAGACCATATTGTTAGGGCCTGATTCGGTGATTGATGTGATAGAGAAACTTTAGTTAATCAGGGAGAGGCTTAAGACAACCTAAAGCCATAAAAAATCCTATGTAGATATGCGTTGGAGAGATCTTGAGTTTGCAGTTGGGGATATGGTGTATTTGAAAATCTCTCCAATAAAGGGAGTAAAGAGATTTGGTAAGAAGTGGAAACTTAGTCTCCTATATGTTAGCCCTTATAGGATCTTGAGTCGTTATAGGAAGGTGGCATATGGGGTAGGGTTTCCTACAGATTTGGTATCAATACACCCATTGTTCTTTGGCTCCTTATTGAAGAAGTGTATTGATGACCCAGTTGTAGTTGTTCCTTTAGATAACATAGATTTTCAAAACAGTCTTTCTTACGAAGAAATTCCAATTGAGATCCTTGATCGCCCTTTTTGTAGACTAAGAAACAAAGAAGCTCCCTTGGCCAAAGTTCTTTGGTGAAATCAATCTGTTTAAGGGGATACTTTGGAAGGAGAAGTAGACATGCATACCAAGTACCCTTATATTTTCTCTGCAAACTCAGACTCAGCTTAAGGTAGCAGTTTTCCTTAGATTATCGCTTTTCCATTCTCAGTTTCAGCCATATAATCATTTCATGTCATTACATACATTCACGAATTAGTTTAGTCATGTATCATATTTCAGACTCAGCTAAGTTATCATGTTTTGATTATGCATATTCAGTAAGTAATTTTGATTCCTCAGTATTCTCAAATTATTTAGTCTTATTAGAGGACAAATGTTCCCAAGGGGAAGAGATTGTAATGCCCAGTATGATCCTTAGTTCAGTTCGGGCCATAGTGCATGCATAAGACAGTTAAAGCCTAAAAATTTAGCTAAGTATTGGGGACTTAGACTTATTTTTAGCCCCTTAATTTCGATGATTTTAAAGTGACCTTTCTGACCCTGAGACACAAGTTTTTGAGTTTATTCATGTTCAGGGGTGTAAGGAGCAAGTCTCATGTAAGTTTTGAATTTTTTGGATGACGATTAAGGCACGTTTGGATTTTATTTCTAGCAGCTCAACGCGATTGCACAACATCACGGTGGATATAGAAATGAAGGGTTCATCACATCGTGACATGGCTTTAATTGACATTCCAGTTATGACTTTAAATTCTATAGGGGCAGTCTTGTATTTTCCCAGCACCCTAATTCATAAAAACACGAGATTAAACTATTGATAGGGCATTATTTGCCCACATTACCAATTTTACTCTAAAATAAACCCTAATCTTTCCCCTAGTTCATCAAATTAAATCCTCTCCCCTTCAAGAAAACACAGGAATTCAAGGTTCGTTATTCTAGAACTTTCAAGAAAGTTTTTCCCTTTCAAGATTTAAATATTAAAGGTATGTGTAATGTTCATCCATGGGCCCTTTCCACCCATGGAGTTCAAGAATCCTTATTTTATATCAAATCATGAGATTTTATAAGTTTTATGATGAATTATCCCCATGAATTGATATGAATTTTGATTATACATCATGTTTACATTTTTTTATGGAATTAAACCTTGTATATTGGAAGGATGATGTTTTCATGTTAAATCCCTGAACTAATATTTTTGTATTGTAGCCATATGGTTATTACATGTTTTAAGCTATTCCCATGCTTCAATTCATGACCCTCATGTGTTTGATGAAATTTTGAAGAGTTAAATTTTGAACAATGATCCCTTTTATGGTATTTAAGGCTTCTTATGTCCATATTGTTATTTCAATTCATTATTGGGAGTTATGGATACCCAAAATTTAGTTGTTTAGCTAGTTTTTCAGTATCTACAGAATGATTTCAGTTATATCATGAGCAATATCATTCAGTAAGTAATATGGTAAATTATGAGTCCAATTAAGCACAATTCAGTCCAGCAATCAGTGTTTTTCAATTGGGAGTAAAGACTTAGCACCGAGTGAATGTAGGGATGTCGTCTCCCCCGTCTGTAGGCATGAGGTACTTTTCTCCCCAGTCAATAGGCATGATATTTTAGTTGAAGTCCCTAGGTTCCATACCTACAGTTCCACCGTAGACTTTGAGGGGTCCCCTGTCAGTTAGACATGACCCCCTCGTCCTTCGGGACATCAAATTAGTGGATCCATATAACAAATGTTAGTTCCGTTGGAATGGTACTGACATCCTTCAAACTGGGGTTACAGGTTGGACCCTGATAGTACATTTGGGCATGTCGGTTATAGCTATCTCCCACAGTATTAGTCCAATCTCAATTCAAAAGTCTAATCAAGTTTGCTTGACCATAGCATACAGTTATCATTTATTCAATGATCAAATTTCAGTATTTCAGTTTACAGACTACATAGTATTATGTTATATGCTTGGTCATTGATTCTCAGATTTTACAGCTTTCACACATACTATGCATCAGTTATTTCATGCTATTCATTCAGTAGTTATTATTCATGCACATGAGCCCATGCAAATCAATCTAACCCCATCTACCATACGAGTATATTCAAAGTACAGACCGCATACTCATTTTTTACGCTATGATGTCTCATATCATAGGTATGGATGCTCAGGTTCCTTACCACACTTAGACATTCCAGCGCATCAACTGCAGCAGTAGTGGTGAGTCCTCGTACTCCAAGGACCGATTATGTTTATTTTAGTGTTTTCAATTTAGTAGTCAGTTGGAGTTAGTTGGGGCGTTTACCATCCACTCTTATTTAGTGAGTTTTAGAGGCTTTCAGACACTTGAGACAGTCAGTCAGTTTGTCACTACTTTTATCAGGTTTCACATAGTTATTTTCCGACAGTTATTTTCAAATTTATGATTAAAAAATATTTTTGTAGATAAAACCTTACAATGTATTCAGTTATTCCGCACATGTTTATTTTATTATTATTATTATTCAGTGATCATAGCAGGTACCAGCTTATGGTTTAGCTTGTGGTCTTTTGGAACCGTAAGCACCGTTGTTGCGACTTTGGGGTAGCCTCAAGTCGTGAAAAAAAAATAGTAAAGTAAAAACTAAAAATCTAAAAATAAATCTTACCTTAACTTAGGTTGCTTGCCAAGCAACACTTGAGTTAGCGTCGTGGCATGACCCAATCTGTAACTTATCCATTTTTCTTCATCCTCTTTCTCACACTAGGATTCCATTTTCCTATTTGTTTCTAACTTGTTGCAAACAACCTCTTGTGTTTTAACACTCAATGTCAAAAACTTCTTCAACTTTAGCCTTTTTAGGCTCATCAATTTTCATCATTTTGGACTTAGGTATTGGAGGCTTGGGCTGCTCAATGAAGAAGTTCGAGGAGGTATTTTGTGGAATAGACTCCACCACCCCATATTTAATCCCTTCAATCCCATTAATCATGCATAAAACATTATAGTAGGATAGTGTGTTGAGCGATTTGTACACTTTGAATATCGTTTCTTCATCATCCAGCCTCATTGTGAGTCTGCCCTCTCTCACATCTATCAAATCTCCTCCTGTTGCTAAGAATGGATGTCCCAAGAAGACTGACAATCTTTTATCTACTTGAAAATATAAAACAATAAAGTCATCAGGAATAATAAACTTACAAATCTTAATAAGAACATCCTCTATGATTCCTTCGAGACGAGCTAGAGTCCGATCTGCTAACAAGAGTATCATGGATCTCGGTCTTGGCTTCCCCAATCCTAAAGTGTTAAAGAAAGAAAGGGGCATCAAATTAGTTCTTTCCCCTATGTCACTAAGTGCATGGACCACCTCACTATTCCCAATTTGAATAGAGAAAGTGAATCTTCCAGGGTCTTTGAGCTTTTGTGGAATCTTTTGTATCACCACCAAACTACACTCCTGAGTGAGTGCTACTGTCTCAATATCTTGCATCTTTACTTTGTTAGTGACCACATCCTTCAAGTACTTAGCGTACTTGGGCATTCTCTGCAAAATATCTAAAAGTGGTAAGTTAATGCATAGCTCTCTGACCATGTCAAAGAACTTTTTAAAGCATGCATCCTCTTTTTCCTTTATATGCTTCTATGGGAAAGAGAGTGGTGGTCTCTACTTCTCCTATTCAACAACTTTTGTTTTTGAGTACTCAGGCTTCCTAAAATTTTCAACAACTCTGTCATCTACCTGTTTAGGAACTAAATCAACATCCACCTCCTTATTTTTATTTGGAGGTTCTTTATTGAGCTTCTTACCACTCCTTAAAGTGATTGCCATAACTTTTTCTGGATTTTTAGTACATTTGGCAAACCACATTGAGACTTGGTATTCTGTGATGCTGCTATCTGACCTATCTGCAACTCCAATATCCTTGTAGATGCTTACTGGTTTTTTATATCTGCTGCTAATTATGCTTGAGCAGCCATAATTTGCTTCAGCATATCTTCTACTTTGGTAGTCTGGGACGCGGACTGATTGCCTTGAATTTATTATTGTTGGTTGTTCCATAATGGATTGACTGGCTGAGTCTGCCACTTGTGATTGTAGGTGTTCCCATAATTCAGCCTTTGAGCATTGCCCACAAACATCACCGACTCTTGATAGGCAACATATATATATGCAGAATGATGACTATTTCCACACACCACACACTAAGTACTCATCTATTGAATTACATCCACTGTTGTTGCAGGCTGTGTAATCCCTAACTTTTTATTAGTGAATTGAGTTGTTAACTGATTCTGTAATGCATTAATCTGAGAGGATATAGCAGTAAATTGGTTCACCTCCATCACACCTACAACTTTCTTTATAGCATTTCTTGAGTCGGAATGCCATTTGGGATTTCCTTGGGCAATCTGATTCAATAAGGTATACAACTCATTGTACGTCAATTCCAAAGCTTGACCACTTGTAGCTAAATCTAACAATATTTTTGTGTTATGGTCAAGTTCCTCAACAAAAGTGTGAGCTAATACCTCATTGGACTGTTGATGATGTGGACAATCCCGAAGAAGAGCTTAGAATTGCTCCCAAGCATGATATAAGTTCTCATCTGGCTTATATTTGAAGTACACAATCTCATTGCATTGTTTCATAGTTGTACCAGATGAAAAGAAGTAGATGGGAAATTTCTGGGCTAAGTCATCCCAGGTTGTGATTAAACTTTCCAGCTCAACGTTCAATCACTTCTTTGCTTCCACCAATAGTGAAAAGGGGAATAGTGTCAGCCTAACATAATCTGTTGAGACATTCGTAGGAAAGAATGTGTCATTGATCTCCAAAAAGTTACACAAATGGACTTGTGTATCTTCATGTGAAAGCTTGGTAAATATTTCACTTCTGATCAAAAGATGCACCATATTTTGTTTTAGCTTAAAATTACCTCCATCAGCCGATTTCTGAAAAGGGGAAGTCAAATTTGTTAGAAATGGGATTGCCACTTCTCTAACTATCCTGCGGGCTGGTTGATCTTCACCCATTAGAGAAGGACTGTCTTGTTCCTCTTGAAATTGTGGGATACTATGGAGAAGGATTTCTTTATCTCCGACATTGATAGACGTGTTTCACGAGTTTGTGTCTTGGTTCAACCAATTCCCTATCTCTTTCCAGTTTACTAGCCTGTAAACCTGTTTCCTGCAAAATCAATCCCAAAACCAAGAGTAAAGAACCAAATAAATATAAAAACTAAAACTAAAACACAAATAGTTATCAATTTACAGGTCCCCAGCAAGGGCACCAAAAACATAGTAGTGCCCAAGCGCACATGCAAGTGTACGTTGTCTCACCAAATAATACAATGGCCTTTTACAATGACGAATATCGATCCCTTAGAGACTTGTATCAACAACTATCTAATTCAAGTTCAACTATTGAGATTAAAGTGGTGTAATGTAACCAAAAGAGTTTTGAAAGTTTTTGAACTTAAGTAATAAAAAATAATGTGGAAACTTATGGAATTTGGATAATCAACGGATGAAATCCAGAAAGCCACTACAAATAATCATACTACTCTATTGAACCTAGAGTCATGTCTTGTGCTTCTATTGATCAATAACCAACCTTGTGGTGTTGCTTCCACATGATTTACAGCATGTATATCATTCATATATTATAAAAATAAACTCATAAAGAATCCTATAACCTCAAACACCATGTATTAGAGCTTAAAACAACATAACATCCATAACGGCAAACTAGAAACTCGAGCTAATACTAGGCTTGTGCACATTGATCTTTAATCTATTGTTTTAACTCTTGTCTTGCTTCAATTAACCTTTGAACATTATAAAAAAGTTTTTACACACATAAATACACAATAATAACATTAGTAACTTAATTTACACATTAGAATCCATCACGATAGAATAGAACAACATCTAGCTCATGCCTAGTAAAACTAATTTCCTCATCTCGACTCTAAATGACCAATTTAAACACAAACTTGTTTGAAAACACCTTTAATCATTGTAATAACATACTTAAACACTTGCAAAAATTATTTATATCATTATTAACACATAAAGTACATGAATTATCCTTAAAATAAGGCCAAATAGGCTAGGATAACAACACTTAAGTTCATAAATACACCCAACATCAGGTATAAATACCCCACTTAGACCAATTACCCTCATTTTCATCAATTCTCTAGATTGTAAACCCTAAATAGTTATAAAGCTTGGTGTAATTATTTGTGGGTGATTGTGGAACCTTGATGAAGTTAATTTATGCGTATCTTCTTTGAATTTGTGTAAGCTTTTATCAATTTTGGGATTAAATCCCTTATATTTTTCTATAATCCCTAGAATCATGGTATCTTTATTGTAGAACCATTAGAGCTTAAAATTCACCCATTTGTAATGTTCCTTGTGCATAGAGGGACATTGTGTTATTTTGGAAAGTGTGATTCCATAAACGGGCCCCACATGAGATTTTGATGCAATTTTGGACCCAAATCACAATAGAGAAATATAGGTGTCATTTTTCTCATTTTAATGAGTAGATTATGATTTTGATAGCGTGGCACTTTGCAAAATCTTCGCGAAAAGCCGAATAAGTGCTTTTGAAGATTATTCGGGCTTTTCGTTGGCGTCTAGGTAGGCTAGATTTATCCTTTTCATTTATTGGGTTATTTCATAGGTTTATTATATTATGCTAGATATAGGATGGAATTTAGGTGTCGGAGGTATGACTGAAAATATTGGGTTAGTTGGACTGTTTAAACTATCTTGAAACCATAACTTTACTCGTAATTGACTTAGTCGCTAATGTTTTAGTATAAATTGCTATCCTAGGGATAATTAGAGATTATTTAACATTCATAAATGAATTTAGATACCTTAGCCTAGTATGGGGTATAATTTGCCTAAAATTAGTTTCAAGGATTACGAGTGGGCTCCTCCGGCCTATCTTAGGCCAAGACTTATGTTAGCTCTTGCAGACTTACTTGTGCATGATATACCCTTATTTAATGTTTGTTTTAGAACTTTAAGGAGATTTAATGCTTACTGATTATGCTAGTTTGGTATATGAGAGTTAGTGGCAGTTTTGGGTAAAATCCAACAGTTTATTCATGTAGCCTAGTTGTATGGTTTATTATTATGGCTTATGGATATGGATTATTAATATGGAAACTGATAATAATGTTGATGATATAAGTTTCAGTTCAAGTCTCATAATTCATTATGATATTGATGATATGAGTTTAGGTTTATGTTCGATAATTATTCAGGACACTGAACAATGATTTTTGATTTGAGTGCGACATTGGGAGTTCGGAATGATATGATTAAGTATGGATAGTTTGTTATTTATAGCTGGTATTTGGTAGAATTAGGAATCATTGGTTGATATTTCTCTTTGATTGACCCTCCAGGCTTACAAAGGCCTGTGTTGGATTATTTACTTTTCCGTACTTATTGTCTTATGGGGCCCAATTTAGTAGTAATAATTGTATGATCTATACCTTAAATCTTTGCATTTATTTATTTACTTATGCACAATTGTGTTGAAGAATATTTTTAGGTTTTTCCTTTTTACCGTGACTTGGTTTACTTTATCTTGTGTCTTATCATACTTAATCATGATTTAGATCAGTCGGCCAATGATTCCTACTTAGTACCCATAGTTTTGGTACTCATACTAAATTTCTATACCTTTTTGGTATAGATTTGAGTACTAGTTATCATTGTTGATGTTACACGTGTGTAAGGTTAATTTTGGATATTGGGTGAGCTCTTAGTGTCAATGTTTTCCTTTTGTCCTTTTATTTATCTATGTCGATTCTTTTATTTTGGAGACAAATTATATTTGACAATTCAACTCTTATGGTTCATTATTGCAGCCTTGTATCGACGTTACTGAGACTTGGGATAGTTGTTGATCTTTTATGTATCTATTAGACTATTATGACTGCTTTATTATTATTTTAATTGTTTAAATGTGTGTTTTCATCTTTTAGGATATTTTTTGCCAAGTTAGCCAGTTGTATGTAGCTCCACGCTACAGTTTTGCTTACCTACTAGAGGGATAAAGTAGGTGCCATCATGACTTATAAATTAGGACATGACAAATTAGTATTAAAGCCTAGGATTCAGTGATATTATTTGTAAAAAAACAAGTGTTTAGTAGAGTCCCGCAGATTGGAACAATGATATTTTTTTCTTATCTTAGGAGGTTATAGGACATTCTTAGGAATTCATCACTTCTTTCACTTATTTAATGCTAAGAGTCTGAGTTGGTTTCTAAGGCATTTCTTTGGTTTTACTCTTTCACTGATGGCTAGGACACGTACTACTGCTATACGAAAAGAGGGTTCTAAGACCAAACTTAGGGATTTTGTCTAATTTGGTGGATGACCTTGAGGTCATGGATAGATTAACGACGTGTCCCCATCTAGGGTCCAAGATAAGGGTCTTTATTAGACCTTATCCCTTCCCTAGATAGTGGTAGACCAGGGACCAACCTAAGCTCCATCAGTGTTTATTTATTCTTTAGTGCTCAGGAATGCTTTCATTAATATTTTGGGATTAGTTGGTGGTGAACTATATAAAGATGCACATTCTACTAATTAGACTAATACTAAGGTAGGGACGTAGCCTGTAGCTACAACTTCTAGAGTTAAGGTCCCTCCTGTATCGATGGTTGTCCAACCGATAGTTACCCAGCTGGTAGTTGCTCAGTTGGTGGTTTCTCAACTTATAATGTCTATAGTTAAGCATAAGATGTTGGGTATATTCTTGAGATTGGCTCCATCTAGGTTTTCTGGTGCACCAAATTAGGATGTGTATGCGTTATTAATTTCTTATAAGGATACATTTTGTAATTTGGGAATAGTTAATAATCGTGGTATGGATTAGACTATATTTTAGTTGGACCTGGTAGCTGACATTGATGGAGAGATCATCTTGATTCCAAGCCTGTTGGATCTTCCATATTGACATGGACTCAGTTCTCAAAGATTTTCAAGGAAAAGTATATGCCTCGTGGTCTTAGGTATCTTTTAAGGGATCAGTTCTCGAGGTTTTAGTAAGGATCCATGACTATTGTGTTGTATGAGGCTCAATTTCATGAGTTGGCTAAATATGTTACTTCTATTCTAACTACCAAGCATGAGACAGTTTATTGCTTTATTTGGGGATTTAGACTTCCTATTTGTATGTCTATACAAAGTTTAGGTATGTCTTTTTCTAATGTTTCTAATCTTGTCAGGTTATGTAGGAGATATATCACGAGGCCTAATGGGGTAGTGATAATAGGTCATGTTATTAGGGTAGTAACAATGGGAGTCATAGTGGCTCACGGCTCACATGCAGTGGTTCTCAAGATAGGTACCCTCCATACCAGCTGTATCAGCATCAAGGTCATTCTAGTAAGCCTGTTTATGCTACACTTTAGATTATTAATCAAGTCTAGTATAAGTTTCAGTGATCATCCTAGAAAAGTTAATGTCAATATTTGATAGGTTATTATTCTGGTTATTTTAGTCATGGTGGTTATTTTGTCTTAGCGTAATCTTCTAGTTTTAGTATAGCGCCTAGGGCATGTTATGGTTGTGGAGATTTTGGTAATTTTTTTAGAGAGTGCCCCAGAAATAGAGTAATAGTTCCTTCAGTTTAGAGTGTTCCACTAATTCGGGTATTTTTGCCCAGCTAGAGGTGGTATGCATGGTCATAAATATGGTCCTAGGGTTTTTGTGGAGATTCTAAGGTAGGTATGATAGGAGATCGATTATGTGCCCAATCAGGCGGTGAGCACTGCCAATTGTTACAGTACCTTCTAAACCTGAGGCTGAGTCTTCAGATGTTATTATCAAAGGTATAATCTTGGTGTGTCAATAGGTTATGGTTGAGCACATAAGGCTAGGAGAGGTGTATCGAGAAATTGATTTGACCGAATAGAAATTATAAATGATCAATATGGACTTCATTACCAGTCCTCCTCGATCTCAAAATCAGCATGATTCGATTTGGGTCATCGTGGATAGGATGACCAAGTCTGCATATTTCTTGCCAATGCAGACTACCTTTTTGGCAGAGGATTTTGTTCAGTTCTATCTTTAAGAGATTGTGATGATGCATGGGGTAACTATTTTGATTATCTCTGATCGTGGTAAGCAGTTTACATCTTTTGGAGGTCTTTCTAGAAAGGTTTGGGGACTAAGGTTAGTCTGAGTACTGCTTTTTATCCATAGTCTGATAAGCAAGCAGAGGTAACTATTCAGACTTATGAAGATATTCTTCGGGTATGTGTGATTGACTATGGTGGAAATTGGGTTGAGCATATGCCTTTGGTGGAGTATGCTTACAACAATAGTTATAATTAGAGTATTGGTATGGCTTCTTTTGAGGCGTTGTATGGTGGGAGGTGTAGATCTCTTATTCGGTGGTTTTAGCTAGGAGAAGAGGATATGTTTGGTCCTGATTTGGTTTATCAGGCGATGGAGAAGGTAAAGGTAATTTGGGATAGTCTTAAAGCTGCATAAAGTCGCCAAAAGTCCTATGCGGATGTTACGTGTAGAGACTTGGAGTTTGAGTTCAGGGATAGGGTGCTCCTCGAGGGGTCACCTATGAAGGGAGTGGTGCGGTTTGACAATAAGGGAAACTCAGTCCTCGATTCATTGGTACTTATGTGATTTTGTGAAGAATTGGCAATGTTTCTTATGATTTGGAGTTGCTATCTAGCTTAAGTTTGGTTTATCCGGTCTTTCATGTTTCTATGTTGAGGAAATGTCTTTGTGATCCTTCTTTGGCTATTCCATTGGAAGGATTGGGTAATTTGGATTCTCTTTGTTTTGAAGAAGTCCCGGTAGAGATATTAGATAGGCAAGTTTATTAGTTGTGGACCAACGATGTGTTTTCAGTTAAGGTAAAATAGCGGAACCATAAGATGGAAAGAACTACTTGGGAAACGGAAGAGGACTGAAGTCCAAGTATCCGTATTTGTTTTCTGCTCCTGGAATTCATGCGGAAGGTATATGTCTTGAACACATCTTTCTTTTCTGAGTTTGTTAAAGAAAAGATTAACATCTTTGCCTCTTTGTTTTAAAACTTTGTTAAAGGGATGTTTAATAATGCAAATGACTCTGTGTGTGGTTACCGCTACTTTTTCCATCATTCGGGAATGAATGATCCTAGAGGGGAGACTTAAACATCCTGGGTTTTGACCCTTAGAAAATTTCCTGGAAATCTATTCTTCGGACCCAATATGACTCATGGGTACGATCCATATGCTAGGGTACAAAAGGTATGGTCTATTCATATGCTAACCAGTGTTAGTTAGTGGGATGGTTTTGGTTACTTGAATGGGTACAATTTAGATGTGTGAGTTGTAAGGGATTGGTACGAATTGTATCAGGGACTCATATGGTGGGCAGTGCTTGATATTCTAAGTTTTTCATTATGCCGGGGATATGGGTCATGGGTATAGATCGTATACTGTGTTTACGACTTGGTTGGATGAGTCGTATACTGAACATTGTTTGATCCAAGGGTTGAGGTATTGATACAAGTGGTGGATATTGATTGTATAGGAGGGTACAATTCGTATAGTTCAGTCGTATCACTATGATGGGATTTTTGCGCAACTTAAGTGGGGGTATTCTTGACATTTCCCTACTTACCCTAATTAGGACCCCATGACTTCTAATACACTTAGGAGGTTCTTTACCCTATTATTCTATTCATTAACTCTTAGAAACTATTCCGAAACATCTCATAATTATCTCAACAACTTTTGGGGCAAGAAAGCTAGGGTTTCAACTAAGGGATTGCTCTGGGGCTTTCTTTGGTGATTTTCTTCCATCAATTCTTCGGTATTAGGCATGATTCTCTTCCCTCATTGTAATTTCAACTAAAGGAAGAGTTTATATGATTGATTTCATGGTTTTTACTATTTCATAATTTTGCTTTTTCAACTAATTATTATTGGGGGTTTTGATATTGAATGCTTGGTTATAGTTTCCTATGTTTTAAATTATGCTTTTATATACATTAATGGTGGTTTTGGCCAATTGTATTGCATGGTAATGGTTAAATGGTCTTTGGAATTGGTTTGGGTTATATTATTCCCCCTAGGTGTTTGATGAAATGCTTAAAAAGATATGTTCATTGTATTGACTTCTTTTAAAGGAACTCTTGCATGTCTAAATTGGATAAATGATTTATGCATAGTTTAAATGGTTTGAAAAGTCTAAAGGCTAAATTTTTATGCTTGTGGAGAACATAAAAGTCTCCCAAGTGGATTTAATATGGTATATATGGTATATGGAATAGGCACCAAAGGTCCCCTTAACCTAAATGGTTTGGATAAGGATATTACTTGCAAGTAAGAGATGCTATAGAAATACCACCAATATTTTCATTGGTTAATAAATTGTAAATAGATTGTTTGGATATGGTTTTAATTAGGCATTAATGGTGGGGTATGTAGCTAAGCCGTGGAAGGTGGCGGTCCAAGGGGGACCAAAACTAAAAACTTATATTTGCCTATATGAGGGGTCCTTAATAACCACGTGTGAGTGTCATATTTTATATTAGAGGGATGTACTAGTCATCTCATGGGATATTGCTCGGTCTTCTGGCTACACGCTCTGGGACCCTTTAAGCATGGGGAGATGAACCCATATCGCCTATGGGTGGTTAGGAAAACAAATCTACACAACCCAGGTAAAGGCTTTAAGTGCATGCTAAACCCGGTCCCTTTTCTCGGCACTTATATGTGTATGGTTGTATGCATTATTGATGGTTTTACTTGGTTTTATGAATAACATTAATTTATCCTTACCTTGATATTGATGCAAGCAATCATTTTATAACCCGGTCTACTGACGGTTGTATACCCATGCTATGCAAGAACCGACCATTCTACACCTCCTGTTTAGAACGAGGATTTGGTATCTACATTTGAACTGAAGTGGTGAGATTCCATCCTTTCGGAAGGCATCATTTCATGTTATGGATTTCTTTAGACACTTTTCTTTTATTTGTATATTGGTTTTGGCCATAGTTGGGGGCATGTCCCAATCAAATTTCTTTACTCTTTTGGATAGAGGCTTTATGGTACTTTTGGAGGTTGGTATGAACGGGATCGGTAGAGGTGTCAGCATTAGAATTGTTATTGATATTGAGGCTGGAATCATCGTACATGATTTCTCTCTTTTCCATCATATTATATTTTGGGATTGGTTTTCATATTTTGTTTCGGTGTTCCCTTTGTTTATGGTGGTCGATTGGTGCGGTAGGGTCGGACTCGGTTAGGTCGGTCACGATTGTTACCCTATCCCAGAGTTGTAATGAGAAAAATAATGCCATCTTGTTATATACACGAAATTTATCCCATCCAAGGCTGGAAATAGGTGGTTGGGTAACAGGGGGCGATCCCCGGTCCTGGTTTGACTTGGGATGCCCATTACGCCAAGGCCCGATATTGGGTCGTGTCATGATATCTCTATCTTATATCATCCAATCCAATAAAGGAAAATTTGGTAGAGGAAGCCTTGAATCGAAAAGTGATGAATATGGGTAGCTAGGCTACATTTGAGTTTCTCAAAGGCCATTGGCACGAGACATTCAGTCCTTAGACAACTTAATGGTTCAACTTGATATTTTAGACACTAGGAGGATTCTTTCTAGCGTTGAGTCGAGTTCTTTGTATTTGAGCATATTCAAAGTCATCAGTTTGAGGATAAGAGGCTTTATATCATACATGATCTGGTGTTGAGTGGTAAGTCCAAGAGGGCTACTATAGATTCTGAGGGTGTCCCAAGATTTCATAGCCACATTTGTATTCTGAGGTTTGATAACTCGATTCAGTTGACTTTGTATGAGGATCAAAACTCAAGATATTCTATTTATCTTGGTACAACTAAGATGCATAGAGATTTGAGGCAACATTTTTGGTGGAGTGGTATGAAGAGAGATATGGTAGACTTTGTAGCTCATTGCCTTTGTTGTCAACGGGTGAAGGCTGAGCATCAGAGTCCTGGTGGCTTGATTTAGAGGTTGCCTATTCCCAAGTGGAAGTGGGAGCGGATTACCATGAACTTTGTTAGTGGTTTTCCATATACTTCTTGTGGTTCCAATGGTATTTGGGTCATTATGGATCGATTGAACAAGTTGGCACATTCATTCCAATTCATATTCCCTTCACTATCAAAAGGTTGGCTCATATCTATGTTAGTGAGATAGTTTATTTACATGGTGCGCCTATGTCTATTATTTCAGAACGAGGTTTGGTGTTCACTTTTTAATATGGAAGATCTTTTCATTAGGAGTTGGGTACTCAGGTGGATCTTAGTACAACCTTTCATCCTCAGACCAATGGGCCATAAGAATGTACTATTCAAGTCCTTGAGGATATACTCCGAGCCTGTGCTATGGATTTTGGGGGTCAGCGAGAGCAACACTTAGCCTTGGTAGATTTCACGTATAATAATATCTACCATTCTATTATTGATATGGCGCCTTTTGATGCTTTATATAGTAGGTAATGTGGTTCTCCGATTGGATGATTTGAGACTTTTGTGATTTTTCCCCGTGGTGCCGACTTGCTTCAGGAGTCATTGGATAGAGTCAAAGTGATTCAGGATAGGTTGAGGGTAGCTCAGAGTAGGCGGGAGGATTATGTAGATCATAGACTTCGTGTCTTGAGATTTTGAATCAGTGACATGGTATTCCTCTATGTATCACCGTGTAAGGTGTGAAAAGGTTCGGGAAGAAAGGAAAGCTCAAACCCAGATATATTGATGACATGATCCAAATCGGGGCCTAGTTATGTCTGGTATCTCATGTCCAACCAGGATCAGAGACCACCCACAATACCCAATTGTTAACAACCCTACACCCCATGTCGGCTGAATTTCGAACATATACTAAGATAAGACAATATATATTTAAAGGTAGTAAAGTAAGTCAATAACCATAGCTAAAGGGACAACCAAATATCCAACCAATACTAATCCCAATGACAATACCATTAGAAATGCAAACACTAATATCGACACCGCCCATTCCCATAGTAGTTCGACAAAGCCTCTAACAAAAATCAAGAAAAATTCAGTCGGGACATGCCTCCAACCATATCAAAAACCAAAGAAAAGGAAATAGCAATAATGAAAAGAAGTCCATAGCATGAAATGGAGTCTTCCGAATTATGGAAGCTCACCACATCAATCAGACTCAAAGCTTCCCCCGAATCAAAGTCACTAAGTAGGAGGAATAATAGTATGGATAATTCCTGCATTGCATGGGGATACAACGCCCAAAGATGGTTAGTGGGGTAAACTCTAGCATGTAACTTAGGGATAAAGATAAGATAATGCCATCAATTCAAAACAAAATCAAATAGCCATATGCAATATCATATATACATATATATAATGTTGGGATAGGGAACGAGGTTTAGTATGCATTTAAAACCTTAACCTGGTATGTTTCTATGCTTTCCTAAAATCACCCACAAGCTATATGAGTTAAGCTCTCCCTGCTAAAGGGCCCCCAGTGCTTGGTTGCCGCATGACTGGAGAAAATAACTTGGGATGACTAGTACATCCCCAAAAATATAAAGTGTGACGTCATGCACCCAACCACCAAGGCCACCCTCACATAAGTAAATGTGAGTTTCCAATGTCGGTCCCCTTAGGAAACTTCCATGGCTTTGCGAATCAAACCCCTTTTTAAGACCAATTAAAAATTCTACACATAACTAACCCATTTACCAAGGAGTCTTTTAATTAGGCGTTACCGTTGGTATCGTCATACCAAATCTAGAGTTTGCAAGTCTATTACCTTATGCCATATAAACCATTAAAACAAATTAGACTACACTGTTTCCAATAAAACCAAAACTATTTATAATAAAACCATGGCCACCAATGCCTTCCAAAGTCATGTGATACCAACCAAAACTATTTCACATTTCTTTAACTATTTATGCAATGCAAGGATTCCAAGAGTAGTCAGACTATATGACTAAATCATTCCTATTGAAAATTTCACAAATAGATTGAGGGCATGCCATTATCAAAGACAAAATATTCAAATAGATGCTCAACCATTACCCATAATTAAATCACCATTCCCATGCACCCACATGTGAAAAACCATAATTGAAACATAAAAACCCATAATTAAATCATGAGAAACATTAATCAACCATGAACATCCAAAACTCTCATCCTTTATTTCAAAACCATAACAATACCATGAAATCCATATGTTAAAACATATGACTTTTTTAAAATAAGAAGGATAGAAGATTCACATGACTTAGACACCAAGAAGTACAGAGTGAAATCACCTTTTAAAGCCTTAATTGATTATCTTGATGAAACCCTAGCTTTTTATTGAAGAGAAAGTTTGAGAGAATTTGAGAGTGTTGTATTAGGACTAATGTCTTAATGAAGTCCCAAAAGGTGTTTTAAGTTGTGGATACAAAGGGACTTAAAAGGGAAATGTCAAGAATTCCCCCAACTTAAAATTGTAAGACATCGCAGGTGGTCACGAGTCGACCCCCGTGACTCATGACCCTAACATATGACTCATACATATAAGTCGTCACCAAATTAGTGAGTTGGAAATCCATTCAATCTCCAACATGCGACTCTATGGTCCCCAACCGTGACCTGACCATACGACTGGTATTGTCTAGTCGTATACAAGACAGAACCCAGAAGGAGTGACGTTGGAAAACATACGACCCAACCTTACCACTCATAACCTATCCTCACGGATCTTAGTGAGCCACTCGTACTCAGAGCCAAGTCAAGTCACTAAGTTTCTAATTTGAGAAAGGTTTGACCAAACGACCCATCCTACCCCTAACGAATCGTACCAGCAAACCTTTACAAAGACTAAAACCCAACCACCACCCCTTGGACACCTAATGATCAGGGTCACCTGACCTATACCCACACCATACGACTCGTCTGATGAGTTGTTGCTAGGACAATGAGTCCAAAGCTTAGGACATTTTCTGGGGTCAAAACCCAGAGTGTTTCAATTCTCCCCCACTTGGATCATTCATCCTCGAATGATAGGACAGGCATTGACTAGCACAATTAAACCCCAAACATTTCTACTATAATATTTAACCAAGTTATAAAACATACAGGATAAGGAAATCAATCTTTCCTTTAACAAAAATAGAAAACAAACATTCTAAGAACAACAGAAACCATAAGCATAATTTTCTGGAACGAGGAACAGGAAGGGATTCTTGGACTTTATGTCCTCTTAGCTTTCCAGGTAGCCTTTTCAACTTTGTGGTTCCTCCATAGAACCATCACCAAAGCTACATCCTTGGTTCGCAACTAACAAACCTACCTATCTAAGATCTCAACTGGGATCTCCTTATAAGACAGGGAATGTTGAAATACCAATATCATTGATAGGCATAATTTGTGACAAATCACCCATACACTTTCTTAACATAGAAACATGGAACACCGGATGAGTGGAGGTTAAACTCATACGCAACATTCCCAACCTTCTTCAAAAATAAGTACGGACCAACATACCGGGGACTAAGCATCCCCTTCTTCCCAAACTGCATCACTTTCTTCATGGGAGACACCTTTAAGAACACCCTATCCCTAACCTCAAACATTAACATCCTACTCCTCACATTCGCATAGGACTTTTGGCAACTTTGGGAAACTTTAAGCCTATCTTGAATCACCTTCACCTTATCAATGCTTAGTGAACCAAATCTGTACTAAATATCTCCACCTCACCAACTTTGAACCAGCCAATAAGAGATCTGGACCTCCTTTCATACAAGGCCTCAAATGGAGTCATCCCAATTCTAGAGTGGTAGCTACTATTATATGTAAACTCTATAAGAGGTAAATGATCAACAAACTGCTACCATAGTCAATGACACATGCTCGAAGCATATCTTCCAATGTCTGAATAGTTCTTTCCACTTGCCTATCCTACTGGGGATAGAAAGAAGTACTAAGACTCATGTTGGTCCCCAAATATTTTTAAAACGACCGCCAAAAGTGCAATGAAAATTATGTACCACTATCCGAGATGATAGAAATAGGCACCCCATGCAACTTCACAATCTCTAAAAGGTGAAACCTCACATAATTCTCTACCTAGAACTTTGTCCTTACTAGCAAGTAATGAGAAGAATTTATCATTGTATCCACCATGACCAAAACTAAATCAAACTAATTCTAAGACCGAGGAAAACCGGAAATGAAATGTATATTGATCACCTCATATTTTCAAACAGACAACTCAATTTCTTAATACAATCCTTTGGGCCTCAAGTGTTGAACTTTCACTTGTTGGCACACAATGAACTTAGCCACAAAAGTAGCCACATCATGCTTTATATTGTTCCACTAATACATATCTTTAAGGTCATGATTAATTATTATCGAATCAGGATGAATAGCATAGCGCAACTCATGTGCCTCAACCAAGATCTTATCTCATAATCCATCTATGTCAGGAACACATAACCTTTCTTGGTATCTCAATATACCATCATAACTATTCTCAAAGGACATTACCTTCCACCTACCTACATTACCCTTGATCCTCATCAAAAAGGGATCCAACACTTGTTTCTCCTTTAGTTTAGCACCAAGTGAGACTGCACCACCTTCTACACAAACACACTACCATCCTAGATCTAAGAGACTAACTCCAAGGTTAGCCAAAAGGTGAATATCTTTCACCAACTCCTACTTCTCTTCATCCACATGAGGTAGATCTTCCATGGATAACCTTTTAAGAGCATAAGCAACACATTAGCTTTAACTGGATGTTTGTGAAGACTCATGTCATAATTCTTGAGCAGCTGAAGCCATCTCCTTTTCCTGAGGTTCAACTATTTCTGAGTAAACACATACTGCTAGCTCTTATGATCGGAAAAGATATCCACATGCATTCCATACAGATAGTGATGCTAGATTTTTAGTGTAAATACCACAACCAATAATTCCACATCATGTGTCAGATAATTCTCCTCATGCACTTTTAACGGTGTAGAAGAATAAGCTATCACCTTTCTATGCTGCATCAAAATGAACCCAAGCCCCATACGGGATGCATCACAATAGAGTATAAAACCATTAGTTCCTTTAGAAAAAGTTAGAACTGGAGCAAAAGTCATCTTATCCTTCAGCTTCTCAAAACAACCCTTACAAGTATCGAACCATAAGATCTTTACCTTATTCTGAGTCAACTTAGTCAATGAGGCAGTTATAGATGAGAAACTTTACACAAACCTCCTATAATAATGGGCTAAACCAAAGAAGCTCCAAATATAGGTTGGAGTCATAGGTCTAGGCCACTTCTTAACCACTACAACTTTTTGCAGATCCGCTATGATCCTTTTACAAGAAATGACATGACCCAAAATAGTAAACGTTCAACTAGAATTCACATTTCAAAAATTTAGCATACAACTGTTGATCTCTTAGGGTCTGCAACACAATGTGGAGATGATTAAAATAATTTACCTCACTCTGAAAGTACACCAGAATATCATCTATGAACATAATGACAACCAAATCCAAAAACTGACGGATGACCCTATTCATCAAGTCCATGAATGTCTCCAAGGAATTAGTCAATCCAAAAGATATAACCAAGAACTAAAAATGCCTATATTTGGTATGGAAGGAAATCTTAGGGATATCCACCTCCATAATCTTTAGCTGAGTATAGGTGAAAAACTTAGCACCCTAAAGTTGATCAAACAAATCATCTATCCTCGAAAGAGGATAATTATTCTTTACCATTACCTTATTTAACTGTCGGTAATCAATACACATACAAAGGAACCATCCTACTTACGCTTGAATACAACTGATGCACCCCACGGAGACACACTAGGATGAATGAAACCCTTGTCTAAAAGATCCTTTAGTTTCTCCTTAAGCTTCTCCAACTCAACTAGATCCATTCTATATGAGGGAATAGAAATAGGATGGGTTTCTTAAAAAAATATCTATCCCAAAATCAATCTCCCTATCGGGAGGAAAACCAGGAAGGTCATTAGGAAAAACCGCAGGAAATTCATTCACAACCATAATGGAATATAAAGAAAGACCCTTCGAGTTAGAATCTATAACATAAACCAAATGATAAAGACACCCTTGGATATTAATCTCCGATATCTAAGATATGATATGAAACATTCTTTAGGAGATAGAGAACCTCCCTCTCATTCAATAACTAGCTCATTAAGAAATTCAAAGTTGACTTTACGAGTTCGATAATATAAAGATGGATAGCATGAGTGCAACCAATCCATCCCTAATATTACATTAAATTCCACCATGTCTTTTTCAAATAGATCCACCAAAGTCTCCCGCCCACCCACAGACACCACACAACCCCTATGGACTCTTCTAGCCACCACAGAATCACCCACTAGGGTAGAAATAGAAAATAGGTCCAATGTACACTCAAGACTGAAACCAAAATGCACAGCCAAAAATAGGGTAACATAAGAAATAGTGGACCTCTGGTCAAGTAAAAAGTACACATCACGAGAAAAGAGTTTTAATATAACAGTAACGACACCGAGCGATGCCTCATACCCTTGATGAGTAGTGAGAGTATAGAGTCAATTTTGACCACTACCAGAGCTATATGGGGCACCCCTTGGTGCCAGAGATGAAGAAAAGGCAACAAAAACTTTGTTTGCCCAGAGGAAACCTTACCAACAGGATAACTTTTAGTCATATTCCCTAGATGACCATTGTTGAAGCACTTGTACTTTTCTTTTTATTAATAACCCTGATGAAATACACCATAAAATCTACAAGAAGGATATTGCAATACCTATACTTTTCCTAGCTTGATATTTCCCCCCAAGAATGTTAGAAGCTTTCTTTGAAAGATGAATCCACTTTTATATATGTGGTATTTTAAAGATTTTCACTTTTTTTTCATGTGGGAAATTCCATAAGCTTTCCATTGATACCAAATTTTCCCAAATCCAACACTTGAGTGAAGAGTTAGAGCCTTTTTAGTGAGACAGTGTATCACCTGAGACATCAGTACGTCCCGGAGCCAGCTTAAAAGGCAATTGTCAATTTCCAGTGTTACTCCGCGATAGTGTCATGTCGCGCCAAACTTCCAGGTATCAAACAAGGTGGAAACGCAATAGCTCTGCATCACACCACCATGAAGATTCCCAATTGTCCAGTTCTAGTGACTTGACGCAATAGTGGCGCAGGATTAAAATTGGGAAATTTTCACAAGAATTAAAATACGTGTACTAGGGTTAGAATTGTCAATTTCCCTACCCTATATAAGCTCAAAAACATGGATTTGAGCCTCTATTACACCTAAATATACTATATTCTCTCAAAATACTCTCCAGAACACATGACGGTTTTTCATAAATAATTCAAGTTCAAGAATTTCCTCCGTCAATCTTCATGTATTTACGAACCAAGGTATGCATAGTTTTGTTCAAACTACAAGTTTATGGATTTCCTTATGAGTTTCATGTTGGGTTTGTTTTGTTCATGTTGAGAATAATTAATTGAATTCTAATCCATGTTGGGTGATCAATTTTATGTGGAATTGATTAGTATAGATGTATATTCATGTGATCTTGTCATTAAACACTATAATGATGAAATTAGAATTGAACCATGATGTCTAATTGTTGTATAATGTTTTTTACATATACTATGCCTACCATGTGTTTGATCGAATGCCTATATGACGGAAAAGTGTCCAACCAGCATGATATTATGAAATCCCTATTTATGTACAAGTTTATGCATATCACATATTTGATGAAGTGCTTCAATAAATGAATTATGAATTGTGTTGTTGGTCATGTGCTTGAGTAAGTCATGTTATGTCAGTTTCTTTCCATTGAGTCTTGTGGGTACTTGTACCCATCAACTTAGTTGTGTGCCTAGAGCCATGTCATCTTTTCATGATACTCTCAGACAAGTCACGATCCATAGAACTCAGTCAGTCATGTGGCTCAGGAAATCTCAAAAATCTTAGTAATCTTAGTAGTTCAGTAACCTCCGTGATCACAGTAGGACTTTACCCAGGTCACGGTATTGGCACCCTTCCAGCTAGGATTACAGGTTGGACCCCACTAATTAAGTTTTGGGGAATGTCAGTTAGATGATTACCTCCCATAGTCTCAGTCACAGTCTCAATCTCAGTCTCAGTCTCAGTTTCAGTAAAAGAACTCAGATAGTTCTTCAGATTTCAAGACTGTCAGATACAATCAAATTCAAATACAGTATGGAACTTATCTGGATAAGTTCCATCAAATTCTGGACTGTCAGATACAGTCACTCATGTTATCAGTATTCAGCTTTAGGACTATCAGTACAGTCAACCAGACCAGTTCTTCATAATCAAAACTGTCAGAAATAGTTATTCATGTATCAGTAACATAGTATTAGACCCTCAGTATTCAGTAATATAGTATTAGTCTTTCTTACTTATCAGCGAATTAGGGGTGAATATTAGTCGACTCAGTATCTAGTCCTATTATGATCTCAGTTACAGTTACATAGTCATGCATGTATTCTCACATTCATGTTAGTCAGTCAGTTAGTATTGTTCATGCATATGAACCATTTACATTCATCCTGCCTCACTTGCATACCAGTACATTGAAAGTACTGATGTATTTTTTCTATGGTGTCTTATACCCTAGGTTTAAAAGCGAGAACTCTAGAGCACCAGTAGCATTCCAGTTCAGCAGTCAGAGACAACTGTGAGTCCTCATCCTTCGAGGACATGATGAGTACATTACTATTCCAGTTTTTAATTTATTTCAGTAATGAGAGTTAGTTGGGGACATATCCCATCAACTCCTTATTTAGAACATTTATTTTAGAGCCTTTCAGACTACAGTATGTTCAGAAAGTTATCTCAGTTGTTTTTGGTATTGCTACGCCATTTTTCAGATATTATATTATGAGATATTTATTCAGTATTAAACCTTATGGCCTTACAAATTCTATTCCATATTCATTCAGTGTATATGTATATATATACAATATATTAAATAGTTTATAGGTGTAGATATTAGTCATGGGTTAGTTATGGTCCTTCAGGGTCATGAGCACCGTGAAGTGTTTCGGGTACCAGATTTGGGGCATTACAAACTTGTTATCAGAGCCTAAGGTTCAATAGTGTCCAAGTCTAAATGTTGCATCTAGTAGAGTATTGTACATGCGTGTATTGTGCACCACACTTATGTGCAGAAGGCTATGCGATGTTTTAGAAACAATTTCCCTTCTTTTATATCTCAGATCGTGCTATAGAAAGGTTCTTTAAGAAACTCTTGTCGATTCTCATCATTCTTCATGCATGTCAACTTTACCTTACTTTCAAGGTAACAAAAGAAGTGAAGCTTGAGTCCTAGAGATAGGGATTTCTCATACAGACCCTACAGTCAGTTATGGGATTGCCCACAAGCCTAAAAGTATCCCATCAGTTCAGTTATGTTCTAGAGTTGTACAACTCTTATTCATGATCATGAGAACTCATATGTCATAAGATCCCTTCTCTGAATTCTATGATAGCATATGACCTAGAGTTAGAAACATGGACTCAAGAGTTTAGAAATAGTATAGTTGGGAAAACATGATCCAGGTTGAACAAATTATGTATTCATAGGGATAGTTGTACCAAAGTGTATTAGTAGGGTTGAACAGTGCGAGCAAAAATTTAAGTATATTGACATGACATTAGGCTTGAAGGTGTGGATGTGATATTAGTAGTATATGAATAAATAGAACCAGATGATGTGTTTAGTAAGGCAAGCATGTGTCGAACAGAGTGTAAGTATATGACGATGATCGCGGTTCAGTTCAAAGTTTAGTAAAGTATTTACATACATGATGATGGCTTAAAGATAAGGGGGAGATGATAGATCGAGTGACCCATTTCAGGCTCCCAAATTCCAGTAGCAGTGCCAGTATGTATAGAAAGCAAGAAGGAAAGATGATTCCCGACCCATCTTTTTCTCAGTACAGAGTTTTGCACTTCAGCTGTCATGAAATCTACTCAGGCCTTGCGTCTCAACTCTATAGTCACGAATCGTGCTCATGTATTTTTCCATAAATTATGTACGGTTTCCATTCACAGTATAAGGGGTCCTAGTTTACCCCACAGTATGAATTAGTTCCACGAAGACAACCTACTTTCACGCACTTTCCACGTATTGTATGCACTTTTAGTTCCTAACATAAGGAGTTTAGTTCCATATCCCTCAGTGTTACGAATCATGTCTCAAAAATTCAGAAATTTCAGACTCAGGTCATGCGGCTCGTAACCCACATACTCATGTCATGCTTTACAGTATGCTCAATCCACATGACTCATGCTCCAATTCTAGTGAGAAAACAAAATCAGATATGCCATGTATATCCCCAGTTCAAACAATTTTGGTGAATCTATGTTATTGATATTCTATTCCTCAGGCTTCAATTCAAGTGTCAAGTTCAGTCTGTATCCATTCATGATTTAGGTCCTCCTGATTTAACCCTTTAATGATCTCTCTATGTGAAAATAGTATAGTAATTAGAAGTTGCTTATAATATAGAGAGTAAATTGTTCATGTTAAGAGGATATTGTTGCATGCTTGGTTTACATGAAGGTGCAGTTATGACGATAGGCTTGAATGTTGTAGTAGCATGCAAGTAAGTGGCTAGCAAGAGGTTGTATTTATATGTTGGGGAAAAGTATGGAGTGCGAGTATACATTTAGATCCTTGATGTATATCAGTCCTCATCATGCATATATCCAAATTCATTTTCTAACTCAGTTATAGTTTCAGTGTTCAATTTCAGTAATCAACATTCAGTCCCAGAATCAAATACTTCAGCACCAGTCTAAATGTCAGTTATCAGAAATTCAGTTCAGTTTTTGGATAGCTTGACAATGTTATAGTTATCGATTACTCAGTCAGTAGTACCTCAATACCTCAGTTTACAGAATGTTCCCAATCACATTAGACGCTTAGCCTAGCATTCTTGAGGTAATACAGTTCTTATAAATCCATGCCCAGTTACCTCATGTTACTCAGTCAGTCCTTATCTTTTATGTATAATGCTCTAAAGTTATAGTCCAGTTATTCAAGACTAAGTACAATTCCGTCCTACAGACAAAGTATTCAGCTATCAGTCCTTCAGTTAATTAGATAAGTCAGTACGGTTATAAATTCGTGCTCAACACCCACGTGAATCTTTTTAGTAGTCTTAGTTGTAGTGATAGAGGCTTAGTCATTTCATCTTAAATGGTGTTACTAGGCCTGAACTCATATTACCCAATCTCAATCAAGTTATGATCTTCTTACTTAGCTGTATTATACAGACAAATTCGTACAGTTTGATTTCCTTATCCCTAGTTATGTGCTCTAGCCAAAATCTCATGAAATGATGTAATTATTCTAAGATAAAACAATCAGATAGGTGCAATCTCAACTCAGTTTATGTATCATGCCTCAGTCTTAGATCTCAGATAATTAGTTACGACAAAGTTCCTATGTGCCTTATGCATCGCCTCAGTTTTTCTCAGCAGCTCAGTCGATCCAGTATTCCTCAAGGAACCTAGTGTCCCAAGGGGGAGATACGCAATAAACCCCCAAAATTTTATGATAAAAACATCTCATTCATTCTTCTTGAAAAGAACCCAGTTTAGAGTAAAGGGCACTCATAAGTTGACCCTCAAAGTCCCAACCTCAGCTTTGGGACAAGTATTCAGAGGCTCTTGTTCCCGTTCATGCATATTTCTAGCATAATCATGGGTTCATCAGTATTTATCAGCTTACATAATAGTTTTTCTTGAACTTACTCAGTTCTATGTTCAAACTACCATTACAAACTTGGTATTCAGTTCATGCTCAAATCCCTATTACAAACTTGGTACTAAGTGCTCTTGTATATTCAGTCATGCATTCATATCCAGTTCAGTTATGTAATCATGCATCAGACATTCATTCTCACTATGAGAAATTTAGTTCATCAGAATAGTTAGTCATTTACTTATAAGTCAATTATCATTCATGCATCAGATATACATGAATTCAGCTTATTAGTCATGCATCAGATATGCATGTTCAGTATGTTATATTCAGCCATCAGTCATGTCAGTCATGAAATCATGTTCCATCCAGTCATGTTTAGTATGTACGTCAGTTTTTATTCTTTCCCTCTCACTCAGTATCATTTGAGGATGAATGTTCTCAAGGGGGAGATATTGTAATACCTATACTTTTCCTAGCTTGAAATTTATCCTCTATAATTTTAAAAGCTTTCTTTGAAATATGAATCCACTTTTATAGATGTGGTATTTTCAATATTTTCAATTTTTTTCATGTGGAAAATTCCATAATCTTTCCATCGATACCAAATTCTTCATAATCCAATACCCGGGCGAAAAGTTAGAGCCTTTTTAGTGAGATCGTGTATCACCTGAGCCATCAGCACATCACGGAGCTAGCTTAAATAGAAATTGTCAATTTCTAGTGTTGCTCTGCTATAGTGGCATGTTGTGCCAAACTTCCAGGTCTCAAACAAGATGGCAACGCGAAAGCTCCGTGTTGTGCCACCATGTAGATTCCCAATTGTCCTGTTCCAGTGAATTGGCGCGATAGTGGCACGTCGTACCAAGGATGAAAATTGGGAAATTTTTACAAGAATTAAAATACATGTCCTAGGATTAAAAGTGTCAATTTTCCTACCATATATATAAGCTCAAAAACATGGATTTGAGCCTTCATTACACCTAAATATACTCTATTCTCTCAAAATCCTCTCAAGAACACATTAGGATTCTTCATAGAAGATTCAAATTCAAGAATTTCTTCCGTCAATCTTTGTGTATTTATGAACCAAGGTATGAGTAGTGTTCATTCATGGACTATTTCCGTCCATGAAGCCCAAGAATCTCTTTTCCAACTTCATGTTTATGGATTTCTTTTTGAGTTTCATATTGTCTTTGTTTTGTTCATGTTGAGAATGATTAATTGAATTCTAATCCATATTGGTTGATCAATTTTATGTGGAATTGATTAATATATATGTATATTCATGTGACCTTACGATTAAACCCTATAATGATAAAATTAGAATTTAACCATGATGTTTAATTGTTGTACAATGTTGTTTACATATACTATGCCTACCATGTGTTTGATTGAATGCCTATAAGAATGAAAAGTGACCAACTAGCATGATATTATGAAATCCCCATTTATGTACAAGTTTATGCATATCACATGTTTGATGAAGTTCTTCAATATAAGAATTATGAATTATTTTGTTGGTCATGTAATCGAGTAAGTTATGTTATGTTAGTTTCTTTCCATCGAGTCTTGGTGGTACTTGTACACGACAACTTAGCTGTGTGCCTAGATCCATGTCATGTTTTCACTATAATCTCAGAAAAGTCACGATCCGTAGAACTCAGTCAATCATGTGGCTCAAAAAATCTCAGAAATTTTAGTAATCTCAGTAGTTCAGTAACCTCCGTGATCTCAGTATTCCTAGTAAGTCTCAGTAACTTCAGTACTATTAGTCAGTCCTTAAATCTCAGTAGCATTCCGTCGGTTAACTAAAATCAGTATTCAGTTTTAGCTTTGCTAAATGATACCATAAGTTAATCAGTTTAGTTTAGTTAATCAGTTCAGTGTCTATTCAGTTGGGAGTAGGATTCAGCACCAAGTGAACCCAAGGATGGGGACTCACCTGTTATTCAGCGGAGGGTGTGATCCTTAGAAGAAATCCTTGTGTTCTAGAACTACGTAGCCAACGTAGGTTGAGATGCACCCTACGCATTTATACATTTATATATATACTCACAGCAGGTCTTTACCCGTGGCACGGTATTGACACCCTTCCAGCTGGAGTTATAGGTAAAACCCCACCAATTCAGTTTCGGGGCATGTCGGTTAGATGATTACCTCCCATAGTCTCAGTCACCATCTCAGTATCAGTCTAAGTCACTGTCTCAGTCTCAGTCTCAGTCTCATTAAAAGAACTTAGATAGTTCTTCATATTTCAAGACTTTCAGATACAGTCAAATTCAGATACACTATGGAACTCAGCTAGTTCCATCGAATTCAGGACTGTCAGATACTGTCACTTATGTTATCAGTTCTCAGAACTCATGTTATTAGTATTCAACTTCAGGACTATCAGATACAATCAACTAGACCAGTTCTTTATAATCAGAACTGTCAGAAATAGTTATTCATGTATCAGTAACATAGAATCAGAAACTCAGTATTCAGTAATAGAGTATCAGTCTTTCTCACTTATCAGCGACTTAGGGGTCAATATTAGTAGACTTAGTATCCAGCCCTATAACGATCTCAGTTATAGTTATGTAGTCATGCATGTATTCTCATGTTCATGTTTGTCAGTCAGTTAGTATTGTTCATGCATATGACCCATTTGCATTCAGCCTACCTCACTTACACACTAGTACATTCAAAGTACTGACGCATTTGCGCTATGGTGTCTTATACCATAGGTTTAGAAGCATGAGCTACAGAGCACCAGTAGCATTCCTGTCCAGCAATCAGAGACAGCTTTGAGTCCTCATCCTTCGAGGACATAATGATTACATTACTATTCTAGTTTTCAATTTATTTTAGTAGTCGGAGTTAGTTAGGGACATATCCCATCAACTCCTTATTCAGACAGTGTAGTTTAGAGGCTTTCAGACTACAGTATGTTCAGATAGTTATCTCAGTTGTTTTTGGTATTGCTATGCCATTTTTCAGACATTATATTATCAGATATTTATTTAGTATTGAACCTTATGGACTTACAACATCTATTCCACGTTCATACGGTGTATGTATGTATATATATAGTATATTATGCAGTGTATAGGTACAAATATCAGTCATGGGTTAGATTGTGGTCCTTTAGGGTCATGAGCACCGTGTAGCATTTTGGGTACTAGATTTGAGGCGTTACAGATATGATGGAGCTTATTGGGCCCCACTAGCCTACGATTGGGAACCCTTTGTCCTATAGTTGTTATTGCTTTGAAAATATCTGCCACCAGACATCTTTGGGTAGGGAGCATTAGCTGTCGAGTAGGACATAGAATTGCCCCACCTCTTTTTGGACCACTTTCCACCATCCCTGGCACTTTGATATTGACCACTACCCTGATAAAAAAATATAAACTTCTTGCTCTTCCACTCCCCAATTTCATCCTGCTTCCTCTTCTCTTTCTTAACCTACAGCATATACACAACCAGTCTAGAGATTTCCATATCCTTGCTTAACAAGGTAGCCTTTCTATCTAAAACCAATTCTCGAGATGAACCAGAAGTAAACTTTCTCATTCTATCCCTCTTGCTAGAAACTAACTCTGATGCATAGCAAGATAATCGGTGAAACTTCAAGGCATACTCCTTGACTGACATCTTGCCTTGTTTCAAGTTAACAAACTCTTCCGCCTTTGCCTCCCTCAACTTCGGAGGAAAGAAGCAGTCCAAAAAAGCATTAGAGAAATCATCCCATAGGTTTGACTCACATATCACTGCTGAACTGCTTTTATTCCTCATACCATTAGTATGCTACATCTTTCAGTTGGTAGGCAGCAAATTCCACACCCTCCACATTAGTAGCATGCATAATGCAAAATATCTTTTCCATCTTATCGATAAAACCTTGAGGATTCTCCTCAACCTTAACACCAATAAACACAAGAAGGCTCAACCTCATAAACTATCCAACCCTTGTTGCCTCATAAGATGGAGTAAAAAAATCACCACCCATAACTTTATAAGCTACCAATTGATCAAACTTATGGATAGACTCACGCAGTTCAGCATTCATCACATCTGGTTGAGGAGCTGGAAGAGGACTTGAAGAGAACAGTTGAACTCCAGGAGGGAAATCAAGAACTGGAGCCCTAAACCAGGTCTGGACCCGATAAGAAGAGTGTGTCCCATTAGCTTTTCCCCCAAGTGGGGTAGAGGAGTTTCCATGAGCTTCAGATCGTTGGGGAGACATGATATGAAGGATGAACAAATCAGAATAAAAGAAAAATTCAGGACCTTAGACTCTACAATTTGAAAATACAACACAAGATAGAGAAATATTTTGAAATGCCTCGTAGCCTCTCCCTTATGAGTGTGGCACAGTAAACACCCTTAAAATAGACTCTACTCGACACAACTTTGTCAGACATCCAATTGACCATGAACCTAGGTATCTGATACTAATCTATTATGACACAAATAGGGGACTAGTTTTGTTGAGTATCTCAATTCTATCCATAATCAAAGACCACCCCGATTACCCAATCGTTAACCACCTTACACCCTACATTAGCTGAATTTCAAACATATAACAAAATAAGATAATAGTTGTTTAAAGATAGTAAAGTAAGTCAATAACCATAGCCAAATAGCCACAACCAAATATCAAACAAATACCAATCTTAATGACAATACCAATACCAATATCAATACCAATGCAAACACTAGTATCGACAACGCCCATGCCCATAGTAGTACGACAAAGCCTCTAACCAGAATCAAGAAATATCTGGTTGGTACATGCCCACAACCATAGCCAAACCAAAGCCAAAGAAATAACAATAATGAAAAGACATCCATAGCATGAAATAGAGTTTTCAAAAATATGGAAGCTCAACACTTTAATTTGACTCAAAGTTGTCCCCAAATCCAAGTTATTAAGCAAGAGGAATAGTAGTATGGCCGGTTCCTACATCGCGTGGGGATACAGTGCTCGAAGATATTTAGTAAGGTAAATGCTAGCATGTAATTCAGGGATAAAGATAAGATAATGCCATCAATTCAAAAATAAATAAAATAACTATATGCAATATCATATATGCATATATATTATGGTAGGATAAGGAATGAGGTTTAGAATCGATTTAAAACCATAACCTTATGTGTAGCTCTAGCATCCTAAAACTACCCACGAGCTATATCTGTTCAGCTCTTCTTGACAAAAGGTCCCCAGTGTGTGTTAGTCGTATGACCAAAGAAAAGAACCTAGAATGACTGGTACATCCCTAAAAATATAAAGTGTGGCATCATGCACACAACAACCAAGGCCACCCTCACATTGGCAATTGTGAGTTTCAAATGTCAGTCCCCTCGAGACCTCCACATTCCATGGTTTTGCTACTCAAACCCTTTTTAAGCCCAACTAAACCTTTTAAACATAACCAAACTATTTATAAATGAGTTTTTTAATTAGGAATTAACCATTGGTATCGTCCTACAAAAATTAGAGCTTGAAATTCTATTGACTTATGCCATATAAACCATTAAACCAAATAAGACTCCATCATTTCCATAAAACAAAAACAACTAATAATTAAAACTTGGCCACCAAGGCCCTTCCAAATTCATGTGAGACCAACCAAAACTATTTCATTTTTCTTTAAAAATTTATGTTGTGCAAGGATTCCAAGAGTAGTCAAACTATGTGACAAAATCATTCTCATTGACATTTTCACAAACAAGTTGAGGGCATACCATTATCAGAGCCAAAATCATCCAATTTGGGGTTCAACCATGACCCCTCAATTAAAGCACAATTCCCATGCACCCACATGTGGAAAACTATAACAAAAATATGAAAAACCATATTTAAATTATGAGAAACATTAATCAACCATGAACTCCAATACCCCCAAACTTTGTTTAAAAACCATAATAATACCATGAAAACTATACGTTAAAACATATGACTTTAGTAAAAACAACAATAAGGGAAGAGTCATATGCCTTATACTCCAAGAAGTACGGTGAGAAACCATCCTTGAAATCCTTAATTGATTATCTTGATGAAACCCTAGATTTTTCTTAAAGAAAGAGTTTAAGAGAGAATTTGAGAGTGTTTTATTAGGAATAATGTGTTAATGAATTTCCAAAAAGTGTTTTAAGTCGTGGACTCAAAGGGAATTAAAAAGGGAAATTTCCAAAATGCCCCCAACTTAAAAATTTAAAACATCGCAGGAGGTTACGGGTTGACCCCCGTGACTCGTGACCACAACATACGACTCATACATTTGAGCCATCACTAAGATAGTAAGTTGGACACCCATTAACTATCCACCATATGAATCTATGGTCCCCAACCACGACCTGGCCATATGACTCATATAGTCTAGTCAGATCTAAGACAGAACCTAAAGGGATTGATTCTGGATAACATACGACCCAACCTTACCACTCGTAATCTATCCTCATATCTCTTTGTCAACCACTCATACTCAGAGCCATATCAAGTCACAAAGTTTCTAATTTAAGAAATGTTTGACTAAATAACCTGTCACCACCCCTAACGACTCATACTACCGAACCGTTACTAAGACCGAAACCCAACCACCACCCTATGGACACCTAATGATTTGGGTCAACTGACCCGTACCCACATCATATGACTATTATGATGATTCATTTCTAGGATACTGATCCCAAAGCTCTGGAAAATTTTCAAGGGCTAGAACCTAGGGTGTTTTAATTAGACCCTTTGAGATTTTTCGCACCATTATTAAGGTTGTTTATGAGTTTTACTTACCCCAATATTTTGATATTATCCATCTAATTTTTTATTTTTCTATGTTGTGGTGGTATATTCTTGACCCATCTTATCTTCTTATGTGGGACTATATTTAGTTGGATGAGTGGTTGACCTTTGTGGAGCAGCCTGTGCTTATTTTGGCTTTTGATGTCAGAGGATTGTGCACTAGAGATATTCCAGTAATTAAGGTTTAGTAGAGAAATCATCTAGTAGAAGAGGATACTTGACAGATCATGAGCAATATGTGGACCCATTATTATCACCTATACGAGGCTTCAGGAACATTCTAATCCTTTACTTTTGCGAATGAAAGTTCTTTTAGTAGTGGATATTGTAATGACCCTCTAGGATATTTTCTTTAGTTTTAGTCATTTTTTTCATTTAAGATTTCCTATAACTACTCCAAGAAATTTAGGACTTGCTAAAATTGATAGTATAATTACCAAGCAGTTCATTTTATTTTTAGAGCCAATTTTCTTTTTTAAAGTCTTCAATGGTTCGAATTGGATACCAGGCAAAAACATCGATAAAACAACAATGTATGATTATTCTGATAGTTGTAACAACTCTAAAACATCAATTTTTGGCTAGGTAGACTATTGGTTTTGGTCCCAAGGATTTTAGACTCATTTCGAGCTATTAGTCAAAAGTTAAGAAAATGATAAGTGGATATAAGACCCAGTTTTTGTCGAAATGACCTCGGATAGAAATTTTGATTGGGCCATTTTGTAATGCCCCAAATCTGGTACCCAGAATGCTACACGGTGGTCATGACCCCAAAGGACCACAAGCTAACCCATGACTGATATCTATACCTGTATACAACATAATATACTGTATAATGTGGAAACATGAACTAAAAGGCCATATGGTTAAAAACTATAATATAACTGATAAAACTATAACATCTGGATGGGGTATGAATTACCCAAAATAACTGAAATAACTGTCTGAACATAATAGTCTGAGAAGCCTCTAGTTGACTGAACTATCTGAATAAGGAGTTGATGGGACATGTGCCCAACTAACTCCAACTAATAAATCAATTAATAAGATAATAAAGTAATAATCATGTCCTCAAAAGATGAGGACTCACTACTAACTCTAACTGCTGAGATTGGAATCTACTGATGCTCTGGATTTTGTGTCTCTAAACCTATAGTATAAGACACCATAGCGTAAATGCGTCAGTACTTTGAATATACTGGTATGTATGTGAGGTAGGCTAAATGCATGTGGTTCATATGCATGAACAATATTGACTAAGTAACTAATATGGACATGAGAATGCATGCATGCATACATATTAACTATATCTAAAATCATGATAACATGAGTTTACTGATAACAAACATAAATAATGACTGAGTTCTGATAACTGATAACATGAGTGACTGTATCTGACAGTCTTGAATCGGATGGAACTAGCTGAGTACCGTACTGTATCTGAGTTGATTGTAGATAACAGTTCTGAATTTTGTAGAACTATATGAGTTCTATTACAGAGACTGATTAACTGTATCTAGCCGTCCAAATTCCATAACATGAAACTGTGGGAGGTATTCATCCAACCGATATGCCGCAAATAATGTATTATAGCTGAATTGGGGTCCAATCTGTTCCCTGATTGGAAGGGTGTCAATACCGCACCACTGATAAGGACAACATGTGCCTGACCCTCGACTAGCAGGTTACTCTAATGAGAATGGTGGGAACCCTCAACTAGCAAGATAACCTACCGCATTTTCCCTCAACTAGCAGGTATGATGTCTCAACCTACACTGGCTACATGATGTGAAAGAAGATGCCAACATATTTGAGTCTTTTAATTGAGAATAATTGCAAAGTCTTAAGAAATTTTTGTTGTTTTTGATTGTTTTCTCTTTGATATTATAGTAAAATTCGATATACAAGAGAATCAACAATTATGAGAGTAAAAGAGTTGATTTCTGAGCAAGTAGAGAAGGAATAATAGCTGACGACTTGTCTGATAAGTCGTCAGCCTTATAATAAGCTATCAAAGTTATCGCCAGGCTTAGATAGAGAATGGACTTTAGATGGAATGTGTGACGACATTTATGATAGGCCATCAGAAGTGTGATAATCTGTCAGGTTCGTCGTTAGGCTTAGGCAGGGAATGGATTTTGAAGTGAATAAGTGACGACATCTTTGATAATTCATCACATGTCTGATAAGCCATCAAGACTCATCGTCAGCCCAAGGCAGAGATTATCAAAGTGAAGAGGAGCTGATTACATTTCTGATAAGCCGTCAAACTCCTGATAAGCTGTCACACATGTCATCACCTATCCGAGAAAATATTGTGATCTATGATTTTGTTTCCATAATTAGACTGAAGTATTTAAATAATATGTTAGGGTTTTCATTCATTATCTTGGACATCTGGAACTCACGTTTTGAGCACTTTTCTCTCTATTTTCTGACTTTAATTCTTTAGAGAGATTATTACAATTGTTTTGGGATTTTCTACTGGATCAAATCTAAGAAACACTTGTTTCTATTCATCTTGCTGTAGGATCATCTATCTAAGTATGAATTCAACTTGTTGTCTTTCTTATTTTATTATGAGTAGCTAAATTCCCTTAACTCGAGTTGTGGGATCTATGGGTTTGGGTTTGTAATGTAACTAAGTGTTCAAGATTCTAACAGTGGTAGGAACTTCTTGTTAATTCCATTATTTTACATGCTGACTATTGGTTACAAACAATAGACTTTCCTAACGGGTGATTTTCTTGAGATAAGAAATCAACCCTAGTAAGAAGTGAATTATCAACAGGGTCTTGGAAACATTAAACTTCCATTTAATAATTAATATTGTAATAAGATTAGTTAACTTGGGATAACATCCTTTTATGAAATATAAATTCCCTAGGTTTGAGAGAATTAGGTGATTAAATGTCTAAATATGTTGAGAAATATTTAGACATAACTTCGACAAGGATAGTCTGTTGTTCCTACCTACCACAAGAATCTTGAACCGTTACTAGCATCTGTCAAAACCCAATACCCATAGTGAACATAACTCTGGTTTTCCTTATCATATTGATTTCAAACACTGAACTGAGAAGTAATTATTTGTTACACTTCAAAAAAAACCCATCCATAGGAAACTGGTAACTATCAGTTTATTAACCCACAGATAACACAAATTCACACCCCATTCCTTGTGGGATTCGACCCCAACCTAGTTGGGTTACATCTTGACAATGATCGCTTACATTCTCGTAAGAAAGGTGTAGTTTGAGTGTTATCACTGCGTAGTTCTGGAATGCAATGATTGCTTCTAAGAATCACACCTTCTACTGGCAGGTGAGTTCCCATCCTTGGGTTCTCTCGGTGCTAATTTCTACTCCCATCTGAATAGACACTGAACATGATTAACTGATCTGAACATGGACTAAAATTTATTGAATTCCGTTACCTGATGGAATACTACTGATATCTGACAACTGACTGAGTTTTTGAGATTACTGAGGTTATTGAATTACTGAACTTTTCTGAGTCACATGACTGACTGAGTTCTATGGATAATGGCTTGACTGAGGATATCATGAAAACATGACACTGGCTCTAGGCATACAGCTAAATTTTTGGGTACAAGTACCCTCAGGACTCAATGGAAAGAAACTGACAAAGCATGACTTTCTTGAATACATGACCAACATCACAACCCATGATTCATTTATTGAGGAAATTCATCAAACATGTGATATGCATAAGCTTGTACATAAATGGGGATTTCATAAGATCATACTAGTTGGGCATTTTTTCCCTTCACATAAGCATTTAATCTAACAGAGGGTAGGCATAGTATAAATAGACAACATTATATTATAAATAAACATTATAATTCAACTCTAATTTCAACATCGAAGGGTTTAATTATAGGTCCACATGAATCTACCTTTATACTAATTAATTCCAAATAAAACTGATCACCCAACATGGATTAGAAATTAATTGGTCATTATCAACATGAACAAAAGCATTCCAACATAAAATTCATAAAGAAATCCATATAATTGAACTTTGAAAAGAGATTCTTATGCTCCATGGATGAAAGGAATCCATGAATAAACACTATGCATACCTGGTAATGAGATTCTTGAAGTTCTTTAACTTGAAGGATTGGAATCTCTTAGTTCTTGAAGAAGATTTGGATTTTGTTCTTGAGGATTAATCTTAGAGAAAAAACCCTAATTTTGTTATTGTAGATGGATAATGAATTTCTGAGCTTTGGTCGGATATAACTAGGTATATAAATGGGTGTTAAAATACCAAAAATCCCCTTTAAAAATGGCTTTAAAATAACTAAACGGAACATGCGATGGTCCATCGCTGGGTCGACGGTCCATCGGACTGACCATCACACTGAATCCAGAATAGGAACTTACTACCTTGGTTTGATGGTGGGGTACGATGGTTCATCTCTGGGTCGACGATCCATCAGTCCTGACCATCGCTTCTAGGCAGAATAGGGCCTCAGTATTTCCCTTACGACGGCCTAAGCGATTGTCCATTGCTAGTCCGACGGTCCATAGGCCTGGGCCATCAATCCAGGACCGAAGGTAGTCACACTTACTCATTGCAGAGGTCATGGGAAATGGTCTGTCTCTAGTCCGACAGTCCGTCAGCCTCACCGTCGCACTTGGGAGGTTTTAATGCCTTCTATATTTCGGCCATAACTTTCTCTTTCGATGTCAGATTTTGATGAAATTGGTATCGATGGAAAGATTATTCAATTTTCCCACGTGAAAAAAGTGAAAATATTAAAAATACCACATGTACAAAAGTGGATTCATCTTTTAAAGAAAGCTTCTAACATTCTTGGGATAATTTCAAGCTAGGAAAAGTATGGGGTATTACACATTTAGTTCGTAACATTGAATTTATTAGGCTAGTATAATTCATTTGTGTAAATGAGATTCCATATGAATATTGAGGGTTGTGGAGGTTTGAAAAAATTTCAAGTCTCATCTAGTGCTGGTGCATCACGTACGAGACCAGTTGGTCGCTTAAGCGACCTGAATTGACCGACAAGTATCGCATAATTGAAGCAAGTGTCACATAAGCAAATGCCTATTAAGTTATACTAGGGTTGCTTACGCAATATGTGCTGAGATAGTAAGTGTCGCTTATGCGATACCTGGTCTCTCAACCAACCCGATGTCCACTTAAGTGACATCTATATGACTCGAAATGGTATAAATACCCCACATAGCTTGATTTTCCCATATAGGATTTTTTGTATAATTTTTAATCTGAAGAAAAATAGCGCAATATGGTCATTAGTGTTGTAATTTTTATGAGTACATTGTCATTTTTATAGTGTGGTACCTTGTGGAAGCTACTCAAAATGGAAAATTAGTGGTTTACCAGATTCTTTGGGCTTTTCTTTGACATCTAGATAGACTAGGTTTACCTTCTTAATAAATTGAGCTATTTTATAGTATTTTTATGATATTATTCTAGATATCGATGATATTTAGGTATTGGAGGTATGACTAAAAATATTTTGGTTAGTTGGATTATTTAAACTATCTAGACACTGTAATTTTAGGCATAATTGACTTAGTAGCTCATGTTTTAGGATAAATTACAATCTTAGTGATTACTTAATATCCAAAAATAAATTTATATAGCTTAGCCTAGTCTAGTGTGAGACCTCATAATACTTTGATGAATTTATTTTGACCCTGTCACATTCATAATGTCAATTTTTGACATGAAATACGTTTAGAAATGTGAAAAGGGTGATTTGGGAAAGTTTTGGATTTTTTTAAAGGGGTTCAAGAAAATTTTGGGACCTCGAGATAGTTAGGGTAGACTTTATTGGTGTGCCACGGAGGTTAGCCTCCACGATATTGGTGTGGCATGGAGGCTACCCACCACAAAAATATCATGCCATGTTGATGGGTTAATTTCGTCCAGTTTTATTTTTTCTACTTAAGGTGTGGGACTTTTTATCTTTTTATCCTTTCCACGACTTACAAACATAAAACGAACTCTTTTACTTAGGTTTTTAAAGATCAAACTCTACTTTATTAATCTTTAACTCTCTACCCAAGAAAGCTCAAGGTTTTTTCAAGAAATCACTACTCTGAGTGCCAAACATAAAATTGAACTCAATTTGTTGTGTGTTTCAGGCATGTTTCTCTTTCCTAAACTTTAATATTACATTTTGGCATTAATTGAAGGAATTTTCATGTGATTGAAGTTGTAGGTTTTGAATTACGTTAAGGGGTTTTGATTGTTACTGATTGAATTACTTTTCTTGTATTTTAAATTGATCATTCATGCTTTATATTAATCTTTTTGGACTGAATTGGTACATTGGTTGGAATGGGAGACATCGGTTTTACTAAATTGGATTAATGTTGACTTGACATTGGCATTAACCTCGACCCAATTTATAAATTTGTATGGAAAAATTGCATGATTTAACTTGCTTTTGAATTCAATGCATTGCATTAATGGATATAAAAATTCATTTGGATGGACTTGGTGGATATGGTTTGTATTTTAAATGGAACTTAGGAGTTAATGTAGTTATGTGGATTAGTTGATATGTTTAATTTAGCTTGCAAGAATATTGGTATGATACACCAAGTAGTAAAGGCCATAATGAATGATTCCTAGGTTAATGGTTGGAATTATGTACAAATTGATTTAATTTAGGGTTAAAGGGGATTCTGCATCTCATTGTAGAGTTGTAAGTTCTGAGGGGACAAAAACTAAAAATGACATTTGCCTGTGTTGGGGGTTTATATGAACGTAAGCTTTATTGTATTACCCTAAAACTTTGGCCTTTTAAAATGTTTAGTTTCTAGCTACCTTTCTAATCTATGACTCTCCTAATAAGTAGTAGTGCAAAAATGGTAGGGTGACCATTGTAGGTACCAAAGTTTCTTCCCTGGGTATGATTAAGACCATACAAGTTATGGTAAGACATTATGAGCCATAATATGGGACTCGTAGTCTCACTATTGTAGTGGTCCTTTATTTTTATTGGACTCCGATTGGACCCTATGAGTCATAATGTAGAAATTCGAGTCATATAGTACGATTTGTAGGGTCAATAGTGATGATTCCTTGGGACACTACTTATACTACGACTCTAGGGGATAACTCATAGTCAGTCATTATGAGACGCAAGATGACCCATAACAACTGGGCGACAAATCCTTATAGTTTCATTAAGAGTACTTTGGACATTTCCCCTTATTCCCAGTTCTGACCCACGACCTTAAACTTTTGAGGTACCTCATTATCATCCAAAAGACATAATCAAATGCACTCTTAAATTCCATAAAATCTCAATGTCAAGAAGAAGCCATGGTTTCTCAAGGTTGATCATTAAGAGCTTTAAGGTGGTGTTTTCTCACAATAATTTTTATACTCTCAGGCATGTACCTCTCCCCTAAAACTTAATTTGCTAAGTCATGAGTTTAAATTGTTATTCATGTGGTTAAAGGTTTGGCTTTGGAAATTGGGTTGAGGGTTTTGGATTATTGTTGTTTAAATGATGAACTCATGATTTTTATATGCATGATTTATACTTTATTAATGGTTTTGAATTAATGGGGTGAATAGGCATGGTAAGTGGAATGGGGGTCGAGGTATTCCCCTAATTTGATGAGTTTGGTTTTGGAAATTGTGTTTCCTCAACCCACTTGCATAATTGGATTTGAAATGTGGTTAATCACATGATTTGACTTACTTCCCAAAGCTAAGGCATTGCATAAATGGTTAAACAGATGAAAAGTGTTTTAAAGGCATTGTTGGACATGTTTTCAATTTTAAACTTGATTTAATGAACAAAGGGTGTTGAGGCATTCCCCCAAATTGATTTAATGAATATAGGAGGTCGAGGTATTCTCGTAAGTTGACAAAATTAGTATGGCATAATTATAAGATTGAAAGCATAATGGTATGATGATACCCATTGTTGATGCCTTAACAAATAATACATTGGGTTAAATTGATGGTTTATGTGAAACTTATTTTAATTGGGTTTAAAGGGAGTTGCGTAGCTCGCAGTCAAAGCTGAGGTCCTGAAGGAACCGATATTGGAAACCACATTTGTCGGCGTGGTGGTTTTTATGGTTGTGTGCATAGTTAACTCTTATATATATAGGATTGGCTAAGGTCTAAGTAGTCCCTAGCTCATCCTTGGATTTTCCTAGTTCGTGCGGCTAACACGAGTTGGGCACCCTTTCAGTAAGAGGAGTTGATCCTATATATCCCGTGGGTGCTCTTAAGACTGTTAAAGCTGAACAATATAGGTTAATGATTTTAAATATCATATTAGACCTTGTTCCTTATCCTGACATCTTATATGTATCTATGTGTGAATGTATATTAACATGTATATTGTGTTTGGACTGTATTTTGAAATGGTATTAGTTTATCCTTATCTTGAGTTATATGTTACCATTCACTTCTCTAACCATCTCCGAACGTTGTATCCCCATATGATATAGAGAACGACGATATTTCTACTTTTACTACATAATGATTAGGTGATTTTTGGATCTATCAAAAGTCATCTTGATGTGGCGATCTTCCATACTTTGTGTAATACCCCAAAGTTTTCTAACTAATTTTGTCCCAAGAATGTCTAGTATTACCTTCTAAATTGAATGACGTTTATTCCATGTGAAATTTTTAAGATTTTCACTTTTTGTCATGTGGAAAACTTAATAAGCTTTCCAGCGATATAAGATTCGCCTAAATCTAATAACTGGGTAAGAAGTTATGACAATTTAAAGTTTCCATCGTAAAACAATGCCATATTAGTCAGTGGCGCACCACGGTACAAGAGAAAATGGCATTTTTCAAATTCCAGTAGGGGTCCGCGATAGTGGCGCATCGCAACAATCTTCCAAGTCGCAAATGAAGTGTCAACGCGAGGGCTCCGCGTCGCTCCATCCCTCAATTTCCCAGCTATCAAATTGCAGTGACACGGTGCGATAGCGCCTTGTCACGCCAGGGGTCTAGTTCGGGAAATTTTCACCAATTTAAAAGACATGTCCAAGGTTAAAAGTGTCAATTTCCCACCTCTTTTTAATCCCTTTAACACGAGATTCAACTTTTTGGAACCCAAAATAAACTAGTTTCTCACAATTTTCTCTCAAGAACAATCTCGGGTTTTAATTGGGGATTCAATTTCAAGAAAGTCTCTCCATCAATCTTCGCTAAACCAAGAACTAAGGTATGCATTGTGTTGATTTATGGATTCCTTTTATCCATAAAAATCAAGAACCCTATTTTAAATTATGAATCATGATATTTATTTTGTGGCTTGATTGTAACCATGTTTATCTTGTTATATGATTCCCAAGTTGGAATATTTATGTGTTTTTCATGAAACTACATTAGCAAGGGAGTAAAATCCATAAATTAATTTATTTATAATCTGTCAATTTGATGATTAAGCCTATGCCCTATGGGTGCATGCATGGTAAGACCAAATTGTTAGGTCCAAACATGGTTCGTCAATACATAAAGAAGGTGAAGGTGATTAGGGAAAGATTCAAGATTGCTCAGAGTCACAAAAAGTCCTATACTAATGTAAGATGAAGGGACTTTGAATTTGATGTTTTTGATTAGGTGTTTTTTAAAGGTGTCTCGCAAGAAAGAAGTGATGAGGTTTGGAAAAAAAGGGATGTTCAACCCCCATAAGGTTGGTCCATAACTAATTTTGAGAAGAGCGGGGAAGGTTGCTTATGAGTTGGAATTGCCTTTAAGTTTAGGTTTCGTTCATCTAGTTTTTCATGTTTCAATGTTGAAGAAGTGTGTGGGTGATCCTTCTTTGGTTGTTCCTATTGAGAGTGTTGGTATTTCAGGATCCTTGTCTTATAAGGAAGTCTCGGTGGAAATTTTGGATTGACAAGATCGTTTAAGGACTAAGGATGTAGCGTCGGTAAAGGTTCTATGGAGGAACCAAAAGGTTAAAGAGGATACTTGGGAAGCTGAAGAGGACATGAAGTCAAGATATCCATTCTTGTTCCATAGATTAGACAATCATGCTTAAGTTATGTGTTTTCCATATCATATTTTTTTTTGACATTGTTAAAGGTAATTTTGGTAGTGTTTTGATCTTAGAATCATGCTAAGAGATGACTTGACTCATCATTCACGGACATATGATCCTAGGGGGGAGAATGTAACACCATAGAATTTAAGCCTTTGAAAATTTGAAGATTTGAGCTTACTACTCAAGCTACGACTCACCTAACGAGTTGTGAAGACTCTATATGAGTCATAGTATTGCAATGGTAGGGGGACCAGTGTAGGTACCAAATTTTTTATCCTGGGTACGATTGGTACCATACGAGTAGTGGTGAGACAATATGAGTCATAATATGGGACTCATAGTCTCACTAATGTAGTGGTCGCTTTTTTTTGTGACTATGATTTGAACTTATGAGTCATAATGTGGGACTATGATTCCTATGGTATGACTTTTAAGGTCAATAGTGAAGATGCTTTGGGGTGCTGCCCAGACTATGAGGCTAGGGGATTACCTGACGCCAATAATTACGAGTCATAAGGTGATCCATTACGACTAGGGTGGAAAATTCTTATAGTTTTATTAAGGGTATTTTGGATATTTCCTCTTTTTCCCAATTGTGACCGACGACCTTAAACCCTTTTGGTACCTCATTATCATATAGAAGACATAATCAGACCCACTCTTAAACTCTCTCAAATCCCTATGCCAAGAAAAAGCTCGGGTTTCTCAAGGTTGATCATTTAGAGCTTCCAAGTGATGATCTCTCCATAATTTTATACTATCAAACATGCATCTCTCCCCTGAAATTTATTTTTATAAGGGAAGAGTTCAAATTGTTATTCATATGGTTAAAAGTTTGGCTTTGGAATTTGGATTGAGGGTTTTGGATGATTGTTGTTTAAATGATGATCCTATGATTTTCTTATATGCATTATTTATACTTCATTAATGATTTTGAATTAATGGGGTGCATGGGCATGATAAGTGGAATGCAGGTCGAGGTATTCCCCTAATTTGATGATTTTGGTTAGGAATTTATTTTTTAAAATTGTATTCCCTCAACCCACTTGAATAATTGGATTTGAAATATAGTTAATCATATGATTTGACTTATTCCCCAAATTATTGCATTGCATAAATGGTTAAATGTATGAAAAGGGTTCTTAAAGCCTTGTTGTCAATGTTTTTGATCTTACACTTTATTTAATGAACTATGGGGGACAAGGAATTCCCCCAAATTAATTTAATGAACAAAGGGGGTCGTGGTATTCGCCCAGGTTGGGGAAATTTGTATGACATCATTATAAGCTTGCAAGCGAAATGGTATGATGATACCTGTGGTTGATGTCTTAACCAATAATTCCTTAGTTAAATGGATAGGTTATGTGAAATTTATTTTAATTGGGCTTAAAGGGGGTTGTGTAGCTCATCGTAGAAGGTGGAGGTCTCGAGGGACCAATACTAGAAACCACATTTGCCGGCATGGGGGTTTTTATGATCGAGTGCATAGTTCACACTTATATATATTTATATATATATGATGAATTGGTTGGGGTCGAGGTGGACCATCCTTGGATTTTCTTGGTTGGTACGGCTAACACGTGTTGGGACTCTTTCAGTAGGGAGAGTTTAAATCCATATAGTCCCTGGGTGCCCTTAGGATGGTTAGAGTTATATAGTCCCGTTTAGTGATTTTAAATCTCATGTTAAACCTTGTTTCCTATCCAAGCATCTTATATTTATGTATATATTCATGTTTGTGATTATTCACATTGAGTTTGGATTGGATTTTTAATTAGCATTATTTTATCTTTATCCGGAATTACATGCTAGCACTTGCCCCGCTAACTATCTCCGGATGTTGTATTCCCATGAGATGTGGGAATGGAGATACTTTTGCTTTTATTGTGTAGTGATTAGGTGATTTAGTATCAACCATGATTCAACTCGAAGTGGCGAGCTTCCATATTTTGGAAGACCCTTATTTCATGTTCTTGTTTCATTTTGTTTTGGAATATCTCTTTTGGAATACTTTTTGCTATGATCGCGGGCATGTCCCAACTTAGGTGGTTCTTAGATTTTAGAGTTTTTGTGGATAACTGTGGATTAGGATGGATGTAAAAGTTTGTCAATTTCTTTATGAGTTAGTTCAGTTGTTGCAACACCCTGAATTTTTGGTCTTAGAGAATTTCTAAAATATTTTCCTTGTTGCCCAGACTATGACTCCTCCTTACGAGTCGTAGAAGTCTTGATGAGTCATAATTCCCTAATTGTAGCCTGATCAGTATGTATGGCTGAGTTTTTTGTCATGATTATGAGGGGCTCCAAATGTGTGGTAGAGACACTTTACGAATCACATAGTAAAAATCATAGGGTGACCAGTGTGAGGTCTAAATAGCTCTGTCTTGGATATGAATTTGACCCTACGAGTCATAGTGCCATGATACGAGTCGTCTGGTGTGAGTGTTAGGGTCAATAGTTTGTGTGCCCCATGACACTGTTCTTACTACGAGTCGTCACGAGACTCGTAACAATTGGCGGTAATTTTTTTATTTTGAGGGAACTTTGGACATTTCCCTCTTTACCAACTTAGACCTCACATCCATAAAACACCTTTGAGGCATTATTTTAACACTTTAAGAAATCAAAAACCCTCTTTATACTCTCAAATTCTTTCAAGCAAAGCAAGCTAGGATTTTCTAAAGGTTAGGCATATAGGGGTCAATTCAAGGTTTCTTCTCTATAATTGAGAATCCTTCGGGCATGTTACTCTTCCCCATATATAATTTTTTAAAAACATATGTTTAAAATAGTTATTCATGAGTTTTTGATATTGGTTTTGGAACATGGGTTGAGGGTTTTGAATGTTTGTTTTTGAGCAATGTTTTCCCATGGATTACATATGATTGTTGATGCCTTATTTATGGTTTTGAACTAGTTGGGTGCACGGGTATGACGAATAAACTAAGGGATTGTGCTTTTCCCTAATTTGTAAATATTGATCCTCAAAATGATAATGACCTCAACCACATATTGTGTAATTGATTTTGAAAATGAAAAGTATGCACATTGAACTACTCTTGAAATATTTAATAATGTGGAAAGCTAATGAAGCATAATAATTTTTAATTGAACCTTATGGGGTTATATAATTCCCCAAGCTAATGTATAATTAAACCAAGGGGGTTGTAAATTCCCCTAAGTGATGATAATTGGTCTGGCATGTAGATATTACCTTCCAAGTATAGTTGGTATGACAATACCAATAGTGTATTTCTAAATGTGTATTAGGATTCAATTAATAGGATTTTGTGATAAATGTTGTAATGGGGATTTAAAAGAGTTGTGTAGTTGTGCCGTGAAAGTGGAGGTCTCGAGGGACCAACACCGAAAATCATGCTAGCTAGCACGAGGTTCTAAATGGTTGGGAGGTTTGAGTCCTCCTTAATATTATAATATGATTAGGAGGTTTGAGTTTCCCATGTTATATAAATTTGGGCTTATGTCACCTTTGATTTATGCCAAGAGGTTCGAGTCCCTTATAAGGCATATGACATATGATTATCCTCTGGTTTGTATGACTAAATGAACTAGGTCCCTTCCAGCTAGTGAAATAACTTGAGTTATGATGCTTAGAGATTTCCTGAGTTTGAGCTTCTGGACATCATACGACTTGAGGGTACTTTCCATATGATGTGGGTACGGTTTAAGGGTCTTTTCATATGTTGCTTAATGTAGTTTTGGTTGGAATTTGTCCAAGGTACGAATGGACATCATGACAGTCGTATGGAGCTGGTATGAGTGGTATAGTCCAAGTTGTATGTTGTAAAGTGTCCAATCGCTTCAATTATGTCGTTCATATGGTTTAAGGATACTAGTTGTATGGTATAGATACGAATCAGGTAAGGGGAGTCATATGGTGAACAGGGTGTGATGTCTAACATTCTTCTATCTAGGATATAAGTGATGGGTACCATTCGTATATTGTGTGTACGAGTTAAGGGGACAGGAGTCGTACCCTCCAGCTGTGATTTTTATAGTTTAAGTTGTGGGAATTCTCGATATTTTCCCTTTTAACCTCTCTTAACCCTATGAAAAAAACACTACTGGGAGTTCATTCACCCTATTCTTCTTTATAAAAAATACTTTAAACAGTCCCAAATCTCACTCAAGGCTCTTGGTTCAAAAATGGCTAGGGTTTTCTTCAAGGTGGTCAATTAGGGCTTCCAAGGGTGGTTTCTCTCTGTACTTCTTGGTATCTAAGGCATGTTACTCCTCCCTCATTGTTAGTTAAACTAAATTCATGGTTTAATAAATGGTTTTCATGCATGAAATGGTGGGTATTGTTTGTTTATGAAATATAGGTTAGCAGTTTTTGGTTATTAATGTTTGGATAATGTTTTCCCATGTTTTAATTATGGTTTCTCATAGTATAATATTAGTTTGAACATTGTGGAATGTGTGGTAATGGAAAATGGGTTTAGAGGTACTTTGGATTCCCCAAATTGCTTGGTTTTGGTTTTGGTTTTGGTTTTGGAATCTATATGCCCTCAACATATTTGTTAAAATGTTTATGAGAATGTTTTTGTCACATAGTTTGACTTTTATAAAAAACTTTGCATTGCATATGATGGTAATGAAACCTAAATTGATTTTAATGGTTTTAAATGGTTTGGAAAGGCCTTGATGGCCATGACTTTGGTTAGGTAAAAGTCTTCTGGGGTACATGGGACTCCCCTAAGTATTGCCTAATGACATTTCTTGCAAGCTATAGTTGGTATGATGGTACTACTTCATAATGCCTTAGTAATAAACTCTGGAATTAGTGATTTTGTTGTGTGCTAAAGATTTTAATTAGGCAATAATGGTAGGTTGTGATAGCTTATCGGGAAGGTGTGTGTCCAATGGACAGACACTGGAAACTCATATTTGCCAAGATGAGGGTTGGTCATGGTGACCATATACTTGTGGGTTACAGAGGAATCCCCTAAGTGTATACTTGTATATATGTGTCATGGAGGGTGAAAGGTACATGAGAATCCATGATCTCTGTGATATCTCTGGTTTGTATGGCTACAGGCACTAGGGCCCGTTCAACGGGTAATACTGGACCCCTATAGCCCGTGGGTGGATTATGACGGTAAAGCTACACAAACCCAGGTTGAATTTTTAAATGTATGCTAAACCCGATTCCCTTTCCAAATATAGATTTTTTTATAAATATATATATATATATATATATGGATTGATGGATAGATGGATGGATGCATAGATGTGATTGCATATGGTTATTTACTTGATTTTAAATGTTAGCATTATTTTATCCTTACTCATGAGTAAATGCTAGCGTTCGACTGCTAACCTATCTTCGTTCCCTATATCCTTACACGATGCAGTAATTAGCCATACTACTACTCCAGCTCAGTGAGTTGGATTCGAGGACAACTTTGTGTCAGATTTAAGTGGTGAGCTTTCATACTTTGGAAGGCTTCATTTTATGTTATGGTGTTCTCTACATACTTTTGTTATTTCTTAGACTTTGGTTTTTGTCTATGATCACGGGCATGTCCCAACTAGAGGTTGTTTTGTTTTTTGATTGAGGATTTGTGAGACTACTTTAGGTTAGCATAGGCAGTACAATATTGGTGTCATCCTTGCTATTAGTATTGGTATTGGGGCTGACACCACTTGGCTGTATTTGATATATGATTGTTCTATTTTGTTATGTTATATGATTGGAATTCATCCGGCATAGGGTGTAGGGTTGTTATGGTTGGGTATTGTGGGTGGTCTTCGATCCCGATCAGACCTAAGGATCCCAACATGACTAGGCCCTTGTTTGAGTCGTGTCAGATTTGTATCAGAGCCATAGGTTCATGGTCACTTGGGATTCTACAAATCTGTATCGAGTAGAGTCTCTTTTAAGGGTATATAGTGTGTCATACTTATAAGGAAGAGGCCACAAGGCATTTAGGAATGTTTGTTTTTCTTGTGTTCTAATTTCAAGGTATAGAGTCTAAGGTACTGAACTCTCCTCTAATTCTTGTTTGTTTGCTTTTCAGATCGTACCTCCTCGATGATCTGAAGTTTACTGAAACTCCTCTATCCTAACTGGGGACAATCTTGATAGGACATGCACTACTGATAGGATCCATACCCGATCTAAGTGTCCAGTTTCAGATTATTCTAGAGTTCTACTAGTTCCATCTATGCCTTCTTTGACTCCTCAAGCTGAAGTGATGAATGTCGTTCCATTCATAAGTTGGCACAATTGGTATCTACTCAGTCTAAGCGTGGTGTTCCTGTTACTACATCTTCTGAGATACCACAAGGGTTGGCCAGTTCATGAGGTTGAATTCTTTGACTTTTATGGGTGTTAATGTTGTTGAGGATCCTCAAGGGTTTTTTGAAGATATGGAAACGATCTATCATGTTATGCATGCCACGAATGTGGAGAACGTGGAGTTTGCTGCCTACCAACTTAAATATACAGCATACCAATGGTACAGGGAATGGGATCAAGAAAGGGGTGACGATGTTGAGTGATCTCTGTGGGAGGATGTTTCCAATGCTTTCCTAGACTGCTTCTTTTCTTAGGAATTGAGGGAAGCTAAGGCAGAAGAGTTTGTTAATCTGAAGTAAGGTAAGATGTTTTTCAAGTAGTATGCCTTGAAGTTTCACCAGTTGTCTCGGTATGCTCCGGAGATGGTTTCTAGCATGAAGGATAGAATAAGGATGTTTGCTTTTGGGTTGTCCATAGAGTTTATATTTAAAAGTAAGGCTACATTATTGATCAAGGATATGGACATCTCTTGTAATACCCCGAAATGCAAATCAATATTAGCGCCATATTTCAAGCTTATGCATAGTACATCATGGTTCTTTTGTAGTTTCATGATCAAGTTTGATGTAAATTAAGGTCTCAAGTACGTCGTAGCTATTAGGTGAATCAAAACATTCCTTACCTATTGAATTCTTGGGAAGGATATTGGTATAGTCAACTTCAAACAAGCATATCTCTCTTTATAGTATGAAATTTTTAGGCAATGACCTACCAACAGATAGATAATTGAATTATCTTTCAAACGATACCAATTTCTCCCAAATCCGATTTCGTAGCAAGAAGTTCTACCCATTTTACTCCAGCATGTTAGCCTGACAACTAAGTGACGACATTAGCTGACGGCTTATCACATATCTGATGACTTATTAGCTAATGTTATCAGCCTTAGGAAGAAAGTTATAAATTCCAGCATCAAGTGACGACATGAGCTAATGGCTTATCACATATGTGACGACATCAGCCCAATGTCGTCAGCCGTAGAATTCAGCATTTTCCAAACGGTTTTGGAGTGATATTTTGGTATTTTCCCTTCACCCCAAAGATCCATAAACACTAAATTCATTCTCCATTTCATCAAAATACATTCTTTTCTATCAAATTCTCTCAAGAACAAGAAGAGGAATTTCCAATTCAAGATCCAAATCTCAAGGATTCTTCCATCAATCTTCCCAAATCAAGTATCAAGGTATGTCATGTGTTTATTCATGGGTACCTTTCAACCATGAAGCTCAATAATATCTTTTCAAAATACAAGATTTGTGTATTTATGAAAGTTCATGATTTAAATAGAATTGAAATTCATGTTCATGATGTTGTGTGGTTTTGATTCATGTTTTAAATTACATATTCCAATAATTTAACCTAGTATATGAAGATTTGCTTAATAATCATTATAAACCCCCTTGAATTTACAAAGTTGATTGATGTATCCATGATTATTAGATGTGTTTATGATGGTATAACTAAAGCATTCTCCCCATGTGTTTGACTAAATGTCTATGTGAAGGAAAAGTGCCATACTAGTATAATAATATGAAATATCTATTCATGTACAAGTTTATGCACGTCAAGTGTTTGATGAAATGTCTTAGTCAATGAAGTATAGATATATGTGTAGCTATTGTGGTGCTTTAGAACTTGTACTTCATGAAACCTCCAACTTATTATATTATGGATTGTGATGTTGGTCATGTATTAAAGAAAGTCATGCTTTGTAAGTTTCTTCCGATTGAGTCTTGGGGGTACTTACACCCAGAAAATATAGTTGTGTGCCTATAGTTAGTGTCATGTTTTCACGATATCCTTAGTCAATCCATGATCCATAGAACTCTGTCAATATGAAACATAGGAAAGCATAGTAATACAGAAATCTCAGTACTATTCCGTCAGTCAACGAAAACTCAGTTAATTCAATCCAGTTCAGTTTAGTAATCCATGTTCAATGTCTATTCAGATGGGAGTAGGAATTAGCACCGAGTAAACCCAATGATTGGGACACATACTGTCATATGAGGGTATGATTCTTAGAAGTCATCTTTGCATTCCAGAACTATGTAGCCAACATAGGTTAAGATATCAACATTGTTAAATAAGGGTTGTTGAGATGGATAACCACTGTCAGATGAGGGTCCCACCATTCTATTTTGGGGACACTGTCAGATGAGGGTCACCCACAGCTTGTCCTTACCAGTGGTGCGGTATTAACACACTTCCAATTGGGGCTGTAGATTGGATCCCAACATAGCTATATTATGTTATTTGGGATATGTCAGTTAGATGATTACTTCCTACAGTTTTAGTTATAAATCAGGACTGTCAGATATAGTCATTCAGTCTCAGTAATAGAACTCAGATAGTTCTACAGAATTCAGGACTGTTAGATGCAGTCACCTCAGAACTGAATGAAACTTAGCTACATTCATCACAAACTAGACTATCAGATACAGTCGCTCAGTATTAGTTATTTCAGCTATATGGTTATCAGTATCTCATGTTATCAGTACTCAGATTCTGTAATCATGTTATCACGAACTCAGTTACATCTATTATGTATTCACGCATGTATTCTCACATTCATGTTGTAAAGTCAGGTAGTATAGTTCTTGCATGTGGACCCTTTGCATTCAGCCTACCTCACATGCATACTAGTACATTCAATCACACTGACGCATTTGCTCTATGGTGTTTTATACCATAGGTTCAGAAGCACAATCTCTAAAGCATCAATAGCATTCTAATACTCAGCAGTCAGAGTCAGCAGTGAGTCCTCATCCTTCGAGGACATGAGCATTATCTTATCATTTTAGTACTTAGTTTATTTCAGTAGTTGGAGTTAGTTGGGGACATGTCCTATCAACTCCTTATTCAGACAGTTAGAGGCTTTTTAGACTATCATGATTAGTCAGGTTATTAGTTTGTTTTGTGTATTTTATACCCCACATAAATATTATATTTTATTAGATATTGTGTCTCAGTTTTGAACCTTACGACCTTACAAACTTTTTTCCGTATTTACATAGTATATTATGCAGTGTTCAGGTACAGATATCAATCATGGGTTAGCTTGTGGTCATGAGCACCGTGTATCATATTGGGTACTAGATTCGGGGTGTTACATCTCTAGGTTGATTGTATATATGTAATAAGTAGAGAAAGAGAAGAAGAAGTAGGTTAAAATAGGGGAGAGATAGGGCAAGAAGTACAGGTTCTCTGAGTAGTGTGGTGGCCAAAAGTAGAGTGGCAGGAATGGTGGTAAATATCCCTAGAAAAAGTGGGGAAATTCTTGGTCTTACTCGATGAATAGTGACAATTACCCAAAGATGAAGTGTGATAGGAATTTCGATGGTGTGTACAACTTCAGGGCAAAAGGTGCAAACTCTCAAGCTAGTGGGGCCCAGTAAGCTCCATCATATCCTCCCAGTAGGTTTTATGGTAGATTGCATCAGGATTTCTACGATGAGGGAAGGGAAAGGTGCTTCAACTGTGGTCAGCCAGGGCATATGCTTAGAAATTGTCCAGTTGGTAAGGTTGCTTCAGGGGAGAACAAGGTTCTAGTTGGTTCATCATCAGCTACAGCATAAAAGGGTGTGGGATCTAGTTTCGACACTGGTCAAAACTATCTTTATGCTCTCACTACCCAACAGGAGTCCAAAGCTTCGCCTAATGTCATGACAAGTATGTTGAAACTCTTTTCCTGATATGTACTGTTTACTTGATCCAGGGTCCACTCTCTCTTATGTGATCCTATTTGTGGTTGTGTATTTTGGTTTTGGTTCGGAGTGTATTTTGGATCCTTTTTCCACTTTTTGCTTGGTAGGTGACTCTATTATTATTAGAAGTGACTATAGGAGGTGTGTGATATCTATTAGTAGTAAAGAAACTTTGGTGGATCTTTTTGAATTAGATATGGTGAATTTTGATATTATATTTGGGATGGATTGGTTGCACTCATGCTATGCTTCTCTAGACTGTCAGACCTGTAAGGTTATGCTTAAATTCCATAATGAGCCAGTTATTGAGTGGGAGGGTGGTCCCTTAGCTCCCAAGAAAAGTTTATATCTTATTATAGAGCTCAAAAATTAAACTCTAACGGATATCTCTATCATCTAGTTTGAGTTAAAGATTCTAACTAAGATCGTTTTTCTTTGCCTTTTATCCCGATAGTAAATGAATTTCCTGAGGTCTTCTATGATGAACTTCCTAGTGTTCCACCTTATAGGGAGATTGAGTTTGGGATATATCTTGTTTTAGATGCTCGTCCAATCTCTATTTCTCTGTATAAAATGGCTCCGATTATGTTAAAAGAGCTTAAGAAACAACCAAAGGTTCTTTCAGATAAGTGTTTTATCCATTCTAGTGTGTCCCCATAGGGTACACCAGTTTTATTCGTTCATAAGAAATATGGTTCCATTTGGATGTGTATTAATTACCGACAGTTAAATAAGGTGATGGTAAAGAATAAGTATCCTCTTACAAGGATAGATGATTTGCTTAACCAATTGAAGGGTACTAAATTTTTTTCTAAGATTTATCTTCAATCGGAGTATCATTAGTTAAATATTAGGGAGGAGGATATCTCTAAGACTACCTTCTGTACTCGGTATGGGCATTTTGAGTTTTTGGTGATATCTTTTGGGTTGACCAGTTCCCTGGTGGCATTCATGTATTTGATGAATAGGGTCTTTCATCAATTTCTGAATTTGTTTGCCATTGTTGTATAGATGATATTTTATTGTACTTTGAGAGTGATATGGATCATGCCAATCGCCTTCATGTGGTGATGTACACCTTGAAATAGAATCCGTTGTATCCCAAGTTTTCAAAATGTTAATTCTGGTTTAACATTGTCACTTTTCTGGTTCATATCATTTTAAGGTAAAGGATCATATTGGATCAACATAAAGTTACAGCTGTTATAAAGTGGCTTAGACCCACGACTCTAACCCATATTAAGAGCTTCTTGGGTTTAGAGGGTTACTATAGGATGTTTGTGGAGTATTTTTTGACTATAGCTACCCCATTGACCAAGTTGACTTAAAAGAAGGTAAAGTTCTTATGGTCTGATGCTTGTGAGGGGAGTTTTGAGAAGTTGAAGGAAAAGCTAACTTCGACCCTAGTCTTGACTTTGCCTGAAGGCACTAATGGGTTTGTGGTCTACTGTGATGCATCCCGTGTGGGACTTTGTTGTGTCTTCATGCAGCATGTAAAGGTAGTAACTTATGCGTCAAGACAGATGAAGGTTCATGAGAGAAATTATTAATCTCGTGACTTGGAATTATTAGTGGTGGTGTTTGCATTGAAGATCTAGCATCATTATTTGTTTGGAGTGCATGTGGATATCTTTTCTAATCATAAGAGCCTATAGTATATGTTTTCTCAGAATGATCTTAACCTCAGGCAAAAAAGATGGCTTGAGCTCCTCAAATATTATGACATGAGTCTTCACTACCATCCAGGTAAATCTAATATAGTTGTTGATACTCTTAGCAAGTTTTCCATTAGGATTCTAGCTCATGTGTATTAGGAAAAGCGGTAGATAGGGAAGGATATTCACTGTTTCGCTAATCTTGGAGTTCATCTATTAGACTAATAGGATGGTGGTGTGATAGTGCAGGAAGTGGCACAGTCATCCATTAACGTTGAAATCAAGGAGAAACATATGTTAAATCCTATCTTGATGAGAATCAAGGGTGATGTAGGTGGGCAGAAGGTGATGTCCTTCAAGATTAGTGTTGATGGCACTTTGAAATACAAAGAGAGGTTATGTGTTCCTGATATAGATGGTTTGCGAGAGAGGATCTTGGATGAGGCATATGAGTCGCGCTATGTTGTTCATCCTTGTTCGACAAAAATGTATCATGATCTCTAGGAGGTCTATTGGTGTAATAATATGAAGAGGGATATAGAAATTTTTATCGCTAAGTACATAGTGTGTCAACAAGTAAAAGTTGAGCACATGAGCCCAGAAGATTGTATCAAAAAATTTAGTTTCCATAATGGAAGTGGAAAGTAATCAATATGGATTTCATTACCTGTCTTCCTCGATCTCAAAATGAATTTGATTTATTTTGGGTCATCGTGTATTAGATGACAAAGTCGGCTAACTTTTTGCTAGTGAGGACTAACTTCTTGGCTGAGGATTATGCAAGGTTGTACCTTCAGGAGATTATAAAGTTTCATGGGGTTTTTGTCTCTATTATCTCTGATCGTGGTACGCAGTTTTCATCTCACTTTTGACGGTGAATCTAGAAAGGGTTGGGGTGTAAGGTTTTGTTTTAAAATTGCTTTCAACCAGCAATAGGATGGGAAAGCAGAAAGGACTATTAAGACATTAGATAAGATGATTCGTGCTTGCGTGATAGATTATGGTGGTCGTCTGATTGCGCATTTACCTCTTGTAGAGTTTGCTTATAATAATAGTTACCACTCTAGCATTGGGATGGCTCTATTTTAAGCATTGTATGGTAGGAGGTATAGGTCCCATATTGGTTTGTTCTAGCTTGGTGATGCAGATATACTTGGCCTTTATTTGGTTCACCAAGCTATGGAGAAAGTGAAGGTGATTCGAAAGAGAATTAAGATTGCCCAAATTTACCAAAAGTCATATACGGATGCGAGACAAAGGGTTTTAGAGTTTGAGGTTGGGGATAAGGTGTTCCTTAAGGTGTCTACCATGAAGGAAGCTATGTGGTTTCGGAAGAAGGGAAATCTCAATCTATAATATGTGGGTCCTTATGTTGTTTTGAGGAGTGTTGGTTAAAAATAAGCATGAAAGAGAGAACCAGGAATGAAATAGCGAGACCAAACGAGCAAAAATACATAAAGGTTGAGGATAAGAGCGTAAGACTTTATGCGAGAGGGTAGATCCCTTGATCCTTTCAAGAATATAATTATCCTAAATATTATAAGGAGCCAATTTAGAACCTATTTTTTATGGCATCATCCGGGTTATCAGCCTCGGCTGGAAAGTTGGAAAACTTTCAAATTAGGATCTTCCAAGCACATATTGCATATGAGTTTGAATTTCCTTATAGTTTGAGCTCTATTCATCCGGTGTTCCATGTCTCTATGTTGAGAAAGTATATTGGTGATCCATCTTTAATTATAACTATCAAGAATATTGGTATTTTGAGTTCCCTATCTTATCAAGATATCCTGGTAGAGATCTTAGATTATCAATTTTGTTGGATATGGAGGAAGGATGTGGCCTCGATCAAGGTTCTATGGAGGAACCATAAGGTGGAAGAGGCTACATAGGAAGCAGAAGAGGACATGAAGTCCAAGTATCCATTCCTATTTTCTAATCCAAAAATTCATGCAGAAGGTATGTGTTCTTCATAACATCTTTGTTTTAAAAATTTATTGAGGAAATATTAGTTCCTTGGTATTCTGTTTTCAGTCTTAAAGGTAAGGGTAGAGACATTTAGGGATTTAAATCATGCTAGTACTGCCTTGTTCTATCATTAAAGGATGAATGATCCAAGTAGGGGATAATTGAAACATCTCGAGTTAGATCTTCTAGACATCATACGACTTGAGTGTACTTTTAATATGATGTTGGTATGATTTAAGGGTCTTGGTCGTATGTTGCTTAGTTTGGTTTTAGTTGCTTTCTATCCAAGGTACGAATGGACATCATAAGGGTCATATAGATATGGTATGGGTGGTATAGTCCAATTGGTATGTTGTCCAGTGTCCAATCACTTTGATTCTGTCTTAGATACGGTTTGAGGAAACTAGTTGTATGGTATGGATATGACTTAAAATACTATTGATACTTGATTTACCCTATTTTTTTCAATCACAAACACTTTAAACACACCTAAATCTGTCTCAAGACTCTTTGTTCAAGAAAGCCTATAGTTTTCTGTAAGGTGGTTAATTAGGGCTTTCAAGGGTGGTTTCTCTCCGACTTTTTTGTATCTAAGGCATGTTACTCTTCACTCATTGTTAGTTAAACTAAATTCCTGTTTTAATGAATGGTTTTCATGGATTAAATTATGGGTATTGTTTGGTTTTGAAATATATGTTAGGGGCTTTTGGTTATCAATGGTTGGATAATGTTTTCCCATGTTTTACTTATGGTTTCTCATATTATAATATTGGTTTGAGCTTTGTGGAATGTGTGGTAATGGTAAATGGGTTTAGGGATACTTTGGATAACCCAAATTGATTGGTTTTGGTTTTGGAATCTATATGCCCTCAACATGTTTGATAAAATACCAATGAGAATGTTTTTGTCACATTGTTTGACTTTTATTGAAAACTTTGCTTTGCATAAGATGGTAATGGAGCCTAAATTGGTTTAAATGGTTTTAAATGATTTGAAAAGCCCTTGATGTCCATGGCTTTGGTTAATTGGAAATCTTATGGGGTACATGGGAATCCCCTAAGTATTTTCTAATGACATTACTTGCAAGCTATTGTCATTATAATGATACCACTATATAATGTCTTCGTAATAAACTTGGGAATTGGTGGTTTGGTTGTGTGCTAAAGGTTTTAATTGGGCAATAAAGGCGGGTTGTGATATCTTACTGTGCAGGTGTTAGTCAAATGGACGAATTCTGGAAACTTAAGTTTTTCGACATGAGGGTTGGTCATGGTGACCATATACTTGTAAAGTACATGGGAATTCCCTAAGTTTACACTTACATATATGTATCATTGAGGGTGAAGGGTACACGGGAATCTCCAGCCTCTGTGATATCTCTGATTCATGTGTCTACACACACTAGGACCCATTCAGGGGGTAACACCGAACCCATATAGCCTATGAGTGGATTATAATGGTAAAGCTATGCATACCCAGGTTTAAGTTTTAAATGCATGTTAAACCTGTTTCCTTTTCTCGTCATAAATTATATATATATATATGGATAGATGTGATTGCATATGGTTATTTACTTGGTTTTAAACATTGGCATTATTTTATCCTTAATCCTGAGTACGTGCTAGCATTCACCCGCTTACTCGCCTTCAGGATCCGTATCCCCATGCGATGAAGGAATCGGCCATACTACTCTTCTTGCTTAGTGGCTTGGATTTGGGGAAAAATTTCTGTCGTATTGAAGTGGTGAGCTTCCATACTCTGAAAGGCTCTATTTCATGTTATGATCTTCTCTACCTACTTTTGTTATTTTTTAGGCTTTAGTTTTTTCCTATAGTCGGGGGCATGTCCTGACTGGAGGTTATTTTGATTTCATATAGAGGCTTTGTGAGACTACATTGGATTGGCATAAACGATATTGATATTGGTGTCAGACTTGGCATTTGTATTTGTATTAGGGATGACACCACTTGACTTTATTTGATTTTTGATTGTTCCGTCTTGTTATGTTATATTATTGAAATTCATCCAGCATAGGGTGTAGGGTGGTTATGGTTGGGTATTGGGAGTCCTCTCCTATACTGACTAGACCTGAGAATCTCGACCCGACTAGGACATGTTTTGGGTCGTGTTAGCTACAGGAGAGTTGGGCCCATATAGCTCGTGGATGCCTTGATTATTACGGTTATGCTACATAATCCAAGTTAATATTTTCAAAGTTCTTGCTAAGCCTTGTTCCCTATCCTAATATGTAATATATTTATATATGTATGCAATTGCATTTGATGATGAGTATTGGATTGAATGGATTTAAGTAATTACTCATGGCAATATTTTATCCTTAATCCCCTAGCTATATACTAGTGCTCAACCTGTTAACTTTCTACGGATGTTGTATCCCTACGCGATGCACGCACCAGAGATACTTTTACTTTTTCTGTGCAGATTTATGTGGATCAGCTTGGTTCGTTGATCATTGGTGATGAAGTGTTCGGCTTCCATTCTCCAAAAGACTTGATTATTTCATTAGTTTTCCTTTTATAAACTAGAACTGAGGAGTTCACGATATCATTATAATTAACATTGTCAGTGTCATTATCAAGGTTGGGGGCATGTACCGACATAGATAGGCTTCTAATTTTGTTAGAGTCCTTATGGATATTATTATGGTTGGGTATTATTGTCTGACATTTCATAGACATGACTTTTATCTATTTTATCTTTTTATATGTTCAAAATTTAGTCGTTTCTAGGTGTATTATGTTTCTATTGGCCAGGCAAAAAGGGGGTAGTCTAATATCCTTGGTTGACTTGAGATACCCATTATGGCCAAGACCTTGTTTGAATCGTGACAAAGTTGGTATGAGAGACAAAGTTTGGTTTCTTTAGGTATCCACAAAGCCGTGTCAAGTAGAGTCTCTTTTTTGGGTGTGTAGCGCGCCACACTTATAAGGTAGAGGCTATGAGGTATTTAGGAATGTTTTGATTTCTTATAATCTACTATTTGACTGTAGAGTCTAGGTTCTTGAAATCTTCTCTAATTCCCATTTTTTTCTTTTTAGATCATGCCTCCCAGAAGATCTGATGCTCGTGGAAACACCTCTATCCCGATTGAGGATAATGTGGACAAGGTTCATCCTACTCCTGGAGTTTAGACCCAGTCTAGGGTCACTTCATTTGGTTTCCCTAGTGGAGTTCTACTGGTTCCCACTGATCCTTCTCTCACTGGTAATACTCCTTCTCGGATACCTAGAGAAAATATTACCAATGATGAGTACCGCTCCATTCATCTGTTGACCCAGTTGGTAACATCTCAGTCACGAAAATTGAGTCCCGTTGGTGTTGCTGTGAGTTCTTCTGAGGCAAAAAGAGTTGGCCAGTTTATAAGGTTGAATCCTTCGACCTTTACTAGATCTATGGTTGAGGAAGATCCTCAAGGGTTTATAGATGAAATAGAGAATATTCTCCATGTGATGCATGCTTCTGACTCTAAGGGTGTGGAATTCGCTGTGTACTAGTAGATGGATATGACATTCCAGTGGTATGAGGGGTGGGATTAGTATAGGTGTAACGATGTAGAGCTGGCATTATGGGAGGATTTCTCGGTTGCTTTTCTTGATTGCTTCTTTCCTCAGAAGTTGAGAGAAGAGAAGGATATAGAGTTCGTGAACATAAAGCAAGGCAAAATGATTGTGTAGGTGTATGCCCTGAAATTTCACCAGTTGTCACATTATGCTTCAGAGTTGGTATCTTCTATGAGGGTTAGGATGAGAAAATTTGCTTTCGGTTTGTCCCGTGATTTAGTGTTGGAATGAAAGGTCACCCTATTGAACAATGACATGGATATCTCTAGGCTTGTGGTGTATATACTACAGGTAAAAAATGAGAAGAAGAAATAAGAAAAAATAGGAGAGATGTAAAATTCGAGAGCTTATTTTTTTAGCAGGGTGGTAGCCCATAGAATAGTAGCAAGGATGGCAGGCAGTTGTCTAAGAAGAAGTGAGGGAAATTTGGTTACTATTCTACGGCTAGTGCTCCTTATCCCAAGTTGTCTTATGATAGTCATTTTCTGAATAACAGTGAATTTAGTGGATTTAAGGCATAGGGTACCCAATCTTAGTCCACTGGGGCCCAGTCAGCTCTATCCTATACCCTTTGTCATTTTTATGGTCAGGTACATGATGGGGTTTGTAACTAGGGGAGGAATCAATGTTTTAGTTATGGTCAAATTGGTCAAATACAGCAAATTGTCCTTCAAGGTTTCTTTTGCACCAAATAAGGTTCCTTTTGCTACTTTTTCAGCCCCTGGACCAAAAGATGCTACTTTTGGTTCTGGCACTGGTTGGAATCGTCTTTATACTCTTGCCACCCGTTAGGATTCTGAGGGGTCTCCCAATATTGTTACTGGTATGCTCAAACTTTTCTCTCATGATGTATATTATCTATTTGATTCTGGGTCTGTTCTTTCTTATGTGACCCCATATATGGCTATTCATTTTTATTTTTATCATGAGTGTATTTTGGATCCCTTATCGCTGTCTACCTCGGTTAGCGACTCTATCATAACTAAAAGAATCCATATGGGTTGTGTGGTACCCATATATGGTAGATATATATTAGTGGATCTAATAGAGTTGAACATATTAGATTTTGATGTGATTTTGGGGATGGATTGGTTGCATTTTTGCTATGTATCTCTTGATTATCAGACAAGAAAGGTCAGTTTATAATTCCCTAATGAGTCGGTGATTGAGTGGGATGGTAGTTCCCTAGTGCCTAAGTGGAGGTTCATTTCCAAGGGGTGTCTATACCATTTAGTCCATGATATTCTTACAATGGTTCACGATTTCTTTTAAGGTAACTCATTGCCTAAGTCTATTAGTTACACTTAATTAGTTCTCTTACCTAAGAAAGAGAATCTATGGTCTTTCTCTAATTCAAAGCCTATTAATTTGAGTAACTTCATTAATAATATTATATCCAAAATTGTTCATGATAGACTTAAGTCTCTTCTTTCTAAGTTGATTTCAATTAACTAGTCTGATTTTGTAAAAGTGGGAAACATTAATGTAAATATTTTACTAACTTAGGATATTATTACAAAAATTAGAAAAAGGGGTAAACCTGCCTATATAGTCATTAATCTTAATATGACTAAAGCTTATGATGAAGTTTTCATGGTTCTTCTTCATGAATGCTTTAGAAAGATGGGTTTCTCAAGTGATTTTATTGTTATGACCTGGAGACTATTTTTAATAATCAATACTGAATATTGGTTTATGGACAATCACAAGGTTTCTTTCACTCAACCAAGAGAATAAAGAAAAGAAATCTCCTTTCTCCCATCTTATTTATTCTTTGACCTGATATTTTATCTAGGTCTTTCAATGTTCTATTTGATTGTGTGCAATTCATGAAGTATGGTCTACCAAAGTGGAGTGCACAACTCAACCACCTTACTTATGCAGATGACACCATCTATTACTTCTAGTGACAAATAATCTTTGAATAAGATGGTATCAACACTATATGAATATGAAGTTCAATCAGATAAGTAGATTAATTAAGAGAAAAGTGTCCTTTTTTATGAAAGTGGAGTTGTATGAATTATACTATTGGTAGAGAAATGTACAAACACTTCCATGGGTCATTTCCTTGAAAATACATAGGTTGACCTATTACTCATTCTAGAAAAAGAAAGGAACATTATGCATATCTCATTAAAAGGGTGAAGGACAAGTTATTAGGTTGGGAAGGTAACATTCTTTCTTTTGGGAGTAATGAAGTGTTAATTTCTAGTGTTTTACAAAGCATTCCTAAACATGTTGTATCTGCTATTGTTCCTCGTTAGTGTGTATTGAAAGAACTTCATAGAATATTCATAAAATTCTTTTGTAGTATCAAGCTTACATGTAGGAGTAAACATTGGGTTGCTTGGGAAAAGGTGCTCTTACAAAAAATTGAGTGTGGTTAAGGTTTAGATCTGTCGTTCCCCATTTTTCTCGGGAAAATTGGAGTCGACATGACAACTCTATTAGGAATGGTTTAAAAGAGAAGAGTCCCCACCTAATAAGTTAAGGTGCGTTATTTCACCATTCTAGTTTAATTGTGAATTATTTAGTCTACGTCACTAGAAAACCAATAAGGGTTCAAGTTACACCGAAAGAAAGATGTTAAGCACATATCGAACATAAATATGGGTATCATCTAAATTGGCAAATCACATGGATCTTACATGATAAGCAAAGGTCCATTATCTTATAAAATACCTAAGTGATAATGGATTAAGGAAGAGAGCATATATAAAAAAAATATATAAAAAAAATTTAGAAAAGCGAGAATATATAGGGACATAATTTATATAGCCAAAACATTCACTTAAATAATAAACCTAAACTGACCCAAATAACTAAAACATTCAAAATAAACAAGAGAAAAATAATTCAAAAAATTTGGGCAAGGGGTTGATTTTATCCTATTCGGATCAACACAAGACTTATTAATGGGTGACAATGTCATATGTTGCATAGTCGGATTCTTCTCGGTTCAACACCCATCATTTTCGACTATCTACCCACCTAGTTTGGTTATTAAGTTATTAATACTAGAAGTTCATGAAAGAGAGTGCTAAAACTAACGTTGCCTACGATACCTATCCATCCCAACTTAATGTCTGAGAGGCATTGGACGATCTACTTTGGATAAGTGTCTAGACATAATTAAAACCTAGGTCGCCTAATTAGACTCGAGATTAGCATTAAACAAAATAAAAAGGACTTGATAAATAGGACATAGTGGTTTCATTACAGCCTCTGGATTAGTTAAAGTTGATTTAAGTGATTAACATGCTAAGTAAATAATTATTCATTTTTTTATAACTTAAACCTATAGACATGATATGCAATTGCTTAATATGCTAAAAATTGATTAAATAAGTCCTATAGAAAGGATGTCTAATGTTGTATGTTAGTTAACATGTTAAAATGTATTAATTTTATAACATTATTTCTAGGCGAGGAATATTAGTCAATGCTGGAAATTAAATTAAAGCACTAGAAATTAAATTAAATATGCTAAAAAATAATTTAAAGAATGCAAAAAAATATTTTGAGTGTGAAGAAATTATTTAAAGTATGCATGAAATTATTTAAAATGTGTAGGAATTATTTAAAGTGAGCAGAAATTTATCTAAATATGCAAAAAATTAACTAAAGGGTGCATAAAAATTATTTTAATTATTAAAAAGGTTGATTAAACTTTGCAGAAGATCGATTAAATTGTGCATAAAATTATTTACAATGTGCATAAAATTAATTAATTGTGCAGAAGATTGTTTAACTATGCAGAACAATTAATTAACTGTGCGAAAAGTTAATTAACTATGTAGAAAATTAATTACTTGTGCATAAAAATAAAGTAATTTTTCAAAAAAATTAATTAACTGTGTAGAAAATTATTTAAGAGTGAAGAAAATTATTTAAGAGTGCAGAAAATTATTAAAAGTGCAAGAGATTATAAAAAGTTTGCAGAGAAATTACTTAAAGGATGAAAAATAATTTGGAAACACTAAAACATAAATTTATGTGCTGAAAAATAATTGAGGTATGTTGGAAACTAATTTAATATATTAAAAAATAACAAAAACATGCGGAAGATTAAATGAACAAACTGAAAAATAAAATAGATGTTAAAAATTAGTTGTAACATGCTAAAAAGTTAGTTGAACGTGCTAAAGATGATTAAACATGGTATAAATAAAACTGATATGTTCAAAATTAGTTTAATATATCGAAAGTTAATTGAAAATCGTAACATGATTTATAGGTGATAAAATTTAATTAATTGTCCTAGAATATATTGCCTACGCGATAAAAGCATTTTATTAACACATGGAAATTTGTTAAACAGTTCTATAGGCGTGGTATCTAAGTGATAAAATATTCAAGGCATGGGATCCACGTCTCCCTTAAGCAGTCCCGGTACTTTTCATTATACATAGAGTTCATACATTATTTAGTACAAACATTGAATAAAGGTAATGGAAAGTAAGTAAATAAATAAAATCTAATTGGGAAGCCTTTAGTATCCCCACTTGTCTTAGGCAACTCTTTGTTGCATCTAAATTCTGACCTTAATCCTGTGGACAAAACCAAAGGAACCAAAATACTACCAGAATCCAAAGCGTACCTTTGGCAGCCATAACTAACCCTTGGTGCTATCGAGATTACAAGGATCTCAAGGATCACAAGTAGGATCATCCTAAAGGGGTTATGAGATACACAACGATCGTTTCAGAATCATATACAACAACATTCTGATGGGGAAACACTTAATTTCTAATAGAGGAGGAAATAGTTTATTTTATGTCAAACTAACAAAAACAAATAGCATAAATACTCCAAGAGTTCATGTAAGTACACAAAGGAGTAGGAGGATATGGCATCAAACATTTAAAGTACAAAAATTAAAACAAGATCATAATCACATAGGATTAATACAAAAGAAACTAATGTATCATAGGAGGAAACTACCCGGTTAGCAGTGAGAATAATAAAACACAACAAGTAAAACATACTTCCAAAGTAAGGACCAGTGCTAATAGTTAGTAGCCAAAGCTATCTTAATACCAAAAGCGGAAAGATTTTGTTTAAGAGTTGAGTTAAGTAATGTTTTTTCGTGTGTTCTATAATAAAAGAATAATGATTATTTATATAATTGGGAGTAGTATAGAATTAAAGGAAGAAAAAATATTTAAAAAATTAGTTAGTAGAAGCTAAGAGGGAAAGGAAATATTCACAAGAATCAATAAATGAAAATTCTTTATTTTAAAGAGATACATACCGTCAAATGAGTCTAACTATACCACAAATAAAATGTAATGGGGTGGTCACATAATTTAAAAATATGTCGTAATATTTACCGGTGTAATGTTCCTTCCAAAGCCAAGTGATTCAACTAATTATGTGAAACTCACCATAAATAATTGAGTACTAAAGTTGTTCCATATCCCACAAAGGGAGAAAAATAAGGGATAAAAATCTACCAAAGCAGAACCTACCAAACTTAACTAAGTACCAAATTATTTCAGTTTAAATAGAGAGTTAATCAATAAAGAAGGTGAAAATATAAAGTGAATAAACTAATTTCAAACCTTTTACCAAAATTCAAATAACAACATTTAATAAAATCAAACAACATTCTCCTAATTATATAAAAAATCAGTCTAGAACAACATTTAAATAAAGGGGCAAGCATAACCAAAGGTCTTTGCTTAAAGCATGACTCCTCGCCACCAGTGTTGTCAAATTAATTTAACAACAAGTTCAACTGTTGGACAAGAACACAAAAATTGGACAAATCAGTACCTAATTTGAAATTTAGGGCTAGTTAAGGTTGATAGAAATTGGGACTTTTCATATATGATAGTCTAAAGATGCAAATAATCATGAAGTTGACAGAATTAATCCAAAATTAACAAGTGAAATGGATAAATTTCAAAAATGAGAATCGACCAAGGAAATGTATGTAAATTAGACCTAATTGAACACATAATGGGTTATGTAAAATCATATAGGAGATGAATTTATAAAGAATTTTAACTCAAAGAACCTTGTGAATTGACCAAACCATTAATGTCTCACGTGGAGTTTCTCTTTACTTAGTGAAGTTGTTAGAGGTGTCTCACTGGTCATCACCTCTGGCGAGACGGTGATAAGTATAGAATAAGACCAATTAGGGAAAAATAAGAAATTAGGGTGGTAGCTTGGTGGTGGGTTTTATCTTATAGATGGAGAGAAGGTACGCGGTCGAGTAATCCAAAGGAGAGAAGAAGAGGCTTATTGATGGAGGATAATTCATCGGTGTTGTGGTATGATAGAAGAGGAAGAGGATAAAGAATAAAAGATAGAAAGAAGAGATGAATGTCGGAAGTAGGGTTAGTGGTGTGCGCCGATCGGAGTTAGGTTGTTCGATAGTAGAGGCGTGGAGTTTGCCAACAGAGTTAGCAAGAGTGATGGTGGAGCTCCGATGGTTGGGATATCCTAAGTAGTAGTTCTCTGACAGGATGATCTAGAGATAGTGGTCGAATGAGGGATCATGGTTTAACCGGCGGTGTCCTTATTTTATGGAAGAGAGGGTAAGAGAGAGAGAAACAACTTGTTGAGACAAATAATAATTAGGGATTTTTGGTTTTGGGAGGGGTGAAGAATGAAAGGAAAAAGGAGATTTAATCTGGACCATTGGCTCAAAAAGATGGACAAATGAGATTAAAGATTGAAAAAATAGGTTTGGTTATGGGTCAAAATTGGGTCATGAAATTGGGTTAAATAAAAAATTGATTTGAATTTAAATAAAATGGAGAAATTGAGTTGAATTGGGCTGCTATTTAAAATATAGAAATATATAATAACAATAATAACAAAATTAACCAACGTTACTGTAATGACTCTTTAGGTCATTTTCCATATTTTTGCTTATTTTTTCTATTAGAGTTTCTCTGTAGCAACCCCAATTAATTTAAAACTTCTTGTACTGATAGTTTGATTACTGTACAGTTTATTTTGTTTTTAGAGTCATTTCACTATTTTGAAGTCTTCACTAGTTCCAAATGGCCACATGACAAAAACTTTAGCTAAAAGAACTCAAATGCAAATTTTGGCTGCTCCAGCTACTCCAGAATGTCAATTTTAGGCTAGGAGGACTCTTGATTTCCGTCTCGAGGCACCCGGCTCATTTCGACCTATTGGTCAGAAAATTAAGAAATTAGAAATTTGTTGTAGGACCTACATTTTGTTGAAACAATATAGGATAGAAATTTTAACTATGCCATTGAGTGTGAAACATCAAATTTGCTATTGTTACATAGTTCATTGTGTATACAGGGTTTCGAACGACTCTCGAGTACCCTGTTGAAGTCCATTCTAGACTTGAAAAAATCTGGTCCATTACGTTTCTAGTGCACCCTGATGGTGGCTTTTTGGACCGCAATTGTGACTCACTCGAGCAATTCTAGATACTGTGATTAAGTACTTATGGTTGTGATTTCGAAACCCGAGGGCCTGGGCTAAGTATAAATAGACCCATTATTTTTTGATTTTGCGTATTCTTCATTAATTTCTTGAGAGTTTGAACCCTAAATAGTGAGGTTAAGTGGGATTGAAGCTTACGGGTTAGTGAAAAGTTTGATTAACACTTGTTTTCATGATTATCTTTTGATTTGAGGTAAGAATTCACCCTTTTCTTGGTATATTTTCTTGATTTCTTATTCACCCCCCCCCCCCCCCGCAAAACCTTGGGGTATTTATTTTATCTCCAATTTATCTTGGATTTAACTCATTTTTTAGGATAATAATTCCTTGAGAATGTGAGAATGATGGGTTGGTTTCGGAAATGCAATTTTCGTAAGTGGGATCCACATGAGTTTTTTCTATGATTTTTGGATCCCAAGCACAAAAGAGTAATATGGGTATCAGTATTATTTTATTGATGAGTAGAATGTGATTTTGATAGCTTGACATCTTGCAGAAGATTTTCGAAATGGAAAAGCAATGATTTAGCAGATCTTGTGAGCCTTCTTCGATGTCTAGATAGGCTAGGTTTTACCTCTTGTTAGATTGAGCTACTTTATAGTATGTTTTTGATATTATGTTAGATTTGGGATGGGTGTTAGGATTTGGTTTAATAAATTGAAATATTTGGGATTAGTTAGATATTTTGGATACCATTTGGGGCATGATTAGGGTAGTTATTCTTTATATTACGTGAAATTGACCTTGTAGGCTCTTGTTAGGGAGGAAATACATTACTCTATTAACAAGGAGATTTCCATGGTTATTTGAGTTTAGGATAAAACTTACCCAAATTGCCTTATCTTATATTGACATGACCTACACAGGACCTAGTCGAGTTGGGCTCCTTAGGTTCGATCGGGACCGTAGAATGCCCCCAAAACCAAACTATAACCACCCTGTACCCTATGTTGGATGTATTTAGAACATATATCAAGATAGAAAATAATAAATCAAATACATTAGTTAAAGTCTATAGACCTATCCAATCGGTATCAGCCCAATACCAATACCAATGCCAAGGTTGACACTAATACCAACATTGCCCATGCCCAAAGTAGTCATACAAAGCTTCTAACTGAAAACAAAGAACATCCTTATGGGACATGCCCCCCAATAATAGCAAAAATCAAAGTACAAGAAATAAACAAAAGTATGAGAAGATATCCATATCATGAAATGGAGTCTTCCGGAGTATAGAAGCTTACCACTTTAATCTGACACAAAGTCATATGCAAATCCTAGATGAATGAGTAGGAGAAATAGTATCATTAGTTTCTGCATCGCATGAGAATACAACACCTGAAGATGGGTCAGCGGGTGAAGGCTAGCATATACTCAAGAGTAAGGATAAATTAATACCATTATTCAAAACCATAGTAAATAACCATATGCAACCACATATATACATATACACCATGCCGGGAAAGGGAACTGGGTTTAGCATGCATTTATATCACTAATCTGGGTTATGTAGCTTGATTGTCCTTAAACCAACCACAGTCTATATGGATCCAGTGTTACCCCCTAAACTGGACTAGTCCATGTACCGCACGAACCGAGATATCATAGGGGTCGGGGATTCCCGTATACCCTTCACCCTCTATGATACATATACACAAGTATAACTTAGGGAATTCCCGTATACGCCACAAGTATATGGTCACCATGACCAACCCTTATGTCGGTAAGCATGAATTTCCAGTGTCCGTCCATTAGAATCACAAATTCACGATTAGCTATCATGTAATACCCCAAAAATACAAACCAATATTAGAATCATTCTTCAAGCCCATGCGAAATAAATTATAATGCTTTGATACTTTTATGATCGATTTTGATGTGTATTAAGGCCTCAAATACTTCCTAGCTATTAGACGAATCCAAATATCCCTTACAAATTGAGTTCTAGATAAGGATGTTGCTATAGTCAACTTAAAATGAGAATATCTTTCATTATACTACGAATTTTTGAGCTCATGATCCATAGAAAGATAGATAATTGAATTATCTTTCCAACTATAACAATTTTACCTAAATCTGATAACCGAATGAAAAGTTATAGCATTTATCAAGTCAAACCGGGACTGGAGACCACTCCCCATACCCAACACAACCAACCAACACATATACATTGAGTTGGATAAACTCCAAACATATATCAAGATTGCATATTATCCATTTAATGACTTTGGGATAAGCCTATGTATGAGGCTAACCCAATAAAGTCAATCCCACCAATAGCCAACAAATCCAACCCAAATGAAAAGCATAAACCAAAACCAAGACAATTACCCAATGTATATATATATATATATATATATACATATAACGTAACCAATTCATACTTAAGTCCACAGTTGTCCATACGAAGCCTCTAAACCAAATCAAAGAGTACCTAGTCGGGAAATACCCCCAGCCATAGACAAAAACCAAGACTATGAAAAGACAAAAGTATATAAAGTAATCCATTAAATGAAATAGATGTCGTCCAAACTATGGAAGCTTATTTCTTTTATCCAACAGCGGTTGTTCCCAAATTCGATCAATAAGCAGAAGGAGTAGTATGGCCGATTCCGGCATCGCATGGGGTTACAACCGCCCAAACATGGGTTAGCAGGTGAATGCGAGAATGCACTCAAGATAAGAATAAAATAATGCCAACCTTTAAAACCAAGTAAACCAACTATGTGCATAAAAACCATACATATATATATACATATAACCATACCGGGAAAAAAACCGAGTTTAGCATACCTTTAAAACAATTAACTTGTGTATGTGTATCTTAACCATCATAATCCACCCACGGGCCATATTGGTCCAACGTAACCCCCTGAACGGGCCTCGATGCATGTATCTGCACAAATCGGAGATACCATATGAGTAAGGAATTCCAGAGTACCTTTCATTCTCTATGATACATATGAACAAGTTTACTTAAGGGATTCCCGTGTACTCCATATTATCATGTAAGGTCTATATGACCAACCCCTCATGTTGGTAAACATGAGTTTTCCGTGTTTGTTTATTGAACTCCCAACTTTACGGTTATTTATTACACCCCGCCATTATTTCCCAATTAAAACCATTTCCAACCAACCAATCCACTATTCCATTTATTATTAACCAAGGCTATTACAAGTGGTATTGTCATACTGACTATAGCTTGCAAGTAATGTCCTTAGACAACCTTAGGGGAGTCCCGTCTACCCCATACGTTACATTAATTTGTTTGCTTGGGGGATTCCCATGTACCCCGTAAGTACATCATCATTAAGTTTACTTGCAGGATTCCTATGTACCCTACAAGTATTTTATTATTAAGCTTTGCTTGGGGGATTCCCTATAAACCTACAAGACATTCATTATATGTTTACTTGGGGGATTCCTTTGTACCCCACAAGGATGTTTAATTAATACATAATCGTTGCTCAAACCAATTTCATTACTTTATTCACGTAGGGGATTCCTATGCCCCCCTTAAGGTTTTCATTCAAATCAATTTCATAACCACCAAGGTTTCACTATTTAACCATTCCAAACAATTCATACCATTCATACTTTTTAAACCCTCCGAAAACCTCTAAACCATTTATACCATTTAAACTATTCAAAACCATCCAAATCTATTTTGGGTTCTATAACTAAACCATACCATGCAATAGTTCCAATGAAAGTTCGATAATAGAGTAAGAACATTCTCTTAGATATTTTATCAAACATGATAAGGGAATACTATTTCCAAGAGCAAAACAAAAACATAAACCATCAAGATAAGGGTTTCTTATGACCCATTTGTTAAATCCCAACCAACAAGCACCCAGATGTTCAAACCATTACAAAAATATATGAAAACATAATTTAAACCAACATTTAACAATATGCATCAAATCCCTCGACATATGTATCCAAAGCCACCATTCATAATTCATAATCAGTATTTAAAACACGTTAAAACACGTTTTTAGTTTGAACTAACAATGAGGGAAGGAGTACATGCCTTATAAAAAAGATTCATGGAAGAAAACCTGACTATTCATCCCTTTGAAGAATGCTTGTAGAGGCCCTAGCCTCCAATTTGTAAGAGTGAGTTTTGAAAGAGTATTTAAAGTATTTTAATCCTTAACAATTGTTCTGAGAGGCCACCAAGGTTTATATAATGTGGGGACATAAGGGTTTGAGGCGGGAAATGTACGAACTACCCTAATCTTAGAAACTGAAAACCAAGTCCCGAGTGGGTAAGACTCACCCCCCGTTGCCATACCCTACCATACGTGTGGCACCCTAAATTGTACCCAACCCTTCACCTTGGTCTCTTAAACTTACCAACATACAAGAACACAACCCCCAACTCGTACCTTAGGGTACAAATGGTACCTATAAATGGTAACTTGGGCATTTTAAAACTAGGTCAATCAATAAGTACCATACGATTAGGCTTCATACACAATGTATTCCACTATACAAGTCGTATAATGTTGAGTTTTATCCCGGACAACAACAAATACAAAACTACTACTCAACATACTAGTGAGCTATCCCCAACCATATCGAAGGGTATGATTGGTACCCTTGAGTCGTACCTTGCCTAGAGCATCCAAAACTCATGAAATTTTACAAACGTCCAAATATCGAGGTGTTACAGTCTCCCCCACTAGGATCATTCATCCTCGAATAAAGGTTAAGGGTAAGAACAGGCATGAGATAACACATTAACACCCACCAAACGATTTACACCCCAACACCTCCATTCCGACCTCTAAGTAAGTTAGAAAATAAAGATGTAAGGGAAACCATTCCTTTCCCTTAACCGAGTTAGAAAACTAAGATGTGAAAAAGAACACCTACGTTAGACATGAGTTTCTCGAATTAAGAACCAACACCGATTCGTGGACTCCATGTCTTATTTCACATCCAAAATGGCTTCCTCGGACTCTTGGTTCCACCATAGAACCTTCATCGAAGAAACACCTATTGTCCACAATAGCAAAACTTGCCAACCCAAGGTCCTTACCAGAACCTCATAATACGGAAAAGAATCTGAAATACCAAGGACCATCCATAATTTACCTCCACACAACCATATGGAATACCAGGTGAATGAAACTCATGCTAGAGAGCAAGTCCAATTCAACATACAACTTTCCAATGACAAATCACTATGAGAGATTGATTTTTGATGTACACCAATTTCATGTTCAAGCCTATTCAAAGCTAGAAGGAGTTAACTCAGGCCACTGGGCTCTACTCTTTATATCTATCCCAAAATAGTACTCCGCTTCCATCACCAATATAGTATGAAAGCCGTAAGTAAAATACAAGGGAAAAAACATAACCAACCATTATAAGCACAAACCCTAACATATAATTGAAAACCCCAAATCCATAACACAACTATGCCATGAAAACAATTCTTTAATCATGCCTCCCAAGGACACTTAAGAACCCTTCACAATGATTGGTATATCTATCAATCTCAACATTCAAGCCTACCTCTTCTCTATCAGTAGTATAATCTATCTTTCTAAAGATCTAGATCCCTCTATCTTTTTCACAAAGGTTTTCACCACCTATTCCTTTCCTATCCATTTCTTACGACGATAACCTTACCTTACCTTCAAAAACCTTTGTTCTAGTTAACACCCTAGAATCTCCCGCACTTAAAGACTTCTACATTCCCCATTTTAAAACATCACCACACCTCCAAATCCACTACCATCTTATCACAAGAAAGGGCATTTAAGGAACCAAATTACAAAAATTATCAATGCCACCCTAGGAAAGACCCCCAAAATAAGACACGACACTATAGACACAAAGTAGATAATAACAAACACCTAGGTCATAAATGAATATCCCAACCAATTTGTACCACAAAAGGTGTCATTAGGTCTAGACACCGAAAGAAACACAACTGCATATACCACAGGTAAGAAAATGTGAAGTCAAGACTGATATCCAAGAAACAAGGTTAATGTAAAATGCAAACCTTAAGCTTAGCGGTATAAGAATGTATGTAACACTAGTAGAGTTCTCTCTTAACCGAGATAGGATATAAATACTAGAATATGCAACCCGACCTTCCCTTAGAGTCCACCGATTAGTTAAAATTTTAGATTAATTCTTGGCCTTTATTCCATGATACCTATAAGTATAACACTCCGCTCTAAGGGGTATCACTAAGGATGTACACCAATCATACTTTGTTTTCCTATACCAAGAACCTTATTCATCTATATTCTACCTAGGTCCCAGTATACTCAATACTCTAACACATCCATTGACTAGACCACCAATCCCTCCATTCAACCTAAACTTCCGACCTATATGTCATAACTTTCCCACTATTGTATTCCCCAATCCATTAACCTTATATCTTTCTAACATAATTCATCCTACTCATTTACTTCCGCAATTCTCATATTGTTATTCCCGAGCTAACATATACCCTTTACTAAGATTAAGCATTTATGTTCAAGCCTAGTATCTATTAACAACCATGTACTACCACCAAAGTACCCCATATAGAATATACATATATGGTCCAACCCACAAGTAGGACACCCTAAAATTCCTTATTCACCCACTGACAACTTATTCATTTTCGGGGTATACCATTCCCCTTATGTAGGCAGGAATGAAAACACTCCTTGGAGAACACTAGAATAGATGAAACCTTTATCTAAAAGATCCCTTAATTTTCTCCTTAAGCTCTTATATCTCGATAGAAACTATTCTATAAAAAAGAATTGAAATTGGACATGCATCCAAAATGAGACCAATCCCATACTCAACCTTCCTTTTAGAAACACACCAAGAGGGTCATTAGAAGGGACCCCAAGAAATCCACTCACCACCAAAACCGAAGACGAAGGAAGATTGTTCGACTTATAACCTTTAACTTAGACACCATTTTAGAGATTAATCTACGATTTCTAATATATAATATAACCTTTCCCATTAATAGTTAGGGAACGAAACCATTCTCTCATTCTATAGCCAACTCACCATGGAGCCTAAAGACAACGTGTATAGACCCAACAGTTTAATAATGCTTAGAACTAGTATAACCAATCTATCCCCCGAATGATATCAAAGTCCACCATATCTGAGTCAAACTAATTCACCAACACCAACAGATACCACACACCCCCATAGACTCCTTTAGCAATTTTGATGTCACCTATCGGGGTACAAATAGTAAGAAAAGAATCCAAAATAACCATGGGAACAAAATCAAAACACACAACCATAAATAAGGTTACAATCAGAGAAGGAACCTAGGACCAAGATACCTATACTCATAATGAGAAAAGAGTATTCAACATTCCTGTGTCATTATAAGAAAATATATCAGACTCTTAAGGCGTAGTGGAGTCATTAAGATGATCCCGACCAGTGTTGGAACTAGAAGAAACACTCTTTAGCGCAAGATCTAGAGAAATGGTAACTAATTTCCTATTTTCCCAAGCGGCACTCATTATGGGACGCTCCTATTGCATATGACCTAACAGACCACAACTAAAACAATGATTCCTTCCTTCCCCGTAACAACCACGGTGCAAACGACCACAAAATCTACAAAGAGGTTAGGATGATGTGGATTGGAGACCAGTAAGCCAAGATCGGGAACCTAGTTCCCTAGAAACATTACCATCTTAAAAATGTTTGCCTCTTAAAGGATTTAGGTAGCGAACAGGAGCATTAGCAATAGAATAGGAGTTAGGACCCACCCAAATCTTTCCCTTAGACCACTTACCACCAAACCATTGGCATCCAAATTGAGACCCCTTACCCTGCCTATTTCCCGACCTTTCCTCATTCTTTCCTCTACTAATAGGACTGGACTAGCGTGACAAAGTTGTCACTATGTGGGTCAACAAATTAATAGAATGACGAAATTCAACATTGGTAACCACTTCTTGGGATAATCGAGAATGAGTGCGAACTTTCAAAATAGGATTAGTGGAGACCAATGGGACTCCACCGTGAAATCAAGAAGCACCGACCCTTGACCAGGTTTATACCCTAGAAGCTGGACTAGATCTATCCATGTTGTCCTTGAGTAGGACATGTGAGTTTTCATGAGCTTTAAGTAAATGGGAGGACATAATTTCAAAGATGAACCAAAAGAAGATTTAGGAAACAGTTCAAGACCTTTGACACCATAGTCCAAAAGTAGAACAACAAGAAAGTGGAACATTCCACAATGCCTCGTAGCCTCTTCATTAGCAATGTGGTGCATGACATACCCATAAGAAAGACTATACTCGACACAGATTGATCGACACAACATGACATCAAAACCTAAAGCTCTGAGACAAACTTGACATGACCTGAACTGGGTTCTTATCATAATGGGAGACCTCAAGTCCAATTGACACTAGAGACATCCTCCGATACACACCCCAACCAACCATCTCATATACCTTGAGTTGGATAAAGTTTGAAAATATATCAAGATAGCGTAATTTAAATATAGTGACTTTAGGATAAGCCTATATACGAGGCCAACCCAACCAAGTCAATCCTACTAATAGCCAACCAATCCAACCTAAACCGAAACCATAAACCAAAACTAAGAAAATAACCCAATTTATATATATATAAACATATAATTGCAACCAATACATACCCTAGTCCACAACTGTTCATACAAAGCCTAAAAATAAAACAAAAGAGTACCTAATCGGGACATATCCCTGACCATAGCCAACAAACAAGTCTATGAAAAGACTAAAGTATATAAAGTATTCCATGAGATGAAATAGATGTAGTCCATACTATAGAAGCTTACTACTTTAATACAATATCGATTGTTACACAATTCGATAAATGTGCAGGAGTAGTATGGTTAATTTTTGCATCGCGTATGGATATACCTACCCGGAGATGGGTTAGAGGGTGAACACTAGAATGCACTTAGGATAAGGATAAAATAACGCCAATCTTTAAAACCAAGTAAACCAACCATATGCATATAAACTATACATAGTTATACATATAACCATGACAGGAAAGGGAATCGGGTTTAGCATGATTAACATAGGTACGTGTATCTTAACCATCATAATCCACCCATGGGCTATATGGGTCCAGTGTAACTTCCTAAATGAGCCTCGACGTGTGTAGCTGCACAAATCGGAGATACCATAGGAGTAAGGAATTCCCGAGTACCCTTCACTCTCTACGATACATATGTACAAGTGTACTTAGGGGATTCTCGTGTACCCTATACTATCATATATGGTCACCATGACAAACCCCATATGTTCGCAAACATAAGTTTCCAATGTTCATTTATTGAACTTCCAACTTAACGGTTAGATATCACACCATTCCATTATATCCTAATTAAAACCATTTCCTACCAACCAATCCATTATTCAAATTATTATTAACTAAGTCTATTACAAGTGGTATCGTCATACCGACTATAGCTTGCAAGAAATATCCTTGGCCAACATTAGGGGTGGCCCATGTACCCTATAGGTTACATTAATTTACTTACTTGGGGGATTCTCATGTACCCCATAAGTACATAATCATTAAGTTTACTTGGGGGATTCCTATGTACCCCACAAGTATTTCACTATTAAGCTTTTCTTGGGGGATTCCATTGTACCCACAAGACATTCATTAATATGTTTACTTTGGGGATTCCTTTGTACCCTACAAGGATGTTCAATTAATCCGTAACTATTTTTCAAACCAATTTCATTATTTCATTCTCTTGGGGGATTCCTATGTACCCCATAAGTTTTTTTTTTCAAATTAATTTCATAACCACCAAGATTTCACCATTTAACCATTCAAAACTATTCATACCATTCATACCATTTTAAACTCTGCTAAAACTATTAAACCATTTATACTATTTAAACCATGCAAAACCATCCAAATCCACCCTAGGCAAGGCCCTTGAAACAAGACATGGCACTATGGGCACGAAGTACTTTATAGCAGCTGCCTAGGTCATAAATGAAGGACTATCCCAACCAAATCGTACCATAAAAGGTGTCCTTAGAGATGGACACCGAAAGAAACACAACCGTATATACCATAGGTAAGGTAATGTGAAGTCAAGACTCATATCCAAAGAGTAATGTGAATGCAAAATGTGAACCTTAAGCATAGCTGTATAAGAATCTATGTAACACTAGTAGAGTTCTCTCTTAATCAAGATAGGAGATAATCACTAGAATATGCAACCAGATCTCTTAGAGTCTACTGATAAGTGAAAATTTTAGATTAATCCTCGGCCTTCATTCCATGACGCCTATAAGCACAACACTTTGCTCTGTATCACCAAGGATGTACACCAAGGATAATTCATTTTCCTATACCCAACACCTTATTCATCCATATGCTACCTAGAGCCCAGTATATTCAATACTCTAACATATCCAATGACTAGATCCCCAATCCCTTCGTTCAACCTGAACATCAGGACATAACTTTCCCAATATTGTATTCCCCAAGCCATTAACCTTATCGCTTCCTCACCTTATCCATCCTACTCATTTACCTTTGTAATTCACACAGTGTTATTCCCGAGCTAACATAGTCCCTTTAGCAAGATCAAGCATTTATGTTCAAGCCTAGTATCTATCAACCACCATGTACTACCACAAAAGTAGCCCATATAGAAAATACATATATGGTCCAACCCATAAGAAGGACACCCTTAAATTCCTTATTCACCCACCGATAACCTATTTATTTCCGAGGAAAACCATTTCCCTTGTGCAGGCAGGAATGAAAACACTCCATGGAGAATACTAGGACAGATAAAACCTTTATCTAACAGATCATTTAATTTTCTCCTTAAGATCTTTTAACTCAGCCAGAACCATTCTATAAAAAAAGAATAGAAATTGGATAAGCGACCAAAATGAGACCAACCCCATACTCAACCTTCCCTTTAGAAAGACACTACAAAGGACATCAAAAGGGACCCCAAGAAATCCACTCACCACTAAAACTGAAGTTAATGGAAGACCTTTCGAGTTATAACCTTTAACTCAGACTAAACAAATGATAGAGACACTGCTTTGGAGATCAATCTCCAATTTTTAAGATATAATTTAACCTTTCCTTTAATAGTTAGGGAATGAAACCATCCTCCCATTCTATAGCCAACTCACAATGGAGCCTAAAGAAAACCTTTACAGATCCAACAAATTAATAATGCATAACATGATTATAACCAATCCATTCCCCGAATGACATTGAAGTCTATCATATCTATGTTAAACCAATCTACCAATACCAATAGATACCACACACCCCTATAGACTCATTTAGTAATTTTGATGTCACCTATTGAGGTATAAATAAGAAGAAAAGAATCCAAAACAACCATGGGACAAAAACCAAGATACACAATAATAAATAAGGTCATAAAGAGAGAGGGAACCCTGGACCAAGAAACCCATACTCATAACGAGAAAAAGGTTTCAACATTTTAGTGTCAGCATCAGGAAATTTCTTAGACTCTCCAGGAGTAGTAGAGGCATTGAGATAATCCTAACCAGTGTCGGAACTAGAAGCAACGCCCTGTGGCACAAGATCTAGAGAAATGGTAACCAGTTTCCTATTTGCCTAAGCGACACTCATTATGGGACACTCCCATTGCATATGACCCTACAGACCATAACTAAAATAATGATTCCTCCCTTCCTTGAAACACCACGGTACGCCCGACCAATAAATCTGTAATAAAGGTAGGATGATGTGGATTGGGCCCCAATAGACCAAGATCGGACACTTTTTCCCTAGAAACATTACCACCTAAAAATGTTTGCCTCCTAACAGATTTAGGTAGAGAGGAGGAGCATTATCCATAGAACAGGAGTTAGGACCCACCCAACTCTTCCCCTTAGACAACTTACCACCATACTGTTGGCCTCCTCTTTGTTCTAAAAATTGAGATCCCTTACCTTGCCTATTTCCCTACCTTTCCTTATTCCTTTCCATACTAATAGGACTGGACTAGCGTGATAGAGTTATCACTATCTGGGTCAATAAATTAATAAAATGAAAAAACTCAGCATTGGTAACCTCTCATTGGGATTATCGAAAATGAGTGCCAACTTTTAAAATAGGATCAGTGGAGACCAATGGGACTCCACGGTGAAAACCAGAAGCAGCAACCCTTCACCAGATCTATGCCCCATGAGATGAACTAGATCCATCCATGTCATCTTCGAGTGGGACAAGTAAGTTTCCATGAGCTTTAGGTCGCTGGGATGACATGATATGAAAGATGAACCAAAAAAAGATTTAGGAAAGTGTTTAAGACTTTTTGACTCCATAGCCCAAAAGTATCACAACAAGAAAGTGGAAGATTGCTAAATGCCTCATAGCCTCTTGATTAGCAGTGTTGTGCATGACACAGCCATAAGAAAGACTCTACTCGACACGGCTTTGTGGACACCCAATGAAATAGAAACCTAAAGTTCTGATACCAACTTAACATGACCCGAATTGGGTCTTGTTATAATGGGAAATCTCAAGTCCAACTGAGACTAGAGACCTTCCCCGATACACAACCCAACAAGCAAACATATATACCTTAAGTTGGATGAATTTTGAACATAATATCCAGATAGCATAATTTCCATGTAATGACTTTTGGATAAGCCTCTATCCGAGGCCAACCCAACCAAGTCAATACCACCAATAGCCAACCAATTCAACCCAAACCAAAACCATAAACCAAAACTAAGACAATAACCTAATTTATATATATATATATATATATACATATAATTGTAACCAATCCATACCCAAGTCCACAGTTGTTCAAACAAAGCCTCTAAACCAAATAAAAGAGTACCTAGTCAGGAAATTCCCCCGACCATAGCAAAAGAACAAGTATATGAAAAGACAAAAGTGTATAAAGTAATCCATGACATGAAATAGATGTCTTCCGTACTATGTAAGCTCACTAATTTTATAAAACATCGATTGTTCCCAAATTCGATCAATGTGCAGGAGGAGAAGTATTGCTAGTTCTTACATCGCGCGTGGTTACGGCTGCCCAAAGATGGGTTAGCTGGTGAACACTAGCATGCACTCAGGATAAGGATAAAATAATGTCAACCTTTAAAACCAAGTAAATCAACCATATTCATACAAACTATACATATGTATATATAACCATAAAGGGAAAAGGGAATTGGGTTTAGCATACCTTTAAAACATTAACATGGTTATGTGTATCTTAACTATCATAATCCACCCATTTGCCATATGGGTCCAATTTAACCAGCTGAATAAGCCCCGATGCGTGTAGCCACAAAAATAGGAGATTCCATAGGAGTAAGGGATTCCCGAGTACCCTTTACTCTCTATGATACATATTTACAAGTATACTTAGGGGATTATCGTGTACCCTATAGTATCATATATGGTCTCCATGACCAACCCCTCTTGTCGGCAAATATGAGTTTCCAGTGTTTGTTCATTGAAATTCCTCCTTCACGGTTAGCTATCACACCCCAACATTATTGACTAATTAAAACCATTTCCAACCAACCAATCCATTTTTCCAATTATCATTAACCAAGGCTATTACAAGTGGTATCATCATACCGACTATAGCTTGCAAGCAATGTCCTTAGCCAACCTTAGAAGAGTCTTGTGTACCTTATAGGTTACATTAATTTGCTTACTTGGGGGATTCTTATGTACGCTAGAGGTACATTATCATTAAATTTACTTGGGGGATTCCTATATACCCCACAAGTGTTTCTTTATTAATCTTTGCTTGGGGGATTCCCTTGTGCCCCATAAGATATTCATTACTATGTTTACTTGGGGGATTCCTTTGTACCCCACAAGGATGTTCAGTTATTCCATAACTATTATTCAAGCCAATTTCATTATTTCATTATCTTAGGGGATTCCTATGTACCCCACATGGTTTTTATTCAAATCAATTTCATAACCACCAGGGTTTCACTATTTAACCTTTCCAAACTATTCATACCATTCATACCATTTTAAACTCTCCCAAAACCTTTAAACCATTTATACCATTCTCTTAGGCATTTTACCAAACATGTTGAGGGCATACCTTATCCAAGACCTAAACCAAAGCATAAACTATCTAGAAAAGGGATAACCATGACCCTTTTGTTTAACCACAACCAACAAAATCCCATATGTGCCAACCATCACCAAAAATATATGAAAACATAATCGAAACCAACATTCAACAATATGCATAAAACCTCTTAACATATGTTTCCAAAACCACCATTCAGGATTCATAATCAATGTTTAAAACATGCCTTTAGGTGGAACTAACAATTAGGGAAGGAGCACATGCCTTATACAAGAACATTCACAGAAGGAAACTTAACTCTTGAGCCCTTTGAAGAACACTTTTAGAAACCCTAGCCTCCAATCTTCAAGAGTAAGTTTTGAGATAGTATTTAAAGTGTTTTAATCCTTTAACAAGTGTTATAAAAGGACACCAAGGGTTATATAATGTGGGGACATCAGGTTTTAATGTGGTAAATGTCCAGATTACCCTTAGCTTAAAAGCAGAAAACCAAGTACCTGATGGGTAAAATGCACCCCCTTTTGTTGTACCTTAGGGTACGAGTGGTACCCTAACTCATACCTAACCCTTCACCATAGTCCCCTATACTAAGAAACATACTAGAACACAACCCCCAACTTGTACCTTAGGGTATGAATGGTACCCACAAATTGTACCTTTGACAGATTCCAACTAGGTCAATTAATAAGCACCATACGACTAGGCTTCATACACATCGTATTTGACTATTCAACTAATATAATGTTGACTCATATCTTGGGAAGTAACAAAGCCAAACCTACTTTTCAACATATGAGTGAGATATTCGCAAACCATTTCCAAGGATACGACTGGTACCCATTAGTTGTACCTTGCCCAGAGTATCCAAAACTCATGAAATTTTATGCGGGTCCAAATCTCTGGTTATTATATAAGATCTTAATTGGGATCTTCTCATAAGATGGGTAATCCAAAATACCAATATCCTTGATAGGAAAAATTTGTGATGGATGACCAATACTCTTTCACAACATAGTGACATGTAATACTGCGTGAATGGAGTTCAAACTAGAAGGCAATTCCAACTCATATGAAACATTGCCAACCCTTCTCAAAATCACATAAGGATCTATATATCAGGACTGAATGTCCCCTTCTTCCCGAACCACATTTCTCCCTTCATAGGAGATACCTTCAGGAACACCCTATCTCCAACCTCAAATTCCAAGTCTCTTTAGCTCACATCAGCATATGAATTTTTATGACTTTGGGAAACTTTAAGACTATCCCAAATCACCTTCACCTTCTCCATAGCTTGATGGACCAAATTTGGTACAAGTATATTCTCCTCACCAAGCTAAAAAAATCCAATAGGAGACCAATACCTACTACTATACAAGTTTTCAAATGGAGCCATCCCAAAGCTAGAGTGGTAGCTATTATTATAAATCCAACTATTTAAGAGGTAAGTGCTCAACCCAACTACCACCATAGTCAATCATGCACGCTCAAAGCATATCTCCAATTTCTAAATAGTCCTTTCTACTTATCCATCTGACTATGGGTGAAAAGTAGTACTCAGACTTACTTTAGTCCCCAACCTTTTCTAGAATGACTGCAAAAAGTGATATGAAAATTGTGTCCCACTATCAGAGATGATAGAAAAAGTTACCCCATGCAATTTCACAATCTCATGAAGATACAACCTCGCATAATCCTCAGTCGAAAAGTTAGTCCTCACTGGAAAAAAGTTAGCTAACTTTGTCATCCTATCCACGATGACCCAAATTGAATAAAATTGGTTTTGAGACCGAAGAAGACAGGTAACTAAATCTATGTTTATCACATCCCACTTCCATTCAGGGTCAAAATATACTCTGGACCAAAACCAAAATATACAGTCACAAATAGGGTCACATAAGAGAGAGAGGACCCCAGATCAAGTATACAATACACATTAATGGAAAAGAGTTTCAACATACCAATCATGATATTAGGTAATATCTAAGACTTCTGTCAGGTAGGGAGAGCATAGAGATGGTTCTGACAGTGCCAAAACTAGATTTTGCACCCTTTAGTGGGGAAGCTGATGATAAAGAAATTGGAACCTTGTTCGCCCCCAAAGCAACCTTACCAACTGGAAAGTTCCAAAGCATATACCCTAGCTGACCACAGTTAAAACACTTGTCATTCTCATCAACATAGAAATTCTAATAAAACTTACCACAAAACTTGCAGAAAAGATATGATGGAGCTGACTGGGCTATGCTAGCATAAAATTGTGCACCCTATGCCCTGAAGTTTTTGCCAACATAGAAACTCCTATCACCAGACCACTTTGAGTAAGAAGCATTAGCTGTTGAGTAAAAACCATAGTTGTCCCAATTTTTCTAGGTCCACTTACTACCATCCCTGCCACTCTATTGTTGGGCACCACCCTTCTCAAAGAACCTAAACTTATTTCCCTGCCTCTCCCCTATTTCAACCTGCCTCTTTTTCTCTTACTCAACCTATTTCATGTACACAACTAACCTAGATATATCTATGTCCTTGATCAACAAGGCAGCCTTCATCTCTAATATTAAATCTTTGGACAACCTGGAAGCAAACTTCCTCATTCTAGGCCTTATGCTAGAAACATCTCTGGAGCATATTGAGACAACTGGTGAAACTTCAAGGCATACTCCTTGAATAACATCTTGCCTTACTTAAGATTACCAAAATCTTCCACCTTAGCTTTCATCAACTCTTTAGGAAAGAAGCAGTCCAATAATACATTAGAAAAATCCTCCCATAAAGATGATTCAACATCATCACCTCTTTCCTAATCCTACTTCTCATACTAGTGGTATGCTATATACTTTATCTGGTAGGAGGAAAATGCCACACCTTCACATTTTTATCATGCCTAACAAAAAAGATCTTTTCCATCTCATCTAAAAAACCTTAAGTATTTTCCTCGACCTTAACATCAGAAAAGGTCGGAGGGTTCAACCTCATAAATTTTCCAACCTTTGTGGCCTCAGAAGATGGAATAATAAGAATACCACACTGAACATGAGAAGCTACCAACTGTACCAACGTATGGATTGACTGAAAAAACTCAGCATTTGTCACATCATCCGGAGGAGCTCGATGAGGATAACAAAGAACCAATGGAACTCCAAAACAATCTGGAATTGGACGCCTAGATTGGGTTTGGACGATAGAAGTGGAACGGGTGCCACCTATATTATCCTTAGGTAGGACAAAGGTTTTTTTGTGAGCTTTAGATCATAGAGAAGGCATAATCTGAAAAGTGAACAAACAAGGATTAGTGGAGAATTTAGAACCTTAGACTCTCCAACTAGAAAATAGAACAAAAGAGAGAAAACATGCCTAAATAACTTGTAGCCTCTCCCTTATGGATATGGTGTGCTACACACCCTTAAAATAGACTCTACTCGACACAGATTTATGGATTCCCAAGTGACCATAAACCTAGAGATTTGATACCAATCTTACATGAACAAAACTAGGTCCAAGTTATGTTGATCTCCTCAGGTCCAACTGGGACCGGAGACTATCCCCAAAACCCAACCATAATAGCCTTTCACTCTATGTCGCTTGTATTTCAAACATATAAGAAGATAGAATAATCATAAATCAAATAGATTAGTTAAAGTCTATAGACCTATCCAAATGATGCCATCTCATTACCAATACCAATGCCAAGGATGACGCAATACTGCTACTGCTCATGCCCAAAGTAGTCACATAAAGCCTCTAACCGAAAACAAAGAACATTCGGTCGAGACATGCCTTCAACCATAGCCAAAGAAAAAGTCCTAGAAATAAATAAAAGTATGAAAATATATCCATAGCATGAGATGGATTTTTTCAGAATATGAGAGCTCACCACTACAATCTGACACCAAGTCATCCCAAAATCCTAAATCAATGAGTAGGAGAAGTAATATGGTCAGTTCCTGCATCACATGGGGATATAATACCCGATAACAGGTTACCGGGTGTATGCTAGCATGTACTCAAGAGTAAGGATAAAGTAATATCATTATTCAGAACCAACGTAAATAAACATATGCAACCACACACATACATATATAGCATGTTGGGAAAGGGAACCATGTTTAGCATGAATTTAAATCATTAACCTTGGTTGTGTAGCTTGACCATCCTAAAACTACCCACGGGCTAAAGGGTCTAGTGTTACCCTTGAACGGGTCCTAGTGCATGTAGTTGCACAAACTGAAGCTATCATAGGGGAGGGGATTCCTTTGTACCCTTCGCTCTCAATGATACATATACAAATGTATAACTTGGTGGATTCTCATGTACCCCACAAGTATATGGTCACCATGGCAACCCTTATGTTAGAAAATATGAGTTTCCAGTATTCGTCCATTGGACTCACACCTTCACGGTTAGCTACCACAACCTGCCATTATTTCCCAATTAAAACCTTTAACACATAACCAAACCACCACTTCTAAAGTTTATTACCAAGGCATTATGAAATAGTATCATCATACCGACTATTGCTTGAACAAATGTCATTAGCCAACACTTTAGCGGATTTATGTGTACCCCATAGGATTTCCAATCAATCAAAACCAAGGACACCAAGTCCTTTCCAAATCATTCTATTCAATCAAATAATTTAGGGTTCCATTACCATATTAGGCAATGCAAGGTTTTCAATTAAAGTCAAACTATATCATAAAAACATCCTCATTTGCATTTTAACAAACATGTTGAGGACATATAGTTCTTAAAACTAAAACCAAGAACCAATTAACCATTCCCATGCAACCACATGTTCAAACCAACATTATAACATAAAAACCATAAATAGAACATGGGAAAACATCATCCAACCTTTAGTAACCAAAACCCTCAACACATATTTCAAAACCAACACAAACCTATAACTATTAAGTAAAACATGCTTTTTATTTGAAATAACAATGGGGGAGGAGTAACATTACTTAGACACCAAGGAAGATGGAGAGAAACCACCCTTAAGAGCCTTAATTGACCACCATGAAGAAACCCTAGCCTCTTTTTGAACTAAGAGCTTTCAGAGAGATTTTAGGATGTTTAGAGAGTGTTTGATTGTGAATAATAGGTTAAGAAAGCATCCAAAGGTGTTTTAAGTCATGGAGTCCCAAAGTGTATTATGGGTAAATATCAAGAATACCCTTATCTTAAAATGTAAAAATATTGTAGGAGGGTACAGTTTGGACTCCTCACTCGTTCCCACATCATACGAGTGGTACCCTCCACTCATACCCAAGATAAAAAGTTGGACACCATATTCTATCCAATATATGACTACTCTTTCCCAAATCATATCATCACCATACGATAAGTACCCACCGAGTCATACCCTAAATAGAATGTCAATGGCTAGATACCGGACAACATATGGTTTGGACCCTACTTCTCATATCATATACTTACGATTCTTATGAATTATTTTCATACCTTGGATAGAAAACACCAAAAAAAACACTGCATAACATATGACAAAAACCCCTAAATGATATCCACATCATAAGACAAGTAAGCATGAATCGTATGATAATCAAAAATCTCAAACTTAGGAAATTTCTAAGGGTCAAAACTCAGGGTATTTCATAGATAAAATTGACTTAGTTGCTCTTTATTAGGAGGAATAGTTATCCTAAGGCTAGTTGTGTCTTATTCGATATATACTAGAAGATTTAGATATCTTATCCTAGTCCCGAGTAGATATTGCTTAGTAAATCATTTTGAGGATTAAAAGTAGGCACTTTAACCCACCTTAGGCTAAAACTTGTGATAGTTATTGAAGACCCTTGATACGCTTGTGTACATCTAGGAAGATGGTTATTCGGTGATATTTAAATATCTTGGTAGTTGTTATTTATGATGAATGAAGTTGGAAGTAATGCTTAAACAATTATGCTAAATATATATATATATATATATATGGATTACTAGTTAAGGTTATCATAAGATATTGAATATTCTATGATTTTGGCTATTGATTGGGCTACCGAATATACTACTGAATGAGACCTTGACTATAATAGTGTCTAATCCATAAATTATGTTATATATAAGCTATAGATTATTCCATGGATTAACTATTGATCAAGCTATTGATAAGTTATCTTTTATGCTAATGATAAGTCATTGATTAGGCTATTGATAAGTTATTGCCTCTGCATTGATAATGCATATTGATTATATCATTGAACATGTAATTGACTATATAGGCAAATTCATTATAGATTACACTTAAGAGCATGCTTATTTACTATTTTTCTAATCATGTTATTGATTATGCTAGAGCCTACAGTTTTGATTATTATTATTGATTATGTTATGACCCAGAATAAGAAGTTGGAGGATTATATTATGTTAATGGTTTTGATATTAAATATTATAATGATTATGCTATTGGAAATATTGATGATGATATTGATTATTTATACCTAATAGAAATCCGCAGGATGAATATGACATTGATGCTATATACCCAACAAGACCGAGGATAACTATGATGATATATAACCAGCAAGATTAATGGATTATTATGATGATATATACCCAACAAGACCAGAGAATTATTATGATTATATATACCCAGCAAGGATAAAGGATTATTAGGATGATATACCTGGCAAGGCTAGAGGATGATTATGATGATATATACCTAGCAAGGGCGGAGGATGGTTATAATGATATGTACCCTGCAAGGTTAGAGGATGATTATGATGATATATAAATGCTTGACAAGATCAAACGATGATTATCATGATATTTATGATGATACTGTTAAATATCCATACTGGTTTGAGTTTGGCTATACATATTATACTATGATGATATACTTACTATGATATAATGATGTCAAGGTATGAGATTGATAATCTAGCTATGTTAAAAATGATAAAATAGTTCTAATATGTCCAGTTATGACTAGATTCTAGAGAAATACTGATTAGTTAATAAATATTGATTAGTTAATAAATATTAGTTAGTTGATAAATAATGACTAGTTGTTAAGTGATGTTTAGTTGATAGAGAATGATTTATTGATACATGAGGACTAGTGTTACATGATGCTTAGCTGATGAGTGTTGATAAATTTATGAATCTTGATTATGGTAAATTGATGTCTATCGTGAGGCATGACTTGGATTAATTCCAATTATATTTATAAGACTTGATAAATAACGGTGGTGTATTATTCAATCTTTTTTGTACCTTCCAGGTTTATGGGGGATTTTTATTAGTTATTTACTTTTCTACACTAATTAGCACATGGGAGCTAATTTTATAATTATGATTACATATGTTGATGCATTATGTTATTATTCTGATTTATCTTCTTAATTATGCACATCGATGTAAGATTTTATTCAGGTACGTTTCTATACCTTGACTTAGTTATGTTATGTTGAATTTCATCATACTTATATTGTAGTTTATCTCAATCGACCGATGATGACTACTGAGTACTCATTATTTTTGTACTCATACTACGCTTTTGTATCTTTGTAGTAAAGATTTGAGTACTAGTTGTAGTCATTGACTCGTGTTCGTATGGTGTTGATATTCAGAGATAGGGTGATCTTTTGGACTCTGAGTCGCCCATTACCTTCTATCTTTCGATATTCAATCTTTAGTTTTGAGACAGATGTATTCACTATTCTAGATTCTTGGGTTGTATTAATATACTAGATGCTCTTGTACTTGCTCTACCAGATCATGGGATGGTTTTTTTAGTGACTACCTTTTAAACCAGTGTTGTTGTCTTGTTTATTTATTATGTTAGATTTCCTATTAGGCCTTTTTGGGTCACTTCAACCAAATTAACCCATTGTGTTTAACTCCGAGTTATGGTTTATCTTACCTACTCACAAGAAGAGTAGGTGCCATCATGACTCATAAATCGGGTTGTCACAGTCACAAATATCATATTCTCACATAATATATTATCTAAAATAGATGATAGTAATAATTTGAAATAAATTAGGCATCTATAAATTATGAAAACTAACTTTAAAAATGCTATAATAATAATATAATTTATATAACAATAATATTTATATAATAATAGGCTAGGTGCTCATAAATTATGAGTATGCTTATTTACATAAATAATTTAATAAAAATTTATAAAATTATAGAAAATATTATATTTAAATTAATAAATACTATATAAAAATACAAAATAAAATGATAAAAAAAATTACATAATTCAAAATCTTGAATGCGGTCAGTACTTGTTGGATACCAAATAACACATGAGCAAATATTAATATTCAAAACTAAAAAAATTGATAAAGTAGCAGCGTATGAGTAGTATCAGTAGGTCGAATTTAGGTGTCAATAGTTGCTTCTTTGAGGCTCAAAAATGATAAAAGAATCATCAAGCAATGAATATTGACACAGTAGCCAATTTTGTCTTACCGAGAGAACAGTTTTCTTAAATTGATGAAATAAGAGGGTGGTTATTAAAATAGTGCGGCTGAAACATTGATTTTAAGTCCCTCAAAAATCTTGAGTTTATGAGAATCAGGATGTGTGTAGTTATAGATTTAGATATGAATTGGATCCTAAAGAAAAATTGATGAATTTGAGTGAGCATAGCATAAGTTGACAAGATTAGAGTATGAGTAATATAAAATATGGAGTGCATGAATATGATTTAGGTCATAGCATAAAATATAGAGATAAAGAATTATGTTTCAAAGGCAGAACAGAGAATTGTTTAATTGCCTATTGTTTGTCGAAAACTCAATAGCAGCTCATTTTAATGTATGGTGATGAACTCATTTGTCATTTAAGGTCCGACAAGTAACCTATTGCTATTTTAGGGTCCGATGAGGAACCCAATGTAATTTTTAGGCCTGACAAGGAACCCAACGTTGTTTTATGATTTGGTGAAGAATCCATGCCTATTTTAGGATTCGATGAGGAACCCATGATTTTAAGGTCCAAGAATTAACTCATGTTTATTTAAAGGATCAACGAGGAACCCAATGCCAAGTTTTATAAAGAATTATTAATGCAATGTATTATCAATTTTGATGTCATTAAAGATAAGAAGATATAGATATTAGGTTTTTTTCCCTATCATAAATGTAGTTTGGGCTTCTTTGATATTTTTGCAAGATTGTTGCTACATTTGAACCTGTTACTACACTCAATGAAAAATTGTAAGTCAAAAAGTATGTTGATTCATACCTTTGCTTGGCTTGACTCCTTATCGTTATTTTTATTTCATGAATGGATTGACACTTGTACTCTAGCATGGTGAAACTTTGAGGAATCCTCAAAAATTTTTGCTTCAGTTTAGGATTAAAATACCTTTTTCACGTTCTTATGAATTGATATACTACTTCCTATGGAATTTTTGAGGTTTTTGTAAAAAATTCTTCCCGAGTTTTCAATTATGGAGTCTAATATTCCCGCTTCACTCAAAGAAAAATATAAGTTCATGAAAAATGATTGTCCTACATTTGAACATTGTGATCTCAATTTGAATCTGCCTTTATATGCTCAAGAGTTAGGCCTATTAGTTTGAAACTTTAGAGGTGTATGAATTTAAACAACATGTTTAAATTGGATATAGAGGGGAAATAAAATTTTAATTAGATTGAGACTGGGTTGAATAAGGATATGCCCACATATCAAAATGGAAATTAGGTTCGACTTAGTTCATAAGTATAAACAAAGTTAGATAAAATCGGAAAATGTTACTATCCATAAGGCGGATAAATAGGGAATGATGACATTGTGCTGGTGACGATGATTGTTTGTCCTTATTAGTTCATGTGATTTTCTTTGTGCTTATTGTTTGAATGTCTTAAAAATATTTTTTCTAGATCACCTTGAATAAAGATTTTACCTGTAGAGATGAACTCATTGATGTTGCTTATTGGACCTTCCTGCACTTTTATCTCTCTTTTCAATTAGATTTTTAATCTTGCACCTTCGTGCGAACATTCCTCAATATCATTACTTTGAATATTTGAGTGATAAGCATAATTTTTGATGGATTAAAGTTAAAGGGTGAATACTTAGTGATCTATCTCCTTCTCAGTTGTACAATACCTTAGGAACTCTGTCTTTCAAATATGCTCTCCAATGGCTCGATCAAAGGAGTAAAGGTATGAGGCCTTATTATTTTTGGTTGATGAAAATCACCTTGTACTGGGAATAAAAATGTTGTAAGTTTTATTGTGTATGAGTAACCTCATTTTAAAAACTTTATTGGAAAGATTAGGGTTGAATCTGATAAGCCTCACATTGAGAATCTTGGGAATCATAAGGTTCGAGATGCTCATTATGAGAATCAAACACAGCATGGACTTCTTTATTATTCCGATAGAATTGTGGATGAGGTATGTAGGGTGATAAATCCTCTTTCCTTTCTTCTTGTGGACTCTTTGGTACTTAAAAAGTGGTTTCCATTGCACGAACATCAATAATTATTCCAGTCTGAATACGATATTCTAACCTTTTTTTGATTGAAATCTTTCAGTCCAAATACTATATTCTAACTTATTTCCGATTTAAATCAGAATCTCAAAACTATGAAAGTTTAAGAAGTACAATTTTCGATAGTATATTATATCTAGAGACTTGATGAATGTTTGGATTATCTCTTCTTCAGTTATTGAAGGATGTATCTTAGAAGCTTCCAATCAACATTGTATTTTATATTACTCAAAATATTCATGAGTCATTCTCTTTACCTCAAGAAAAACCTACATTGTTCGATCAACCTTGATATTAAACTTCTATTTTCCTATAAAATCTTGAGCCATGTCTTCCCATGTATGTCATTTATCAAGGTCTTGTTTGTCGAATCAAGTGAGTACCATACTTTACAAACTTTGAATAAATAATCTCATTAGAAGAGCCTCATTATGTCCTATTCCAACTAATCTATTGTCCTTTAGATGTTCAATTGGATCTCCATGTTCATCAAACATGTTGAACTTTGGGACTTTGTATCATGGAGGTAAATTAGTTTTTGGATGTAGACACAGTTTCTCATACCTCAAGTTATGATACATTTGGAATGTAGATTCTCATATAACCTTTTTTCTAATCTATGAAGCTTTTGCCGACGTGTATCTAAATTGACTCTCTCACTTCCAAGAGTGGTGCGTGTTGAAGAAAACTATTGAGAGGGTGTGTGATTAAGATTAGAATAAAGATTATAATACAAATAATTATTTTTATTGGAGGAGAAGAAAGAAGTATGGAATCTTTCTGGATGTTGAGTATATTTATCATATTGTATATTTTCAATTGTGTCAATGTTCAAATTCGAGACAAACTTTAATTAAAAATAGAAAATCAAACAAAAGAAGAGTCAATGTACTTAATAATAAAAGAGAGACTATGAAAATATGAGCTATCTTGTCAAATAGGACTTTTGGATGAATAGGTGGGTTATAACTTAGTCTTTAGAAGTGAATTGATATCAAAAGATAAAGATACACTCAAAGCAAGACCTAAATACTAAGTTCATCCTTAAAGTTGAAGGAGTGAAATAGTAATAATGATACGATATTTAAAAAAAATATGCATATAATAATTAATGAAACTTTATTTGAAAAACTGGGAGGGTTGAAGTATTTGAAAAGTTTGTGAAAAAATAGAAGAGTTAGCCTAACTGAAACATTTAGTGTGAAACAATTAAGAATTTAAAAGATTGCAAAAAATGATTTGAATAATTCAAAAAATGGTCTAGTTTTTGCCCTTTTTATAAGATGGGGATATTTGTAAGAAGAGGAAAAATGAAGGAGTTTTACATGGAGGAAAAATGCATAAGTACTAAGAGAGAAGCAAAACCTACAAAAAAATACAAATTCAGACGAATAGAGGGAATGTGAAAAATGATATTGAGAGAAAAAATAAATTATAAAAAACATGTATGAGAAATAATTTGTCAAGAAGAAAATTTGATAAGAAAAAAAACTAAAGAAAATAAGGTAAGGTAACATACATTAAGTTTAAAGAAGTGATAGATTAGACAAATTAATGTCTCATAATGCACATAAGTAATGAGAGCATTTTTTTGGGGGATTATGAAGTCCCTTAGAACTTAGGGATATACTTTTCTTAACAAGGAATCCTAGGTTTAGGATAGATATTCCTTATTAAAGGAATAAGTGGTCGAGATCTGGAATAAGAAAGGTTTCTTGACAAGGTCCCTTCAAACGGACAATTTAAAAGAAGAAAATCTTATGATTGTCGATGCACCATTGGATGACTAATTAATGAGACATTTTTTATAAGTATTTTTAGAAAATGAACATAGTTCAACCATACAACTATGCTTAAAACAAGAAAAGTGGTTCCAAGTGGATGAAGATATGAGTAAAATGTCAGTTATATAAAGCTGTAACACATAACACATAATGAAAAGTATGAACACATTGAACTGTATAAAAAATAAATAAATGAACAATTTAAGAAATATTGGTAAATAAGACATAACACATATTCACACAAAAGAGAAAAGAAAAATAGACGACATGACCTATTAGAAAACTAAATAAAGGAATAAATAAGGGGATTAAAAAGTAGAAATGAAAAATCAAAATGCCAAAAACAACCTCATATGGTAGTTTCTCTGCCAGTGGTTACCATCTTTCTATGTCTACTGAGTAGATGAAGATGTAGAGTAGATACTTGAGATTAGTTCTTCCTAGATTTTCTAGAGCCCTGAGTGAGGATGCGTATGAGTTTCTGATTGCTTGTAAGGACATGATCCATAATTTGGGCTTTGTTGTGATTCATGGTGTGGATTACCCATATTTCAGTTAGACTTGGCTGCTCAACATTAGTTGAGAGATTATATGGATTCTAGACCAACTGGATCTTTTCCTTTAAAATGGACTCAGTTCTCCGAGATGTTCTTGCAGAAGTATATGACTCACAGCCTTAGGGATTATCTGAGAGATCAATTCTCCAAATTGGAGCAGGGATCTATAATATTTGCAGAGTATGAGTCTCATTTTAATGAGTTGGTTAGGCATCTGATTTCTATTCTTGATACTGAGTATGAGAGAGGTCATTTCTTTACTAGAGGGTTGATAATTCCTCTTCATATATTTACTCAGAGTTTGGTTGTTATAGGTAGAACTTTTTCTGAGGTTTATGATCATGCTCAACTTATGGAGGAGATACATCATAAGGCCCATGGGGGCAGTGATAAGAGGCCTAGACATTAGGTTTGTTTTGCTAGGTGACGTTGTAGTTCCCGATTCAGAAGTATTCTTTCTCATTATAGATATTGTTAGCGTCTATCCTATCATCCCCAAAGTCAGTATAGTCAACCAGTTCAGGTAATACCTTTTGTTAAGCATGTTTGTTAGCTTTGAAAGACATGATTTATGATAACTGTTTGCATATGGGATTTGTTGGGATTTCTAATAGGACACAAGGGTGTGAAAATTGAGGAAAATTCAAACTTTTTGAATTTTGAGTTTTTCATCAACTTTTGCTATCCCTTACTTTTGTTGGAGATTAATAAATGGTTTTTTAGGTACATATGGAACCTAAAGATATGAATAAGATGAAGGTTTCTACCACTACGATATGGGCAGTCTCTCAAGCCTAGTAATTCAGTAGAGGAGTACCTAAGGAAACAATGTGGAGACACTGTAGTAGGGGTGACACACAAAGTCATGAGAGGATAGACACGCCAAGCTTCTCAGATAGTTGTAGCCCAACCATGGATGAATTAAAAAACAATGTCACCCTCGTACACTCCTCTACCTGATAATGATGATGATGAGAAGGAGGAGATAGATTATGAGTATACCCCACAAGTTGCTGCTCAAGACCCCCAGTCTGAGGAGGGGTCCCAGGATTCATCTGATTAGATAGAATAGGAGGAGCCATCAGTGGTGACCTAGTCTAACAATAGAGTGCCATAGTTACAGGCTACATTTGATAGATATCAGCTAGAGTGGATGACTAAGGAACTCGATTCATATAGTCTAGCTATGGTATAGAAATTTTATGCATCCTATAGATCTACCATAGTTATTCCTATGCGTAGATATCCAGGCCTAGTGAGATTTAAGAGGCATTCATATCATGATCATACAATGGTTAGAGGGGTCAGACTTGGAATTTTGATAGAGACTATCAATCGAGTTATCTTCGGTTCAAATTACATCACCCCTGCATCTACAGCTAAGTGAGACCACAGACTGAGGGTTGCACAGGATGAAAATATCATGCAAGAAGTTAAGCACTAATAAGAGAGGGTGGAGATAGCTAGGTGGATAAATTTTTATATTTCACCTCTGGTTGATGCGACCTCATGAATTTAGGGAAATGTTGTGATCAAGAAGGGCCTATTAATATTTGAGGCCATGTTTGGTAGTTATTGATTAGATACTGACTGGTACCCTTGCCTTTGGATAATACATTGATGTGGGAGCGAGTTGCACTAGTTGCTTGTATGATGGACGATTATGCTATTGATTTTGTTTCCATCCTCAGGTATGAGTTACATGACAAAGCTTTTGGGGAGTTAATTAATATGTCATTCCCTTACATGATTCAGATGTTGTGTGATAAGGCTGGGGTGCTTGAGATTTTGGGTGTAGAAGAGAGGGTACTTATGATGGTGACTACATAGACAAACACTATAAAGTATCTATCACATCTAGGAACTTCTAGGAAATTAAGACAACAGGCAGTAGTACAACGAGACCAATTTGAGGGCCCAATAGATTCCATAAAGTCGGATGCGGCACATTAAAGTTATGAGGGAGTTAGTATTGACATTGATATAAGGGAGCAGAGAGAGGCTCCATATTCTAGTACACAGGGAAAGGGAACACCAGCTACTTTTTCTTCAGCCCTGGGTTTGAACTCAGAGCTGGTGTGTGTACCTTCAGAGCCTACTCACCCATTGACTATAGATCCTACATCAAATATGATCACTATATTAAGTGAGTTTTTGTATATCTTAGTGGGAAGCCAGAGGGACACCGATGCTAGGGTGAGGGTTGTTGAAACTGAGATGGCTACCATCTATGAGCAGATAAGATCAAGGGTTAAGACTATATTTGAGAAGGTAGAGGCCTAATGGAAATGCACATTGAAGGTTGCACTGTCCAGACTACGAGTTGATTTCTAGAAATGGCTTAATGTGTTTGACAAATGGACTATAACCTAATATATCGAGATAGCTAAAATGGATCTAGACAAGATGAGAGAGGAATTTGATGTATTATGAGCATAGGTACGCTCTCTCACAGAGAGTCATATTGCAGACACTCCCTTAGTTATACCCCAGGTGGTCCAGATATCACCTTTGCGCATGCTGATATAGTTTGACTTCTTCATGGAGGGTATTAAGGAGGTCCCAGCAGCTGGGGCCAAGAGGGGTCACATAGACAACTTACAGGACCCTAATTTTCCATATCACTAGGCCATTAAAAATTCTAGGAATGATTCGATGGAGTCTATATTTTTTTATAGGCAGAGGCATGCATCTATAATAGTGGGTGCATTATCTAGTAGTGCACCATTACCATAATTGCCTCTCTAGTTAATATGCCCCCATCTGGGGATGCTCATGATTTGGGAGCCTAGTGCATCCCAGGTATGTTCTCACTTCCCTCTATTTTACTTTTTTTAGCGCATTAAGGATAGTGCATAATTTTTAGTTGGAATGAGCATACCATGTAGTTGCGGGTTTTTATTGTCATGCTTCTTTTTCTGTTGGCTGTGGTATGGTTGTAAAATCAGCATGTCTAGGATAATTTTGTGCAGTATTGTATTTTTCATTATTTTATGTTTTGTTTTGTGTAATTAGGAGATTTGTAAGTATTTAGGGTAGTAGACATGTTTTTATTGATCTATGAATCTGCATAGGTTCCTTAGAGAACCTTGCTATAGTACGATCTGAGATATGAAAGAAGGGAAACTATTCCTAAAACATCTCATAGCCTCTTGTACGTAAGTGTGGTGCACAACACACGCATGTACAAGACTCTACTAGATGTGTCTTTCAGACTTCCTAGAACTCTATTGAACCTTAGGCTCTGATACCAAGTTTGTAACGCCTCAATTTTCTGAACCGAAATACTACACGGTGCTCATGACCCTGAAGGACCGCAAGCTAACCCATCACTAATATTTGTGCCTGTATACTACATACTATAACATAAAAATGCGGAAATATTTACTGAATGGCGATAAGGTTCAACTGAATAATCATCTGATAAGAACAATATCTAAAAACGGTATAACAATACCAAACCAAATCTGAAATAATTGTCTGACATGCTATAGTCTGGAAAGCCTCTAATTTTTTGAAAAAGGAGTTGATGGGACATGTCCCCAACTAACTCCAACTACTAAAATAAACTGAAAACTGCAATAATAATGAAATCACTGTGTCCTCGAAAAATGAGGACTTACTTCTAACTCTGATTGCTGATACTAGAATCTACTGCTAATCTGGAGCTCGTGCCTCTGAACCTATGGTGTAACATAAGAGAAAGAACCATCGCGCAAATGCATCAGTACGACTGAATGTACTGAATATATGAGTAAGGTAGACTAAATACAAAGGGTTATATGTATGAACAATGCTGACTGATATGAACGTGAGAATACATACATACATAAGAAACTATAACTGAACTCATGATGATACTGACTACTGATTCTGAATAATGACATCATGACTTTACTGACATTGAGGTACTACATAGATGAATGACTATCTTGACAGTTCGAATTATGAAGAACTGGTCTGTTTGTCTGTGTCTAACAGTCCTGAAACTGAATACTGAGTATATAAATCACTAATAAGTGAGGAACTGACACTGTATTATGAAATACTGAGGGACTAGTGCTATGCTACTGATACATGAATAACTTTGTATGACAATCCTGATTATGAAGGACTGGTCTGGTCGACTGTATCTGATAGTCTAATTATAAAGTATTAATCTGATTGACTGTATCTGGTAGCCATGAATATGAGGAAATGAAATGCTTGACCATATCTAACAGTCATGAAGATGGATACTGGTAATATGAGTTCAGAGAACTGGTAATAATGATAAGATGAGTGACCATATCTGACAGTCATAAATGTGGTGGAACTAGCTGAGTTCCGTATTGTATCTGAGTTGGTTGTATCTGACAGTCCCGATATTCTGAAGAACTATCTGAGTTCTATTACTAAAACTGAGACTGATACTGTGGGAGGTAGTTGTTTAACCGACATGCCCCAATAATGCATATAGCTAAGTTGGGGTCCAATCTCTGCTCTGACTGAAAAGGTGTCAATACTGCGCCACTGGTAAGAACAGTTGTGAGTGACCCTTAGCTGGCAGGTACTCGAATGAGAATGGTGGGAACCCTAAAATCATAGGTTAAGCCACCTCATCAACCCTAATCTGGAAGGTTAAGATGTCTTAACCTATGCTGGCTACGTAGTTCTGGAACACAAGGATGACCACTAAGAATCACACCTTAAACTGGAAGGTGAGTTCCCATCCTTGGGTTCACTTGGTGCTAACTTCTACTCCCTCTGAAGATATTGAACATGATTTAACTGGTTGTACATAGACTGAGTAACTGACTTCCATTGTCTGACAGAATAGTACTATTATTTGAGAATTCATTGAGATCATTAGATTTTTGATATTTCCTGAGTCACATGACTGACTGAGTTCTATAGATCATGGATTGACTGAGATTATCATGATAAAATAACATGGCTCTAGCTACACATCTAAATTTTTTGGGTACAAGTACCCCCAGGACTCGATGGAAAGAAACTGACATACATGACTGACTTGATCGTAAGAATAACATTCACAATTCATAATACCATAAAAAGGGGATTTCATACTACACATGGTTATCATATTCTTGAGCATGGAAGATACTGCATATAATATGTACATACTTTCATGGTTCTAATTTCATGAGCATTCCATAGTACAACAACAATACATGATAATTTGCATGGAATTCATGTTGATTCATAAGGGATAGAGCATGGGCTTGTCTTTTAAGTTCTATTTATCTAAGATACATGATTTCTAGGCTCTTAGGTATTTTATCAAACACCTTGCATGCACCACTTTGGGAATAGGTTTATTCAGGAAATCAACCACCCAAATCAACAAAAGTTCATATATTTCAACTTACATGCCATCCTAGTTTCATAAAAACCCATAAAGATTCTATCTTGACATCATTCAACACATAAACAAGATCAACAATCAAATCAAAACATAAAAATCATGGCATATAGCTTAAAATAGGGTTCTTAGACTTCATGGATGAAAGGAGTCCATGAATGAACATACGCATACCTTAGTTCTTGATTTAGTGAAGATTGACGGAGAGATTCTTGGAATTTGATGGTAGAATTTTCTGGAACTTGAATCTTCTATGAAAAATCCTAATGTGTTCTTGAGAGGATTTTTATGAAAAAGAGTATATTTTGGTGAGATAATGTCTTAATTCCATTTTTATGGAATATATATAGGGGTGGGAAGATGACCCAAATGCCCTTCTAGATGCGTCTTTTGTGAAAATATCTTGATTTGGGCCACCGGCACGATGCGGAGACATCGCATTTACAGTTGATTATGACCTGGAAACTCACCGCGATGCGCTGGAATTGCAGAGAGACACTAGAAATTGACAATCGTCATTTTGGCTTACGACGCGACGCTCCACTGACTGAAATGACACTGCTGAAACTTTAAATCTCCATAACTTCTTCACCGGGTGTCCATTTTAGGAAAATTTGGTATCAACGGAATGATTATTAAATTATATAAAATTTGGATGGTATAAATATTCCAAAATAACACCTATAAACCATGTTATTCTTGTTCAAAGATGACCTATGTGAAATCACACATGAAAACTTGGTGGATTCAAAAGTTCTTAGCTTGGCTTACTCTAAGTGACCTTTATGAACATGCTTAACACATCATAAGCTCTATTTTCACTAGTATACTCATCCTAATTCATGTACTCAAATATGAATCACAGTATAGGAGGTTTCATGCGTAGGAACAATGGTTTATTTTCTAGCTTAGAAATATACCGGGTATTACACCTCCGGTACTATAAATACACTTTATACGTTTTTAGTAGGAGTTATGAGCTTTTGATATTAACAAACATATTTTGATTCCAAGATCTAATTTTGATCTTAGGATTATCTTGTATTCACTTTGGTTCATTAATTAAGTTACGACTGTTGGTTTTTACACTTCTTATCATTGTGATTTCATCTATGATTTCAATTATGAATGTTTTTTATTTCTTCACAAGCATGAGTGGATAAAACCCATAGCTAGGATTGTAGAAACCCTGGAAGTTTGATGAAGTGGGGGAAGTGCTTTTGTTGTTCAAAATCGATACCTATGTATGCATTGCTTTATCTTCATTATAATAGTTTTCTTAATGGGTACACATGTTAGGATCCAGCCTAGATATTGTTGCTTACTCCAAAAGAGGAGTAGTGACTATGAAAACATAAATACAACAGTAATTTGGATATTAACTGTCAATCCACGCTTTTAGGTTCTATCTTAGTAAGATGGATAGATTTCATCTAATAACTAGAGAGGTAATACTTAACTGGGATAAAGATAAGGGTTATTAAGGAGACATTCTCTAAGACTCAAAAGGAAAAGGGTGAAATCCTTTTGCTTATCCAAAAGACTGTAGAAGGTACATAACTTATCAATTTTGCATACAAAATATTTGGTTGTTTCAACAAAGCACGATAAGCCTATGGAGTTGAGAAGCCAGGGTAAACACAATCCTAGTGTTCTCCTACACTAATTACAACCAAAGTTGATATAGTAACTTGCTCGAGATTACTACATTAAAACCCCTCATTTACTTTTCTTGTTCTATCTACTAACTAAAATTGCTAAGATCTTCAATTCAACATGTTCCCTTGGGATTTGACCCAAATCTTTGTTGGGTTACTATATTTTTATAGTGGTTTTATCATAATCTATGTGGAGGTGTTTTTTTGAAGTTATATGACTCCATGGTACTTATTTGCTCCAGGAGTCATTGGATAGAGTCAGGGTGATTCATGGCAGGTTAAGAGTAGCTCAGAGTAAGCAAAGGCCTATACAGACCGTAGGCTTAGTGCCTTGAGATTTGGATCTGGTGATCGAGTATTCCTCCTTGTATCATCTATTAAGGGTGTGATGAGATTTTATAGGAAGGGAAAGATCAGCCCTAGATATATTGGACCTTTTGAGATTCTTTGCATAGTTGGCAAGGTGGCCCTAGAGTTAGCTTTACCTCCATATTTTGGTACTGTCCATCTATTTTTCCATCTTTTCATATTGTCGTGACACATTCTTGATCTGTCCCATGTGATTAGATGGGAGTTATTCTATTTGGATGAGTGTTTGACCTTCGTGGAAGAGACTATGCTCATTTTGTCTAGTGATGTTAGGTGTTTGCGCACTAGAGTGATTTTTATTTTTAAGGTTCAATGGAGGTACCACCCCGTAGAGGAGGCTATTTGTAATATTATGAGAAATATTAGGACCTAGTATCCTCATCTGTTCGAGACTTGAGGTACATCCTAATCCTTAACTTTTGCCAATGAAAGATCCTTTAGTAGTGAATATTGTAATGACCCTTCAAGTTATTTTCCATGTTTTCAATTATTTTTATTATTAGAGTTTCTATATACTTCCCCTAGTCATTTATGACTTGCTGAAAATGAAAATTCAGTTACCAGGTTGTATCTTTGGATTTTAGAGCCATTTTCCAGTTTTGAAGTCTTTATTGATTCCAAACATCCACGGATGAAAAATTCAATCAAACAACCTTGAATTCAAATTTTGACTATTCCAGAAGCTTCATAATATTGATTTAAGGAGAGTAAGATTCTTTTTTTGGGTCTTGAGGCATGCAGACTCATTTTGACCTATTGGTCGAAAAGTTAAGAAATTTACAGTTGGGTGTGAGATCTGCATTTTTGTTGAAATGACATCGTATGGAAATTTTTACTGCGTCATTGAGTCTACACTGTTGAATTTGGTATGGTTAAATTGTTTGAGTATATGGGGTTTTGAATGAATCTCGAACTCTCAGTTGAAGTCCATTCTAGAAAATGGAAAAATCTTGTTCATCAGGTTTCTGGTGCGCTACGATAGCAGATCTTTGGACCACATTTGTGATTCACTCAATTATGTATAGATACAATGATCAATTATTGATGGTCTCTATCATGACTCGTGTGGTAACAGTTAGGTATTGCAATCGTAATAGCCTAGATTATGATAGCGGAACCTGAGGGTCTGCATTGGGTATAAATAGACCCCTTATTTTGTGATTTTTCCCATTCTTCATCAATTTCTTGAGACCTTAAACCAAAAATAGTGATATAAAGTGTGATTGAAGCTTATGGGTGATTGGTAAGCTTGATTAACACTTGTTTTCGCGAATATCTTCCGATTTGAGGTAAGAATTCACACTTTTCGTAGTAGATTTTCTAGATTTCTTGTTCTAAACCCCCAAAACCTTGACGGCTTCATTTTAGACCCACTTTAGTTTGGATTTCACCTATTTTTTAGGGTAATGATTCCTTGAGCATATGAGAAATATGGGTTTGTTTCGAAAATGCAATTTTTGTAAGTTGGACCGACATGGGGTTTTGGTATATTTTTGGATCTGAAGCACTATAGTGTAATATGGATATCGATATTCTCGTATTGGTGAGCAGAATATGATTTTGATAACTTGGCATCTAATATGATTTTGATAACTTGGCATCAAATATGCAAAAGTGGTTTCCAGTATCTCCTATTTTCCCCCGGGACCTCCACCTTTCAGGACGAGCTTCATAACTCCCTTTAAGACAAATTAAAATACTTGCACATAAATCCATCCATTTAACCAAGGAGTTATTTATCAAGTCATTAACAGTTTGGTATCATCATGCTAATTAGTCTTGTATGATAATCCATGTAAGATAGGGGAATCCATGACCCCCATCCCTATTTAAGTTGGGGAAATCCATAACCCCTACTTGACTCCTATGTTCTAATTTAATATTAATCTATGGCCTCCGAGGCTATTCAAAATAATTTATGTTCTATTAACCTTTCATGCAATATAGGGTTTCAAAGGTGGGTTAAATCATGTATGTATCGATATTTCGAACCAATTTTATAAATTTAGGTTGAGATTAAAGCCAATTCAAAATGTTAAACCATGAAGTTGAGGGAGTCAATGACCCACATAATTTATCAACTCAATTTTTCATCAAATTTGGGAAATCCATGACCCTCATTCCATTACTTGTACCCATGCACCCCATGAGTTCCAAAATCTATCAATAAAGCATAGACAAATGCATGTAAACCATGGGAATACCATTCAATCAATAATAATTCAAAACCCTCAACCTTAATTCCAAAACAAACATTTAAACCATATGAATACCAAACCATTGCATTCCAAGATAAGAATACAAGTTTAGGGAAAAGATACTTGCATGAAGACACCAAGAATTTAGAGAAGAAATCACACTTTAAGCCCTAGATGGAGAACCCTTAGAAACCGTAGCTATTTTCTTGACTTGGGAATTTGAGAGAAAAGAGAGTGATTATGCTATGTTAATTAGTGGAAATAGGGGTAAGGAAAGGGTTTTAAGTCATGGAAATAGTGTAAATTAAAGAAAAAGACCAAATTACCCTTAGTGAAAAATGTGTAGAAAAATAACTCCCAGCCTCTATGGGTCAGGTAACGACTTGTGTCCAATCGTTACGAGTCATCACCACGATTCGTAATCTAGGATTTGACTCAGGGCCATCTCACTAGTTATGTCACGAGTCCCACCTTATGACTCATGACCTGACCTTACGACTCGTGCAGGTCCTAGTCATGATTAGGACATAAACATAGGTAATCTCAATAGATGGACTACAACAGGAGCAATACGACTCGTCATTGAGTTATACCCTGATTAGTGAGCTCAAATCACAAGTAAAATTTGGAGTTTAGGACCTGGGGTATTACAGTATGTTTGTGATATTGTGTTAGATTTGGGATGGGTTTTAGGTGTTGGTGTGATAAATTGAAATACTTAGGATTAGTTGGATCATTTAGGCTATTTTGGATACCGTTCGGGCCAAGATTAACCTAGTTATTCCTATCTTAATTTAAACTAACCTTGTAGGCTCTTGTTAGGGTGGAAATACCTTAGTTACTCTAGTAACAAGTAGATTTCCTTGGTTACTTGAGTTTAGGATTAAAATTATCCAAATTGTCTTATCTTAAATGAAATTGACTTAGTTGCTCTATATTAGAAGCAATCTCTATTCTAGGGCTAGTTATGGATTTTTTAACATATGGATTGGTTAAGCTTATGATGAACTATTGAATATACTATAGTTTTGTCTATTGATTGGGATACCGAACATACTATTTAATGAGACTTTAACTATGATATTATGTTGATGACTATGCTATGAATAAGCTATAGATTATTCCATGGATAAACTATTGATCAAGCTATTGATAAACCATCTTTTATGCTAAAGGTTAGTCGTTGATTAGGCTATTAATTAGTTATTACCTATGCTTTGATACTGAATATTGAATATATTAGAGACCATTTAATTAACTATATTGGAAAATACGTTATGTATTATGCTTAAGATCATGCTTATTTATTATTTTTGCAATCATTCTATTGATTATTCTAGATCTTACGATTTCAATTATGATTATTGATCATGTTAATATATTATGTTAATGGTTATTCTATTAAATACTCTAATGATTATGCTATTGGTTATATTAATGTTGATATTGATATTGATTATTTATACCCGGTAGAAATCGGTAGGATGTATATGATATTAATAATATTGATGATATATACGCAACAAAATCGAAGGATGACTATGCTGATATACAACTAGCAATATGGAGGGCGATTATAATGATATATATCCAACAAGATCAGAGGATGATTATAATGATATATAACCGGCAAGGCTGGAGGATGATTATGATGATATATAACCATCAAGGCTGAAGCATAATTATGATGTTATATACATGACAAGGTCGGACGATGATTATGATGATATATACCCGACTAGGACAGAGGATGATTATGATGAAATATACATGCCTATAAAGACCGAAAGATCATCATGATGATATTTATGAGGTTATTTTTGAACATCCATACTGGTTTTGAATCCGTCTATAAGTATTATACTATGATGGGATACTTACTATGATATAATGACGTTGGGGTGTGAGATTGACAATCTAGCTAACTTGAAAATGAGGAAATAGTTATAAGTGGCAAGATATGACTAGATTCTAGAGAAATATTCATTAATTGATAAATATTGATTAGATGAGAAATATTGATTAGTTGATAAATTTTGGTTAGTTGATAAATAATGACTAGTCGATAAGTGATGTTTAGTTGATAATTAATGATTTATTGATACATGAGGACTTGTGTTACATGATGGTTAGTTGATTAGTGTTGATAAAGTTATGCATAATGATTATGGTAAATAGATGTTTAGCGTGAGGCATGACTTGGATGAATTCCAATTACAATTATGAGAATTTATCATTTACAATGCTGGGTTATGCTATCTTGTTTGTACCTTCTAGGCTTATGGGGGCCTGCGATGGGTTATTTACGTTTCTACACCAATTGGCATATGGGAGCTAATTTTGTAATTATGATTGCACATGTTGATGTTTTTTGTTACATTATGTTATTATTCAGATTTATTTACTTATTTATGCACAACGATGTTGGAGTTGATTCGGGTTTGTTTCTATACCATGACTTAATTATGTTATCTTGCATTTTATCATATTTATATCATGATTTAGCTCTATCGGCCGATGATGCATACTGAATATCTATTATTTTGGTACTCATACTACACTTCTGTACCTTTTTGGTGTAGATCCGACTACTAGTTACTGTCATTGACTCATGTTCGTGCGGTGTAGATATCCGAAGATAGGGTGAGTTCTTGGAGTTCGAGTCACCTATTACCTTCTATCTTTCTATATTCAGTATTTAGTTTTGAGACAAATGTATTGACTATTTTAGATTCTTGAGTTATATTATTATACTAGATGCTCTTGTACAGGCTCGACCATGTCGTGAAATGGTGTTTTGTAGTGACTACCCTTAAACTATTTCTATTTTCTTATTTATTTATTGTGTTGGATTGCCAATTAGGTATTTTTGGGGCACTTCAACCAAATAACCCATGTGTTTAACACCATATTATGGTTTGGCTTACATAATAGCGGGACAGTGTAGGTGTCATCATGACTCGTAAATTGAGTCGTAACAATCACAAAACTTGTATTCTCACATAATATATTACTTAAAATCGATGGTAATAATAATTTGAAATGAAATAGGCATCTATAAATTATGTCTACAAACTTTAATAAATGTTATAATAATAATAATAGCAATTATATAATAATAATAATAATAGGCTAGGTGCTTTTAAATTATGAGTATGATTATCTACAAAAATAATTATATAAATATTAAAAAAACTATGAGAATATATTATATTTAAATTAATAAATACTACATAAAAATATAAAATTAATGGACAAAATAAATTGTATAATTCAAAATCATGAATGTGTTGAGTACTTGTTGGATACCAAAATAATACGTGAAGAAATATTAATATCTGAAACTAAAATTTTTGGAAAAGTTGCAGCCTATGAAGAGTATCTGGAGGTCCAAATTGGGTGTCAACGGCTGCTCCTTCGCTACTAAAAATTATAAAAGAATCATCGAGCAACTAATGTACACATAGTAGCCAATTTTGTTCGACTAAGAGAATGGTTTGCGGAAATTGAACAACATGAGGATGGTTATTAAAATATTGTGGCCTAAACTTTGATTTTAAGTCCCCTACATATCTCGGGTTTATGCGAATCAGGACATGTGTACTTCTAGAGTAAGAGATGAATGGGATCCTCAATGAAAATTGATGAATCTGAGTGTGTGCTAGAACCCTTAAGGGTTGCACCACACAGTGAGGGAACAGGTCCTTCAAAGTCAATCAAAAGCAATAGAACAGTAAAGAAACTATGAGGTGGTATAAAATTAAAGGAAGTACAAGAAAGTAATAACACAGACGATTTAATGTTGAAACCTCATTTCTCAATAGAGGAAAAACCATGGCTTGCCCTCACAAGCACCAAAGAAATAAACTATAATCAACCTCTTGATTACAGACTCGATTTTAGCCTAACAATAGGCTCTTTTTTCTTGTAATAACTCTAATATAAGATCATCTTGGCAACTCTTGCAAACACCCTCGACACTGGTTTTCTCAAATAAGTAAGCTTAGCCAACTCCACCTAAGCACTCTCGAGCAATGACAAAACAAGACATTACTCTTATAGACTGAGTAATTCTGTTACAAATTAGGATACACTCAAGATCACTAACTACTGCATATTGAGCAATCTAAGCACATAAGTTATGCTTGAGCAGCATTGTAAACTGTTTTTTTGCCTTTTCTCTCTTTAGCACTCTTTCTATGTATTTGCAAAAAATCATTTGATGAAGAAGTACTTTTTTCCTTTTACAGATAAGTGATGATTAGGGCTGAAATATCATTAGAAAAGGTGTCCTATTCAGTACAAGCAACACCTGCAATTTTTTTACACAAGAGGACAAAATTGTGCAGACATGCGTGCCAGCTTTACTGTACCATGAAGATCCAGGGACCTGGTCCCTCGAAGTTAGTTGCTCATCATCAAAACTACATATAGCAATTTTTCCATTTTTTGATCCTGTCAAACCAACCATACAAATTTGAGTAGATCCCTCACATTTAATAAGTATGATTACAACTCTAAAGATGAATTGTTCCCCCTATCATCGTTTTTCAACCACCATGCAACACAGGGACCTAGTCTCTTATTGTTAATTGTTTGTCAAGCTATAATTTATTCCTCTTTCACTTTAGCTCATCACATTATTCCTTTCCCCTATTAACATGATTATATATTTGATACACCCTTATTAGCACTTTTTGTTGTTACTCCCTTGATACTCCCTTAAGATCCCTTTCTCCACATGAGATCAGTTAGTATTCCCTCTTTGGACATCATAAAAAAGTGAAAAAATAAACAAAGATTAACAGTAAGCATAAGTTAGTTAACTCATTACATAAAAAAAAAATTTAAGATAGAACCAGATAAAGAGAACAAAAGAAAGAACTCATTCATGTTCAATAGATTATGTATCATTTCAGTGCAAAAATTACATTTCAAGTTCCATAAAAAAACAATAAAAGTTAGAGAAAAAGATGGAGGATTTGGGGGAGAAGGTTAAGAGAAGAAAGGTCATCTTAGGATAATGTAACAATTCAAGCTCAGAAGACTCATTGGTTAGAATTGTACCCTTAATCTCGAGTTCATCATTTTCTCACTCCCAAGTTCTGTATTTTCTGATTTTGCACTCGAACTCACCAAATTTCTATATTTTCTAGAATTGGTCTTTTCTTTTATTCCTTTTCAATACCTACTAGGTTCATCATCATACATTCTTTTCTTCTTCGGACCAGGTCCCTCAGAAATCTGGTACCTTTTAATAGAATTTCCACAATTCACTTAGAAGGCTTTTGTTTTTTTATGTGTTATTTTGTTTCATGGACCATCCAAATTTTCTATCACACTGTCAAAGGGATAATGTATTTTTAGATATAAATCTTCATTGGAAGGGCAAGTGAAGAAAGGATTTGTCTTTGGATAATTAGGATTGTTGAGTTGGGCAGGGTCCATGGAGTTACTCCAAAGATGAATTTGATTTCAATTTTTCCTAAGATAGGTTTTCTAACATGGAGAGAGAGTGTATGGCCTTTTATAACAGAACAAGAAGAAAAACATGCACATTCATTATACTAACCTAAGAGATAAGACTAGGTCCCTCTCTTTCTTTGAGTGATTTCTTAAATTTTTTCGTACTTCATCTATTTTCTTCCAAAGTTGTTCCCATAGGTGTATACCTATAAAGGTATAATACTGTGTTAGACTAACAACTGCATACTTTACTAAGGCTACCTGTCTAGTGATCATAGCCAATTTGTGGAGAACTACTGATTCACATGGTAGGTTAGGTCATTTTGATCAGGCCTAACTTCATCCTGTTCTTCACAAATTTTTCCTTGTGATGTTCCTTAGTAAAGATATTTTCTATATGATCCTCAACCTTGCAGAACTTCATGCAGATTGCCCCTTTCCTCAACATTGTCTCTTAGGAAGTGATGCCACATATCAATGTGTTTGGTCCTCTTGTGCTGCACTAGATTCTGGCCATATTTAGAGCTCTTTTGTTTTCTTATATTAGAGGTATAGTATTTGATACAATACCAAAATCCTTAAATTTCTTCTTGATCCTCAATAGTTATGCACAACAAGAAGCAGAATCAACATATTTAGCTTCAGTGGTAGATAAGGCAATTAGATTTTAATAGGTCCCCATAAATCCATGTGTAATATTTCAAGAGGTCTAGAAGTACTTACTTGCTTCAATTTGAAGGAAGAACTGGTTTGTTTACCTTGAACACAAGCATCATAAACTTTGCTGCCTGTAAATCTTAGCATTGGAAAGTCACAAACCAGGTCCCTTAAAATCAACTTGTTTAGCAAAGTGGAACTTGCATGTCCCATTCTTCTATAACATAAATCAACATCTTCACTTTGAGGCCTTAAACAAGTTAATTCCCTATCAACCACATACTTCAGATCAGCTACATACATATTCTTGATCCTTTTTGGCTTTGAGAATAATTCTTCCATATTTCACGCTTTATATAGTACATCCATCAGATGAGAATTTTAGCTTATTTCCTTTGTAATAGATTTTAGATACACTTAGAAGACTTTACTTAAGGCCATTCACACAATACACATCTTCTATTACATGATGAGGTGATTTCCCAATCTTTCCAATGCCTTGGATATACCCCTTTTTACCATTTTCAAAATACACACCTCCCCCTTGAAGTGTATTAAGGGAGAAAAATCAACCAACCCTCCCATACATGTGTATTGAACAACTGCTATTCATAAACCAATTTTGGGTGACATCCTCTTTTTTTTATAATATTTTCTTCTTTATCTTTAGTAGTGTCCATTAGAGAAAAATAGAAACCTAAGATTATTTTATTCTCAAAATATTTCAACATGAACCCATCTCTATACTCTTTGTATTTCTCAAACTTCTTTGAGGAGTCTTCCCATGCAGCCAACATTTTCTTTATTATACAACTAGTTGCATCCTTTCTTCCTGATTTTTCAGGATTTTGATAATTCTCTTACATTTTGTAGTTCTTCATGAATGTTTCAGATCTACCACCTATGTGACAACCTTCAATATTACCATATCTTTTGCTAAGCTAACCACCCTTTTTAATAGCTCTAACAATCCTTGTTGCCAAGAGTGCAACATCAGTTTCTTCTTCACATGGGTCATACTCTAAAGCATTCAAAGTCAGGAATATGTCCCTATATGCTTCTTTTCTTTCCATCCCTAATTCAGTTATAGTAGCCATGATGACCATAACACTCTAGGTATGAACCTTTTAGAGTGAACCTTTTCTAATACCAATTGTTGGAACCCCTGGGGGTTGTACCACACAGTGATGGACCAGGTCCCTCAAAGTCAATCACAAATGATAGAACAATAAAACAACTATGATGTCCTAGAAAACTAAAGGCAGTGCATGAAAGTAATTACACACAAGATTTAACACAGAAAACTCCTTGATCAAGGGAGGAAAAAACATAGCATGCCATCACAAGGACCAAAGAAATCCACTATAATCAACATCTTGATAACAGACTGGATTTCAGCCTAACTCTAGGATCCTTTTGCTTGTAAGAACTCTACTACAATCTCATTTTGGCAACTCTACCAAGGATACTATATGATAATTAACTCTAATCAGTATCAAGCTTAAGCAACTCCACCTAAGCACTCTTAAGCAACAACAAAATACAACATTACTCTTATAAACTAAGTAATTCTCTTATAAATAAGGATACACTCAAGAACACTCACTACTTCAGTATATAGAGCAAGCTACGTACATGATCTATGCTTGAGCATTATTGTAAACAGGGTTTTTCTTTTTTCTCTCTTCAACACTCTTTCTTTGTATTTGCAAAAAACCATTTGATAAAGAAGCTTTTTTTTTTTTACAGATGACTGATAATTAGGGCTGAAATATCATTGGACCAGGTGTCCTATTCAGTACAAGCAATACCTGTAAGTTTGTTACACAAGAGGACAAAATTATGCAGGCACGCATGCCAGTTGTACTGCACCATAAACATCCAGGGACCTGGTCCCTTGAAATTAGTTGTTCATCATCAAAACTACATACAACAGTAAGGATAACATATGTTGAAAAGATTAGACTATGAGTAATATAAATAATGGAGCGCACGAATATGATTTAGGTCATGGCATGATAAATAGGGCTAAAGAATTATGTTTCAAAAGTGGGAGAGAGAATTGTTTAATCATCTACTATTTGTCAAAAACTTAATATTAGCTCATTTTAAGGTCCGCGCGAAGAACTTAATTATATTTTAAGGTAAACGAGGAATCCATTGCCATTTTATGGTCCAGTGACCAACCTAATTTTATTTTAAGGTCCAGCGAGGAATCCAATATTTATTAAGGTCTAGCGAATAACCCACTATTGTTTTAAGGTATAACAAGTAACCCAATGTTATTTTAAGGTCTGATGAGCAACCCAATATTATTTTAACGTTTGTTGAGGAATCCATGCCTCTTTTAGGATTCAATAAGGAACCCATTATTATTTTAAGGTCCGACGAGGTACCCATACATATTTAAAATTCAGCGAGGAACCCAATTCCAAGTTTGATGTAGAATTGTTAATGCAATGTATTATCATTTATGATGTCATTAGAGCAAAGATGATAGAGAAACTAGTTTTTTTCTATATTTGAAGCATAGTTTGGGCATATTTGATGATGTTGTAAGACATTTGTTGTAGTTGTTCCTGTTTTCTGCAATAAAAGAAAAATTGTAAGTTGAAAAGTATATTGATTCCTCAATATCATGACCTTGAATATTTGAGTGATAAGCATAATTTTTTGATAGATCAAAGTTAAGAGGTGGATACTTAGGGATCCATCCCCTTCTCAACTGCACAACACCTTGGGACTTCGGTCTTTCAAATATGCTTGCCAATGGCTCAATCAAAAGAGTGAAGATATAAGGCCTCATTCTTTTTGATTGATGAAAATCACCTTATACTAGGTAAGACCAATGTTGAAAGTTGGATTGTGTATGAGAAACCTCAATTTGATAACCTTGTTGGAATGAGTAGGGTTGAATCTGATAAGCCTTGTTTTGAGAATCTTGGAAATCATAAGGTTCGAGATATTTATTACGATAATCAAAAATAATATCGACTTCTTTATTATACCGATAAAATTATGGTTGAGGTATGGAGGGTGATAAATCCTATTTCCTTTCTTTAGGTGGACTCTTTTGTTCTTGAAAAGTGGTTTCCATTATAAAAAAAATAAATAATTCTTCCAGTACGAATACCATATTTTAACTTTTTTCTGCTTGAAATCTTTCAGTTCGAATACCATATTCTAATTTTTTTCTGATTGAAATTAGACTCTCAAAACTATGACTGTATAAGAAGTATAATTTTTTATAGTATATTGCATCTAGTGACCTGATTAAAGTTTGTGCCAACTCTTCTTCAGGTATATAAAGACATATCTTAGAAGCTTCCAATCAACATTGTATTGCATATTCCTCAAAATATTCATGTGCCATTCTCTTTACATCAATAAAATCCCACATTGCTCAATCAACCTTAATGTTAAACTTATATTGCCCTACAAAATTTTGAGTCATGTCTTCTCATGTATGTCATTTGTCAAGGTCTTGTTCAGCGAATCAGGTGAGCTCCATCCTTGACAAACTTTGAATAAATAATCTCATTAGAATAGCCTCATTATTTCCCATGCCAACTAATCTACTACAATATTCTTTTAGATGTGTGATTGGATCTTCATGTCCATCAAATAGATTGAACTTTGAGACTTTGTATTTTGGAGGTAAATTAACCTTTGGATATAGACACAATTTCTCATACCTCAAGTCGTGAATACCTTTGTAACATAGATTCTGATCCAACCTTTTTTCTATGTCATGAAGCTTTTGCCGACATGCATCTAAATCGGCTCTCTCACTTTCAAGAGTGGTGCGTGTTAAAGGCAATTGTTGAAAGGGCTTATGAGTAAGGCAAGAATAAAGAGATATAGTCCAAATAATTGTTTACATTAGATGAGAAGAAAGAAGGATGGGATTTTTTTGGATTATTTAGTATATTTGTCATATTGTATATTTTCAATTGAGTCGATGTTCAAATTCTTGACAAACTTTAAATAAAAATAGCAAATTGAACAAAAAAAAGAGTCACTGTACCTAATAAGAAAAGAAAGAGTATGAAAATATGAGATATCTTATCAAAGAAAACTTTAGGTTGAATAGGTGGGTTAGAACTTAAGCTTGAGAAGTAAATTGATATCAAAAGATAAATATAGGCTCTAAGAAAGACCTAAATACTAAGTTCCTACTTAAAGCGATGGAGTGAACTAGTAATAATGATATTATATTGAAAAAATTAGGCGTAGAATATTTAGTGAAATTTTAATTTGAAAAAATGGGAGGGTTGAAATATATGAAAATTTTTAAAAAAAATTGGAAGAGTTAGTTCAACTGAAACATTTAGTATGAAACAATTGAGAATTTAAAAGATTGCAAAAAATGATTTGAATTATTCAAAAAATGTTTTAGTTTTCACCCTTTTTTAACACGAGGATATTTTATAAAAGGAGGAAAAAGGAAGAAGGTTGGTATGGAAGAAAAATGGATAAGTACTAAGAGAAGCAAAACCTACAAAAAAAATACAAATTCAAACGAATAGAGGGAATGTGAAAAATGACATTGAGAGAAAAATAAATTAAGCAAGAAACGTATATGACAAATAATTTATCAATAAGAAAAAATTGATAAGAAAAAAATAAAGAAAATAAGGAAATGTAACATACATCAAGTTTAAAGATGTAACAGATTAGACAAATTAATGTCTTATAATGCACATAAGTTATGAAAATGTTCTTTTCGGGATTATGAAATCCCTTAGAACTTAGTGAATGACTTTTCTAACAAGGCTTCCTAGGCTTTGGGATGGATATTTCTTAGTAAAGGAATAAGTTGTCGAGATATAGGAATAAGAGTGGTTTCTTGACAAGGTCCTCTCAAGCGAAAAATTGAGAGTAGAAAAGCTCATGACTGTCGATGTACCGTCGACCAACCGATTCATGAGACTTTTCATAAGTATTTTTAGAAATTGAACGCCCGTGCAACCACACAATTATTCTTAAAAAAATTAAAGAGGTTCTAAGTAGAGGTAGATATGAGCGGAATGTCAGTTATATAAAGCAGTAACACATAGCACATTATGAAAAGTAGTAACACATTGAACTGTATAAAGAAAATAAATAAATGTGCAATTAAGAAGATATCAGAAAATAAGATATAACACATAGACAAATAAAAAAGAAAACGAAAGTAGATGACACGAGTTATTTAGAAAAACAAATAAAGGAAAAAAGATGGGGATCAAAAAGTAGAAATGACAAATAAAAATGCCCAAAACAACCAATAAAGAAAAAAGGAATAGGGTAATTACGAAAAAACACAAACATCAAAATAAAATTCTGGCAAATAGAAAGAAAGAATAAAATCTCACATAACACAAAAATTCATAATGGTTAGAATTTAAGTGTCCCCAACAGAGTCGTCATGCTGTCATGGTCCATTTTTCTCGCGAAAAGAGAAATTCAACTTGACAACTCTCTTAAGAATGGTTTAAAAGAGAATATTTGTCACCTAACAAATTAAGGTGCCTTAGGACACCATTCTAGACTAATTGCAATTTATTTTGCCTATGCACCAGAAATTGAATAAGGGTTCAGGTTACCTAGAAAGAAAGATGTCAAGAATTTTTTGAGGTCCACAAATGTGGGTCCTTGTCAAATTCATATATTGTGTGGGAGTCTTATATGATAAGAAAAGGTCAATTATTTTATAAATTACTTAAGTGATAAGAGATTAAGGAAAATTGTATATGTATAAAAAATAGAAATAAAATATTAGATAGATGAGAAGATAGAAGGGACATAATTTATATAGCAAGATTCACTTAAATAATAAACCTAAACTATCCAAAATAATTTAAACACTCCAAATAAAGAAGAGAAAATTTGATTTAGAAGATTTGGATAAGGGGTTAATTTTATCGTATTCGGATTAGTACTCGACTTACTAATGAGCGAAAATATCGTATGTCACATCGTCGAATTCTGCTCGATTCACCATTCATCATTTTCGACTTTCTACCCACCTAATTTTGTTATCATGTTGTTACGCCTAGAAGCGCAATAAACATAATGATAAAACTAACATTTCCCAAAATGTCTACCCATCTCAACTTAATGTCTAAAATGCATTGGATGATTTATTTTGGATAAGAGTCTAGACATAAAAGAAACTTAGTCTACCTAATTAGACGCGGGATTAACGTCAAACAAAATAAAAGAAACTTGACAAATAGCACATATCGTTTTCATGAACGCCTCTGAATTAATTCAAGTTGATATAAATGATTAACATGCTAAAAATAATTATTCATTTTTATATAACTTAAACTTATAGACATGGTATTTAGATGACGCACAATTGATTAAAATGCTGAAAATCAATTAAATAAGTTCTATAGACATGATATCTAGTGTTGTAGGTTAGCTAACATATTAAAATTTATTAATTTTATAGACATAAATTCTAGGCGAAGAATATTAGTCGATGTTTAAAATTAAACTAAAGTGCTAAAATTAAATTAATTATTCTGAAAAATAATTTTAAATGTTCAGAAAATTATTTAGAGTGTGCAGAAATAATTTAATGTGTGAAATTTATTCAAATATGCAAAATTAACTAAAGGGTGCAGAAAATTATTTAAACAGTTCAAAAGGCTTATCAAATTCCGTAGAAGATCAATCAAACTATGGAAAAATTATTTAGACCATGAAAAAAATCAATGAACTTTACAAAAAATTACTTAGACTGTGCAGAAAATTAATCAACTGTGAAAAAAATTATTTAATTGTGCAAAAAATTAATTAACTTTTCAAAAAAACTAATTAAATGTGAAAAAATTATTTAAAAGTGAAAAAAATTATTTTAAACGTGCATAAAATTATTAGAAGTGTAAAATAATTTAAAAAGTGTGCAGAGAAATTGTTTAAAGGGTGGAAATTAAATTGGAAATGCTGAAACATAAATTTAAATGCTGAAAATAAATTTAGATATGTTGGAAAATAATTTATTAAATTTTAAAAATAATAAATAATGCAGAAGATTAAATGAACATACTAAAAAATAAAATTTATGTTTAAATTAGTTATAAAATGCCAAAAAATTGGTTAAACGTGCTAAAAATGATTAAACATGTTATAAATTCAATTAATATGTTCAAAATTATTTAATAAATATAATATTATATAATAAAAATAATAACAAAATTAACCAACTCCACAAATCATTATTCTCACATAATATATTATTTAAAAGCGACGATAATAATAATTTGAAATAAATTAGGCGTCCTCAAATCATGGATACAAATTTTAAGAAATGTTGTAATAATAATAATAATAAATGATAATAATAATAATAGAAATAACAACAACAACAACAACAACAATAACAACCACAACAACAACAACAACAATAATAATGATGATGATGATTTATTTATAAACATCATATTTACAATCTTTATTAAATATGGATATTCTTGTTTGACAATAATTTTTTATTAAAAAATTTTGTTTATATAAATATCCTTGAAATTTTAAAACACCTTTTACTATTGCAAGAATTTTATTTGCTATAGTTGCATAATTCTTTTGGCTATCATTTCATTTTTCGAATAAAATTGAATAATATATTCTTGTTAATCTTGAGGAGAATAATTTTTTAAAATTCCTCCATATCCAATATCAGAAGAATTTGTTTCTACTATTTTTTCCCAATTACGATTGGCCAATATAAGACACGATAGGTTAATAATCTTTGCTTTAGTATTTTTGACTGCTTGAGTATGATCTGCAATCCAAGCATTTGGTTTCTTTTTCAGTCTATCATATAAAATAAATGTATCCTTAGCAAGGTCCTTTATAAAAGGAGAAATGTAACTTAAACTTCTAAAAAATCTTTGAAGTTGTGCCATATCCGTACTTACATCCGAAAGTATTGAAGCAAATTTAATGCTTCTATTTCTGAGAATTATTTTCACATTGTCAATATTATTACCTAAAAATCTTACTTTTATTTGGAAAAGAGACATCTTGGTTTAGATATTTCTAACCCGTTTTGTATAATAATTTTATAGAATAAATCTAGATGTTTGAAGTGTATTTCCATAATTTTTGAAAAAAATAATATATCATCAATATAAACTATTATAAAATTGTTGAAAGAAGTGAAAATATCATGAATTTAGAGGGAGTATTTTTTAATTCAAAAGGCATCACATTCCATTAAAATTGAACTGTAGAAACATTGAAAGCAATTTTGTATTTATACGCTTCAACAATTTGAATTTGACAATATCCTGATTTAAAGTCAAATATTGAAAATATTATAGCATTGTATAATATGTCTATTAAATCCTTTTTATTAAGTATTGAATATCGAATCCATTTTAAACTTTATTGAGAGGTTTATAATTGATAACTAATCTTTGAATCCTTCTCTCCTATTATGCCTATTTATTAACATAAAAAGCAGTACATTGACCACAGTGATTTGAAAGGTCTTATAAGGCCTTTATTCAATAGGGAATCAATTTCTTTTTTCACAAAGTTCTACATATTTTGCATTCATTTGGCATTACTTTGCCTTACTGGGAATATTATCCTCTTTAAAGCTTTCTATATATGGATGACTAACCGTATATTTTTTTCTTTGTGAAAAGACATTAGGGTGATCCCCACAAATTTCTAATGAAAACTGATTTTTTCAAAATTTTATTTTTTTCATTTAACTTTGAATTTTTTAAAGTCTCTTTAATTGTCAAACTGTAAATTTTATTTTTAAAAATCAACTTGTCTATTTTTTGAAAATTTGTTTTCTTGTATTAGATTTAAAAATCTTAGATAGGTTGGTGAACACCATTCGAATTTTGTTTTCTTGTTATTAAATGTGCCAGTGACACTATGTTCATCCCATCATGTGATAGGATATAGATGAACAATCCATGGCACTCCTAAAATGATTTCGTCGCTATTATCTTTTATTAAAATAAAGGTTCCTGGCATACATGATTTGCCTTGGAAGTTTTGTATGTCACTCCCATTCTATGACCACTAGCGTTTCTTAGAACATGAGTTGTTTTATAAAAATATCTCGAAGGTATTAAATTTTTTTTTATGCAATTACAGTCTACCCCACTATCAATGAGACTTGTAAATTCTCTTTTAAACTTATAATCAATTAATAATGTAATTTTTGCATAAAATTGTTTGCGTGTTATAACTTCTATAGTTTGAAGAAATCCTTCTTCTGGACGACTTGAAATATTTTCACCAGTAACAAGACTTTGATCTTCTAAATTAGAAATCCTTTTATATAATACCATATGATTACTTTTGAGAATAGCAATTTTCTTTTTGAGATAATCAAACACTATCTTTAGATCATGGATTTTCACAGGAGTATTAGTTAACATTAAAGTGATCTGATTCTTATTATGGCATAAAAGCCATGGGATATTGGTAGTGATTGGTGTTATACGTTCAACACAATTTTGATCATGAATATCATGAAAAAATAGACTATTGTTAAAAATAGTAGAAAAGAAGAACATAATATGCCACAATATTTAGACCTTCTTAATAAATGGACAATTCCTAAAATCTAACCCAAACTTATATACCAAATGGAAACTTTTGAAAAAATGGTTCTTAAACAGGTTGTAAAAACAGCTGAAGCTATTACAGTTGATGATGACCATGATACTATTAGATTATTATCTAAAAATAATTTGGTTTCTTATAAGAAACTCATAGTTTCATGCATATTTGATTAATACAAGTTGTATATAAACCTCTTACTTTAAGAGGTTTACCTTAAAGCTTTATAGAGGTTTTAAGAAATGGTAGAACCCAAAATTAGTAAAAGTCTTTTATAGGGATTGTTTAAAAAAGCATAGCTTATGGTCCTATATATTTTAATGCTTAGCCTAATTTACAAATATCTTTGAATGATGAAAATTCTCTAAATACTTTAGTGATAATTATTAAATTACATGGTTATAATTACCTACCAGGAACTGAAGTTATATGTATATGTCATAGGATTTATTATAAACCTTTATATACTTTAAATCCTATATGTAAAATTATGAATTTTAAAAATAAAACTATTTTGGTAGAAACTAATTTTGATATGTCAAAAGTTATTACTAGAAGACCTATTAATGGGATGAACTTGATTTTCCCAAAGAATGGAGTTTTAGGAAGCTCCCCCCTCAAAATAATATGAAAAGTGAAATTATGGAGGTTGAACAGACCGCAGATGGTATTGTTAAAATTAGATTTTTTGATTCCTCACCTCTAATAAATGTTGCTTATAATCTTAGTGTTACAGCTAGATTAACTAGGTCAACTTCTTCTTATATCTCTCCAATCGATTATATTGTGAATTCTCCATCTAGAGTCTCCACTTCTCAAATTAGAAAAAATAATAGAGTTAGTAATATTAGACTAGACAGGGATAATATAGCTAATGCTATCCCGATGTGGATCCAACTGAATCTAAAATAGGTTTTCTTACAGGTTTGAAATGAATCAAAACAAAATTCATTTTAGTCCAGGATCACTGTAAAAAAAAATCTCAAATGAGTTCTTTAAACCCAGGTGGAACCTTTTTAGAAATTGATTTTTTTACAAATTTTAATTAAAATGAAAAAATTTATTTCAAGAAGAATTTTATAAAGATCTTTCTTCTCATGATAAAATAATTTCTTTTATTCAATGGTTCATGGAAAGATATGTTGATAGTTATATTTCTAGGTTAGAAAAAGATCATAAATTTTGTAATGGAGAGATCACCCCAAGTTAGGTTTTCTTCCCCAACAATCCTTTCAAATTGAAAAGGATGATAAAATAGTTTACTTTACTACATTTGCAAAATTACTTGAAAATGGACATTATTACTGCCATTATTACTACTCAGCATGTTAATACTATGATTAAACAACATAATTATGCTAATATTTACAAGAGCATATTGGGTGAATAAATTATTTCTATATTTGATGGAATTGATAAAATATTGTCTTAATTGAAGTCTCTATTCCTACTACTAGTATCCAACCTCCACCTGATATCAAAGACTTTAGATTAAAATGAAAAAGGAATTTTGAAGATTTAGAGAAGTTATTAGAAGAAAAATTTAATGGATTAAAAATTAGTCCTATAAGCAGTCATGATACTTTTGAATTTAATAATAAAGTCCTTAGTGAGATTCATAAAATTTTAGAAAGACATTCTAGAAATGAGATCCAAAGGATGTATACTATCCTAGGCTCACTCCCTAAGATGTATTATTGGAAGAACAAGAGATAATCGTCTCTAATAGTTGTAATAGAAATAAAATCTATGAATTAAACATAGATGGTTATACTAAGAGACCAATTTCAACTGTTCTACATTGAATGTTTATGTACAATACAATTTGCAAAGTTCATATAAACAATGATAGAACAATAGAAGAAATAATTACTACATGATTTACTAGTCAGCTAAAAGGTTGGTGGGATAACTATCTAACTTTAGATTAGTGTTTTAGATTATTACAATCTATTAAGACAGAAAATGGTCAACCAGTTCAAAATGCAGTTTATACTTTAGTCCTTAATATTATGAAATATTTTTCAGGAAAATGGTCTGATAATAGTGAGACTATTAGAGCCATGCTTCAAATAATAGTGAGATTGTTAGAACCATACTTCAAAACATAAGATGAAAGACTCTCACATCTTTTAGATGATACAAAGATGTATTTCTATGAAGAGTCATGGAATTACTAGAGATTAATAATTCTCACTGAAAGTCTAAATTTATAGATGGTTTTCTAATACTATTTGCGGAATGAGTTAGAAAAGCTCTTAGAGGATCCGCAACTAGTGTAAATTATTATGATTATACATATGGGAAATTGATTAATATTTATACTCAAGAAAGGTTATTATTATGTAGTGAGATTAGATTAAATCAATATATCAAATGATATAGTCTTAATTAAATACAATAATTGAGTGAATTTTGTGAACAATTCCCCATTGAAATAAGAGAACTGAGAAAAAGTTTAGAAGGAAGAAAATATTAAACCAAGAAAATATTAAAAATCCAACAAGTCTAATGTTTGTCACAAATGTGGTAGGATAGGTCATTATTTCAGAGACAGCAAAGTGAAGGATAAAATTAAAAATCTTAACGTAGATGAAGAGTTCGGCAAAATTCAATTAAATTATTTTCCCAAAAATTCAAGTCAGGGTTAAAGTAATAATGAGGATTCATCTACTGCTGAAGAATTGAGAGTTCTTCAGAATGAGTATTATATGACCTCTGAATATGAGTGTTTACCCTATTATATAGGAAAATCTTGTGATAACAAGAGTGAAGATGATTTTTTTTTTACTCTAATTCCAGGATTTAGAAGTTAATGTCCTTGAAAATGATAAGCTAACAAAATTCATTGAAATGATCAAAGATCAAAAATTGCGATCCCAAATAATAGATCAGATGAAAAATCTTTTACTAGTTTTCCAACAAAAGAATGGGAAATTTCTTCCTAGAAGTGGCCCTATACTATAACAGAAGTTCAAAGACATCTTAAAGAAAAGGAGAGAGTAACAAATACTCCTGCGATAATGTCATAACCCAAGGCTACCCCCTATCCACGACAACAGTGCTTACGGTCACAAGTGACTACAAGATAACCCATGAGCTGATACCTATTATGAGCACTAAATAAAATGGCAGTGATATAACATACGAGGAACATAAGCTGATAAACAACTGAAAAACTGAAAATACTAAAATACATAATACTGCAGTGTCTGAGATAACTGATAAAATCTTAAAGTAACTGGCTTATTGCCTAACTATTTGTCTAAAAAGCCTCTAGCTAACTTAGTAGTTTATGGGACATGCCACTAACTAACTCTAACTGACTGAATTAAAGAATTACTGAAATAACTGGAATAAGCAATCATGTCCTCGATGGATGAGGACTCACCACTACTGTTGTTGGGTATGTTGAGCTATCTAGGAGCGGTCGGGAAACTAGGCCTCTGAACCTATGTTATAAGACAACATAACGCAAAATAAATATGCGGTCAGTGCTTTAAATATACTGGTATATGAGATGAGGTATGGCTGAAATACATGGGGTACTGTGCACATGAGATAAGGACTATCTGAAAAACATAAAATAACTAAGCATTAATGCATGAAAACTGTAATATCTGAGAATACAAGACCAAGCATATACATATTTTTGAAATATACTATAAACTGAAAGACTGAAATCTGTATAACTAAATAACTGTAAATTTGTATGCTTTGTTCAAGTAAACCTGAACTAAATATACATTGAATACTGTACTAAGACTATGGGAGGTATCATATAATCAACATGCCCCAATTTAAGATAATTGGGGTCCAACCTGTAACCCAGTTTAAATGGTGTCAGTACCGTTCTACGGGTACTAACACTGGCTGTATGAATCCTTCAAACTGGTATCTTGAAGGACTGATGAGTCATCCTCAGATGGCAGGTGATCTTCTGAGATATGTTTCACCCTCAACTGGTAGGTAAATACCTTTTGAACCATAAACTAGATGGTAGGTATCTCGAACCTACGTTGGCTATGAAGTTCTATATCTCAGGGATTATTACTAAGGGTCACACCCTTAACTATCAGGTGATCCCTCATCCCTGAGTTCTCTTGGTGATAAATCCCACTTCCAACTGTACTGACACTAGAACTGAACTGAACTGAACTAAGCTTGACTGAACATGATTTCATAACTTGTAGTGCTCATCATGATTACATCAACTAAGTATATAATAGAATTTGTGGTTTAACTGAATCATTAATAAAATGATCTGAATTCATGTAAAAACACTTAGGTACCGGGTATTCCTAACCCGCCAACACTAAATGATTAATGAATGCAATAACAAGCTGAAAATTTATAGTGAAGAATCCTGGTTCAAAACACATAAGCATAGACATTCCATCAAACATGTAGGGATCATGAATTTAAATATGTGAATGATTTAAATAGGGGAAAACAATGTGATTACATGACTGAAATCATAAAGTTGGGGATTTAAGATGGAAATTCACTTGAATAACAAATAGAGACTCAAATTCATAGCATAAGGAAATTCAAAATCTTACATGGAATCATATATGGGCTGAATTGTATTAAAATTTCCATGAAAACATGATTTAAATCCATCTTAAGCAATATAAAATACCATAATAATAGAAAAATCCATTCTTCAATTGAAAAGATGGTTTTTGGGATCCATGGGTGAAAAGAACCCAGGAATGAACACCCCACATACCTTAAGATTTTAACTTAAAAGGAAAAATACTATTCTTGATGCTTTCTTGAAGGTTCTTGAACTTGGTAAACTTGAATTATTGATTTCTTGGGGCGAAAGGAATTGAATTCTTATTCTTGGGGGAAGGAGATGGTTTTTTTTGAGAGGAAAATTAGAGAAGAAGGGAAAAATTATGCCCTAACTGATGCCCAAGTCATTTTAAGAACGATTGGATTGGGGGGGAAAAAAACCCAATTGCCCCTCATCTGTTTAAATTAAAAACTGAATGTAAAAACATCATCGCAATGCAGTAAACATGAGTTTGGGACTAATATCGCATCGCGGGCTTATAGCGGTAGCCCACTGGTTTCATGATCCAAACAAGCCCCAAACCTTGTTCAAAAGATCTGAAACTTCTCTGAGACACACTTTTTACATCCTTGAACATGAATTAACTCAAAAACCAACAACTCGAGATCAGAAAAAATAAAAATAAAATCCTCAAAGTTTAGGGGTTTTTAAAATGACTAAGTCCCCAACACTTAGTGAAATTTTTAGGCCTTAAGCCCTTTATGCATGCAACTGAAAGATGAATAGTGCTAAGAATAATATGGGGTATTATAATATCTCCTCCTTGAGAACATTTATCCTCGAATGAGACTGTTTAGACTGAAAGTACTGAACTAAGGCAACTGATATCACATACTAAACATACATGTTTGTGAATATTATTACATAATTGAGTCTAAAACATGATACATGAACTGAACTAATTTCGTGAATACATAGATTGACATGAGAATGATTATATAGATGGAAATGAGAATGGGAAAGAGTCAATCTTGGAAAAACTATTACCTCAAGCTGAGTCTGAGTTTGCGAAGAAAATATAAGGATACTTGGTACGTATATATGCTCCTCAACAAACTAACTCTTCCATGGAACTTTAACCAAGGGAACTTCTTTGTTACTTAGCCTACGAATATAATGGTCTAGGATCTCAATTGGAACTTCTTCAAAAGAAAAGTTATCCTGAACACCTATACTTTCTAATAGAATAATAATATCTGAATCGGCAATACATTTCTTTAACAAAAAAATATGGAATAGAGAATGCACTGATGCCAAATCTATAAGAAACTCTAGCTCATAAGATACCTTCCCAAAATGGTTCAAGATTCTATAAGGACCAATATATCAGGTACTGACTTTATCCTTCTTTCCAAATCACTTCACTCGCTTCATGGGCGAGATTTTTAAATAGACTAAATCAGCAACAACAAACTCAAGGTCTATCCTCCTCACAATTTCATATGATTTTTTATGGCGTTGGGCTGTCTTCAGCCTATCTTGAATCAACTGAACTTTCTTCATCGCATCAAATACTGAATTTGTCCCCATCAAAGTAGCCCCACAAGCTTTAAACCAACCAGCAGAAGACCTATATTTCTTTCCATAGAGATCCTCAAATAGAGCCATCTGAATACTAGAGTGATAACTGTTATTATAATCAAACTCAATAAAAGGTAAATGGTCATCCCAACTACCTTTAAAATCAATAAGACATGCTCTCAACATGTCTTCTAAGGTATGAATGGCCCTCTCGCCTGACCATCTGTTTGAGGATGAAAAGTTGTACTGAGATTAACTTGGGTACCAAGATCCCTCTGAAAAGCCTTCCAAAAGTGAGAGGTAAATTAAGTACCTCTATCCGATATGATAGACAACGGAATCCTATACAACTTAACCAACTTTCTAATATAAAGCCTAGCATAATCCTCAGTTGAGTAGGAAGTATGAACTGGCAAGAAATAACCTAATTTGATCATTCTATCCATAATGACCCATATCGAATCATGCTGACGAAGTGTATGAGGTAAACCTATTAAAAAATCAAGGTTCACCACTTCCCATTTCCAAGTAGAGTGATAAACTCTTGAAATGCACTACTATGCCTCTGGTGTTTAACTTTAACCTACTGACAATTTGAACACTTAGCCACAAACGCTACAGTATCCTTCATCATACAATTCTACCAATAGATTTCCTATAAGTCATTGTACATCTTGGTGACTCTTGGATGAATGGTGTATCGTGTACCATACACTTCTGCTAAAAATTTCTTCCTCAAATCATTAAAACATGAAACACATAACCTTCTCTTACAATGCAACACACTGTCTCAGCCTTGGGAGAAAATCTCTGCCTTTTAATCTCTTACAACTTCCTTCAACCAAACCAAACTAGGATCCTCATCCTGGTTTTCCTTCACTATGGAAACAAATGAAGATTCTTCTCCATTCTGAACCCATATACTACCTTCAGCTTAATCAATCAATCTGACACCTAATCTAGCAAGCTGATGAACCTTACAGACTAAATTCTTCCTATCCTCCTCAATATGAGCACACTAGCTATAGACAATTTACTAAAGGAATCTACCATTACATTGACCTTGCCTGAATGATACAACACACTCATACAATAATCTTTCAATAACTCAAGCCACTTTCTCTGATGAAGATTCAAATCTTTCTTCGAGAACATATACAACAAGCTGTTGTGATCTGTGAAAATATCAACATGTACTATATAAAGATAATGCCTTCAAATTTTCAAGGCAAAAACAATGGCTGCCAACTCAAGATCATGGGTAGGATAATTCTTTTCATGGGGCTTAAGCTGTCTAAAGGCATAGGATATGACCTTACCTATCTGCATCAATACATAACCAAGACTAACTCTGGAAGAATTATCGTAAACTACAAACCCATCTGAACTATCTGGCAAAGTCAATACCGGGACTGATGTGAGTCTAGTCTTAAACACCTGAAAACTCTTCTCATATGAATCTGACCACTATAATTTGACATTCTTCTAACTCAATAGAGACATGGGAGATGTAATAGAAGAGAACCCTTTAAAAAATCATCTCTAATAGCCATCCAAACCCAAGAAACTCTTAATATCTAAAAGAGAAATGGACCTAGACCATTTTCTCACTACTTCAGTCTTTTGAGGGTCAAATCGAATTCCATTAACAGAGATAATGTGGCTAAGGAAATCTACTGATCTTAGCCAAAACTCGGATTTACTAAACTTGGTGAGCAATTAATGAGTTCTAAGGGTCTGTAGTAAAATTCTCAAATGGTCTGCATGATCTTTTCTCTACGAGAATAGACAATAATATCATCAATGAAGACTATGACAAACATGTCTAAGTACTGATTGAACACTCTGTTCATCAAGTCCATGAAAAATATAGGAGAATTCATTAGTCCAAAAGACATAACTAGGAATTCAAAGTGACCATATTGAGTACTAAAAGTAATCTTTGGAACGTCACATTCTCTGACTCTTAGTTGATGATAGTCGGATCTGAGGTCTATCTTAGAAAAGTAACTGGCACCCTGAAGTTGTTTGAATAAGTCATTAATAATTAGGATTGGATACTTATTCTTGATTGTGACTTTGTTCAACTGATGGTAATCGATGCATATTCTGAAAGAACCATTTTTTTATGAACGAACAAGAATGGAGTGCCCCATGGGGAAAACTAGGCCTGATGAATCCCCTATCTAAGAGATCCTTCAATTGTTCTTTCAATTTCCTAAGCTCAACCGGAGTCATTCTTTAGGGAGTAATAGATATAGGCAGGTTATCTGGAAGGACATATATTCCGAAGTCAATTTCCCTTTCGGTAGGAACTCTAGGAAGATCTTTAGGGAACACATATGGAAATTCCCTTACTACTAAAACTGACTCAAGACTTGGAGTCTTAGAAATAGAGTCCTTGACTCGAACAAGATGGTAAACACACCCTTTAGATATCATTGTTCTTGCCTTAAGATAAGAGATGATATGACCCCTAAACACTGAGGTACTACCCCTCTATTCAACGACTAGATCATTGGGAAACTGAAATTGAATGACTATTTCTACAATCAACTGAGGCATAACATGAGTGGAGCCAATCCATTTTGAGAATGACATCAAAATCAGCCATCTATAACTCCACAAGATCAACTGAGGTAACTTTATAAGATAGTGTGACTAGGTAATTTATGTATCCAGTCTAGCAATAATAGATTTACCCACTGGGGTAGACACTGAAAAAAGTTCTACTAAAGATTTGGGACTGACACCGAAATTGACTTCTAACTAGGGGGTTACAAAGGAAAGTGAAACTCAGGGGCCTAATAAATTATAAACATGGAGATGAAAGATGTGCAATGTACCTATAACTACATAAGAAGAATTTTCCAAATCCAGCTGGGTTTGAAGGGCATACAACCTATTTTGACGCTGCCCACTGGTTATGCTGGAAGCAGCTCCCTACTAAGTCAGGTGATCGGCTAAAACTGGAGGATAGTTTGACTGACCCTGCTGACCAGCCTTTGGGCAATCACTGACTCTATGGCCTGGCTTGCCACATACAAAACACACATCACTGCCATCTCTACACCCACCCTGATGATGCCTGCTATATTTCTCGCAGATTGGATTAGTACGACTACTGTTCACACTACCTAGAGACATAGAGCCTGGCACCCTATCCCGACTTCTTTCCTGAACTTAGGCATTGCTGCACTAGCTGAAGATGGAGCTAGGGCTTAAAACTTTTGTCAAAACTGAGAACAGTAACCACCTTTCGATCTTGGCTGACAAAAGTTAAAAATACCTGTTCTGGCCCTCTTACTCTCTCACTTTTTGTCCTTAAGCTTCTCTTCCTTAATCTACTGAGCAAATACCAAAAGTTTAGATAAGTCTATATCCTTTATCAACATGGAAATCCTACACTTCTTACCCACACTATCAGCTACACTTGATACAAACTTACTCATTCTAGACCTATTTTCTACAACCACATTAGGATCATACCTCACAAAATGAGTAAACTTAAGAGAGTACTCCTTCACAGACACATGCTGCCCTGCTTCAAATTAATAAAATCTTGAATCTTAGCCTCCCTTAACTCTAATGGAAATAACTTGTCTAGAAAATATGTGGAAAAATCCTCCCACTCAACATTCCCTACATTAACACCACAGTCCTTTTTTCACTACTTAAACTAGGTGTGAGATACATAGTGCAACTGATATGCAACCAACTATGCACTCTTACTCGTAGTGATGCTCATAATATCTGTAACCTTTTAAACCTTATCAAGAATTTCCTGCGGATCTTCTTCAGACTTAGATCTTAAAAACAAAGAGGGATTCATTCGGGTGAAATCTCAAATATTAGTTGAAGTTGTATTTTCCACTGGATTTGCTGGGGCAATAGCTCGTTGATTGTGTTGAGAAGCTATTGAATGAGCTAACGTAGTAAAAATAGCTCTGAACTTGGTGTGAGAGACATGTTCATTCAGGGATCAACCAGAATAGGCGGAGGTGCGGGCTGGTCTCCATTCCTTCTTTCATTATTTATTGTAAGAGGCATAGTCTGTAAAAATAATGAAAGATGAGTTATAAAGAGAGTTTAACTAGATTCCATGCTTATTCGCATGACATGAATACTAAAAAAAGGGAAACATTATCCTAAAATATCTCGTAGCCTCTTGTCCATAAGTTTAGCGTACTTCAATGCACAAAACTCTATTCAACGCGGCTTTTAGACACCCTTGGACACTGTAAAACCTTTGTATCTGATACAAAGTTTTGTCACGACTCGAGGCTAACCCCTAGCCATGACAATTGTGCTTACATATATGACCACAAGCTAGCCCATGAGCTAGTACCTGCCGTGAGCACTGAATAAAATGGCACTAATATAACATATGCGGAAGATGAGCTGATAAACAATGGAAAAACTAAAAATATTAAGATATGTAGTACTGTCGTGCCTGATATAACTAATAAAATTTGAAAGTAACTGACTGACTGTCTAACTATTTTTATAAAAAGCCTCTAATTTACTGAGAAGTTGATGGGATGAGCCCCCATCTAACTACGACTGATTGAATACAAAGAACTACTAGAATAATTGGAATAAGAAATCATGTCCTCGATGGATGAGGACCCACTACTACTGTTATTGGGTACGTTGAGTTGTCTAGGAGTGGTCGGGAAACTGAGCCTCCAAACCTATGTTATAAGACAACATATATCAAAGAAGAGTATACAATCAGTACTTTGAATGTACTGGTATTTAATATAAGGCCTGGTTGAAATGCATGGGGTACTATGCACATGTGATAAGGACTAACTGAACAACTTGAAATAATTGAGCATGAATGCATGAAAACTGTAATATATGAGAATACAAGACTAAGCATATACATATTTCTTTAATAATATGTAAACTAAAATACTGAAATCTGTATAACTAAATAACTGTAAATCTATATACTTTGGTTAACCGAACCTGAATAAACTATACACTAAATACTATGCTGAGACTGTGGGAGGTATCATATAACCGATATACCCCAATCTGAGCTAATCGAGGTCCAACCTGTAACCCCATTTAGAAGGGTGTCAGTATTCCATAGGTACTAACACTAGCTGTGTGGATCCACTAAACTAGTGTCCCGAAGGACTGATGAGTTTCCCTCAACTGGCAGGTAAACACCTTGTCAACTCTCAACTCGTAGGTAGATATATCTAACCTACACTGGCTATGTAGTTCTGTAACTCAGGGATTTTTACTAAGGGTGACACCCTGTACTATTACGTGAATCCTCATCCCGGAGTTCGCTCGGTGCTAAATCCTACTCCCAACTTAACTGACACTGGAATTGAATTGAACTAAGCTTGACTGAACATGATTTTATAACTTATAGTGCGCATCATGATTACATCAACTGAGTAAGTAATAGAATTCATGGTTTGACTGAATTATTACTCAAATGATCTGAATTTATTTAAAAATACTTAGGTATCAGGTATTCATAACCTACCAGCACTGAATGATAAGTGAATGCAATAACAAGCTGATAAAGTGTAGCGAAGGATCCTAGTTCAAAACCCATAAGCATAGACATTCCATCAAACATGTAGTGTCATGATCGGATTTCTAAGTCATGATGAAACCTACAACATCCCACCGGTAGGTAAGCCGATACTGTAACCCAGAGCTAATGCAATGGGTTACCTTGGTAAGAACGTACAACATGGACCCTATATAAGGATACAATATATAAATATCAACATTTCACTACAAATGACAACCGATATTAAAACACAAATCCCATGACTTGATGGTATTAATACAAGAGCTTTTAAACTTGACAATACAAATTTACAATCTCAAAGTCTAAAATATCTTAGATAGTCTCATTCATTTGTCTAGAAAGTAAAATACAAATAAAGATAGAGGGGAAAGAGGGCAACTCAAACTCTAAGATCTCACCCTATCTCCAAATAGTAAAAAGGGTATGAACTAGCTCAACGATGGACACTAGAACGTGGGTCTGCACCAAAAAGGTATAAAAGTGTATTATGAGTATCAAAACATGAGTAATTAGTAGGTATCATAGGACGACTGAGCTTTATTGAAATATAAAGATGATATAAAGTAAGACAATAACTTAAAATCAAGGTATGCGATCAAACCTGAATCTTCACCAATATTACTGTACCAATATCTATACTACTAAGGCAATAGCACGATATACTATATCAATAGACTTCATAATCATCATATCAAATAAGTATCATTTTAGAAGCATAAAGTCACATACCCAATATCAATCATGTAATTTCATATTCAACACATACATATCACTAAAGTATAAACCACAAGATTTACCACAATCTCCCATACTGTCGAGAAGTTCATGCAAAAGAACACAACCAAGAACTCGTCACAGCGTCCCATACCATTGGAGAGTAGACCAAAAGAATATAAGATAAAGAACTCATCACGATGTCCCATACCACCGGAGAGTACACTAAAAGATCAACTAATAATATAATAAGGCACAACTACTCCACACTTGCCAAAGATGTGGGTAGAACAACCCCTCCATAGCTTATTATCGAGAACTGCATCCAATATCCATAACGTAGATTAATCCCAACAAAACCAATATTGTTATAGCATGATCATATAAATACTTATCCGCTAATTTTCCACTAAACAACTTGTGAGGTCTAAACTAGTTAACCTCTATTTCTACTAGCCACTAGGTTAAAAGTCTTATAGTTACTAGCTACCAAATAGAGAAAAGCTACAAGTTACCACTACTATTAATTATTTGCCTATCACAAGGCCATTTTCTAGTTAGCACTCTCATTATTGAAGTCATCAACTAAGCCACCATAGTATTACATATTAGAAGTCAATCTAGTTATCCATCATGTAATACTAAGCCTATTATCATTAGGCATATTATAACCATAAGGACTAGTTCCCATATTTTAAGCAAGTAAGGTCCACCAACTAGTTCACTAGACTTCTAGTATTCAAGTCGTAGTCATTTATTAGAAATAACTAGTTATTGCAAGTTCCACTTAACTAGGAAAAATTTCATAACATAACCATTATTCCAAGTTAAATAGATTTTCTAGGTAAGCCTTTTGTTCTACACAAGGTTTCATATACCAGTTAGCCTTAACTCATTAATAGCCATAAGTTACTTCTAGTTACCAATTAGGGTCAACAAGGGTCACACCTCCCATTTAATGTATAAGGATAAGGAATGAATAACCATTTACCAAAGGAGACATCATGTCCCACATAAATAAGAAGTTTGGCCACACACGACTCAACCTCATAAATATTAATGAATTTATGTAAATTTTCCCACACGGCATCATAACATCTTTACCTGTTCCGTATTCATGGAGTATCAACATAACATCAACTTATCCTTTGGATTCACCGACTATCAATCATAACATCAACATTCCTCTAAATTAATCGGGTATCAACATAATATCAACAGATCCTTCGAATTCACCGGGTATCATTATAACATCATCACCACTTTTGGATTTACCGGGGATCAACATGAAATCAACATATCCTCTAGATTAACCAAGAAACATCACATCAACACATTTTTCGGATTCACCGAGAATCATCATGTCATTTCACATTTCTCAAGGAAACAACATACATACGCATACATAGTCAAATCCATAAGCAAATAAAAAATCACACTAATAGAGTAATTAAGGGTCTAAGAGAACATGTATCATCCTACTTTGCTATTAAGCATTACCACATAACATGAGCATGAGTATCCATATGATATATATAATCATCACATTCACAAGGCTATTGATATCATGACCACTGGATAATCTATTATGTATACATATTAACCAACCATTATCCAAATATAAAGCCCAACAATCAGGTTTAACCATTAATAATCTCAACAACGTAATTTAGACATTTATCTAGTAACTAGGTCTCTAGGGGATTTCATAGTTCAAGCTTAAGGTAGGTCAAGTCCCACTTCTAAATTCAAAGAATGCCAAAGTCCGCCATCACATGTCTAACATCTACCCGAATTAGTCTAAGTCATCTAAATCAAAACATAAGGGCTTATTAATCCTTACTAAGCCTATCAGAGAAATCTTTTTCAAGTATTCCTCCTAAGTCATCCTAACACCAAGGTCATTTCCTAACTAAGCACTAGAAAGATCAATATAATCCTAAGGTTAGGGAGAAACTTTATTCTTAACTATTAGAGCTACTATTGTATTATCAAACTATTCATGAGACTACAAGTAAGCTTTCCAAGGTTCTAGGATAAGGGTCAAGCATCGAACCTTGAAATTTCAATAATCTATAAGAACCAACTAATCCCAATTATCACCATTAAACCATTTATCATTTAAACCCCACCAATTGTCATAATATATCAATAATTATACTACAATCAATCTCAATCTAACTACAAGTAAGCCTGACCTACCTTGAGTCCAAGCAACTTACGAGCCAACAAGTTTTTCCTTTCCTTTTGTTGAAGCCTCAAGCTATCAAAAATACAATCTAAGCATTACAAAAACAATGACAATACCCATTATGGATCCATTCTACCATGGGTTCAAAAGGACACCAAACCCCCAAGTGGGTTTCACCTTTAGAAATGAGTTTCCAAGACCAACCCATTGTTCAAATATCTTTAGGGAGTTATAACCTTTAAGGAATTTTAGTCAATCAATCAAATTTGGGGCTACACTTTTGCCTTAATGATTTAGGGGTTTTGAGTCAAGAAATTATGAAATCAATACCAAACTAAAAAAGATTTTACCTTATATTGTAGAAGGATTCAGTTTTACAAGTTGGTTGAGCTGCAATTCAACCCACAAGATTTACTTAGAAGATTTCAAACTCCATTAGGGTTTGTAGGTTAAGAGGGAGGCACAAAATGGCCTAATTTTCAGTGGAAACAACCTTTAAAATAGCTTTCCTAGTCCTCAGGTCTCGCAGTTACGCCACCCACTTAGCTGTGGTTGCAGCACCGCAGTCATGGCATCTCAGTCTATGCAAGGCATGGTTAAAGCTTGGAACTTGGTTTTGAGCTTCGACTAATGCCTCGGGATGTATTCGGGGTCTATTTTGAACAAATAAGATATGTAAACCCATAGTTTTGGATATTTCAAATGGGTTGGCGAAGTCATATTTCATACACGAGGCTGTTTACCAAGGTTTTAGCTTAGTGGTCAAATTGGACCAAAGAAGACTTTAAATTGAGAAAGTGGATCAAGGAACCAAACGAACCTCCAGGTAACCGATCTATCGGTCCCAATAAGTGACTAATGACTTAGGGAAGATATGAAGAAGATCTTTTGGCGAAAATATAAAAGAACACGAAAAATGACCTGAAGGGTCATTAGAACATCCACTACAAAGGAACTTTCATCCCCAAAAGCTAAAGACAAACATGTACCAAAAGTCTAGAACAAGTGAGGATACTGGGCCCACATCTCACTCTCAACCTCCCAAGTAGCCTCCTCTACTAGGTGATTCCTCCACTAAACCTTGACAACCAGAATCTCCCTAGTATGCAACCCCCTCATATCACTTTCCAAAATAAGCATGGGCTTCTCCACAAAGGTCAACTGATTGTCCAACTGGACTGAGTCCTACCTAAGTACATGAGAAGGATCAGGAATATAATTCTGCAACATATAAACATGAAAAAAAATATGAACAATGATGAAGTATAGAGATAAATCCAACTCATAGGCCAACTCATCAATTACTTGGAGAATCTTAAAAGGACCAATATAGTGAGGGCTAAGCTTACCCTTCTAATAAAACTTAACTTATACGTCAATTTGTATGTAAGGTGGTCATTATCAATAACCCAACAAGAGTCAGGGTTGAATCCACGAAGAACAATGTGAGTGGCGACTTAGTAAGTCCAAAATAATAGTTGCTTGTTATGTTTGAACCTATGGTATAAAATGGTTTGGGGGTTCTCAATCTTTTTGAATGTGAAAGTAATTCTTGGGCTTCTAAAGGACTAATTTGAGACTAAGAATAATTAGAGTATAATCAATTAAAATGGATCTTAGTATTATGCTTCCTTAGGGGCAAACTATGCATAGGAACATGATAATTCAATGCAAATTCTAATTGTTGATGATGTGGTAGGATAGGTATAAGGTCTATGAGGCTAGTTTTTCAAAAAAACCTCAAAGATGACACTCATTAACCCTTTTGAGTACCTAGCGAGTGTGTCAATTAAAGCCCCCCAATACCTCAATTGGGTATCCCTATTTCTAGGATGATACCCATGGTATAGTTAACATTACAATCACCCTTATTTCTAAGATAGTGAAAATTTAGCAAGCTACACACATAATTATCTATCGTTGCTTTGGTCTCCACATCCCTCTTTAAAGGATGATGTGAGTTCCTAAAGTTCACCAAAAACCCTTCTTTCAGAGATGGCCTTGAGCTTTTTAGAGTTTGGAACTTTCTTCTATCAAACTAATTTAGGCATTTGAGTCTTTCACCCATAAATCATAACCTATTCAATCAAGCTTCAATAGAATCCTTCATCAACAAACTAAATTCCACACAAATATATCACAACCCATGCACAATTGCTTACTATTGAAACATAATCCTAAGAGGTAGATCAAGCAAATCATAATAGTAATAAACACAAATAAACCAAGATGTCTATTAAAGTTATTCATAGGAAAAATAAAGAGAGGGAAAACAACCCTTTTAGCTTAAATAAATCATCAATGGAAGATGCCAAATATACGCTTGGAAGTTACTCTAATGTCTTCATAGCTCAAATTAGTACAAATTTATATCCAAGAAAATTACAAAAAACTTAAACTAAGGATGAGAGGTAGGGTTGTAGAATGATTAGTTTAGAATAAAGGGGTTTTGAGCCTTAAATGGGATTTGGGGTAGGCTGTTTCTAATAACATTTTTACCCTTGATCCATTTTTTGCCCTCACGTGATCGCAGGCTAACACTCGCGATCGCGATGACTCAAGGCTAGATCCTGATCATGCTTCAACTTGTCCAACTCTGGCACTTTAATTCCCTTTTTGATCCTTTTCATCTCGAGTTTGCTTCTTTTCTTCTCAGCATTTGTACACCTGAAAAATATGAGAATTAGTACATTTAACCCCATATATGTCTCACTTTACATTCAAATCATAGTAGTGTGTACGAATGTTTAGTGTAACTGAGTAGTAAATGCACCACTCATCACCTTCCTCCTAAATCTCACCATACCTCTCATAGGTAAAACACGAAGGAATGAACGGTCACCAACTTCAAATCTCAAAAGCATAGAGTCTATGGTCGGCATAGGCCTTCTTCCTACTCTGGGCCGCTCTAAGCTTTTCCTGAATCACCCTGACCATATCCAACGAGTTTTAAAGAAAATCTATACCGTAGGGTCTAGCCTCAGAAGTCTTAAACCATCCAATAGGGGAACATCACCATCTACCATATAAAGCCTCATAAGGCTCCATCTCAATAATCAAATGATAAATGTTGTTGTAGGCGAACTCTGTTAATGCTATAAATTGATCCCACTGACCTCCAAATTCTGTAACACAAGCTCAAAGCCTATCCTCAAGCACCTGAATAGTCCGCGCAGATTGACTAGCCATCGCGGATGAAAGGTTGTACTCAAATTGACTTGAGTACCCTACTTCTCCTGAAATACTCTCTAAAACCTCGAAGTAAACACGTAACCACGATCTGATATGATAGACACAGGGACCCCATACAAATGAACTATCTCCCGAAGATAAATCTAGCTTAATCTCTCAACATTAAAGGTCATGAGAATAAGAATAAAATAAGACGACTTGGTAAAATATTCTACAATAACCTAAACAACATTATGACCCCGAGAAGTAAGAGGCAAGCCACTAATGAAATACATTGTAATTCTTTCCCATTTCCAGTCGAGAATGGGTAATCTCTGATTCAATTTTCCTGGATGCTGATGCACGACCTTAACCTGCTGATAACATAGACAATGAGCTACAAAGTCTACTACATTCTTTTCATACCGTCCCACCAGTACAAATTCTTCAAATTTCTATACATCTTGGCAGTACTGGGATGAATAAAATATCTATAACTATGAGCCTCATGCAGAATCGACTGATTCAAATCATTAGGTGGGGGTACAAAAATATGTCCTTGAAATATTAAGATACCCTCCGAATCCATAGTGCATCTCCCTGACTCACCATTCACCACTCGATTATGGAGAAGGCACAACTTACTATCCTTGAATTGACAGTCACGAATCTACTCAAAAGAGGAGGACCTCACCTCCACACAAGCAAAAATCCTCACAAGATTTGAAATATTAAGGTGAACCATCTAATTGACTAAGGACTGGATGTCTCGTTCCAAGGGCCTTTGAGAAATTAAAATACAAGCCAAACTACCCATACTCAATGCCTTTCGACTAAAGGATCCGCCACAATATTTGCCTTACTCGAATGATACAAGATAGACATATCGTAGTCCTTTAGCAACTCCATCTACCTACGTTGGCGGTCATTAAGCTCTGGCTGGGTCATAAGATATTGAAGCCTATGATGATCGTCAAAAATCTCACAATGCACACCATACAAGTAATGCCTCCAAATCTTGAGCACAAAAACTATCGTTGCCAACTCTAAATTATGAGTGGGGTAGTTGCGCTCATGCAACTTAAGTTGTCTAAAAGCATAATCAATGACACAACCTTTCTACATAAAAACACAACCAAGACCAACTCCAGAAGAATTACAAAACGCAGTAAATCCCTCACCCTCAACTAGAAGAGCTAATACCGGGGCTAAATTAAGACAATCCTTGAGGTTTTCAAAGCTCAACTCACACTCCATGGACCATGAAAAGGGAACTTCCTTCCTGATCAATCTAGTTGTAGGGGTTGATAAGGTAGCAAAGATCTCAAAAAATCACCTACAATAACCATCCAAACTGATTAAACTATGAACCTAAGTCAGAGGCGTAGGCCTAGCCTAATCACAAAATGCTAAAATCTTAGTCGAGTCTACCATCATACCTGTCTTAGATGCCACTTGTCCAAGAAAAGATACTGGCTCAAGCCAAAACTCGCACTTAGAGAACTTGGCAAAAAGCCCATGCTCCCTCAAAACTTGGAGCACAATCCTCAAATGTTGTGCATGCTCCTCACTACTCCTCAAATGCACAAGGATATCATCAATGAACACAATAACAAAAGAGTCTAGATAACGTTTGAACACACAGTCTATCAAGTCCATAAATGCGGCTGGGGAATTAGTCATCCCAAAAGACATCTCTAAAAACTCATAGTGACCATAACAGGTCCTAAAGACTATTTTTGGGATATCCTTATCCCGAATCCGAACTGATGATAACTGGACCTCAAATCTTTCTTAGAGAATATAGATGTGCCCTAAAGCTGATCGAACAAATCATCAATATGAGACATAGGATAACAGTTCTACACCATCACCTTATTAAGCTGTCTATAGTCAATACACATCCGCATCAAACCATTTTTATTCTTTATAAAAGAAATAGGGGCTCCCCTATAGGGAGACACTCGGTCTAATGAACCCCTTGCTAATATGATCCAGGAGTTAAGAGTTAAACTCCTTAAGCTCTGCAGGAGCTATACGATAAGGTTATATAAAAATAGGTCGATTACCAGGCTCAAGGTCAATAGCAAACTCAATATCACAGTGAAGAGGGATACCGAACATATCGGAAACACATCAGGAAACTTACACATAATAGGAACAAATTCAAGCGTCAGACTCTCTACACGAGTATCACATACATAGGTGAGATAAGACTCACAACCCCTCGACATAAGTTTTCTAGAAAAAATATAATAAATAATCCCCATCATCTAACAGCTAATCGCTCCCTGCCATATGACTGGGGTACACTGGGAATGGCTAAGTTAACGATCTTGGAAAAATTATCCATGACCGCCTGATAGTGGGATAACCAGTCCATGCCCAGAACCACATAAAAATAAAACATATCTAGAATAATAAGATCAACATAAGTATCAACATCACTAACTATCACGACACATGATTTGAATACCCGATCCACTACTAAAGAATCACCAACAGGAGTAGATACATGTAATGACACAGATAGTAAATCACTAAACAAAACCAATCGTGGTGAATAATAAGAAGATACATAAGAATAAGTGGATCAAGGATAAAAAAAAATAAGGGCTAACTTGCGACATACCAAAATCGCACCTATGACTACTACATCTATAGTGTCAGCCTCAGGTCTAGCAGGTACTACATACAACTGAAAATACGCTCAACCTCGCTGGGTACTTAGATGACCACCTACCCTGCCTACCTGAGTACGACCTTGAGCACCCTGGTAACCACCTCTACAACCTCGCGCACCACCCCTACCTGAGAGATGAACTTCCCTAATAGGAGTAGCTCCCTGGGCGTAATCAACCATGACCCCTCGACTAGGGCACTATCTAGAGAAATGACCAGGAAGTCCACAAGTAAAAAACGAATCACAAAACGAACCAAAACTTACAAATCCAATTAATCCTGCAAAGCTACAATACCTAGCATGGCCCAAAGATTGATCACCGCCCCTACTAGGAAGCCTACTAGAAATAAATTGATCTCCGTTCAGTTGCTTGAAAAGTTCACAATACTGGTCAACTAATCTGACCTTGAGGCTAAAACGATGGACGTAGAGGATGTCCAGCATAAGGAATACCACCTCTAAATCAAGAACTACTATGGCTCCCACCAAATCTTCCCTGATACTTTGGCCTCTTATCACGACCCTTATGCTCATGTCCTCCATTAATCCAACATGATCAACACATTAGCAAAGGTCCCACCAGTAGCAACCAAACTCTTAGTAGCTATCCAAATAGAGAGTCTCAATTCTGTCAGAAAGAAGCAAACTCTCTCATGCTTAGTATCTAATATAGAAGTCGCATGCCTGGCCAACTTATGGAATTGAGCCTCATACTCAGTAACTATCATAGAACCCTGCTCCAACCTAGAGAACTAATCACTCAAATGATCACTGAGGCTACATGGCATAAACTTCTCTAAGAATATCTCAAAGAACTGAGCCCAAGAGAAAGGAGAAGATCCAAATGGTCTAGAACTTATTAAATCCTTCCACCAGTGTCTAGCAGACATGTCCAACTGAAATATGGTGTAGTCTGCACCATGCATCTCAACAAGGCCTATCCCATGAAGCCTATCCTCACAAGTAGTCAGAGACTCGAATGCATCCTCTCCAGGGGCACTAGAAAATCTAGGTAGACCCAACCTCAAGAACCTACCCAACATCTTTTGCTCTTCAGAAGACATAGCAGGCTAGGTAACAACTAGCTAAACAACTATCAGACTAGGAGAAACCTAAACTCCAGGAGCTGCAGTTGCAGGCTGCACTCCTGCTCCAGCAGATTGTGAACTATCAATAATACCCAACAGCTCAACTAAAGCATCCCTAATCAAAGAAGAGGGGATGAATCCTGGTGGAGCCTAGGCTGGTCCCTGTCCCACTGCTGGCTGAGTTAGACAAGTCTCTGGCTCAGGTGCAGAAATATGATCCTAGGGAGGTACACCCTGATCCCTAACTATGGATAAATCACGAGTCTAGATCTCAGGACCCTGCTCACGTATCACTAAAGCACGATTCTTGGGCATCTGCAAAAGAGTAAAGTCAACATAATATCCTATGAACTAACTGAGACTCTTAGTACGATATGAGTAAAATAAGTAAAGGACTCCTAAGAATATTTTATAGCCTCCCAAAGATAGAAAACAGATGTCAATGTTCTGATTCGTAGGATTCTATTATACACTTGCTCATATACCAATAATACCGGTGAAACCTAGGCTCTAAATCAAATTTGCAACAACCCAATTTCTGAGTCATGATGGAACCTACCACATTCCACCAGTAGGTAAGCTGATACTGTAACTCAGAGCTAATGTGATGGGTTACCAATGTAAGAATATCCAACATAGACCCTATTTAAGGATACAATATATAAACGACACTATTTCATAACTAAAGACAACTGATATTCAAACACAAATCACATGACCCGATAGTATTAATACAAGAGCTTTTGAACTTGACAACAGGAATTTACAATCTCAAAGTCTAAACTGTCTTAGATACTCTCATAATTTTTTCTCAAAAGAAAAGACAAATAAAGATAAAGGGGAAAGAGGGAAACTCAAACACCAAGAGCTCACCCTGTCTCCAAATAGTCAATGCGGCATGAACTAGATCAACGACAACAATTATAACCTAGGTCTGCACAAAAAAAGTACAAAAATGTAGTATGAGTACCAAAACACAGGTATTAAGTAGGAATCATCGGTCGATTGAGCTAAATTGTAATATAAAGTAAGACAATAACTTAAATTCAAGGTATAGGATCGAACCTGAATCTTCTCCAATATTACTGTAATAATATTTATACTACTAAGGCAATAGCAAGATATACTACATCAATAGACTTCATAATCATCATATCAAATAAGTATAATTTTGGAAGCATAAAGTCAAATTTCCAATATCAATAATTTTATTTCATATTCAACATATACACATAACTAAAGTATAAAACACAAGACTTACCATGACATCCTATACCGACGTGAAGTACAAGGAAAAAAACATAACCAAGAACTTGTCACAGTGTCCCATACCACTAGAGAGTACACCAAGAAAATAAAACACAAAGAACTCATCACGGCGTCCCATACCACCGAAGAGTACACCAAAAAATCAACCAATAATATAATAAAACATAACTACTCCACACTTACCGAAGCCGCGGGTAGCACAACCCCGTCATGGCTTATTACTGAGAACCACATCCAATATCCATATCGAAATTTAATCATAATAAAACCAATATTGTTATAGCATAATCATATAATTACTTATCCCTCAATTTGCCACAAAACACCATGTGAGGTCTAAACTAATTAACCTCTATTTCTATAAGCCACTAGGTTACAAGTCTTATAGTTACTAGTAATCAAATAGAGAAAAGCTACAAGTTACCACTGCTATCAATTATTCGCCTATCACAAGGCCATTTTCTTGTGAGCACTCTTATTATAGAAGTCATCAACTAAGCCACCACAACATTACATATTAGAAGTCAGCCTATTTATTTATCATGCAATACTAAGACTATTATCATTAGGCATGTTATAACCTTAAGGACTAGTTCCCATATTTTAAGCAAGTAAGGTCCACCAACCTGTTCACTAGTCTTCTAGTATTCAAGCCATAGTCATTTACTAAAAATAACTAGTTATCGCATGAGCCACATAACTTGGCAAAATTCAATAACATAACCATTATTCCAAGTGAAATAGATTTGTTAGGTAAACCTTTGGTTCTGCATAAGGTCTCATTTACCAATAAGACTTAACCCATTAATAGCCATAAGTTACTTCTAGTTATCAAATTTGGGTCAAAAAGTGTCACATCTCTTATTTAGTGAATAAGGACAAGGAATGAATAACCATTTACCAAAGGAGAAATCATGTCCCACGTACGTAAGAGGTTTGTCCCCAAACGTCCCAACCTCACAAGTATCAATGCATTTATATAAATTTACCCCACATGGCATCATAATATCTTTACCTCTTCCAGATTCACTGAAATTAATATAACATCAACATATCCTCCAGATTCATCGGGTATCAATCATAATATCAACATATCCTATGGATTCACCGGGTATCAACATAATATCAACATATCCTCTGGATTCACCGATAATTATTATAGCATCATTATCTTTTTTTGATTTATCGGGTATCAACATCACATCAACATATCCTCTGGATTCACCGAGCAATATCATAACATTAATATATCCTCTGAATTCACTGGGCAACATCATACATCAGACATCATTACCTCTTCTGGATACACCGAGTATTATCATCGTATCAACACATCTTCTGAATTCACCGGGCATCATAATGCCATTTCATGTTTCTCAAGAAAACAACACATATACACGTACATAGCCAAATCAATAAGCAAATACAAGCTCACAATAAGAAAGTAATAAGGATGTAAGAGAACCATATCATCCTACTTTGATATTAAGCATTACCATTTAACACGATCATAAACATGAGCATGAGTATCCATATGATATAAACAATCATCATTTTCCCAAGGGTATCCATATCATGACCACTAGATAATCCATCAAGTATACATATTAACCAACTATTATCCACATATATAACCCAACAACCAAGGTTTAACCATTAATAATCTCAACAACATAATTTAGATATTCATATAGTATCTAGGTCTCTAAGGGATTTCATAGTTCAAGCTTAAAGTGGGTCAAGTCCCACATCTAAATTCCAAGAATGCCAAAGTCCATGATCATAATTCTAATATCTACCCGAATTAGTCTAAGTCATCTAAATCAAAACATAAGGGCTTATTAATCCTTACTAAGCCTATCAGAGAAATCTTTTTCAAGTATTCCTCCTAAGTCATCCCAACACCAAGGTCATTTCCTAACTAAGCACTAGAAAGGTCAATATAATCCTAAGGTTAGGGAGAAACTTTATTCTTATCTATTAGAGATACTATTGTATTATCATACTATTCATGAGACTACAAGTAGACTATCCAAGGTTCTAGGCTAACGGTCAAGTAACATATCTTGTAAGTTCAATAACCTATAAGAACCAACTAACCTCAATTATCACCATTCAATTATTTATCATCTAAGACCTATCCAATCTCATAAGATATCAACAATTACACTATAATAAAGCTTAATCTAACTACAAGTAGGCCTAACCCACCCTGAGTCCAAGAAACTCACAAGCCAACATGATTTTCCTTTTATTTTGTTGAAGCCTCTTTTTCATGTGTAAAGCTATAAACAATACAATCTAAGCATTACAAAAAGAATGACAATACCTATTATGGAACTATTGTGCCATGGGTTCAATAAAACACCAAACCCCCAAGTGGGTTTCCCCTTTGGAAATGAGTTTCCAAGACCAACCCATTGTTCAATTACCTTTAAGGAGTAATAACCTTTAAGAAATTTGAGTCAATTAATCAAATTTGGGCTACACTTGAGCCCCAATTATTTAGGGATTTTGAGTCAAGAAATCATGAAATCAATACCAAACTAGAAAAGATTTTACTTTAGATTATAGCAAGCTTCAATTTCACAAGTTAGTTAAGCTCCAATTCAACACACAATACTTAGAATATTTCACACTCCATTAGGGTTTGTAAGTCAAGAGGGAGGCACAAAATGGCCTAATTTTTAGTGGAAACAACCTTTAAATAGGCTTACCCAGCCCTTTGGTCTCTCGGTCTTGCCATTCACCTACCCGTAATTGTAATACTATGGTCGCATCCTATCTTTTATGGTCAAGGCATTTCATTCTTTGCAAAGCATTGTTGAATCTTGGAACTTAGTTTCGAGCTTCATCCAATGCCTCGAGATACATCCGAGGTCTATTTCAAACAAATAAAATATGTAACCACTTAGGTTTTGACATTGCGGACGTGTTGACAAAGTTGGATTTCACACACGAGGCTATTTTATCAAGGTTTTTGCTTAGTGGTAAATTAGGACCAACAAAGACTTTAAATTAAGGAAGTGGTTCAAGGAACCAAATGAACTGCCAGGTTACCGATCTATCAATCCCAGCAAGTCACTAATGACTTGGGGCGGATATGGAGAAGCTCTATCAATTAAAATAAGCAAGAACGCGAAAAATAACCTGAAGGGTCATTACATGTAGGGATCATGGATTTAAACATGGGAATTCTTTAAATAGAGAAAAAACAACATAACTAAATGACTGAAATCATAAAGTTGTGAGTTTAACATGGAAATTCACTTGAATAAAGTATGGAAGACTAAAGTTCATAGCATGACGAAATTCAAAATCTTGCATGGAATCTTACATGGATTGAATTGAATTAAAATCACCATGAAAATATGATTTAAATATATGCTAATAAATATAAAATACAACAATAATAGAAAAATATATTATTTAATTGAAAAAAGGTTTTTTGGGATCCATGGGTGAAACCAAGAATGAACACCCCACATACCTTAAGCTTTTAACTTGAAACAAAAAATGCTATTCTTGATGCTTTCTTAAAGGTTCTTGAACTTGGGAAACCTAAATTATTGATTTCTTAGGGAGAAATGAATTTCATTCTTGTTCTTGGGGAAAGGAGAGGGTTTTCTTGAGAGGAAAATTGGAGAAGAAGGGCAAGATTATGCTCTAACTGATGCCCAAATCGTGTTATGAATGATTGGGTTGAGGGGGAAACACCCAATTGCCCCTCAATAATTTAAATAAAAAACTGGATGCAACAACGTCATCGCGACGCGGTCTAACCGCAATCATAGAATTCCCTCACCACTATGTGGTAAACATAAGTTAGGGACTAATGCCGCATCGTGGGCTTATCGCGGTAACCCACTAATTTCGTGATCCAAACATGCCCCAAACCTTTTCTGAAAAATCCAAAACTTCTACCAAATATACTTCTTACATCGCTGAACATGAATCAACTCAAAAACCAAGATCTCAGAGTCGGGAAAATCAAAAATAAAATTCTCAAAGTTTAGGGATCTTGAAAATGGCTAAATCCTCAATACCTAGTGAAATTTTCAGGCCTTAAGACCATTATGTATGGAACTAAAAGCTGAATAGAGCTAAGAATAGTATGGGGTCTTACAAATAACCCATGATCTAGATATAGAGAATGATAATCTCAAAAAGGAAATTGCTATTCTCAAAATTAATCATATAGTAATATGAAAAAGAATTTCTAATTTAGATGATCAAAGTCTTGTTGCTGGTGAAAATATTCAAAGATAGCCAGAAGAGAGATTTTTTCAAATAGTAGAAGTTATAACACGCCAAAAATTTTATGCAAAAATTACATTATTAATTAATTATAACTTTAAAAAAGAATTTTCAACTCTCATTGATAGTGGGGCAGACTGTAATTCCATTTAATAAGGTTTAATACCTCATAATATTTTTATAAAACCACTCATGTTCTAAGAAATTCTAGTGGTCACTGAATGAGAGTTGAAGACAAAATTTCCTAGGCATATATTAGCCAAGGTAAATCATGTATACCATTAACCTTTGTTTTGATAAAAGATATTAGTGATGAAATCATTTTAGGAATGCCACGAATTGTTCATTTATATCCTATCACATGGTGGGATGAAACTGGTGTCACTGGCACATTTAAGAACAAGGAAATCAAGTTCGTATGGTGTTCATCACCCTAATCAAAATTTGTAAATCTAATACAAGAAAAAATACTTTCAAAAAATGGACAAGTTGATTTAAAAAGAAATGAAATTTATAGCTTAACAATTGAAGAGACTTCAAAAAATCCTAAGCTAAATGAAAATTTGATTTTTTGAAAAATTAGTTTTCATTAGAAATTTGTGAGGATCTCCCTAATGACTTTTTGCAAAAAAAAAGAATATGTGATTAGCCTTCCATATGAATAAAATTTTAAAAAGTATAATATTCCCACTAAGGCAAGGACATGCGGAATGAATTCAAAATATGTAGAACTTTGTAAAACAAGAAATTGATTCCCTATTGAATAATGGCCACCATAATCATGTATTGTTTTTTATGTTAATAAACTGACAGAACATAAGAGAGGGGTTCCAAGATTAGTTATAAATTATAAACCTCTCAAAAAAGTTTTAAAATGGATTCGATATCCCATACCAAATTAAAGAAAGGATTTACTGGATAGATTATACAATGCTATAATATTTTCAAAATTTGACCTAAAATCAGGATATTGACAAATTCAAATTGCTAAAGCAGATAAATACAGAACTACTTTCAATGTTCTTATGGGTCAACTTGAATAAAACGTGATGCCTTTTTTAATAAAAAATGCTCCCTCTGAATTTTAAAATATTATGAATGACATTTTCATGCCTTACAATAATTTTATAATAGTTTATATTGATGATACATTGATTTTGTCAAAAAACAAGAAATATACTTCAAACATCTAATTTTATTCAGGAAAATTATCATACAAAATGGGCTAGTAATATCTAGACCCAAGATGTCTCTTTTCCAAATAAAATTAAGATTTTTAGGTCATAATATTGACAATGAAAAAATAATAACCATATATAGAAGCATTGAATTTGCTTCAAAATTTCCGAATGTTATTATGTATGAGACATAACTTCCAAGATTTTTGAGAAGTTTAAATTATATTTATCCTTTTATAAAGGACCTTGCTAAGGATACATCTATTTTTTATCACAGATTGAAAAAGAATTCAAAATCATAGACTGCAAATAATACTCAAGCAGTCAAAAATATTGTAGCAAATGTTAATAACCTGTCGTGCCTTACATTGGCCAATCTTAATTTGAAAAAATAGTAGAAAAATAAATTCTTCTAATATTGGATATGTAGGAATTTTAAAACAATATTCTCCACATGATCAACAAGCATATATTATTCAATTTTATTCAAAAAAATAAAATGCTAGCCAAAAGAATTATGCAACTTTTACAAATGAAATTCTTGCAATAAAAAAATGTGTTTTAAAATTTCAAGGAGATTTATATAACCAAAAGATTTTAATAAAAACCGATTGTCCAGCAACAAAATTTATATTTAATAAAGAACGTAAACATGATATTTCTAAACAAATGTTTGCAAGATAGCAAGCCTTATTAGCTCCATTTGATTTTGAAATACAATATCTAAAAAGATCTGATAATATTCTTTTTGTTTTTATCATTAGAGAATATTTAAATTAATATCTTTTATTTTATACAACATGAGTTCATAGTTTTCAACCTCCTCTAATAGAGGGAGAGGAAGATCAGGAATTGGCCGAGGCAATATCCTAATCTAGATATAAAGACAAAAATTTATATCTGCAAATATTTCAAGAACCTCAGATTTAAAGAAATATTAGCAAATCTATCAAGAAGTATTTTATTAAATAAAAAAAATTGAACATTATATCCCTTCATATTCGAGTGCTCTAACAGATAATAATAACAAAAACATTGAATTATATGAACAAAATGAAATAGATGAGGTAATACTGATTATGTATCAAAATGATTTAAAATGGAAAGATGATCCATGACAATTAATGTAGAGATACTTAGATACTACGTCATATGTCACTACTACATATAAATACCGAATGCATTTTGAAACAATATTTTCTCGTACAGGGCCGCTTGAAATTCAGTATTTTTATCAAACTAATAATATTAGAAAAGTTTATATCTTTTTAAAAATTATAATCAAAAAGATTTTTACTCCAAAAGAATGGGGTATTAGTACTCTCAAAGAAAACGATTATTTACATCTTGAACTAAAAATTTCAGTCAAATTTAATTATTGGGATTATGTTGAAAGCTTTAATAAATCACTTCTACATGAAAACCATAGTAGGAAACACTCATGTTTTATAAAAAAATGCGGAAATGTTGTAAATCAAAATATTCCTAATTTTTTTGGACAGTGGTAGATTTACTATGGGACATCTTTAAAGATTTTGTCAGAACCTTCAAAAGTTTATAAACTGAATAGGTAGAAGTATCTCCAACACTAATAAAATTTGAGAAGAGAAAATCTATTTTAAAGGAATTTCTACTATATATTTCTCTATTGAATTCTCTAATCTCTCGATAATTAAATATAATACCCCATACTATTCTTAGCTCTGTTCAGCTTTCAGTAGCATGCATAAGGGGATTAAGGCCTGAAAATTTTACTAAGTGTTAGGGAATTGGTCATTTTCAAGACCCCTAAACTTTGAGGATTTTATTTTTTGTCTTCCCGACCCCGAGATGTGACATGACCCAATCTCGGGCCTTATCGTAATAGGCATCCCAAGTTCAACCAAGATCGGAGATCACCCCATGTTACCAACTCATCCATCTTTATCCATCCTTTGATGGGATGAATTTCGAACATATAACAAGATAGCATAAATGTTATCATCAAGACTCTGGTATAGGGTCGCAACCATGACCAACCCAACCTAGTCCAACCGTATCACACCAACTTGCCAACCACTCCAAACCAAACCATAGGCCATAAACCATGCCATAACCAAAAGTATAACAAAACATAATGTAATTGACCCCAAAATGTAATACGATAGAATAACCCATATTATCGTCTTAGGGTGTAAGTCCCAACACCAATTTCGATGCCGAGAAAAATACCAATATCGATCCCGCCCATACCAACCCCCTAAAGTACCACTAAGCCTCTATCCAAAAGTGTAAACAAATTTGATTGAGACATGCCCCCAACCATGGCCAAAACTATTATCCAAAATAAAAGAAAAGTGTCTAAAGAAATCCATAACATGAAATAATGTCTTCCAAAAGGATGGAAGCTCACCACTTCAGTCCAAATATTGATACTGAATATGTGTGCTAAACAGGAGCAGTAAAATGGCCGATTCATGCATAGCATGGGTATACTTCCGCAAGTAGACGGGATTACCAAGTGACCACTAGTATGAATCTCAGTATAAGGATAAAATAATGCCCATTACAAAACAAAGTAAAACTATCCATAATACATGCAACCATATAAAAAAGTTTCAAGAAAGGAAATCGGGTTTAGCATGGCTTGGAAACCTTTACCTGGGTTGTGTAGCTTGATCGTCCTAAACCACCCATGGGTGATATGGGTTCAGTTTCCCCCATTGAAAGTCCCTAGTGTGCGTAGCCGCACGACTAGGGAAGTATCTTATGGGATGATTAGTACATCCCCTAATAGTGTGACATCATGAACAAAGTCCACTAAGATAAATCCTCATTTCAGCAAATACGAATTTCTAATTTTTGTCCCCCCCGGGACTGCTACCTTCTATGGCTTTGCTACACACCCCGCCATTAATGCCCAATTCAAATTGTTTTCCAATAACCAACCAAATCAATTTACCATTTTATTAACCAAGGCCAATATTAGTGGTATCGTCATACCACCCCATACTTGCAAGTAATATCCATAGCCAAACCATTTAGGATAAGGGGACTTTCAAATTCCCTTCCACATACCACATTAAACTACTTGTGAGACTCCCATGTTCTCCACAAGAATAACCATTTAGACTTTAGCATTTACAAACCATTTAAACCATGAAAAGTTCCTTTACAAAGTTTAAAACATGCAAGAGTTCCATTAAAAGAAGTCAATGCAATGAATATATCTTTATAAGCATTTTATCAAACACCTTGGGGGCATAATATAATTAAAACTAATTCCAAAGACCATTAAACCATTACCATACAATCCAATTATCACAACCACCATTAATGCATATAAAGTCATAATTCAAATCATAGGGAACCATAACCAAGCATTTAATATCAAAACCCCCAAATAATAGTTGAAAACCATAAACATAAAATAGTAAAACCATGAAATCAATCATATTAACCATGCCTTTTGTTGAAATTACAATGAGGAAAGAGAATCATGCCTTATACCAAAGAATTAATGGAGGGAAATCACCAAGATAAGCCCCAAAGCAATCCTCATGATGAAACCCTAGCCTTCTTGCCCCAAAAGCTCTAGAGAGAATTATAGAGTGTTTTGGAATAGTTTCTAAGCATTAATGAATAAAATAATAGGGTAAATAACCTTCTAAGTGTATTAGAAGTTGTGGGTCCTAATTAGGTTAAGTAGGGAAATTTCTAGAATACCCCTACTTAAATCATTTAAAAATCTCCTCATAGGGATATGACTGACCCATACGAGTCATATCCTCTTGTACGATCGGTACCCACCACTCGTATCCAAGACTTAACCTTTGATCAGACACTGTACAGTATACGACTAATCCAACCAAGTCATAACCATAACATACGATCCATACTCATGACCCGTATCTTTGGCAGAATGAGATACCAAGAGGTTCAAACATTACCCACCATACGAGTCTCAGATACTACTCATACCAAGCCCTTACGAATTATACACCTAAGTCGTACCTATTCCAATGACCTAAACTATCCCACCAAATAATACTGATCAATATAAGACAGGACCATTCCACTCATACCCCAATATACGAATTGTACCCATGAGTCATATTGGGTGCGTAGAACGAAATTAAAAAAAAACTTGAGGGTCAAAACCTAGCTTGTTTTAGTCTCCCCTCACTAGGAATATTCATCCCCGAATGACGGATGAGGTAGGGTAACCATAGAAAGAGTAATCTATATTATCAAACATCATTTTAACAAAGTTAACAAAGAGGCAAAGATGTTAATCTTTTCTTTAACAAACTCAAAAAATGAAATGTGTTGAAAAAACTAACCTTCCCACGAATCCCAGGAGCAAAAAACAAATACGGATATTTGGACTTCACATCCTCCTCAACTTCCTAAGTAGCTTCTTCCACCTTATCGTTTTTCCATAAACCCTTAACCAAAGAAACATCCTTGGTCTGCAACTGATGAACTTGCGTGTCTAATATCTTAATCGGGACCTCTTTATATGATAGAGAATATGAAATACCCAATCCTTTTTAAGGAAAAACCAAAGAAGGATCACTAATGCACTTCCTCAACATAGGAACATAAAAGACCAGATGAACCAAACTTATGTTAGATGGAAAATTTATCTCATAAGTAACATTTTCAACTCTATGCAAAATCATATAAGGACCAATAAAAAGAGGAATGAGTTTCCCCTTCTTTCCAAACTGCACCACTGCCTTCATAGGAGATACTTTGAGGAACACCCTATCCCCAACCTTAAACTCAAAGTCTTTATGCCTAACATCTGCATAAAACTTTTGGTGACTTTTGGAAGGTTTAAGCCTATCCTGAATTACCTTTACCTTTTCAATTGCTTGATAAACCAAATAGGGGCTAAACATGTCCGCCTCCCCAAGCTCAAAGCAACCAATATTAGATATACACATCGTATCATACAATTCTTCAAAGGGAGTGATACCATTACTAGAATAGTAGATATTATTGTAAGCAAACTCCACGAAACGTAGATGCTCAACCCAATTGCCACCATTAACACAGGAACGAAGTATATCCTTAAATGTCTGAGTAGTTCTCTCCATTTTCCCATCTGACTATGCATGAAAAGTAGTACTCATACTAACCTTAGTCCCTAACCCTTTCTGGAATGACCGCTAAAAATAAGACATAAACTGCATACCATGATAAAAAATAATGAAGACAGGTACCCTATACAACTTCACAATCTACTTAATATACAACTTTTCATAATCCTCATCCGAGAAGGTAGTCCGTGGTAGCAAGAAGTGCACAGACTTAGTCATCCTATCCATGATGACCCAAACCAAATCAAATTAGTTCTGAGATCATGAAGACTAATGAGTGGTAATTTTACCACTCATTTGCACTAAATATTCATGAACATTACCTTGTTTTGAATGAATAAATGAGACATAATTATAATTAAATGCACTAATATCCACTCTTTGCAAACATGGAGTTGAGGAGATTGAAAGATGTGGATTGGACCATAAAATGATTAAAAAGAGAGCAAGAAAGTGCAACTGAAGACCTGGAGCAGAAGGGCCTTCGTTACTACGGTCGTGGTCTTCTACCCAAAATTATGGTAGTCAATAAGGGTCAATCAATCACGGTCACATAAGTATATCTCAATCATGGAGGTTAGGGTCGCGGCCAATCTAGTGTGATCACGGCTTAGCAGAAGAGTTCAACCCAAGGAAAAATCTGGAAATACACATGGTTGATCCCAATTTTTACAAAAACACTCAAATCCTAATTCATTCATCATATTCCATCATCCCTAAATTTTAGGTTTAGTTTTTGAGTTCATAGCCTCTACACTTGGAGAAGAAAATATTGTATAAATTTTGGGTGAAGAATACATTGGAGACTTTCTAAGTAGTGGATTAGCTCACTTCCATTGTTGATTTCTAGGAGTGCCAAGTTTGAAGTAACATTTACTTAATCTTCAACAATTTATTTCAATGCAGATTTTGGGTATACCTATGCTTATTTATCTTATTTATCCCTCTTTAGGTTATGTGTGAATAGGGGTTAAAGTGTACGTGGGTTGTTTTTGGTAGCCTCTATTTTGTAGGTCATACTTATGGATTTTTATCATTTCTATGATAACTTGGTTGTGATTTCTGGGAGAAAGCCCCAAATACCCACAACATTTTATGAGTGAAAGTTCCAAATAGAGAAAGCTCAAGGCTATTTTTAAAAGAAGGCTTTTAGGTGAATGTTAGGAATCCACATCATCCTTAAAAGAGGGATGTGGAGACCTAAGAAATGACAGACAATTATGTGTGTAGTTTGCTAAATTTTCACCACCTTAGAAATAAGGGTGATTGTGAAGTCAACTATACCATAGGAATTATCCTTGAAATAGGGATACCTAAAAAAGGTTTTTGTTACCAAATGTTAAATGCACTATTAGGTATTCGAAAGAGTCAATGGGTGAAAGTTTGGTGTTTGGTTGAAAGACTAGCATCAAAATCTATAACTAAACCTACCCATATTTGATTTACAAAATTGACATTGATTATTAACACCAACATGTCATTTCCTTCATAATGCATAATCCAAAGATCCATGCATAATTGTTAAAATTCTAACTATTCATAGCCCCAAATTTATACTAGAAAAATCCAAAAAGAAACATTAGTGTTGATACTTGTACCCCATATTTTTATCTTTTTGTACCATTGGTTTGAATTTAACTTGTATCTATTATTTTAAATTAACTTTATTGTCACTCACATTGTTCCTTATGGATTCGACCCCAACTCCAAAGTTGGGTAAATAAATTGACGACAACCGCCTTGCACTTAAATTGATGTGTAAGTTGAGTGTTATCAAAAAATGGAACCGTTGTCGGTGAACAATTTGGTGTATTAAGTTATTTTGGAATTTTAGTTACTTGCTTGAATTCGAGCTTGTTTATATTTTTTTGTGATTTTATTTGTAGGTAGATTTTATTTTATTTTTACTTTTCACTATGGCATCTTCCGACAAATATGATTTTGGTAGTTGGAATGCCTATATTTATGGCCTATGTTTATATTATGACAGACCACACTTTTGGAGAGATTGTAACTATGCTCCCTAAGAAGAGACGGAATGGCCATATCAATCCTATGAGGAGTATGGTTGTACCTTATGTGGTATTCAAAATTGACTTTAGGATAATTATCCAAATACCCCCCTCCATTATACTAACTAAATTGCTAGTTCTTCTCATAAGATTGATAGGTATTATAATGAGAGGAAGGAGGAACAACAAACCGGATCCACTGGTCTTAAAGAAATACTTCAAACCATTTTTTATCGGGTAACTACAGCAGGGGAGAATGCACATGGCTTGAAAAATCCTATGGGAGGTTTAAAAGGGAAAATGTCAAGGCGGAGGAATTGGGAAAGAACATAATTCTTGCAAACATCATAAGTATGCCCATTTTCAAAGAGGAGACTAATCAGGAAGAGAAACCAAGCTATGATGATGATCTTGGTAGCGAAGACTCCTCAGTGACTTCCCAATCTACCGAATCAAATAAGGAAAAAGAAGTTGAAATAAAAGGAACGATACTAGAGTCTCAAGAAAAATCAAGAAAAATCTCTTATAATGACTCTAGCTCATTTCAGGGTGAAGGTGCTTTGGAGAAAGCTATTCAAAAATTAGGGGTTGGACCTCATTCAACTCACTTTTCAACATTGTGCCTCGAGGATGTAATGAGAATCCATCCACGGAGACAAATGATAGATTGTGGGGAGACGGAGTACGATTCCTATATTGTGGAATTTGACATTAGCATATGAAAGCCCCACCATCAATGGCCAAGGACTTGAAATTATGATGTTCAACTAGTGGCCTATTGATGTCGTCACCTTTTCCCAAGGATCCGAACCAAAAATTTGATGTGAAATTGGTAAAAGGTTCAAGGCTTCAAAATGGCGAGATCGAAGCTTGCTTGCCATTCCTTCAAATCTTCCAAGTTTTATTTTGGAAGATTTGAATTTTTTGTCCCTCTGCCACTCATTACATATTGAACGAAAGCTGGGGTGGAGATTCAAATCTTCTAAGTGGAAGCATAAAAAAAGTGGTGAAGGCGTCATGTTACAACGTTAAACAAAGAGCTCGACTGGAGGCACCCTATCTCTCCATGAAAGGTGGCACATATCTTTGTTAAATTAATCAATGGAAGAGTCAATTTTTGTTTTGTTTTTGTATGCATAATCCATAAAATGTTTGTTCTAAGAGGAACTTTGATTGAATTTGAAAAAGAAACATGTGAAATTGGCAATTTGGACTGAACAAGAAGTGTAGTAAAATCAATTGCTTGGTCTAAGTTACCGCGACCACGGTCCATGCCACTGCAATTCCAAAAGCCGCATGACCTCGATCACGGAAAATATATCATGATTATTGTCAAATCAGTTTAATTGACCATCTGAATTCCATTTCTTCCCACGCTTCTTTCTCAATTTCTCTCCAAATTTTCTCAAATTTGTGTCTTTACATTGCATATCCAAGTGTCATTTCAGTCCAATTGCATCATCTAACTTTGTAAGTTGTCTCAACTCCCTTGATTTGGATAATTATATCCTTAGAACTTATGGTTTAGGGAAGGCCTAAAATAATGTTTTCATTATTAAATGCACGCTTATTTGTGATTAATGCTATGGTTAGTTGTTGTAGGTTGTGTACACACTAATGGGGAAGTCTTGAGTACCCAAATTTAAGCTTTAAATGGCTTAAATAATTGTGTACCTCATGTGTTCTATTTAATTCCCCAATGAGTTCAATTTGAACAATGTAAAGTCTGGGGCTATAGTCACACATACTATGCTTAAATTATTTTCTTATAATGTAAATATGCCTAGTTGAAACCAAGAATTGGGGTTAAAATTTTGTTTTGAAGAGAGTGCAGAATTTGTTGAATTTGGTCTCAGGTACCACGATCACAATCCTGATGACCCCGATCGCGACACCTCGATCACGGTCACCACTCTATGATCGCCATACCTGAGGGTTGTTTCGATAGGAACCCAAAATTTCTACAAAACCATTTCTACCCTCAATACTATCTATTACACTGCCACATGAGTTTATTTTCTTAATATGGCATATTTTTGGTGTGATAACGCTGATGTAGGCCTGAGTTGTATTGCTTACTGGGTCTAAGCCTCAACAATGGGAGATTTTGAAGACACTATGTTCATGACCTCACAATTCCAACACCACTACTATGAAGATTTTCACAGGACTAAGATACTCCCTGAAAGAGGTATCTGCCTTGTCAAAGTGGAGGAGAAACTCCTAGCATTCCATGCCCCACTCAATGCTGCTGGGTGGATGTTCTTTGCCCCGAACCTCTTCTATGCAAAAGATCATTCGGTACGTGATTTCTAAGTGTACCTTAGAATAGTTTCTTTCACAAAACAAGTGATGATAATTCAAGGAAAAAAAGTGAACTTCAGAGCAGAGCGGATTAATGAGGTATATGGGATGTCGAATGCAGACATAGAGAAGTTCTAGGAAATAGCATGTGAGTCAGGGACCTGGATGGAAAACATTTTATATATTTGAAAAGCAGTTCCCTGGTCCATCACCAAGATAGATATTTTCATGAATGACTTCACAGCAGAGGCTAGGATTTGGCTGAACATCATATATAGCCGAGTATCGCCATGCACCCATATGAACATTGTCACAGATTTGCGAGCTCGGATTATAGCTTGCATCATATCTGGCATCCCTCTTAATGTGGCCGAGATTATTCTTTGGGAGTGGAGGTATTTCAAATATCATGGAGTTATGCATCTTCTTTTCCCGTACCTTATTACTAAGCTTTGCAAGAGGATAATAGTGGAGGAGTATGTTACAGATACTTGGGTGTACCCAGGTCCCCGCATCTTCCCACTAAAATTTAGGGGTGAAGGTGCCCTAGGTCAGAGCAAGAAAAGAAAGATGGACTCTGGCAAAACAGCCTAGCAGGACACGGATTCTTGTAGAACTTCGTCAGCCAACCCATTCGATGATATCTCAGGTCAGGTGAGAGAGGTTAGGGAGATACTGTCCATATTACCTTAGGGACCAGGAGAGCCATCCACCACTCATCACTTATATATGAATCAGTCAGATTTTGACATGAATCGTGAGAAATAGAAGAATTAGGGAGCCATTATTGCCGGATTATATAGAGACTACTCAGCCTCAGCAGGATCACACAGGGACCTCAAGGAGTCATATGTAAAGATGGTGAAGAGAGAGAAAAAAAAGAGATAGATTTTTCAAGAAGTCGTGAAAGGGGATAAAGGGCATCCTTAAAGAGCTAAAATCTAATGATATACTACCTATACTGAGGATTGATAGTAAGGATGAGGCCCCTACTGATTGGTCTGCCAACGATGCTAATGGAGATAGTGCAGAGTTAGGGGAGAGAGTAGTCTTGATGCAGATTTAGGGAGACCCTTCTTACTCTTGCTTTATTGCACATGCAGTGAGGACACTACATTCTTTTTTAGTTGGGGTGCCCCCAGATTTGTATTGTTATGATGTTGTATTGGTGTATATTTCATTTTTTGTTGTTTTTTATAGATGACACCTTGGATATTTTTTTTTGTTTTTGGAATACTACATTTTTGGGCACTCTGATGGTGCCCACGTTTTATGGATTATCATGTGGTTTTAGTTTTAGTTTTTCTTCTTACTATAGTTCTATTTTGATTTTGATGATACACGACTAGCTTTCCTTTATGATATATGAAGTGATGGCATTCTTGAGGTTAATGCACCGTGATTGGGTTTTGAGACATATATGCAAGGGAATTTTGAGCACCCATAGCATTGTTGAATTGGGATCACGTTATACACCATTGCCAAAGTCTAAGTAGCCATATGGGTGGTTTACCCGTTCTGCACAAAAATGTGAAACTAAGGCTTTGGTTGTTACCACAGTTTAGCAAATTGGGTGTGGTTCTAATGTAAAGTGAACAACCCCCTTCATCCAAAATATTTCAAAACAAAATCAGGGGCATGGACGTGAGCAATTCTGTACCAAATTTTTTTCTCTTTTTGTGGCTTCGTAAATTTTTGAATTGTTAATAGAAAATAAATTCTCCAAAATTGTCTCTAGAGAGAGGGACATTTGACCCCCCTTGAATAGTTTTTTCATGCCTTGTGTGGTGAGATCTTTGGATTTATCTCTTGTATACTTGTGTTATCTAGACCTTACCATGTTTTTCATTCAAAGATAATTTTGATTGTATATGGTTGGAGAATGATCTTAGGCAATCTTTGTGACTTAAGAAACCACTCTAGCCTAAAAATACTACCCATGCATGATTGTAATCCCTAGTTACCCACTTTTAGCCTTTGGACCCTTTCTTTGGCTAATATATTACAAGTCGTGAACTATTTTTTTATCCCTCTATTGAACCATACCCTTCTTGAACTTGAAAATGTAATTTGAGGCTAAAATCCTAAGTTAGGAGTGGTGAAGATTGACAGAAGTAAGTTTGGGACCAAGAAGTTGTAAGTAAAATACCTTGTTGTCTTAGCATTAAAACCAAATGAATATAAAAAGAGAAGATCTAACAAAGGGATGAATTACACAAAAGTTGCAAGAAAAAGAAATGAAAGAAAAGTAGTGATCAAAGGAGGTAAATGTAGGCATATGAAAAAAAACAAAGAAGAGTGGTTCATAGTTAAAAAGAGGATTAAAAAAGGTGATGTAGATGTTCAAGGAAGGGTGTAACCATGTTGTTCCCAAATGATATCCTAGCCTAACCTAGACCTACGTTACAAGATTAGAAATCCCTTTGAGATCTCCAACCATTTTCTTTCATTGTAGTGGCGATTAAAAATAGGGCCAAGTTTATGGTATGCCACTTGTTGCGTATATATTAGTTTTGTGAGGGAGAGAGTTTTTTCACTTATAATTCCTTGTTGCATATTTTATAGTTTGGTGTGTGGAATTCTCTTTCTTGTGAGGTTGGCATGTGAACAAGTTGATTTGGGTGATTGTGTCACCTCCTAAACAATGAGACAAATAGAGTATAGCTTATTTTTGGTTAAAAATGAATCATCTCTAGAGCATTAGTTGTTATTGCTTGAATACTCACTGAGTTCTTGTGTATCCTTTGATAGTGCGTGTTATGATAAGGGGAGTAGTCAAAAAATAGCTTAGCCCATTTGAAATAACCTACTTGTGGTAGTGACTAGGGTTAAAGTCATTATGATCTTTAAGGCATGAAGTTTGGGCATAAATGATTGTGTCTCAAGGTAAGAGGTATTGTTGTGTGAGGACAAAAAAGTTCTTTAAGTTGGGGTGTTGATGAGTTATGATTTTACCACCCATTAGTCATAAACATTTGTGCAGATTACCTTGTTTTGAATGAATAAACGAGACATAATTGTGATTAAATACACTAATAGTTACTCTACTCAGGCATAGAGTTGAGGAGATAAAAAGATGTCGATTGGAGCTTAAAATGATCAAAAAGAGAGGAAGAAAGTGCAACTGAAGACCTGCAGCCGAAAGGCCTCAGTTACTGAGATCGCGGTCTTCTGAATATAATCACGGCAGTTAAGAACGGTTAATCAACCACGGTCACATAAGTCTATCGTGTTCGAGGAGTCCGCAGTCGCGGCCAGCCTGGTGCAATCGTGGCTTAGCGGAAGAGTTCAACCCAAGGGAAAATCTGGAAATGCACGTAGCTGATCCCAATTTTGAAAAAAAATTCACACCCTAAGTCATTCATGATATTTAATCTTCCCCAATTTTTAGGTTTAGTTTTTGAGTTCATAGCTTCCATACCTGGAGAAGAAAATATTGTACAAATTTTTGGTGAAGAATACATTGGAGACTTTCTAAGTGGTGGATTAGCTCACTTCCATTGTTGATTTGTAGGAGTCCCAAGTTTGAAGTAACATTTACTTAATCTTCAACAATTTATTTCAATGCAAATTTTGGATATACCTATGCTTATTTATCTTATGTGTAGCTAGACCTCCCTCTTGGGGTTATGTGTGAATAAGTGTTAAAGTGTGTGTGAGTTTTTATTGTTAGCATCTATTTGGTAGTTCATACTTATAAGTTTTATCATTGCTATGCTAACTTTGTAGGGATTTGTGGGCAAAAACCCAAAATAACCACATGGGTTTGATGAGTGAATGCTTCAAATTCTAGAAAGCTCAAGGCCATCTTCGAAAGAAGGGTTTTTGAGTGAACTTTTGGAATCCCCAACATCTTTGAAAAAGGGATGTGGAGACCAAAGCATTGATAGACAATTATGTGTGTAGTTTGCTAAATTTTCACTATCTTAGAAATAAGGGTGATTGTGAACTAAACTATACCATGGGCATTATCCTAGAAATAGGGATGCCAAAATTGAGGTTTTGGTTACCAAATGTTAAACACACCTGTTAGGGATTCGAAAAAATCAATGGGTGAAAGTGTGGTGTTTTATTGAAAGACTAGCATCAAAATCTATAACCGAACCTACCCATATTTGATTTACTAAATATATGTTGATTATCAACACCCACAAGTCATTGCCTTAGTAATGCATAATCTCAAGATTCGTACCTAATTGTTAAGACTCTAATTATTCACAGCCCCTAATTTATAATAGAAAACCCCTAAAAGAAACATTAGTGTTGATAATTATACAACCCATTTTTATATTTTTGTACTATTGGTTTGAATTTAACTTGTATCTATTATTTAGAATTAACTTGATTGCCACTCACATGTTCCTTGTAGATTCGACCCCGACTCCAAAGTTAGGTAAATATATTGAAGATGACCTCCTTGCTCTTAAATTGACGTGTAAGTTGAGCGTTATCAAAGATCGATAACGAAATCCATATTAATCATCTCCCAGTTCTTTTCTGGAAACTCTAGTTCTTGATACAACCCACCATGCCGCATGTTCTTAACCTAAACCTATTGACACACTATGAACTTGGCCCCAAAATCAACCATATCTTTCTTCATACCATTCCACCAATAAACCTCCTTGAGATTATGATACATATTTGTTGAACCGGGATAAACAACATAGCGCGACTCATGCACCTCAGTGAAAACCCTTGGTCCCAACTTCTCGACATCAGGAACACACAACCTCCCTTGGTTACTTAATGTACCATCACCACTGATTTCAAACACCTCCACCTTTTTCCCACCAACACAAATCTTGATTTTCATCAAGACAGGATCCAACGCTTGCTTCTCCTTAATCTCTACACCAAGATACGATTGAACCACTTCTTGCACCATCAAACTACCATCCTTAGAGTTCAAGAGACGAACCCCAATATTAACAAAGCAATGAATTTCCTTCACCAATTCCCAGTTTATTTCCTCCACATAAGCCAAACTACTCATGGATAACCTGGTAAAAGCATCAGTAACCATATTAGCCTTACCTGAGTGGTAGTTTAGACTCATATCATAATACTTAAGAAGTTTAAGCCATATTCTTTGGCTGAGATTTAGGTCTTTCTGAGTAAACACAAACTGAAGACTCTTATGATTACACAAGATATCCACGTGAACACCATACAAATAATGCCGCCATATTTTCAAAGAAAACACAACTGCCAACAACTCCAAATCATGAGTAGGATACTTCCCCTCATGTAACCTTCACTTCCTGGGAGCATAGGCAATCACCTTCCTATGCTGCATCAAAACACAAACAAGCCCTACCCAAGATGCATCACAATTAACCATAACCCATAATTGCCTTTCGGAAAAGTAAGGATTGGAGCCAAAGTCAACTTATCCTTCAACTTCTCAAAACTCCCTTCATAAGTATCCGACCAAGAAAACTTAACCTTATTTTGAGTCAACTTTTACAAAGGAGCGTCTATTGTACAAAAGCTTTCCACAAACCGCCTATAATACCCGGCTAAACCCAAGAAGCTTTGAAAATCGGATAAAGTCATGGGACTAGGCCACCTTTTCACCACAACAACCTTTTGCGGATCTACCATGATACCTTCACTAGAAATTATATGACCCAATAAAGTCATTGCATTCCAACAAAACTCACACTTAGAGAACTTGGCACCTTGCAACAGGTAAACAAGTTATCTATCCAGGGAAGAGGATAATTGTTCTTGGCCGTAACCTTATTCAACTGCCTATAGTAAATGTACATCCAAAGAGAACCATCCTTCTTGCGCACAAATATCAATGATGCACCCCATGTAGCAACACTAGGATGAATAAACTCCTTATCTAGAAGATCCTTAAGTTGCTCTTTATTTATCCCTTAACTTAGTCAAAGCCATTTTTTACGAAGGAATAAAAATTAGATGAGTGTCCCAAAAGCAAATCAATACCAAACTCTATTTACTTATCTAGAGGAACACCAAGAAGATCATCCAAAAAGACCTCTGGAAACTCATTAACCATAGGGACTGAAGACAAAGAAGGACCTTGTTTAACCCGGACCAAGTGATAAAGAAAACTATTGAAGATTAACCTCCGAGCTATAAGATAAGAAATAAACCTCCCCTTAGGAGCTAAGGAACAATCTCTCCATTTTATAAATGGTTCACTGGGGAACTTAAAGATAACCTTCCGAGTCTTACAATCCAATGATACGTAACAAGAATGCAACCAATCCATACCAAAAATTACATTAAGATCTACCATATCAGACTTAAATAGATCCTTCAAGGTCTTCTTACTTCCAAGAGATACCACACCTCCCCTACAGACTCTCTTAGCAATAACCGAGTCACCTATAGGGGTAGAAATAGAAAAAATATTTGAAATAACTTTCAGATCAAACCAACAGACAGCCAAATATGGAATAACATAAAAAAGAGTGGACCCCGAAGTAAGCAAACAATTTATGTCATGAGAGAAAAGTTGTAATGTACTAGTAACGATATCAGGTGATGCGTTGAATTCCTGTCGGGATGCCAAAGCATAAAACCTATTTTAGACAACACTAGAACCAAGAGAAGTAACAGAAGCAGATGCCCCACCACCAGCCATAGGAGCAAAAGATAAAGCCACAAGAATCTTATTCACCCCCGTACCAACTTTGATAACTAGATAATCCCTGAGTCAATGGACTTCCTTGCCACACTTGAAGCATTTTCCCTTCCTTCATCATAATAACCCCGATAAGGATGACCACAAAATCAATAAGGAGGACATAAATAAACTAACTGATCTCCGCTTGCTTGAGATTGGGAAACCCGTTCCCGAGAATTATCACCACTTTGATGACGCCTGTCTTCCGACAGATAAGGAGCACTTGTAGGAAAAGAGACCAAAGTCCCCCACTTTTTTTTTCACTTGCAACCATCTCTACCACCCTGAGATTGATCACCTTCCTGATTAGTAAACCTACTTCTCTTTCTATACATATCCCCAATCTCTGCCTACCTCTTCTTCTTATCCTCAACTTGATGCATATGAATAGTCAACCGAGAAATATCTATTTCCTTAATCATCAAAGAAGACTTTCTCTCCAGAATCAAATTTCTATTTAGCCTAGAAATGAACTTTCTCATTCTAGATCTCATATCAGCTACTAAGTTAGAAGATTACCTAGATAGCCGATGAAACTTTAAAGCATGTTCATTTACTGACATCATTCATGCCTAAGGTTCACAAACTCCTCCATCTTAGCTTTCCTTAACTCTTGAGGAAAGAATTGATCCAAACGGGCATTAGAAAAAGCCTCCCATAACCCTTCCTCTTCCATACCACTTCTATCACTGTCTTACTCCTCATACCACTGATAAGAAACATCTTTGAGCTGATAAACTACAAAGTTAACCCCATTTACATTAGTTTCCTGCATCACCCAAAAGATTATTTCCCTCTTATCCAATAAGCCTTGTGGATCCTCCTCCACCTTTACCCTAGTAAAAGTTGGAGGACCCATTTTCATAAATTAACTAACCCTTATGTTCTCAGCAAACAAAGCACTAACCTCACCCCACTCAGCCTGAGCAGTAACTAGTTAGGAAATAACATGAATAGACTAATGAAATTCTGCATTAATCATATTTCCTTAAGGGACCTTAGTAGAACTAGCCGAAATAAAAGGAACTCCAGCATAATTGGGAATAGGACCATATGATTGAAGATGTACTCCATATGTAGGATGTACACCATTAACATTATCCCCAGATGGGATAAATAATTTCCTTGTGTTCTAGATCTAGGAGGCATCATCTGAAATACGAACAAATAAGGATTAGAAGGGATTCTAAGATTGAGAACTCAAGCTTAAAGATAAAATACAAAGAAAGAGAAACATTCCTAAATGCCTTGTATCCTCTCTCTTATAAGTGTGTCATGATTCACAACCCTAAGAGAGACTCTACTCAACATGGATTTGTGGACTCGCAAGTGACCATAAACCTAGGCTCTGATACCAAGTTTACATGACCTGACCCTGGCCTTTTCACATTGGGCATCCCAAGTCCAACCAGGACCGGAGACCACCCCCTGTTACCCAACCTATCCAACTTTATCCAACTTTTGATGGGCTGAATTTCTAACATATAACAACATAGCATAAATGTTGTCATAAAGACTCTAGGATAGGTCACAAATGTGATCGACCCAACAGAGTCCAATTGTATCACACCAACTGCCCAACCACACAAAACCAAACCATAGGCCATAAACCAGTCCATAACCAAAACAATTCCAAAACATAATATAATAAATCACAAAATTTAATACAATAGAACAACTAACAATATCATCCAACGGTGTATGCCCCAACACTAATGCAAATGTAAAGTCAAACACCAATATTGATCCCCCCATACCAACCCACCAAAGTACTACAAAACCTTTATCCAAAAGAGTAAATAAATTTGGTTAGGACATGCCCCCAACCATCGCCAGAACCAATATCCAAAATAAAGAAAAGTGTCTAAAGTAATCCATAACATAAAATGATGTCTTCTAAAAGGATGGAAGATCACAACTTCAGTCCAAATGCTAATACCAAATCTGTATACTAAATAGAAGGAGTAAAATGGTTAGTTCCTATATAGCGTCGGTATACAATGGCCAGTAGACAGGGTTAGCAAGTGACCTCTAGCTTTCATCTCAGGATAAGGATAAAATAATACCAGTTATAAAACCAAGTAAAACCATCCATAATGCATATAATCATACATATATAAGTGCCAGGAAAGGGAACCAGGTTTAACATGCATTTAAAACCTTTACCTGGGTTGTGTAGCTTGGTCATCCTAAACCACCCATGGGTGATATGGGTTCATCTCCCCTTGCTGTAAGGGACCTATTATTTGTAGCCGCATGACCAGGAAAGTATCCCATAGGTTGACTAGTACATCCCCCAATACTGTGACATCATGCACACGGTCCACTAAGACAAATTCCCATATCAGCAACTATGTGATTCCAGTTTTGGTCCCCCCAGGACCGCCACCTTCCACGGATTAAATACACACCCCGCCATTAATGCCTAATTAAAACCATTTCCAAATAACCAATCAAATCTATTTTCTATTTTATTAACCAAGGTCAATATTAGTTGTATCATTATACCACCCCTAACTTGCAAGTAATATCCATAGTTAAACCATTTTGGTTAAGGGGACTTTTAAGTGCCCTTCCATATACCACATTAAACAACATGGGAGACTTCTATGTTATCTACAAGCATAAATATTTAGCTTTTATTATTTTCAAACAATTTAAACCATGCAAAGTTTTTTTACCAAGTTTTAAACATTCAAGAGTTCCATTAAAAGAAGTCAATTCTATGAACATATCCTTATAAAAAATTTATCAAACCCCTTGGGGGCATAATATAACCCAAACCAATTCCAAATACAATTAAACCATTACGATACAATCTAATTGTCCAAAACAACCATTACTGCATATAAAAGTATAATAAAAACCATAGGAAACCAACTAAAGAATTTAATATCAAAAACCCTAAATTATAGTTGAAAGCCATAATAATGTAATGGTAAAAACATTAAATCAATCATATAAACCATGATTTTAGTTGAAATTACTATGAGGGAAGAGAATCAAGCTTTATACAAAAGAATTAATGAAAATAAATTACCAAGACAAGGCACAAATCAATACTCAAGATGAAACTCTAGCCTTCTTTCCCCAAAAGCTCTTGAGAGAATTATTGAGTGTTTTGGAATAGTTTCTAAGTGTTAATGAATATAATAATAGGGCATATAACCTTCTAAATGTATTAGAAGTTGTGGTTCCTAATTAGGGTAAGTAGGGAAATATCCAGAATATCGATACTTAAATCCCTTAAATAGCCTATCACGGGTATATGACTGACCCATACAAGTCGTATCTTCCTATTTGATTGGTACCCACCACTCGTATGCAAGACTCAACCTTGAATCAGATACTCTCCACTATATGAATAATACAACAAGGCTATAACCACAACATATGATTCATACTCATGACCAATATTCCTGGCAAAATTAAATATCAGTAGGATCAAACACTGCCTACCATAAGAGCCTCTGATATGACTCGTAGCAAGACCTTATGACTCATACCCCTAATTCATTCATATTCTAATGACAAAAACCATCCCAAAACTAACACTGGTGAGCATACGATGGGACTAGAACAGTCGTACCCCAATATATGGCTCGTACCCATAAGTCATATTGGGTTTGGAGAATGTATTTCCAAGAAATTTTCTGTGGGTAAAAATCTAGGATGTTTTAGATGTTGGATTTTGAGTTGAGTCATGTTTAGGGATGTAAGAAGTGTGTCTCTGATAAGTTTTGAATTTTTCAGACAAGGTTTGGGGCATGTTTGGATCATAAAACCAGAGGGTCACCACAATAAGGCCTTGGTGCGGAAATAGTCTTGAAACATATATTTATCGCATCACAGTGAGGGAATTACATTACTGTGATTAGACGATATTGTAGTGGCGTTGTTGTGCCTAGTTTTTAATTTAAATGGTTAAGAGGATTTTTGGAACTTTTCCCCTTCAACCCAATCATTCATAACATGACTTGGGCATCAATTAGGGTTTAATTTTTCCCTTCTTCTCTAATTTACCTCTCCATAAAACCCTCTCCTACCCCTAAGAACAAGAATTCAATTCCTTTATCCCTAATAAATCAATAATTCAAGTTTGTCAAAGTTCAAGAACCATAAAGAAAGCATCAACAATAGTATTTTCCTTTTAAGTTTAAAGCTTAATGTATGTGGGTTGTTCATTCATTGGTTCATTTAACCTATGGAGACTAAAAAACTTTTTTCAATTAAAGAATGAATTTTTCTATTATTATGGCATTTTATATTTCTTTAGATAGTTTAAATCATGTTTTCATGATGATTTTAATTCAATTCATCCCATGTATGATTGCATGCAAGATTTTGCATTCCCCATGCTATGAATTTGAGTCTCCCATGCTTTATTCAAGTGAATTTCCTTGTTAAATCTATAAATTTATGATTTCAGTCAAGTAATCATGTTTTTTCTTCCCTATTTAAAGCATTCCCAAGTTTAAATTCATGATCCTCGCATGCTTGATGGAATGTATATGCTTATGGGTTTTGAACCATAATCATTTACTATAGTGTTTAAGCTTGTTATTACATTTAGTGATCATTCAGTGTTGGTGGTTTATGAATACCTAATACCTAAGTGTTTTTACATGAAGTTAGATCACTTGAGTCATGATTTAGATAAACCACGAAATCAATTATTTACTCAGTTGATGTAATCATGATAAGCACTATATGTTATGAAATCATGTTCAGTTAAACTATGTACAATTTAGTTTCAGTGTTAGTTCAGTTGGGAGTAGGATTTATCTTCGAGCGAACCCAAAGATGGGGGATCACCTTGAAGTATGGTGTGTGACCCTTAGTAGCAATCCCTGAGTTAGAAAACAACATAAACAACATAGGTTAGATATATCTACTTACTAGTTGAGGATTGATAAGGTGTTCACCTACTATTTGAGGGTGACACATATCTCATTAGAGCACCTGTCAGTTGTGGGTGACTCATCTTTCCTTTGGGATACTAGTTTAGTGGATCCATATAGCTATTGTTAGTACTCGTGGCACGATACTGAAAACCTTCCAACTAAGGTTACAGGATGGATCCCAATTAGCTCAGATTGGGGTATGTTTGTTAGATGATACCTCCCATAGTCTCAGTACAGTATTCAGTGTATATTCAGTTCAGGTTGCTTGACCAAAGCATATAGATTTACAGTTATTTAGTAACAAAGATTTTAGTCTTTTAGTTTACAAATTAGTTTTCAAATATGTATATGCTTGGTCTGTCATTCTCATATATTATAGTTTTTGTGCATTCATGCTTAATTATTTTATGTTGTTCAGTTAGTCCTTATCTCATGTGCATAGTACCCCATGCATTTTAGCCACACCTTATCTTATATACCAGTATATTTAAAGTATTGACTGCATACTCTTCTTTGCGCTATGTTGTTTTATAACATAGGTTCAGAGTCTTAATTTCCTGATCGCTCCTCGACAACTCAGTGTACCCGACAACAGTAGTGGTGAGTCCTCATCCACTATGGACATAATTTCTTATTCAAAAATTTTTAGTAGTTCTTTATATTCAGTCGGTCGAAGTTAGTTAGGGGCTTGTCCTATCAAATCCTCAATAAGTTAGAAATATTTTAGAAAAATGATTAGACAATCAGCTAGTTACTTTTAGCTTTTATCAATTATCTCATGCAATGCAGTATTATGTTTATTAGTATTTTCAGTTTTTCAGTAGTTTATCAGCTTATCTTCTGCATATGTTATATCAGTACCATTTAATTCAGTGCTCAAAGTAGGTACTAGCTTATGGGTTAGCTTGTGGTCACTTGTGACTAAAAGCACCATTATCGCGGCTATAGGGTAGCCTCAGGTCATGATAACCTTGGTAGTAGAGCCTAAGGTCTTGTAATGTCTTAAGGTGTCTTAAAGCCGCGTTAAGTAGATCCTTGTGCTTGGGTGTGAAGTGTGCCACATTTATTGACACGAGGCTATAAGATATTTTAGGAAAATTTTCTCTTCTTTCAGTTTTCATACTATACGAAAGAGCATGAGCTCAATTTAAACTTTGTTTCTAACTTATCCTTCATTCTATTTATAGACCATGCCTCTCAGAAGAAATAATAGAAGAAGGAATGGGGACCAGCCTGCACCTCCGCCTGTTAAAAAAGATCCCCTGAATAAACATGTCTCTCATGCCAAGTTAAAAGATTTTTTTACTATATTATCCAATTCAATAGCTGCTCAGAACCGTCAATGAGTTATTTCCCCAGCTAATCAAGTGGAAAATACAACTGCAACTAGGATTTGGGATTTCACCCAAATGAATCCCTCTTTATTTTTGGAATCCAAGTCTGAAAAGGATTCGTATGAGTTTTTTGATATGGTTCAAAAGGTGATAGATATTATGGGTATCCCTTCGAGTGTGAGTGTATAGTTCATTGCATATCAATTGTAGAATTTAGCTCACACCTGGTTTAAGAAGTGGAAAGAGGACCATGGTGTTGATGTAGGTCTTGTTAAGTTGGAGGAATTTGTCGTGGCCTTTCTAGACCAGTTCTTCCTATTAGAGTTGAGGGAGGCTAAGATTTAGGAGTTCATTAATTTGAAGTAGGGAAACATGAGTGTGAAATAGTACTCACTTAAGTTTACTCAGTTTGTAAGGTATGCTCATAATGTAGTGGCCGACAATAGATCTAGAATGAGTAAGTTTGTGTATGGTGTAGCAGATAGTGTGGCTAAGTAATATAGGACTACTATGTTGATTAAGGAGATGAACTTATCTAGACTTATAGCTCATGTTTAGTAGACTAAGGATGAGAATCTTAAGGAAAAACAAATAGAGAATAAGAGGGCCAAAACGAGTAGTTTTAACTTTTCTCAGCCATGGTCGGAAGGTGGTAACCATTCTCAGATCTGACAAAAGTTTTCATCCCCAACTCTATCTTCAGCTAGTGTGCTAGTTCCTGAATTCAAGAAATATAGTCAGGATAGGGCGCTAGTCTCTAAGTCCATGGGTAGTGTGAATAATATCCGTACTAATCTGCTCTGCTATAAATAAGAAGAGGATCATCAGGGTGAGTGTAAAGTTGGTAGTGATGTGTGTTTTAGATTTGGTAAGCCAAACCACAGAAGTTACAGATTGCCCAAAGGCTGGTGGGCAAGGCCAATCAAACCATCCTCTAGTTCCAACTGATCATCTGACTCATCAAGGTGCTACATTCAGTGCAATTAGTGAGAAGTGTTAGAATATGTTGTATGCCCTCCAAACCCAGCAGGATTAGGAATGTTCTCCTGATATAGTTGCGGGTACGTTGCGGGTATTTAATCTCTATGTTTATTCTTTATTAGAACCCGGAGCTTCACTCTCCTTTGTAACCCCATATCTAGAAGTCAATTTCGGTGTCAGTACTAAATATTTTACAAAACCATTCTCAGTGTATACCCCAGTGGGTAAATCTATTATAGCCAGACGGGTATACAAAAATTGCCCAATCAAAGTATCTCAAAAAGTTACCTCAGTTGATCTTGTAGAGTTAGAGATGACTGATTTTGATGTCATTCTCGATATGGATTAGAACCACACATGTTATACCTCAGTTGATTATATAAATAGAGTCATTTAGTTTCAGTTTCCCAATGAAATAGTCATTTAATAGAGGGGTAGTGACTCTGTGATTAGGGGTCAGATCGTTTCTTACCTTATGGAAAGAAAAATGATATCTAAAGGGTGTGTTTACTGTCTTTTTTGAGTCAAGGACTCCAAGTCTTAAGTGAGTTTAAGTATTAAGGGAATTTCAAAATATGTTCCCTAAAGACCTTCTCGGACTTTCTCTCGAAAGGGAAAATGACTTTAAATTAGATCTTCTTCCAGATACCCAGCCTATCTCTATTCTGCCCTACAGAATGGTTCCAACTAAGCTTAGAGGATTTAAAGAACAGTTGAAATGTCTTTTATATAAGGGATTCATCATACCCAGTGTTTCTCCATGGGGTGCTTAAATCTTGTTCGTGCATAAGAAAGATGATTCTCTTAGAATGTGCATCGATTACCATCAGTTGAACAAAGTCACAATCAAGAATAAGTATCCTCTCCCCAGGATTTATGACTTGTTAGACCAACTTTAGGGTTCCAGTTACTTTTCTAAGAGAGACCTTAGATCCAACTATCATCAGCTCAGATTCAAAGAATGTGATATTTCAAAGACAGCTTTCAGAACTCGGTATGATAACTTTGAAATGTCTAATTATACCTTTTGAACTAACTAATGCCCCAGTAGCTTTCATAGACTTGCTGAAAAGAGTGTTCAAGAAGTACATGGACATGTTATTCATAGTCATTATTAATGATATTCTTGTCTATTCCCATAGAGAAAATGATCATGCAAACCATCTTAGAATTTTATTGTAGACCCTTATAGCTTATCAGTTGTTCACTAAGTTTAGTAAGTGCGAGTTTTGTCTAATATCAGTATCTTTCCTTGACTATATTATTTACTTTTATTGCATCTGAGTTAACCCTCAAAGGACTGAAGCAGTGAGAAACTGGCCCAAACATATCTTTCCATCAGATATCAAGAGTTTTTTTTGTTTGGCTGGCTATTACAAATGGTTTGTTAAAGTGTTTTCTTCTATTGAATCCCCCATGTATCGATTGACTTAGAAAAAAGTCAAATTTATATGGTTAGATACATTTGAGAAGAGGTTATAGGAGTTCAAGACTCGACTCACTTCATCCCCAGTCTTGACTTTACAAGACGGTTTAGATGGGTTTGTAGTATATTATGATACTTCCAGAATTGGTCTTGGTTTTGTATTGACCCAAAGAGGCAAAGTCATAGCCTATGCCTCTAGAAAACTTAAACCCAATGGAATGAATTATCCTACCCATGATCTTGAGTTGGAAGCTGTTGTTTTTACCTTAAAAATTTAAAGGCATTATCTTTATGGGGTCCATGTTGATGTATTCATAGATCACAATAGATTGCAGTATGTGTTCTCGCAGAAATATTTGAATCTTTATTAAAGAAGGTGGCTTGAGTTGTTGAAAGATTGTGATATGAGTGTGTTGTATCATATGGGAAAGGACAATGTACTGGAAGATGCCCTCAATAAAGTGTTTATGGGTAATATTGCTCATGTTAAGGAGGATAAGAAGTCAGTCTGGGAGGTTCATCAGCTTGCTAGATTAGGTGTCCGATTGGTTGATTTAGCTAAAGGTAGAATATGGGTTTAGAATGGTCCAGAATCTTCATTGGTTTCCGAAGTGAAAGAAAAATAGGATGGAGACCCTAGTTTGGTTAGGTTGAAGACAACCATTAAAGATTAGAAAGTACAGGTTTTCTCCCAAAAGGGAAGTGGTGTGTTGCATTTTTAGGGAAGGTTATGTTTTCCATGTGTTGACGATTTGAGGCAGCGAATTTTGGTGGAAGCGCATAGTGTACAATGTACCATTCATCCAGAAGACACCAAGATGTAAGTTGAATTATGGGAAATCTTTTGGTGGAATGGTATGAAGAAGAATATTGCAAAGTATGTGGCTAAATATTCAGATTGCCAGTAGGTTAAAGTTGAGAACCAGAGGCCTAGTGTTGCATTGCAGGAGTTTGCATCCCCACTTGGAAGTGGGGAGTGGTGAACATGGATTTTATTACAAGATTGCCTCGTACATATCGTAAACATGATTGAATATGGGAAATTGTGGATAGAATGACCAAATCAGCTTATATCTTGCTAGTTCATACTTCATACTGAGCTGGGATTATGCCATGCTTTATATTAGGGAGTTGGTTATGTTGCACAGGATTCCATTGTCTATCATATCATATAGAGGTACTAAGTTTACCTCTGTAATACCTCGGGAGTACACCTTGGATACCACACGGTACTTACAGTAACAAGTGACCATAAGCTAACCCATAAGTTGGTACCTGCTGCGAGCATTGAATAAAACTACTAACAAAAGATAAACATATACGAAAATAAATGAATATGCCCTAAGATTTTAAATACTAAAACATCACTTAATTAGAAATCTGAAAAATAACTTTCTGAAATCTATTAAATGAATAAATAATGAAAAATTGACTGACTATCTAAAGTGTTCAAAAGCCTCTAAAACTGAATGAATAAGAGTTGATGGGACATGCCCCCCGACTAACTCCAACTGAATGCAGAACTGAAATACTAAAATAAACATAATCGTTCCTCAAAATATAAGGAATCACCAATGCCACTGATGATGCGCTAGAATGTCTAAGTGTGGTCGGGAACCTGAGTGTCCAAATCTATGATATGATACATCATAGTGCAAGAAACAAGCATATGGTTAGTACTTCGAATGTACTGGTATGCTAGATAGGGTTAGGCTGATATGCATGGGCTCATGTGCGTGAATAATAACTGGCTGAATGAATAACATGAGATAACTGATGCATAGTATGTGTGAAAGCAGTAAAATCTAAGAATGCATGACCAAGAGTACACCATGGTACTGAAATAGTCTGTAAATTGGAATACTAAAATCTGGGTATTGATTTAACTGATAAACTGAATATTATGGTCAAGAAAACCTTAACTGACTTTTCAATTGAGACTGGACTGAGATTGTTGGAGGTATAATCTAACCGATATGCCCCAATATGAGCTAATTTGTATCAAACCTATAACAAATGGATTTGTGAATCCACTAAAGTGAAGTACTGAAGGACTAAGGAGTCACGCTTTACTAGCAGGTACTCCAGTAAGATATATGTCAACCCTCAACTAGTAGGTGAACATCTCAACCTATACTGTCTACGTAGTTTTGGAATACAGGGACAGCTACCAAATGCCACATCCTCAACTGGCAGGTGAGCCCTATCATTGGGTTTGCTGGTGCTAAATCCTACTCCCGACTGAACTGACTCGGATTACTCAACTAAGCTAAACATAAGTGAAAAACTGACCGCATTAAATGACTGAATGGTAAAACTCATGGTATGAGTGAAATCATTCTGTAGGTACTAAAAACTAGGTAAACAGCTAAACTTTATGTATTCATAACTCCCAAGTCTCGAATAAAATTAGGATATACAAAAGCTTTGGGGACATAATAAGTAATCAATATTAAAAATCCAATCATTAAGGTAATTCATCAAACACTTGAGGGTCATGAGTTAAAGCATGGGAATGGTTTAAACATGTAATACTAACATGATTGAAATACTAAAGCCATGGGTTAAGGATTTGACTGTCATGAATAATTCCAACAAAAACAATTTGTAAATATGATATATGCATATATTTAATAAAAATTTATGAAGTGTCATGGATATATTTCATAATAACTTGTAAATATCATATTTTTAAACTTGAAAAATGGATTCTTGTACTCCATGGGTGAAAAGGACCCCTGAATGAACATCTAACATACCTTAATTGAAGAATTAATGCATGTTCTTGGTGATTTCTTGAATCTTGATCTTGAATTTTGAAGAGTCTAGGCTTTATTCTTGAGAAAGGATTACTTATTATTGAGAGAATTTGTGAAAGAATGATCAATTTTTGCCATTTGGGACCCTAAATCCCGAGTTATGGCTAGGATAGGGTGTGGGAAATGACTCAATTATCCCCTGAGGACTCAAACTCATTAAAATAAAATGGACTGCCCAATGCAAAATCCAATGTATCTTGTTGCTCTATCAATACGATAGGCGACACGCCATGTTTCTCCCTACTGATGCAATACCTAACACGTTGCGGCCATATCACGGAACCTCGTTGTTTTGATCATCCAAACAAGTCTCAAACATCATTTGAAAAATCTCAAAATCACTCGAGATGAACTATCAACAACCTCAATCATGAACAACTTTAGAAATTAACATTACAAGGTTGGGAAGGTCTAAAATAATAACATCAAAGTGTAAGGGTCTTTGAAAGTAACTAAGTCTTAACACTTAGTGAAATTCTCTAAGTCTTGGACCCTATTTTAACATGCAGTAGTAAGCTGAAATGAGCAAGGATTTTATAGGGTCTTACAATATCTCCCCGTTGGGAACATTCATCCATGAATGAGACAAATTATGCTGAGAAATACTGAGGTACTAAGATTAAAGAATGAATATGCGTAACTAAAACCATGACTACACGACTGTGTCTGAAACATAGTGACTGACTGTACTGATTCTTGAATGCCTGCAATGATATGAAGATAATCATATGGCTGGAACTGAGATTGGAAAAGAGATAATCTAAGGAAAACTATTACCTCAAACTAAGTCTAAGATTGCTGAGAAAAGATGATGGTACTTGGTTTGCATATATACTTATGCCTCCCAAGTAGCTCCCTCAACGGACTGATTCTACCAAAGAACTTAACCAAGGGAACTTCGTATTTCCTTAGTCTGCGAATTTGTCTATCTAAGACCTAGACTGGGACTTCTTCTTAAGAAATTATATACTAAATATCTAATCCTTCTAAAGGAATAACGACAGCTAAATCACCAAAACACTTCTTTAACAAGGAGACATAGAACACTGGATGCACTGACGCCAAATCTGCAGGCAACTCAAGCTTATAAGATACCTTCCCATAGTGACTTAAGACTCAGTAAGGGCTAAGAAACCAGGGACTAAGCTTCCCCATATTCCAAAATATCTCACTCCCTTCATGGGAAAGATTTTCAGATATACCAAGTCTCCAAATGTAAACTTGAGATCTCTCATACGCATATCTGCATAGGATTTTTGACGACTCTAGGTTGTCTTAAGCCTTTCTCTGATTAGCTGAACTTTATCCAATCTATCAAATACTAAATCTAGCCCTATAAATACTGTCTCACCTGCATTAAACCAACCAATAGGATATCTATATCTCCTCTCATAAAGATTCTTAAATTGAACCATCTGAATACTTGAATGATAACCGTTATTGTAGGCACGCTCAATCAATGGAAAGTGATCATCCTATCTGCCTTTAAAGTCAATAACACAAGCTCTCAACATATCCTCTAGGGTATAAATGGTCCTCTATACTTGAAAATATATCTAAGGGTGAAAGGTTGTACTGAGATGAACTTGGGTACCAAAACCTTTCTGCAAAGCTTTCCATAAGTGAGAGGTAAATTGAGTACCTCTATCTGAAATAATAGAAAATGGGACTCTATGCAACCTAACCAACTCTCTAATATAGAGATTGGGATAATCCTCGGTTGAATAAGATGTATGGACTGACAAGAAATGGGCTGATTTGGTCATTCTGTCTATAATAACCCAAATCGAATCATGTTGGCAATGTGAACGAGGCAACCCTGTCATAAAATCCATGTTCACCTCTTCCCACTTCTAAGTGGGTAAGATGAACTCTTACATAGTGTCACTAGACCTTTGTTGCTCAACCTTAACCTACTGACAATTAGCACACTTTGCTACAAACTTTGCGATATCTCTCTTTATGCCACTCTACCAATAGATTTCCTGTAAATAATGGTATACCATAATATCACCTGGGTGAATAGAGTAAAGTGCTCCCTGCACTTCTGTAAGAATTAAATATCTCAATCCATCAACACCTGGTACACACAGTCTACCCTGGCAATGCAACACACTATCTCCCCCTTGGGATAAAACCTCTACTTTCTAATCGTTGACTGACTCCTTCAAGTTAACTAGACTGGGATCCCTATCTTGCTTTTCTTTCACTTTGGCAACTAAAGAGGATTCTGAACTATTCTGAACCCATACACTACCTTCATCTGAGTCAACCAAACAAATTCCTAATCTAGCCAACTCCTGAATCTCCTGAACCAACTTATTTTTATCATTTTCAACAAGAGCAACATTACCCATAGACAATCTACTAAGGGGATCTGCCACTACAATGGCCTTGCCCGGATGATACAAAATACTTATATCCTAGTTCTTCAATAATTCTAACCACTTTATCTGACGAATATTTAACTCTCTTTATGAAAACATATACTGTGAACTTTTCTGGTCCATGAACACATCAACATGCACCCCATACAGATAATGCCTCTAAATTTTAAACGAGAAAACAACCGCTGCTAACTCAAGATCATTGGTACGATAATTCTTTTCATGAGGCTTAAGTTGTCTAGAGTCATAGGCTATGACCTTACCTCTCTGCATCCAAACAAAAATCAAACCAACTCTAGAAGCATCACAGTAAACAACAAACCCATTTGAACCATTTAGCAACATCAAAACTAGATTTGAGGTGAGTCGAGTCTTCATCTCCTGAAAACTCTTCTCATAAGAATTTGACCACTGAAACTTGACTTTCTTCTGATTCAATTTGTGCATGGGGGACACAATAGACAAAAAACCTTCAATAAATCATCGATAATAGTTATCCAAACCCAAGAAACTCCTGATATCTAGCTGAGAGATGGGTCTGGGAAAATTTCTCACTACTTCAGTCTTTTGAGGGTCAACCCGAATACCATCACCAAAAATAATATGGACAAAGAAATCTATAGACCTTAGAAAAAATTTGGACTTACTAAACTTTGCGAACAACTGATTTTCTCTAAGAGTCCACAATACTATTCTTAGGTGGTCTACATGTATCATTTTCATTACGGGAATAGACAAGAATATCATCGATGAAGACTATGACAAATATGTCTAAGCAATGCTTGAACACTCTGTTCATCATGCCCATGAAAGCTGTTGGGAATTTCATAGACCAATGGACATGACTAGAATTTCGAAGTAACCATACCGAGTTTTGAAAGTTGTTTTCAAAATATGACATTCTCTGACTCTTAGTTAATGATAGCCGGATCTGAGGACTATCTTAGAGAAATAACTGGCACCCTAAAATTTAATGAACAATTCATCGATTCTGGGAAGTGGATACTTATTCTTGATTGTGACTTTGTTTAAATGACGGTAGTCAATGCACATTCTAAGAGAACCATCTTTCTTACGCACGAAAAGGACTGGAGCACCCCATCAAGAAATACTAGGCCTGATGAAACCTTTATCTAAGAGATTTTTTAACTTTTCCTTTAATTTTTTAAGCTCCGATGGAGCAATTTTAAAGGGCAAAATAGAGATAGGCTGGGTATCGAGATAAAGGTCTATTCCAAAATCAAACTCCCTTTCGGGAGGAATGCCAAGAAGATATTCAGGGAACATATCTAGAAATTCCCTTACTACCGAGACTGACTCAAGACTAGGAGTTTCTAAACTAGAGTCTTTGACTCGAAAAAAATGATAAACACACCATTTGGATATCATTTCTCTTTCTCTAAGGTACCACATAAGCTAACCCCTAAACATTGAAGTACTACCTTTCCATTCAAGCACTGGTTCATTCAAAAACTAAAAATGAACAAATTTATTTCTACAATTAACTGAGTATTACCATTTCGTGCCTCACCATGATCGGAATTCTAACAAAGAGTCAAGCTCCATTAATGCCTACAGATATAGAACAGAGGATATCCTTACAATAATTTTGAACAAAGTTGAAGGAACAGACAAAATAGTCCATGAATTAGAAAAGGAATTCATGACACTCTCTAAAAATATGGTCTCCCGGTCAGACTCTATCAAGGAATTAGAGTTCCAAATAGGACAAATCTTCGCACGACTGAATGCTAAACCGAGGGGAAATCCTACTAGTAATAAAAGTTCTAACCCCCAAAATAAAGATTAAATCTCGCAAATACATGTAGGGAGTGAAAATCTAAGGAATAAAAAGCAAATAAAGAGAACTTGACTGAGGACTTGGGAGGAAAAATGCCCAACACTCAGTCGAAAGAGAAATTGCCCCAAAGTCTAATCGACAAAGAGAAGAAAGAGATGAAAAGCATTGTTGGGATGTTAATTGATGAAGGGGAGTTTGATAAGTGGGATTGAATAATTTATTTATGCAAATATCGTTCCATGAGGATACCTAAGGCACTGTGTGGGAGGCAACCCATAAATTCCACGAGGATGGCTCGTATCCTTTTTATCATATTTTTATAGTACTGATGTTAGTTTTTCCATATGAATAACTCATGCATGGGTGACACTATGGAGTGCTTCGCATAATATTAGATAGGGAGAACTGTGCAAATTAGTGTTTAAAATTGATCAAAGGATAAATAGGCACCAAGTAAGTAGAAAAATTGATAGGGGAAAAAATAGTGCATAAATGCCCTCGGTTACAACGACCACAGTCCCTTAGCATGATTACAGTTACCTGCCTATTTGTGATCATGGTCAACCAGCCGCAATCTCGAACACAAAAGCTTGTCTAATCATTGATTGCTTCCCTAATTTCCCCACACTTACTCTCAAGTTTTTGTATACAGGAATGGTATGATCTCAAGGTAAAGGGTGCTAGTATAAAGTTTGAAAATGATAGTTGTCTTTGATGGAGTTTAAGAGAGCATCCTTATCTCTTGGTTATCCTTGATTATTTACGCATTTAGGATACTGCTATTATTCTATTTGGGGGTGTTTCCTTATTCATTCAATTTGGTCTTGTATTATTGATATTTTTCCATACTCTTTCATTATTTTAGATGATCCTTAATTTGGGTTGTAATATTTGGATGCTCTGACGGTGCTCACACTTACATGAATTAAATACCTTGTCTTAAATTATTACTTTATTTTAGTTCCAATATAATTGGGTTACTAACCATGGGTGCAGGGTAAGTCTGAGTACCCGTGGCTCCCAGGCTAAAGAATGCAAGGGAAGTTTGAGTACATCTAGCATTGATAATCTAGGATTGAATTATTATCTATTGGTGAAGTCTGAGTAACCATATGGATGGTCTTCTGTACTATGATTTTCAATACAAGATGATATCTTAGGTGGTTTCCATGATTAGAAAATTATGTGTGGTGTGAATACAAAATCAAACAACCCTCTCCATCCAAAACTTTTGCAAAATTCGAAGGTATGGACGTGAGCAACTTAATAACAAAATTTTTCCCTCTTTCTATGACTCCGAAAGTTGACTTTGTAAAAATAGTAAAGACTCCGTCTTTGTCTCGAGCGGGTAGAACAATTGAACCCCATGACAACATTTTCATGCCATGTGTGTGAGCTTAATTGTCTTCATCTCTTGTGTACTTATACCATCTAGAACTTAGCACATTTGTATTTCAAAGCTAAATTTTGATTGTGCTTAGTTGGTAAAATGATCACAGGCCATCTTGTGATTTTGGAAGCCCACTCTAGCCTAAAAGCCTACACATGCATAATTATCCTTAGTACCTACTTTGATACTTTGAACCTTTCTTTTGCAAACTCATTACCACCTGTGACATATCCCTTTTATCTATCTTATGAACCAAACCCCCCTTGAACTTAAAAATGTAACTTGAGGCTTAAAGCCTAAGATGGGGTGGTAAAGGTTGGTGGAACAAAGTGTAAGGCCACAAATTTTTAGTGAAAGGACTTATGATCTTGAAACACAAAATTTAATAAATAAAAAATAAATGAGTCTATCACAGGAATAAAGTGCGCTTAAGTTGCAAGAAAAAGAAATGAAAGAAAAGAGGTGCACAAAGAAAGCTATTAGTAGGCGTAGGAAAAGAAAGAAATTAAATAATAGTGGCCCTTATCCAAAAAGAAGGATTGAAAAGGTGTGATGTGAATGTTCATGGAGGGTTGTAGCCATGTTATTCTCAAATGATATATTATCCTAAACCTAAACATACATTACAAGCACAAAAACCCTTTGTGATTCCCAACCAAGTGTGGTCATTGTAGTTGTTATTAAAAATAGGGGTAAGCCTATGGTATGGTACTTGATAGAATGGAGAATTCCTTGAGATAGTGGGTGTTTGCAATTAAAATTACTTGTTGCATTCTTGGTTACTAGGTGTATAAACTTTACCTTTCTTATAAGGAGGTATGTGAACTAGTTGGGATGGGTGATTTTGTCATCTTCTGCACAAAGAGATAATCAAAAGTATTGCAGTATTTTAGTCAACATATGAGTCATTTCTAGATTGTTAGTAGTTGTTACATGGTTGCTCCCCAAAGTCTATTGCATTTTTTACTATTTCATTTTATGATAGAGGGAGTCGTTAATAACCTATTTTCCCATGTGAAAAAAGCTTTTAGTGGTAGCAATCAAGTTTGAGTCATCATGATAATTGAGTGATAGAATAAAGGCATACATATAAAATTGTCTCATAATAAAGAGTAGTGTTGCTTGAGGACAAGAAAGGTCTTAAGTTGGGAGTGTTGATGAGTGGTGATTTTAGAACTCATTCTCACTCAACGTTCGTGTACATTACCTTGTTTTGAATGAATAAATAAGACATATTCATAAGTAAATACACTAATATCCACTCTTTGTAGGTATAGAGTTGAGGAGATCAAAAGATATGGATTGGAGTTGAAAATTTAAAAATGGAGCAAAGAAGAGTGCAGCTGAAGACCTGGAGTACATCAACCTCAATTACCAAGACCACAGTCATCAATCCATGGTCACGGTCAATCATAAAAGTCAGAGCAATGAGGTTGCGGCACACAACCGCTGTCACATGGACGTAGTTGTGGACAAATATGTATGATTACAGTTTAGTAGGAATAAGCCTGGGGCAGATCTGTAAATACACTTAGACGAATCCCAAGCCATATATAAGAAAAAACCCTTTCGTATTTTGGTACTTCTTACCTCATAAGATATTTTTGAATTCAAGACTTTAAACCCTAATTGGGCAAGTGTGTAATTAACTTTGGAGGTTAAATTTCTTAGAATTATTGTGAAGAATGAATGCTTTTGATAATCCTAATGGTATATCTCTCTTTACTTTCTTCATAAGTAGCTAAATAATTTAGTCTTAGGATTATGTTGAACTAGAGTATAATTTATGTGTGGACATTATTATTTGCATGATTGTTAGTTGTTGAGTAAGAATTGCATGTCTAAGTGTTATCGAGAACCTGAGCGTCAAAACCTATGATATGATATACCATTGCTCAACACATGAGTATGTAGTTAGTACTTTGAATATACTAGTATGCTAGATGGGGTTAGGTTGATATGCATGGGATCATATGCATGAATAATAACTGATTGAAGGAATAACATGAGATAACTGGTGCATAGTATGCGTGAAAGTTGTAAAATCTGAAAATACATGAGAAAGCGTACAACATGGTACTGAAATAGTCTGAAACTGGAATACTAAAATCTTAGTACTGATTTAACTTATAAGCTAAATACTATGGTCAAGAAAACCTAAACTGACTGTCCAACTGAGATTGGACTGAGACTGTGGGAGTTATCATCTAACCAACATGCCCCAATAAGATCTAATTAAGGTCTAACCTGTGAACTCAATTGGAAGGGTATTAGTACAGTACTATGAGTACTAACACATGGTTGTGTGGATCTACTAAAGTGAAGTCCCAAAGGATTAAAAAGTCACCCTATACAGGCAACTACTCTAGTGAGATATATGTCAACCCTCAACTGGCCAGTTAACATCTCAACCTACGATGTCTACATAGTTTTGGAATACAGGGACTGCTACTAAAGGTTACACCATCAACTGGTAGGTGATCCCCCTTCATTGGGTTTGATCGGTGCTAAATCCTACTCCGAACCGAACTGACTTGGATTACTGAACTAAGCTGAACTTAACTGAACCCATAACTGATCGTATTAATTGTCTGAATGGTAAAGCTGATGGTATGACTAAAATAATTCTTTATATACTAAAAACTAGGTAAACATCTAAACTTCGAGTATTTATTACCCAGAGGACTCGATAACAATAACATTAAGACATACTAAAGATTTTGGGACATAATAAGTAATCAATATTCAAAACTCAATCTTTAAGTTATTTCATCAAACACTTGAGGGTCATGCATTAAAGCGTGGGAATGGTTTAAATATGTAAGACTAACATGATTGCAATACTAAATCCATGGGTTAAGGATTTGACATGCAAAAATCACCATTCAAATATGTCATGAACAATTTCAAGAAAAACAAGTTGTAAACATGATATATGCATATATATAATCAAAATTTAGAGAGTTTCATGGGTATAATTCATAATAACATGTAAAGATCATATAATTAAACTTGAAAAATGGATTCTTGGACTTAATGGGTGTAAAAGAACCCATTAATGAATATCTAACATACCTTGATTGAAGAATTAGTGAAAGTTTTTGGTTATTTATTGAAGATTGAGCTTGAATTTTAAAGATGCTTGAGTTTTTTCTTGAGAGAGGATTACTTCTTTTTGATAGAATTTGTGAAAGAATGATAAATTTTTTTCCTTTTGGGACCCTAAGTCCCATGTTATGGCTAGGATAAGGTGAGGTAAATGTCTCAATTATCATCTACAAATCCAAACTCATTAAAATAAACTAGACAACCTAACATGAAATGCAACGTGCTGCATTGCTCTGTCAATGCGACATGCAACACACCGAGTTTCTCCCCACCAATGCGATACCTATCGTGCGGCATCCATATAATGGAGCCTCACTATTTTTAACATCTAAACAAGTCTCAAATATTGTCAAAAAAATCTGAAACTCACCCAGGATAAACTATAGACAACCCTGATTATGAAACAACTTAGAAATTAACGTCCCAAGGTCAGGAAGGCCAAAAATAGGATCATCAATGTGTAAGGGTCTTTGGAAGTTACTAAGTCTTAAGTCTTAGAGAAATTACCTAAGTCTTGGACCCTTTTTTAACATGTAATAATAAGATAAAATAAGCTTGAATTTACGGGGTCTTACAACCTATCACTTGTAGAAGGCTTTTTAAAAGGGTCTTGGTACCCAAGTTCACCTCAGTATAACTTTTTACCCTCACATAGATAGTCGAGCAGAGAGGATTATTCAGACCTTAGAAGACATGTTAAGAGAACGTGTTATTGATTTTAAATATAGTTGGGATAACCATATACCTTTGATTGAGTTTGCTTATAATAACAACTATCACTCCAGTATTCAGATGGCTTTATTTGAGGCTCTCTTTTAGAGAATATGTAAGTCTCTTATTGGTTGGTTTGAAGCAGGTGAGGCTTCTTTGATAGGTCCAGATTTAGTATTTAATATGATGGAGAAAGTTCAGTTGATTTGGGAAAGGTTGAAGACAACCCAAAGCCATAAGAAATTTTATGTAGATGTGAGGAGGAGAGACCTTAATTTTGATGTTGGTGATTTAATATATTTGAAAATCTTTCCCTTAAAGAGAGTCAAGATATTTGGCAATAAGGGGAAACTCAGTCCTCAATATATTGGTCCTTATAATATCTTGAACCATTTTGGGAATATAGCTTATCAGCTAGAGTTGCCTACAGATTTGACATCAGTGTATCTGGTATTCCATATTTTGTTTCTACATAAATATTTTGGCGATTTAATTATGGTTATTCCCTTAGGAAGTACAAGTGCTCAGGATAGCCTTTCTTTTTAAGACGTACTAGTTGAGATCCTAGACCATCAAATTCGTAGGCTAAGGAACAAAGAAGTTCCCTTGGTTAAAGTTCTATGGAAAAATCAGTCTATTGAGGAAGATACTTAGGAAGCAGAAGCAGATATGCGTACCAAGTATTCTCATCTTTTATATGGAAACTCAGACTCGGCTTAAGGTAACAGTTTTCCTTTGATTGTCTCTTTCCCATTCTCAGCTCCAACTATATAATTATTCTTATGTCATTTCATGAATTCATGAAATTAGTTCAGTTCATGTATCATGTTTCAGACTCAATTATGTATTCGTGTTCCCAGTGATGCATGTTCAGTATGTGAACTCCATTTCCTTAATTCAATACTCTCAATATAACCAGTCTCATTCAAGGATAAAATCTCCCAAGGTGGAGCTATTTGTAATTCCCCGTATATGATTTCACTAAGTCTAACTAGTCTCAGATTTTGGTTGCATGCATAAGGGGATTAAGGCCTGAAAATTTTACTAAGTGTTGGGGACTTAGTCATTTTCAAGACCTCTAAACTTTGAGGATTTTATTTTTAGTCTTCCCAAATCTGAGATATTTGGTTTTGAGTTGAATCTTACTCAAGGATGTAAGAAGTGTGGGTTGGAGAAGTTTCAGATTTTTTGGAAAGGTTTGGGGAAACTTTGGATCGCAGAACCAGAGGGTCACCATGATAAGGTTGTGTCACGACAATAGTCCCAAACTCATGTTTACCGCATCACGATAAGGGATTCCATGATCGCGATTAGACTACATCGCGGTGAAATTGTTTCGTCTAGTTCTTGATTTAAAAGGTTGAGGGGAAAGTGGGTCATTTCCTCCTCAACCCAATCATTCATAGCACAACTTGGTCATAAGTTAGGTCATAATTTTACCCTTCTACATCAATTTTTTTCTCAAGAAAACCCTCTCATTCCCCTAAGAACAAAAATTCAATTCTTTTTTCCCGAAGAAATCAATATTTCATGTTCTTCGAGTTCAAGAATATTTAAGAAAGCATAAAGAATATCAATTTTACTTTCAAGTTAAAAGCTTAAGGTATGTGAGGTGTTCATTCATGGTTCCTTTCACACATAGAGCCCAAAAACCCTCTTTTCAACTAAAGAATGGATTTTTCTATTATTATGGTATTTTATATTTTTTAATATGGGTTTAAATCATGTTTTCATGTTGATTTTAATTCAATTTGTCCAATGTATGATTCCATGAAATATTTTGAATTCCTCATGCTACGAATTTGAGTCTCCTATGCTTTATTCAACTGAATTTCCATGATAAATATACAAGTTTATGATTTCAGTCATGTAATCACGTTGTTTTCCCCTATTTAAAACATTCCCTTGTTTAAATTCATGATCCCCACATGGTTGATGGAATTTCTATGTCTGTGGGTTTTGAACCATGATCCTTTACGACAGTTTTTTAGCTTCTTATTGCATTAAGTGATCATTCTATGCTAGTGGGTTATGAATACCCGATACCTAAGTATTTTTAGTTGAAATCTGATCACTTTAGTCATAATTCAGTTAAACTATCTATTATTTACCTAGTTAATATAATTATGATGGGAACTATAAGTTACGAAATCATGTTTAGTTAACCTTAGTAAAGTTTAGTTCCAGTGTCAGTTCAGTTGGGAGTAGGATTTAGCACCAAGAAAACTCGGGGATGGGATCTTAGCTGGTAGTAGAGGGTGTGACCCTTAGTATCAATCCCTGAGTTACAAAACTACGTAGCCAGTGTAGCTTTGAGATATCTGCATGCTAGTTGAGGGTTTACAAGGTGTTCCCCTGCCAGTTGAGGGTGACAAATATCTCATTAGAGAATCTGTCAGTTGAAGGTGACTTATTAGTTCTTTGGTATACCAGTTTAGTGGATCCACACAACTAGTGTCAGTACCCATGGCACGGTACTGACACCCTTCTAACTGGGGTCACAAGTTGAACCCTAATTAAATCAGATTGGGGAACGTCGGTTAGATAATACCTCCCACATTCTCAGTATAGTATTTTGTGTATATTCAGTTTAGGTTGCTCAACCAAAGCATATAGATTTACAGTAGTTGAGTTATAGTGATTTCAGTCTTTCATTTTACATATTATTTCAAATATATGTATATGCTTGGTGTTTCATTCTCAAATATTACATTTTTAATGAATTCATACTCATTTATTTCATGTTGTTCAGTTAGTCCTTATCTCATTTGCACAGTACCCTATGCATTTAGCCGAACCTTATCTCTTATATCGGTACATTAAAATTACAAACTGCATACTCTTTTTTGTGCTATGTTGTCTTATAACATAGGTTTAGAGGTTCAATTTCTTGATCACTCCTAGACAGCTCAGCGTACCCAACAACAGTAGTGGTGAGTCCTCATCCATTGAGGATATGATTGCTTATTCCAGTTATTTTAGTAGTTCTTTACATTCAGTTAGTCGGAGTTATTTGGGGGCTTGTCCCATCAACTTCTCAGTCAGTAAGAGGATTTTTAGACAAACGGTTAAACAGTCAGTCAGTTAATTTAAACTTTTATCAGTTATTTTTAGTTTTTCAGTAGTTTATCACTTTCTCTTCTGCATATGTTATATCAGTACCATTTTATTTAGTGATCATAGTAGGTACTAGATCATGGGTTAGCTTGTTGTTACTTGTGACCATAAGCACCATTATCGCGGCTAGTGGGTAGCCTTGGGTCGTGACATTAAATGGTCTATTGAAGTTAAACTAAACCTTAATAATCTTTCATGCCTCCCAAAAATCTATTGTATAAGATTTTGAAATAAATTAAACTAGAAGACAACTGAAGGTCATATTTATGGACAAACAATAATTGGTTATATTAATGTGGCTTTGTAAAATACAAAGAACAAAAAGACATGACACCAATAAAATAAAATAAAAAGACATTAGTCCTTTAAAAACTATTGATAGATGACTTCAAATTAAGAAGGGGATTATATCCAGGTCAAAAACAATTAATTATATATGCAGGAAGTTAAAAAAGATTTAATGAGAAATCTTGACATAGATAATGCATCAAATATTTCTATGGCATCTGCTAGCCATACCACTAACAATGTAGATGGTTGATTAGTAGGAGAATCACGAAAGATCCAAAGCAATGATGAAATTGATCTTGATGAGTACCTACAAAAATTTAGAGAAGAATTGAAAGAATCTTCCATGTCAACAAAGTATGAAGGCAAGAGAATAAAATTATAAGAGGTAATATGCCTCATATAATAAAATAATTAGGGACATGTGAAGTCAACTTTTATAAAGCATTTATAAAATATCTTTAAGAATATGTGACAAATAAAGCAATTTAGTCAATATAGCTATGATGTACAAGTAGACTAGAAAAAGCCATATTTTTCATTATCTAACTTTTTAGTTTGTCTTTTACTAAGGAGAATCCTCAATATAAATATCTCATTTTATGAATGAAGAGGCAGGTTTTAGAAACTCCCTCACTTTCCCTACTCTTATCCACTCCCTTTGTAAAATATTTATCTATTAATAGATGTTTGTTTAATTTCCAGAAGGCACTGATCAAGCTCTTTAATTTTAAAGTATATTAAATTTTTGTTGTTTATTTTATTATATTTACTTTTATATAGCTTAAATAATAGGCTAACTATTTTTGTGTTGAACTATAATACACTAAACTACTAACATATTATGTCACTAAATCCTTAATAGGAATCTTATCAACCAATGATATTAAGATTACATTTTATAATACTATAATAATAATTTTGGTTCAAGATATATGTCAGAGGTCCTATTGTATGGACTATTGAAGTCAAGGGTGGCATTAAGTGCATGCGTGGACTCGTAACAAGCCAAAATTATTATTATTAGGGTTATTAAATGTGTAAAGGTTCTGGTAGTATCATTGAAGTGATCCAATTGTCATTATGGTATAAGATACATAGGATATTGATATATAACACCCCGAGAATTTGACCTTTGAAAAATTTCCTTGGTTTTGGACTTATGAACTTGGTACGGCTTAAGGGTACCACTCATACCCTTGGGTATAAGTTAGGGGTTGTATTGAGGGTTCACTCATACACTAGGCAATATGTTTGGTTTGAATTCTTTCCAAGATATGACTTATCAAGGTATGAGTCATATAGAAAGATACGAGGGGTGTAAGTCTATGTTGTATAGTGCTTGAATAAATGGCTTTGTGAAACTATCCAAGATAGTATAGGTGGATATAGTTTGGTGCATTACTCTTACCCTAAGCTTCGAGTGTGTAGGAACCAGTGTGTAGGATTTTGGAAAGGTCTAGGGTATGAGTTAGGGTATCACTTGGACCCTAGGGTATGGATGGCATGGGTAAGTCGTACCCTACATCGTGGCTTGTTTTAATTATAAGTCAAAGGTAATCCAGATATTTCCTACTTCAAAACCCTTATATTCTCATGTTATATAACCCTTGATGGCCTTTCATAACACTTTTTAAAGTATTAAAACACTCCAAATACTCTCTCAAACTAACCTTTGAAGATTGGAGTCTAGGGTTTCTTCATGTGTTCTTCAAAGTGCTCAAATGTAAAGATTTCTTATATGAATCTTTATGTATAAGGCTTGTTCTCTTACCTCATTATTAGTTTAAACTAAATGCATGTTTATGGTGTTTTAAACATTTATTTATGCATCATAAATGGTGGATTTCGAAATAAATGTTGAGGTTCATGATGAAGATGGTTTGGTATTGGTTTAAACTATGTTTTACGTTCTTTTGGTAATGGTTTAAACATGTGGATGTTTGTTTATTATGGTTTAACAAATGGGTCTTGAGTAACCCTAATTATGGTGGTTTATACTTTAGTTTTGGTCTTGGTAAAGGTGTGCCCTCAGCGTTTTTGATAAAATGCCTAAATGAAATTTTTCACTCTATTTTTTAACTTTCATTGGAACTTTTGCATGGTATAGTTTGGTAGTGGAACACTAAATGGATTTTGAAGGTTTAAATGATATGAAAGCTTTAAAAGTTTGGCATGGTCAAAAATGGTTTGGAATGGTTTAAAGGGTAAGGTCTTGGTGGTCATGGTTAGTTTATTTGAAAACCTTGCGGGGTACATGGGAGTCTTCCAAGTGAATATATAAGTGAAATTGGTTCGAATAATAATTATATCTTAATTAGTAATACATGTGGGGAACATGGGAATCCCCCAATTTGTTTAATATGGTAAATTGAAAGGTACATGGGAATCCCTTAATCCATAAATGGATAGCTATGGACAATACTTGTAAGTTATAGACGGTATGACGATACCACTGCTAATGGCCTTGGTTAATAAATGGATAATGATATTTGGCTTGTTGGTAGTGGTTTTAATTGGGAAATAATAGCGGGGTGTGTAGCAAAGTCATGGAAGGTGCTTGTCCCAAGGGACTAACACTGGAAATTTGTATTTGCCGATGTGAGGTTTAGTCCTAGTGACCATGTGCATGATGTCACACTTTATATTTTGGGGGATGTACTAGTCTTTCCAAGTTCTTTTTCCTGGTCGTATGACTTCATGTACTAAGGCCCTTTTAGCAGGGGGAGATGAACATATATATCCCATGGGTCGTTTAGGATGGTATAACTACATAGCCCAGATAAGGGTTTTAATGGCATGCTAAACCTGGTTCCCTTTCCCATAAGGTTATATATATGTATGGTTTATATGCATTACATATGGTTTTACTTGGTTTTATAAATGGCATTGTTTTATCCTTGTTTAGAGTTCATGCTAGAGTTTACCCGCTAACCGATCTTTGGGTGACTGTATCGCCATGCGATATAGGAACAAACCATTTTTCTCCTCCTGCTTTGTGATCAAATTCGGGATAAGCTATTGGATTAAAGTGGTGAGCTTCCATAGTTTGAAATTCCTCTAGTTCATGTTATGGTTTAATTTATGAACTTTTTTCTTTCATAGACTTTGGGTTTTGGCTATAGTCGGGGGCTTGTCTTGACTAGGTACTCTTTGGTTGGTCTAGAGGCTTTTTACGGACAACTATAGACTTGGGTACGGTATGGATTATTTATGTCACATATATATATACATATGTTGGATTATTATACTTTGGTTTTGGTTTATGGTTTCTGCATTGGTATGGTTGGTTATTTGGTGGTTGAACTTGGTTAGGTTAGTCTCGGTTATAGACTTGACCCAAAGTCGCCACATGGTTAAATATGTTGTCTTGTTATATGCTCAAAATTTAGTCGACAAAAGGTATGCATTTGGTGGTTGGGTTGGGTAACGGGGGTGGTCCCCTGTCCTGATTGGACTTGGGATACCCATTATGACATGGCCCTGGTTTGGGTCGTGACATAATAATGATAGGTTTTATACATTCAATACAATTTTTTATCATAAATATCATGAAAAAAATACACTACTATTGGAAACAACAGAAAATAAGAATATGATATGCCACAACATTTATACCTTTTTAATAAATAGACAATTCCTAAAGTCCAACCCAAACTTATATACCAAATGGGAACTTTTAAAAAATTAAGTCTTAAAAATGTTGTAAAAACAACTAAAGAAACTATTACAGTTGATAATGATCATGCTACTTTTAGATTATTATCTAAAATAATTTGGCTCCTGATAAGGAAACTCATAGATTTATGGTTACTGGATTAATACTAGTTGCATTGAAACTGCTTAGTTCAGAGGTTTACCTAAAAACTTTATCGCGACTTTAAGGGATGGTACAAATCAAAATTGGAAAAAGTCTCTTATAGGGACTGTTAAAACAAGCTTGGCTTAAGGCCCTGTATATTTTAATGCTTACCCAAATTTACAAAATAATACCTCATAAGATTCTAGCTCAATTCAGCTCAGAATTGCATGTTAAAGGGGTCTAAGACTCAGAAATTTCACTAAGTGTTGGGACTTAGTCATTTTCAAGGCCCCTAGAATTCGCTGATTTAATTTTTGACCTTCAAAACCTTAGAACATCGATTTTTAAGTTGATTAATGATCGGGGTTGTTCAAGGTGTGTCTTGGTGAGTTTTGAAATTTTTAGATTAGTGTAGGGGCATGTTTGGAGAAGCAAAATAGTGAGGGCACTAGGATAGGACCTCGGCGTGGGGCTTGTCTTGCTCCTCTGGAACCCATGGCACGAGGCTTAGCCCACCGCTCTAGGGCCTGTGGTGCGGGGCAGAGCCCGTGGTGCCCCCTCCCCATTTTGTCAAGTTCTTGTTCCTCATCATTTAAGGGCATTTAGGTCAATTCCCCTCACCCAAACTTATCCATAACATTAAACTTAGCTCCCCAAGTAGCATCATTGTCCCTTTATTAATAAAATCTCTTAAGAAAACCATCTTCCACCTCAAGAACAAACCCTAACCCATTCACAACGAATCGAGGAATTCAACATACCTCAATAAATTCCAAAGAATCTTACTGAATTCATCTATAAGGTATGTGTGATATTCATCCATGGGTTGCTTTCACCCATGGAGTCCAAGAATCCCTTTTTGGTTTTAAATTATGAGTTTCTTATGTTTAAGTTGAAATATCTCCATGAATCTCTTGTGAATTCAATTACAAGTTATGTTTATTAGTGTTTTACAAGTGGGATGAGCCATTACCTGTTTTAAATATTGTAATCTTCATGTTAAATCCCTAAGTTATGATTTTAGTCTTGTAATAATGATATTCTCGCATGTTTTACCCATTCCCATGCTTAAGTTCATGACTCTCATTTGTTTGTTAAATTGCCTACGTGTTGGGTTTTTAACAATGATCCCTTAATATAGTTTTACAGCTTTTATATGGCATTATTATTAATTCCATAAGGTGTCGGTGGGTTATGAACACCTGATACCCATGTGATTTACATAAATTCAGCTTTCCAAGTACTCAGACAGTTAATCCATGACTCCCATCAGTATACTTACATGTTTATGATCATGATGAGCGCTATTAGTTATGTAATAATGTTCAGTCTAGTTCTGTCCATTCCAGTATCAATGTCAATTTAGTTGGGAGTAGTATTTTGCATCGAGCAAACTCAGGGATGAGGGCTTACTTAACAATAAATGGTGTGACCCTTAATAGAAATCCCCGAGTTATAGAACTATGTAGCCAACATAGGTTAGAGATGTTGATCTTTCAGTTCAGGTTTGCCTAAGTGTTTACCTTCTAGTTGAGGATGATACATATCTCTTTAGAGTACTAGCCAGTTAAGGGTGACTCCTTAGTTCTTCGAGACACTATTTTAGTGGATCCACACAGCCAGTATAAGTACATGTGGCACGGTACTGACACACTTCCAACTGGGGTTATATGTTGGACCCCAATTAGCTCAAATTGGGGAATATCGATTAGGTCATACATCCCACAGTCTCAGTACAGTATTCAGCCTAATTTCAGTCCAGGTTTGCCTAACCAAAGCATACAGATTATCAATTTCAGACTTCATATTTTAGTCTCTTAGTTTATAGATTATTTATGATATATATTTATGCTTGGTTTTGCAATTTGGATGTTAAAGTTTTCATTCATTCATGTTCAGTTATCTCATGCTATTCGGTTATTCCTTATTTCATATGCACAGTACCCTATGTATATCAGCCTAACCTTATCTCATATACTAGTATATTTAAAGTACTGACCGCATACTCTTCTTTGTGATATGATGTCTTATATAATAGGTTTGGATGCATAGTTTCTTGACCACAGTTAAACAGATCAGCTTAATCCAACAACAGTAGTGGTGAATCCTCATCCATCGAGGACATGTTATGTTTATTCAGTTATTTTAGTGTTTTGTTTTATTTAGTCAGCCAGAGTTAGTTGAGGGTCTATCCCATCAACTCCTCAGTTAGTTTTGAGGCTTTCAGAAGTCCAGTCAGTCAGATAGACAGTCAGTCAGTCACTTTTCAGTTTTTATCAGACTAATGTTTGATTTAATATTTTAGTAGTTAGATTTCTATTTCCTTCTCAATTAATCTTTTTAACGGATGTTATGTTCGTAATTATTTAGAATTCATAATAGGAACCAGCTCATAGGTTATCTTGTGGTCACTTACGACTGTATGCACCATTGTTGCCACTAGAGGGTAGCCTCAGGTCATGACAAAACATGGTATCAAATCCCAGAGTTTTATAGTGTCCTGGGGAGTCTAAAATCTGATTGAGTAGAGTCTTCTGCATGGGTGTGAAGCACGCCACAATTATCGACAAGAGGCTACAAGACATTTTAGGAAAAGTTTCCCTTATTTTAGTATTTATGTCATGCGAAAGAGCATGAACTCATCTTAAACTCTCTTTCTAACCTATCCTTTACTTTGTTTATAGGTAAATCCTCCCAAGAGAAACAATAGAAGAATGAACGGGAATCAACCTGCACCACCGCCTGTTTAGGAAGATCCCCTGAATGAAAATGTCTCTCACACTGAGTTAAGAGCTATTTTTACTACCTTATCTCATCCAATAGCTGCTCAAAGCAATCAGCGAGCTAATGCCCTAACTAATCCATTAGCAAATGTAGTTGTAGTTAGGATATGGGATTTTACATGAATAAATCCCCCTTTGTTTTTGGGATCCAAGTCTGAGGAGGATCTGCATGAGTTTCTTGATATCATTTAGAAAGTGACAAATGTTATGGGGTTCAGTATAGTGAGAGGGAAGAGTTGGATGCATAGAAGATACAAGATGTAGTTAGTTGCAGGATGTAGTTTACACCTTATTTAAGTAGTGAAAAAAGTATAGAGGAGATGAGGCAGGACCTATAGAGTGGGAGGTTCTTTCCATGACTTTTATAGATAGGGTTTTTCAATTAGAGTTAAGGAAAGCTAAAGTGAAGGATTTCATCAATTTCATGCAAGGTGATAGGAGTATGACGAAATACTCGCTTAAGTTCACTCAGTTAGCGAGGTATGCTCCTTCGATGGTGGTTGATAATAGGTCTAGAATTAGTAATTTTATATCTGGTGTATCTGATAGTGTGGTTAAGGAGTGTAGGACCACAATGTTGATTAAAGAGATGGATTTATCTAGACTTATGGTTCATGCTTAGAAAATTGAAGAAGAGAAGCTTTGGGAGAAAGAAAAAGAGAATAAGACAGCCAGAATAGGTAGTTTTAACTTTTCTTAGACAAGGTCAAAGTGTGGTAACATTCTAAGTTCCATTAGAAGTCTTCATCCCAGCCCCATCTTCATCTAGTGTTCCAGTGCCTAAGTTCATGCAAGATTATCGGGATAGAGAGCCATGCTCCAAGTCACAAGGTAGTGTGAATAGTGTTTATACTTATCCGCTTTGTGGAAAGTATGAAAAGAATAATCAGGGTATGTGTTGATCTAGTAGTGATGTGTGTTTTGGATATGTCAAGATAGGCCACAGGGTTAAAGATTTCCCAAAGGTCGGCCAGCAGGGTCATTCTAATTATTCTCCTGATACAACTGGTCACTGACTCAGCAGGGTACCGCTTCCAGTGCAACCAGTGGTCAGTGCCAGAATAGATTGTATGCACTCTAATCTCAACAGGATCAGGAAAGTTCTCCTGATATGGTTACGGGTACGTTACAGGTGTTTCATATTTATATTTATGCTTTATTAGACCCAGAGCTTCCCTTTCTTTTGTGGCTCCTTATATAGCAGTCGATTATGGTTTTAATCCTGAATCTTTAGCATAACCTTTCTCAGAGTCTACTCCAATAAGTAGCTCTATTATAGCCAGGTGGGTATACAGGAACTGCCCGGTTATAGTTTCCTAATAAATGACCATAACAGATATTGTAGAGTTAGAGATGACTAATTTTTATGTCATTCTCGGTATGGGTTGGCTCCACTTATGTTATGCCTCAATTGATTACAAAAATAAAGTCATTCAGTTTTAGTTTCCTAATGAACCAGTCATTGAATAGAGGGATAGTACCTCTGTTTTTAGGGGTTAGATCATTTCCTATCTTAAAGAAAGAAAAATGATTTCTAAGGGGTATTTTTACCATCTTGTTCCAGTCAAGGACTCTAGTTATGAGACCCTAAGTGTTGAGTCAGTTTCAATAGTAAGGTAATTTCCAGATGTGTTCCCTGAAGACCTTCCTGATGTTCCTCCCAAAAGAAAAATTATCTTCAAAATAGATCTCCTTCCAAATACCCAAACGATCTCTACTCTACCCTATAGAATGGCTCAAACTGAGCTTAAGGAGTTGAAAGCACAGTGGAAAAAACTCTTAGATAAGGGTTTTATCAAGACTAGTATTTCCCCATGGGTTATCCAGTCTTGTTTGTGTGTAAGAAAGATAGTTCTTTTAGAATGTGCATCGATTACCATTAGTTAAAAAAATTCACAATCAAGAATAAGTATCTACTCCCTAGGATTGATGACTTGTTCTACCAACTTTAGGGTTCCAGTTATTTCTCTAAGATAGACCATAGATCTGGTTATCATCAGCATTTAGAGTCAGAGAATGTGACCTTTTGAAGAAAGTATTCATAACTCAGTATGGTCACTTTGAATTCTTAGTTATGTCATTTGTACTAACAAATTTCCCTAGAACTTTCATGGACTTGATGAATAAAATTATCAAGCAGTACTTGAACACGTTCATCATAGTCTTCATTAATGATATTTTTGTCTATTCTTGTAGTAAGAATAATTATACAGACCATCTGAGAATTATGTTGCAGACCCTTAGAGCTCATCAGTTGTTCGACAAATTCAATAAGTGCAAAATTTTCCTAAGGTCAGTAGCTTTCAATGGCTAAATTATTTCCAGTGATAGCATTAGAGTTGACCCTCAAAAGACCAAAGCAGTGAGATACTGGCCCAGACCTATCTCTCCATTAGATATCAGGAGCTTTTTTTAGCTTGATAGGCTATTACAGACTGTTTGTTAAAGGGATTTCTTCTATTATTTCTCCCATATCTTGATTGACTCAAAAGAAAGTGAAGTTTTAGTGGTTAGATTCTTGTGAGAAGAGTATTAAGGAGCTAAAGACTCGACTCACTTTTTCTCCAATATTGACTTTTCTAGATGGTTCCGATGGATTTGTGTTATACTGTAATTCTTTCATATTTGGTCTTATTTGTGTGTTGATGGATAGAGGTAAGGTCATAGCCTATACCTCCATACAACTTAATCCCCATGAAAAGTATTATCCTACCCGTGATCTTGAGTTGGCAGCTGTTGTGTTTACTTTAAAGATATGGAGACATTACCTTTATGGGGTTCATGTGGATGTGTTCACTGACCATAAGAGTTTGCAGTATGTTTTCTCACAGAAAGATATGAATCTTTGTCAGAGAAGGTCGCTTGAGTTGTTAAAATATTACGATATGAGTGTCTTGTATCACCGAGCAATGTCAATGTAGTGACAGATTTCTTTAGTAGGTTGTCTATGGGTAGTGTTGCTTATGTTGAAGAGGATAAAAAGAAGTTAGTCAGCTAGGTTCATTAACTTTCTAGATTAGGTTTCCGGTTTGTTTATTCAGCAGAAGGTATTGTATAGGTTTAGAATGGTTTGGAATCATCTATGATTACCGAAGTGAAAGAAAAGCAAGACAGAGACCCTAGTTTCATTAAGTTGAAGGAGGTGGTTATAGATCAAAAGGTGGAGGTTTTCTCGTAAGGGAAAGATGGTGTACATAATTGTCAAGGTATATTATGTGTTCCGTGTGTTGATGACTTGAGTTAAAGAATACTTGAGGAAGTGCGTGGTGCATGATACTCTATCAATCCAGGAGCCACTAATATGTGTCATGACTTGTGGGAAATCTATTGGTGGAGTGGTATGAAGAGGGATATTGCAGAGTTTATAGCTAAGTGTTCTAATTGTCAGAAGGTTAAGGTTGAATACCAAAGTCCTAGTGACACATTGCAGAAGTTCAGTATCCCTATTTGGAAGTGGGAGGTGGTTAACATGGATTTTGTGATAGGGTTGCCTCACACGCGTTGTTCGTATGATTTGATATGGGTCATTGTAGAAACAATGACCAAATGATCTAATTTCCTACGTTTTCATACTTTTTGCTCAGTTGAGGATTATGTCAGGCTCTACCTTAAGAAGGTTGTTAGGTTGTATGGGATTCTGTTATCTGTCATATTATATAGAGGTATTCAGTTTACCTTAACTTTGGAAGGCTTTTCAAAACGGTCTTGGTATCCAAGTTTATCTTAATACAACTTTTTATCCTCAGACAAATGGCCAGGTAGTGAAGACCATTCAGACCTTAGAGGACATATTGAGAGAATGTGTTATTAACATTAGAGGTAGTTGGTAGGATCACTTACCTTTAGTTGAGTCTTCCTATAATAATATCTATGACTCCAGTAATCAGATGGATTCATTTTAGGATCTTTATGGAAGGAGGTTTAGATATCCTGTTAGTTGGTTCAAGGCAGGTGAAACTACATTGATAGTGCTAGGCGCGGTGTTTGATGTGATGGATAAAGTTTAATTTATTTGGGAGAAGATGATGACAGCCCAAAGCCGTAAAAAATCTTATGCAAATGTGAGAAGAAGAGACATTGAGTTTGAGGTTGGTGATTTAGTTTATTTTAAAATCTCACCCATGAAGGGATTGAAGAGATTTGGAAAGAAGGGGAAACTCAGTCCCCTTTATGTTTGCACATATAAGATCTTAAGTCACTTTGGGAAAGCAGCTTATGAGCTATAACTGCCTGCATATTTGGTGTCAGTGCATCCATTATTTCATATATCCCCATTGAAAAAGTGTATTGGTGACTTAGTTGTTGTTGTTCTGTTAGAAAATATGCATGTTCAGGATAACCTTTCTTATGAAAAAATCCCAGTTTATATCCTTGATCATCAGATTCGTAGACTAAGGAACAAAGAAGTTCCCTTGGTCAAGGTTCTTTTGCAGAATTAGTCTATTGGGGGAGCCACTTGGGAAGAAAAAGTAAATATGCAAACCAAGTAGCCCTTATTTTTTCTCTGTTAACTCAGATTAAGCTTAAGGTAACGATTTTCCTCATATTGACTCTTTTACATTCTTAGTTTCAGCTATGTAATCCATCCCATGTCATTCCAAACATTTTGTTTAGTACATGTATCATATTTTAGACTTGGTTATGCAATTATGTATTCATTCATGCAAGTTCATTTTATGATCTCTATTTTCCCAGTGTTCTCAGTTAACCAGTCTTATTCGAGGATGAATGTTCCAAAGGAGGAGATATTGTAAAACCCCATAACAGCCTAGCTTAATTCACCTCACGATTGCATGTTAAAGGGGTCCAATACTTAGAAATTTCACCAAGTGTTGGGACTTAGTCATTTCTAAATCCCCTAGACTTTGATGATTTTATTATTTACCTTTCCAACCTCAGAACGATGATTTTTAAGTTGATTCATGATCAAGGTTTTTCAAGGTGTGTCCTGGGTGAATTTCAAAATTTTTAGACGAGCATAGGGGTGTGTTTGGAGAAGAAAAATAGAAAGGGAACTAGGATAGGACCACAATGTGGGGCTTAGCTCGCTGCTCTAGAGCCCGCAGCACGGGGCTTAGCCCGCCAATCTGGAGCCCGCGGTGCCCCCTTCCTTTTTTGCCAAGTTTTTGTTCCTTTTCATTTAAGGGTATTTGGGTTATTTCACCTCACCCAAACTCATCCATAACACAAAATTTATGTCCCCAATGATCATTATTTTCCCTTTTATTCATAAAATCTCTCAAGAAAGCAATTTTCTACCTCAAAAACAACCCTAACCTATTTTTAAGAAATCAAGGAATTCAAGCTTCAAACCTCAAGAAATTCCCAAGAATCTTCACAAATTAATCTAGTAATGTATGTGTGATGTTCATCCATGGGTTCCTTTCACCCATGAAGTCCAAGAATTCCTTTTTGGTTTTAAATTTTGAGTTTCTAATGTTTAAGTATACTTACATGTTTATGATCATGATGAGTGCTCATCATGATCATAAACATGTAAGTAACTGATATCTCCATGAATCTCTTGTGAATTCAATTATAAGTTATTTTTATAAGTGTTTTTCAAGTGGGATTAGCCATTACATGTTTTAAATGTTGAAATCATCACATTAAATCCCTAAGTTATGATTTTAGTCTGGTAATCATGGTATTCTTACATGTTTTACCCAATACCTTGGTTAAAGTCATGACTATCATATATTTGATGAAATGCCTAGGTGTTGGGTTTTGAAAAATGATCCCCTACTATGGTTTTACATATTTTATATAGCATTATTGTTGATTCCATTTAGTGTTGATGGGTTATGAACATCCGATACCTATATGATTTACATAAATTCAGCTTTTCAAGTACTCAGACAATTAATCTATGACTCTTATCAGTATACTTACATGTTTATGATCACGATGATCAGTTATGTAATAATGTTTATTCAAGTTTAGTCCATTCTTGTATCAGTGTCAATTTAGTTGGGAGTAGGAATTAGCACTGAGCAAACACAGGGATGAGGGCTCACATGACAGTAGTGGGTATGACCCTTAGTAGAAATCCTCGAGTTATAGAACTTCATAGCTAGCATAGATTAGAGATGTCTACCTGCCAGTTGAGAGTTGACTAAGTGTATACCTGCCAGTTGAGGGTGGCACATCTCTTTAGAGCACCTACCAGTTGAGGGTGACTCCTTAGTCCTTCGGAACACTAGTTTAGTGGATCCACACAGCGAGTGTTAGTAACCGTGGCATGGTATTGACACCCTTCCAACTGGGGTTACAGGTTGGTCTCCCATTTTCTTATATTGGTGTATATCGGTTAGATGATACCTTCCACAGTCTTTGTATAGTATTTAGTATAGTTTCAATCTAGGTTTGCCTGACTAAAGCATACAGATTCTCAGTTATTCAATTATCAGATTTTATTGTTTTAGTTTACAGATTATTTTAGATATATGTTTATGCTTGGTTTTGCATTCTCGAATGTTACAGTTTTCATGCATTCATGTTCAGTTATCTCATGTTATTCAATTAGTCCTTATTTCATATGTACAGTACCCCATGTATATGATGATAGGCGAATTTACGCACCTATATCAATATATTTTGCCCATATTTTAGCCTAGTTTTGAGAACAAATTATATATTTCATGCACTTTTAGTCCCTTTTCCTGTAAATGAGCTAACGAACATGATTAGTAAAGTTTCAGGTATAAATGATGCATAATTCAGCATTTTATGGCTTACTTGACGCTAAAGAAAGCTCACGAAGGAAGGGAAGGGAGTTTACACGCCTAAGGACCAAAACTGCTGCATGGAAAATCTGTCCCGGGCTAAAACAGCATTTCTGAAGACTTTGGGGGACCAAAACTGCTGCATGGAAAATCTGTCCCGGGCTAAAACAGCAATTCTGAAGACTTTGGGGACTTACAGACACAAAGCTGGATTTTGACAATGATACATTAACCTAGTACAATTAGGTTATGTATTTCATTATTTTATGTGGATTATGATAATGTTACCTTAACCTAGTACATTTGGGTTAAGGATTTCATTAGTCTAGTAGGATTTGGTTATTTATTTCATTAGCTTAGTAGGAGTAGGATATGGGTATTATAAATACCCTATCATGCTAGAGATTTAGAATAAGGAGGGAGGAAGGAGGGAGCACACAATACTTCCTTCCATCCCTCTCATCTTCTTACATCTGCTACTCCTCTATTATTCTACACTACAAATAATTCTACAACTCTTTTAATCTTTCCATCAATTCTATTTTCGTCTAGTCTTCTATTCTTAAATTCTGCAACAAGAGAAACGTTACTCTGCAAGAAATCACACCTAACGCCTACCACTCTTGTGCTACACGAAATTGATCATTATTGTGATATAATAACAATGTCAATTGTGGTTTCCTTCGCATTCATGGGTAACTAAACTTCTCTGTTGGGGTTATGGAAGCCGAATGAGTTACTATCTATTGCTGTGAGTTTGTGAGTTCGAGGCACGTATATTGCTTATATCATTATTCTCTTCATCTTAATCTACATTCTTTGCGGTTGCAAACGCAAGAATACGCCAGTCTAACATTTAACTTGTTCGAGAGAAAAGTTATTTGTCTGGAAAAGAGATAATGTCAAGGTAGTAGGACACCCTTTCCTATTAAAAAGCTAGTGCCGTAACTGGACTAACCTCTTGGAGAATTCGTACCGTTAGACACGCTTTAAGCTCGAGAGAGTTAAAGTGAAATAATCCTTGTTTAGGTCGAGAGACGCTTGGATTTACCATCGACTACAATCCTCTATAAGCAATTGCATGTCAGAATTCTACACACTCATAGCCAATAGAGACGTATACCTCAGAAGGTGGACATAACCCCAACGCCTCAATTCTCATTGTTTACAACTTACGTAACAATCTTTCTCTTTTTACTTTGCTATTGCCGTTTTTAGATCTTATTTTGGTTACATTACTTGCACGACAAGACTCCCCCCTTTTTTACGAGACTTGCACTAAAAGTCTAGTAATCTTTACTTACTTGTTGACCAAGCTATTCCCTGTGGGATCGATACCCAACCCAGTTGGGTTCTATATTTGCTAACGACCGCTTTACACTCCTACGAGAGCTGTAGATTGAGCGTTATCAAAAATTGGCGCCGTTGCCGGGGAATACAAGTGTCAATCAAGTTCGTAATAATTACTAGACCCTTTGGTCGAAGACTCTCGTACTTTTACTTTTAGTTTTTGTTTTTGTTTACTGCAGGTTTTTGTTCAGTGCATCAATGGATGCACAACGTGAAATACCGTTCGATGATGATGATGATGATCTTGATGGTGCCGGATCCACTGGAGCTATAATTCCACCACCATTAGCGCCCGGAGCCAAGTTCAACATCACAAGCACCATGATTCAGTTATTGCAACTCAAGGGATTATTTGGTGGACTAGCAGGCGATGATCCGAATATGCATCTCATCAACTTTATTTCTACATGCAAGTCTTTTGACAATCCTGGTGTTGGTCAGAATGCAATTCGATTACGTCTATTCCCATTGTCTCTGTCTGGGGAGGCAACACTATGGTTGAATGGGCTGACTCCTGATTCTATTACAAATTGGAGGCAATTGAGAGACGCTTTCCTAGAAAGATTCTTTCCGCCATCCAAAAGAGCACAATTGAGAGATGAAATCAGCAACTTTCGTCAGCTTCCCACTGAAGCTCTTCATGAAACATGGGAGAGGTTCAAGACAAAGCTAGCGAGATGCCCAAACCATCACATGACTAATGTTCACCTCATGGAGATATTGTATAGAGCCTTGAATTCAATAACTAAGCCAGTGGTGGATAACGCAGCTGGAGGATCTTTTATGGACCTCACCTTTGGTCAAGCAAGCAATATGCTAGATCGCATGACGAAACAAAGTAGATCTTGGCATACCAGGGATTCTGAGGTAGCAAGCCCCACTTTATCTATAGGCATGACTGCAGACCAAAGAAGAAGACAAGAAGAACGTGATCAAGATATGGCGCACATGAAAACACAAATGGATCTTCTTACAAAGCATTTATTATCAGGGAAGACCGAAAAAGTGAAAGTTGTGGCGCTAAAAGGAAGAGACGAATCTGATTCGGAAGAGGAGGCCAACTACTTGAACAATCAAGGGGGTTTCCGAGGCAATGCCCAAGGAAACCAAGGTCGGAACTACTATGAGAAATCTGGAAACAAGGACCAAGGTAGTTGGAAGAACAAGAATGACAATAGTGGTGTGTATGTTCCCCCTGGAAGACGTGACACCACCACATCTAGTTCTGGATGTATGGAAGACATGATGGCTAAATTATTGAAAGGAGTGGAAGCAACAAGCGCGGTAGTTACTGAGGTAATAAATGATTTGTCCTCTATGAAGCAATTAGTTGATTCTCATTCCACTGCAATCAGGAAAATAGAGCAGCAATTGAGCCAACTTTCAGCAGCACTCAATCAAAGAAAGGCTGGCACTTTACCTAGCGATACTGTGCAAAACCCAAGGAATGATGGGTCATGCATGGCCATCACTACCAGAAGCGGTAAGGTGCTAGAAACTTCAGAAAAAGGCAAGCAAGTGGTGGACGAAGAAGCGAAAATTGATGATAAGGCGAAAGGGGAAGATGCCGCAGCAGCCGATCCTAACGTCCTTAACGTCACTCTTCACGACGTGCAACCTGAAAAAGCTGAAAAACGGAAGCAAGAAGAGAAGAAAGCCGTGGAAAGAACAATTCCATACCCACCACCACCTTTTCCTCAAAGATTGAAGAAGGTGGCGGATGATACAAAGTTCAGCAAATTCATGACCATGTTGAAGCAGCTGACCATTAATGTTCCGTTGGTAGAGGCGCTAGAAAAAATGCCTGGGTACGCTAAATTCATGAAGGACCTGTTGACAAAGAAGAGGGCAGTAAGCTATGAGCCGATAGATAATATTCATCATTGCAGTGTAATTGCCACAAGGTCCTTAGTACAGAAGAAGGCAGACCCTGGTGCTTTCACTATTCCTTGCACGGTTGGATCTATGAATTTTGCTAAGGCATTGTGCGATCTGGGTGCTAGCATCAATTTGATGCCACTATCCGTCTACAAGAAGTTGGGGTTAGACGATCCGACACAAACCAATATGAGGCTCGTGATGGCTGATAGGTCGGTAAAACGACCTGTGGGTATCTTGAATGATGTGTTGGTGAAGGTGTCTACCTTCATTTTTCCTGCAGACTTTGTGATTTTGGATTGCGAGGTGGATTCTGAAGTTCCCATAATCTTGGGACGTCCTTTCCTTGCAACAGGAAGTGTGCTTATTGACATGAGAGATAATGAGTTTTTATTTCGAATGAATGACGAAGTGATTCACTTTGATATATGCAAAGCGATGAAGCAGCCAAAAGATATGGATGTGTTCTCTGTAGATGATGTTCATGGTGAAGATAAGAAAGCATTATCTGTAGAGAAACAGCTTACTGTTGAGCCATTGTCTGCTGCGCTGCTGAAGGTTGAGCATGAGGACGATGAAGATTATGAAGAACTTATGGGTGCTCTAACAGAAATAGAGTCCTATTCCCATACTCCTAAGCAACCGGACCGTGATCTTAAGAATCAACCATCACCAACAGCGAAGATTTCCCTTGAAGAGCCACCAATGCTAGAATCGAAAGAGCTCCCCAATTATCTAAGGTATGTGTTCTTGGAAAGTATAAAGATACTTCCGGTGAGTGCGGATGATTTAAGTAAACAGCACGTAGACGCTCTCATCTCTACTCTGAAGAGATACATGAGAGCTATGGGTTGGACTATTGATGATATAATTGGTACCCCTTCTACAAGTAAGCCTCATTGTCGTCTGAATCCATTCAGAAAACGATCCACCATCTATCCCGACGAAGTCTGAGTACTCGAGGTAACTATGTCGTGTCGCGACAATAAATAAGGCGCTAGATGGGAGGCAACCCATCGTTTTATCGTTTTATCGTTTCTTCTAGTACTTGTTTTGATTTTGATAAATGAAAAATCCAAAAATAAGAGTCGTGCCACGACCAAAACTAAGGCGCTTGGTGGGAGGCAACCCATCGTACTAATCGTTTTCATTTGTTTGAGCGAATATAGGTGCAAGAAGTAGTCAACGAGGAGATTGATTTCAATTGACGATTTGGACGCATTGTATGGTAAAGTTGGTAAGTTAGGAATGGTGATGCATAAGGCTATGGATTGAGCCTTTCTCACGCCAAAATAGGCTTCGAGGAAAGCTAGGCCTTGGTAAAACTAGGCCACGAATGATGCACAACCAATCCTATAGCCTAAGGTCTCGGAATCTAGTGTGCTATACACTATGCGCCGCCTATTCCTAGGTATGCTTTTGACTATGCACCGCCTATGCTATGGCATTTGGTCTCAGCATCTCATATGCCATAGACTATGCGGCGCATATGTCTACAAATGCCATAGACTATGCGGCGCATATGTCCCATTATGCCATAGACAATGCGCCGCATATGTCATATCTATGCCAAGCATTATGCGCCGCATATGTGGGATTTTTGTCTCCAAAACCGATTGTAAATGGGTCATAACCCGACCCATTCTCTTCCTATATAAAGGGGACTTAGTTTTATAACACAACACATTGCAAAGTGACCTAAAGGTGCCGCATATTCATCCAAATCCTCTCAAAATTTTCTATTTTTGCTCCTCCAATTCACAAAACCACCTCCAAAAGCTTCAAGCAAGTAAGTACTCTCTTATTCTTCATTTATTTCTCGTAAGTACTACGTTGCTATGTCTATTATAAATTGCTACATATTGAAAGATTGTTGGTGAAGTTCATGTGTTTGGAATGTTAATGCAAAATCATGTGAGTGAACGTATACGTTAGAATCATCTTGACTTGTTTCCGACTTGAATTTGGTTTTAATAGCATTGTCATACTAATTGAGGAATTGCTATAGTCTTGAACATTGCTTAAAATTGCTACTTGGATACTTACATGTTAGGCTATCCCGTTCATCGGGATAAGACTTATAGTGTCTGCCGACATAGGAGGTTGTGATTGTTGAAAGTAACTATATTATGTGGTAACCCCCATGTAGTAGTGTTGTTATATCTAACATGAAAGTAATTCAATGGCTGCAAGTAGTGATACATCACTGATTTTCTTGCCGGAATACAACTCCTAAAACGTATGTCGACGAAATCTGAGTAATCGATCACTTTCACTTCACTGATTTGTGTCAACAAAACTAAGTGTGGGGTGGTACCCCTACTGCTTGTGCATAGATTGTATCCATTGATATTGTGCTACCACTAACACTATTTCTAGTCTCAGGTACAATGGCACCTAAAGTGAGACAAGGCAAGGAGAAGGCTACCACCTCCTAAAAAGGGCAAAAAGAGAAGTCGCAAGGACCAAGGAGAACCCTCCTCGCTGCAAATACCTCGACTCACGCTTGGAATTAAGTGGGATACTTATGAGGAACTTCTGAGGATGACGACTCTGATGATGATTCCAATGCAAGGGGTATGACCCCAGACATAGAGGATAAGTCCGACCAACCAGGTTCCTCGTATTTATTTTCCGCTGAGGACAGTGTCCCGACTAAGTGTGGGGTGGTGGTATTGCATGCTATACTTCTCTATTCGCATCTATGTTTGTTTGCTTTTGTTTCATTTTTGTTTCATTTTTTTAGTAGTAAATTTTTTCTAGCTTCGCATGAAATTATTTTGATAGGCAGCATGAGATTATAACAAGAGTATGTGCTACAATTGTGACTATTGAGACGTTTAGGCTCTAGTTGTGACTCAATATGTGATATTGTGTGATTCAATTCCTTCACTTGTTGGGTCGAGAGTCTATATTACTTCCAAGCAAGTCGACCATGTGCCTTGTGTGTGTGAGATAATCGTATATTCTATGTGTGTGGCTGATGCTAGAACTTGCCTGGTATGTATGCAAAGCGAAAATAAGGAGTGTAAGTTTAGGATATGATTTAGGCATTTCTTTGACAACCTATATTTGTTTACCTTCAGTTTTACCTACCCATGGACATCATCCTAGTTAACCCTTTTGAGCCTTTAGCCTATTTCTTTGACAACCTTGTATGTAAGCCTAATCCATTTCTTTCAAGACCGTAATTTGATCCCAAAATCTCTAAGTGCTTTAAAGTGAAAAAGTCATGTGACAACATAAAAGGAAATTGGGTGAGTATAATGCTATAAATTGGAATGGTTCTTGAATGTGTTATGAAAAAGAAAAAAAAAATGCTATCACAAGATGTATGTTGTGAAAAGAAAAAGGAAAAGAAAGCTGAAAAGTGAGTTGTGCTTAAAATTGAAAAAAGAGGAGAACAAGGGTGGTAGAAAAAAGAAAGAAGAAAGGTTGAAAGAAAAAAGTGTCAATGATACAAAGTGATGTATTAAAGCGCTTAGGAACTTAGTCACTATTCCTGGCCAAAATAGTCCTACCCGTCCCTTAGCCTACATTACAACCATCAAAAGACCTACTTGATCCTAATCTTAACATTCCAACATTTAGTAGAGTATTACATTAAGGGCAAGCCTATGGTCATCAGTCGCTACATATGAATTCTTTGTGAGAGTGAGAGCAAGGACATTTTGATACCCATGTTTGAAAAATATGCTATATTTGTGAGTGATTATGGGTACTATATGGTGAGACACACATGGTTGCTGAGTTTTGGGTAGTTATATATGATTCCTTGTACCTTAACGTTTGCATGCGAGTTGATCACCATCACGAGTCTATGATCACCATCACGAGTCTATACTTGAGGTTAAATTGTTTCTACTTATAATCGGAAAGCTACTCTTGGTTGATAATCGTTGTGCTTGTCTTAATAAATGTTTTGTGTTGATTCTGTAAAAACCTTAAGTTGATGCTTAGAAGGACATGACATGTTGTTCGAGGACGAACAAAGCTCTAAGTGTGGGGTGTTGATGATAGGCGAATTTACGCACCTATATCAATATATTTTGCCCATATTTTAGCCTAGTTTTGAGAACAAATTATATATTTCATGCACTTTTAGTCCCTTTTCCTGTAAATGAGCTAACGAACATGATTAGTAAAGTTTCAGGTATAAATGATGCATAATTCAGCATTTTATGGCTTACTTGACGCTAAAGAAAGCTCACGAAGGAAGGGAAGGGAGTTTACACGCCTAAGGACCAAAACTGCTGCATGGAAAATCTGTCCCGGGCTAAAACAGCATTTCTGAAGACTTTGGGGGACCAAAACTGCTGCATGGAAAATCTGTCCCGGGCTAAAACAGCAATTCTGAAGACTTTGGGGACTTACAGACACAAAGCTGGATTTTGACAATGATACATTAACCTAGTACAATTAGGTTATGTATTTCATTATTTTATGTGGATTATGATAATGTTACCTTAACCTAGTACATTTGGGTTAAGGATTTCATTAGTCTAGTAGGATTTGGTTATTTATTTCATTAGCTTAGTAGGAGTAGGATATGGGTATTATAAATACCCTATCATGCTAGAGATTTAGAATAAGGAGGGAGGAAGGAGGGAGCACACAATACTTCCTTCCATCCCTCTCATCTTCTTACATCTGCTACTCCTCTATTATTCTACACTACAAATAATTCTACAACTCTTTTAATGTTTCCATCAATTCTATTTTCGTCTAGTCTTCTATTCTTAAATTCTGCAACAAGAGAAACGTTACTCTGCAAGAAATCACACCTAACGCCTACCACTCTTGTGCTACACGAAATTGATCATTATTGTGGTATAATAACAATGTCAATTGTGGTTTCCTTCGCATTCATGGGTAACTAAACTTCTCTGTTGGGGTTATGGAAGCCGAATGAGTTACTATCTATTGCTGTGAGTTTGTGAGTTCGAGGCACGTATATTGCTTATATCATTATTCTCTTCATCTTAATCTACATTCTTTGCGGTTGCAAACGCAAGAATACGCCAGTCTAACATTTAACTTGTTCGAGAGAAAAGTTATTTGTCTGGAAAAGAGATAATGTCAAGGTAGTAGGACACCCTTTCCTATTAAAAAGCTAGTGCCGTAACTGGACTAACCTCTTGGAGAATTCGTACCGTTAGACACGCTTTAAGCTCGAGAGAGTTAAAGTGAAATAATCCTTGTTTAGGTCGAGAGACGCTTGGATTTACCATCGACTACAATCCTCTATAAGCAATTGCATGTCAGAATTCTACACACTCATAGCCAATAGAGACGTATACCTCAGAAGGTGGACATAACCCCAACGCCTCAATTCTCATTGTTTACAACTTACGTAACAATCTTTCTCTTTTTACTTTGCTATTGCCGTTTTTAGATCTTATTTTGGTTACATTACTTGCACGACAAGACTCCCCCCTTTTTTACGAGACTTGCACTAAAAGTCTAGTAATCTTTACTTACTTGTTGACCAAGCTATTCCCTGTGGGATCGATACCCAACCCAGTTGGGTTCTATATTTGCTAACAACCGCTTTACACTCCTACGAGAGCTGTAGATTGAGCGTTATCAGTATATTAACCTATCCTCATCTCATATACCAGCACATTAAAAATACTGTACGCATACTCTTCTTTGCGCTATGATGTCTTATATCATAGGTTCGGATGAAAAATTTCCTGACCGCAGTTAGACAACTTAGTGTATCCGTAGTGGTGAGCCCTCATCCAATGAGGACATATTATGTTTATTCAGTTATTTTAGTGTTTCATTTTATTTAGTCAGTCGAAGTTAGTTTGGATTCTATTCCATGATTTCCTCAGTCAGTTTAGTGGTTTTCAAACATTCATACAGTCAGCCAGTAACTTTTTAATTTTTATTAGGTTTATCAGAGCTATGTTTGATTCATTATTCAGATTTATATTTGCTTCCCAGGTTGTCTTCCACACAAGTATTTTGTTCATATATATTTAGCGCTCACAGTAGGTACCAGCTCATAGGTTATCTTGTGGTGACTTGTGATTGACAGATGATCAAACTAGATTGAAGAGATGAAGGCTATTCATCAATCCTATTTTTTTTATCAACAATCATCTTAACCAACTCCCAAATTTCAGAACGGATAAATAAAATACACAACTCACAATAGCATCGTGTAAATAGTTAACTCTACATACTACACAATACATGTAAATGCTCACATAATTTTATTCATAACTTAATTCACAATAAAATTAATTGAAAAAAATCCAAATAGGAGCCTATGTAATTAGTCGACAGAAACTTGAACTATGAACGTAACACTCAAACTATATACCATAATCTTAAAAAATGCTTCTAGTTTGTTGTGTATATAATTTTTTTGATTTAAAAAAAAAATTACATTTTTCCACTTCTTTTATATTGGTGTCTACATTTCTTTCTTTTCATTTTTTTCTACTTCTATTTTTACTCTCAGTTTTCTAACCTTCCTCTCTTTCTTTTTTTTAATCTTTCTCACTTTTGCGTTCTTTGTATGATTATTTTATAGGAATGTTTAGTGTAGTAAAAATGTGTGCATGTGTGTACATTTTTTTCTTTAGATTTTGCGTGCATGGATATTCCTGTACATAGCTATGAAAGATAAGAAAACATACACATCAAAAAAATATACCAACTTGTTAAAAAAAAATATGTGCACATGCATATAAATTCTCAAACTACTATATATTTCATGAAATCATATAAACAACGTTATCCATGCTTTGATCCTCACGAAAGTAATGGTATTGGTTTGGATAAGAACCTGTATGATGAAATAAATTGAGTATAGAAGCAAGAACGCCGCTACCAAAAACTCAACGGATACCCCCAAACTCTTTTCTTTTTCTGTTGCGTGTGTTTCTTCTTCTTCTTACTTTGATTCACTCTCTATCTTTCACTCTTTTTGTTGTTATTTTCTTATCTTGGTTTTCTCAATTCTTTTCTCTCATTTTTGTTTCTAACTCTATGTTCTCCTCTCTCTTTCTCTGTTCTCTTCCTTTTTCTCTTTTCAATCTTCTATCCATGTATCTGTTCCCCTCCTCCTCCTATGTTATGTAGGTCTATATATAGAGTATTTTCTGTGCAATTGAGTACGTGTGGGATTTGTGTTTGTCGTGCGGGAGGAGTTGAGAGAAAAAAGAGAGTGTGCAGATGGGGGAGTTGGGGTGGTTTTATTTTTCTTATTTTATCTTTTTTAAAAAATATAATAATAATAATAATAATAAAAGAAATTAACAATAATAGAAATATTATGTAATTGATTTTCATACTAAGAAAATATAGGGAAAGGTTATAACTAGCCTAAAATAAAATATAATTGAGAAAAATAATAAAATTACTAGCTTATTTATTAAAATTTAAATTAATAGAATAATCTATTTTTAAAAAAATTTATTTTACAAATAAATAAACATATCCTAAAATGAAACTTTATATTTTGAACTCTTTTCTATATTTTTTTAATGAAATTTACTAAAAATAAAATAAGAGTGAAAATAAATATTGGAAAAAATATAAATATTTAATGCTGAAAGATAGGTTAAAACTCGAGAGGATAAAAAATCAGGTGTCTACATTTTGCCCCTCTTTGTTTGAAATCTCTGAGAGTTTTCATACAAAGAAGTAGACAACGAGATGAGTTTTGACCCTCCGATTATTCAAAAAGATAGAATGTGTATATGTGAAAAAAAATGCGACTGAGTCCTGGTTTTGTACCCCCTACATATCCCAAGTTATAAGAGAATCAGGTCTTGTGTAGATCAATAAGGGAAAATGGTGAGACGATGAGCTAGAGTTCTAGTGAGGTTCGGTCGAGTCTTCGGTTTATGGCTTATGCTTTTACATCCAACTAAAAAACTAAAATTTAAAATGAAGATACAAGTGAAAGATCCTATTTATGCAGCTTTTTTGGAATCTCGACTTGAATCTTCATGACTTCTCAAATGGTGAGATAATTGTTATTTTGTGTTGAACTTGTAAAATGAAATGTTCCACTCTGTTGATTCTTGGTATTGGATAGGAACTTGAAAATTGACCTATTCTTCTAACTGGCACTTCTGACTCAAACTTGAAAATCTTTACCCTATTATTCAGGCGGTCTCCTGACTTGCAACTTCTTCACCTTATTCTCCAGGCGGGCTTCTGACTTGCTATTTCTTCACATATTTCTTCAGGAGGGAACTTGACTTTCTATTTCTTCACTCAGTTCTTCAGGCGGGCTTCTGAGTTGCGATTTCTTCACCTTGTTCTTCAGGAAAGCTCCTGAGTTACCATTTCTTCACCATATTCTTTGGGTGGGCTTCTTGAGCTTCAAAACTAAAAGTAATTCTAATTTCTAAATGTGTTCCTAAACTCAAAGTCAAAAGTGAACTATAAAAGTAAAGTCCCATTATCCAAGAGGGTCCTGAGAAGAAGTAAAGTCCACCTTATCCAGGAGGGTCCTGAGAAGAAAATAATGCCGCATTATTTAGGAGGATTCTGAGCAGAAAATAAAGTCCCATTATCCAGAAGAGTCCTGAGCTGAAAATAAAATCCAATTATCCAAGAGGGTCCTGAGCGTAAAATAAAGTCCTATTATCCAAGAGGGTCTTAAGAACAAAATTAAAATCCCATTATACAGGAGGGTCCAGAACTGAAAAGTAAAATCCCATTATCTAGGGGGGTCCTGAGCAGAAAATAAAGTCTCATTATCTAGAAAGGTCCTAAGATAAAAAGTAAAGTCCCATTATCCAAGAGGGTCATGAGCAGAAAATTTAAATCCCATTATTCAAAGGGTCCTGAGCAAAAAATAAAATTCCATTATCTAGGAGGTTCCTGAGAAGAAAATAATATACTATTATCCAAGAGGGTCCTGAGCAGAAAGTAAAATTCCATTATTCAGGAGGGTCCTGAGCTGAAATTAAAGTCCTATTATCCAAGAGAGTCCTGAGTTGAAAATAAAATCTCATTATCCAAGAGGGTCCTGAGCAGAAATTAAAGTACCGTTATCTAGGAGGGTCCTGAGCAGAAAGTAAAATCCTATTATTCAGGATGCTCTAGAGAAAAAAGTAAAATCCCATTATCCAGGAGGGTCCTGAGCAGAAAGTAAAATCCCATTATCCAGGAGGGTCCTGAATAGAATATAAAACCCCACTATCCAGGAGAGTCCTTAGCATAAACTAAAGTCCTATTATCTATGAGTGTCCTAAGCAAAAATTAAAATTCCATTATCCAGGAGGGTCCTGAGCAACAAATAAAATCCCATTTTTGCGGAGGGTCGTGCGCAAAAAAAAAAATAGAATCCCATTATCCAGGAGGGTCCTAATCAAAAAGTAAAGTCCCATTATTTAGAAAGGTCCTGAGCGAAAATTAGAATTCAATTATCTAGGAGGGTCCTGAGAAAAAATTAAACCCCATTATCTAGGAGGGTCCTAAGCAGAAAGTAAAATCCTATTATCCAAGAGGGTCCTGAGCAAAAAATAAAACCCTTTTATCTAGAACGGTCCTGAGCAGAAAAATAAAATTTCATTCAACATGAACAATTTTTTTGCCCTAGTTTTTTCTAGAAAAAATTTATGAATGTCACCAAATCATAACTTTTTGAAAAGTACAATGAATAAGGTGCATCAAGGCCTTGATAAGGAAATACATCTCTTGAGTTTAAAATTGATCAAAAAAAATAGGAAATACATCTCCTAAGAGTTAAATGAAAAGACTCGACTAGAAAGTGCATCTTCTAGGAGTGAAGGTTCATGTATGGAAGTGTATCACATAACAAACAAAGCTTAAATTACCCAATAATGAAGTGTATCTCCCAAGGTTTAAATGGAAGGACTCGACTAGAAAGTGCATCTTCTAGGAGTAAAAGTTTAAGTTAGGAAGTGTGTCAGCTAATAAATGAAAACTTAAATATCCAAAACAAGGAAGTGTGATTCCTAATGTTTAAATGAAAGGACTCGACCAGAAAGTGCATCTTCTAAGAGAAATGGTTCATGTTACGAAGTGTGTCACCTAAAAAATGTGAACTTGAATTACCTAGATAAGGAAGTGTATCTTCCAGGGTTTAAATGGAAGGTTCAAGTTAGAAAGTGCATCATCTAACAAATGAAAACTTGAAATACCCAGACTTGGAAGTGCATGTCCTAGGGGTTAAATATAATATCTCGACTAGAAAGTGTGTCGTCTAGGAATTAAGGTTCAAGTTAGGAAATGCATTACCTAGCAAGTGAAAACTGGAATACCCACACAAGTAAGTGTCTCCTAGGGGTATAGAATGATGTGTTTTCACCATTATTGTGATTACCATATCTGTATAGTAATAGCATATCTTACATTTACAAAAGTGGGGAATTGTACCAGTTTATATTTACGTTTTGAAGGTAACATGTGTTTTTGTTTCATACAAAGAAAACTTATAAATTTAAAAACACAGTGGATGGCTTGTAGCATTTGGCTACTAAGGAGACTGCTCTTGCACTTTTCATTCTCAACTCCATTTCAAATTATTGATAGGTATCATTAACTTGTCATACTTTTGACCCCAAATTCTAGCTATTAAAAGTATTTGACTCAAATCATATTTTTCTGGCATAATGCCTCTGGGTTTAACTTCCAACACACCTTTTATATTTCTATGAGTCCATAAATTTCCAGATAACAAAAATTCTTGAGTACCTTACTTTATTTTAAAGCATGTTGACTTTCTGCATCATCCTTTTGTCTTGCTTTGTGCAATTGAGGGAGTTGGTAGCATGTTTTGAACTTCTTTCTCTCTTGTCTTGACATAAATTTGACTAAAAATTATGAGAAGAAAAAAATTGATTATAATGATTTTTCATTTGACAATGAACACACAAAAATAATAACAAAATATAGAAACAAAGTAAAAGATAATAGATATCCCTTTTACAAAAGCGACAAAACAAAAAACTTATCTGAGTGTGGTATCTTGTTCCAATGATTATGACATGAATTTTAAATTAAACAACTTGATCTTATCATCACAATCATTTATTGACTTTTCAACTTATTGAGTTTGAAACCAAGCTACATTTGAGCATTTTGCCTCTAGATTATAGACCTCATTCAGTTAGTCGCGCCTCAATGGGTTTTCTCCAACGAGCCTCTCGTATATTAATTTTTTCTTAACTCATTGTTGTCTTATGGTGTCTATGAGGTTTTTCACCAATAAGACTTTCTCATTTTCATCATTTTTCTCACAACTCACTATTGCCTTATGGTGCCCAAAAGAGTTTTCACCAATAAGACTCTCTCATTTTAATTTTTCTCACATTTTTATGCTGATGAAGGAAAGTGGTGCCCTAAAAATTAAACATCATATAACCATAACATGCTTATCCTTGACATTCTCAAAGATTGTTCTGAAGGTCTTTCTTTGGTTGTAACTTGGCTTTTGGATAGGGTTAGAAAGAAAGGGCAACATGAGGCTCAAAATATACATAACATAGGGTGAGATGTACAACTTTTGAAATCGACTCATAAAGAAAATAACTATTTCCCTAGGTTTATTTCATACTGGGTAACTTGAATTTTTACTTTGTTGAACCGAACCCCAAAGTAGGGCTGCCTACATATCTTTTCATAGCAAGAATTAGGTCAAACATAGTTCAGAAATCTTATTTTTTTTGCTTGATTTTTTTCTGAATCTAACTTTGACTTTTCATTTTTTTTACTCTTTTTTTTTGAGATTTTTTCTGACTCTATTTCTATTTCTTGACACTTTTCTTTTTTTTCTCTTTGACTTTTTCAGCCTCTATTTTGATTCAAAAAGAGGGCACGAAAGAAAATAAAACTAAATCTTAAAAAGGGTAACAAAGGATGATACAACATTTGGATAGCATAATGAAATACTTTGTCATACTAATCCTTATAGCATTCAGTTTGACAGTGAAACAAGAGATCATACACATCTTTTTCAATATTGACCTTTACTAAGCATATGCGCATGTGCTACTTCTTTCATGCTTATGAGACATACAGGTCCACTAGTGTTGTAATTTACGTACACGGATAAATCATGCCTTTTAAAGCTAACTTCCTTTTTCTTCTCTTGACAGTGAAGACTATATGTCCTCTGATTGATTCCATGCTTAAATTGGACCTTCTGATTGATGATCAAGTCATTCTTTGATTCACAAAGTAATTGCCTTATTCATTTAAGTGAGGCTTGAACTCGGTCACCAAATATCTCAACACTTTACTTATTTCTTTACATGTTCTTTTCAATTTTAACTTCTTGATTCAATGTTTTATAATTAGCTTGGATTTAAGATTTGGCTAAATAATTCAGCATGCATATCATATCACTAGAACTAACATAAAATGTAATGTGTAAAGAAAATAAATAAATAATATATATTAAAATAAAAGTTAAAAACGGACACTATATTTTGTTAAAAATATGACAGAGTTTCACATAAAAGACAAAAAAACAAGACAAGATAGACTCCGAACTACAATCCTAAAACAATTCAGTTAATAGAAAGAAAAACAAAATAAACTACCATAAATCCTTCCTAGTAAGGGAAGGAGTGACTTTTCAATTGTTGAACTTGGCATATTAGTCATTTTTCACATCAACGTGATAAAATATTTCACCACTATCAGTTTCCTATACCATAATTGATTTATCTTGAATCATCCTTTCTATTTCTCTTTACAAATCATGATAATCTTACCCTAAACATCAAAAGGATATGCACATTGTTTATTAGGATCAAAATTTCATGAATATGGGTCGGGAGTGTACCCATGGAGAAGAGTGATCATGCTCAACTATTTCAATTTTTGAAACAAACTATTATATGATTCTTCAATTGGTGTGAAACTATATCTTGGCTTTTATCTCTTTTCATTTTTTGGCTTGAATAAAACATTGAGTAAAGGGCTTTGGTAGGTTTCTAGAGGTAGAGGATGATTCTGAGGGGTTGATGCATGTCATTGCGGGTAAGAAGGGATTCAGTCATATGGTTGTGCATTATAAATAGGATATTTAGGAGATAGATTGGAATATTGTCACGCCTTAAATCCTATTGGGGTGCATAATCACCAGTAGCCATGAAGGCCCAAGAGAACCAATCCATAACCTTGTACTTCTCATGCATGTAACTATAATAGCCAAAGGTTTTTCCATACACGGATATAATGTATTGATGAGAAAAAAGTGACAAGCCTAAAACTATATATACCAGACTCGACCATTAGAGAAATAACATCTAAAAGATAAGACACTATCATGCTTAACTTTACATTGGTCTACAAATCCTCTAAAAGATACATAGACACTTAGTTATGTTGGGACAAACCCCTACCTTAATCTTAGCTACTGTACAGTACCAATTAATAAAATGAATTCGAAAAGCCCCAAATTAAACTAGAGCTCACCAATAGTCACTGGATATCCCTGCTCCTACTGGGGAGGTATATGAGATGAAGTACCTATGCCTTCTGCATGAAATACAGGTCCCCCGTAAAGGACATAAGTACGAAAATATGTACTGAATATATAAGGTTTGAGGTACTACACATGATATAAAAGCTTAATAGAAATCAGGTATAAGTTCTTGAATAGTGCTAGTAGACCACCTATATTTATATTTGTAGGTTCCGGTACATTATATTCCTTTCTTCGTTTTAAATTTCTTACTTCATAATCTTTGTAAGCCATGTGATACAAATGACCAGTTGATCAGTGGTGAATAGACAAATCGGGATCAACCCATGCTAGGCTTACACCCCTAAGCTGCCACCCATAAATAAACATTGAGATCGGCCCATGCTAGGTTTAAGTCCCTGAGTTACCACCCATACAAAAACATTGGGATCGGCCCATGCTAGACTTATGCCCCTGAGCTGCCACCCATTTTACAGATTTACGTTACTTAGTTTATTTAGCCTTTGAGATTGTTAATTTGGTGGTCATAGCATTATGGTACCTTGAAACACTAATCTACCAATAAGAGACATTTGAAGAAACACTTAATGCAATTTCAAAGAGGTATGGGGAAGATTGTACACGCATGAAATATTTAGGAGCTAAAAATAACATACGAGTCTTATTTGACTTAAAGGAGAACTCTTGAGACTTGCTAGTGAATGTAAAAATACAGACTTGATAATAAGCATATGGTGAGGTATTTTAACACATTAGAGAGTGGGAACAAGGTGGTTAGATACATGGGAGATCATATGCTGCCATGATGCATCATCTACTATGAGAGGGCTTTAAAAGCTTACTTCATACCACAAATATTGGATTTTATAGCAAACAATATGACATAGAGTAACCTTACATACCTGGTCGTACAACTCCGATACTAATCTAACTTGACTTCCCTCCTTTTAGATTACTTATCTACAACAAAATATATGGTAAATTAATATTAGCAAGCAACCGACACATTTGGGCTACTTAACTTCACCAAAATAGTAGTCGGGCAGTAAGCCCGTAATTTATTAATCAAGAGTGTTATTTTAACCCTTTTATCCTCCAATTAAATCCACATATCATACATATTCTTATAAAACTCCTAGAAATAAAATTGGCTTCATTACACCCTTCAAATAATGCACAAAACAGAATGGTCAATAATCATATACAACAATTAATTCGGTGGTGTACCACCACACTTTTCTTCTATATTTCAATACGAACCAATCACACCTTTACCCAATATCAACCTGTTAGCCCCCAACATACATACACAAAATAGTCCACAAAATAACCCTAAAATAACCTTTATCGCAATAACCAAATATTAAACTCATCATCCTTTGAGTTCTCAATAACAACACATCCATAATTCTTTCCCAAATTCATATATAAGGAGGAAAAAATGGAGCATTCACCTTACCTTAATATTCTGCAACTTGTCCTTTTAGTTTGAACCCTTCAAGAACTTCAACTTTCCTTCACACTTTAAACCGAAGAAGAAAAGAGATGTCTCTTAATAACAAAGAAAAGTGAGCAAGTAGCTTGTTTTATATTCTACAATATATTTACAATTCGGCATGTATAGCATGTTTTTCTAATCTTCCATGAAATAATCAAGCTAAACCTTTAGTGTTTTCACTTACCTTGGCTTGCAAAGGTTGGGGTTTCTTTATGGACCCTAGAAAGAAAAATAGGGCTACTCCTTGATGTTTTAGAGAGAGAGGAGAGAATTTGTGAAATATAATCCTTTTTGTGACTTAGAAATAAAGGAAAACGACAATCAACTTGGCCTTATAAAGTCCCTATTTTGGCCACCTCCTTAACTGCATTTTGGACCTTAAAATTCATCAAATTGGTTCAAGTAAGTGATGCACCTTCTTAAGGGTCCAAGATGCTCAAAATTTCAAAGTAGGTGATGCACCTACTTACTTAATTCATAGTTGTGCTCAATTAAATTGGGCCTTAGAAGATTTGAGTATTGGGCCTTTTCTCCATCTTCTTCCTTTTTACTTAATTTGGGCCCAAATGAGTATATTAATATAGGCCCAAATCGGACCCATAGCCTTGAGCCCATTTACTTGGTCCAAATAGCTCAACTAGGTGATCCACCTACTTTCTTAATTAATCCAAGTAAGAACCTCAACAAAATAGTCCATTTTCAATCCTTAATACCTTTAATCTAACTTAAAACTTGTATATACTTGGTCACTTGAAACTTTAGATTCGAATACTAGCTTACGATTTTGAGTTTAATAGTTGTATCTATGTTAACTTTGCCGCGTCACCTTAAAACGTACGGTTAGCTTCTAGAATTCCATCTACACTACTAATACTTGCATAAAAAATCTCATCTGTTACCTATACCACAAGGCTATACCAAGTTACATATAAATAGAACAAGTTCATGCAAAGTACGAGGTGTTACGAATATAATGAATTTTAGGGAGGAACATAGTATTATGGATGGTTATATGGGTCTTGAATATAAATTTAGGAGTGAGATTGCACGTATGGGTGATGTGGACCTCTTGAACTTTGTCATAGTCTTGACACAACAATGACCACATTCTCCTTTCTTTTCTTTTCTACAAAACTTCCAGAGCCCTTTTGAATTGCCTGTGTTGTTACTTTCAAAGAAGCTCGGCTTATGATTTTTTAGGACTTAATTCAATTTTCTACCATCTATCCAACCTTAATTACCTCAGCATATGTATTTCTAATAGTAGAAAGAAAATAATAGAAGTAGGCTTGTTCATCTGCCTGGAGAAAAAAATCAATCATTTTAAACTCCTCTATTGATGGCTTAACTCTAGTATCTTGCTCCCTTCATCAAATAGCATATTCTTAAAAAATTTAAGTGGTATTTTTTCTCATGTTGGAAAGTGAAGTATGATCCGACACTATATCGATATTATATTGAAATTGATTGACAAAATCCTTAACCATGTCATCCCAAACATTCCAATGAGAGATATCTTGATCAATGAACCATTCTAAAGCTATCCTTGCCGGACTCTCTCCGAAGTAAGCCATCAATAATTCTTCTTTCCCCCTGCTCCTCTTAGTTGATTTCAAAACATTTTTAAATGAGCTAAAGGATCATTGCTCCCATCATACTTGTCAAACTTAGGCATTTTGAACCCTAGAGGGAAATGGACATCAAAGAACATACATAAATATTTTCATAAAACACTCTTTTTCCCTTTTAGTCCTTGCATATCTCTCATATTTTTCTCCAGACTTCTCAATTTCCTGGTCATCTCTTTTTGTTCCTTATTCTTAACAATTTTCTCAATCACGACAGGGGAATCGTGCTAATGAACGAGATAATATGAATTTGGTGGGTTGAAAGTCAATTCAGGGTTATAGAATTGATCATGATTTGGACCATCGATAGGTTTCTTGATCGTTAATTGAGGGTCTACGTTAGTTGATACTACAGGAATGAAAAACGGGTTATTTGTGAGAGATGGAAATGTATGGTGGTAGAGATATTAGTACATATGCCAAATTCGGGTTGTAAAGTGGATAACTAGTTTGGACTTGAGTGGAACTTAGATCATTCATATTTGAAAGTCCATGGATTGAGGGAGGCGGGGCTTGCCCATTAATCCAAACTTGATACATTTTTTCTATTTGTTATTTCAACAACCTATTCTCCTCGATTGATTCAAATTCTCGTGGAATTAACTGATTTTGATCTTCTCAATTGTCAGACTTTACGCCATCTTTGTAGGTTATCTTTTCTTTTTATTTGGACCTCTGTTGCATGGATGAGATGCCAGCTAAACCACAAACCAACCACCTTAATATTATTTTTAATTTGGAAATAATTATTGGGTCAGGGTTTAATATTTTTAAAACTTTTTAAAAAAATTATCACAGAACCCGATAAGGGTTCCCTACGTATCTCATTGTGGTGAGAATTAGGTGTGCGTAGTTCGTGAAGACCATAATTTTTTTTTTATTTTCAAAAATTTCAATTTTTTTAAAAATGGTTATAAAAGTTGGAGAAGGGATACTTCTTCTGTTTACTACGCTACCTAAAGCCGGTCAACAATCAAACGAGCCTTCCAAATAAATGTCAAAGAGCATATAGGATGCACATGTTGGTCATACAAAGGGGGACACCTGTCCTAGATAGATTCAGCTCCTGTGTCGAGCCCCACTAAGTCAAAAATACATGTGATTCTTATAAAGTGGAACCTAATAGGGATAACCACATCTAAGTTTTAGTTCTACAAAGTTTAAACTAATGGAGATAGGCTTCTAGACTAGCTGTAAAATTAGCGGACAATTCGAGTCGGATAGGGACAACTTACTGGTAGCAGTGCTTTTCAGCCTCACCGTAGGTCCTTCCCATCCTAAATCATGTGTGACTATAGAATCCTTTCAAGGAACATTGCTGCACGTCTGGTATATCAAGGCACGGGAGTATATACCGCATCTCCAAATATAAAGTATTCCAGAAGACTCAGATTAGCGTGCGAGAGAAAATAGTTTATATTGCAATTCAAATAATATCAAAATGGTAAACAATTGTACAAATAACATATTTAGGTTAACAAATACAATATCTAAAAATAAATAAAGACAAACAAGTCAATATAAAAGCTCGAATTTTAGTTGTTCCCCAGCAGAGTCGCTAGAGATGTCACATTTCTTTTTTGCTGAGAGGTCGAAGTAGAAAGGGTTTTTTCAATTAAAGTGACAGTTTTGAATAGGGATTATATTATTTATAGATTATCCACTTGGAATTGAGTTATGGTGTTCCAAGTCACCGTATTGAATCCCTAATGAAAAGAAAATAACTCTTTATAGGTCTGTGAAATAGAAAATCATGTAAGGAATTCTTTTGACTGAGGGGAAGGTATGAGGCACCCCTCGAGTCTCTTGATTCTATCACGGTCACTTTAATGACTTATGCCTGGAATAAGTTATTCTTCAAATATAAAATATTTATTATCCAAAAAGTCACTCACATCCCACTTTCTATTTATTTTTTAAAATTTATTCTAAACTATTTTATTGTATTAATGTGTGGCTTACCGGTAGCAGTACTTTCCATCCTTTCCACAAGTTTTGATATATTTCTCACACCTTTGAGGGATTTGTGGATCTTTCTCATTTCTCAAGTCTAAATAAGCACTTAACATGTTTAGAATTTACCCAATCCAATTAGATCGACCTCAAATGGTACGTTGATTTTGTTATTACGAATAGTCTGTAGCAGGGCTTACAAACTTCATTGTTAACATTCACTTATATGTTAAACCTTAATTTTCTGGAGGTTAAGAACCTAACTCATTATTTTACAAGTTCTCACCCTTACAAATGTGTTTTCCCTCTCTTTTCCTTTCTTTATTGAGACGAGTTTTGAATAAATTTGTGTAACCCACCTGTCTCATCTTCCCGCTATTTGACAATACATATTAATCTAAGCCAAATTTATTTTCTAATAGTTCTACGATCTATGTTACTTGATAAACATGTAAAATGTAATTAATAGCCAAACTTTCGCATCTATAAAAAAAACTACAACAAACATTAAATAGTAAAACGAGAAGGAAAAAAAAATTAAGAAAGAAAGATTTGTTGCTAATTTTTCACTTGATTAATCAAAAATCCAAAACACAATAGTCGACTTCATTTATACTCTAAGTTAATACAGTAGCCTTATTCCATTCTTACCCTCCTATTTCAAATTAAACACAATTTCTAGTACATTAATTTAAATTTACAGTGTTATAAATACACAAAATAATATAAAAATAAGTTAAATTAATAGTATTCACAAATGATCGAACTAGATTAAAAGATAAGGTATATTCATCTATCCTATTTCTTTTATAAACAATCATCTTAATCAACTCCAAAATTTTGGAACGAATAAACAAAATACATAACTTACAATAGCGTCGTGTAAATAGTTATCTCTGCATACTACACGATACATGAAAACGCTCACATAATTTTATTCATACCTTAATTCACAATAAAATTAATTGAAAAAATCCAAATAGAAGCCTATGTAATAAGTCGACGAAAACTTGAACTAAGAACGTAACACTCAAACTCTATACATCAATCTTCAAAAATGCTTCTAGTTTGCTGTGTATATAATTTTTTATTTTTTTTTAAAAGAAATTAGATTTTTTCCACTTTTTTTATATTTGTGTCTGTGTTTCTTGCTTTTCATTTTTTCTACTTCTATTTTTAGTCTCATTTTTCTAACCTTCCTGTCTTTTTTTTTAAATCTTTCTCTCTTCTGTATTCTCTGTATGATAATTCTATAGGAATGTTAGTGTAGTAAAAATTTATGAATGTGTGCGCTTTTTTTTTTGTATGCATGGAGATTCCTATACACAGCTGTGAATGATAAGAAAATATATACATTTAAAAAATATACTAACTTGACAAAAACAAACATGCACACACTCATATAAATTCTCAAACCACTATTAAATAAATGAAATCATATAAATAATGTTATTCATGCTTTGATCCTCACCAAAGTAAAGGTATTGAGTTGGATAAGAACCTGTGTGATGAAATAAATCGAGTATAGAAGAAGGAATGTCGTTACCAAAGACTCAACGAAAACCCCAAACTCTTTTCTTTTTTGTTGCGTCTGTTTCTTCTTCTTCTTACTTTGCTTCACTCTCTATCTTTCACTCTTTTTTTGTTATTGTTTTATCTTAATTTTCTCAATTCTTTTCTCTCCTTTGTTTCTAACTCTATGTTGTCCTCTCTCTCCGTTCTCTTCGTTTTCCTCTTTTCAATCTTCCATCTGTGTATCTGTTCCCCTCCTTATTCTACGTTGTGTAGGTGTATATATAGAGTATTGTGTGCGCAGTTGAGGATGTGTGGGAGTTGAGTATGTCGTGGGGGAGGGAGTTGAGAGGAAAAAGGGGAGTGTGCAATTGGGGGAGTTGGGGTGATTTTATTTCTCTTATTTATCTTTTTTTTAAATATAATAATAATAATAAAAGAGATTAGTAATAATAGATATATTGAATAATTGATTTTTATACTAAGAAAATATAGGGAAAGGTTAGAACTAGACTAAAAATAAAATATAACTGAGAAAAATAATAAAATTACTAGCTTATTTATTATAATCTAAATTAAAAAATATATTTAATTTTTTTATTATTATTTAAAAATAATTAAATAAATAAATAAACATATCCTAGAATGTAACTTTATATTTTTAACTATTTTCTACATTTTTCTAATGAAACCTACTAAAATTAAAATAATTGCTAAAATAAATATTGGAAAAAATATAAATATTTAATATTGAAAAATAGGTTAAAACTTGGGAGGGTCAAAAATCATGTGTCTACGGACTATTTAGATTTGTTTGTTTCTATAGTTGGGGGCATGTCCCAACACTTTATTGAAATAGAGTTTTAGTTTGTGTCTTTGTTGGATTACTGTGGACTTGGGTGGTGTTGGCTGGTGGTTGGTTGTTGATTATAGATGTATTAATTGTTCTTGAATCTATCTTATTATATGTTTGTAATTCATCCGACATTGAGAATGTTGTGTTTATTTAGGTAGGTGTATGGGGTGGTCTCCGATCCATATGGGACTTGAGATACCCATTACGGCTAGGTCGTGGTTCAGGTTGTGACAAGAACGCTGATATGAAGTTACATAGTTATCCCACCAATCTTTTAGTTGATCAGTAAATCTTGCAATAATCATTTCTGTAATAGTTCTATCACTGTTTTTTTGAACTTTGCAAATTGTATTGTACATCAAAATTCGATGTATTATGGATATTTTTCTCTTAATATAACTATATATGTTCCATTCATAGATTTTAGTTCCATTATAACTATTAGAGACTATCAATTCGTGTTCTTTGATTGACACTCCAACTCTTGAGTTTATATGAAATAAAGTGAAAATAAGAATTAGAAAAATTGAAGATGATGAAATAATACAAACGTATAAATTAAGAGAAAATGTGACATTCAAGAATGCATCAAACATGAAAATTAAATTAATGAGTGAGTTGAGCCGATATTCTAATGTCACAAATCTCTCGGTCCTGAGCCGATAGAACTAATACCCAAAAATAACTTGACACCATTTATCTAAATCTTTCAAAAGGTGACAAGATAAATTGCATATATTAATAAAAACATATCATCGATCCCAATAATACATCATCTACCAAGACGAGGTATAACCAAAAAATCTTAGAACAAACTTTGAGTTTTGTGCTCTTATGTAACCCAATCTTAATTAATGATCCTAAACTTCATAATTTTGGAAAAAATACAGAGCATTATATAGAGAGAGTGGGGGCAATCCATAGAATGCATCAAACAATGAGGAATTCAAACTTTTTTATACGATATCTTTATTGGAAAAAAAAACTACTACTTTCTTACTTATAAAGCACAAGTTCTATGAAATACTAAATTTAAAATTTGAACAATAATAGTTGATATGCCCTTAAAACATAATCATCCAAAGGAAATTCCCGCGACTCGGCTAAATCAACTCCTAAACATTTTTTGGGTCAACCTATAGCAAAGTATACTTCGAAGAAACTTGAAAGATGGACAACCCCTTAGTCACGAACAAAACAAAACTAAGTGGTTCACATATTCCTTAATCAACAAAAAATAACAAGCATACACACCAACAAAGTGCCTAAGGGAAAACTGAATTATAACGCGCGACATAGTCTTCTATATCTTCACCAACTCATATTTCAATAATAAATAAAAATAAAGAGGGGAGGGAAGGGGGAGGGGTCTCATGTCTAGATTCACATACATTGAAACCACAAAAAAAATAAAATGAATCCATATTTTATCTGTGGGTAGTAAACTATAATACCAAAACGAGATAAGCAACACATATACATATATACACAAAAACATATTCAAGCAGAGAAAACACGAGAAAAAGGTGATTTTCACTTTATTTTGCATTCCAATGTCTCAATCTGAATTAGGAGGAAACCAAATTCAAACTCAATTTCTAGGTGAAAAGAATATGTAACAAGGAGAAAATTAAGAATTCGTGCACAAAATAATGAAGCACATAAGTATATGACCACAAATTTACCACCTTAAGTGTCTACACAAAGAAGTCATTTTTATGAGAAGGAAATACTTAGTCACTGACAAATTTATGTTGTAAATCTCTTAGAGAATTTCATGATAAATAAGGATACTAACATATTGTACACACTTAAATGGCTAGAGATATAACTAAGAAACTACTACTATATTCAGAACATTCAAAACTAGTGGCACAATAACCTTCAAACGGTCATCTATAGATATTTAAGATTATAAATTCCCGATAAACGTACCATCAATTATAAATAAAATCACAATAAATGGAAACCTCTTTGCATCAAGTTTAACAATCACAAATAATTTAACAAAATTGTTGCCCATATTAAAAGTAACCTCAACTTCAAGGAATTATTTAAGCTAAGTCTCAAGTTACAAGAACTTTACGAGCACATCATCCAAGGTAAATCAAACCAAATGACCAGAAACTATTTCACATTTTTGTACCAGAACTAAGGCTAATTCCAAACCAAACAAGAAGAACTTAGTGAAAGAAAATTACATAAGAAAATTACATGCGATAAAGTAAAGAAGAAAGGAGTATAATTGGTTGTTGTGCAGCAAGCTAGGGGATAAACATCAAATTCCAGCGAGATCACAATCCCCTCAACTTAAAGTCGAATTTGAATAAAAAAGAAGAGATTTTTGAAGAACTTGAATATGTGAAGTATTTGTACCATATTTTGATTTTAAAACTCGTATTTTTAATGTCTATAACTTGTCTTTTGAGTGATGAAATTGGTTGTATTAATAGGCAAATCCGGACTTCAAAGTCCGAATTCCAAACTAAAATTTCATGCAAGCCAGTGGCTAGAAAAAGAAGGGGGTTCGAATTCAATAACTGAAAGACACAACACATATCTTCCAATTTTTGGACAATTCTTGGACCTTCAATATGATTTTGAGATCAAAATTGAGTCTTGCACTGATTTAGGACCTGTTTCATTATTGTGAAGGGATTCACATGTTGGAAAGATAAAAGTGGAGAATCGCGCGAAGCTAGGCCAGAGATGGCAGTGACTAAGGCTTCAATTTGGATGGAGAGAGAGTAACAAGAAATGAGAGAAGATGAAGGAATTTTTTGGGGGAGAGAGATAGACATGTTTGGGGTTGGCAATCTTGACCATTTGTTAACCATCTGATCATTTGATTGGACGACTTGAATTAATCCAAATTAAAAAATGATAATAAGTGGAATATATATATATATATATATATATATATATATATATATATATATATATAAAGCTTGAAAAATTCATTTCCCTCTGAATAAAAGGATTCAATGGCTAATATGAGTTATGTTTTGACCGGGTTTTATCTTGAAATGGTGGGATTTTTTGGTTTGAATTTGATAAATAAATTGCACTATCAAATGTAAATTTGTAAAAATCCCAAATAATAAACAACATAAATCCCATATTTTATCTAGTTAATTACATTTTCTTCCGGATTTGTTATTTAGTTTTTCTCTTCAAATCAATAAACAACATAAATCCCAAATTTTAGATAATTAATTACATTATTTCCCGTATTTGTTATTTTGTATTTCTCCCTAACGAATTATAAATGTTCATATACATTCCTCCATGTTATTATAAATTATAACCTATGTATATGAGTTAACCATTTTAACGATATTTAAGGAAAGAAATCAATCTAATGATTATTCAAGAGAGTACCTTATAATGTGTATTTTTTAATGTATCCCTTAATTATGTAAATTTTTTCAAAATTATACTCCTAAAAGGAAATTTACCACATAAATTACCTAGAAAATTTTAGAATCAAAGAAAAAAAATGCTAATAAAATAAAGGGACACAAAAAATTTTAAAATAAAAAAAAGAACTCGTATAAAGAAAATATGGCAACAGTAATAGTATAAAATATATTTTTATACATAACATGCTTATGTACAATGTAACTATGGTGAAACATAATTTTAGTAATGTAAGATCCTGAATTCTTGGTCCTTGAGAATTTCTAAAATTTTATCCTCACTGCCAAGACTACGGCTCCCCTTACAAGTCATAGGGATTCTTGACGAGTCTTATGGACCCAATTGTATCCTGGCTTGTATATTGGCCTAGAGTTTCTTTCCTGACTATGACTTAAACCCTACGAGTCGTAGGGTCTCGTAATGAGTTGTATAGTGTCTTCCATAACCAAACTAGTGTTATGCCCAAAATGTTTCTGCTTTGTCAATGAATGGGCCAAGCGATTTGTAATGACTAAGTATGAGTCATCTAGTAAAACTCATAGACAAGTCAGTGTTGGTATCCTATATATTTTCTAGCCTAAGAATAGACTATAAGAGTCGTAGGGTGAACCTACGAGTCGTAAGGGCACCCGTAACAACTGGCGGTGATTTATCAGTCTTCTCAGTAAGGGCATTCTGGTCGATCCCCCTTTTCCCTTACTTAGATCCCTTGATCATAAATCACTTTAAGGGGTTATTTCTCATTCATAACAAAATAAAAAATACTCTCAAACTCCTTAAATTCTCTCAAGCAAGATACTTAGGGTTTCCAAGAAGTTTATTAATTAGAGCTCTCAAGGAAAAATTCTCTCCATAACTCTTGATATTTTAGTCATGTTACTCTTCTCCAATTATTACTTTATAAAAATCATATATTTAAATAGTTTAATTGGATGGTTTTGAATGTGTGTTTTGTGTGGTTGATGGTTTTGATATGGTTGATTCTTAAATTATTTTCTCATGATTTATTATGCACTGTTAATGCATTATTGGTGGTTTTGACCTTATGGGGTGAATGGGAATGGTGAATTAACTAAGGGGTCACAGTTTCCCCTAAAATTGATAATTTGAAATTGAAATTGGTTTTAATAATTATCTTCCCTCAACCCATTTGTGTAAATGGCTTCAGATTATGAAACTGCCAATTGGTTTGACTTACCCACCTATGATATTACATTTCATTAATTATTAAACAATGAATGTGAACTTTAAAAGATTTTTTGGATAAGATTAAATTTAATGAACAAAGGGGGTCGAGGCATTCCCCCAAGCTAATGTGATTGTTATGGCATAGAGATAAACTTGCAATTGTAAGGTTATGATGATACCCATGGTGTGTATTAATGTTTGGTTCATTAATTAATAAATGGGTTATGCAAAACTTGATTTAAATTGGGCTTAATGGGGGGTTATGTAGCAAAGATGTGAAGGTGTGGGTCTTGGATGACTTATACTTGAAACTCATTTTTGCCAATATGGGGTTTGGTCTTGATGAGTATGTGCATATTTTACACTATTGATATATTTGTATCATGGATTGACGTGGGGTAAGTGAATTCCATGGTCTTTCTTGATACCTCCAATTTGGGCGGCTAACATGAACTGGGCCCCTTTCAGCAGGGAAAGCTGAACATATATAGCCCATGGGTTCCTGTTTATGATGGTCAAGCTACATAGTCCAAGATAAAGTTTTACTTCATGTTAAGACTTGTTCCTTTTCCCCACATGACATGTTTATATGTATATATATATATATATTTATATATATATGATTATGTGCATTGTCTTGAACAATTTTTAAAATATGATTTATGGCATTATTTTATTCCTACCCCTGAGTTATGTTCTTGTGCTCAACCCACTTACCATTTTTAAACATTGTATCCCCATGCGATGCAAGCATCGAAGATATATCTTTTCCTACGTAGTGTTAGGTGGATCGGCTTGGTTCATCGATAATTGGTAATGAAGTAGTGAGCTTCCATTCTCCAAATGACCTGATCATTTCATAATTTCCTTTAACATACTAGAATTAAAGAGTTTATATTAACATTATTATTGTACTCGTCATTGTCAGAGTTGGGGCATGTCCCGATAGTTTATTGATTTTGGTTTTGCTAGAAGTCTTTGTGGATATTACTGTGGACTTAGGTGATGTTGGTTGGTTGTTTTTGGTTGGTTACTGGGTATCGGTTATAGACATGTCTTAAATTTTTTGAGTTTATCTTATGTTATCTTGTTATATGTTTAGAATTTCGCCCCTGTTAGGGGTATTGTACTCAGTTTGGCTAGGTGTATGGGGTGGTCTCTGTTCCTTGTTGGACTTGTGATACCCGTCACGGCCTGACCCTAGTTCATATTATGACAAAGTTGATATTATATCCATGTTTGGTGTCATTAGGTATGTAAAAAGTTGTGTCGAGTAGAATATCTTTTATAGGTATGTAAAATGCTATACTTATAAGTAAGAGTCCATAAGGCATTTAGGAATGTTTCCCTTTCTTGTGATCTACTATCGGGCTGTAGAGTCTAAGGTCTTCAAATCTCCTCTAATTCTTATTTGCTTTCTTTTCAGATTAGGCCTCCCAGAAGATCTGATGTTCGTGGAAACTCTTTGTCCCACTTAAGGACAATGTGGATGAGGCTCATCCTACTTAAGAAGGTCAGACCCGATCTAGGGTCAGTGCTTCTGATTCCCCTAGTAGAGTTCCATCGGTTACCATTGATATTTCTTCTGCTAGTAACACTCCTACTTGGTTATCTACAGTAGATATTACCAATTCTAAGTTTTGTTGTTTTATTCATCTGCTCACCCAATTGGTGACATCTTAATCACGTCAGTAAAGTTCTGTTAGTGATGTTGTGAGTTCTTCTAAAGACACTAGAGTTGGCCAATTTATGACGTTGAATCCTCCTACCTTTATTGGTTCTAAGAAAATCCTCAAGAGTTTGTAGATAAGATGGAGAAAATTCTCTATGTTATGCATGCTTCTGACTATAAGGGTGTGGAATTCACTGCATACCAGCTGAAGGATATAGTGTATCAGTGGTATGAGGAGTGGGATCAGTCTAGGGGAGATGATACGGAGTTAGTTTTATGGGAGAATTTCTCTGGTGCTTTTCTTGACCATTTTTTCCTCGGGAGTTGCTGGAGGTGAAGGCGAAGAAGTTTGTAAATTTGAAGTAATGCAAGATGGCTGTGAAGTAGTATGCCTTGAAGTTTCATCAGCTGTCCCATTTTTCTCCTGAGCTAGTATTTAATATAAGGGCTAAGCTGAGGAAATTTGCTTTAGTTTTTTCACGAGACTTAGTTTTGGACTGTAAGGTCACCTTAATAAATAGTAACCTAGATATCTCTAGGCATATAGTGTATATGCAATAAATGATGGATAAAAAAAAGAAGCATGTTGAGGTAAGTGAAAGATCGAGTAAAAGGTTTTGGTATTCAGATCAGGGTGGAGGTCAGCATCATAGTGATGGAGATAGTAGGAAATGGTCTAAGAAGAAGTGTAGGAATTCTGGTTCCTATTCTACGGCTAGTGCTCCATATCATAAGCCTTCCGGTGATCACCATTTTCAGAGCAATAGTGGATTTATGACATAGGGTGCCTAATCTTAAGCCAGTGGGCTCAGTCAGATCTATCATATCCCCCTCGCTATTTCTGTGGTCAGGTGCATCCTGACTTTTGTAATGAGGGGAGGAATTAATTATATCAGACTATACTCAAAAACCAATAATACGGTGAATTTTTGGTGAAATCACATAACATTAGATTTAACCTAACAAGAAATCACCCAAGGATTACCAATCTCTTATGTTTTATACTTTATAACCAATATATTCTTTTTAGACTTGAGTTTCATCAATGATTTTGCATTCTAAATTTCTAGACATCTATAGTTTAATTACTTGTTTTAAAATGTTACTCAATATGTTGAAAATTTATTCTTACTTATTTTCTGATTGAATTTCAAGTTTTATTCTCATTTTTGCCGTATATAGAAAATACAATTTTTTTTTCAATTTTACCATGAGCCTTAAATGCGTATTTTTCAAACTAATTCCAAGATACAATAGTAAACATTAATTAATTGGGGTACTATGGTGAAATAGGCATATCAATAATTATTGTCTTAATAACTATGCCTAGTCTAAATGTGACAAGTAAAGTGAAAAGAGGGAATATCTACTGTAAGTAAATTTGATGAAAGAACAGGAAAAAAAGTAGAACTTAACTATTGGGTTTGTGTTAATTATGTCTAGAATTTTTCCCTTCTATAATTAGGAAACTGGAAATCCCTATTGGTTCGATAGACCCATTGTCCTAATAGATTTGAGAAAGGAAATATAGTCCTTGTATGATTAAGAGAAATTTTTCCTTATGGGTTTGGGACTACTTGGATTCGATAAATAGTGGATGAAGTTGGAGATTCTAAATCATTATACGATTCCTCTATAGCGAAAACCCACTCTACTTTCACTTGCAGGATTAGGCCTAGACAAACCTCCATCACGACCATAATGTTGAGGTCATGATGCCACCTACTTTTCTTTGTAGGTAAGACAAAATCCGACTAAAGTAAGGAAAGACAATAAAATGGAAATAAACTCACAAATATGGACTTATAGAATAAGACAGGCTATAACATATACTAAATGAAAATTTGAGCAACATATATATATATATATAGAGAGAGAGAGAGAGAGAGAGACAAACACACACACGATTTTCATGTAGTACATGTTACGAATTTGAGGCTGATTTTCAAACATCATCTTATATTAGTTTTCTTTTATTTATCTTACGAAGATAGATTTATGTATTCCTATTATAGTGAATTGTATTAGATACTTCTTACATCGTTGACATTTAAATCTTGGGGATTATATATATATATATATATATATATATATATTTATATATGTATATTTTGTGACACTTACATCTTGTATATATATATATATATATATATATATATATATTTAAAATCCCCAAGATGTAAGTGTCACAGATGTAAGGAGAATCTAATACAACTCACTATAATAGGAATACATAAGTCTTTCTCCGTAAGATCAATAAATAAAACTAATATACGATTATATTCGAAAATCAGTCTCAAACTCTGAAGATCACTTGTACCCTTATATGTCCTGGCTGATGGCTTGGCATGAGCTCAACTGTCGTGAGTCGTACTCGATCTAGGATATTAATCGAAAGGGCATAGTGGAGATAAATATGGTCCAATTGTACTCATTAGGTAAGATAGGCCAACTGTTAAAAGTAGAAAATAATACAAGTAAAATACACTATGATCACGTCACCCACTATTGATAAGTTCCTAAAAGGTAGCTCACTACGTCTCCACTAATAGTTCTAAAATATTTTAGAGGGAAACTGTACATAATTTTTATATATATAAACATACATACATACATACATATACATACATACATACATACATACATACATACATATACATATATATACATACATACATATATATATACATACATATATATACACGTACATATACATATATATATATGAAATAAATTACACATCAATATGTAAAACAAAGATACACAGAAGATGAAAATGCAATGCAATGATGTAGTATGGTGGAACTCACATGTACACCTTCCAAGACTCAAAGGATAGGACCCATTAGGGAGGGGGGGTTAGAAACCCATATATATTAAAAATCTCAACAAACCTTGCCAATAAATGAACTCAACCTAGGCTTTCTGATATCATATCACCTTGCTGGCAATGACCATGACCAAGAGTTTTATAAAGGGAATTCCTTTTTTAATTTTAAAATTAGAGCATCTCAGTTCTATTAAGTCGTCATGAACATGTATAAATTATATGAGGATATATTTCTCCCAAAAAATAAGTAAGAGGATAAAAATTAATCAATACAGGTACAAATCAACTTAGAATCTACTCCATTTAATAATGAATCATGATATAAGCCATAGTAGGGTACAAGTGGTATGAATAATCATGTAAGAGATTGGGGATATCATTTAAATTCTCTTATTCAAGTAATAATTAGGTGAAAAAGACAATTAAATACAAAAATAAGGCCTATATTATCTAATCAAGTACCAACTCGGGTGATAGAATAATATGGAAAATAATGTATCAGTAGGCCTGTATCATATAATAATGTCCCTGCAAAAGCATTACAATATTTACAACATCACAAGTCAACAATAAAATGCACGTAAGTCCCCACAAGAAAACATAAAAAAATATAATAATTTATAAATATGATCCCTAAAACAGACCATGCCTTAAACGTTTATTAACTATCAAACCTAGTTTGAAGGATGTTAAGAATAACCAACCTCTAAATGCCAAAATGCTATAATAGAATTATTCAATGCAGAGCCCTATCACTCTCGAATGGTCTCAACACAAGATAAAACTATTGAAAACATCATCTATGAGTAAAAAATGCTACAGTACCTATCTTAGTTATTTTTGAAATGGATCAAAAATTAGTTTGAAAATGAATTCAAAAGTGAAAGGGGAGCTAAACAATCCATACCCAAGATAACATCAAAGTCAACCAGATATAGGACAATCAACTCTACCCAAGTCTCACACCCTATGAAGGTCACTACACAAGATAAGTACACCTGATCCACCATAAAATACTCCCTTAAAAGAAAAGATGATCGAGTTTCAACATAAATGACATATAGAAAAGACAAGATAGACTCCGAACTACAATCTTAAAATTATTAGGTTATCAGAAAGAAAAACAAAATAAACTTTCACAATTCTTTCTAGGAAGGGGAGGAGTGACTTCTCAATTGTTGAGCTTGACATCTTCTTCAGTTCGCACATCAGAATGACTAGATCCTTCACCACTGTCAACGTCCTGCACCATAATTAATTTATCTTGAATCATTCTTTCTATTTTTCTTTTCAAAGCACGACAATCTTCAGTACTATGACCCTGAAAATCGGAATGATATACACATAGTATATTAGGATCAAAGTTCCTTGAATATGGGTCAGGGGTGTACCCAAGAAAAGGAGTGATCATGTCCTTTTGTCTCAATTTCTGAAATAAGCTAATATATGATTCTCCAATTGGTGTGAAATTATCCCTTAGCTTCTGTTTCTTTTCATTGTTTGGCTTGGAGAAAAAATCTAATATAGAGGAGCTTGGGTATGTTGGTGGAGTTGGAAGATGATTCTGAGGGGTTGGTGCATGCCATTGCGAGTAAGAAGGGGTTTGGGCATATGGCTGTGCATTATAACTAGGATACTGAGGGGATGAAATAAAATATAATGGATTTTGTACGTATGGTTGACGCATATCTCTCCAATTTTATTGTGGACCTGGCACAACAATTGCTACATCCTCTTTTCTTTTGTTTGTACCAAAGCTTCCTGAACCATTTTTAATTGCATGTGTTATTGCTTACAAAGCAGCCTGGCTGATAGTCTTTCTGAATTAATTCCATTTTCTACCATTTGTCAAACTTTAATAACTTCAGCAAATGTTCTTCCAATAGTAGAAAGTAAATAATGGAAATAATCAGGTTCTTGTGTTTGCAGAAAGATATCGATCATTTCAGATTCCTTTATTGATGGCCTAACTCTTGAAGCCTGCTCTCTCCATCTGACACCATAGTCTCAAGAACTTTCAGTCATTTTTTTCCTCATGTTGGTAAGTGTAGTGCGATCTGACACTATCTCAATGTTATATTGAAATTGTTGAATGAAATCCTGAGCTATCTCATCCCACACGTGCCAACGGGAAATGTCTTGTTCAATAAACCATTTAGAAGCTATTCATGTCAGTCTTTCTCCATAGTAAGCCATCAATAGTTCGTCTTTTCCTCCTGCTCCCCGTAATTAATTGCAAAACTTTTTCAAATGAGCTACAGGATCGCGATGACCTTCGTATTTGTCAAACTTTGGCATTTTGAACCCTAAAGGCAAATGGACATCAGGAAACATACATAAATCTTTATATGAAATACTTTTCAGTCCTCCTAATCCTTGCATATTTCTCATACTCTGCTCCAAGCTTCTTATTTTCCTAGCCATCTCCTCTTGTTCCTCATTCTTAACAATTTTCTCAATCACGATAGGAGAATCGTGTTGATGAGCATGATAATGTGGATTTTGAGGTTTGAAAATCATTTCAGGAGGATACAACTGATCATGACTTGGTTCTCCCGTATTCTTCGGTACTGTCGATTGAAGACCCGCAGTAGCTGGAGCTATAGAAGTAAAAAGAGGGTCATTTTTGACAGAAGGATTTGGTGGGCGCATAGTAGAAGTACCAGCAACGACGGACTCATTAGTAAATAGGCCAAATCCTGGTGGGTAAAATGGATAACCAGTTTGAGCTTGGGCAGAATTTGGATCATTCGTATTGAAAGTCCAGGGATTGATGAAGGCGGGGCTTGAAGATAGGCGAATTTACACGCCTATAGTGCTATATTTTACCCATATTTTAGCCTAGTTTTGAGAACAAATTATATATTTCATGCACTTTTAGTCCATTTTCCTGTAGTGAGCTAACGAACATGACTAGTAAAGTTTCAGGTTTAAATGATGCAGAATTCTGCATTTCATGGATAACTTGACGCCAAAGAAAGCTTCACGAAAGGAGAAAAGCCAATCTTGGACGCCAAGGACTAATGATGGCGCATGGAAATTCTGTCCCGGGCTAAAACAATATTTCTGAAGACTTTAGGGACTAGCAGTAACTTATTAGGATTAGGATAATGATACATTATCCTAGTACAATTGGGTTAAGTATTACATTAGCTTGTTAGGATTAGGATAATGATACATTAACCTAGTACAATTGGGTTAAGTATTTCATTAGCTTAGTAGGATTTGGTTAAGCATTTCATTAGCTTAGTAGGAATAGGATATGGGTATTATAAATACCCTATCTTGCTAGAGATTTTAGGAGATCTTCGGACATTCAATTCTATTCTATTCTACTTCTAAGACATTCTAGTTCTAAACAATCATTCTTTCATTAATTTTATTTTTCTTCTTCTATTCATCTATTCTTAAATTCCACAACAAGAGAAATGTTACTTTGCTAAGGTATTCACGCCTAACTCCTACCACACCATTACAAACGTGAAATCTTTATTGTGGTATAACAACAATGTCAATTGTGATTTCCTTCGCACTCATGGGTAACTAAAATTCTCTGTTGGGGTTATGGAAGCCGAATGAGATACTATCTATTGCTGTGAGTTTGTGAGTTCATGACACGTATGTTGCTTATATCATTATTCTCTTCATCTTAATCTAAATTCTTTGTGGTTGCAAACGCAAGAATACGCCAGTATAACATTTAACTTGTTCGAAAGAAAGGATCTCTGTCTGGAAAAGAGATAATGTCAAGGTAGTAGGGTCCCATCCCCTATTAAAAAGTTAGTGTCGTAACTGGATTAACCTCTTGGAGAATTCGTACCGTTAGACACGCTTTAATCTCGAAAGAGTTAAAGTGAAATAATCCTCGAATAGGTCGAAAGACGCCTGGATTTACCATCGAATACAATTCTCTATAAGCACACGCATGTCTGAATTCAACACACTCATAGTCAATAGAGACGCATAACTCAGAAGGTGGACATAACCCCAACTTCTCAATTCTCATTATTTCACAACCTACTAAACATTCTTTCTTTTTACTTTGCTATTTTTAGTTTTTTCTTTAATAATTTGGTTACACATTACAAACCCCCCTTCTTACGAGACTTGCACTAAAAGTCTATTAATTGTTGCTTACTTGTTGACCAAGCTATTCCCTGTGGGATCGATACCCAACCCAGGTTGGGTTCTATATTTGCTAACGACCGCTTTACACTCCTATGAGAGATGTAGATTGAGCGTTATCAAAAATTGGCGCCGTTGCCGGGGAATACAAGTGTCAATTAAGTTCGTAATAATTACTAGACTCTTTGGTCAAAGATTCTCGTACTTTTAATTTTAGTTTTTGTTTTTGTTTACTGCAAGTTTTTTTTAGTGCATGCCCCATACCCGAAGTTCTGGTCAACCGTTATTACCTATCAATCCTGAACCATAACGTATTCGCAGAATTGAGGCACAACACGAAATTGAAAGGATGGCTGCTCAACAGGAACAGGCGAGACTAGCTGCGCTAGCCGCCACTCAAGTGCATCAACAAAATATTGATAACCCTGGGCGAGCAACAAATTCTGACGATGAGGATCTAGGTGATGACGAGCTACTAAACCCTAGGCATGCCGCTGAGATCGCAACACCTGCCAACAGAAGAGATCGTCAAGATAGGTTTAGGCCTGAACGCCAAGCTATGCAGCCAGCTTTCGACGATGATGATGATGATCTTGATGGAGCCGGAGCCACAGGAGCCATTATTCCTCCACCATTGGCACCCGGAGCCAAGTTCAACATCACGAGCACCATGATTCAGTTATTGCAACTCAAGGGATTATTTGGTGGACTAGCAGGCGATGATCCGAATATGCATCTCATCAACTTTATTTCTACATGCAAGTCGTTTGACAATCCTAGAGTTGGTCAGAATGCAATTCGGTTACACTTATTTCCATTGTCTCTGTCTGGGGAGGCAACTCTATGGTTTAATGGGCTGACTCCTGATTCTATTACAAATTGGAGGCAATTGAGAGACGCTTTCCTCAAAAAATTCTTTTCGCCATTCAAAAGAGCACAATTGAGAGATGAAATCAGCAACTTTCGTCAGCTTCCAACTGACGCCCTTCATGAAACATGGGAGAGGTTCAAGACGAAGCTAATGAGGTGCCCAAACCATCACATGACTAATGTTCACCTAATGGAGATACTTTACAGAGCCTTGAATTCAATAACTAAACCAGTTGTGGATAATGTGGCTGGAGGATCTTTTATGGATCTCACCTTTGGTCAGGCAAGCAATATGCTAGATCGTATGACGAAGCAAAGTAGAGCTTGGCATACCAGGGATTCTGTGGTAGCAAGCCCTACTTTTTCTATTGGCATGACTGCAGACCAAAGGAGAAGAGAAGAAGAACGTGATCAAGATATGGCGCACATGAAGACACAAGTGGATCTTCTTACAAAGCATCTATTATCAGGTAAGACTGAAAAAGTCAAAGTTGTTGCGTCAAAAGGAAGAAACGAATCTGATTCGGAAGAAGAAGCCAACTACTTGAACAATCAGGGGGTTTCCGAGGCAATGCCCAAGGAAACCAAGGTCGGAACTATTATGGTAAATCTGGAAACATGGACCAAGGTAGTTGGAAGAACAAGAATGACAGTAGTGGTTTGTATGTTCCCCCTGGAAGACGTGACGCCACCACATCTAGTTCTGGATGTATGGAAGACATGATAGCTAAACTATTGAAAGGAGTGGAAGCAACTAGTGCGGGAGTAACGGAGGTAATAAATGATCTGTCCGCTATGAAGCAATTAGTTGATTCACATTCCATTTCAATCAAGCAAATAAAGCAACAATTGAGCCAATTTTTAGCAGCACTCAATCAAAGAAAGGCTGGCACTTTACCTAGCGATACTGTGCAAAACCCAAGGAATGATGGGTCATGCATGGCCATCACTACCCGAAATGGTAAGGTGCTGGAAACTTCAGAAAAAGGCAAGCAAGTGTTTGACGAAGAAGCGGAAATTGATGATAAGGCGAAAGGGGAAGATGCCGCAGCAGCCGATCCTAACGTCCTTAACGTCACTCCTCACGATGTGCAGCCTGGAAAAGCTGAAAAATGGAAGCAAGAGGAGAAGAAAGTCATGGAGAGAACAATTCCATACCCACCACCACCTTTTCCCCAAAGATTGAAGAAGGTGGCGGATGATACGAAGTTCAGCAAATTCATGACTATGTTAAAGCAGCTGACCATTAATGTTCCATTGGTGGAAGCACTTGAACAAATGACTGGGTATGCGAAATTTATGAAGGATCTTTTGACAAAGAAGCGGGCAGCAAGTTATGAGTTGAAAGATGATGTCCATCACTGCAGCGCAATCGCTACCCGATCAATAGTTCAGAAGAAGGCTGACCCCGAAGCTTTCACTATTCCTTGCACCGTTGGATCTTTGAATTTTGCCAAGGCATTATGTGATTTAGGAGCCAGCATCAATTTGATGTCATTATCTATCTATAAAAAATTGGGGTTGGGTGATCCTACTCCAACCAATATGAGGCTCGTCATGGCGGATAGGTCGGTAAAATGACCTGTTGGTATCCTATGTGATGTCTTGGTAAAGGTTTCTTCATTCATCTTTCCAGAAGACTTTGTTATTTTGGATTGTGAAGCAGACTCAGAGGTTCCCATAATCATGGGACGCCCTTTCCTTGCTACAGGAAGTGTGCTCATTGATTTGAGAACTAATGAACTTTCATTCCGAATAAATGACGAAGTGGTCCGCTTTGATATATGCAAAGCAATGAAGCAGCCCAGCGATATGAATGTGTTCTCTGTAGCTGATGTTCATCATGAGGATAAGAAAGCATTATCTATAGAGAAACAACTTACTGCTGAGCCATTGCCTGCTGCGCTACTGAATGTTGATCATGAGGACGATGAAGATTATAAAGAACTTATGGGTGCTATAACAGAAATAGAGTCCTATTCCCATATTCCTAATCAACCGTACCTTGATCTTAAGAATCAACCGTCACCAACAGCGAAGATTTCCATTGCAGAGCCACCAATGCTAGAATCGAAAGAGCTCCCCGATTATCTAAGGTATGTGTTCTTGGAAAGTGGAAATATACTTCCGGTGAGTGCGGATGATTTAAGTAAACGGCACGTAGAGGATCTCATCTCTGCTCTAAAGAGATACATGAGAGCTATGGGTTGGACTATTGATGATATAATTGGTGACCCTCCGGGAAGACGTATGAGTCATCTCGAAGAAGATTGCATGCCTACAAGTAAGCCTCATTGTAGTTTGAATCCATTCAGAAAATGATCCACCATCTATCTCGACGATGTCTAAGTACTCGAGGTAACTATATCGTGCCGCGACAATAAATCAAGTGCTAGATGGGAGGCAACCCATCGTTTATTATTTTTCGTTTTTCTTTCATTCTATTACGTGTTTGATTTTGATAAATAAAAAATCCAAAAATAAGAGTCGTGCCATGACCAAAACTAAGGCGCTTGATGGGAGGCAACTCATCGTTCTAATCGTTTTTATTGTTTTTGAGAAAATGTAGGTGCAAGAGGTATAAAACGAGGAGATTGGTTTCAAATTTCGATTTGGACGTATTGCATGTTAAAGGTGGTAAGTTAGGAATGAAGAAGCAAAAGGCTATGGATTGGGCATTGCTTATGAAAATATAGGAAACAAACAAGGCTAGGCCTAGGTAAAACTAGGCCACGAACAAGGCAAAGCCTATACTATGGCCTAAGATCTCGGAATCTAGTGTGCCATAGCTTATGCGCCGCCCATGCCCAAGTATGCCATAGCATAGGCGCCGCCTATGCTAATGCATTTTGTCTCTGAATCTCATATGCCATGCTAAAGGCGCCCCCTATGCCTAGGAATGCCATGGCATAGGCGCCGTCTATGGTCAATTCTTGTCTCCAAATCCAATTTTAAATGGGTCAAAACCCGACCCAACCTTTTCCTATAAATATGAGACTTAGTCTTGAACCAAAAACACATTGGAAACCTAAGAAAAGCGCCGCCTACCTCTCCAAATTCTCTCAAAAAAATTTCCTTTTGCTCTTTTACTTCTCAAGAACATCTTCCAAAGGCATCAACCAAGTAAGTACTTCTTTGTTCTTCTTTAATATTCCGTATGTACTACAATACTACGCCTATAATAAATTGTTAGATCTTGAAGTAGTGTTGGTGATTTGAATGTGGTTGATTTGTTGTGATACTACTAAGTGAGTGAAAGAATACGTAAGGATGCTTTTAACTTGTTTCCAACTTGTTTTTGATTTTCATACACTGTCATACTTTTGCAGAATTGACATGGTCACGAAAAATGCATAATCTTGTAAATAGAAAGCTTACATATTGGAATGACTTGTTCATCGAGATGAGAATCATGGTTAAACTACCAACCTATGAGGTTGTGATTATTTCTAGATGCTATACCTTGATTCAATCTCTATGTAGTAGTCTTGATATATCAAACATGAAAGTATTGCCAAGATTTCAAGAAGTATGACTGCACTGATTGTATTGTTGGAATTTAACGCCTAAAACGTATATCGATGAAGTCTGAGTAATCGACAACTTTCACTTCACTAGTTTGTGCCAACAAAATAAGTGTGGGGTGGTGCCACTACTGCTTGTTTATTGATTGTATCCACTGATATGATGCTAACATGACTATTGTTTTAATCTCAGGTACAATGGCACCCAAAGCAAGACAAGGCAAAGATAAAGCAACCACTTCACAAAAAGGAAAGAAAAGAGGACGAAAAGAGCAAGGAGAATCCTCATCGCTGCAAGTACCGCGCCGCATATTCGGAATTAAATGGGTCCTTGAGGAGGAAGCAAAGGAGTGGTATAGGAACAATAAAGAGAAGAAATATGTTCATGTGGAGATGATACACAAGGATAGACTAGCACAGAAAGAACCTCGCATGTTGGCTAAGATAATGGTGTTACATCTTGATTTCATCTTCCAAGATATGGGAGAGTGCAATCTCGATTTAACAAGAGAATTCTATTCCAACTGGTCGCCTAAAACCACAGGGACTGAAGTAAAGATTCGAGGCCAAGTTCTGCAACTAAATGCGGAGTTCTTCAACTCCTTTCTAGGCTTGCCATCAGTTGATCCATCACCACTCAAGGATATGTACAATAGAACTCCGTACAGGGCAATTCGACACATATTGTGCGGAACAAGATCTATGGCACGATGGAGAAGACACAAGGACACCGGTCGGCACAACACCTTCCCATATGCTACTTTGAATAGGGAAGCTAGGATATGGATGCGAATAGTCAACTCTTGTATCATTCCAGGGACACAGTACACAAAGATAACACGAGACAGAGTGTGCCTGGTGTATGCATTGATGACGAATGTCCCTATCAACATTGGAGAAATTATTCGATCTTCAATGCGGAAAGCTAAGCTACACAAGAGGTCCCACTTCAGCTTTGGCAGCCTATTAACTGCAATATTAAGGAAGGAAGACATCGAAGAGAAATCGGCTGATCATAAGCTTCCACATAACCCAAAGAAAGTTGACCTCACAAAGGTTAAAGAAGCTGAATCCGCGCATGACGTCAACCTTACCACGACAGAAAGACATGCTCGCGACGACAGCTTCTCTCGCCATTTATATGGCATGATGAGGTTTACCATGATGAGCGGGGGTCATGTTCCAAATGCTGCAGAGCTCCAACAGTTGGATTATGACTACCCAATGAATGAGCATGCGAAGGCCATGTGTGGAGTAGGTGTATACTTTGAGGAACCTCTTGATGACGATGTGCCAACCGATGATGATCACAGAATGCCAGACTCCGACATGGAGGAGAACTCTGATAACGATAACTCTGATGATGATTCCGACGCAGGGGGTATGACCCCAGACATAGAGGAGGAGTCCGACTAACCAGGTTCTTCTTATTTATTTTCCACTGAGGACAGTGTGTCCCGTCTAAGTGTGGGGTGCTGGTATTTGCATGCTATACTTCTGTATCCACATTTGCATTTATTTATGTTTGTTTGTTTTGTTAGTAGTTAATTGTTTTTTTCAGTAGTTAAATTTTTTTTTAACTTAGCTTCGCATGAAATTATTCTAATAGGCATCATGAGATTATGACAAGAGTTTGTGCTAAAATCATGACTATTGAGACGTTTAGGCTCTAATTGTGACTCACTATGTGATATTGTTTGGTTTAATTCCTTCATCTGTTGGGTCAAGAGTCTATACTACTCCCAATAAAGTCGACCATGTGCCTTGTGTGTGTGAGATAATAGTATATTCTGTGCTTGTGGCTGATGCTAGAACTTGCCTGGTATGTATGTAAAGTGAAAATAAAGAGTGCAAGTTTAGGAGATGATTTAGGCATTTCTTTGGCAACCTATGATTGTTTACCTTCTTTATACCTACCCATGGACATCATCCTAGATAAAACACTTTTGAGCCTTTAGCCTATTTTCTTTGACAACCTCATATGTAAGCCTAATCCATTTTTTCCAAGACCATAATTTGATCCAAATTCCTAAGTGCTTTAAAGTGTAAAGTCATGTGACAAAATAAGAGGAAATTGGGTGAGTATGATGCTTTAGAATGCATTGGTGCTTGAAATTGCTATGAAAAAGAAGTTCTATCATAAGAGGTATGTTATGAAAAGAAAAAGGAAGAAAAAAACTGAAAAGTTAGTCATGTTTAAAATCGAAAAACAAAAGAGGAAAAAAAGGGTGGTAGAATAAATGAAAGAAAGGTTGTTAGAAAGAAAAGTGTTAATGACACAATGTGATGTATTAAAGCGCTTAGGAACATAGTCACTATTTCTGGCCAAAATAGTCCTACCCGTCCCTTAGCCTACATTACAACCATCAAAAGACCTATTTGATTCTAAGCTTAGCATTTTGACATTTAGTGGAGCATTACACTAAGGGCAAGCCTATGGTCATCAGTTACAACATATGAATTCTTTGTGAGAGTGAGAGCAAGGATATTTTTATACCCATGTTTAAAAAAATATGCTATACATGTGAGTGATTATGGGTAATACATTGTGAGACACACATGGTTGATGAGTTTTGGGTAGTCGTGTATGATTCTTTGTGCCTTAACCTTTGAATATGAGTTGACCACCATCACGAGTCTATGCTAGAGGTTAAATTGTTTCTACTAATGATCGGAAAACTACTCTTTGTTGATAATTGTTGTGCTTGTCTTGACGAATATTTCGTGTTGTTGCTGTGAAACCCTAAGTAAATGTTAAGAGGGACATGATATTTTATTCAAGGACGAACAAAGCTTCAAGTGTGGGGTGTTGATGATAGGCGAATTTACACGCCTATAGTGCTATATTTTACCCATATTTTAGCCTAGTTTTGAGAACAAATTATATATTTCATGCACTTTTAGTCCATTTTCCTGTAACTGAGCTAACGAACATGATTAGCAAAGTTTCAGGTATAAATGATGCAGAATTCAGCATTTCATGGATAACTTGACGCCAAAGAAAGCTTCACGAAAGGAGAAAAGCCAATCTTGGATGCCAAGGACTAAAGATGGCGCATGGAAATTATGTCCCGGGCTAAAACAACATTTCTGAAGACTTTGGGGACTAGCAGTAACTTATTAGGATTAGGATAATGATATATTAACCTAGTACAATTGGGTTAATTATTACATTAGCTTGTTAGGATTAGGATAATGATACATTAACCTAGTACAATTGGGTTAAGTATTTCATTAGCTTAGTAGGATTTGGTTAAGCATTTCATTAGCTTAGTAGGAATAGGATATGGGTATTATAAATACCCTATCTTGCTAGAGATTTTAGGAGATCTTCGGACATTCAATTCTATTCTATTCTACTTCTAAGACATTCTAGTTCTAAACAATCATTCTTCCATTAATTTTATTTTTCTTCTTCTATTCATCTATTCTTAAATTCCACAACAAGAGAAACGTTACTTTGCTAAGGGATACACGCCTAACGCCTACCACACCATTACAAACGTGAAATCTTTATTGTGGTATAACAACAATGTCAATTGTGATTTCCTTCACACTCATGGGTAACTAAACTTCTCTGTTGGGGTTATGGAAGCCAAATGAGATACTATCTATTGCTGTGAGTTTGTGAGTTCGTGACACGTATGTTTCTTATATCATTATTCTCTTCATCTTAATCTAAATTCTTTGTGGTTACAAATGCAAGAATACGCCAGTATAACATTTAACTTGTTCGAAAGAAAGGTTATCTGTCTGGAAAAGAGATAATGTCAAGGTAGTAGGGTCCCATCCCCTATTAAAAAGTTAGTGTCGTAACTGGATTAACCTCTTGGAGAATTCGTACCGTTAGACACGCTTTAAGCTCGAAAGAGTTAAAGTGAAATAATCCTCGAATAGGTTGAAAGATGCCTGGATTTACCATCGAATACAATTCTCTATAAGCACATGCATGTCTGAATTCAACACACTCATAGTCAATAGAGACGTATAACTCAGAAGGTGGATATAACCCCAACTCCTCAATTCTCATTGTTTCACAACCTACTAAACATTCTTTCTTTTTACTTTGCTATTTTCAGTTTTTTCTTTAATAATTTGGTTACACATTACAAACCCCCCTTCTTAAGAGACTTGCACTAAAAGTCTAGTAATCGTTGCTTACTTGTTGACCAAGCTATTCCCTGTGGGATCGATACCCTACCCAGGTTGGGTTCTATATTTGCTAACGACCGCTTTACACTCCTATGAGAGCTGTAGATTGAGCGTTATCAGGGCTTGTCCATTCAACCAAGCTCGATACATCTCCGCCATCTGTTGTTTCAATATCTTAACCTCTTCCATTAATTCTAGTTCTTGTGAAATTACCTGATTTGCTCCTCCTCACTATCAAACCCTACACCCTCTTTGTGGGTTATTTTTCTCTTTTATTTTAACCTCTGCTACATGGATAAGAAGCCAACTTAGCCACAAACCAACCACCTTAATACTATTTTGATTTTGGAGAAAATTAATGTGTCAGAGTTTAATTTTTTTTAGATCACCGAATCCATGAGGACTGCCTACGTATCTCATTAAGATGAGAATCAGGTATGCGTAGTTCTCAAAAATTAGAGATACGAAGAAATATACTTTTTTTTTCTTTTTTGAATAATGAGAAATTTATTTACTTATTAAATAATAATTTTTTTTATTTTTGAAAACAATTTTTTTTTAGTTTAAAAGGAAAGAAAACCATTTTTTCAAAGATCACCGAATCCATTAAGGACTGCCTACGTATCTCAATAAAATGAGAATCAGGTGTGCGTAGTTCTTGAAAATTATGTTGTACAAAAATCAGCCTCAAGACCCCTAGAGGTTCAGGGCTGTTAAGATTTATACAAAAATAAATTTGTAAAAACTTAGCCTCATGATCCCTAAAGATTCAGGGCTATTAAGATTTATATATTTTTATTTATTTGGTAAAAATTTAGCCTCATGATCCCTAAAGATCCCGGGCTATTGAAATATATATTTTTATTTTTGTAAAAACTTAGCCTCATGATCCCTAAAGATTCAGGGTTATTAAGATAAATATAAAAATATATAAAAATTGGATCAAAGAATTAGAAAAAATAATTATGAAAGTAATCATATTTTTAAAATATTACCCAATAAATCTATGAATAATTTTTCAAAAGATAGGGTCGTATCCCGAGAAGAACTTCCTATGTATCCCACTAAGATGTGAGAATCAGACACTCGTAGTTCATGAAGACCGTAAAACTATGTTACTAAAAATTTTCCTTTCTTTTAAAAAAAATAAATTTTTTCCTTGAAAAAAATAATTCACTAAATATGAGGATAAATTAATCTCTTGTATTTTAAAGTTGCCTAAAACCGGTCAACAAATAAATAGCCTTCCAAACAAATGTCAAAGAACGCGTAGGATGCACATGTTGGTCTTTATGAAGTAGGTCACCTGTCCTAGACAAACCCGACCCCTGTGTCGAGTTCCGCTAAGTCAAATGCATATGATGCAAATAAAGAGGCACCTAATAGAGATAATCAAATTCTGAGTTTTCAGTTCTTCTAAGTTTAAGCCTAATAGGGATAGGTGTCTAGACTGGCTTATCCGAGCGGACACTCGAGCCGGGAAAGGACAACTTGGTCGGTAGCAGGGAAACACCGCCTTCGTTGCCGATCCGAATCCCGCCTAACATGTATGACTATAATCCTTCACCAGGTGCCTTAACACTCCGGCTATCTCAAAAAGAAAGTTAGGATGCATACGCTGCATTCCTTCTATCCTATTTCAGATGAGGTGCGTAAGAGAAGACAATTTATAAATACAGTTCAACAATATCAAAGCAGTAAATGAGTGACAAATAGCACATAAGGCCAACAAACACAATATCAAATATAATTAAAGTAAGTAAAGTCAATATCAAAAGCTCGAATTCTTATTATTCTCCAGCGGAGTCGCCAGAGATATCACACCTCCTTTTCATTTGAAGGTGTAGAGTCGAAGGGATTTTTAAATTAAAGTGACAGTTTGGATAGGGATTAATTTATTTACAGAGTCGCCACTTGGAATTGAGTTATGGTGTTCCAAGTCACCTTTTGAATCCCTATTCAAAGGAAATGACTCTTTGTTGGTTTGCGAAAATAAAAGACCGGGTAAGGAATTCTGTTGACCAAGGGGAAGGTAAGAGGCACCCCTCGAGTCCCGTGGTTCTATCACGATCACTTTTATTGACTTATCTTAACTTAAACTATTTTGAAAAATTATGTTAAGGCTTAAGTTCGTTTATTTTTATTATATTAAGAATATTGAAATCTATCTATTTATTTAATATTAAATAAATCGGTAAAAGTTAAAAAATATTTGTCAAGTTAATTTAGTAAAATATTTACCAAGGTGAATAATTTTACATCCTTGTATTTTTAAATGTTTCGAAAAGATGCGTACATCACATTCTTTATTGAGATAGAAATTTTAATATGCCTAAAAATTTTCTAAACATTAAAAAACATTGGCTCATTTCTTATAAAATCAATCCCAAACAAAAATTCATATATTAAATATTTAAATCTGATTTTTTTATATATATTATTTTTATTTTTATTTTTAAAAAATTGTCTACAAATTTGATTGCTAGAAATTAGCCATATATCAGCATTTTAACTCCTCTGCCAATTTTTAAATACTATGACACATCAGTACTAGTTTTCAATATAAAAAGAATTGAATAAAAATAATTAATTGTTCAATTAATTAAGCCAAATATAAAAATAAAATAAAAAGAAAATAAAGAGAAAACAACATTTGCACTTCTCCCTCCATTCTTGACTATTTTCTACAATAAGACTGACAATGGCATCGTGATAGAAATGACACAGGGCAAAGAAGAGAAAAACAGAGGAGAAGGTGGCGAAAAATATGTCGTTGTCCGCCGATGATGGCGGCATCGACGCAAGAAAGGAAGAGGGGATCGGAAGTGATGTGGGAAAGAAAGAGGGCGGCGGATCTGAGGAGGGACGACAATGGGAAAGGAGAGGAAGGAGGGCGGCGGCGGCGGGCAAATCTAGAGTAAATTTTGTCAGATTTAGCGCTGGAGAAGGGAGTGGGGTGCGGCAGCGGCAGCGCTAGGCTTCGCCGACCATGGTTGGTTCACCGGCGGCAACCAAATTTGATGAAAGGGTTGATTCCGTTGAAAACATCATTGGAAAAATGCTAAATATTCTTATTCTATTCACTTCTTCCATTTTTATTTCTCGACCTCTACATTTTTATTTTTAAACATAATTTTTTTTACTCTGATTCTGTTCATTCATTTTTTACTTTATCCTCTGATTTTTACATTATGCAAAAATATGCACTATGCAAATGGAATAAAATATCTACAAAATTATGCATGTACGAGAAATTATGTATATGAAAAGTAACTGTGTATGAAGGTGTACTTCATGGTAAGTATGTGCTTATATTTATGCTATGTATGTATCAGTACAAACATGTCTAAGTATGTCATATATCGTTTCAAATATTTTGATAATCAAATTTACAGTATAATTTATAATCACATTAATACTGATAACCAAACTCTTGCATGTTAAATGATACATGAAGTCATTGAACAACAATTATAGAATAATAGTAAAAAAAAAAAAAAGATAAAAACCTATTTGATAAATTCAAATAATTGTAAGCGCAATGTATTGCAACCAGAAATTCAAGCTAAACTTCAACTTCAATTTTCTCTCTTTTTGTTTTTCTGATTTTTTTTAATGATTTTTAGTGTCTGTCCTTGATAAGAAATGTACGTACCCTCTTCTCTTTTTTTTTTCTGGGTTGAGTCCTTTTAAGTAGAGGATTTTGAGGTGGAACAATTTTTTTTTTAATTTGGGGGGTGTAGTTTTTAAGCAGATAAAGGGGAGGGAGTTTTTTTTTAAATTCAATTTTTTATTATTATTATTATATATAAATATATATTTTAATTTGTAAAATAATAATAACAAAATAATAATTATTATTATTATAATAACAATTAATTAATTTTATGTTTAAGAAAAATACAATAAAATTTACAAATAGTCAAAATAAATACAACAATACAAAAACAATTAATTTTATCAAGATTTAGAAAACAAAATATATATTTCATTTTATTATTATTTTTAATATCTCAAAATTAATATTACTTAATTATTTATTTTTAGATAAAAATTAATTAAAGAATAAGAATTAAAATAAGAATCAAAATAATAATCAATTAAATATAGATATAAATGTAAATATCGATAAACAAGTTAAAATTTAGAGAGGATAAAAAATGACGTGTCTACACACCATAATACCAAAATTACAGTATCAAAAATTTTGATTCGATAGGATAATAAAGTATTTACAATTTCATGTCCACCCCTACACCCAAGTCCTATTCAAATTATATTTTTGTATAAATATGTAAATGGGTTTAGAATAATGCTTTATATTCCATCCGTTCCATGTTAGTTGAGCACTTTTCAGTTTAGACTGTGCTTAAGAAATTTCTACTACATAGAAAGATGGGCGGAGGGACGACCAGGGGCAAAATAATCATTTTGCTCAATGATAAAAGATTTCCAGAATATTCGATCTTTCATCAACTCTCCTTCATCTTATCTAATGTATATTATAACTTTGATCTCAAAATTCATCTACTCAGCTATAAAGAATCCAGTAGCTAAATTTATCATGAAGACTCAAATAATTATCTCCAGCTTCAGCTACGCCATCAGATTTACCGGATTATCAGCTTTAGCTATGCCATCAGATTTACCATCTTCAAATGATTATCCAGTAGCTAATCCAAATTGTTATCACCAACTCAGATTTACGCATCAATCACTTATAAAATCCCAAAATGTGTGTAATACTCCGTATCTTTTCTAGTCTCTGGAAAATATACAACTCAGCCCACGAGTCATAAGTCAGCATACAAGTCGTATGTTGGACTCGTACCTAAGTTAGTGTAGTATGGTGAAAATTCTGCTACAAGTATGACTTGACCCCTATTAGTCATCAAGAGGGGTACGAGTTGTATAAATCCAGTCGTAAGGACATCAGTTTTGATCCCTTGAGGTTTTTTCAGGACACGAAAAAATAGGTACCAGTCGTAGTCTAGGGTATGAGTCATAAACTCCACTCGTATGATCACATGTGTATACCATTTTGATTCTTCTTAGCTTATGAGTCAAGCAGTCCAGTCGTACCCTAGTATACGAGTCGTACGTCCGACTAGGAATGCGTTCTTCTGTATGTTTTTTCAGGAGATTTTATGTTTTTCCCCACTCCCTTAAAAGCCAAACCCATGTCGCTTTGGCTTCACAAGGGGTGGTATAAAAGGTCCCAAATCCCCAATTCACAACAATAAACCTCAATTCATCAGAAATAATCAAAAGGGCAATTTATTTCTCTCCCCCAAGCAACTAGGGTTTTCTCAAGAACAAGAACAACTTCAAAAAATTTCCCCAAAGCTTCTACTTGAGGTATGTGGGCTATTCATCAATGGGTCCTTTTCACCCATTGAGCCCAAAACCCTATTTTTATTTACAAGTATGAATTTTATCCTATTTTATGAAATCTACCATGAAACTCATGAATTTAATCCATGAACTTCCTATTAACTCAAATACAAACCATGTCAACACATGTTTCCTTGTGAATTAAGCTACTTCATGTTTTGGAATTTCAATTCCCATGTCATGTTCAATTGATTTCATGTTAAATCCTCAAGTTATGAATTAAATCATGTAAAGATTTTGTTTTTCTCATGTTTAACACATGCCCATAGTAAAGTTCATGCCTCTTACTCATCTATTGAAAGGGCTTATGTTTTGGGTCTTTGAACCATGATTCCATACTACAGTATAAAACATGGCTATCGTATTTTTTGATCATTCAGTGCTGGCGAGTTATGAACACCCGATACCTATGTGTTTACTTACCTTCAGATTTTCCATGTAACAATTCAATTAAACTATGAATATTATTATTATTCAGTCGTTATGACTATGTTAAGCAATATCAATGGTTATGTTCAGTCAAAATTAAGTCAGTACCAGTGTCAGTTCAGTTGGGAGTAGGATTTAGCACCAACTGAACCCAGGGATAGGGACTTACCTTCTAGTAGAGAGTGTGATCCTTAGTAGCAATCCCCAGTTCCAGAATTATATAGACAGCGTAGGTTTGAGGTGTCTTCCTACCAGTTGAGGGTTGACACATGCCTCATAAGAGTACCTATCAGTAGAGGGTGACTCCCCAGTCCTTCGGAACACCAGTTTAGTGGATCCACACAACCAGTGATAGTACTCGTGGCAAGATACTAACACCTTTCCAACTGGTGTTACTGGTTGGACCCCAATTAGATCAGATTAGGGTGTGTCGGTTTTATGATACCTCCCATAGTTTTAATTAGTATTTAGTGTATCTCAGCTCAGGTTGGCTTGACCAAGTATACAAATTTTTAGTTATTCAGTTATACAGATTTCAATCTATCAGATTACAGATCATCTCAAAAATATGTTTATACTTGGTCTTGAATTCTCAGGTTTTACATGTTCATGCATTCATGTTCAGTTATCTCATGAATTTTAGTTAGTCCTTATCTCACATACTAGTCTATTCAAAGAACTGATCGGATATTTTTCCTTTGCTCTATGTTGTCTTATAATATAGGCTCGTACGCTCAGTTTCCCCACCGTTCATAGATAGTTCAGGGTTATCCAGCAGCAGTAGTGGTGAGTCCTCATCCATCAAGGATATGATATGTTTTTACAGTTATTTCAGTATTTTCTTATGATTAGTCAGTTGGAATTAGTTGGGGGTTTGTCCTAACAACTCCTCATGATGTTTAGAGGCTTTTAGACAGTCAGTTAGACAATCATTCAGATTTCAGTATTGTCAGTTATTTCAGATAGACAGTTTGATTTCCAGTACTTATCAAATATTTCAGACATGACATTTTTATGTATTTTAGTATATCATTTGATAATATCTAATTAGTTTATCTTTTGTGCATGTGGTTTTATTATTATTTTACTCAGGGCTCCCAGAAGGTATCGATCATGGGTTAGATTATGGTCACTTATAGATGTAAGCACCGTTGTCGCGACTAGGGGGTAGTCTCTGGTCGTGAAAAAACTTGGTATTAGAGCCTAAAGTTTTAAAGTGTCCTAGGGAGTCTGAAAGTCACGTTGAGTAGAGTCTTCTACATAGGTTTGAAGCGCGCCACATTTATGGACAAGAGGCTATGAGACATTTTTAGGAAAGTTTCCCTTCTTTCAGTAGTCATGTCGTGCGAAAGAGCATGATCTCTATTGAGTGTCCTTTTTTAATCATCCTTTGTTTCATTTACAGACAATGCCTACCAGAAAAAACAACGAAATAAGGAACATGGATCAGCACGCACCACCACCTGTTCAGGAAGATCCCCTAAACGACCATGTTTCTCACACTGAATTCAGGGCCACTTTCACAACCTTAGCCTATTTTGTAGCTTACTATAACAACCAGTAGGTTTTTTCCCCAACCAATCTAGTGGAAAATACAACTATAGTTAGGATTCGGGATTTCACCCGGATGAATCCTCCTTTGTTTTTTAGATCTAAGTCTGAGGAGGATCCGTAGGAGTTTATTGACATAGTGTAGAATGTAACTGATATCATGGGTGTCACTTCAAGTGATATTGCAGAGTTAGCTTTATATCAATTATAGGAAGTAGCTCACACCTGGTTTAAGTAGTAGAAGGAGGACCGAGCCAGTAGAGTGGGAAGAATTTTCCACAGCTTTCTTAGACAGGTTCTTTCCCCTAGAGTTGAGGGAAGATAAGGTTCAGGAGTTCATATACTTGAAGAAAGGTAGTATGAGCATTAAGAAGTACTCACTCCTCAAGTTCACTCAGTTGGTGAGATATACTCCTACCGTGGTGGCGGACTCTAGATCCAGGATGAGTAAGTTTGTGTCTGGGGTATCTGATAGTTGGTCAAGAAGTATAGGACTGCTATGTTTATTAAGGAGATGGACCTATCTAGACTTATGGTATATGCTCAGTAGATTGAGAAAGAGAAACGTAAGAAAAGAGAGAGAGAGAGAGAGAGAGAGAGAGAGAATAAGAGGTCCAAAATAGGTAGTTTCAATTTTTCTCACCCAAAGTTAAAAGACGGTAACCATTCTCAGTTTCTCCAAAAATTTTCATCCACAACTTCATCTTCGGCTAGTGCGCCAATGCCCAAGTTCAAGAAATATAGTTGGCATAGAGCGCCAGGCTCTAAGTCCCAGGGTAGCATGAATAGTAGTCGTACTAATCCGCTCTGCAAGAAATATGGTAGGAATCATCAGGGTAAGTTTATAGCAGGTAGTGATGTGTGTTTTGGATGTGGAAATCCAGGCCACAGGGTAAGGGATTGCCTGACGGCTGGTCAGCAAAGTCAGTCCAATCATTCTTTAGCTCTAGAAAGTCGCCCGACTCAACAAGGTTCAACCAATGGATAGTGCCAGAATAGATTATATGATCTCCAGACTGAGCATGATCAGGAAAGTTCTACTGATGTGGTTATGTTGGAAGTTTTCCATCTTCATTTTTATGTTTTATTAGACCCCAGAGCTTCACTTTATTTTGTGACTCCTTATATAGCCATGAACTTCAGTGTCACCCTCAAAATATTAGCAGAGCCTTTCTCAATGTCTACCCTAGTGGGTATATTTATTATATCCATATGGGTATACAGAAATTACCCAATCATAGTATCTCAGAAAATTACTTTATTTGATCTTGTGGAGTTAGAGATGACTGATTTTGATGTCATTATCGGTATGGATTGGATACACTCATGTTATGCCTCAATTGACTATAAAAATAGAGTCGTTCAGTTCCAGTTTTCTAATGAACCAGTTATTGAATGGAGAGGTAGTACTTCAGTACCTAAATGTGAGTTTGTTTCCTATCTTAGAGCAATAAAGATGACATCTAAGGGGTGTATTTACCATCTCTTCCGAGTCAAGGACTCCAGTTATAAAACTCTGAGTCTTGAGTCAGTTTCAATAGTAAATGGATTTCCATATGTGTTTCCTAAAACTCTTCCCAGAGTTCCTCCCGAGAGGGAAATCGACTTCGGAATAGATCTTCTTCCAGACACCTAGCCTATTTCAATTCCACCATATAGAATGGCTCCAGCTGAGCTTAATAAATTGAAAGAGCAGTTAAAAGATCTCTTAGATAAGTTCTTTATCAGGCCTAGCGTTTCTCCATGGGGTGCTCCAGTCTTTTTCGTGCGTAAAAATATGCATCAATTATTGTCAGTTGAATAAAGTTACAATCAAGAATAAGTACCTACTCCCCAGGATTGATGAATTATTCGACCAACTTCAGGGTGCCAGTTATTTCTCTAAGATAGGCCTCAAATTCGGATATCATCATCTTAGAGTCAGAGAATGTGACATTCCGAAGATAGTTTTTAGAACTCGGTATGGTCACTTCGAATTCCTAGTTATATCTTTTGGGCTAAAAAATGCCCCTTCAGCTTTATTGACTTAATGAACAGGGTGTTCAAGTAGTACTTAGACATGTTTATTATGGTCTTCATTGATGACATTCCTGTCTATTCCCGTAGTGAGAATGATTATGTAAATCATTTTTAGTTGTGTTGCAGACCCTTAGATATCATCAATTATTTTCTAAGTTCAGTAACTGCAAATTTTGGCTAAGATCAGTAGCTTTCCTTAGTCATATAGTTTCTGGTGATGGCATCTGAGTTGACTCTCAAAAGACCAAAGTAGTGAGACACTGGCCTAGACCCATATCCCCATCAGATATTAGGAGTTTCTTGGGGTTTGCTGGCTATTATAGATGGTTTTTGAAGGGTTTTATTTTATTTCTTCCCCCATTTCTCGATTGACTTAGAAGAAAGTCAAATTTTAGAGGTCAGATTCATGCGAGAAGAGTTTTCAGGAGTTAAAGACTCCACTCACTTCCACCCCAGTCTTGACTTTACTAGATAATTCAGATGAATTTGTAGTTTACTTTGATGCTTCCAGAGTTGGTCTTGGCTGCGTTTTAATGCATAGGGGTAAGGTCATAACCTATGCCTCTAGGTAGCTTAAACCTCATGAGAAGAATTATCCAACCTATGATCTTGAATTGGTAGTTGTTGTCTTTGCCTTAAATATTTGAAGGCATTATCTTTATGGTGTTCATGTTGATGTGTTCACGGATCATAAGAGTTTACAGTACGTGTTCATGCAGAAAGCTCTAAATCTTTATCAGAGAATATGGCTTGAGTTGCTAAAAGATTATGATACGAGTGTGTTGTATCATCTGAGCAAGGCAAATATAGTGGCAGATGCACTTAGTAGGTTGTTTATAGGTAGTGTTGCTCATGTTTAAGGATATAAGAAAAAGTTAGTCTGTGAGGTTCATCAACTTTCTAGATTAGGTATTCAGTTGGTTGATTCAGCTGAAGAGAGTATATGGGTTCAGAATGGTTTGAAGTCTTCATTAGTTGTCGAAGTGAAAGATAAACAAGATAGGGATCCTAGTTTGGTTAAGTTGAAAGAAGCGGTTGGAGATTAGAGAGTAGAGGTTTTCTCCCAAGAGAGAGATGGTTTACTTCGTTGTCAAGGGAATCTATGTGTGCCATGTATTGATGATTTGAGGTAGCAAATTTTGGCAAAAGTGCATGGTGCGAGGTATTCTATTCACCCTAAAACCAGTAAGATGTACCGTTATTTTGCGGGAAATATATTGGTGGAATGGGGTAAATAAGGATATTGCAGAGTTTGTAGCTAAGTGTTCAAACTGTCAACAGGTTAAGGTTGAGCACCAAAGACCTAGTGGTATATTGCAGAAGTTTAGCATTTCCACTTAGAAGTGGGAAGTGGTGAACATGGATTTTATGATAGGGTTGCCTCGTACGCGTCATCAACACGATTCGTTGTGGGTCATTGTGGATAGAATAACTAAATCAACTTATTTCTTGCCAGTTCATGCTTCATATTCAGCTGAGGATTATGCTAGACTCTATCTCAGAGTGTTAGTTAAGTAGCACTGGATTTCGTTGTCTATTATTTCAGATAGAGGTACTCAGTTTACCTCTCACTTTTGGAAAGCTTTTTAGAAGGGTCCTGGTACCCAAGTTCATCTTAGTATAACTTTTCATCCTCAGAAAGATGGTCAGGAAGAATGGACCATTCAGACCTTAGAGGATATGTTGAGGTATTACGTTGTTGACTTTAAGGGTAGTTGGGATAATCACTTACCTTTGATTGAGTTTGCCTATAACAAAAACTATCATTCTAGTATTCAGATGGCTCCATTTGAGGCTCTCTATGAGAGGAGATATAGATCTCCCATCGATTGGTTTAAAGTAGGTGAGGCTACTTTGATAAGGCCAGATTCTATGTTTAAATCTATGGATAAAGTTCAATTAATTCGAGAGAGGCTGAAGACAATCCAAAGTCGTCAGAAATCTTATGCAGATATAAGGAGAAAAGATCTTGAGTTTGAGGTTGGTTATTTATTTTTTTTGAAAATTTTTCCTATGAAAGAAGTGATGAGATTTGTAAAGAAGGGGAAAATAAGTCCCTGTTATATTGGCTGATATAGAATCTTGAGCCATTTTAGAAAGGTAGCTTATGAGTTAGAGTTTCCTGCAAGTTTTGCATTAGTGTATCCAGTGTTTCATGTCTCCTTATTAAAGAAGTGCATTGGTGATTCAGCTTCAGTTATGCCTTTAGAGAGGGCAAATATGGGAGATAGTCTCTCATATAAGAAGATCTTAGTTGAGGTCCTTGACCGTCAGGTTCGTAGGTTGAGGAGTAAGGAAGTCCCCTTAGTTAAAGTTCTATGGAGGAATCAGTCTGTTGAGAGAGGTACTCCGGAAGCAGAAGTAGATATGCAAGCCAAGTACACTCATCTTTTCTCCGTAAATTCAGACTCATCTTGAGGTAACAATTTTTTGTTGATCGACTCTTTCCCATTCTCTATTTCAGCTTAATAACCATTCTAATGGCATTTCATGCATTCACAAAATTAGTTCAGTTCAGGTATCATGCATAAGACTCAGTTATATAATCATGTTCCAAATCATGCATGTTTAGTATATGATCTCAGTTGCCTTAGTATTCTCAGTCTAACTAGTCTCATTTGAGGAAGAATGTTCTCAAGGAGGAGATATTGTAATACCCCATATCTTTTCTAGTCTCTGGACAATATATGCCTCAGCCTACGAGTCGTAAGACAGCAAATGAGTCGTATGTTGTACTCGTACCTAAGTCAGTATAGTATGGTAAACATTCTGTTACAAGTACGACTTGACCTCTATGGGTCGTCAAGCGGGGTACGAGTTGCATAAATCCAGTCATAAGGACATCAGTGTAGATCCCTTGAGGTTCTGTTTAGGAAATGAATGGATGTGTACCAGTTGTATTCTAGGGTATGATTCATAAGTTCCACTCGTATGATGACCAGTGTATACCATTTCGATTCTACCCAGCTTATAAGTCAAGCAGTCCAGTTATACCCTAGTATACGAGTCATGTGGTCGACTCGTACCGACTGGGAACATGTTCTTTTGCACGTTTTTGCAGGGAAATCTTATGTATTTCCCCTCTCCCTTAACCCATGCCGGTTTGGCTTTACAAGGGGTGGTATATTAAACATCAATTCATCAGAAATTAATCAAAAATGCGGTTTATTCCTCTCCCCCAAGCAATTAGGGTTTTCTCAAGAAATAGAACAACTTCAAGAAATTTCCCCAAGGCTTTTACTTCAGGTATGTGGGATATTCATCAATGGGTCCCTTTCACCCATCGAGCCCAAAAATCCTATTTTTATTTACAAGTATGAATCTTATCCTATTTTATGAAACCTACCATGAAACTTATGAATTTAATCCATGACCTTCCTATTAACTCAAATACAAACTATTTCAACATGTGTTTCCTTGTGAATTAAGCTACTTCATGTTTTGGAATTTCAATTCCCATGTCATGTTCAATTGATTTCATGTTAAATCCTCAAGTTATGAATTAAATTATGTAAAGATGTTATTTTTCTCATGTTTAACACATGCCCATAGTAAAGTTCATGCTTCTTACTTATCTGTTGAAAGGACTTATGTTTTTGGTCTTTGAACCATGATTCCATACTACATTATAAAGCTTGGCTATCATATTTTTTGATCATTCAGTGCTGGCGAGTTATGAACACCCGATACCTATGTGTTTACTTACCTTCAGATTTTCCAAGTAATAATTCAGTTAAACTATGAATCTTATTTTTATTCAGTCGTTATGACCATGTTGAGAAATATCAGTTGTTATGTTCAGTCAAAATTAAGTCAGTACCAGTGTCAGTTTAGTTGGTAGTAGGATTTAGCATTGAGTGAACCCAGGGATAGGGGCTTACCTTCCAATAGAGGGTGTGATCCTTAGTAGCAATCCCCCAGTTCCAGAATTACATAGCCAGCGTAGGTTTGAGATGTCTTCCTGCCAGTTGAGCGTTGACACATGCCTCATAAGAGTACCTGCCAGTAGAGGGTGCCTCCCCAGTCCTTTGGGACACCAGTTTAGTAGATTCACACAACAAGTATTATACTCGTGGCAAGGTACTGGCACCCTTCAAACTCGGGTTATAGGCTGGACCCCGATTAGCTTAGATTGGGGCATGTCGGTTACATGATGCCTCCTATAGTTTCAGTCAGTATTCAGTGTATCTCAACTCAGATTTGCTTGACCAAGCATACAAATTTTATGTTATTTAGATATACAAATTTCAGTCTATCAGATTACAGATCATCAAAAACATGTTTATGCTTGGTCTTTCATTCTTAGAATTTACTTGTTCATGCATTCATGTTCAGTTATTTCATGCATTTTTGTTAGTCCTTATCTCACGTACTAGTACATTCAAAGTACCGATGACATACTTTTCCTTTGCACTATGTTGTCTTATAACATAGGGTTGGACGCTCAATTTTTTGATCGCACTTAGACAGTTCAGCGTTATCCAGCAGCAGTAGTGGTGAGTCCTCATCCATCGAAGATACAATATTCTTTTGCAATTATTTCAATATTCCCTTATGTTTAGTCAGTCAGAGTTAGTTGGAGGCTTGTCCCATCAAATCCTCATGATGTTTGGACGCTTTCAGACTATCAGTTAGATAATCACTCAGTTTTTAGTATTATCAGTTATTTCAGACAGACAGTTTGATTTCAAGTACTTATCAGATATTTCAGACATTACATTTTTACATATTTTAGTATTTCATTTGATAGTATCTAATCAATTTATATTTTGTGATATGGTTTTATTATCATTTTACTTAGTTTTCCCAGCAGGTATCAACTCAAAGGTTAGATTGTCATAACTTATGGCCGTAAGCACTATTGTCACGACTATGGGGTAGTCTCGGGTCGTGACAATGTGATATTAATAATTTCTTATAGTTAATAAAAAATCTCTAGAAGGATTGTTTTCTCTCATCTGTAGAGGTAAAAGCAACACCCAACAACACATAATTTTTAAAATTTATATGTGTTGCCTCCTTTATCTTCAAATTTTGGTCTTTCTTTGTTAGATCTATTTATGATTTTTGGTTTCTCTTCATCTGCTCATTTTTCTCTGTATTTAAGGTTAAGTTTTCTCTTAATTTTCTCTGTAATTTTCTTCTGATTCTCTTCAAATTTTTCAAGGTTGTTGTCATAATTATTTTGATTTCGTTAGGAAAATAGTTGATTTATGATTAATGTTTGTTTCCCAATTTTTGTACAAATATAATTTCTCTTATATTTAGGTTAGTTTCTCCTGCGTATACCTTTTTATGATGATGTTTGGTGATATTTAAGTTTTACATTATTTAAAATTTCTATTTCTATTAGATCAAACTGATATACATGTGCTCCAATTAATTCGAGTATCTACCTTGAACTCGGCGGCTATTTGGTGCAATTTCAACATAAAATTATTCAATTTCCTTTCTCATTCTCTGTTTAATTACCATAGATTAATTTTCCTCACTAGCTTGTCATTGGTTATTTGTCATTGTAAAGGAAAACAAGTCTTACTTAAGAGCTATTATAACTTACACAAAAGCTACAGGTTTGTACTATTGAGGTGCGAGTATTGCATCCTCCAAAGTACCCAATTTTTTGAAGGACCCGACACAAGTGTAACAACATTTTGGAAGAGTCCAACTCAAATATTGGTATGAATCATGTTAGAAAGTCAACCACTTTGAAGTGTCACTTACAAATACTAAGCAATCTCGTATCTATAATTTATCAACATAGGATTAGACCGTGCGGTTTCACAATGGCTTTGCTGTAAAAAAAACTCGGTCATTGCTGGCCATCACTTTTCTTACTTATTGCCTCAACTCTTCTATTTCCTTACAGTTGAATCTTTTAAGTTTTAAATTATAATTCACTTACTTATAGCAGGTTATTTTTTCTATTTTTAGATTTGGTATGAGATGACGATTTATCAACAAAGTCTTAGACCCTGTAGCTTCAACACTAATTTGCTGTCAAGAAAACTTTGGTTTCTACTGGCTCAGCACTTTTTATGCTTATTGCTTCAGCTCTTCTGTTGCCTCCCGGGAGAGTCTTTATTCACTTTACATTCTTCGATAAACACAACACAATGCATTTTCTATTTTCTACTAATATTTTTTTGGTTATCATTTTCTTCTAATAGTTGTTCTACGGATAATCAGATAATCTGTTGCAGTCTTAAAGAATTGAAAATTGAAAAATCTCAGACATTGCACTATTGAATATTTAGTTAACTTGTTGGTAGTCTCGATCACTTTTTTTTTTATATTGTAAGATTTTATTTTACCCTCTATAGATTAGAAATAATTCCCCGAATTAGACTTAAATATTTTTTCCCTGCCCTATACTTTAAAGTTGGAACTAAACAGTCACCCATAGACACATTATACCGTGTCTTTCTGAATAAATCTTGCATCCTTTGCTTTGACACATTAAGCTTCTCAAATATCTCCTCATGATTGTGAGGTTCTCTCTTAACCTAATCTCAAATATGTCTTTGGTGATGATAATTGGAGACTTTAGGATATAATATCATTGATCATTTTAAGTTGTATTCTGCCTTAAAGTTGTGGCATCTATATTTATACTGAAACATATATTTAGTATGGGTACTATATACTATTTTTCAAAGATAATTCATATTATATACTATTATTCTGAAATAGCCTTTGAACATTGATCCTGTTATTAGTTGTGAATACTTTTATTGATGATTGAATTTCACCTAATGTCAGCATTTTCCAATTTAGAAAATAAATTGCAAAGCTACAGTTTCTAACTTATCTTATTTAATTTAGTGCTGACTTCCCTTAGTATAAATGAAAATTGGTGCTATTACTTTAACTTAGATCTCTTGCTATTCTGAAGTAAACAAATTTCATTTCAGGTCTTGAGTTCACTTGAACCTTTGTATTACATAGTGTTAGTGCGGTATACATAGAGGTTTTTGATGTGTTTATCACATATGTTGCTTCCCGGACTGCTAAATGAGTTCTTGATTTTCAAAATTTCAGAACTGATTCATGCTTGTATGGGTATCTCAATGATGTAGGAGCTTCTTTTCTCTGGCACACTGCTACCACTTTTTTGCATCAATTAGCAAAGTGTCGTGGCAGTTGCTTCCACATTTGGGATATTACACTTGGAAAGTGGTCATAAATACTCCTTTGCTGCTTGGTATTTGTTAAAACTTATGCTCGAACTATGGTGTTTTTCGTAGTTAATCATGTCTGAGTAAATTTCTAGATACAAGTCAATTATTTCCTTTTTCCCTTTCTATCATGAGATGCCATTGTGCTTTGTGACATGATATTTCACAATATAACTTGGTATATTTTTCTTCTCTATTGACTTGAATCGTATAAGAAATATGTAAGTCTCAAGACTAAGTTTATATCCATTGCTTGAATTATGATGCTCAAGAAGAGTGAGAGTGAAATTTTATCACTATTCTAATTTAGGGGCCACGTTTGTTGGAATTGCGTACGGTTATGCGATCATCGACTATTGTTGATCCAATTGCTGCCTATGCTCTAAATATCCTTTTAGGAGGCATCATATGGCTCTACACATCAAATTCGTCAAAATAGATTGGTAAATTCTTTTGCACTATAGTACCACGGATTGCAAGACAATATACATTTAAGGGTCATTAGGCACCTATATACTCTATATACCCTCACCATAAAGAAAGCATTCAGGTAAGGATACTATTATTATATCTCTTGTAAAACACTAAAGGTTTAGATTTTTTCTCTATTGCAAGTGTGTTGATAACTTCTTCAACTTATTTTCTCCACAACATTAGATGGAAAAATAAAAGCTTGGTTGTATGATAATTTGGGATCTCGAGTAGATTATTAGGCTCCTAGTCGTTGGTGCACAATAATGGCATACAGTGATAACCATATAGCCCGAGGATATATAGAAAATATCATGGGATTGGCACACAGCCTCAAGTTTGGCACACAACCTTAAGTTTGGCACACAACCTCAAGTTTGACACACAGCCTCAAGATCTCCAATATCCACAACTCTTCTCCGGCATGATCCTTCATAGATGGTCCATAAATCCAATATTCGATACCAATATCCAGTATTTCAGTGTTTCCAGTATTTTCAAAGCACATACTTAACATAAAAGACAAATGAAGTACACATACATGAAAACAAGTATATGTAAAGCAATAAAACAAACAAGTGAAATGATGCATTTGATGACATGATAATGATGATGCAATGTTCACAACTATTCAAAATGAATTTTTCCACGACCAATCCACATGATGTATTTCTACAACCAATCTACATGATGTATTTCTACAGCCAACCATAATGTTGCAATTCCACAACCACGTGAGCCAATAAACACTCCTTACTTCTGTTTCATCCATGAATTTCCACATGTCTCATATACCAACATGTATGAATATATCACAACACATCAATGGAACTATTTTAGGCATTTTAACAACACAATACAATTATTCACATGTATTCAGGGCTATCAACATCACATAGGACTCCACACAGTCATACACATCATATAATATCTTAATTTCGACAATTACAACACATATGAGCCCCCACACGAGCACAATACATATATAACCATTTTTTATTATTAGTTCTCACCCTTAACATGCATTTTGTACCATCACTTACTACCCATCCCAGTCTGAAAGAATTAAGACATAACCTACCTCAAAAGTCAAAATCGGTCCGCTACACTTCGAACCCATGACCTTACTTTCCACGAACAATCCCGAATGCCTTTAAAAATATCAAATATAGAATTTACACATAAAAAAAATCAACGACACCCATATTGATTACTTTTGGTTCGAGTCAAAGCGGACCCCCTGAACGGGTTTTCGAAAAAGAAGGAAAAAATCGTAACTTTACTTCAAAAATGCATTCCTCATATTTTTAGGAATCTACAACTGAAAACTCAAGTCAAATTGAGTCAAAAATAAGGTTCAAATTGAAGAATAATCATTTTTAAGCTTTATCGGGTAAAATCTTTAAAATTCGTGTTAAAAACAAGAATCGAAGTTGTTTTGATGGTTAAATTGATGAAAAACTAATAGTTATAAGATAAAAACATTATTCAAGTCAAAATGAGTGAAATTGGGGTTTAAAATCAAGCCCTATGACTTTTTGGGGTTTTGAAAACTTAATCAAGAAATTACTAAGAAAAGGGTTAATTCTTACCTTAAATCCGTGATAAAATCAAGAAATAGTTGTTAATCTAGCTCACAAGCTCCCACAAACTTTAATTTTAAGCTCCCACACTATTTTAGGATTTAACTCTCAAGAGGCAAGATGAAAAATGAGCAAAATGACCAAAAAGAGGAGAAAACTGCAATTTATAGTAGAAAATCTGCTATCGCAATAATTTTTTTTAAAAGTCAATCCGGACTTCGAAGGGGTGTCCGAAATTCATTCAGAGTCCGATATATGCAAACAAACTATGCAACCATACTAAATTCGATGTTCCAGATGCGTTGGCAAAGTCAGATTTTCAAAAAAAATATTATTTTCAAAAAGTTGCCACCAAAACTGAAATATTAACTTTTCAAATCGATGGTCGAAATGAGATTTAAAAGCCGTAAGATTACACCAAACACCTTACCACCCTAAAATGATTTTTCGGATCTACTGGCAAAGTTTGATTTTTCATCCGAGGTTGTTTCGACCAAATGTGGGTGTCACACCCATATTTCAAAATTTTTAACTTTCCAACCAATAGGTAAAATGAGCTCTGGTGCACCGAGACCCGAAGCAAAGAACTACCTAATCTAAAATTGATATTCCGAAGTTGCTGGCACAGTCCGTTCAGCTTTCTATTGTACGAATAAAAAGCTATTCACATAAGTCCAAAATAGAGCTCTCGAAGCCATCAAAAACCACAATATCGCATAAATGGTACCAAAATGCATCAAACGCCATGACAATCACCCCCACACCCCAGAACTATCATAATGCAACTACGGGGAGGGGTAAAACAGTCAAATCACACAGAAAAACATCATCCATATATTTCATTAAAAAGTTGGTTGTTACATCATCCACCACTAAAACCATAGTTCGTCCCCAAACTAATGGAAAAAGAAATTCCTGAATCAACAAAGAGCTGGGGATAAGAACTACACATATCTGACTCGACCTCCCAAGTAGCCTCATCTACAGGTCGATGTCTCCATTGGACCTTAACAACAGAGATCACTCTAGAGCGCAATAGCCAAACATCCCTAGCCAAAATTGGAGATTGACTCCTCAACAAAGGATAATCGCTTATCTAACTAAAGTGACTCCCAATAAATAATATGAGACTCATTCGGAATGTTACGACGAAGCATAGAAACATGAAAAAATGGATGAACAACTGATAGATCAGGGGGGAAATCCAACTCATAAGCCACATCACCAACAGTCCAAAGAATCTCAAATGGACCAATATACTTGGGGCTAAGCTTTCCCCCTTCCCACACCTCATCACACCCTTCATGGGTGCAACTCTAAGGAAAATACAATCACCAACACCAAATCTCAAGGTACAAAGTCTACAATTAGCATAGCACTTCTTCCTACTCTGAGCTGCTCTAAGTCTATCCTGAATGACCTGGACTCTATTCAAGGACTCACAAAGCAAGTCTGTACCTCGAGGTCTCACCTCTGAAACATCAAATCAACCCCATAGAGAGCGACAACGCCTAAAAAAGTTTCCATATCAATATTAGAATGGTAGCTGTTATTATATGCAAACTCTGCTAAAGACAAATATTTCTCCCACTTGCCACCAAAATCCATCACGCATGCACGGAGCATATCCTCCAAAACCTGAATAGTCCACTCTGACTGACCATTAGTCTGGGGGGGTGAAATGTCGTGCTAAGACCAACTCGAGTACCCAACTTATCCCAAAAAGTCTTCCAAAAGTGAGATGTGAACATAAAACCTCGATATGAAATAATGAACACCGCCACACCATGCAGATGCGCAATCTCACGAATATAGATACGGGTCAATCTCTCAGCACTAAATGAGACCTGAATCAGAATAAAATAAGCTGGCTTGGTCAATTGATCCATGATGACCCAAACATTGTCAAAAACATGAGATATACAAGGCAAACCAGTCAAAAAGTCCATGGTGATTCGTTCCCACTTTCACTCGGGAATGGGTAACCTCTGAAGCAACCCACCAGGCTTCATATGCTTGGGTTTCACCTGTTGACAACATAGGCAACGAGCCATAAAATCTACCATATCTCATATTATACCACCCAACTAATATTATTGCCTTAAATTATGATACATCCTAGTTATATCTGGATGGATAGAATATCTAGAACAATGGGTCTCCTCTAAGATCAACCTAATCCAATCACTCACTTTCGACACACAAACTCGGCCCCCCAATGCTTAAAACTCCATCTGAATCAAGTGAGGCTTCCTTAGACTCTCCACTCAACACCTTATCTTAAATCAACCTTAATCCAACATCATTAGACTGATGAGCTCAAATCTGCTCTATCATAGAAGATCTTGCCTCCACAAATGCCAAAACACGCTCAAGTGTCGAAATATCAAGCCTAATTATCTGGTTAGCTAAAGTCTAAACCTTTAAGACTAAAGGCCTTTCTTGTGTCAAACGATGCACCAAGCTACCCATATTAGTCAACTTCCATCTCAAGGCATCTGCAACCAAATTAGCCTTTCCTGGATATTAGAGAATACTCAAGTCATAATCCTTAAGCAACTCAAGCAGACAATGCTATCTCATATTAAGATCTCACTGGGTGAAGAAGTACATAAAGTCTATGATTATCTGAGAAGATCTCACACTGAACTCCATACAAGTAGTGCCTCTACAACTTCAAGGAAAACACCACTATGCATAACTCCATATTATGGGTAGGATAATTCCTCTCATGAGGCTTCAACTGACAAGACACATAGTCAATCACCTTTCCCTCCTGCATCAACCATACCTAATCCAACACCTGAAGCATCACCAAATATAATAAAGCCCACACCCTTCTTGGCTAAATCCAATATAAGAGTTGAAATCAATAAATTATTAAACTTTTGGAAGCTCGCCTCACAAGCATTGAACCACTGAAAAGAAATCTTCTTTTGAGTCAACTTAGTGAAAGGAGCTGCAATAAAAGATAAACCCTCAACAAAACACCAATAATGACATGCTAAGACAACAAAACACTGAATCTCGGTGGGTGAATAAGGTCTAGCCCAATCACAAACCACGACAATCTGGATGGATCAACCATAATACCTTCATTAGTCACCACATGACCCAAGAAAGAAACAGACTCCAACAAAAACTCGCACTCAAGAACTTCTCATGCAAGTTCTCATCCTTTAATATCTGAAGAACGATCCATAAATGCTCCTCATTCTCAACCTTACTCTTGGAATGAACCAAGATATCTTTTACAAATACAATAATAAAGAAGTCGGGATATGATGGGAACACTCAGTTTATCAACTCCATGAATGCGGTAGGGGCATTTGTCAACCCAAAGGAAATGACGAAGAACTCATAATGACCATATCTAGTTTGAAAAGCAGTCTTCAGAATATCCGAAGCTCTAATCCTCAACTGGTGATAACCTAACCTCAAATCAATCTTCAAAAACACTGCAACACCCTGAAGCTGATAAAACAAATCATTAACACGAGGAAAAGGACACTTATTCTTAACCATCACCTTATTCAACTATTGATAATCAATACACATCCGCATTGGCCTATCTGTATTCTTTACAAACAAGATAGGAACACCCCAAGATAAAACACTCGGGTAAATTCTTTATCTAACAACTCCTGCAACTGATCCTTCAGTTCCTTCAACTCTGCTGGGGCAATCCTATAAGGAGGAATAGAAATGGGTTTGGTTCTTGACTCAACATCAATAAAAAATCAATATCTCAATCCAGAGACATACCACACAATAGCAAATCAATATCTTAAGTCCGTAGGGAAAACATCCATAAACTAACAGACAACATGGACAAAATAAATCTAAGGAAGAAGGCAAAATAATATTGGTGTCACAAATATGAGACAAGTAAGATAAACATCCCCTCTCAACCAATTTATAAGCCTGAACAAAATATAAAAAGTCTACCAAATTATCACGCCTGACAAAAGTCACAACACAAGATCGGTGCACTCGATCCACCACTAAAGAATCACCTACTGAGGTAGATATACGAATAGGCATGGCTAGAGGCTTACTAATAGAATCAAAACATAAATCAAAATACACACACATAGGAGAAATTCAATTCGAGATCAAATAACACAGATGCAAGTCTAAAATAATCGAAGATAATACCTGGTCACATCACCAATCTCATCATACACATAGTAACCTCTTACAACTAGCCTCAACAGGAGAAACTAAAACTGGGCCCTAATAGCCACCCTAAACTACTAAAATCTAAGATCCAACACCTGAACTATGTAAAGCCGCATGTACTGGCCTACTATGGTATCCATGAGAACCTCTAAAATCTCTATCTCAAGAGGTCTGACTTCTGAACTCACTAAAATATCGTGTCTTCTTTGTACCTCCCTGAGATGCACTAAGAATACCCTTTGTCATTTTAGCATGATCCAATATTATCACGACCCGAGCTATGGCCCTGACATCGATGGGCATCCCAAACCATCAAGGCCTAAGATACCCCTGAACTTCTCAACCCACTAGTGATATTATTCGCTCTGGGGCCCAGGCCTTTACAGTTTTAAAATGCGTCACTAGGGAGTCCATCATCTCTCCTGTGTTTTGCCGATATGGGACTCATTCTCCTAAGTTGAGGTGTTACATACACCCTCCCTTATGGACTCAGCATCATCGATGAGGTTTGCCCTACCGAATGGGATTTACCTAGACTCAGGACTGAGGTTTTTCTTACCTTACTAAGATTTGCCTACACTCAGTTTAAACTCTAGCCCACTTCGACAGGGCTGACACAATAGAGGCTCTGATACCATTTTATCACAACCCAAGCCGGGGCCCTGGCCACGACGGGCATCCCAAACTATCAAGGCCCAAGATACCCCTGAACTCCTCAACCCACTAGTGATATTGTCCGCTCTGGGCCCATGCCCTCACAACTTTGAAACACATCATTAAGGAGTAAGACTTGCTTACTTCTATACCCAACATCCCTCCTATGTTTTTCTGATGTAGGACTTCTTCTCCTAAGTTAGAATGTCACAAATATACTCTAGAAATAAGCCCCAAAAACAACCATATGAGATGTATCCAATTAAGGAGAAACATCCAAACCCTTCACAAACTTCTAAATATTTTCTAACTTGATGGAAATGCTATCATAGGAATATTTGGACAAGGCATAGAAATATGTATCATACTCAACAAGTGTCATGGGGCCTTGCTCTAAATGATCAAGCTCATCGCAAATTTGATCCCTCAAACTGAAAGCCACGAATCTCTCCAGAAAGGCATCAAAAAATTGATCCATGACAACTCAGGAGCATCAATTATCCTACAACCGACAAATGATCTCCACCAATATCTCTCAATTGATAGGTCATATAAGCAACACCATCCACGTAGAAAGAGTGAAATACAACTCTGAATGCCAGGTATGAAAGAACTTCGCATGATAAAAAAAGTTTCTTAAAGACGTCATATACCCTCTCGAAGATAGATACGGACATCTACGTACCAATTTACGAGACTCTATTAGACATCTCATTCTTACAATGTTGAAACCAATGAAACCTGGAAGCTATGATACCAATTTGCTACGACCTAAAAATTGATAGGTCATGATGACACCTATTTATGGAAACCCTTGACAATTTAGCCTCTCACCCAAAATGATACACTCGGGGATAAGATATAAATGCTCCAAAGGTAAGTCTTCTAAAACGAATATGAACCATATAAATAGAATAAAAATAGAAAGAATAAAATCAACACATGCAACCATAACTCCCAAAACCTGGTGTCAACAGTGTAAGAACTACTAATACAATCCTAGAGGCAAATACATCATAAAAATAACCACAAAGGAAAATATTTGTCTCCGAACACTTGAAAAGACATAAATAATACAAAAAAATAGAGGTGAACTTTGGACGTATGAATGTCCAACCACGGCCTTTAGAAATCTGAAGGCTCTCGAAATCAATCAATTTGAGACACACTCGAGCTAGGACCTGATCCAAAAGGGCACAGTAGGCATGAGTACGGTCCACTTGTACTCAGTAGGTATCATAGGCTGACCAAACAAAGTAGTAAATAAAGTATACAAAATATACGCTAAGGGAACGTCACCTGTAATCAGAAAATGTCCCAAATGATATCCCATACTGCTTGCACTAACAGTTCTACAATATTCGCATATAATGCACAACACACCAGATAGGGATACAAATATACCCAATATCACATACAAGTAGGCGAAATGAGGGACATGTATAATCAAGATCAAGTATAGTTAAAGAAAGACAGAACAATTAGACGTTAAGAAGTCAAGATATAGAATAAATAGGTAGATGACAAGTCAATATGGTAATTCAAACACAACATGAACACCATAAAACGAGTGCAATGTATTTGATGATGATAATGATGATGATGATGATGATGATAGTTGTGCATGGAATTGGCACACAACCTTGAGTTTGGCACACAACCTCAAGTTTGGCACATAGCCTCAAGTTTAGCACACAGCCTTAAGATCACCAATATCCATAATACTTCTCCGACATGATCCTTCAAAGATGGTCCATAAATCCAATATCTGATACCAATATCTAGTATTTCAATATTTTTAGTATTTTTACAGAACATACACAACATAAGACACAAATTAAGTACACATACATGACAACAAGTATATGTAAAGAAATAAAACAAACAAGTGAAATAATGCACATGATGACATAATAATAATACAATGTTCACAACCATTTAAAATGAGTATTTTCACAACCAATCCATATGATGTATTTCTACAACCAATTCATATGATGTATTTCCATAACCAACCACAATGTCACAAATCCACAGCCACGTGAGCCAATATCCACTCATTACATTTGTTTCATCCATGAATTTTCACATGTCTCATATCCCAACAAGTATGACTATATCACAATACACCAATGGTACCATTTTTGGCCTTTCAACAACACAATACACTTATTCGCATTTATTCAAGGCTATCAATATCACATAGTTCTCCACACAGTCACACACATCACATAATATCTCAATTTTGGTAATTACATCACATATGGGCCCCCATACAGGCACAATACATATATAGCCATTTTTCATGATTAGTTTTCACCATTAATATGTATTTTGTACCATTATTTACTACCCATCCCAAACTTAAAAAGTTAAGTCATAACCTACCTTAAAAGCTAAAATAGGTCTACTACACTTTGAATCCATGACCTTACTTTCCAAGGATGATCTTGAAATCCCTTAAAAATATCAAATATGAAATCTACGCATCAAAACAAAACCAATGATACTCATATTGACTACTTTTGGTTCGGGTCCAATCGAACCCCAGAATGAGTTTTCAAAACAAAAGGGCTAAATCATAATTTTACTTGAAAAATGCATCCCCATATTTTAAGAAATCTACAGCTTAAAACTGAAGTTAAATCAAGTAAAAAAATGAGGTTCAAATTGATGAAAAACTATTTTTAAGCTTTACCAGGTAAATTTTTTGAAATCCGGGTTAAAATCAAGAATCAGAGTTGTTTTGAAGGTTAAATTGATGAAAAATTAGTAATTCTAAGATAAAAACATCATTCAAGTGAAAAAGAGTGAATTTGGGGTTTAAAATCAAGCCCTATAAATTTTTGAAGTTTTTGAAAAATTAATCAAGAAATTACTAAGAAAAGGGTGAATTCTTACCTTAAATCCGTAATAAAACCAAGAAATAGAAGTTAATCTAGCTTCCCAAGCTCCCACAAACTTTACTTTTAAGATCAAACAATATTTTAGGGTTAAACTCTCAAGAGGCGAGATGAAAAATGAGCAAAATGACCAAAAAGAGGGGAAAATCTGCAATTTATAGGAGAAAATCTGCTATAGTAGCAGTTTTTTGAAAGTCAATCCGGACTTCGATGGGGTGCCCGAGATTCGTTCGGGGTCCGATATATGCAATAGAACTATGCAACCATATTAAATTTAATGTTCTGGACGCGTTGGCGAAGAAATATTTTTGAAAAAATATCATTTTCTAAAAGTTTACCCCCGAAACCCGAAATCATAATTTTCCAAATCGATGTTCGAAATGAGATTTAAAAGCCGTAAATTCACACCAAATATTTTACCACCCTAAAATCAATATTTTGGATTTTCTGGCGGGTCAGATTTTCCATCCGAGGTCATTTCGACCAAATGTGGGTCCCACATTCATATTTCAAATTTTCCAACTTTCCAACCAATAGGTCGAAATGAGCTCGGGTGCATCGAGTGAAACACCTAGACTTTGAACCACTGAAAACTTTTCTCATTTGATGTTTCTGGATTTGACATGACTAAGGGTACCACACTGTAATACCTCGTACTTTTCCTAGCTTAGTTTAGCTCCTAGTGTGTCAAGGGAAAAATTTAAAAATGTATAACTGTTGATACATGTGTAATTTTCTAGTTGTAGATGCACCAAATGGTAGATAATTGAATCAGCTTTCCAACTATACCAATTTCACCTCAATCCGATACTCGGTTGAGAAGTTATGATGATTTTAGTGAAAGAAGTATAACATTGCGATAAGCACCTCATCGGGGTGAAGGACAAATTTGCAATTGTCCGATTTCCAGCAAAGTACCACGATTAACCCGTGTCGTAAAGAAGTTCTGGTTCTCATTCATTCCTTTCCAGTAGCTCAACACGATTTGCATGTATCGCATCAAAATTCTCAATTGGATAGGCACCACATATGATATAAACTAAAGCTATTAACCACAATTAAACCTAAAAGAAAAGAAATGAAGTAGAAACAATGACACTAGAAGCAACACAAACGTATTTAAGAGACAAAAACACAAACACTTGCATAAATGAAAGATAAATAGTGAGACCTAACAACTACAATACCAAAGGAACCAAGGTGTGTATCAAACACCAAGACCTACCTAAGCTTGTAATTGAAACATTACACTCTTACACTGACACAAAAGGGACCCAAGTACCCCAAATCACCAATGTTTCTAAGACGGATTGTCAACTAAAGTAAATCCACACTCAAGTTAACCCTAGTTACAATGACTTTTCCAAGTTCTACACAACAATGGTTTTTCCAAGCACTACACTAAAGCACTCTCTCATAAGAGAAGAAAGTTTTCTTCAATATCATTCAACAACTAATGAAAAATAAACCTAAGGAAGTCTATTTATAGCTTATTACATAAAATACCAAAATACCCTTAATGAAAAGGGGCTCCTATGGAGTGTAAAGAAATGGCATAAAAAGACTATTGCACCCTTAATGAAGGGAGGCTATGGAGTGTCTCTTGAGCATGTGAATTCCCTAAAACACCCTTAATGAAAGTGTTCTACAATGCTCCAAGGTCGTGGCTTCAAAACGTGGGATCCCTTAAAACTCTCGGGTAGGCATCAAGGCAAGATCCCAAGCAACCTTCCACACATGGCATTGCTTTTTGGTGTGCTAAAAACGGGTTCTCCATGCATATTCTTATGTCCTCAAGGTGACCAAATCTTGAGTCTTTAGGTGTTGGCCTCTAATAATGTATTCAAAAGCTAGGATGGTCATTTGGTTCATATCATCCTCCCCTTCTTGAAAAGGATTCGACCTCGAATCTACACCGTGCAAAACCAAAGAGAAAACACACACAAAATCCTCATGGCATGAGGGTTATGGTTAGTACAACTAAGAACATCATCATGCCAAGGTGGTACACACTTGAAATATAGCCACAAATCCTTTTCTTTAATAATGAAAAGTTTAGTACAAATTTCACAAAGGATTTGACTAAGGAAAGCACCAAGAGGTAAGGAAACCACAAAGGTCATAATGGCTTCACTAGAGACAAAAGGTAAGATTACCTTTACCTTAGGAACCATAAGACACAATTGCTTTATAATCCCCTTAAAAGACCACATCAAGAGTGGTGCCTTAAATGAAATTAAAGTACATGAAGAACATATAACAATGTCACTCGAACAAGTAGACCAACCAACAACTATCTTACCCCCACATACGGCCATTCCACAACTATCATGGAAGTCATCATAAGCAAAGAGGTAGTATAGAAAGGAATCAAATGTAAAGGTATTGTCCAAGGTGCTATTATCCATGAGAATGCTATTTTTCTCACAAGACTTATCTCAGGATGTGCACAAGAATGAAAACAAAGTATTTAAGTACATACAAATTTTTCATTTGAGGCAATTCATGCCAACATGCGATGTAGATTCAACAACATCATGAATCATCATATGCATAAAGGAAATTAAGGAAGGTACCAAGGACACTTTTTCTTCAAAGATATATTCACAAGTAGGAACACATAAAGAGAGAAAAACACATTGTAAGAACATAGGACCTCTTCTTTTCCAATAACTTCCCGAGGGAAGGTATTCCATAAAGGGAGCCATGCAATTAGGGAGATTAGAGAAACTACTATGCAATAAGTCAATCCAAGACGAGTAGCTTTTCCGAGAACTTTGTTTCCCTCTACTAATGATGTCAAATATGCTCCCAATAGTCCCACAAGATACTTCAAATTGTCCAATCCAGTGAAGGTGACAAGAAGTATTTAACATCCTTGGACTCTTCCACAAACAAGAATTCAACTTGGCATCCACAAGTTGGGATTCATGCACCTTAAACACAAGTGTGTCAAACAAGGATGTACATTTAGTAGCATTACCCCAAGGAGACAATGACACTTTTGCTCTCGGGTTTTCAAGAATGACACTTTACTTTCCATATAGACCAAACAAGTTGGGTGCGCCGACATCACCATTTCCATAGTTGGTACCCGGGGTCAAATAGAAAGAGTAGCCATAGACACAAATCTAGACAACACTCCCATTCCCCATAGGATTCACCCAAACTACAAGATATGCTCTCTAAAATAGCATACATATCATTAAAAGCAAATAGAGAGTGGAGAAAGGTATCACTCAAGTCAACTTCAACTAAGGTATCCTCATATATGTACTCACTACTAGTTTCAACATGATCACCATGAGTACTATCAACAATAAGGTCATACATAGTAGAAGAAGTAATTTCCAAACAATGGACACCTTCCCTTTATATGGAAGTACCCTCAAGTAGACATATACCACCACCAAAGTCCAAGGAATTATTACTTAATTCTTCATAAGAAGCAAGAAATTCATCCTCATAGTCATCAAACATTTGTGGGTTGTCATACAAAGGATCACAACCACAATCAATTTTCAAGGAACAATTACTTATTGGGTTTCTTAAGGATTCAAGCAAATCAAAATTATCATTACCCAATTGATTATCCCTTTCCAAGACCTCACATTCCTTTCCCTTAAGAGTACTCTCATTTCCCAAGAAGAGATTTTCATCTTTAGGAGGAATGTTGTCACACCATAGTGGGTTAGCATATAGGTTATAACTTTCAAGACAAGCTATATCTTCAACATTATTCCCACCACTAGGTTCATTAGGAGTGAACTCATTATCTTCAAACAAGATATTATCCTTCAAGAGAGAAGGATATATCAATGAAGAGGATATAGAACATGCAAATCCATTCTCTAAAAGATCATTATCAAGTGTCAAAGATGTTTCAAGAACATGATTATCCCTATGAGCAAAATCGAGAGTAGAATATTCACTATAAGTCATGATAAAAGGGTCATTCCTATTCATTTGATCAATATTTTCAACATCATTACTCACTTGATATCCATTAAACACATCAAACATATCCTCAAGTGGTGGACAAATTTCACACATAAGTTGATTAACACAATTCCCATGAGATGATGTACTATCATTTAACACATTGGCTTCAACACTAAGTGGACATAAATTGATCTTACAAGAAGAGTCAATTCGGTCATCAATAGGATCAACTAGTGTATCCACACTCATAACATGTACATCGTCATCAAAGAGAAAATAATTAATAGATGATGTACTATCATTCAATACAATGGCTTCAACACTAGGTGGACTTAAATTAATCTTATAAGAAGAGTCAATTCGGTCATCAATAGGATCAACTAGTGTATCCACACTCACAACAAGTACATCATCAATAAGAGGCAAAGAATTATTAGACTCACAAATATGTAAGCTACTACTCACACTCAATGGACTACTAGCCACACAATCACCATTCACATGCACAAAATTGTAAGAGTTATCTATTTTACCTTGAAGTTCTTGAGTATATTCTTCTTTACCTTGTAGCGTGTCATGGAAGCCCACTTATTCCTTTGGGATGCTCTCATCACAGGGGAGTTTGTGAATTCTTCTCCCTTGATTCATCTCTTCAACACTTGAGAAAGCATGGTAGTTTTGTGGAGTGGAGTGATTGGAGTTCATTTGACCTTCCACACGTTCCAACCTCCCTTTCAAAGTAGCACACCTTTCTACATTAATGACACCTCGGTTTCCAGCCTATCAAAAACCATTTGCAGTTTTGCCATTTCTCGAGAAAAAACTTTAATATGGGCCAAAATAGCATTTTTATCCATGGTACCTAAGAAAAAAAGAACACTAGAAAAAAAATAACATACAAACAATGTTAGCTCAAAATATCCTCACCACACTCACTCTCGGTTCTTACCTCATACTTGGTTTCACAAGTGTTGAAAATTAGCTTGTACTTTGTGAATGATTGAGGGATGAGTTTATTTTGACTAGAATAGATTTCTGCTTGAATGACTCAAGAAAATATTGTTCGTACTTGAACCAACAAACTACAATGAATTACAAAAAGAGAAAAGCACACAAGGAACGTAAACACGAAAGAAGGGACTCTAAACAAACTCACAACCAAGTAGATAGTTACTAGTTTGCCAATTAGTGATAGAATCAACAAAATGCAACTAAGGAATAAAGAATTGAAACTAAGGAACGAAAATTTGAGCTAAAATTCAGTTGTCCCAAAATTGGTGATGTGGAAGCTTGTGATTGGACATCAATTTTGCATAATTTTTTGTCTTCAATTTGTAGTTTCGGCAAATTCTTCAACCATGAAAGAGGAGGTTGGGTTTTGGGAGGGGGGGGGAATGCAAGGTTTGGAGACCTTTTCAAGCTCCAAATAAGTTTGAATTGAATTGGTCCCCCCTTGTACATTCAATTGTACTTGATTATTTCTTCCCTTTTGTTGTTTTCTTTCTTTTTGATGACTAGGAAGGTTCTTGGAAATTTTCTTTAACAAGTACTACACTCTCTTTCATCATTTTTCAAGATCAAACACCCCTTTTTGAATATTCTTCTCCAACAAGATATGAAGATGAGGAATAACAACAAGAATATTCCAGAGTTGACCAACACTTGACCACAAGGGAAATGACCTCCAAATTTTAATTTTCTTGAAGATCCAAGGTCCTTTTTCCAAGAAAAACACAAATACCACAAAATGAATCAAAAAACATTACACCCAAACTAGTTACCATGAGATCCACCCTCATATACCTTTAAATACAAGCTTAACAATGATGGATGGTTCAAAACAACCCGGATTTGGCTCAAATTTTATATCTAGACTCGCTTAGTGCTAGGGAACAAGGATATAGCACTAGAAACTAACAAAACACACAAAAATAAAGTAGATCTAAGTGTCAAAAATCTGTCAAAACACAAAAATGGGTTAACAATTTTTTTTTGTGAGATTTTCAATTTTTTGCACTCTTTTTTGTTGATTTTCTCAAGGTAACAACAATCCAAGAATTAGAATTATAGGAACAATTCTAAAACATAGATCTTGATACCAAATGATATAGACTAAAGCTGTAAACCAAAATTAAGCCTAAAAGAAAAGAGATGAAGTAGAAATAATGACACTAGAAGCAACACAAACAGATTTAAGAGACAAAAGCACAAACACTTGCATAAATGAAAGATAGATAGTGAGACATAACAACAACAACAATATCAAAGGAACCAAGGTGTGTATCAAACACCAAAACCCACCTAAGCTTGTAATTGAAAAACCACACTCTTAAGTTGACACAAAAGGGACTCGAAGCACCCCAAAGCACCAACGTTTCTAAGCCATATTGTCAACTCAAGTGAATTCACACTCAAGCTAACCCTAGTTACAATGACTTTTCCAAGTCCTACACTACAATGGCTTTTCCAAGCTCTACACTAAAGCACTCTCTCTTAAGAGAAGAAAGTGTTCTTCAATATCATTCAACAACTAATGAGAAATAAGCCTAAGAAAGTTTATTTATAGCTTATTACATAAAAGACCAAAATACCCTTAATGAAAAGGGGCTCCTATGGAGTGTAAAGAAATGGAATAAAAAACTATTGCACCCATAGTGAAATGTGGCTATGAAGTGTCTCTTGAGCATGTGAATTCCCTAAAACACCCTTAATGAAGGTGTTCTTCAATGCTCCAAGGCCGTAGCTTCAAAACATGGGATCCCTTATGATTCTCGAGTAGGCATCAAGGCAAGCTCCCATGCAACCTTTCAGATACGACATTGCTTTTTGGTGTGCTCAAAATAGGTTCTATATGCATATTCTTATGTCCTCAAGGTAACCAAGTCTTGAGTCTTTAGGTGTTGGCCTCCAATAATGTCTTCACAAGCTAAGATGGCAATTTGGTTTGTATCAGCATCGCGGTGGAGTGTAAAATGGCACTCGTCCTTTTTTAGTGAAGCAATGTGATTAGCCCACATTGAGCCAGAGCCCAAAATGGCAATTTTTTGATTTCCAGTGAGCCACCGGGATAGCTTCGCGTCACGGTGGTGTGCCAAATCATGATTTTCCAGTTCTGAGTAAAACTTTACATAGGGCAACCTAGTCATTTCCCCAAGCCCCAAATCGTGAATAAAAAATAATTAATCCTATTCTAAGCCTAATATGCTTACTTTTCATCAACTTCCTCTCAACAAAACCCTAGAACCTCAAATCTTAATCCCTAAGAAATCCAAATTCTACCATTCTTTTTCCAAGATATCCCAAAATTCAAGATTTCTAATTCAAGAATATTTAAGAATCAATCTTCAAGAGCACAAATAGGAATTCAAGTTCAAGTTTCTTTATCTTGTCATCAATTAAGGTATGTGGGGTTTTCAACAAGGATAATTCTTTCATCCTTGTGCCCAAAACTAGTTTTCATTACAAGTTACATAGTTGTGTATGATTACCCATGAATTTCAATTTAGGGTTCATACCCAAATATTGATAGTTGATGATTATGAGATTTTAAGTGATTTAGATGATGAATTGCATGGTTATTTTCGTATTTTCATGCGTATGATATAAATTTCCAGATTTAGAATTGAATTTCAATGCTTTCATTACTAAGCATGAACTTTATTATGAATTAACCTATCTCTCCATCAGACATTAGAAGTTTCTTAGGTTTAGCTGGCTATTACAGATGTTTTGTTGAGGGTTTATTTTCTATTGCATCCCCTTTGTCTAGATTAACTTAGAAGAAAGTTAAGTTTCAAAGGTCATATTCTTATGAGAAGTGTTTTTAGGAGTTGAAGACTCGACTCACTTCAGCTCTAATTTTAGCGCTACCTGATGGTACATATGGATTTTTTGTCTATTATGATGCCTCTAGAATCGGTATGGATTGTGTTTTAATACAGAGGGTAAGGTCATATCCTATGCCTCTAGACAGCTTAAGCCTCATGAAAAGAACTACCTGACCTATGATCTTGAGTTAGCAGTTGTTGGGTTTGCCTTAAGGATACGGAGGCACTATCTTTATAGGGTGCATGTTGAAGTGTTTACGGACTACAAAATCTTGCAATATGTGTTTACTCAGAGGGATTTAAATATTCGTCAGAGAAGGTGGTTAGAATTATTAAAGGATTATGATATGAGTGTGTTGTATCATTCAGGCAAGGCCAATGTAGTGGTAGACGCCCTTAGTAGATTGTCTATGGGTAGTGTTTCTCATGTGGAGAATGATAAGAAAGAGTTAGTTCGGTAAGTTCACCGGTTAGCTAGATTGGGTGTGAGGTTAGTTGACTCAGCTGAAGGAAGTATTTGGGTTCAGAATCTTCTCTAGTTTTTGAAGTGAAAAAGAAGCGGGATAAGGATCCTAGTTTAATCAAACTGAAGGGGTTAGTTAAAGACCAAAAGGTAGAGGTTTTCTTCCAAGGGGGAGATGGTGTATTGAGATACCAAATTAGATTGTGTATGCCATGTGTTGACGATTTAAGGTAGTGGATTATGGCATAAGCACATGGAGCGTGTTATTTCATTCATTCAGGAACCACAAAGATGTACCGTGATTTATGGGAGGTATATTGCCATGACCTGAGCCGGGGTCCTGGCCGCAACGAGCATCCCGAACCATAAACTCCTAAGAGACCCCTGTAACTCCCCAACCCACTAGTGATATTATCTGCTCTGGGCCCAGGCTCGCACGGCTTTAAAATCCATCACTAGGGAGTAAGGATTGCTTACTTATATACCTAGTATCTGTAAGACCTCATAAAATTCTTAGCTTAATTCAGTCCTTTAAGCTTGTTAAGGGGTCCCTAACTTAGAAAATTTTAGCTAAGTATTTAGACTTAATGTTATTTTAGCCTTCAAAAGTTGGAAATATTATTTTGTGACCTTTACATCTGTTAAATATTGATATTTAAGTAAATTCATGACCAGGAATGTCCGTAGGTGTTCTCAGATAAGTTTTGGATTTTTCGAACTGCGTTTGAATCACCTTTGGAATCCTAAAATAGTGAATCAACGCGATATCGATGTGCCGCGTCGACTATTGCATTTATAATTATTCTCTCCAGCTCAAGTGTCACATTCCAGTGAACTGATGTGGACTCGACACGGCGCGTTGGCCATCGCGTTGATGCCAACGATGCTACACATCAGTCTGCGCATCGATAACACAGTTTTCAGTCATTAAAAGTCCGCATCCTTAGGGGTATTTGGGTTTTTTTCCCACGTCCTTCAACCCCCAAAACACGAAATTAAACCCTTTGGAGAGAAAAATTCATTCATTCTTCACAAAAAGATCTCAAGAAAAAACCCTAAGAGGGTTAAATTCAAACTCAAGATCAAAGAATTCACCATCCTTCTTCAAGAATTTAACAACCAAGTTATGTAAAGTGTTCATCCAAGGGTTCCTTCTACCCTTGGAGTCCAAGAAACTATTCTTAACTTCAAGTGTATGGATTTCATGAATTTCATGTTGGGTTTGATTATAATCATGTTTATAATTGTTAATTAGGATTCTAATCCATCTATTAGGATAGGTTTTATGTGGGGCTAATTGACGTATATGTAATATTATGTGAATCTATGTTGAACCCTTGAAATTGTGAAGTGAGAGTTGAATTATGATGCCCACTTGTTGTTAATGTTATGTACATTTATCATGCTCACTATGTGCTTGATGAATTGCTCATGTGAACTAATAAGATAAAGAAATCATGTCATGTTAGCTTATATGTGACTTGTATCATTAAAGTGTTAGATAAAATGTCTCCATGAATGAGTTGTAACCAAGTGCACATGATTATGTTTTTCAAGACTATGTTATGATTTACTTTCATGCTATCGAGTCCTAGGGGTATTTAATACCCCATTATTTAGCTGTGTACTTAGAGCCAGTATTAGTTACAAGATAATATCAAACATGTCACGAAAAATAGTACTCCCAATGAGTCACATGACTCAGGTAAAACTCAGTAGACTCAGTACTAGTGCAGTCTAGTTCAGTATTCAGTTCGGACCACAGTAAACTCATTCAGTGGTATTCTATCAGTCAACGGAACTTAGTGAACTCCGTAACAGTTCAGTCAAGCCTAGTATCAACTAGGAAATTAGTTTAGTGTCTATTCAGTTGGGAGTAAGATTCAGCACAGAGCGAACCTAAGGATGGGGGTACACCCGTTAGATAGGACTGGGTCCTTAGAAGCAATCCTTAATTTCCAGAACTATGTAGCCAGCGTAGGTTATGAGATGTCACCTGTTAGATAGGAATGATATATTCAAGGATCACCTACTAGATTATGACTGATCTCAGGGGTCACTCATTAGTTAGGACTGACTCCACAACAGTTGTCTTTACCCATGGCACGGTACTGACACCCTTTTAATTGGGGTTACAGATTGGATCCTAACTCAGTTATCTTAATTGGGTCATGTCGGTTAGATGATTTCCTCCAACAATTTCAGTCTCAATGTCAGATTCAATCTCAGTATAGAACTCAATTCAGTTCTACAGATTCAGGACTGCCAGATACAGTCACTCAGCTCAGTACGGAAGTCAGTACAGTTCCATAAATTTAGGACTGTCAGATAAGGTCATTCAGTTATCAGTAATACAGTGTCAATAAACTCAAATATCAGTAAATCAGTATTCAGACTTAGTATTCAGTGTTATAAAAATCTCAATTATAGTCTACGTATTGATGCATGTACTCTCATTCAGTCATACATATGTTATTCAGTTAGTATTGTTCATGAATATGAACCCATGCATTTCAGCCTACCTCACTGAGCATACCAGTATACTCAAAGTACTGATGCATGCTTTTATTTTGCACTATGATGTCTTATATCATAAGTTCAGAGGCACGGGCTCTAAAGCACCCTTAACAGCTTAGATTCTAAGAAGATAGAGTTAGTGGTGAGTCCTCCTAGTTCAAGGACATGATTTTGTTTTAGCATTTCAGTTCATTTTTACTAGTCAGAGTTAGTTGGGGGTTGTCCCATCAACTCCATAGTTCAAATAGTTTAGAGGCTTTCCAGACTATAGTATTTTTAGACAGTCTGAAATCTGCATCTATTAGAGTTTTGTGCATGGGGGTATAGCGTGCCACACTTATGGATAGGAGGCTATGAGATGTTTTAGGAATAGTTTCTCTTCTTTCAGTATTCATAACATGCGAGTGAATATGAGATCAAGCTAAATTCTCAGTCTTATTCTTTTCTTCCTTTCGGTTATAGATTATGCCTCCTAAAAAAACTAATGGAAGGATAACCAAAAATTAGTCAGCACCTCAGCCCATTCAGGCAGATCCCCTGGATGAGCATGCCTCGCATGCAGAATTCAGAGCTACATTCACTACTCTAGGCAATTCAGTAGTAGCTCAAAATAGATAGCCAGCTGTTTTTCAAGCTAACCTAGTGGTCAATACTACTGCATCTAGGATTCGGGAGTTCACCCGAATGAATCCTCCCCTATTCTCAGGATCTAAGTTGGAAGAGGATCCACAGGAGTTCCTCGATCAGGTTCAGAAAGTCACAGATATCATGGGAGTAACTTCTAGTGAGAGTGTTGAGTTAGCTTCCTATTAGCTACAAGATGTAGCTCATACATGTTTTAAGCAATAAAATGTAGACAGGGGGACAGATGCAGCGCCCATAGAATGGGAAGAGTTTGCTACCACCTTTCTAGATAGATTCTTTCCCTTAGAGCTGAGAGTAGCTAAGGTGTTAGAGTTTATCAATCTCAGGCAAGGCAATATGAGTGTGAAAGAGTATTCCCTTAAGTTTATTCAGTTAGCCAGGTATACTCCCCATGTAGTAGCAGAAAATAAGTCCAGAATGAGTAAGTTCTTGTCTGAGGTGAAGATAGTATGGTTAAGGAGTGCAGAATAGCGATGATAATTAAGGAGATGGACATATCCAGGATTATGGTCCATGCTCAACAGATTGAGGAGCAGAATCTTAATTAGAAGAAGAGGGAGAACAAGAGAGATAGAACAGGTAGGTTTAATTTTAATCAGCCTAAGTCAGATGTCGGTAACAGTTCATAGTTTCATTCAGAGTCTTCAAATCTAGCTCCATCCTCGGCTAGTACGCCAATATCAAAATTTAGGAATGACAGTCATGATGAGAAACCAGGCTCCAAAACCCAGGGTAATGTGAGAAATGGTTGTACCTATCCGTTTTTTGAAGAATATGGTAGACATCACCTAGGTATGTGTAGAGCTGGCAGTGATGTATGTTTTGGATGTGGCAAGCCAGGCTACGAGATGCGGGAGTGTAGAGTAATGGCTTAGAGGGGAAATGATTTTTGCAAACAGGGTCAGTATAATCGTCCTTCAGCTCAGTCCGATCGCCCAAATCAGCAGGGTGCCACTTCCAGTTCCACCAATAGGCAACGCCCAAACAGACTCTATACCCTTCAGTCCAGACGAGATAAGAAAAATTCTCCTGATGCAGTCACTGGTACATTACAGATCTTCTATTTACATGCTTTATCTTATTAGAATCAGGAGCTTCTCTATCTTTCGTAGCTCCTTACATAGTAGTCAATTTCAAGTCAGACCAGAAACCTTAACGAAAAAAATTTCAGTCACCACAACCCAGTGGGTCAATCTAGTTTATCTTAGCCGACGGGTATACAGGAACTGTCTGATTATGACATCTCAGAAAGTTAGGCCTTCATATTTTAGTAGTAATGTCAGCCTGTGTAGAAAGGCAGTGGGAGGGGATAATGCCCAACCCATCATTACCTCAGTGAAAAGATTCGTACTTTAGTTATCACAACAACTACTCATGCTTTGCATGTCATCACTATGATTATAGATCGTATTCATGCACATTAGCAAAAATTATGCATGCTTACAGTTCCTAGTATAAGGTTTTCCAGTTCACTCAGTATTCAGTTCCATTATAAGCTCAGTTACAATCTCAAATATCAGTCTCTCAGTTATCAGTAATTCAGTTATTAGTAGTCTCAGATGTTAGTTACTCAATTATCAAAACTCATTAATCAGCTTGAGTAAAATCTCAATTATTATTTTAATTACAGTATCAATCTAGTAATCATATCAGTAGCTCAGTTCAATTTTAGGTTTGCTTGACCATAGCGTACAATTATCAGTTATTCAGTTATCAGTATTTCAATACCTCAGTTTACAGGCTATTTCAGAATTATGTTATACTCTTGGTCTTGCATTCTCAAATAATACAGTTTTCACGAATTCAATCTCGGTTATCTCGTGTTACACAGTTAGTCCTTACCTCATATGTATAATACTCTATATTTTTAGTCCAGTCATTCAGACCTAGTACAGTTCAGTTTTATATGCCCAGTATTCAGCTAGCAACCATTTAGTTAATCGGATAAACTAGTATGTTTTAGCATTCGTACTTAGCGCCCAGGTAGATATTTTCAGTTGCCTCAAGAGAAATGTTGTGCTGAAGTAGAAACTATAATTGAAGGAAATAATTGGAAGATGTGGCTAAGGTTACGAGTCAGGAGTTCCGATACTTAGTCACTCTATCATAGATGGTGTTCCATAGGCCTCGCCCCATATTACAGAATTTTAGCCAGGGTGTAATTTCTTATTCAGATATTTTATTTAGCCCATGTCAAGATTTTATTGCTCCCTAAAGTCACTAAAACTCTATAGAGAGAGATAGTGTAATAGAAATGTTGTGGTCGAGCATAAGTTTTCAGTATGAGCTAGTCACTAGGGTCAGTAATTCAGTTTAGTAATCAGGCGAATAAGTTCGTGTGGTATCCCATCTTTTCACCCAACCGTCCTATCTAAAGTATCATGAGTGCAACTATTCCAAGATCGAGCAACCATGAGGTTGCAAGTTCATCTCAGTTCAGGTGTCATGCCTCGATTTCAGATTCCTGATAGGTAGTCACGATTCAATTCGTAGGTGCCCTGTGCATCGTCTCAGTTTTTCCTCAGTATCTTAGCTAAGTCAGCATTCTTTAGGGGACATAATGTCCCAAAGGGAGATGTACTATTATTCCTTGAGCTTTTATGAACTAAACCTTTTATCTACTCTTCACATAACGGATCCAGTTTGGAGTGGGTGTACTCATAGATGGACCCTCAATTTCCAATCTCAGCCGTAAGCCATATATTCAGGGGCTCAGTTCAATTCATGTGTCACATTTCAGGCTCATTTATGTTTTTGTATGCCCGTTCATGCATATTTAGTAAATGATCTCAGGTTCATCAATATTCTCCATTTAAGGTAACAGTCTTCCTTAGATTGGTGTAGTTCCATGTCCAGTTACAGTTATGAACTTGGTATCTATTACCGTTGCATATTTAGTCATGTATTCATGGATCATTTCAGTCATGTACTCATGCATCAGATATGCATGTTCACTATACAAACTTAGCTTATCAATAATATTAGTTATGAAGTTATGCAACAGATATGCACATTCAATAAGATAATTCAGTAAATCAGTAGTGTCAGTTATAAAATCATGTTGCAGTTATGCATGTCCAGTACACAAGTTCAGTTTGTCATTTCTCTCATCATAGTTGATTTCATTCGAGGACGAATGTTCCCAAGGGGGAGATATTGTAAGACCCCAAGAAATTCTTAGCTTAATTCAGTCCTTTAAGCTTGTTAAGGGGTCCCAGACTTAGAAAATTTTAGCTAATATTCAGACATAGTGTTATTTTAGCCTTCAAAAGTTGGCAATCTTATTTTGCGACCTTTACGTTTATTAAATGTTGATATTTAAGATAATTTATGATCAGGAAAGTTCGTCGGTGTTCTCAGATAAGTTTTGGATTTTTTTGGACTACGTTTGAATCACTTTTGGAATCCCAAACCAGTGAATCAATGTGATCTCTACGCGTCGCGTTGAATATTGCATTGATAATCATTCTCCCTAGCTCTTGTGTCACATTCCAATGACTTGACGTAGACTCTATGCGGCGCGTTGGCTATTTCATCGATGTCAACGACGCGGTATATCGGTATGCACGTCGATAACACAATTTTCAGTCATTAAAAGGCCGCATCCTTAGGGGTATTTGGTCTTTTTCCCACGTCCTTCACGCCCAAAACACAAAATTAAACCCTTAGGAGAGAAAAATTTATTCATTCTTCACAAAAAGCTCTCAAGAACAAACCCTAGGAGAATTAAATTCAAACTCAAGATCCAAGAATTCACCATCCTTCTTCAAGAATTTAACAACCAAGGTATGTGAAGTTTTCATCCAAGGGTTCCTTCCACCCTTCGAGTCCAAGAAACTATTCTTAACTTCAAGTGTATGGATTTTATGAATTTCATGTTGGGTTTGATTGTAATCATGTTTATAATGGTTAATTAGGATTCTAATCCATGTTTTATGATAAGTTTCATGTGGGACTAATTGATGTATATGTAGTATCATGTGAATCTATGTTGAATCCTTGAAATTGTGAAGTTGGAGTTGAATTATGATGCCCACTTGTTGTTAATGTTATGTACATATATCATGCTCACTAAGTGATTGATAAATTGCTCATGTGAACTAATAAAATAAACAAAATCATGCCATGTTAGCTTATGTGTGAATTGTATCATGCAAGTGTTTGATAAAATGCCCCCATGAATGAGTTGTGACCAAGTGGACATGATTATGCTTTTCAAGACTATGTTATTATTTACTTTTATGCTATCGTGTCCTGAGGGTATTTAATACCTACCAATTTAGCTGTGTACTTAGAGCCAGTGTCAGTTACAAGATAATCTCAGTCTTGTCATGATCAGTAGTACTCTCAGTTAGTCACGAGACTCAGGAAAAACTTAGCAGACTCAGTACTAGTCCCGTCTAGTTCAGTATTTAGTTCGGACCACAGTAAACTCATTCAGTGGTATTCTGTCAGTCAACGGAACTCAGTAAACTCAGTAATAGTTCAGTCAAGCCTAGTATGAACTAGGAAATTAGTTTAGTGTCTATTCAGTTGGGTGTAGGATTCAGCACCGAGTGAACCTAGGGATGGGGGTGCATCTGTTAGATAAGACTGGGTCCCTAGAAACAATCCCTAAGTTCCATAACTACGTATCCAGCGTAGGTTATAAGATGTCACCCGTTAGATAGAATTGACATACTCAAGGATCACCCGTTATATTAGGACTGATTTTAGGGGTCATCTATTACTTAGGTCTGGCTCCATAGCAACTATCTTTACCCATGGCACGGTACTGAAGACCTTTCAATTAGGGTTACAGATTGGATCCCAACTCAGTCATCTTAATTGGGGCATGTTGGTTAGATGATTTCCTCCTACAGCTTCAGTCTCAATGTCAAATTTAGTCTCACTATAGAACTTAGTTCAGTTCTACAGATTCAGGACTGTCAGATACAGTCACTCAACTCAGTACGAAACTCATTACAGTTCAACAGATTCAGGACTATCAAATACGGTCATTAAGTTATCAGTAATACAGTGTCAGTAAACTCGAATATTAGTAAATCAGTATTCAGACTCAGTATTCAGTATTATCACGATATCAGTTACAGTCTACATATTCATGTTATTCAGTTAGTATTTTTCATGTATATGAACCCATGCATAACAGTACATTCAAAGAACTGACGCATGCTTTTGGTTTGCACTATGATGTCTTATATCATACGTTCAGACGTATGAGCTCCAAAGCACCCTTATCAACTCAGATTATCAGCAAACATAGTTAGTGATGAGTCATCATAGTTTGAGGACATGATTGTTTTTCAGCATTTCAGTTCATTTTTAGTAGTCAGAGTTAGTTGGGGTCTTGTCCCATCAACTCCACAGTTCAGAGAGTTTAGAGGCTTTCCAAACTAGAGTATTTTCAGACAGATGTTTCATTTTTGTTATTGTTATATCGTATTTAGCTTTATTACAGTATTGAACTTTATGGAATGTTTTCTACCTAATTTCCATAGATTATAGTATTATCATTCAGTTAATGCAGCAGGTACCAGTCATGGGTTAACTTGTGGTCCTTCGGGATTATGAGCACCGTGTAGCATCCGGGGTACAGACTCGGGGTGTTACAAACTTGGTATCAGAGCCTAAGGTTCAAAAAATTTCTTGGAAGACTAAAAGCCACATCTAGTAGAGTCTTGTTCATGGGTGTGTAGCGCGCCACACTTATGGACAGGAGCCTATAAGATATTTTAGGAAAAGTTTCTCTTCTTTCAGCATTCAGATGGTGCGAGTGAGCATGAGCTCAAGCTAAATTCTTAGTCTAATCCATTTCTTCCTTCCATTTATAGAATATACCTCCCAAAAATACTAACGGAAGGAGAATCAAAAATCAGTCAGCACGTCATCCTGTTCAGGCAGATCCCCTGGACGAGCATGTCTCTCATGTAGAATTCAGAGTTGCATTCACTACTCTAGCAAATTCAGTAGTTTCTCAAAATGAATAACTAATTGTTGTTCATGCCAACCCAGTGGTTAATACTACTGCATCCAGGATTTGGGACTTCACCTGAATGAATCCTCCTTTATTTTCAAGATCTAAGTCAGAAGAGGATCCACAGGAGTTCCTCGATCAGGATCAGAAAGTCACAGATATCATGGGAGTAAGTTCTAGTGAGAGTGATAAGTTAACTGCCTATCATCTACGAGATGTAGCTCATATGAGGTTTAAGCAGTGGAAGGTAGACAGGGGCACAAATGCAGCGCCCATAGAATGAGAAGAGTTTGCTACCATTTTTTTTAGATAAATTCTTCCCCTTGGAAATTAGAGAATCCAAGGAGTTAGAGTTCATCAATATTAGGCAAGGAAATATGAGTGTGAAAGAGTATTCCCTCAATGTAATTTCCATGTATCACGTCAAAATTCCCATTTGGACAGACACCGCATCACGGTGGAGTGCGAAATAGCACTCATTCTTTTCTAGTAAAGCAACATGATTAGCCCGTGTCACGCCAAAGACCAAAATGATTATTGTCCAATTTCCAATGAGCCACCGCAATAGCGGCGCATTGTGGTGGTGCACCAAATCGGGATTTTCAAGTTTCGAGTAAAATTTTACAAAGGGCAACCTAGTCATTTCTCCAAGCCCTAACTCATGAATAACAAATAATTAATCCTATTCTAAGCCTAATATGCTCACTTTTCATCAACTTCCTCTCAAAGAAACCCTAGAACATCAAATCTTAATCCCCAAGAAATCCAAATTCCATCATTTTTTCCAAGATAATCAAAAATTCAAGATTTTCAATTCAAGAATATTCAAGAATCAATCTTCAAGAGCACAAATAGAAATTCAATTCCAAGTTTCTTCATCTAGTCATAAATTAAGGTATGTGGGGTTTTAAACAAGAATAATTCTTTCATCCTTGTACCCAAAATTAGTTTTAATCACTAATTACATGATTTTGTATGATTACCCAGGTCTATTAAGGGTTCATCCCTAAATATTTCTATTTGAAGATTCTGAGATTTTAAGTGATTTAGATGATGATTGTATGGCTATTTTCATATTTTCATGTGTATGATATAAATGTCCATATTCATAATTGAATTTAAATGCTTTCATTATTAAGCATGAAATTTATTATGATTTGACATGAATTTGATGCATGGGTTACTAAGCCCTAGTTTGAATGTTGGTATTTTAAGAATGACTATGCTTTAAGCATCCCATGAACAATTATTTTCAAACTTTGATAAATATTTAATCTTTTGATCTTTGCATAGCCATGGAATCCACTGTACAGTCTCAGTTATAGTTTTAATAACAGATATACAGTTGGTTTTCATTATAAACCATTATACTAGTTTTAAAGTGGATTTCCTATAGAATGAGCATACAGATTAAAGAGAGTAGTATTTAGCACCGAATTGGATATGTTCACATTCCCCAAAACTACGAGCCAATGTAGGTTCAGATTATCAGATTATTCCTATTTCTAAATGGATGACAAATAAAGACGTAATCACTTAGATTAGGTTATACTCCTTAGCAAGAGTATGACATCTCTCCCCAAAGTGTGATTTTCCCATAAGGGAACTAGAAGTTAGACACTATGATATCTCACATAGTGTATGTCGGTTAGAAGAAACTCCCTAATAGAAAAGACTTACAGAACAACTTTTAGAAACTAAGTGTAAAGGTACACAATTTTATTCAGCTATTGTTTTACATATGACATTAGCTATGAGATTTCAGATTTTAGTTTACAGATACAGAAGTGAGTCCTTCTATACTTAGACAACATGATTTAAAAACAAAATACCAGTACAGCTTATAGAAACTAAATATTATGACTCACTAGATTTATGCAACATGTTTTGTTATTAATGATTATGATTTTTAGTTTTTAGATATTCCATCTTATGTGAGTCATCTACATAGCATGCATTCTTTTAAAAATTTATAATAATATTAAGATATTGATTTACTTATGAACTCACCCCCATATACTTAGTACAATCCAGAAATACTGATCCACATATACGTCTATGTGCTACATTGTCTCATAATGTAGGTTCAGGTGCTCAGTTTTTATAGCGCGAGTGATTTCAAGCATCTCCATCTATATCTCGATAGTTGGTGAATCCTCATAGTTTGGGGACCTTGTTATTCAATTTTTTTTAGCTTAGTAGTATAGAAAATTCATTATTTTCATCCAGTTTGAGTCAGCTGGGGACTTGTACCAGTGGCTCTCTAGTTATTAGTAGTAGAGTCTTGTCAGACTGCTAGACGTAGTTCAAATTTTTAGTATTTCTTTACCAGACTTTGAGTGTAATATTTCAGATATTATGTTCAGATGATTTCAGCTTAGATCAGACAAACTTCCTCATTCATATTATTTTCATATTTATCTATTTATGAGTACCCAAATTTAGTCGAAGGCTTTCAGGGTTATCTTGAGGCTACTCATAGTCTCGAGAACCATGTAATATCTCGAGACCTATTTTCAGGGCATTACATACATGTACCTTTTGGATACGAGTTGGTGATCCCCCTATCTTACACTAGGCAATTTGGTGAGGGTCACTCACTATCCTACGTATGAGTGAGGCTCTAACCAATCATACCTTAAGGTACAAGTCATACCAAGTCCAATTATATAGAGTGATGCCTCAATCAAAAGTGGAATATTTTTGGTACGGTTGATGAATACGAGTTAGGGTTAAGTCGTACCATTTGGATATGACTCAAAGGTGTATGGTCATTTTCTTAATAGTGTGTGTGACCTAGGAGAAACCTAGGGTACGATTTGGGGTACCACTCATACCCTAGGATACAACTACTTAAGTGAATTTTATGGTGAGTCGTACCCCTGGACGGGTTTAATTTTCAAATTTTAACTAAGGGCCTTGTGGTCACTTCTAATGTCTAAAACCCTAATCCCCCTCATTATATAAGTGTGTGTAGCCTCCTAAACATCCATTTTGATGGATCAAACACTGTAAATACTCTCTCAATCTCATCTTTGAAGAATTGGAGGCTAGGGTTTCAGGAGTAGTCTTCAAGAGGCAAAAAAAAGTCAATATTCTTAGTGATTCATCTTGTTTAAGGCATGTAACTCTTTCTCTTATTAAATAACACTAAACCTATGTATTTCATAAGTGTACATAATGGTATGGTTATTTTGAAATCAAATGGAAAGGATTCTATTGCCTAATGATAAAGAATGATAATTCTTGTTTAAACCTATATTTATACATTTTATTGATGGTAGTTTGCACACGTGAATTCTTTTTGTATGTGGTTTAATATGTGGATATTGTGTAACCCTAGTCTTGATGATTTCTACTATGTAATTGTCCTTGGTAAATGCATGCACACAAGGTGTTTGTGAAAATATCTAAGTGAGATATCTAGTTACATGATGATGATGCTTTGAACTAGGAAAATGGCCCAATATGTATGAATGCTTGATAAATTATACTATGAAGGTAAAATGAGCCATGTATTGTATAATTGATGACCTTGATAGTTTGATAAATAAGAAGTGGGTTAAAGTCCCTAACATTAAAATGAACATGAATTGTGTGTTGAACTAAATTATGGTATAGAATTGCTAATGAAGTGTGAATGGCTCAAAAGGGTCTTGAGTACCATCTTTTGAATTGTACGATGAGTTGAATTAAGGCATTGTCCTATTAAAAGAGTTGAGCAATGAAGGCTCCCGTGAGGACCATGTGGTCATGTATGGTGTTGAATTGGCTAAATGGGTTAAAGTCCTTATGTGTGGAATTGAACGTACGTGGAGGCATGGACAAAGAGTTAGAGTCCCAATGTCGACTAATTATTGTCATGATGGCTTGAGGTTAAAGTCAATTACCTAATGAAATTATTTATGGTTAAATTCCCTTGCATAATGAGATCTCATGAAGTGTAAGTGCCTCGCTAAATGAATTGGCTTAGGGTTAGAGTCCCCTATCTAATGTGGTATGATGTTAGAGTCTCTTGCCTAATGTGTGAGCATGTGGTTAGAGTCCCTTTCTTGAATAAATGTATGTGAGTGGTTAGAGTCCCTTACTTATATGAATGTGTATGAGTGGTTAAAGTGTCTCACTTATATGAATGTATGTGAGTGGTTAGAGTCCCTCACTTAAATGGATGTGTATGTGGTTAGAGTCCCATAATTGATGATATGTGAATATGGTTTAAGTTTTATGCCTAATGAGAAATTCTTAAAGCTATAAGTGTGGAAGGTTGGAGTCCTCTATTTCATGTATGATAAATGAGTGCTTCCAAAGTGTTTATAAGACTTGTCCACTTGATTAGCATGTGATATGTCTATATGTATGGATAAGGTTAGAAATGTGATTGAATATGATATATTGCTTGTTGTTGAATGATGATTCTATTTTATCCTTATCCTTGAATTACATGCTAGTGTTCCAACTGCTAACCATCTTCGAACGCTATATCCCTATACAATATAGGGGCTAGAACATCATCTTTACTTCTTGCACAGTGATTAGGTGATAGAAGTGATTCATACATTGACTAAGGAGTGGTGAGTTTTCTTATTTTGGAAGACATTCATTCTTGGTCTCGTATCTTTAGTCTTAGTCTAATTTTGACTTGGTTTGGCTATTGTTGGGGGCTTGTCCCGACATATACATTTCTTTAGTTCGGTTTGTATAGAGGTATTATGGATGACTGTGGGCTTGGGTATATTGGCTAGTGTGTTGATTTTTATGAAATGTTTAGACATTGTTTAATTTATGACTTTAGTATTATTTAGATATCTTATTATGCTATCTGGATTCACCCGACCCTTGGGTTTGATGTGATGATACATCCGTTTCATGTGGGATTGAGGTACCCATATAACATGGCCCAGTTTTGAGCCACATCAAATTAGTATCCGAGCCGAGGTTCATGGTCAGTTGGGTGTCTATAATACTGTGTAAGGTAGAGTCTCTTTTATGGGTGTGAAGTGTGCCACACTAATAAAAGAGGAGCTATGAGACATCTTAGGAAATGTTTTCCTTTATTGTCTTTCAATCTCAAGATATAGAGTCTAAGGTATTGGATTCCTCTAATTTCTATTTTCTATCTTTCAGATCATGCCTCCAAGGAGATCTGAGACTCAAGCAAACCTTTTTGAGGGCCTTATGGACGAATCTCATCAAACTTCTGGGAGTTTGGACCTAGGCTAGGGCTATGACATTCGACCATATTCATGGGGATCTACCTGTCCCCATCAACCACAACTATAAGAGTGACCCTCATATTTCATTACCTAAAGAAGATGCTACTAATGCTGAGTTTCATTACTCTATCAACCTCTTGACTCAAGTGGAGCATGGTTCTTCGGTTACCGTTTCTTCTGAGGCCATAAGAATTAGCCAATTTATGAGGTTTAGCCCTCCTATGTTCTTCAGTACGAAGGTTGAGGAAGATCCTTAAGGCTTCATTGATAAAATAGAGAAGATCTTTCGAATCATATATGCTTCAGAGATTGAGCCCATTGAGTTTGTTTTCTACCAATTAAAGATGTGGCATACTAATGGCCCAGAGGTGTTGATACTAGTACCGCCATGTGGGAGGACTTCTCTAAGGTTTTCTTAGATCGCTTCTTTCCTCAAAAGTTGAGAAAGACAAAAATGGAAGAGTTTGTAAACTTGAAGCAAGGGAGGATGTTCGTTCAAGGGTATGCCTTGAAATTCCATTAATTTTCAAGGTATGCTCCTGAGATGGTTTCTAGTATGAGGGATAAAATGCATAAGTTTGTCTCGGGATTTCCCCGTGATTTAGTCCTTGAGAGAAAGATAGTTTTGTTGATTGAGATCATGGATATTTCAAAGTTGATTGTGTATTTTTCATAAGTAGAGGAATAGAAAAAGAAGCAAGTTAAGCTTAGTAAGAGGAAAGGAAAGAAATTTAGTCCTTATGAGCATAGTGGTAGTGATGGTGGTAAGTGGCTATGGAAAAAGTGGGGGAGTTCAAGTTAATTCTCCTCGTCTAGTGTTCTCTCTCCTTACCCAACGTTTTTAGGTGATTATCATATTTAGTTTAGTGGTGGGTCTCAGACATAGGGTGCCCAATTCCAGGCTAGTGGTGCCCGATCGGCTCCACCTCGCCTTTCTTATAGATTCTTTGGTCAGAGTCATCTTGGTCAATATGAGAAGGGGATAATCAAATATTTCCATAATGTTCAGGTTAGTTGCATGCAACATAAGTGCCCCTCCTTAGCATCTTCTTTGGTAAACAAGACCACCATTGCTACTTCATCTACTCCCGCACCGAAAGGTGCTATATCTTTCTCTATTCTTGTTTTTGGCACCGGCATTGGCCGGAACTGCTTGTATGCACATGCTACTTTCCAGGATTTTGAGGTGTCTCCCGATGTTGTCATGGGTATGTTGAGACTTTTCTCCCATAATGTGTATTATTTGTTTGATTTAGGGTCTACTCTTTCTTATGTGACCCTATATATGGTTGTACATCTTGATTGTGGTCCTAAGATTTTGTTAGTTCCTTTTTCTATTTCTACCCCGGTTGGAGACCCTGTGGTTGTTAGAAAGGTCTATAAGGGGTATGTGATATCGGTTGGTGGTTGAGATACGCTTGTAGACATGATAGAGTTGGACATGGTTGATTTTGATGTCATTCTGGGGATAGATTGGTTGCACTCTTGCTATGCTTCTTTAGATTGTCGGACCCATAGGGTCATGTTAAAATTCCCTAATGAGTCAGTCATTGTATGGGAAGGTGGTTCTCTAGTGCCTAAGGTAAGGTTTATTTCTTATCTAAAGGCCCAAAAGTTGATTTCAAAGGGGTGTTTGTATCATTTGGTCCGAGTTAAGGATTCTAACTTGGAAGATCCTTCTCTAGAATCTATTCTCATGGTTAATGAGTTTCCCAAGGTGTTTCTCGAGGATCTTCTCGGTGTTCCTCCCGATAGGGAAATTGATTTTGGGATTGATCTTGTTCCGGACACTCGTCCGATTTCTATCCTTCCTTATAGAATGGCCCTGGTTGAGCTAAAAGAGCTTAAGGATCATTTGAAAGACCTCTTAGATAAAGGTTTTATTTGCCCTAGTGTGTCTCCATGGGCTGCTCTCGTGTTATTCGTACGAAAGAAGGATAGTTCCCTTCGTATGTGCATTATAACAAAAAAATATCCTCTTCCTAGGATCGATGATTTGTTTAATCAAATTCAGGGTGCGAAGTGTTTCTCTAAGATTGATCTTAGATCGGTTCATCATCAGCTTAAGATTAGTGATGTGGATATCTCTAAGAATGCCTTTAGAACCTGGTATGGTCACTATGAGTTTCTTGTCATATCTTTTTGATTGACCAATGCCCCGACGGTAGTCATGGACCTGATGAATAAAGTCTTTCATCCGTTCTTAGACATGTTCATAATTGTCTTCATTGATGACATCTTAGTCTATTCTAAGAGTGAGGCAGATCATGTAGATCACCTTCGTGTCATGTTGCAAACTTTAAAGGATCATTGTTTGTATGCCAAGTTCTCCAAGTATGAGTTTTGGTTAAAAGATGTAGCTTTCTTTGTCATGTCATCTCTAGTGAAAGATCATGGTAGATCCCCAAAAGGTTGCTGCGGTTAAGAAGTGTCCTAGACCTATGACTCCAACTAATATTTAGAGCTTCTTGGGTCTAGCCGGTTACTATAAAAGGTTTGTGGAGATTTTCTCTACTATAGCTTCCCCATTGACTAAGTTGACCTAAAAGAAGGTCATGTTCTTATGGTTCGATGCATGTGAGGGTAGTTTTGAGAAATTGAAAAACAAGTTGACTTCGACTCCAGTTTTGACCTTGCCCGAGGATAGTGATGATTTTGTGGTATATTGTGACACCTCTTCTGTCGGTCTCGGTTACGTGTTGATGCAACATGGTAGGGTAGTTTCCTATGCTTCTAGGCAATTGAAAGTTCATAAGAAGAACTACCCTACTCATGACCTAGAGTTGTTAGCTGTGGTTTTTGCATTAAAGATTTGGCGGCATTATCTATATGGGGTTCACGTTGATATATTTTTAGATTATTAGAGTCTCCAATATGTGTTTACCTAAATGGGGTTAAATCTTCAGAAAATGAGATGGCTCGAGTTATTAAAAGACTATGATATAAGTCTTTATTTCCATCCTGGTAAGGCGAACCTAGTCGCCGATGCTCTTAGTAGATTGTCCATGGGGATTTTAGCCCATGTAGATAAGGATAAGCGGGAATTGGTGAAAGGCATTCACTATTTAGATAATCTTAGAGTTGGACTTGCGGACTCCGAGGATGGTGGTGTGTTTGTACATCTGGTATCTCAATCATCTTTTGTTGTTGAGATAAAAGAGAAGCAAGTATTGGACTCCAACTTTATAAATATCAAGAGTAATATAGGTTAACATAAAGTTTCAGACTTTGTGATTGGTGGTGATGGTATCTTGACATACCAAGGTAGTCTATGTGTTTTCGACGTCGATGGATTGAGGGAAAGGGTCATGGCCTAGGCTCATAGATCCTGTTATGTCATTTATCCAGATTCCACCAAGATGTATCATGATTTTAGAGAGTTCTATTGGTGAGGTAATATGAAGCGTGATGTGGATAGGTATTTGGCCAAGTGTATGGTGTGTCAACAAGTTAAAGTTGAGCACATGAGGCCTGGGGGCTTGCATCAAAAGATCTCATTACCCGAATGGAATTGTGAGGCAATTAATATGGATTTCGTTACCAATCTTCCTAGATCCCAGAATCAATGTGATTCTTTTAGGTCATTATTGATAGAATGACCAAGTCCGCTCCCTTTTTACCAATAAGGAATAATTTCTCGATGGAAGATTATGCTAAGTTGTATCTTGTGGAGATCCCAAGGTTGCACGATGCTCTAATTTCTATTATCTTAGATCGTGGTCCTCCATTTTCATCCCACTTTTTGAAGTCATTCCAAAAGGGTTTGGGTACCAGAGTATGCCTTAGTACCGCATTCCACCCACAAATGGATGGACAAGCGGAAAGGACCATCCAAACATTAGAGGATATATTGAGAGCTTGTGTGATTGATTACGGTTGTAGTTGTTATGACCACTTATCTTTGATTAACTTCACGTATAATAATATTTACCACTCTAGTATTGGCATAGCGCCTTTTGAGGCATTATATGGTAGGAAATGTCGATCTCCTATTGGGTTGTACAATGTTGGCGAGGGTAAGTTGATTATCCCTGGTCTAGTTTACCAAGCCTTTGATAAGGTGAAGGTGATTTATGATAGGTTGAAAATTGCTCAAATTTACCAAAAGTCCTATGCGGATATGAGGCATAAGGGCTTATAGTTTAGTGTTAGCGATTGGGTACTTTTGAAAGTTTCTCCGGTGAAGAGAGTGATGCAGTTTGGTAAAAGGGGGAAGCTTAGTCCCTCGTATGTTGATTCCTACTTTATTATGAAGAGGGTTGGCAATGTTGCCTATGAGTTGGAGTTTTCTTCTAGTATGAGCTTTATTCACCCGGTTTTTCATGTCTCTATGTTGTAAAAATATGTGGGTGATCCTTTGTTGGTTGGTCCCTTGAGGGATATTGATATTTCGGACTCTTTGTCCTATAAGGAGATCCCAATGAGAATCTTGGATCGATAAGTTAGTCGGTTGTGAATAAAAGAAGTGGCTTCAGTGAAGGTTCTATGGAGGAACCAAAAGTCTGAGGAAGCTACTTGGGAGGAGGAAGAGGACATGAAGTCCAAGTATCTGCATTTGTTTCCTATTCTGGAAACTTGGGATGGAGGTTTGTGTTGATCTCCTTGCTTTGATTTATGTCTTTGATAGGCTATGGGTAAAAATCCCCAATGTGTTGAGTGATTTATGTCATGTTAGACCATGGGTTCAAGTCCCTAATGTTTTGAAATTATGCATTCTTTGTTGTGATGGGTTTAAGTCCCTAGTATCTTGAGTTGATTCAAGTCTTTATTAAATGATGGGTTCGAGTACCTAATCCTTGAATTGAGTAAGTATCCTTGATAGGTTGATGGGTTGAAGTCCCTATGTTATAAAATGAGTATGTGTTGCTAAGTAAAGGGTTAAAGTCCCCAAGCTTTGAGATGAACAAGTGACTTTGATAAATAATGGATTTGAGTCCCAAAGACAATGAAGTGAATGATTGATTGATAATGAGCATGATATGTGTTATATCCTTGTTGTATGCTTGTTCTAACTTGTTTGAAGGTGGTTTTAATGTGTGATGACATGTTGGCTTATGTTTATTACATGTCTTACCCCTCATTCAAGGATGAATGATCGAAGTAGGGGAGAATTGAAACACCTAGACTTTGAAACATTGAAAAGTTCTCTCATTTGATATCTTTGGACTTGGTACGACTAAAGGTACCACAGGTACCACTCGTACCATTTGGATACGATTTGGTGACTCCCCTATCGTAACCTAGGCTGTATGGTGAGGTTCACTCACTGTCCTAGGTATGAGCAAGGGTTCAACTAATCGTACCTTAAGGTACGAGTTGTACCAAGGCCAATCATATAGAGTGATGCCTCGATCAAAAGTAGAATGTTTTTGGTACGGTTGATGGATACGAGTTAGGGTTAGGTCTTACACTTTGGATACGAATCAAAAGTATATGGTCATATCCTTAACATCGTGTGTGACCTAGGAGAAGACTAGGGTACAAGTCAGGGTACTACTCATACGGTACGACTACTTAAGTAAGTCGTATAGTGAGTCCTGGACGGGTTTAATTTTCAGCTTTTCACTAAGGTCTTTGTGGTCATTTCCCATGTCTAAAATCCTAATCCCTCTCATTATATAAGTGTGTGTAGCCTCCTAAACATCCATTTTGATGGATCAAACACCCTAAATACTCTCTCAAGCTCATCTTTGAAGAATTAGAGGCTAGGGTTTCAAAGAGGAGTCAATATTCTTGGTGATTGATCTTGTTTAAGGCATGTAACTCTTCCCCTTATTAAATAACTCTAAACCCATGTATTTCACACTTGTATTAGTAAGTGTACATGGTGGTTTTGAAATCAAATGAAAAGGGTTTTGTTTCCTAATGATGAATAATGATGATTCTTGCTTAGACTTATGTTTATACAAGTTATTGATGGTAGTTTGCACATGTGAATGCTTTTTGTATGTGGTCTAATATGTGGGTCTTGATTAACCCTAGTATTGATGATTTCTACCATGAATTTGTCCTTGGTTAAGTCATGTACACAAGGTGTTTGTGAAAATGTCTAAGTGAGATGTCTAGTTACATGATGATAATGCTTTGAACTAGGGTAATGGCCCAATATGTATGAATTCTTGATAAATGATACTGTGAAGGTAAAATGAACCATGTATTGTGTAATTGATGACCTTGATGGTTTGATGAATACGAACGGGGTTAAAGTCCCTAACATAAAAACAAACTTGAATTGTGTATTGAACTAAATTGTGGTATAGAATTGTTAATGAATTATGAATGGCTTGTAAGGGTCTTGAGGACCATAGTTTGAATTGTACGATGAGTTGAGTTAAGGCATTGGTCTATTTAAATGGTTGAGCAATGAAGGCTCCCATAAGGACCTTGTATGGTATTGAATTGGCTAAATGGGTTAGAGTCTTTAAGTGTGGAATTGAATGTATGTGGATGCATAGCCAAAGGGTTAGATTCCCAATGTCGACTCATGATTGTCGTGATGGCTTGAGGTTAAATTCCTTTGCCTAATAAAATTGCTTGTGGTTAAAGTCCCCTGCATAATGAGATCTCATGAGGTGGAAGTTCCTCTCTAAATGAATTGGCTTGGGGTTAGAGTTCCCTATCTAATTTTTCATAAGGTTAGAGTGACTTGCTTGAATGAATGTGTGTGAGTGGTTAGAGTCCCTCAGTTAGATGAATGTGTGTGAGTGGTTAGAGTCCCTCACTTATATGAATTTGTGTGAGTGGTTAGAGTCCCTTACTTAAATGGATGTATATGTGGTTAGAGTCCCTTAATTGATGATATGTGAATATGGTTAAAGTCTTATATATAATGAGAAATGCTTGAAGCTATAAGTGTGGAAGGTTGAAGTCCTCCATTACATGTATGATGAATGAGTGCTTCGAAAGTGTTGATAAGACTTGTCCCCTTGATTAGCATGTGATATGTCTATATGTATGGATAAGATTATGAATGTGATTGAATATGATATATTGCTTGTTGTTGAATGATGATGTTATTTCATCTTTATCCTGGAGTTACATGTTAGCATTCCAACCAATAACCGTCTCCGGATGCTATGTCCCCACGCAACTTAGGGGCTGAAGCACCATCTTCTCTTCCTGTGTAGTGATTAGGTGATTGAATCAGTTCGTGCATTGACTACAGAGTGGTGAGCTTACTTATTGCTGAAGGCATTCATTCCGTGTACCCTATCTTTAGACTTAGTCTCATTTTGACTTGGTTTGGCTATTGTCGGGGGCTTGTCTTAACATATACATTTCTAAACTTCGGTTTGTATAGAGGTATTATGGAAGTACTGTGGACTTGGGTATATTAGCTAGTGTGTTGATGTTTATGAAATGGTTAGACATTATTCAAGTTATGACTTTTAGTATTGTTTTCACTATCTTATTATGCGGTCGGGATTCACCTGACCCTTGGGTTTAAGTGATTATTGTGATGGGTTATTGGGCGACCTTCGGTTCATGTGGTCTTGAGGTGCCCATATGACATGACCCAGTTTTGAGTCGTGTCATCGAGACCCGAACCAATAATCTACCTAGCCTAAAATCGATATTTCGGAGCTGCTGGCATAGTCTGTTCAATCATCCATCACACGGATCAAAAGATATCCACATAAGTCCAAAATAAGGCTCTCAAAGCCATCAAAAATCACAATATCGCATAAATGGTACCAAAGTGCATCAAAAACCATGTCAATCACCCCCACACCCCAGAAATATTATAATGTAACTACGGGAAGGGGTAAAACAATCAAATCACATAGAAAAACATAATTCATATATTTCATCAAAAAGTTGATTGTTACATTGTGCATCCCATGCTAACTAGTAGATCACGTTATAATTTTTTAGTTGTTTTATCTTTTAATTAACGCTGGTGCAACCTTTTCTCATTTGTTTAAAACTCACCTTTTTTTGTTTACCATTATGTATTGTTTTATTCATATTGTTCATATTATTATAACATTCAATACAATGGAATGTTTGAACAATTTCAATTTTGCAGTTCTAATATGTCAAATATTCAACTTGATGATTTGCTTATTGTTTTATACGTAAATAACTGTCTACATTTGTTCCTGAAAATTGGCTATGGTTGCGAATACTTCACGTTTTTGTCTTGTCTTTACAAAATTATAGCCTCCTTTTTATAATTTCATGTGTATCAAGAAGGTGTTGAATAAAAGTATAGTAGAACTACTACTACAACAACAACATACTACAACAAAAACGTACCCAATATATTTCCGCCAAGTCCGGTCCAGGGAGGGTACGTGTATGCAATCATACCTCTACCTCAGATGTGAAATTCTTTGCCGCACATCTTTATCATATTACTAGCTTAATCACACATATAACGTTTGATTATTTAAAATTAAATGATTTTATCTATTGTGAAGATTTTTAATAAAGTGTAAAAGTAAAAAATCTTTCACACTTTAATATAATAATGTAAACATAAACATAAATAAATATATATCTTACCACCAGAAGTTTCAAGTGGCTGATGGATCACCACTTTTGCATTTGCCATATAGTAACTCTTTTTCTTGTTACCACAGATTAAGAGAAACTCATCAATTTGAATCATATTATTATTACGATTATTTTTCTTTTTTATATATTTAAAATCTTTTCTTATTTTAAATTCAAATATTTACAAAATCATTGATTACACTCTTATTACGTACCTAAACTTTTTAAAAACTGGTACTTCTTAAATTTTCTTATTCTAACAGTTTTATATTTATTTCTAGAGTTTTTAAATATCCTTAAAATCAAATTTAGTTGATTTAGAATTCTTAAATTAATGGAAAAAATATTAATTATCATTAATTTTGATGACTTCTAATAAGAAAAGGTTTTACCATAAATATATTTAATTAATTTTTAACTCTTAAAATAGAAAAACTAGTGAAATTCTGATGACTTTTAATACGGAAAATTTTTATCATAAATATATTTAATTAATTTTTAACTCCTAAATATTTTTAAAAAATAGTGAAACTATGATTTCGTCTAAAGCAAACACTTTTAATGAAGGGAAAAAATTTCAAACAATATTTCTAAGGCCCTTCATACTTTTAATATATTATAGATTTACATGTAAATTAAAATATCTAGATAACTTATTTAATTTAGTGATATTATTTCTTTCAGAAAACAATTGATTTTTGTAATCAATTATATATAAAAAACTTGAATGATCATCTAGAAAAATAATTTTATAAAAAAGTACAAATACCTAAGTACAATAATTTCTTCTTAATAAATTAATGCATTTTTTTAAAAAGAAAATAAGACTATAATTTTTTTTAAATGAGTTTGTTGAGTTAATATGTTCATTATTTTTTAAAAGAATGTTGGCTTACTGATATGACATGCTAATTGAAATAAAGTGACTTTTTGAGAATAATATTGATAATCAAGTGATATTATTGTCTTAGCAAAAATAGAAGTAATTTTTATAAGCGATTTAAAAAAAAATGGATAACAATTCAAGAAAATAACTTTAAAAAAAATAAAAAGTTTAAGTAATCATAAAAGATTTTTAAGCATGAAAATTTCTTCTTAATAATTTAATATTTTTTTAAAGAAAAAAATAAGGATATAATCTTAACTAAATAAGTTTAATGAGTTAAATAGGTCTATTATTAAAAAATAGTTTAATGACATGACCTATCAATTAGAAGATAAAGAGACATATGATATTTAGTTTTTTTTTTTTTTAGAATAATAGTGATAGTTGAGTCATATTATTATCTCTGGAAAAAAAAATCAAAAGTAATGTTTGTACATTCAGAAAAATAATTCTTGAAAAAATATATGTCAAGTTTTAGTATCAATAAAGTTTTTCTAAGTATAAACATTTCTTTAAAATAAACTAATGCTTTTAAAAAAAAAAAAGTTTAATTATATTTTTGATTAAATGAGTTTGATGAGTTATAGGTTTAGTATTTATTTTTAAAAAAAGTTAATGACATGACATGTCAACTAAGAAAAGAAGGTTTTTGAGGTGTTTAGTATTTTTTTTAGGAAAAGAGTGATAGTTGAGTAATATTGTGAACCTAAATGAAACATAAGTGATATTTGAAGAAAATATCCAAAACTCGGGTGACTATTTAGGAAATTCACTCACATTTTTTGTGTTATCTTACTCGATTGATTCCTCTATTGATATCTCTATCAATATTTTGAATTTTGGGATACCCTATTGATAGTCGTTTTAATCGTTTTCTCTCAATTACATAAAGAGAGTGGTGGACAAATTATTTTTTATTTTTATCTTTACGGTCTAATCCCTTCATCTATTTATTTGTTGAAGTTTTCATAAAAACAACTTAGTTGTTATATTTTTAACATAACAGAAATTAAAAGTAAAAAGAAATTTTGAATATTTAAATAAATGTGGCGAGAGTGGATGATGTACGTTTTGCACGGACCGATAAGATTGTATCAGTTGTAAAAATAATTTAAAAATAATAAGTCTTTTAGTCCTCAACCCGTGAAAAGCGTTTGACATAGGCTACATCAAAGATATGTTTATAAGAAATGACCTCTAATGCGCACAAACCTAACATGTTGGGTTTTGATGCAATTTTTTTGTTACAGTTAATTTTTGGATAATTTAGCTAAAATAATTGATTATACTAAACAAAAGTCTTGATACTAACATGGTAAAACATGACATCCTTATACATGTACATTTGTGAAATGAATAATCAATTTTTGAGGCACAAAAATAGCTTGATGAATTTGAGATACAGGAATAAACACTTCTTAATTAGTGATGTTTAGATACTCAGATATCTAATAACAATGAAATTTCTATTAGTAAAAGACCTTTGAACCTCTTAATCATTGTCTAGAACTAGGTCTGGAGAAGTATTTATGATTACAGTAAAAAATATATAAAAATAATGTTGTGCTATTTAAAATATTATATTTGTATGTATGTTAAATTTAGTTTTTTTCCTCTCTGCTCAGGGTCTCATTAACTTAAGAGTTAGAAGATTTATGATGGTTAGAGACAAATATATGATTTTCACTTTTTTGATCTTCAGTGCAGAAGTACTTTCAATTTTGTATATAAGGTGAAAAGTGATAGTGTTGGTGATTAACCTAGATCTAGGTAAGGTCAGCTTATAAGTGGTGGTTTTGTTATCTTATATAACACTTGATTAGAGATTCTGCTTTTCTGAAGTTTTAGAGTACATAAGTTATACCTTAGACAAATGATAATTGAGAAGCCTTTCTTGAGGTCCTTTCTTGAGGTCCTTTCTTGAGGTTCTTGCTATAATATACTGTCAGTCTCAGTCGGCTAAAGAATTTTAAATTCTTACTAAATTTCATCAATTAAATTACTTTTTCAAGAAATGAGAGGCATCTAACCGTACGACTAAAAAAGTGTTTTCATTGATAAGAAAAAGAATAAAACACAAACGAGAGATTATATTATGATAAATACTGATCAAAGTTGAAAGTTCTATTTTGAATCTGAAATTTTAAACTTTATGTTGTTGTGGTTGAAGATCTATGAATTATGGGCTTACTTTTTAAAAATTAACTTCTCGACATAGTTTCCCTATTTATAGCTCTTGAGATGAATATATATATATATATATATATATATATATATATATATATATATATATTCATCAATGATGAAAAATCATACATAAGAGAGCATCCAAGGTTGAAAGTTGTTGCTATGAATACTTACTCTATCATATTGACTAGAAAGTTTGATATCCTAATAAGTTGTGATTGTTTTCTATATATTCATTCAAGTCTGCCTGCTCAAGTGAGTGTTTGAGTTATATGTCTTGAAGTTCATATTAATAATAATTGCCTGTATTTGTAGTATTCATCAGGTCACTTTATTCTATAATAGTATCATCTAATCCTATGTAGATTAAATATCCATGAAACTTGTATGGACACGACATACACTTCTTCTATGACATATGATTTGAAAATACAATCTGTCAAATATTTGTTCTATTGATGAGTATTTTGTTGTGAATTTCGCACTGTGAAATCTTTCAATCTTTATTCTATTGATTAATATTTTATAGTGGATTACACTATGAAATCTCTCAACCTTTATTCTATTGATTAGTATTTTGTTACGAATTTTGTACTTTTATTATACAGATATAAATATTTATTAAATATTACTTGAGTTACTATATCTCAAAGCTAATGTTATGTTATAGCATCAACTTTTTCTTTGTAATTGCTTTATTTAGAGATGAGAAAAAAAATATATTTTGAAGTGCAACAGATGTGAATTCTTTGTCAAAACAACAATTACGTTGGATAAAAAAGACAAAAAAGAGACATTCAAAGAATAATCTACAGAATCAGTTTTCCTAATTGTTGTTAATAGAGGTACAAGCTTTTTGAATTTAGATTTTAAATTGGATCTAGCATTGGCCGAAGAACGATTTTTATTCTCACACTTGAATTGGTTGTTCCTGGATATTGATTTAACTATGTTTTCTTTGCTTATGTAGTGTATCCTTATTCCAATATGACCTTTCTTATGCTTGCTACTTTGTAAAGGATGAAACTTTGCTTTTTATTTGTAAATTATGATTGTTATGAGGCATGTATGCCAATTTAGTATTCAAATAATAGATGAAACTAAAATTAAACATAAATTAAACTATATTCGAATTAGAAATATTGGACCTGTGCATAGCACGAGCATGCTTATTTAGTTATTAATAGAATGATCAATTTTATTATTGTACTATTTATCCATACTAATGGACATAAAGATAATTTTTGTAAATTTTCAAAGAGTATATTACTTACAGGGGCAAAATGGAGAAATTTTAATTAATTTTATCATGATTTAGTAAGTGATGAACTAATTTAGGATGTTTATCTTTTAAATTAAATGACCAACTAATATGGAATGAGGAAGTATAAAAATTTGAATTTCAATTTGTTGGAAGAATTTTTAGGGTCTTTCAAATAAATAAGCTTCATCTTCTAGGAGAATATGATAAGAAACCTTTTCAAAACTTTACTAGTATACGTACCTACACAATGTGCGAATAATATTAAAATATTTTTTTGAATCCTTTTATATTTGAATCTCTCGTTTAAACATGTTAAATCATATTACCTTAAATTTCAAATAGAACATGTTACCCCCACCCCCAGCACTCCTCCACGCCACCCATCCCCCTCACCCTCACCCAACCTCTAACTAAATCTATACGAAAAAATAATCGTGCAATAGTAAAAAAATTATGTTTTATTTTATATTATTATATTATTCACAATTTAAAGATATTAGATTGTTAATATCCCCCTCTTCCCCCTCTCCCATCTCTAACCAAATTTATATGAGTAAAAATAATTATGAAATTGCAAAAAAATTATTTATATTTCATATTTTCTATATTATATTGTTTACAATTTAAAGAATTTTAATGAAATAAAAATGTAAAAATAGTGACAAAATTTATCATTTTTTAAAATATAATATCTTTAAATTTAAATATTTATAATCTTCTAAATTGAAATTGAAATTCAAATAATATCATATTAATATGTTGAAAGAAAATAAGTGTATTATTATTCCTTATCCTTACCTTTTTTTTCAAATATAATATATATTTATCTTGTAATTAATATATACAAATTGAGATAAATATTTAAAATTAATGTGATGCAGTAATGTTCCATAATATTCTTTATGATTAAGGGAATTATATCAAGATAAAAAAGTGATATAATAATATTTGTACACACACAAATATATTTACATTCATTCTTATTACAAATCATCGGATAAACCTCCTTTGTATATTTCGATTCTTCATTACACTTGTTGATTTTTTAATTATTCTACATTTTTGAGAGATTAATGTACATCAGATCCGTGGAAACTTCTACTTCCTTAGGTTCATTTGTGACAAAAGATAAATATAATGTAAATAAACAAATAAATAATAATAATAATAATAATAATAACTAAAAAAATTAAATTAAGCATGAACAACATACCTTGTAGTTATTCAGAAAAATCTAATGAGTATTAACTATAATTTTTTATCCATGGTAGGTAATTTTGCTTAAAAGATAAATAATTAAATATAATATTAATCATAAATAATAATTAATTAGTTCAAATACTAAATTAATCATGAGAAAACATATATTGATAGTTATTCAAACAAATTTGATGAGCACTACTCATAATCATTTTATCCATTGTCGGTATTTGTGACAGGAAAATAGGTATAATATTAATTATAAATAATAATAAAATAATTTAGAAGCTATCTAAGCATGAACAACATACCTTGGTAGTTATTTAAAGAAATTTGATGAGCAATTTTACCTATAACTTTTTTATTCATGTCCGTAAATTGCACAAAAAAAAGTAAACTAAATATAACTCACAAAGTTTTTTTGATTAAAATAAAAACATTTTTCTTAAATGTGTTTTTGAATCAGAGGACTCAAACAATACTCATTTTATGTAAGCAAGAAATCCTATAATTTGATAGAATGGATATCTAATATTTTTTTGTAAAACATTAAGTTTATTTAAAGTTGAACAACTATATAAGAGATAAAAAAAAGATGCAAATATTTTAAAACACCCACAACCAAACAACTAATTTTCAAATAAATTTATAAAAGGATATAGAAACTTGTATTTTGTTGTTACAAATAAGAATTCTAGATTTTTAGGTGCAAATTTGTGTAGAAAATAGATAGTTATTCTTGTCTTTAATACAATTCCTACAAAAGATATTTGAAGTTTAAAACTCCTACAAAAGATTAGACTTTTTTCACCATCTCAAAATAGTTTAGTATTATATTTAAATTTTTAATTAATTTTTTAAAATTATTTCAGAATAAAAACTTTTCTGATAAACTCAAATTCAAATGTAGATATACTCTAAAACTAATTCATAAAATAAGATATAAGAGCATGTATATACGCACACCTAAAAAAAAATGAAGCTAGATTGATCAAGAAAAAGGTCAAAAATATTGTTAGCAAAATTAGTATTTAACGAATGAAGAAATTGAAATCCAAGAAAATAAACTGGGAAATCACAAAAAAATATAATCCGTGAGCAAATAAATGCAAAATTATTTCTATGAAAAGAAAACGAGTAAAAATAAAAGAAGAGTTAGAATATATTTATACAATGATATTAAAGAGGAATAAGAGGGACTAATCATTACTCCAAATACATTAAAATTAAAAACAAAATTTTAAAAGTAATAACAAAGACGAGAAATTGACATTCGATGTATGCAACAAAATAGTATAAAGACAAGTAAAGAATGGTTAATCGGTACTTTTGTGAATGAAACGATCACAGAATATTCTCCCACGGTAAATAAAATCTAAATTTGAAAATAATTAACAATGAAAAGAGAAAAAGAGAGCTTATACTGATATATGTGTCACTGAAGGGGTATATATATATGTATGTATGTATGTATGTATAAAAGAGATTATAAAGTTGGATATTCATGCATACTAATATTTCGTTCAAATTCAAAATTGAATGTGATATCAATTTGTTAGAAAGATAAGATTCTAAAATGTCATGATTATCTTATAGTTTATAATTTTTGTCACGATCCGAGACTCCCCTTAGTCGTAACACAGTGCTTGAAACCACAAGTGATCTCAAGCTAACCCATGAACTGGGATACTGCTTGAGCAATTGATTTATAACGTAAATAAAAGCTAAATTTGCTGAGAGGAAACATAATCATGAGAAAATCTGATAAGTATAATACTGATAAGATTTACAACATGATAAAACTAAAGAAGGACTGAAATTACATATCATGACTCTGACTGACTATCTATAAAGCCTCTACTATAGTGACTATAGATAGATGGTACATGCCTCAAACTACCAGTAATCAATACATATGGATAATAACAATATAGTACATGAACTATAACTAACTGGAGTCCCCAAAATAAGAGAACTCATCACCTGTTGGCTGGAGTTGCAAACTGTCTGATTATTATGTATAGGCTATAACTAGTACCTACATTATGAGACAATGTAGCACATAGGCATATATATGGATGATTACATTGGAATGTACTGAGTAAGTAGGGGTGAATGCAATAAGTAAACTGATTAGGTACATAATCTTAAAACATGCATGCTAAGTGCAAGTAGACTCACCAAGAAACTGAAAAAAATTAAAAGCTGAAGTATCTTAAAACACAAGTAACAAACATAATCTGATAAGCTGGTGAATCACTACACTTAGTTTCTTAAATCTTTACTTTTGTAGAATAAGTATAACTGAAGCCGGGAAGAGGTAAAACATGAATACTGTATGTAAATCTCTTGTAAAACTAAACATGCTATAAAACTGAACTGTGGATCATGCGTGAATACTGAACATAAAAATATGAACATGTAAAACTGAGAATGCAAGATCAAGTAAATTATGTACTGACATGATTTGAATAATTGAATAACTGAATAGCTAAAAAACTGATTACTTGGTTAAGCAACCCTGAATTTGTATATAATAAGTACTGCCTGAAATTGTGGGAGCTATCATGTAACCGACATGCCCCAATCTGAGATAATCGAGGTCTAACCTGTAACCCCATTTGGAAGAGTGTCAGTACCTTGCCACGAGTACTAACACTGGCTGTGTGGATCCACTAAACTGGTGTCCCAAAGGACTAAAGAGTCACCCTATACTGGAAGGTGCTTTTATGAGATATGTGTCAATCCTCAACTAGAAGGAAGACATCTTAAACCTATATTCACTACGTGGTTCTTAAATTCAGAGACTGTTACTAAAGGTCACACACTCTACTGACAGGTGAGTGCGATATTATAGTTTTTAATGGCTTCAAGAGCCTTATTTTAGACTTATGGGGATATCTTTTGATCTGTGTGATAGATGATCAAACGCACTATGCCAGCAGCTCTGAAATATTAATTTTAGGCTAGGTAGACCTTTGGTTCGGGTTCCAGTGCACCCAAGCTCATTTCGACATATTGATCGGAAAGTTGAAAAATTAAAAATATGAGTGTAAGACCCACATTTGATCTAAATGAATTCAGATGGAAAATTCAACTTCGTCAACAGATCTGAAATGTCAATTTTAGAGTGTTAGCATGTTTGGTATGATTTTACAGCTTTTAAATCTCATTTCGACCCTCGATTTGAAAAATTATGATTTTGGGGGTCAACTTTGTAAAAATGATATTTTAAAAAAAAAATTGATATCTCCATCGCATCTGAAACATTGAATTTAGCATGGCTGCATAGTTCTTTTGCATGTATTGAACTCCGAACGAATTTCGGGCACCCTGTCGAAGTCTGAATTGGACAAAAAAATAGTTTTTTTGCAAAAGCTGGGCAGAAAAATCTGCACTATTTATACCAATTTTTGGGCCTATTTTGTGTTCAAAGTTCACCTCTATCTTTCTATAGTAGTTATGTCTTTATTAGTATTCGGAGACAAATTTTATTCCTTTGTGGTTATTTTTTTCGATGTATTTGACTCTTGGATTGTATTAGTAGTTCTTACACCATTAACCCCTGGTTTTGGGCATGATCGATATTTTGGATAAGTTTTTTCTGTATTGTTATGATTACTTATATGGTTCGGCTTCATTTTAGAAGCCTTATCTTGGGATATTTTTGTCTTTTCCTCTTTTCATATCAGTTTGGGTGATAGGCTTACTTGTCAAGGTGTGCCGCGACAAGTGCAATTATGGACCTCATTTTTAGGTCGTGATAAATTGGTATCAGATCCAGGTTTCATTGGTCATAATGGTGTAAGAACAGGATGTCTAATAGAGTCCCGTCGATCGATACGTAGCCGTCTATATCTATCTTTGAGAGGCTAAGGACATCTTTAGGAAACTTTCCTCATTTTATTATTTATCGTCTAAAGTTCGTTCATACCTTATGTTCTGAGTTGTTTTTCACTCTTTCTGCATAAATGGTGTGGCTTATATTACTATCAGTTGAGAGATGCTGCGAGAGATTAGTTGAGATTGTTATCAGTTGTAGGCCTATTAATGCTTCTGAGTTGTCATGGCATCAGTTTGTTGTTGCCTTTCTAGTGATGTTTCTTACAGTCTGAGGGATCGAATGCGGAACGAGTAGAATCATTTGGAGAAAGGCTCCATGATAGTTGCTGAGTATGAGGTATGTTTCCCTGCCCTATTTAGATATTCTTATAATAGTATTTCCATCGAGTCTGAGAAAAATCAAAAGTTTGTGAAAGGTTTGGATATCTTCCTTTAGATGGCTATGTCTTAGATGGTTGTGCTTAGGGCTTTCTTTCAGAGTATTGTAGATCATGCTAAGACGACAGAGGGTATTCTTCAAGTATCTTAGGGTGGCACTAAGAAGGTGAATCATTTTTGTGAGTTTAGAGGTTAGTATCCCTATGGTAGAGATTTTATTGGTTCTCGTGGATAGTGTAGGCCAATGGAAGCGGCCTTACAGAGTTCAAGTGTTGGACCTTCTAGTTCAGCAGTTCAAGGTGGTTGTTCGGGCCTAGTTTTGCCTTCTCCTATTGAGACTGGTCGTAGAGGTTGATATGTTCTTGATGTGACTGGCCATGTTGCTAAAGACTATCCTCGTCATGTGTTTAGAGTTACTCCTATTTCAGCTGTGAGGGGTAGGGTGCTACCAGAGGTACGGGGGCAAGTGGTAGTGGAGCTTATGGGGGTGATGTGGGTCCACTTAAGCAGTTGGTGGTCGTGATTAGTGTTATGCTATACCAGCCAGACCTGAGGAAGAGGCTTCTGATGCTATGATTATAGGTATCGTCGCCATTTGTTTTAGACCTGCATCTGTATTATTTGATCCCAGATCGACTTCCTTCTATGTGTATGTGTATTTTACTTTGGGTTTTGATTTTATTAGTAAACCTCTTGCCATCCCTATTCGTGTATCTACCCAGTAGGTAATTCTTTAGTGGTGGATCGGGCGCATCGATCTTGTAATGTGACTTTTGTCGGGCTTAAGACTTTGGTGGATTTGCTTGTATTAGATATGGTCGATTTTGATGTTATTTTAGGCATAGATTGGTTGGCTCCTTAACATGTTGTCTTAGGTTATTTTGCTAAGACTGTGACTTTAGCTTCGCCGGATGTGCCAAGGATAGCTTGGAAGGGTGTACTTTTTCGGGTCCTAAGAGGGTCATATCTCATATTCAGGCTCATAAATTAGTTGAGAGAGGATGTTTATATTACTTGGCTCATATTCATGAGACTAGTGTTGGTTTACCTCCTTTCTTAGATTCTGTCTGTATTGTCCGTGAGTTTACGGATGTATTCCCTATTACTTGCCTGGTATGCCTTTGGATCAAGATATTGATTTCAGTATTGGTATTGAGCTAAGCACTAAGACCATTTCTATTCTTCCTTATAGGATGGCCCTAGCAGAGTTGAAGAAATTGAAGGATAGTTGCAGCCTTGTAGGAGTTGTTGGATAAGGTATTTATCTTACCTAGTGTTTCACCTTGGGGTGCGTCTGTCTTGTTTGAGAAGGAAAAAGATGGGTCATGTATTGATTATCAACAGTTAAATAAGGTGACGGTTAAGAATAAATGTCTTATTCTTCGCATTGATGATTTGTTTGATCAGCTTCGAGTGTTGTATTGTTTTTGAAAATTGATTTAAGGTTCGATTATCACCAATTGAGGATTAGAGCTTCGGATATTCTGAAGGCAATTTTTTGGACTCGATATGGTCATTATGAGTTCTTGGTCATGTCCTTCAGGTTGATCAATGCCCCTACCGCGTTCATAGAGTTGATGAACTGGGTATTTTGACCTTATCTTGACTCCTTTTGTTATTGTATTTTTAGATGATATCTTGGTTTATTCCAATAGTGATGTTGAGCATATGGAGCATTTGCGGATTATGCTTCAGAGATTGAGGGATGCGAAGTTGTATGCTAAGTTCTCTAAGTGTGAGTTTTGATTAGAGCCTGTTTCTTTCTTGGGTCATGTAGTGACTAAGGAAGGTATTATGGTTCATCTAGACAAGGTTGTAGAGGTTCGTGATTGGGATAAACCTACTTTTTCTACTGAGATTTGGAGTTTTATTGGCTTGGCAGGTTATTATCGGCATTCTGTTAAGAGTTTCTCTTCTATTGCAGCTTTGTTGACCAAGTTGACTCAGAAGAAGATTTCTTTTTCAGTGGTCTGATGCTTGTGAGGCGAGCTTCCAAAAGCTCAAGGATTGGTTGACTTCAACTCCTATCTTGACTTTGCCCAAGAAGGGCATAGGCTTTTTCATGTTTTATAATGCTTTTGATGTTGGTTTGGGTATTATGTTGATGCGGGATGGCAAGGTTATTGCGTATGCATCTCGTCAGTTGAAGCTCAATGAGAGGATTTATCCTACCCATTATTTAGAGTTGTGTGCAGTTGTGTTTTCTTTGAAGTTGTGGAGGCACTACTTGTATAGAGTCCATTATGAGATCTTCTCAGGTCATCGTAGCCTTTAATACCTCTTTACCTAGAGAGATCTTCATATGAGGCAACGCCATTGTCTTGAGTTACATAAAGATTATGACTTGACTATTCTCTACCATCCGGGCAAGGCTAATGTGGTTGCAGATACCTTGAGTCAAAACTCGACTAGTATAGGTATCTTGGCGCATCTTTTGACCAGGAGAGGACTTTGGCCTTAGAGGTTCAGTCTTTAGCTGAACAAATGATTAGGCTTGATATTTCGACAACGGGGTATTTTTTGGCATTTGTGGATGCTAGATCTTGTTTAATGGAGCATATTCAAGCTCATTAGTTTGATGATGTTAGATTGAGGTTGATTTGAGATAAGGTGTTGAGTGGGGAGGCTAAGGAAGCCTCGCTTGATTCAGATGGAGTTTTGAGGATTGGAGGCTGAGTTTGTATGTCGAGAATGGGTGATTGGATTAGGTTGATCTTAGAGGAGACCTATTGTCTAGATATTCTATCCATCCAAGTATGACTAAGATGTATCATGATTTGAGACAACACTACTAGTGGGTTAGTATGAGGCGAGATATAGCGGATTTGTGGCTAATTGCCAATGTTATCAGCAGGTGAAAGACGAGCATATGAGACCTGGTGGATTACTTTAGAGGTTACCCATTCCTGAGTGAAAGTGGGAACCGATCACTAAGGACTTTGAGACTAGTTTGCCTCGTATATCTTATGGTTCTGACAGTATTTGGGTCATTGTAGATCGATTGATCAAGTCAGCTCATTCTATTTTGATTTAGATCTCGTTCAGTGTTGAGAGGTTGGCTCGTATCTATATTCATGAGATTATTCATCTGCATGGTGTGCTGGTGTCTATTATATCAGATCGAGGTTTTGTGTTCATATCTCACTTTTGGAAGTCTTTTCACGATAAGTTAGGTACTTGGGTTGATCTTAGCACAACGTTTTACCCCCTGATTTATGGCCAGACAGAGTGGACTATCCAGGTTTTGGGGGATATGCTCCGCGCATGCGTGATGGATTTTGGTGGCCAGTGAAAGCAACATCTGGCTTTAGAAGAGTTTGTATATAATAATAGCTAATATTTCAGTATTGATATGGCTTCTTTTGAGGCATTGTATGGTAGGCATTGTCGCTCCCCAGTGGGTTGGTTCGATGTTTCAGAGGTGAAACCTCGAGGTACGGGCTTGCTTTGTGAGTCTTTGGATAGAGTCCGGGTCAGTCAGGATAGACTTAGAGCAACTCAGAGTAGGCAGAAGTGCTATGATGATCGTAGAGTTTATTCCTTGAGATTTGATGTTGGTGATCATGTTTTCTTTTGAGTTTCACCCATGAAGGGTATGGTGAAGTTTGGGAAGAGGGGGCAAGCTTAGCCCTAGGTATATTGGTCCATTTGAGATTTTTCTTACTGTTGGTGATGTGGCTTATGAGTTGGCATTACCCCCCGATCTATCAACTATTCATTCAATTTTACATATTTCTATGCTTCATTGCTATATTCTTGTGGAGTTTCATGTCATATGTTGGGACTCGATTCAGCTAGATGAGCGGTTGTATTTTGTTGAGGAGCTGGTCTCTATTTTGCTAGGGATGTTAGGCGGTTGCACTCTAGAGTTATCCATGTGGTTAAGGTTCAATATGACATTGACCTATTGATGTGGCTACTTGGAAGGTTGATTTTGATATGTGTAGTTTCTATCCCCAGTTCTTTGTTGATTCAAGTAATTCTTTTGCCTTTAGTTCGAGGACGAACTAGATATTTAGTGGTGGATGATGTAACAATCTAAAAATTTGATGAAATATGTAAAATTTATAATTTCGTGTGATTTGACTATTTTATCCCTCTCCGTAGTTGCATTATGATGTTTCTTAGGTGTGGGAGTGATTGGCATGATTTTCAATGCATTTTGATACCATTTATGTGATATTGTGTTTTTTGATGGCTTCGAGAGCCTTATTTTAGATTTATGAGGATGTCTTTTGATCCGTGTGATGGATGACCAAACGGATTATGCCAGCAGCTCCGGAATATCGATTTTAGGCTAGGTAGACCTTTGGTTCAGGTCCCGTGCACCCGAGCTCATTTGACCTATTGATCGGAAAGTTGAAAAATTGAAAATATGGGTGTGGGATCCACATTTGATCGAAATGACCTCGTATGGAAAATCTGACTTTGCCAATAGATCCGGAATGTCGATTTTAGGGTGTTAGCATGTTTGGTGTGATTTTATGGCTTTTAAATCTCATTTCGACCCTCGATTTGGAAAATTGTTATATCGGGATTCGTAGGTCAACTTTGTGAAAATGATATTTTTTTAAAATATGATATCGTCAACCCGTCTGGAACGTTGAATTTAGTATGGTCGCATAGTTCATTTGCTTGTATCAGACTCCGAAAGAATCCCGGGCAGCCTGTCGAAGTTCGAATTGGAAAAAAAAATTTAGCTATTTTGCAAAAGCTGTGCAGAATAATCTGCACTATTTATACCAGTTTTGGACCTATTTTGCTCATATTTCATCTTGTCTCTTGGGAGTTAAACCTTAAAATAGTATGAGATCTTAAAAGTGAATCTTGTGGGAGTTTAGGAAGCTAGATTAACACATATTTCTTGATTTTATTACGAATTTAAAGTAAGAATTCATCATTTTCTTGTAATTTCTTGATAAATTTCTCAAAACCTCAAAAATCTTAGGGCTTGATTTTAAACTTGAATTTCACTCCTTTTCACTTGAATAATATTTTTATCTTATAATTACTAATTTTTTTTTTATCAATTTAACCATCAAACCAACTTCGATTCATGATTTTAATCAAGATTTTAAAGATTTTACTCGGTCAATCTCAAAAATGGTTTTTCTTCAATTTGAACCTCGTTTTTTACTCGATTTAAATTGTATTTTCAGCTATAGGCTCCTAAAAATATGGGGAACATATTTTTGATGTAAAGTTTTGATTTTACCCTTCTTTCTCGAAAACCCATTTCGGGGGTCCGTTTTGACCCTGAACCAAAAGTAGTCAATATGGGTGTCGTTGATTTTATTTTGACGTGTAGATTTTATATTTGATATTTTTAGTAGAGTTTGGGATCGTTTGTGAAAAGTAAGGTCGTGGGTTTGAAGTGTAGCAAGCCGATTTCGGCTTTTGAGGTAAGTTACGACTTAACTCTTTCAGACTGGGATAGGTAGTAAATGATGATAAAAATGCATGTCAAAGGTGGGAACTAATTATGAAAAATATCTATTTATGTGTTGTGCTCGTGTGGGGGCCTATATGTGATGTAATTATCAAAATTGAGTTATTATCTGATATGTGTGACCGTGTGGGGTCCTATGTGATATTAATAGCCTTGAATACATGTGAATAATTATATTGTGTTATTAAGATGCTTAATATGGTACCATTGGTGTATTATGATTATATCCATACTTTATTTGTCATATGAGACATGTGGAAATTCGTGGATGAAACTGAAATAATGAGTGGATATTGGGCTCACATGGTTGTGGAAATATATCATTGTGGTTGGTTGTGAAAATACTCATTGTGATTGGTTGTGAGCATTATATCCTCATATCATACTCATTCATGAAATGTTGGTACCACCGTGGCAACATCTAAGAAACACTGGCATCACTTTTTTATAACCCTCCCTGAGGGATATGTTGAGGAGAAAATATTGTAACACCTTATAAAACCCTTTCCGAGGGATGAACTGGAAAGGATATATGAGATATGTGGATTGTATACGGGTTGACAAACCACCCATGGGTCCTGCATTGGGAGGCTTGCCTCCGTAGGTGTATATGGGGATTATGCGACGATCTCTGAGGTTGTACGACGACCTCGTGCATCATATCATCATCATTATATTCATCATCATATACATTGCACTTACTTTATTGTGTTATATTGTGTTGTATTACCATATTGACTTGTCATCTATGTATTTATTGTATCTTCTTTTACATGTATTTGATAATCTTGTATATGCATGTTTCCCCTTGTTCTTCTCATATATGATAAAATACGTACTTTTGTTTAATCTTGGTGTGATGTTATAATATATGTGATATGTTAGAACTGTTAGTAGAAGCGGTGTGGGCTACCATTGTCGTACATGTTCTAATTGCAGGTGACGTGTCCTTAGTGTATATTTTGTATGTTTTATTTACTACTTTTCTTGGTTGGCCTATGATACCTACTGAGTACAAGTGGACCGTGCTCATGCCTACTGCGCCCTTTTGGTGCAGGTCCTATCTCGAGTGCGCCTCGGCTTGATTGACTCGGGCAATTGTTGGAGCCTCCAAGGTAGCTGTTGGACATTCATTCTTCCGAAGTTCACCTCTATCCTTCTACCTTAGTTATGTCTTTATTAGTATTCAGAGACAGATATTATTCCTTTGTGGTTATTTTTTTGATGTATTTGACTCTTAGATTGTATTAGTAGTTCTTACACTATTGACACCTGGTTTTGGTCATGATTGGTATTTTGGATAAGTTCTTTCCGTATTGTTATGATTGTTTATATGGTTCAGCTTTATTTCTAGAAGCCTTATCTTGGGATATTTCTATCTTTTTCTCATTTTGTATCAGTTTGGGTGATAGACTTACTTGTCAAGATGTGGCACGACAAGTGCCATCATGACCTCATTTTTGGGTCGTGACAAAACAACTGAATCAGTTTTAAGATTCAAATGTTTTAAAAAGGATTTCCTAGGTGACTTGGCGCACCAAAACTCAATATCAAGTCGACTTTAATTTTTAATGTAAATTTCTTTTTGAAAGACTTTTTTAGTCATATTCAATTTTGAAACCCCTTTTGAACTTCAATCTTAAATAAATCAATTTGGTAAAAAGGGGGTGTGACAATAATTCCTGCTGGTTACAACTTTATCATATAAAAATACACATTTAAAATCTTTCTTGACTAGAAGTGATGTTGAGATCAAATTCTTTCGCATTTCGAAAACATGAAGGACATAGTTAAGGGTCACCATCTTGCTTGAAGTCATCTTCAAGCCTATTTTGTCAGTTCCTTTTATCGTTGTCGTTGTAAAATTTTCCATAACAATGATCTCACCAGGGCCTGATGAAGTATAGAAAGAAAATAATTCTCTATTAGAACAAACATGACAGGTAACACCTGAATCAATCCACCATTTCTTGAAATTTCCTACCAAATTACATTTAATAAGCATTGCACACATGTTTTCTACATCTTAATTCATATTTACTTGCTCCTTCTTCTTTTGGTTGTTTTGAGCACGACAACCTGAAAATATATGGTCAAATTTTTCACAGTTGTAGCAATTTTCTTTAAAAATTTTCTTATTTGGTGCTTTCTCATCTTTATCATATTTATTTCTTTTCTTCTTCTTTGGAGGAGCTTCAACATTGTTCGCATCTGGTATTGCTGACTTTACAGTAGCTTTATTTTTTTTGTAATTTTATTATCTTTTTCGATATGCAGGTGAACAATCAGATCCTCCAACACCATTTTCTTTTTTTTTTTTTTGCATTTCAAGTGGTTCATAAAGTCCCTCAATAAGTGAAACAACTTTCTGATAGAGGCTACAACTTGAAGTGCTTCATTAATAATCATATCTTCATCAAGTAAATCATGAATAATAACTTGTAATTTCTGGACTTGAGACATAACAGACTTGCTATCAATCATCTTAAACTCTATGATTTTGGCATCCACAATTTACTTTAGTCCAATACTTTTGGTCTTGTATTTCTTGTCCAAAGCATCTCATAATTCCTTCAAAGTTTTGCAAACACTATAGATATTATACAGTCTATCTTCCAACCCATTTAGAATATAAATTTTGCAAAGAAAACCTGAATGATTTAATACGACAGTTACATGAAATGCTCTATTTCAGGAGTATCATCTGAAAAAGTTAGTACATTCTCAGCGATACACCTATGTAAACTAAGAGGGACAGATAGAAAAACATCCTCTGTTGCCACGGAAGTAGTATATATTTGGATTTATTTGATTAATTTATTAATTACGATAAAATTAGATTTAGATATCCACCAAAATATTATAATTATTGCTTAGATGAATAACAAACAAAAATTACAAAAATATAAAGAATTAAAACAAATAATATCTGAAAAACTTAAAGAATTAAAAATAAGGATAGAAAGACTACAGTATAACATAGTTGTCAGAGTTAGTAAAAACTCAATAAATGCACAAAAGAAAGAAATATCAAATTTAGAAGCAACAGTAGATAGTCTAGAATATATATATATCAACATAACCTATATACATTTAAATAAAATGAACAAAGAAGAATTTATAATAGATGAAAAAACATATGAAAATCACGAGATTAAAAATAAAAATAATATTCTCTAATTTAGGAAGAAGATATAAGAAAATAGGTGAACATTTATATTTAATGTTAGAAAAAGAAGAATTAAAATTAGAAGATAAGTTGACAGTCATGGTAAATATAGAAAGAGAAAACAAAGAAATATATAGGAAAAAAGAAATAGATAAAATAAAACAACAAACCACATAAGAAATACGAAAAATAGAAGAAACTAAAAATAGTAGGATTGCTGAATTAGAAAAAGAAATACAAATACTAAAAAACTTGTATGAAAAAAGACAGAAAGAAAAAAGAAGAAAAAGATAAAGAACAAAAATTATTAAACAAGATAAATCAATTTTAAGAAAAATTAGAAATAAAAAATAAAGAATCAGAAACCAGTGAATTAGAAATAAATACAATAGATGCTGAAGAAACAGATAATTATGATTCGGAAGGTAGTGAAACATATACAGAAATTCTAGAAAACATAGGAAAACTAAAAATTAATGAAAAACAAAAAGTAATTAATAAAGAAAACATAGAAAATACAAACACAAAAATAAATACTCTTAATAAAGAAAACGATGAAAACATAATACCTAGTACATCAGAAATAAGAAAACCTACATATTATTATAAAGACAAGTTTACAAAATATAACCTAAAAATGAATATAACAAATGGACACCAAAACAAATAATTAATAAAAATTATAACTTTTTAGATTTAGACTGTGTAATAGACACAAATAAGACAATACAATTATGGGAAGGATACATGTCAAAATAATATTTAGATAATAATATAGATATAACAAATACACCAGAATATATAGAAAGGGCATTAATAGGAATAGTAAAATTATGGGTTTTAAACCTAGCCGAAGCAAGTAAAAAAGTATTAAGATCTGATAATAAAACAGAAGAAACATCAACAACTACTAAAATATCACCAACAGAAATATTGGAAAAATATGAAGTAGCTATAAGAGATGAATTTAGCAGTATAACAACAGAAGAAGAAAAGCAAAATAAAGGAAAAGATACGAATAGAAATTTAATGTTAAAATTAGAAATATGTAATATGTGCTATATAGATGAATATACGTGCGCATTTAAAGAATACTACTATAAGGGAACATATAATATAGAGGAAAGTAAAGAAATAAGAAGATTATATTTTAGCAAATTACCTGAACCATTTAGTTCAAAAATAATAAAGAGTTGGGATGAAGCAAAAATAGTAGATACCCTAGGAGAAAGAATAAAAATTTTACAACAATGGTATAGAAATCTATGTGAAAAATATAGAGAAGAAATAAAAATAGAAAAAAACATTAATAAGAAATTTAACATGTTGCAAAGATAAAATAACACCTCAATTTGGATGTGAAGAAAGATATTATAAGAAAAGAAAAATACATAAGAAATATAAGAAATACAAAAAATCAAAATATAAATATAAGAAACCAAGAAAAAGATATTATGTAAGAAATTATAAACATAAAAGACCATATAGAAAAAAGAAATCTATAAAAGAATGTACTTGTTATAATTGTGGAAAACTAGGACATTTAGCTAGAGATTGTAAAATGCCTAAAAACCCAAAAAGGAAACAAATATCAGAAATAAAAATAGAAAATACAGAATATATGCAGATAGATTATATAGATTATGAATTAGAAAGTGAAGATTGTACATATGAAATTTCGGAGAATGAAATAGATAATGAAATAGATAGTGATTTAAATGAATCAAATGACTGAAGAAGATATAAAAATGAACCAAATAACTGAAGGAGATATAAAAATAATTAGAAAGGAAGAATATTTAAATAAAGAAGGAACTGATCAAAAAATAATATTTGATAATAATATATTTGATGAAATAAAAGGAAATTTAATATACCAAAAATTTAAATTTATAATAAGTGCGAATTATTCAGTAGCAATAATAGATAAAAATATGGATAAATCAATAGTGTTATATTGGAAAATATCAGGAATAGAACTAACCCAGAAAGTAAAATATTTACAGCAAGATGTAAAAATTTATTTGTATTAACAACAAAACATAAAATAACATGAAAAAATAAAATTAATAAAACACAAATAGAAAGTCCTTTTGAACAATTTGTAAAAATAATTGATAATAATGATTATAGTTACAAAGACAAAGATATAGAAGAAAATTTAGAAATAATAAATGATAGAATAAGTACAACAAAAAGAATAGCTCATGAAAAAACAGAATCAACAAGCTCATAAAAAAGAACAAGTTATGAAACAACTTCAACAGTTAATCTAAATTAATATTATATAACAGGAACAATAAATGAAAAAGAATATTTAATACTCTTAAACACAGGACAAGAAGAAAATTATATAGAAAAATATCTAGTAAAAAGTGAAGAAATAAAATCTAATTGTAATATATGCCCAGATCTACCAAAGAGTCTAATAAACATTAAAGATACGACAGAAAAAGAAATAATAATAGGAGTAAGAAAAATAAAAATAGAATTTGAAATAGAGGAAGAAATGCAAAAATCAGACATAATATTAGGAATAAAATGTTAGAACAAGTAAAACCATACAATATAGAACATACGCAATTATCTATAACATATAATAAAGAAAGATTATTCATAAAAAGAGCTTTAACATGATATGAAAATATATGTACTTGTAAAAATAATAGTAGAAGGATATTATAATAGGTATTATACACCTATGATAGATATAGGAGCAGAAGCAAACTTATGTAGATACAACTGTTTACCAGAAAGTAAATGGGATAAATTAAAAACACTAATAGTAGTCAAAGAATTTAATAATGAAGGAAGTTTAATTACATATAAAGCTAAAAATGTAAAAATACAGATATGGGATAAAATAATAACGATAAAAGAAATCTATAATTATGAACTAACATCAAAAGATATGCTTTTAGGAATGCCATTTTTAGATAAATTATACCCACATATAATAACCAAAACAGATTGGTGGTTTACAACACCATGTAAACAAAAAGTAAGAGCAAAAAGAGTTATTAATAAAATAAGAAAGAAAACTGATTGGATAAAAGAAAGTGAAAAAATTACACAAAAGATAAAAAATATAAAAAATACAGAAGACACAGTAGAACTAGTTGTATTTTCGATAAACAAAAAAATAATATTTTCAACAGATAAGGTAGAAATAATAAAGAAAAAATTAAGACAATTATATAGTGAAGATCCATTAAAAGGATGGAAAAAACATAAAACTACTATAAAAATTGAATTAATAGATAAAAATAGTATAATAACTCAAAAACCATTAACATATAATTTTGACGATTTAAAAGAATTTAAAATGCATATAGATGAATTATTAGAAAAAAATATATATACAAAGAAGCAATAGTAAACATAATAGCCCAGCGTTTATAGTAAATAAACATAGTGAACAAAAAAGAGGAAAAAGTAGAATGATGATTGACTATAGAAATTTAAATGCAAAAACTATGACATACAATTATCCAATACCAAATAAGATATTAAAAATAAGACAAATACAAGGATATAACTACTTTAGTAAATTTGATTGTAAATCAGGATTTTACCACTTAAAGTTAGATGAAAATTCTAAAGAATTAACCACACTTACGGTACCACAAGGATTTTATGAATGGAACGTATTATTATTTGGATATAAAAATACACCAGGTAGATACCAACACTTTATGGATATTTATTTTAAACAATTACCTAATTGTATAGTATACATAGATGATATACTACTATATACAAAAACTAAAGAGGAACATTTAAAATTATTAGAATAATTTACAGATATAATAGAAAAATTCAGAATAAGTTTAAGTGAAAAGAAAGCCGAAATTATGAAAAAACAGATAGAGTTTTTAGGAATACAAATAGATAAAAGTGGAGTAAAAATGCAACAACATGTAGAACAAAAAATAATAAATTCAAAAAAAAGAATTATATACAAAAAAGAAATTACAATCATTTTTAGGATTAGTAAACCAAGTAAGAGAATATATACCAAAATTAGCAGAAAACCTAAAGCCATTACAGAAAAAATTTAAAAAGGATATAGAATATAATTACAACGAAGAAGATAAAAAACAAGTTCAGAAAATAAAAATACTTTGTAAAGAGTTACCAAAATTACAATTCCCAGACGAAAATAAAAAAATTATATATATATAGTAGAAGCAGATGCTAGTGAATATAGTTATGGAGTACTTAAATATAGATATGAAGAAGAAAAATTAGAACATCATTGTAGATACTACTCAGGTACGTTTAATGAAACAGAAAAAAAATGGAAAATAAATAGGAATGAATTATGTTCATTATATAAATGTTTATTAGAATTTGAGCCATATATTGTATATAAAAAGTATATTGTACGGACAGGTAATACACAGGTACGCTGGTGGTTAACAAAGAAAATAAAAAATTCAGTTACAACGAACGAGATTCGGAGAGTAGTATTAAATATATTAAATTTTACATTTACAATTGAAGTAATTAGTACTATCAAAAATGTTATTGCAGATTATATATCAAGACAAAGCTACAAAGACTGATGTAATAGAAGATGATGCTTTAGAAAAAATACTCAAAACCCTAAATACGCTTTCAATGAAAGTGGACAGTATGAGTAATGAAATAGAAAAGTTAAAGACTAATGAAGTTAAACTGAAGTCTAAAGCTATGAATCAGCTAACTCAGAAGTGTGTAGAGCTATGTCGGTCGGAAGACATCAAAATTCCAGAGAAAAAAGGAAACGTTGGGACACTCCATAAAACCCATAACGTTTATCAATCTACAATTGCAGGTACAGGAAAAGGAGTTAGTGGACAAAGATATCAGAACAGGAACATGAACAAGATATTTGAAAAATCATTTATACCAAAAACACAAAAAGACCCCTTGTACATACCCCCAGTAACGCCCCGTAAAAGGCGTGCATAGATTAGTCTTTACTATTGAGCTCTTAGACTTAATGACTTAAAATTTTCTAAGTGTAAAATGAGACTTAGTCATTTTAGCTGGCAATCTTTGGGATACAACTTTTCAACCTTTCCGACATCTGTTTTTAGATTTTCAAGTTGAGTTACGATTGGGAAAGATCATAGTGCATCTCGGATAAGTTTCGGAATGTTTCAGAACGCATAAGGCTGCGTTTGGATTTCAAAACAGTAGCAAAACGCATAGCCTATTGCCCAATTTTCAGCATTTCAGGGTCAACTTCAAACAATCATAACTTCCTGTATATAATAAACTGAGTGAGCTATAATATATCAAACGAAATCTCTTTGAGTCCTATTTCAAATGCAGTTGGTTTCATCCAATTTTATAATATAAGTAAAAATTTATAATTGATTTACTCCAGACTATCAAACTATCAACTGAGGGACAGATTTGACCTTAATTGTTCCTTAGTGGTATTTTGGTCATCCTTCACCCCTATATATACCACCAACATGGGATTTAATCCCTCAAACACCAAAATACACCTTCATTCATAAAAATTGCTCAAGAACACTCCTTAGGGTTTCAAAATAAAAATCCAAATAGTTCAAGATTCGACCGTAGGTTTTCGAAGATAATTACATATTCGGAATCACAAATCCGCGACCTTCAAGAAACATCTAGTATTTTCAGAAATAGAGGTACGTGGGGTTATCCTAAAATCTCATGGGCGTAGTTTTTATGTAAATGGGGGTTTTCAATCAAATGCTAATAACTTGCTTTCAATATGATTTCTAAGTCATTTTTCTTTATGTCATGGGAATTGTTTGCCTATATACTTCAATGGTTGAAATCATGCATATGTGATTTGAGATTTTCAATGGAAGTTTGATAAATATGAATGATAAATTGCTTTCAAATTCCCATGATAATGTCTTGATACCCCATATCATATTCTGACCAACAAAAGAGAGAATGAATTTGAAATAATTATTGTTCACCACTTGTAAATGATGAAGCACCTTGTTTTTTACATGATTATGCATATGTGTATGTGATATTAATGACTTTCAAGTCGGGTATGATGATACCCTACAGAATATGATACGTCATTGAATTAAATGAAGTTTGAATGCATTGATTTTACATGAGATAGATGGATGCCCAAAGAAGGCATTTGAGTGTAACGGCTCATCGCTGGAAACCGTGTAGCCGACACGAAATTTGGTACCTGGCTAAGTGATCTTGTGTACTTGACTTTATGTCATTCCCAAATTGGGACTATAGGTAGGAGCCCGGGCTAAGTGATCTTGGGAACTACCATTGGGTCGAGACTCCATGCTTCGTGGTCTTATGTGTCTCTCCCTCACTTATACTCTAATATCGGCGGCAACCGAGGTTTGAAAGTTGGTGTAAATTATGTAGGGTATTCCACCTAGCTCAGTTGCATTTCATTGTTGTTGAGAAACTATTGCATTATGCCCATGTGTTTTCAAATGATTTGATATAAAATTGCTTTATTATGGCTCTCAACTATATTTTTTAAAAATATTATGTTTTTTTTTATATCTCTGCGTGCCAGTACTTTTGTGCTGACCCCCTCCCCTCTCCAACCTCTCAGGTTCAGAGGCCCAGTCTAGGGGTCACGAGAAGCAGTAGATCATTCAGACAGAGTTGCAGAGACTAGTGGTGAGCCTCCTATATTTCGGAAGGTCTTATGTCCTGCAGTCCTTTTATCTTATATTTAGTTTTGGGGTCTACTGGGGGCCTTGTCCTAGTTTATATACAGTTACTTGACTCAGTCATTTGTTAGAGATTTTCGCAGATAGTTGTTTAGAGGTTGATTGATGTTGGGGGAACTTTATTTCCCCGTTATTGTTTCTTTTCATATTTATGACCATGTTTCCTAATTATTGTGTTTCTTCCGTATTACTTTGATCATATGAATTAGGTGCATGATTACCAGACAGATAGGGGTGTTTCGGGCCTCCATGGTTTGAAATGCTCATCACGGCCAGGCCCTGGTTTGGGTCGTGACTAACTTGGTATCAAAGTACGGTTCATGGTCCTAGGGTGTCTGCGAAATCACGTCGGGTAGAGTCTTGTTTATTGGTGTGTAGCGCACCATAATTATAAGCAGGAGGCTACTAGGCGTTTAGGAATGTCTCTCTTTCTTCATGTTCTAGTTTGTGCAATAGAGTCAGAATATTCCTCTTTCATACTCTAATTCGTGCTATGGTGTCGCCCATACGAAAGTAAAAAGTCATCCCACATTCTTTCCTTACTCTAATGTCCTCAGATATGTCTTATTATTGAGGTTATTCAAGTACAGAAGTTTAGAATCTAAATGGTATGGTCCTTTCTGATTGACCCATATAAGAGTTAAAATTTGTGCAAGGACTTGATAAGAGTCCGTTAGTGCTTCAATGTGTATTGATTTCGATGTAAACATTGATCCGGATGGAATCATGCTTTTCATCTTGAGGTATTAATTGCATTTAGTCCCCTTTAAATTTATGTTACAAATGTCTTGCTTAAGGGGGGATGATGTGTAGTAGAATGTTGGAACTGTATTTCCACCCGAATAGTAGTATGCGTTAAAGTATTGTTGTCATGACCTATTGGTAGTGATATTGTACCAAGAAGTTGGGGATGTGAAGTCACAAAGTGTGAAGTCAGAGTGAGGGTGACTTTTATGTAAATGAATATTTTAGTTGAATAATCGATGTTCGTGAATGATTTATCCCCCTTATGGTGATAGACTAATGTGGTAGCTAGTAGCATGTGTGGATTGTATAGTAGTCTATGGGGGAAGTGTTTGACTCAAATTTTTATTTATACAGAGTAAGATGTGTATCCTTAGATCATTGAATATTGTGTGCCAATTTTCTATCTCTTGTAATATGTAATCTTATTATCATGGTGTTTTTGAAAAAAATCAAAGTCTAGTGAAGCCGGGTGGGGCTCTTTTGATTCACTAGCATAGTTTTTTTGTTATTCATTTGATTTCTAGTTCAAAACACAAAAATCAAAGTCTAGTGAAGCCGTGTGAGGCCTATTTCGATTCACTAGCAGCTTGCTGTCCAACTTGTTGTTCTTGTGTTGGTTTAATATATGTATAGCTGAATCTGTTTGCATGAGATTGAGTAAGTAATTAGGAGGTGAGATATCAGTATAAGTAGATAATATTGCATGGGGTTATAATATCAGATTAAGGTTAACCATGCCTATTATGTGACTTTACCCCCCCTTGACCTTCTTTTGTTGTTAGTTGTAAACTAGTACTACTTATGAAAAGGTATGTAGTAGATTTGTGAGGTATTTGGATAGAATGTTCAGATTTGAAGGACTAGTATATTATGTTTCCTTCTTCATTGATGGTAGATGATTGATGCTAGACTATTGGCTTGAATTTAATGTAGAATGTGGATGTCGAAATAGTGGCAAGAGATTGATAGTGTTGGGCTCTTTTATATGATCTTGATTTTCATAGTAATGAGATATAAGTTTGGAGTCGTGATATTGGTAGGCTATGACGAAAGTGGTATGGTTTATCAAAGGCTTGGTGATATCCATGTTAAGTGTTAGAAATCTAAGTTTGAGCTTTGAAGGTTGAACCGATAGAAATAAGTGTGAAAGCATCATACTATGACTATTGGGGCTATCGAAATATAGAGTGTATCTCAGAAGGTTGTATTAGCAATGGGTTTTCCACTTTCATGTGTGGTCTTTCGGGTTAAGTTTCTATTTAATTATGTGTATTGTTGTATACCAGACCCCAGAGTGCGGCGAGTGTAGTTCAGCTTAGAGTCTAGTAATAAGAGATCTCTTAAACTTAATATGATGGCTTAAAGCCAAGGGGGAGATGATAGAATGAATAACCAAGTCAGGCTCTCAGATTCTAGTAGTGATGTCATGATGATATAGAATGTCAGAAAGTGAGGGTGAGACTCAACCCATTCTTATCTTAGTATTTTTCAGTGATCCCAATGCCTACTCAAGCTTTACGTTTCAGTTCCGTGATCATAGTTCGTGATTCCTGTATATGATAGAGAGTCACGTACTCTTCCAGTTCTAAGATAATGAGTTCTAGTTCATTCAATTAGTCGGAATCACATTCCTTATGTTAGGAACTCTAGTTGAGGTCATGCAACTCATGACGCATGTACTCACTCTTTATAGTGTGCTCAGTCCCGTATAAAAATCTTCTCATGCTTCAGGGTCTTATGTTTTAACCTTTTAGTGAACCTCCCTATGCAATGATAGTGGTGATGATGTAAATGTTCTTGTTGATGGAATATCATAGTACGTTTTTTTAGATAAGGACATAAGTATGAAGTAAGATTTGGGGCCAATCTTTGATACATGTGATGGTTAGTGGAAAAGTTTGTGTGTATATTTTAGGGTAGCGCGTGGGAGTTATATTGACAATAGTTTAGAAACTATGTGAAGTATGTATTTATGGGTGGTTTCCTTGAAGTAAACATGTGGTTATAAAATAAGCTTGAATGACGTTTTAGGATTGTAGTGGGAGGTCGTAATATGCATTAGCGACTTCATATTAAGAGTTCAGAGTAGTCATTGAAGTGGTAAGGCATGTTATGCTTAGGATGTGATATTTAAAAGAGGTATAGAAGGTGGCGTCATATGGTTTAGAATAATAGCATGATGTAGCATGTTGTATTTTTGTGACTTAGAGTCAGGCTTGATCGCGGTGTAAGGATTAAGCTATTATAGACATTAGTAGAAAAATTTGTCAATGCTCATATGAGAATTTTAAGCTGAATTGAATGAATATGATATTTATAGGGAATAGTATAGTTAAGGGATATTCGAGAAGTGTACTAAGATTGAAAGTAAGAAGTTGTATTGCCAAAGGTCTGGTAATTCTATCCTAATTTAGGAGTTATATGTCTATATTCCAGACTGCAGAGTAGTGTCAATGTTGTGATTTCCTCAGTGGGATGTCTTGTGTAATCCATATCCAAGATTTGTGGCTCCCTATTACTGTTAGAACTTCTTTAGAGAGAGCGTTGAAGAGATACTCCAGTTAAGTATAAGGGTCCAACATAATTTAGTTTGTATAACCAGTAAGTCAGTTTAGCAATTAGATTCGCATGACTTGTTTTCTCGTCTTTTCATTTATTCATGCTACCCGAAATCTCAGACATGATACTATTCCAAGATAGAGTATACTAGTAATTGCGAGTATAGCTCAGTTCATGCGTCATGCATTAGATTCAAATTCCAGAGGTTCAGTTATGAATCAAATCGTAGGTGCCTTGTGCATTGCCTCCGTTTTCCGAGTATCTTAGTGAATTGAGCACTCATAGAGGGACATAGGGTCCTAAGGGGGAGATACCCCATTCGGTTGCATGCATAGGTTCTTATTACAAGCTTCGCATCAGTTGTTATTGCGTATTCAGTCATACGTTCTTGTGTCAGTTAAGTCAGGTATGCCTGCATTAGAAATGCATGTTCAATATAAAAAGTTCAGATTATCAGTGTATTCAGTCCTGCGTTAATGAGGAAAACTCAGACACAAACCCATGCATCAGATATGCATGTCCGGTATAAGAATTTAGAACATCAGTGTAACGCCCTGATTCTCGAGAACCGGAATGCCACACGGTGCTTATGATCCCGAAGGACCACAAGCTAACCCTTTTTCTGATATTTGTACCTGTTCACTGCATAATATAATAAAATACATGTGAAAACTGGCTAACACTTGCCATAAGGTTCAATCATCTAGAAATATAAAATACCTTAAACCACACACTACTACATCTGTCTGAAAAACCTCTACACTGCCTGAACTGTGGAGTTGAAGGGACAATTCCCCAACTAACTCCGTCTACTAAAATCAAATACTGTAATAACAACATCCTCGGATGATGAGGACTCACTGTTGCACCTACTGCTGCTATACAAGTGACTTCTAAGATGCTCCAAGTTTCACTCCTCTGAACCTATGGTGCCCCAAAATAAAAGAACACCATAGAGTAAATGCGTCAGTACTAAGATATACTGAGTATGCAAGCAGGGAAGGCTAAATGCAAGGGCTTATGCATGAAAATTTAATCAATAGAATAATCATGAGAATAACGAACGAGTACACATATATGAATGCACAGTTCACAACCACTATAATAATTATAACGACTCCAGATACCACAGCTCGGATACCACTTTATTGTCCTCGGAACTCACTACTGTACTGGGGTACTGCATTACTGAATCACAGGATACCAATAATGATCAATCGAATACACTCACCCCCTGACTCCTGAAGATTTATACTGACAAAGAAACCGTGGGAAGTAGTTACATAACTCACCATGACTCCTCATAAGCAACTGAATATGTGGGGGTGCACGCAATAATTTGAATAATATCTTTGATTTCGTAAAACATGCGTACGGAAAATGAAGACTCACATGTCTTGAATTTTATTATCCATACTTCTCATAATATTATAGAGAGGAAAACATAAGTAAAATCCCATAAATCATCATAAAATCATCAATATTCATTATAAATTCTCATGACTCATCATAGACAACCAAACTCATCAACTCAAGACTCGAAGTGACTCGATAGTTCAAGAAACATACTCTTATGGACAGGGGAGTTTCCTATAACCGACAACTCCATGTGAGCCACGTGGAATACCAATGTTTTCCCGCCTAGGGAGAGCATTTCCATTGGCGGGAGTGTTGTACTCTTGCTAGGGAGTACAACCTTAAAGCTTTCATAATCACAATTCGGCTCTCTGGCCAACAATATCATCATCAACAACCCTACGGTGGAACATAGGTTTGAGGAAATACCAAATTTCCCTCTCGGTTCTAAGTAATACTCCCCGACTAGCTCAGAATGCGTTAGGAAATCCACCACAACATCACAAAGGTCTATCATAAAGACCAAATCAAATCTCTTTCTCATTTATCAAATCATATCAATTTGTGGATTCCTAACTCAACACATTTTAGCTCAAAATATTTTAATTTTCCTCAAAATCAAAATGGTATCAATACAAAAGCATTTCATCTCCGCAAGCTTAAAATCAATAAAAATCATCCCGACTCTGCGGATGCATATCAATATTCTCAAATGATCATTCTTTCATTTCAATATTCAAATCATGACAATAGTTTTTGAAAAGCATTTAAGATCTTCAAATCATATTAAGATTTTGTATGTCGTAATGTAACTCAAATCATGACTCTTATATCAAGAATCCTCAATAAAATAATTTCATAGTAGTGGTATGAAATTTATGCCATAAAATCTCAATTCAAGAAAATAAGATAATAAGGTTATTATTATACCAATATTGAACGATTCAAAGTTCCATAAATCATATCTTGAAAACACTTGAAATATCAAATCATGGTAGAAATATGAAATTCACCATATCAAATCATAACTTGGGAATAATAAAGTAATCATGTACATCAAAGCTTAAACAATTTATATTTTCATAACCTCATAATTCATCATTAAAACATCTTGGGTATTTACCCACTTTACAAAATCATGAAATTCCAATGATAAAATCAATTCTTTGGGAACAAGAATGAAAAGATATTCTTGTTCAAAACCCCACATACTAAGTTCTCACGGAATTCATTTTAAGTTCTCAAATCATCAAAAATTTATCGATCGTAGCACAACTAAGATTATCGTGGAACTGACTCAGCTCTAGACCAGCAGACTATTTTGGGCATACTTACCCCCAACAATCAATAACATAAGTAATACGTAGTATACAACAATGCCTACTCACATGCCCATAGGCCATCATGCACCATGCATTCATTAATACCTCACACCAATTATTTGAAGATCATATTCATATACAAGTATTGGGATCTCATGCCATTACATCGTAGATCATTCAACAAGGACATATGGTTAAGGAAGAATACAACATAACATAGTTCATCCAATCGGGATACACACAAATAAAATACATTCAACACATCATGGTTCACTTCTCAAGGTTCTTTCCTTGAAGATCTTGATATATGAAATTCGACCCCTAATTAGATATTTCACACTTAGCGTGGCCTAATGGCATTATCATTTCCCTTAAGCATTATAGTAAACACGTAGCATGCAAGTATGGTATGAACTTATCACTTTGATCACAGGGGGTCATACGATCCATTATTCTTCAACTAGGTATTTCTACAATTACCTTGCATGCACCATTTAGGGCATAGGTCAGTATGAACAATTACATGTGCTACAATACCATCATTTATCTTAATTCAACTTACTAAATCCCTCGTCCGCACTTACAACCATATCATAAGCCTTCCACACAACATTCCCAATTTTAGACAATAACATGGAGTTCATATTGAACGTATACATAGAAAGTAGTCTAGTCATTTAGAAGTTATTATATCCTAAGAACGTAAATTTATAGCCTCTTAGACAATTCCACAAACACCTTACATGCACTTTTAGTCATTGGTGAATTCGTCAAATTCTTATATTTTTTGCCACCCCATATATCTCATCCAACACACACAATCATATATATATATATATATATATATATATATATATATATATATATATATCAAGTAACACACATAATCCTCATATATGTCTCAACCATCAAATATCAATCAACATATATATATATATATAGACATATCAATCAACATATATATATATAGACACCATCAAAGTCTAGAATATATATATATATATATATATATATCAAGTAACATACATAATCCTCATATATGTCTCAACCATACCACACACCTCAATTTCTATTTACATCTCATCACAACAATTCAACTCAATCCAATACATAAAAATCACACCTATCACATTAGTATTTATAACATCATCTTTATAACCATACCAAAGTATCAACATCAATTTGATATGACACATATCATGAAAATCATAAACATATGTATATATATATATATTCAAAAATAGGATACTTAGGCTTTATGGACGGAAGGAATCCATAAATGAACACTTGCATACCTTAGATTTTGTAGCCGAAGAGATTGACGGAAGCAATTCTCAAAGCGAAGCCTTGAATCGATTTTCCCCCAATTGGAATCCTAACCCTAACTCCTCTTCTTCTATATATATATATGCATATATTTTGAGAGAGAGATATAAGATAAATGAGAGAAAATGAATGACAATTCTCAGCTCAAAGGGGGTATATATAGAGGGTTACAATAATGGGAAATGACCAAAATACCTTTAAAAATCAATCAATGTCAAATCTGCCCTTCAGTGATCTATCCGATAGGCTGAAGTAAATTGGCCATAAATTTTTACTCCGATGTCCAAATTGGATGAAACCAATTTCATTGGAAAGAAGACTCTCAGGGATTTCCATTAATATATAGCATCTCACACAGTTCATTATGTACAAGGATTTATGATCATTTAAAGTTGGAGCAAAAATACGCCTGGCCTCAGTACTTTTTCCTGCACGTTTTACTGTTCACAGTTCGATCGGAATGGTTGTAGTTCATCGCTCGAGTGTTTGTTTTGGGTGATCCACATATCGTTGGAAAGCTTATTCGATTCTCTATGAAATGGTGGGTCGAAATCCAAGAAATGAAACACAAAAAAATTATAAATCATTCTCGAAGATATGATCCCGACACGTTTACGCACAAAATTTCGACGAAAAATTTTCTGGGGTATTACAATCAGTAGTTCCAGTCTTATAGTCATGTTTCAGATCAGTGTATTCTTTATTAAAGGACATGCCATGTCTGTGTTATTCCATAGCTTTAAGGCTTCAACAAGTTCCTACCCATCATTCGAGGACGAATGATCCCAAGGGGGAGATAATGTAACGCCCTGTAAAAGGCGTGCATAGATTAGTCTTTAATATTGAGCTCTTAGACTTAATGACTTAAAATTTTCTAAGTGTAAAATGAGACTTAGTCATTTAAGCTGGCAATCTTCGGGATACAACTTTTCAACCTTTCCAACATCCGTTTTTAGATTTTCAAGTTGTGTTACGATCGGGAAAGATCATAGTGCATATCGGATAAGTTTCGAAATTTTTTGGAACGCATAAGGCTGCATTTCGATTTCAAAACAGTAGCAAAATGCATAGCCTATTGCCCAGTTTTCAGCATTTCAGGGTCAATTTCAAACAATCATAACTACCTGTATATAATGAACTGTGTGAGATATAATATATCAAACGAATGATATTTGAGTCCTGTTTCAAATGTATTTGGTTTCATCCAATTTGACTATATGAGTAAAAAGTTATGATCGATTTACTACAGACTATCAAACTGTCAACTGAGAGATAGATTTGACCTTAATTGTTCCTTAGGGGTATTTTTGTCATCCTTCACTGATGATAGGCGAATTTACGCACCTATATCAATATATTTTGCCCATATTTTAGCCTAGTTTTGAAAACAAATTATATATTTCATGCACTTTTAGTCCTTTTTCCTGTAAGTGAGCTAACGAACATGATTAGTAAAGTTTCAGGTATAAATAATGCATAATTCAGCATTTTATGGCTTACTTGACGCTAAAGAAAGCTCACGAAGGAAGGAAAGGGAGTTTGGACGCCTAAAGGACCAAAACTGCTGCATGGAAAATCTATCCCGGGCTAAAACAACAATTCTGAAGACTTTGGGGACTTACAGACACAAAGCTGGATTTTGACAATGATACATTAACCTAGTACAATTAGGTTATGTATTTCATTATTTTATGTGGATTATGATAATGTTACCTTAACCTAGTACATTTGGGTTAAGGATTTCATTAGTCTAGTAGGATTTGGTTATTTATTTCATTAGCTTAGTAGGAGTAGGATATGGGTATTATAAATACCCTATCATGCTAGAGATTTAGAACAAGGAGGGAGGAAGGAGGGAGAACACAATACTTCCTTCCATCCCTCACATCTTCTATCACCTTCTATCATCTTCTATCATCTTTATACACCTTCTTACCTACTAATCATCTTTCTACAACTCCTCTAATCTTTCCATCAATTCTATTTTCGTCTATTCTTCTATTCTTAAATTCCGCAACAAGAGAAATGTTACTTTGCAAGAAATCACACCTAATGCCTATCACTCTTGTGCTACACGAAATTGATCATTATTGTGGTATAATAACAATGTCAATTGTGGTTTTCTTCGCATTCATGGGTAACTAAACTTCTCTGTTGGGGTTATGAAAGCCGAATGAGTTACTATCTATTGCTGTGAGTTTGTGAGTTCGAGGCACGTATATTGCTTATATCATTATTCTCTTCATCTTAATCTACATTCTTTGCGGTTGCAAACGCAAGAATACGCCAGTCTAACATTTAACTTGTTCGAGAGAAAAGTTATTTGTCTGGAAAAGAGATAATGTCAAGGTAGTAGGACACCCTTTCCTATTAAAAAGCTAGTGCCGTAACTGGACTAACCTCTTGGAGAATTCGTACCGTTAGACACGCTTTAAGCTCGAGAGTGTTAAAGTGAAATAGTCCTTGTTTAGGTCGAGAGACGCTTGGATTTACCATCGACTACAATCCTCTATAAGAAATTGCATGTCAGAATTCTACACACTCATAGACAATAGAGACGTATACCTCAGAAGGTGGACATAACCCCAACGCTTCAATTCTCATTGTTTACAACCAACGTAACAATCTCTCTCTTTTTACTTTATTATTTTCAGCTTTTGTTTATATTACTTGCAAGACAAGAATCCCCCCTTCTTACGAGACTTGCACCAAAAGTTTAGTAATTTTACTTACTTGTTGGCCAAGCTATTCCCTGTGGGATCGACACCCAACCCAGGTTGGGTTCTATATTTGCTAACGACCGCTTTACACTCAAACGAGAGCTGTAGATTGAGCGTTATCAAAAATTGGCGCCGTTGCCGGGGAATACAAGTGTCAATTAAGTTTTTGATAATTACTAGACCCTTTGGTCAAAGATTCTCGTACTTTTACTTTTAGTTTTTGTTTTTGTCTACTGCAGGTTTTTATTTTAGTGCATGCCCCATACTCGAAGTTCTGGTCAACCGTTATTACCAATCAATCCTGAACCACAACGCATTGGTAGAATGGAAGCACAAGCTGAAATCGCAAGGATGGCTGCTCAACAGGAACAAGCAAGATTGGTTGCCCTTGCCGCAGCCCAGGTTCAACAGCAGAACATTGATAACCCTGCACGAGCACCAAATCCTGACGATGAGGATCTAGGTGATGACGAGCTACTAAACCCTAGGCATGCCGCTGAGATCGCAACACCTGCCAACAGAAGAGGTCGACAAGCTCGGTATAGACATGATCTCCAACCTATGCAGCCAGCTTTCGACGATGATGATGATGATCTTGATGGTGCCGGAGCCACTGGAGCCATTATTCCACCACCATTAGCGCCCGGAGCCAGGTTCAACATCACAAGCACCATGATTCAGTTATTGCAACTCAAGGGATTATTTGGTGGACTAGCAGGCGATGATCCGAATATGCATCTCATCAACTTTATTTCTACATGCAAGTCTTTTGACAATCCTGGTGTTGGTCAGAATGCAATTCGATTACGTCTATTCCCATTATCTCTGTCTGGGGAGGCAACAGTATGGTTGAATGGGCTGACTCCTGATTCAATTACAAATTGGAGGCAATTGAGAGACGCTTTCCTCGAAAGATTCTTTCCGCCATCCAAAAGGGCACAATTGAGAGATGAAATCAGCAACTTTCTTCAGCTTCCCACTGAAGCTCTTCATGAAACATGGGAGAGGTTCAAGACAAAGCTAGCGAGATGCCCAAACCATCACATGACTAATGTTCACCTCATGGAGATATTGTATAGAGCCTTGAATTCAATAACTAAGCCAGTGGTGGATAACGCAGCTGGAGGATCTTTTATGGACCTCACCTTTGGTCAAGCAAGCAATATGTTAGATCACATGATGAAACAAAGTAGAGCTTGGCATACCAGGGATTCTGAGGTAGCAAGCCCCACTTTATCTATAGGCATGACTGCAGACCAAAGAAGAAGACAAGAAGAACGTGATCAAGATTTAGCGCACATGAAAACGCAAGTGGATCTTCTGACAAAGCATTTATTATCAGGGAAGACCGAAAAAGTAAAAGCTGTGGCGCTAAAAGGAAGAGACGAATCTGATTCGGAAGAGGAGGCCAATTACTTGAACAATCAGGGGGGTTTCCGTGGGAATACCCAAGGAAACCAAGGTTGGAACTATTATGGTAAATCTGGAAACATGGAACAAGGTAGTTGGAAGAACAAGAATGAAAAGAGTGGTTTGTACGTTCCCCCTGGTAGACGTGATACCACCACATCTAATTCTGGAAGTATGGAAGACATGATGGCTAAATTATTGAAAGGAGTGGAAGCAACAAGCGCGGGAGTTACTGAGGTAATAAATGATTTGTCCTCTATGAAGCAATTAGTTGATTCTCATTCCACTTCAATCAAGCAAATAGAGCAGCAATTGAGCCAACTTTCAGCAGCACTCAATCAAAGAAAGGCTGGCACTTTACCTAGTGATACTGTGCAAAACCAAAGGAATGATGAGTCATGCATGGCCATCACTACCCGAAGTGGTAAGGTGCTGGAAACCTCATCTAAGGTCAAGCAAGTGGTTGACGAAGTAGTGGACATTGATGATACGGCGAAAGGGGAAGATGCCGCAGCAGCTGATCCTGACGTCCATAACGTCACCCCTCACGATTTACAACCTGAAAAAGCTGAAAAACGGAAGCAAGAGGAGAAGAAAGCCGTGGAAAGAACAATTCCATACCCACCACCACCTTTTCCTCAAAGATTGAAGAAGGTGGCGGATGATACAAAGTTCAGCAAATTCATGACCATGTTGAAGCAGCTGACCATTAATGTTCCATTGGTAGAGGCACTAGAAAAAATGCCTGGGTAGGCTAAATTCATGAAGGACCTGTTGACAAAGAAGAGGGAAGTAAGCTATGAGCCGGCAGATAATATTCATCATTGCAGTGCAATTGCCACAAGGTCCTTAGTACAGAAGAAGGCAGACCCTGGTGCTTTCACTATTCCTTGCACGGTTGGATCTATGAATTTTGCTAAGGCATTGTGCGATCTGGGTGCTAGCATCAATTTGATGCCACTATCTATCTACAAGAAGTTGGGTCTAGGAGATCCAACACCAACCAATATGAGGCTTGTGATGGCTGATAGGACGGTAAAACGACCTGTGGGTATCTTGAATGATGTGTTGGTGAAGGTATCTTTATTTATCTTTCCTGCAGACTTCGTTACTCTAGATTGTGAGGTGGATTCTGACGTTCCCATAATCTTGGGACGCCCCTTCCTCGCAACTGGAAGTGTGCTTATTGACATGAAAAGTAATGAACTTTTGTTTCGAATTAATGACGAAGTGGTCCGCTTTGATATATGCAAAGCGATGAAGCAGCCAAAAGATATGGATGTGTTCTCTGTAGATGATATTCATTGTGAAGATAAGAAAGCATTATCTGTAGAGAAACAACTTACTGTTGAGCCATTGTCTGCTGCGCTGCTGAAGGTTGAGCATGAGGACGATGAAGATTTTGAAGAACTTATGGGTGCTCTAACAGAAATAGAGTCCTATTCCCATACTCCTAAGCAACCAGACCTTGATCTTAAGAATCAACCTTCACCTACAGCGAAGACTTCCCTTGAAGAGCCACCAATGCTAGAATCGAAAGAGCTCCCCGATTATCTAAGGTATGTGTTCTTGGAAAGTAGAAATATACTTCCGGAGAGTGCAAATGATTTAAGTGAACAGCACGTAGAAGATCTCATCTCTACTCTGAAGAGATACATGAGAGCTATGGGTTGGACTATTGATGATATAATTGGTACCCCTCCTACAAGTAAGCCTCATTGTCGTCTGAATCCATTCAGAAAACGATCCACCATCTATCTCGATGAAGTCTGAGTACTCGAGGTAACCATGTGGTGCCACGATAATAAATAAGGCGCTAGATGGGAGGCAACCCATCGTTTATCATTTTTCATTTATCGTTTATCATTTTCTTTCATTCTAGTACTTGATTTAATTTTGACAAATGAAAAAAATCCAAAAATAAGAGTCGTGCCACGACCAAAACTAAGGCGCTTGGTGGGAGGCAACCCATCGTACTAATCTTTTTCATTTGTTTGAGAAAATATAGGTGCAAGAAGTAGTCAACGAGGAGATTGATTTCAATTGACAATTTGGACGCATTATATGGTAAAGTTGGTAAGTTAGGAAGGGTGATGCATAAGGCTATGGATTGAGCCTTTCTCACGCCAAAATAGGCTTCGAGGAAGGATAGGCCTTGGTAAAACTAGGCCACGAATGATGCACAACCTATCCTATAGCCTAAGGTCTCGTAATCTAGTGTGCTATACACTATGCGCCGCCTATTACTAGGTATGCTTTTGACTATGCGCCGCCTATGCTATGGCATTTGGTCTCAGTATCTCATATGCCATAGACTATACGGCGCATATGTCTCATTATGCCATAGACAATGCGCCGCATATGTCTCATTGTGCCATAGACAATGCGCCGCATATGTCTACAAATGCCATAGACTATGCGGCGCATATGTCCCATTATGCCATAGACAATGCGCCGCATATGTAGCATTTTTGTCTCCAAAACCGATTGTAAATCGGTCAAAACCCGACCCATTCTCTTCCTATATAAAGGAGACTTAGTCTTGAAACACAAACACATTGAAAACTTGACCTAGGCGCCGCATATACTCTCCAAATCATCTCAAAACTTTTCTTTTTGCTCTCCCACTTCACAAGAACATCTCCAAAGGCTTCAATCACGTAAGTACTCTCTTGTTCTTCATCTATTTTTCGTAAGTGCTACGTTGCTATGTATATTATGAATTGCTACATCTTGAAGAAACATTGGTGATGTTAATGTGTTTGAATTGTTGATACAAAACCAAGTGAGTGAACATAAACGTTAGGATACTCTTAACTTGTTTCCAACTAGAAATTGATTTTGATGCATTGTTATACTACTTGCGGAATTGCTATAGTCATGAACATTGCATGCTCTTGTCACTTGAATACTTACATGTTGGGATGTCTCGCTCATCGGAATAAGACTTATAGTTGCCTACCGACATAGGAGATTGTGATTATTGATAGAAACTATACCATGATGTAATCCCTATGAAGAAGTCTTGATATACCTAACATGAAAGTATTGCAAAGATTGCAAGAAGTGTTACATATCTGAATTTCTTGTTGGAATATAGCCCCTAAAACGTATGTCGATGAAGTCTGAGTAATCGACCACTTTCACTTCACTAGTCTGTACCAACAAACTAAGTGTGGGGTGGTATTCCTACTGCTTGTGTATAGATTGTATCCATTGGGATTGTGCTACCATTAACACTATTTCAAGTCTCAGGTACAATGGCACCCAAAGCAAGACAAGGAAAAGAAAAGGCTACCACTTCCCAAAAGAGCAAGAAAAGAGGCCGCAAGGAGCAAGGAGAACCCTCCTCGCTGCAAATACCTCGACTCACTCTTGGAATTAAGTGGGATACTTATAAGGAACTTCTGAGAATAACGACTCTGATGATGATTCCGATGCAAAGGGTAGGACCCCCGACATTAAGGACGAGTCCGACTGACCAGGTTCTTCGTATTTATTCTCCACTGAGGACAGTGTCCCGACTAAGTATGGGGTGGTGGTATTGCATGCTATACTTCTCTATTCACATCTATGTTTGTTTGCTTTTGTTTCATTTTTGTTTTGTTTTGTTTTTTTTAGTAGTTAAATTTTTTCTAGCTTCGCATAAAATTATTTTGATAGGCAGCATGAGATTATAACAAGAGTATGTGCTACAATTGTGACTATTGACACGTTTAGGCTCTAGTTGTGACTCATTATGTGATATTGTGTGGTTCAATTCCTTCACTTGTTGGGTCGAGAGTCTATATTACTTCCAAGCAAGTCGACCATGTGCCTTGTGTGTGTGAGATAATCGTATATTCTATGATTGTGGCTGATGCTAGAACTTGCCTGGTATGTATGCAAAGCGAAAATAAGGAGTGTAAGTTTAGGATATGATTTAGGCATTTCTTTGGCAACCTATATTTGTTTACCTTCAGTTTTACCTACCCATGGACATCATCCTAGTTAAAACCCTTTTGAGCCTTTAGCCTATTTCTTTGACAACCTTGTATGTAAGCATAATCCATTTCTTTCAAGACCGTAATTTGATCCAAACTCCTAAGTTCTTTAAAGTGAAAAAGTCATGTGACAACATAAGAGTAAATTGGGTGAGTATGATGCTATAAATTGTAATGGTTCTTGAATGTGTTATGAAAAAGAAAAACAAATGCTATCATAAGAGGTATGTTGTGAAAAGAAAAAGGAAAAGAAAGCTGAAAAGTGAGTTGTGCTTAAAATTGAAAAAAAAAGGAGAACAAGGGTGGTAGAAAAAAGAAAGAAGAAAGGTTCAAAGAAAAAAGTGTCAATGATACAAAGTGATGTATTAAAGCGCTTAGGAACCTAGTCACTATTCTTGGCCAAAATAGTCCTACCCGTCCCTTAGCCTACATTACAACCATCAAAAGACCTACTTGATCCTAATCTTAACATTCCAACATTTAGTAGAGTATTACATTAAGGGCAAGCCTATGGTCATCAGTCGCTACATATGAACTCTTTGTGAGAGTGAGAGCAAAGACATTTTGATACCCATGTTTGAAAAATATGCTATATTTGTGAGTGATTATGGGTACTATATGGTGAGACACACATGGTTGATGAGTTTTGGATAGTTGTATATGATTCTATGCACTTTAACGTTTGCATGCGAGTTGATCACCATCACGAGTCTATACTTGAGGTTAAATTATTTCTACTTATAATCGGAAATCTACTCTTGGTTGATAATTGTTGTGCTTGTCTTGACGAATATTTTGTGTTGTTGCTGTAAAACCCTAAGTTGATGTTTAGAAGGACATGATAGTTTGTTCGAGGACGAACAAAGCTCTAAGTGTGGGGTGTTGATGATAGGCGAATTTACGCACCTATATCAATATATTTTGCCCATATTTTAGCCTAGTTTTGAGAACAAATTATATATTTCATGCACTTTTAGTCCTTTTTCCTGTAAGTGAGCTAACGAACATGATTAGTAAAGTTTCAGGTATAAATGATGCATAATTGAGCATTTTATGACTTACTTGACGCTAAAGAAAGCTCACGAAGGAAGGAAAGGGAGTTTGGACGCCTAAAGGACCAAAACTGCTGCATGGAAAATCTGTCCCGGGCTAAAACAACAATTCTGAAGACTTTGGGGACTTACAGACACAAAGCTGGATTTTGACAATGATACATTAACCTAGTACAATTAGGTTATGTATTTCATTATTTTATGTGGATTATGATAATGTTACCTTAACCTAGTACATTTGGGTTAAGGATTTCATTAGTCTAGTAGGATTTGGTTATTTATTTCATTAGCTTAGTAGGAGTAGGATATGGGTATTATAAATACCCTATCATGCTAGAGATTTAGAACAAGGAGGGAGGAAAGAGGGAGAACACAATACTTCCTTCCATCCCTCACATCTTCTATCACCTTCTATCATCTTCTATCATCTTTATACACCTTCTTACCTGCTAATCATCTTTCTACAACTCTTCTAATCTTTCCATCAATTCTATTTTCGTCTATTCTTCTATTCTTAAATTCCGCAACAAGAGAAACGTTACTTTGCAAGAAATCACACCTAACGCCTACCACTCTTGTGCTACACGAAATTGATCATTATTGTGGTATAATAACAATGTCAATTGTGGTTTTCTTCGCATTCATGGGTAACTAAACTTCTCTGTTGGGGTTATGGAAGCCGAATGAGTTACTATCTATTGCTGTGAGTTTGTGAGTTCGAGGCACGTATATTGCTTATATCATTATTCTCTTCATCTTAATCTACATTCTTTGCGGTTGCAAACGCAAGAATATGCCAGTCTAACATTTAACTTGTTCGAGAGAAAAGTTATTTGTCTGGAAAAGAGATAATGTCAAGGTAGTAGGACACCCTTTCCTATTAAAAAGCTAGTGCCGTAACTGGACTAACCTCTTGGAGAATTCGTACCGTTAGACACGCTTTAAGCTCGAGAGAGTTAAAGTGAAATAGTCCTTGTTTAGGTCGAGAGACGCTTGGATTTACCATCGACTACAATCCTCTATAAGAAATTGCATGTCAGAATTCTACACACTCATAGCCAATAGAGACGTATACCTCAGAAGGTGGACATAACCCCAACGCTTCAATTCTCATTGTTTACAACCAACGTAACAATCTCTCTCTTTTTACTTTATTATTTTCAGCTTTTGTTTACATTACTTGCAAGACAAGAATCCCCCCTTCTTACGAGACTTGCACCAAAAGTTTAGTAATTTTACTTACTTGTTGGCCAAGCTATTCCCTGTGGGATCGACACCCAACCAAGGTTGGGTTCTATACTTGCTAACGACCGCTTTACACTCAAACGAGAGCTGTAGATTGAGCATTATCAAAAATTTGGTGTCAAGAATGGGATGGTGGTATTGCATGCTATACTTCTCTATTCGCATCTATGTTTGTTTGCTTTTGTTTCATTTCACTCCTATATATACCACCAACACGGGATTTAATCCCTCAAACACCAAAATACACCTTCATTCATCAAAATTTCTCAAGAACACTCCTTAGGGTTTCAAAATAAAAATTCAAATAGTTCAAGATTCGATCGTAGGTTTTTGAAGATAATTACATATTCGGAATCACAAATCTGCGAGCTTCAAGAAACATCTAGTATTTTTGGAAATAGAGGTACGTGGGGTTATCCTAAAATCTCATGGGGTAGTTTTTATGAACATGCATGCTTTTAAATGGGGGTTTTCAATCAAATGCTAATAACTTGCTTTCAATATGATTTCTAAGTCCTTTTTCTTTATGTCATGGGAATTGTTTGCCTATATATTTCAATGGTTGAAACCATACATATGTGATTTGAGATTTTCCATGGAAGTTTGATAAATATGAATGATAAATTGCTTTCAAATTCCCATGATAATGTCTTGATACCCCATATCATATTCTGACCAACAAAAGAGAGAATGAATTTGAAATAATTATTGTTCACCACTTGTAAATGATGAAGCACCTTGGTTTTTACATGATTATGCATATGTGGATATGATATTGATGACTTGCAAGTCGGGTATGACGATACCCTACAAAATATGATACGTGATTGAATTAAATGATATTTGAATGCATTAATTTTATATGAGATAGGTGGATGCCCAAAGAAGGCGTTTGAGTGTAAGGTCTCATCACTGGAAATCGTGTTTGCCGACACGGGAATTTGGTACCAGGCTAAGTGATCTTGTGTATTTGACTTTATGTCATTCCCAAATTGGGACTATAGGTAGGATCCCGGGCTAAGTGATCTTGGGAACTACCATTAGGTCGAGACACCATGCTTCAGGTTTTGTGTGTCTCTCCCTCACTTATACTCTAATCTCGGCAGCAACCGAGGTTTGACAGTTGGTGTAAATTATGTAGGTTATTCCACCTAGCTCAGTTGTATTTCATTGTTGTTGAGAAACTATTGCATTATGCCCATGTGTTTTCAAATGATTTGATATAAAATTGCTTTATAATGGCTATCAACTATATTTTGTAAAAATATTATGTTTTGTTTTGATATCTCTGCGTGCCAGTACTTTTGTGCTGACCCTCTCCCCTGTCCAACCTCTCAAGTTCAGAGGCCCAGTTTAGGGGTCAAGAGAATCAGTAGATCATTCAGACAGAGTTGCAGAGACAAGTGGTGAGCCTTCTATGTTTCGAAAGGTCTTATGTCCTGCAGTCCTTTTATCTTATATTTAGTTTTGGGGTCTACTGGGGGCCTTGTCCTAGTTTATATACAGTTACTTGACTCAGTCATTTTCTATAGACTTTCGCAGACAGTTGTTTAGAGATTGATTGATGTTGGGTGAACTTTATTTCCCCGTTATTGTTTCTTTTCATATTTATGACCATGTTTCTGAATTATTGTGTTTCTTCTGCATTACTTTGATCATATGAATTAGGTGCATGATTACCAGACAGATAGGGGTGTTTCGGGCCTCCATGGGTTGGAATGCTCGTCACGGCCAGGTCCTGATTCGGGTCGTGACACCCCCACAAATTACCACATATCGAAAAAGTTTGAACAAAGATAAAAAAGCATATAACCACATAACCCGAGCATACATAGAAAATATCCACAAAATACAGACTTATCTAAACCTTAAACCCAGAGCCACAGATATCCAAGAAGTAAACACAAACTATATAACCCAAAAATTACAAGGTTACAATAAGTTAATCGCACTACCGAAAACCAATCCAAGCTTAGTTAAAACTTGTTTCAGTTATGGATTATTAAATACCGTATATACCTATGAAGAAAATGAACTAACAGATATACCAGAATTATATAGAGCATTCACCACTTATAAAAGAATAACCAAAGGAAATTTATTTTTTATAAAGTTTTATACTCCACCAGCAGAGATATTATATGATGAGATCAAACTAGTTATACAAATTGTAAAAATAGGATTAACCAGAGATATGATTATACCGGAAGATATTGTCCAGAAGCCAGAGATACCTAAAATCGAGATACCTGATTTTTATGCAAATAAACGACTTATTGGAATAGCTACGATTGTTTAAGAATTAACAAATAATTATATCAATGGAAACCCAATATGAAGTTATTATTCAAGAGATCATCAAATGATTTATTCAAATTCAAGAGAGCTACGACAAACAGATATGGAAGATGCCAGACAATGGATTCTGACATTACTCAACCCAAAGAAAAAAACCAACTGGAAGAGCAATTAAGAAGGGATTTATTTCAGAAGAATTATTAACAAGATATTGCAAGATAATTGGACACAAATACCCAGACCATCAATGTTTGAGATATAATGGAGAAGATAATATTATCCTAGAAGTTCAACTGGAATAGAAGAAGATAAGGACGACAGCTGAAAGATACACGACAAAATATAGAAAGACACGGAGTAATAATAGAGGAGATAAAAGACAAGATATTAAAGTGACATGTATAGTCTTGAAATTTTGTTACCTAAATTGATTGTGTAGTTTTTGACTTTTTGGCCAAAGTGCCATTATTGTTTTTTTTGCTTTTGTAAAGATAGGACCTAGTTTTTATCTTATTATAATAGTCTAGTCCTTTTCTACTTTTGAAAAGAAAGACTTTTTTGTAAAAAGTAGGAATAGTATAGTTTACATGTAAAACGTATAAAGTAGGAATAGTTCTTTTCCTCCTATAAATATGTAAGCCATCCGGCAAAGTTAAAGGCAAGACTTTCATATGTTGAAAGCAAGCCTTCCTTCTTGTACAGAAAAAACTTTTTTAATATTTAATAAAAAACAGATATATTTCTAAGGAAAAGCTATGGATAAACAAAGCCTAGAATTATCAAACCTACCAGAACAAGTATATTTATTTACGATTATGACTAGCTAAATTGATAAATTCTTGAAAATCATGATATGATAAAATAAGTTCATGTTAGTTATTTTATAGTAGAATTATTCGAAGAATAGCATGTTAAGAAGTTTATTAGCAAAGTGGAAAAGGAGAAAAATCCCTAAGAACTATGCAGAGTAGAGGCGCTGTTTAAGGGAAAAGTATCCAGATTACCATGCTAATAGTGACCAAAGAACATGTTATTTAAGAATAATCTAGTATATAGTAATCTAAAATGATCATATTTTGTTATGTGTATGATTGAAGGGAATATTTTGAAAAAAGCATCATATGAAAAATGAATACTTATTTATCTGAAAAAATGGTAGATAAATTTAAAATACTTGTTTTGTATATACTTAGGGATATAGAAATGGTAGGTATAAGAAAAATCATATTGGAAAAAATATTTGATAAATATTTTATGACTAGAATAAATTACATACCACAACTACCTACTTACTCTTACAAATATCTACATGCCAAACCTACACATCAACCATGATAAATTACGTATATTTAGAATATTAGAAAATGGAAATGAAAAATATACAATTAATAGAAAGACTAATGAAAACAAATCTAGAAAAATATATGAGAACTAAAGATACAAAATATATAGAATTCCTTAATGAAAATATACAAGAATTATTAAGATTAAAAAAAACAGCCAGTAAATATTATGATAAAACATTTAATAAATCATAAATTACTAAAATCCAATTCCAAGTTTTCCAAGTTATTCGTAGAAACCTAAACATCATATGGATAATATGAAAAGCTATATATCTGATGAAATTAAGATACTTGTTTTATATATCATTAAAGACTTAGAAATAGAAGACATAAAGAAAATAATATGGGAAAAATATTTTATAAAGAATCATTAAGTCTAGAATGGTTAGAAGATATGCATGATCTTAGTTTATATTATTCAGATAGTTATTACTCAGATAATAATAGTTATTATTCAGATGGATATTACACAAATTAAAAATATTAGAATATATTAAAAGAGTTAGAGAAAAATAAAGTTGTCTATACGAAGAAATTAATTATAGAAACCAACTTAGAAAAGGAAGAAAATAATTAAAAGAAAGATTAGTTTGGATAATAAAACCATGAAACAACTAGAATTAAAAGACAATTTAGAATATGATTTAGATATAGAATTATTCGTAGAAGAAGAAGACAGGATAATTAACGAAATAGATAACCTAGAATTTAATATCAGATATAGTACAATTAGAATAAGTTATTACAATGAAATTTGTAGTATTACAACTAATTTAGGATAAAATGATAAACTATGAATATTTAAAATATTGAAGACAAAATATGGAAGAAATAAGATTAACAGAAATACTTATGAAAGAGAATTTGATTGAATATTTTAGAACAAAAGATATAGAATATTTAGAATACCTTTAAAATAATATACAAGAATTACAAAGACTAACACAAAAAACTAAAGAATATTACAGTAAAACATTTAATCAAATACCATTTAATCACCCCCAACATATGAACATCAATAAAACTAAAATAAATAAATTAAAAATAAAAATGTTTAGAAAAGTTAAGAAACATCCACGCACAAATAAAAATAGATCCATTAAAGTTATAGTAGATCAGTTTTGTCTTCTTCTTGCCTCACTATCCACATGAAGAAATGTTTCTGTATTTAAGCATAAGAATATTTTCTTCTCCCACCAATGTGGAACAATACTCTTTTCATAAAGTGAATACACATTCACTTTTCCTCCATTTTTCTTCCCTCTATTTTCTACCCATATTTCACTAGAATCCAATAAGGTCTTCCTCTTGAACTAAGAAATATCTTCCTATCGAACGTTGAGAGTATTCACCATGGATGGAGTTATAAATTTTTTGGCTTGAGTGAAGTAATGTCTTGAACTTAAAAACATCTTTATTTTGGGTGTAGAAAGTCTTCCCCTCAAATGGAATAAGTTTTTCATCTTGGATGAAGTAGGATTTTCGTCTTAAACTTATAAAATCATCTCCTTGAAAGTGGGAAGGCATGAAATTTCAAAGAAAGTAAATTTCTTCTTGACAATAACTTACTTGAGAAAATTGAAGAATAGGTGTCTTTTAAGTCTTGAATGAAGGATTGGTGACATTGACCAACAGATAGGGTCAAACATTATTAGAAAACTTGATCAAGTTAATTGTGGACTTGATTAATATTTTCAAAATTTTCTAATCTTTTCAAAAATATAAATCAACGCAACCCACACCCTCTTCAATCCAAATCAACCACTCCCTCCTCTCTCTCGACAACTTCTCTCAACTCTCTCCCAACCAACAGTTCTACAAAATTTCTCCCTTCAACCCCCAACGACAAATAGTTGGGCTTCGAGTTCCTCTCTTCAATTTAATCAACCTATCTCTCATCCCTCTCTCGATAGATTCTCTCAACTCTCTCCCAACCAACTGTTCTGTAAATTTCTTATTTTAATCCTCGGCGACTTCAACATCCGACTACAAATAGTTGGGATTCCAGTTCCTTTTCAACTTCAATCGATGTGACAGCCTTGCTCTCCGGCCACAACAGCTTCGAATTCTTCATCGGTCTTTTTCTTCTTTCACAGGTAAAAATTTATGACCTTTTTAGTTTTGACAAAAATGAGGAACTTGAGCCAACTTCTCTTATAGTATTGATTAACAATTTAAATATTTGTTGTACTAATTTGAAATACGGTCTGAATAAAACCCTAATTTCTGGTATTTCTTCTCTTCTCTTCTCTTTTCGAAGTGAATTATGATATTTTGTTATTTGTTGCATTTTTTTAAAGTTTGATTTTTATTGTTTGTGTTTATAAAAACAAAAGGACAATTTGGTTTGATTTGTTCTGTTCTTGTTCTTGGTAAAAATGGTGAAATTGCTATTTTTTATTTAACAAAATCATGCTATTGTTTCTTCTGACAGATTACCCATCTGATGCAACATATTAACCATCTGATGCAACAGATTCATCATATGATGCAACAGATCAATCATATGATGCACCAGAGGAACCATCAGATTATAATTCTGATGCAATAGATTAATAATCTGATGTAACAACTTTACCATATATTGCAACAGATTAAGCTTCGGATAAAAAATCTGATGCAACTAATTAACCATCTAGTGCAATGGAAAAACCATTAGATTAATGATCTGATGCAACAGATGAACCTCCTGTTGGATAAAATCCTACCAACTCTTCCTACATGAAAAGTCCAAGACTTGATTTTTCCAACTGATCATTCATCTGCCGCGATAGACGACCCTATGTTGGAAGAAATCTAAACGAGATTGACCATTGATAACTGTTCCAACATATCACTCATGTGTTGTAAAAGATGTATGACCTGTTGCACAGACAATTCATCTTTCTCAATAGATGAGTGATATGTTTTGTACTGTCATAACAGATTACTCAGACGTTGTTATAGATTATTTAACTATTCCAACAGATCACTCATACATTATAACAGATGATGTCACAACAGTTGTGTGATCTGTTGAACAAACCATTCATCTGTCTTAAAAAATGAGTAGTATATTTTGTATTATTGCAACAGATTACTCATCTGCTATAATAGTTTGGTTAGATACTGCAACAAATATACTACCTGGTACAATAGATCGGTGATCTGTTGCAACTGTTATTTTACTTTTTTGCTTATTTGATTTACTGTTATCCTTTTTAACGATGCATTAATAAAAAATAATATATTATTTTATGTTCCTATTAATTTTAGATAATATGGTTCCCAAAAGAACAGAAACCGAATCAAATCCAAGTAAAGGAACAATTGAAGCAGCTAGGATACATCCACAACTCTATGAGCTTTCTTTACAAGCGTTATCTCAATTGGGAGCAGAATATGATGAACACGGGGAGGAGAAACGTTTCAAAAGAGATGATGCAGATGCTAATAGACCTTCCATCGAAGAGTTGGTCAAATCGTTCAGCATTGATCGTTATCATGTGAGAATGCAGTGCGATGGTGCCGCAGATTTAATAGGTGATTTCGTGGTTAAGTCAGCCATGGGAAAGTCTTTTGACGCCTTCAGAAAAATACTTCGAGAAGAAAAATTTGATGCTTATTTTAGGGAAAACTGCTTTGGGAAATATCTTGATTTGTCGGAGGACAACAATGCTCATTTCCAAATGAAAATGGTATATAAACTTCTCAAGCATAGGTTTATGTATGAAAACAAAGATAAGATGGATGAGGTGTGGATAAATTATGGTGGTATGCCTGTTTGTTTTGGTTGGAAGGAGTTTTCCATAGTTACTGGACTAAAATGTTATCCTCCTTCTCAAGTTATACCTATTCTAACCAAAAAAAATCACCCCGCACACCCCAAAAAGGCAAAGGCAAGCCATGTGATCGTGATGACCTAGTGTCCATTGTTGGTACAAGCTTCAAAAATAAAAATTTGATAAAAGCGTTGAAAGGTAAAGGACTTTCAAAGAAGAACAAGCAGTCATTGTGCTTGGTTTGGTTTGTACATAATATTCTTTGGGAGAGAGACGTTAACAACAAAATAAGCCTCGGTTTAATAAAGCTCTCTGAGGAACTTGAGGCATTTAACAGCTATCCATGGGGGTATGAAAGTTTCAAAATGACTGTCAAATATTTGTTGACTCCGTTAGCGCCAAAGACAGTCAACTTATATGGCTTTCCATGGGCTTTCATGGTAAATGTTTCTTTCTTCTATTATGATATCATTCATTTTTTTCGCTCAATAATGGTTTTGATTTTTTGGCGTTATTTTATAGGCTTGAGCGTTTAAAGTCATTCCTTATTTGAGACAACAAGTGAACTACCAGGAATGAGTTTCCTGTCCAAGAATTTTGAGATGGTTGTCGGCCAAAACTCATAAGAATGCAAAATTTCTTGATCTCTTCAACCCTCCGAAGGATGCAGTAAGTATAATTATAATTAATTTTTTCTTTTAATTAATATTTTTTTTGAATGATCTAATCACCATTCTAATATATGTAATGCTTTATGTTAGAATGTGCATCCGTCGCTAGTTTCGACCAATCGAGAGTTGAAGATGCCATTTTTTCTTACTTTACGGTCTGTGCAAACTTTATCGGAACCTAAAGTCATCGACAGAATAAAAATTAAATTGTTTGGAGAAACAACCATTACAAGAAAAATAATTTTAGAGGGTGGGCTTGTTGTTGTTGATGGAGCTTTTGGTGGTGGTAGTGGTGCTGCTGTTGGTGTTAATGATGCTCCTCTTATAGTATTTAAAGCAAATCATTATGAGTATGATCATACTGGTTATACAGATTTTGCCTCTCCAAGTGAATGTTCTGCATGCAAATGTCAAGACTGCAGGGCGAAACATGATGTAGTGATTAATGCTATTAATGCATTAACTGCTTCTGTAAAGGAATTGACATCTAAGAGGGGTCTCATTCCATTAAAGAGGATTTTATTTCTATCCTCTTCATTAGAGATTAGGGCTAAGAGGAGAAAGAGAGTGATTTCCAGGGCATTATCAGGCATCCAAAAAAGTGAAATTGCAACTTCTCTGTCTGTGTATTGCACTAAGCAGCGTACAATGTCCAAAAGAGAGTAGCACGAGCTGAAGAAGGTGAATATATTATGTCTTCCAACTGACAAAACAAACAGACACATATCTATTTCAACAGATGACACATCTGCTGAAAATTATCAAACAGATATATACATCTGTTGCAATAGTTGACTAACCTATTACACCAGATAGTTTATCTGGTGCAACATATGTCTCGTCTGTTTTAGAAAATCAAACAGCTCTTCGTACAACTTTTATTTGTACCAACAGATTACCTATCTACTGCAACAGATGATTCATATGTTGCAACGAATGGTTCCTCCATTGGAAATTATCACACAAAGTCTTCCTCATGTAGAAATTTGTCCCAATAGTTGATTCATTGTTGCAAAAGAAATATAATATGTTTGGGATAATTTAAAATGGGAGGAAGACCTGTTTGATTTGCTAGAAAAGATGAGTTATCCTTTTCTATTTTGTTTTATCTCCGTGATTAGCATTGACCAATTCTGGATATCCAGGTGGATGTAGAAGAAGCTACTGTTGAATAGTATTGACAATATGCTACTTTTTTATGGAAATACAAAGAAAAGAAAGCGCAGAAACCGTATGCAAGCGACAATGAAGATCCACGATGAGTAAAGCCGAATTCCATAGCACCGGATGAAGAACAACTTGTCCATACTGAGTAGATCTTTATAGCTTGAGCCTGTCAAAGCAATCCTTGGCAGTATACTTAAATTGTTGTTGATGTATTTGTTGAGATCTATACCCATAATTTTTTTTTACATTTCATTTATTCGTTGACTTATTTTAGCTAATTTATGATGGCTTCGATTTATTTTATTTTGTCTACAAATTTTATTTATTCCTTAGATTTGAACTTATTAATTAAAAAGAAAAACTAGATTCAAATATTGCAACAAATAATGTATCTGTTGCAATAGATGACACATCTATTGGAAAATTCAAACAAATTTAGACATATGTTGCAACAGTTAGGTAATCTGTTGGAATTTATCAAACAGGTCTTCCCACTGTTGCAACAGATAGACTTTAGATAAAAACATCAAGATAATGCAATAGATGACACATTTATTGGGAAAAAAAGAACAAATTTAGACATATGTTGCAATAGATGGACTTTATTTGTTGCAACAGATGATACATCTATTGGAATAATTGAACAAATTTATACATATGTTGCAACAGGTAGGTTATCTAATGGAATTTATCAAAGAGGTCTTTCCACTGTTGCAACAGATGGACTTTAGATAAAAACACCGAGATAATGCAACAGATGACCAACCTATTGCAACAGAGAAACTATATGTCAGAATAGGTAGGATAACTGTTACAACGGATGGAGAATCTGTTGCATTATAAAGACTCAACTTTCGTTGGACATAAGAAATTTCCACTACGCGTAAAAAGGTTAAAGTGAATTGAAATAAAAAAGGCACAACCCATCGACGGTGTTCAGTTAAAACACCTAAAATAATATAGGCATCAAGTAGACATGTTCATTTTAAACACGTAAAATAAAATAGGCATCAAATGTGTTAGTGTCAGTCCTGGCACATTTCGCTGACTTGCCGTTACTTGGCACCCAACGGTCATTTTTCCCCCATTGTATTATATATTCATCTTCCTCCTAAATTTTAATCCTAAATTCCCAAATCTTCTTCTTCATCGTCATCTTCTTTTATCTATCCAAATTCTACAAATTATTACTTTCATTTTTTCCAACTGACCTTGACAATGTCGAGCGCATCTTCCACTATTTTTTGTGATAAAGATTTTTGATATTGTAAGTGCGGTCATGAAGCTCTGTTAAAGGCTTCTTGGATTCAAAAAAATCCGGGTCGTAGGTTTTTTACTTGTAAGATTTCAAAGGTAATATTTTTTTATTTAATTAATTGATTAATTATTGACTTGTAATTATTATGTAATAGTGTTCTCTTTTTAATAGAAATTAGGTGGATGCGATTACTTTGATTGGTATGAAGAACAACACCCTTCACAAGAAAATTGTGTAATCTGGGGTTTGTTGAACAAAGTCAAGGCTTATGGAGAGAAACAAAATCGAGCAAGAAGATACTACATTGTTTCCGTTATTGCTACTGGTTTGGTGTTGTTGGGCACATGGATATTGAAGCCTAATTGCTAAAATTTTCATGGTGGTGTATGTATTTGCTACTGGTTTGTTGTCGATGAGCACATGGATATTCAAGCGTAACTGTTGGAAAATATCAAAAAGATTTAGGCATATGTTGTAAAATTTAGGTCATCTGTGGAAATTGTCAAACAGGACTTCCCACTGTTGCAACAGATTAGACTTAAATTATTAGATTATTCATATAAATAACATCGGCGTAATGCAACAGATGACCAACCTATTACAATAGATAAACTATCTGCCAGAACGGATTAAAGATATTTTACAACAGATTGACAATCTAATCTATTGCATTATAAAAAACTCAACTTTTATCAGAAAAAAATTATTTCCACTACATTTACATGTAATAAACTGAAGGGTGACTTGAAATAAAAAATTTCTATTTCACAGGCTCTTCTATATACACAGGCTTCAAGCGTCCAGATAGTACCCCATAAGCCCAGACCTCTTGAAGGTTTGCCACAATATTGTATCACATAAAAGTCGTTGGCTCAGCCATTTCTATGCCGATCAGCAAACATTCGATTTGTGCAAGAGCGTACGAGCCGCTCGCTTTAACGACATCATCTTTTGGAAGGATCATTCTCCTGTTTTGACCTTAAAAATCCTATGATTTCTTCATCAACACATCCTTTGGCAAATGATTCATCAGTTTACTCTCCCTCAACAAGATGGGCAACAGCACCATCAGTGGCTCCATGAGGAGAAAAAGATCGAAATCATCGACGACAGGTATATTAGAGTCATAAACATTGATCTTTTCCTCCTCGAGTAGTATGTCAACAACCCGATAATGCATGTCATTCATGCTAATAACTGCAAGAATCCTTTTTGCCTCGGTCCAGCTCTTGCCGTGTAGATTTGGCCTGTCCTCTCTAACATATCTTAATGTTTCTTCTTCATCTAAGACCAACGTAGGAACTAGGAAATCAAGTCCCATGCCAAGGGATGACTCCTCTCCATTTAGTTGATCGTACCTATCATTGATCTTCTTGCAGAAGTCGAGGTCCATTATCCTATCGGCAACGTCATAAGCTTCTCGGTACATTAATTTCCTTTTTCTCATGAGGCAGAGAATTATATCAACATGCTGTGAGATAAGAAGTCAATTTTTAAATAGGTTAGTAATTGTAAAGATGCAACGGATGGTCCATCTATTGCATAGAGTTCTATGAATCAATAATTCAACGCAACTTATGCAACAGATGGATAATAAGTTGCAACAGAACCACAACCAGTTGCACCAGTATACCCAGCTGTTGCAACAGATGTGAAATCTATTGCGTAGCTTCTTCTTCATGGGGTAGATTAGAAGGGATAGGTTAGGAAAAGTAAACTTTCCTTGTCCTCGTATGACATACGCATATCAGTCATAGTCTGGAAGTCTTGGGGGAAAAATGGAGGCCTGGGGTAATCTGGTGCGCCTGTCTTGGCATTCTTGGCCTGTCACAGATCCCTCTTCTCTTCGGTGCCAAGTTCTGTGTATATGTTCACCTTCTTCTAGCCCCAAAACTTCAATAACTTTTGGAGAGGGAGGAATTGTAATTTTTTTTTATTTCCTAGTGGAGAGTACGTCTCTAATTGCTCTTTTCTTTCTCCTAATCAACGTTGTAGGAGTGTGTGGCTCTCTCACCTTCTTGGATGGTATGAAAAACCTCTTGGATTTGAATTCCTCGATAGCTTTATAGATAGCCTCTACTTTTTCAAAGAGTTTATCTTGTCTGTCCTTGCACTTATCGCATTCGCAACGAGAACACGAGGATGAAGAGGTGTGAGAGGGACCTATGTAAGGGAGAAAAGGGGTGTTTTCAAACATATTTATTCTTTCTTGAGCATCAACATGCTCATCATCACGAGTGGTAGCAGCATCAGCATGCCTGCCACCAACACCAACAACTCTACCAGAAGAAGCACCCGGATCTGCCTTAGCAAAAAGTTGGTCATGAAGAGCCTCGATATTAGGCTGACCTTGTCTAAATTCTCTTCTTATGGTTGTTACTCTAGCCAATTCCTTTTTTATTAACTCCATGGTTGGGTCTTCAATAGTATCAACATGACCTAGAGTAATATAAGAAGTCATCACTGACTCCTCCTCAGTAGGCACGATCCATAGATGCACAACCAATAAAAAAGAAAAAAAATAGATACATTTAAATCATATAATATAATAATTTTCACAGTTGGGCTACATTTTTAAAAAAAGACCTATCTATTGCATAGTTTGCAGTATATGGTTAAAATCTGTTTGAGTCTGGTTCATAGAAACATAGCAACACATGGATAGTCTGATGCAAAGTATCAATCATCTTTTGCAACAACTGCACAAGACAGGTAATCTGTTATGCAACAGATGATCTGTACGTCACAACAAATGAACGATATGTTATCATATTAAACATCTGTTGCATAATTTAAGTAAATGGTTAATCTTTGAGGAGTCGGGTTCAGAGAACCAAAGCCACATATGGGTAATCTAATGTAAGATATACCCCATCGCAACAGATGTCCCATCTGATAATCAGATATAATATCTCATGCACTAGATATAACATTTGTTCAATATCTTTTTTATCTTTGAGTAGAATTATTTTACTTGAAGAAGATGTACTGCATCATCCGGAGGGTTAAAGAGATCAGCCTCCTTAATATTGGTGTTTCTCTTTGCAGCCAACCACCTAAACATCCTTAGATGAGAAACCTCATTCGGGTAATCCATTAACTTCTTTCAGAGGGGAGGAATGGCTTCAAATGCCCAAGCCTAAAAAGTGTAAACAGGAAGCAAGCAAAAAAATCATAATAACTATATTCAATATAAATTAATGGATGAGTAAAATTAGTGATTAATTTTACCATTAAATCCCAAGGAAAGCCGTATAATATGGTCATCCCTGAGGATAACTTTGTCAGTAAATATTGGACAGTCAAGTAGAAGCTGTCATATCCCAAGGGATAATTGTTGAATTTATCAAAATCCTCAGCACGCTCCAACAAATCATCTTCTATGACCCTATTGATGTCTCTTGCCAATATAACCAAATGGGCAGAACAAACTAAGAACAATTGCTCCCTGTACTGCTCTGGTATATTTTTATCCTCGAGATCTGTCAACAAATCCGATGCTTTGTAGCCATATCGAGCAATGTCAAATAACCCATCTATTTTTCCCTTGCATTTTCTTGCCTTGAATCTTTTATGGGCTGGTGGTCCTTCTGGACGATGGCATATCAGGCCCGTCACTATGGCAAACTTTTTCAAGCCAAAACAAACAGGCATGCCACAGTAGTTGATCCAGATTTCATCCATCTTCTTTTTGCCCCCTCCTCCGAATCTTTATCATCCCCCATGTACTTGATCCTGCACTTGAGAAGACCATATATTATCGTCATAGGGAAACGGATATGGGCAGAGGGGTCCTCAGGAATCTCAAGAAAGCATCCAAAGTAGCTCTTCTTAAAAAGTCCGCTTATGTTTTCGTTCTTCATAATTTTCATAAAATGTTCAAAAAAATTCCCATCTGACATTTAAGTACAATTTGACCAGTTAGTTATTTTATTTCTGGGTCATTTATCAGAATTGTAACTTCAAACCTATCAATACTAAAAGTTTTAACAGAATCATGTTGGGATGTCGATATTAACTCACGCACCGTCGTTGATCCATTATCATCATGTTGATGATCATCCTCTTTCTCTTTTTGACTCCCCAATTCCTCCTCTTTCTCACATTCATTTTCTTCATCACCATCTACGGACCCTTGTCAACCTCCATCAACGTTGTTTTCACATCTCTCCTCATCTTCACTTTTCCCTGACTGAGATTGTTCAGGAAGCTCCTCCGAATCCCTCTGTATTGTAGCCTTTTTTTTGAGTGGTCAGACGTTTATCTACTTTCACTTTCTTTTCTTTTGGGAGACATGTTTTACCTACAGGAAAAGAAAAACAAAAATTACATTACAGTTGATGTATGCATAAATTTTAAAAAATACATTACAAACACCATAAATACCGACACACCAACAGCCACCACCACAAACACCACCAACCAATGCCAACAAACAAACAAACACCACAAATACCGATACCACCACAAACACCACCAACCAATTCCACCATCGGTGCCACCGCAATGACCATAAACACCACCACCACCACCACCACCACCATCCAACTATACCACGACAGTCAACGGAACACTGCGACAAAAACTAGGGATTTCTCAAGTTTTTCCTACGATTTTACCATCAAAACTCAAAATTGTAAAGCCATTCTCGAAGATAATACAACTAAAAGTTTTATTTTTTATCATTAAATTAAAAGCCCTTATTTTTTAGAAAAAAACAAATATAGAGCTCTTCTCGAACTCTATTGCCTATGAAGACAAAGAAAACAACTGATAAAAGCAAGAATGATATTGAAAATAACACCTATGTGGTCGAAAATTAGAAACAAAGTGATCTGTTGTGGAAGGTTTAGCAAATTTGTTGAGTAGTTATTGTCTGTACTATATTGTTGAGTAAGAATGAGAGAGAAAGAACCAGACCTCGAGATTTGAAATGATGAAACGTTTTGTATGGGTTGATTTGTATTTTGGAAAAGAATGACAAGTAGTTTTGAAAATGTTAATTTGATCCAAAATGATCTTAATTATTTTTAAAATCATAAAATATATGTGTAATTTTTAAAATCATATAAAAATAATTGAAGATGTAGTTGACTGAGTACTCTAGGAGGTGACCCTATGAAAACTCACCCCTGGTCCTAGATTAATAAATTTAGGAGTCTAACATATGAACTCAATTGAAATTATAAAAAACAAATGTTCAACATGTTGCGTTAGATTTCTCATCTGTTGTAAATTATCAATCAGATTAGGTAACAACAAATTATGAATCTGATGTAAATTATCAAACAGATTAAGTCATCTATTGCGATAGATTACCCATCTGTTGTAAATTATCAAATGGATTGTCATATGTCGCAACAGATTACCCATATGTTGGAAATTATCAAATAGGCACTGACATCTATTGTGGCTGACCCTATGAGAACTCACCCCTAGTCCCATATTATTCAATAAAGGTATTAGTACCCTAGTCCTAGATTAATCAATTAAGGTATTAGTCTAACATATGAGGTAGTAAGAATCAGTTCGGCTTAGAGTGATCGATCGCCGACTCTGGTCGGGAGGAACGCAGTACCGTTTTATCATGCAATTAACAAAAGACTCAATTGAAGTTGTAGTTGACCCTATGAGAACTCACATTCAATTAAGGTATTAGTCTAACATATGAACTCAATTGAATTATATATAGACAAATGTTCAACCTGTTGGAACAAATGTTTTTTCTGTTGGATCAAACAGATTATGTAATCTGTTGTAACATATTACACATCTGTTGTAAACTATCATACATATTAAGCCATTTGTTGCGACATATCATGAATCTGTTGTAAACTATCAAACAGATTAAGTCATCTGTTGCAACAAATTACCCATCTATTGTAAATTATCAAATGGATTGAGTCATATGTTGTAATAGATTACCCATCTATTGTAAATTATCAAATAGGTGCTGTCATCTATTGTAGTTGACATTATGAGAACTCACCCCTAGTACTAGATCAATCAATTAAGGTATTAGTCTAACATATGAGGTAGTAAGAATTGATTCATCTCAGAGTGATCGATCGCCGACTCTGGTTAGGAGGAACGCAGTATCGTCTCATCATGCAATTGACAAAAGACTCAATTGAAGTTGCAGTTTACCCTATATTCAATTAAGGTATTAGTACCCTAGTCCTAGATTAATCAATTAAGGTATTAGTCTAACATATGAGGTAGTAAGAATTGGTTCAACTCAGAGTTATCAATCGACGAATCTAGTCGGGAGAAACACAGTACCGTCTCATCATGCAATTGCCAAAAGACTTAATTGAAATTATAGTTGACCTTATGAGAACTCACCCTTAGTCCCATATTATTCAATCAAGGTATTAGTATCCTAGTCCTAGATTAATCAATTAAGGTATTAGTCTAATGTATGAGGTAGTAAGAATTGGCTCGGCTCAGAGTGATCGATCGACAACTCTGGTCAGAGGAACGCAGTACCGTCTCATCATGAAATTACCAAAAGACTCAATTAAAGTTGTATTTGACCCTATGAGAACTCACATTCAATTAAGGTTTTAGTCTAACATATGAACTCAATTGAAATTGTATATAAACAAATGTTCAACATGTTGCAACATATATCTTTTAGGTTGGATCAAATCAAACAGATTATGTAATCTGTTGCAACATATTACGCATATGTTCTAAGCTATCATACAGATTAAGCCATTTGTTGCAACAGATCATGAATCTATTGTAAACTATCAAATAGATTAAGTCATCTGTTGTAACAGATTACCCATCTGTTGTAAATTATCAAATGAATTGAGTCATATATTGCAATAGATTACCCATCTGTTGTAAATTATCAAATAGGCGCTATAACTCACCCCTAGTCCTAGATCAATCAATTAAGGTATTAGTTTGACATATAAGGTAATAAGAATTGGTTCGGCTCAGCGTGATCGATCCCGACTCTGGTCAGGAGGAACGCAGTACCGTCTCATCATGCAATTGACAAAAGACTCAATTAAAGTTGTAGTTGACCCTATATTCAATTAGGGTATTAGTACCCTAGTCCTAGATTAATTAATTAAGGTATTAGTCTAACATATGAGGTAGTAAGAATTGGTTCGATTTAGAGTTATTGATCGACGAATCTAGTTGGGAGGAACACAGTACCGTCTCATCATGCAATTGCCAAAAGACTCAATTGAAGTTGTAGTTGACCTTATGGGAAATCACCCCTTGTCCTAGATTATTCAATCAAGGTAGTAGTATCCTAGTCCTAGATTAATCAATTAAGATATTAGTCTAACATATGAGGTAGTAAGAATTAGCTCGGCTCAGAGTGATCGATCGATGACTCTGATCGGAGGAACGCAGTACCGTCTCATCATGAAATTACCAAAAGACTCAATTAAAGTTGTATTTTACCCTATGAGAACTCACATTCAATTAATCTTTTAGTCTAACATATGAACTCAATTGAAATTATATATAAGTAAATGTTCAACATGTTGCAACATATGTCTTTTCTGTTGGATCAAATCAAACAGATTAGGTAATATGTTGCAACATATTACGCATCTGTTGTAAATTGTCAAACAAATTACGTCATTTGTTGTGATAGATCATGAATCTATTGTAAACTATCAAACAGATTAAGTCATCTGTTGCACTTAACTATTTTTTGAACCTTTTTTTATAAAGAAATTTAGGTATTTCCTGTCTAAGATAAAATAGTTAAAATACTAAGGCGGTAAAAAATATTACTCGGTATAACTTTGATAACTCAAAAATCTCCTGAGTGAGTAGTCTTATCTGGTCTTTTCAATGTCACTGTCTCCTCATGCCCCTCAAAAGTTATTAATGAATATTTAAAACCCCCCATATCTAGAACTCTCTCTCCTTCATCCATATAGTAGTCTAGACTAGACTCAACTCATAACTCTTCTTTATTCTTTATTCTCAATTATCTTTGTTGTTTCTTTTTTTCCTCTCTTTTCTCACTTCTTTCGGATGAGGATCCTTTGGGATCTTAACCAATCAATATATTTTCTCGACTGAACTGGATGTTCTGATCCATTTGCTTTTTTGACATTGCAGGTATGGTTCAAAGTTGCTTTTTTCATCTCATCTTCTTCTTTGTATGTCATTTAAATTAGTTATTTACATCTGTTGCTATCAATAATTTACCCATTACCAATTTGCTATGTATTGAGGAAATTGAAGGAAAGGTGACTTTTAAGTCTTGAATGAATGAACTGTTGTTTTTATTAAAATATGCAAAAAAATGTCATCTATTGGGAGAACTTAAAAAGCCTTGTTATCAGTATTGTTTTTTTTATGTCTTTTGTTTGGTACTTTGGTGGTGCTGTTGTTGGGGGTGGTGGTTATATTGGAACATGTGATGTTTGTATTATGGATGGTGTTGGAACATATGGTGTTGTTTTGTTTGTTTCTTTGTTGTTGATGCTGTTGGTGGTGGTGTTATACCAGTTTTCTCAACTGTTGCAACTAATGAATCAGCTATTGGAACAGACGGAGTAACCTTTTAAAGAAATCAAACTAGTAGCAAGGCTGGTTTGATTTATTCCAACAGATGGCTCATCTGTTGCAACATGTCATCCATCCTTTGAAAACGATGCCTCATCGGTTGAACAGATGGGTAATCTGTTGCATCATATTGGTCATCTGTTGATTCACTCAATTTTGTGTTACCCTTTTATAATGCTCTTTTTGTTCTTTTCTTATTTGATATCAAATGTATTTCTCTTATTTGCAGACAAAAGAAAGTAAAATTGGATCCACTTTTGCCCGGCCAGCATTAAAGGCTAGAACAAAGATGGGTTCGAAGGAATAAGCTGCTTGCATATGGAACCACTTCATAGGTGGGAGGTATGTAATACTAATCAACCTATCATGAAAACACACATCCAGTATAATGATTTTGTGAATGTTTGTTCTTTACCTATTAGGCATTAATTCTTCAAACAAGATATGGAATTTTACAATTAATATTGTTAGGTTCGAACTGGCAAGGCTGAGGGACCAAGACGGTGGTGTAGATATCCCGTTACAATTTAATGACGGTTTATGCTCATGTTTTTGTGTTAAGTTTGGGGAAGGGTTCAAGTTTTTGGCGGCAGTGTAAATATCCAATAGTGATTGGATCGGTTTTAATGGCACAATGGACTTCTTGAAAGGCCTCCGAAGCCTCGCAATGCAGCAAACAATGATAAAATCAATAGAAATTCTCCTGGTCCAAATTTATAGGAGGAGACTATTATACAGAAGAAGGTGTTTGGGAGAAAACCTGTGCGGGAAGAGGGAGGTTGAAAAGGCCATATATAATCTTAGTACTTGTTTAAGAGGATACTAAGGGTCGGAAGGAAAGTGTAGCGAAATTAGCTTATGAAATTGACATGAAAAATGAAAAAACTGGATGAGATGCGAATGTGAAAGTGTATCCAAAAATGAAAATCCATTAGTCGTTGAAGAAAAAGAAGAATGGTCAAGAGGAATTGACCCTGTGTATCCTCTTAAACAAGTACTAAGATGATATATGGACTTCTCAACCTCCCTCTTCCCGCATAGGTTTTCTCCCAAACACCTTCTGCTGTATAATAGTCTCCTCCACCAATCCATCCATATAAATTTAGACCAGGGGAATTTCTATTAGTTCTATCATTGTTTACTGCATTGCGAGGCTTCGAAGTCCTTTCAAGAAGTCCATTGTTCCATTAAAACCATTCCAATCACTATTGGATATTTACACTGCCACCAAAAATTTGAACCCTTCCCTAAACTTGACACAAAAATATGTGCATGAATCGTGTCATTAAATTGTAATGGGGTATCGACACCACCATCTTGGAACCCTTCGGCCTTATCAGTTCGCACCTATCAAACTAAACTGTACAATTTAAGATTTTGTTTGAAGGATCAGTGTCTAATCATCGGTAAAAAACATCATTCACAAAATCATTGCACTTTATGTGTCTTCACGGTAGCCTGATCAATAATATACATAACTCGCATGCATGAAAATGGGATCCATTGCACGCATCTTATTCTTCCTACCCCATCAGGACATGTTAGTATTGTTTATTCATCTGCATGAATGTGATGACTATTAAAATGGAGGTGTGAAGAGTCGTGACTTTTTATCTTAACACTTTCAAAATAGCTGATGAATCGAAATCTCCATTTGTTGCAACTGACGAATCAGCTGTTGGAAGAAATCAAAACATCTTCTCCAAACATATGGTCCATCTGTCGCAACAGATAATCTATATGTTACAACAGATGGTAAATTTGTTATGATAGACCTGACTTTTTTTAATTAATCTGCACGCATGTGATTACTTCTTTCTAAATATGTTTGTTTCAATTTAGTTTTCCTATTTATAAAATCAAGAGAATTTTATTATATTCTTTCAAGATTACCCCTATTATTAAATGACTACATAAAATATATTATTCACATTTATACTTTCTAATCATATTAATAAGGCCAATTTGGTAAAAAAATCACCTAATTTATATTTTTATTAATTGGTGTGCCAAGCTCATGGGGACCAACTAATAAGTAACGAAGGGACTATTAAAAAAAGGTGAAGACTTTTTATCTCACACATTCAAAACAACTAATGAATCGAATACTCCATTTGTTGAAATTGAAACTAATGAATCAGCTGTCAGAAGATTTCAAAACATCTCCTCTAACTTATACATATTGTCCATTTGTTGCAACAGATAATACATAAGTTGCATCAGACATCTTATTTGTTGCATATACAAACCATCTATTGGAATATATGGTAAATCTGTTTTGACAGTCGTCTGTTGCACATTCAATTCGTCTATCTGTTGCAACAGACGCTAAATCTGTTAAAAATATTGGATGATCTATTGCAACAACTCAATAATAATGGCTTTTATCGAGTCTCAACCCTCTATGAAAAGGTAAGAAGTAATTAGTGTAAAAGAAAAAGTCGCAACTTTTCACAGAAAACAAAATGCCACCAGTTTGTATCTAATTAATACAATGGAGCTGAACAGTCCTGCCTTTTGGCCTAACACATCCCGATTATATTATAAGTCCCTCAATCTTCATTCAACTCAATTTATTTCTTGCATTTTTTCCTTTCGTATGACATCTTCAACTACTTCTCTTCAAAGAGCATATTCCTTTCTCGTTGAGGTAAGTCTTTTTCTTGCATAAATTTACCAGTTGGTCGTATACGTTGTATTACATTGTGAATATTTTTCTTTACATTTGTCAATTCATGCGTGTTCTAGATATGGCTGATCCTTTTTCGGACATTGCTATTCTACGCGACACAGTGCGGGAACTTCAAAGGCAGGTTAATGACCTACAGAGCGAGTTGGTCGCTGTGAGAGCGACAATGTTCAGAGAGATGCAGAGGCTGATGAGAGCCCTGCTGCTGCGAGTTGATTGGCCGGCTGTCATTAATGATGATGATGATAATAATAATTAGAATATGTTTTTTTCTTTTAGCGTATGTATTTTAATTTTTCTATATTGGATCTATACCTAATGTATTTTATTTTTCATTTAATGAAAAATTTACTTTTAGTCAGACTTTGGCATTTTAATTCATATTTAATTTTCATTCTGTTTTCTTCTAATCTAATACATGTTAACATGTCGACGGTTGGAGGCAATGTTGAATCCAGTAGCACTAGCAATTTTGTCTTTTGATTTCTTTTAACAGTTGGAACCGATTGGTCATCTGTTGGGTTTCAATAGATTATCCATCTATTTTGATAGATTTTTATCTGTTGGAGGAAAGCATTCCAGTTTTTTGTGCAACTGCTGAGAATAATTGTGGTCTGCTGTATTATTTAAGTTCATGTTTTGCCTCATTTTATTGATGCACAAGTTATTTAAAAAAAAGACATTTTATATATAATAAATGATAACATTAGGTTCACAACAATGAGTTAAATATATAAAAGTCCACAACAAACAAATAACAACACAAGTTTTTGCAATTACAACGATCATGGTGGATTATGATTCGGGCATGTAGTTCTTTTGTGGCCAGCGCACTTACATATGGAGCACTTGTTTCTTCTTGATGAAAATGATTCTCCAACTCCACGCCTCCTTTTATATGGCTTTCTTCCTGATTTGATAGTGCTCGGGTCAATATATGGAGGAGGTATTAATCTCCCCATAAGCTCTATTGGAACAACCCAAAATTCTTCAGGAGGCACCGGAGTAATATGTCCACTATATGCCATTTCATATTTTTCCACTGAATAATATTGAGAGGAGTGCTCGTAAACTTCAGGTCCATATTTATGGCCGTATTGAGATCGAAGGGCTGCCATAACATGTGGACAAGGTATTTTGTCCAAGTCAAAAACTCTACACGCACAAGATCTTATTTGAAGATCAACCGCGGCAGCATCACCATGACCGGTGATACGGAATTTGTAATCTTCTATTTTATGAGAGAATAACCTATTCCCCAAACTGATGTTCGTTGATATTTTTTTTTCGATTTCGAGGAAAAATCGGGTTTTTTTTTCTGGGCACTTGAACTGCACATGCCTTTCGTTAAAAAAAATGCTATATTTCTCATTTATTTTTTCAAACATAGCCTTGATGGGAAATTCTCTTTCATCGCCAAATAATGAATTCACCGATTCATCTATGTTTGATGTCATAATATTGTACCTATAGAAAAGAATCAATTAGTACGACATCAAACTAAACTTGTCAATCAAACAAGACATTAAATTCATAAGAATGTACCTATTTGCTGGACAGAATGTCCGGCTCCATCTCTCGAAACCGACACGTGTAAGAAATTATGCTACCTTGGGATTTAAGAAATAATATTATTAGAAAAACTTATGAAAGACAATCTAATTGGATATTTTGAAACAAAAGATATAGAATATTTAGAATACCTTCAAAATAATATAAAAGAATTACAAAAACTAAGAGAAAAAAATAAAGAATACTATAGTAAAGCATTTAACCCATTACCATATAATCACCCCCCAAGATATGAATATCGATAAAACTAACATAAATAAACTCAAAATAAAAATAAAAATATTTAGAGAAGTTAAGACATATCCACGCACAAATAAAAATAGATCCATTGTATTTATAATAGATCTATTTTACCACACAAGTTATCCGCACCCCCTAGCAATTGGTATCAGAGCCTATGTTCTTTAAAGTTACGGAAGTAGTATATATTTGGATTTATTTGATTGATTTATTAATTATGATTTATTTGATAAAACTAGATTTAGATATTCCTCAAAATATTATTTAGATGAATAACGTACAAGAATTATCAAAACAACCAGAACATGTATATTCATTTACTATTATGAATAGCTAAATTCATAAATTCCTAACAATCATGATATGATAAAATAAGTTAATGTTAGTTACTTTATAGTAGAATTATTCGAAAAATAGCATGGTAAGAAGTTTATTAGCAAAGTGGAAAAGGAGAAAAATCCCAAAGAACTATGCCATCCTAAAGGTGAAATCGGTGAGGCAAGAAAGTCGTGATAGGGGAGTAACCAGAGTAGAGGGGCTAATTAAGAGAAAAGTATCCATATTACCATACTAATAGTGACCGAAGAATATGTTATTTAAGAATAATCTAGTATATAACAATCTAAAGTGATCATATTTTGTTATGTGCATGATTGAAGGGAATATTTTGAAAATAACAATTTTATGAAAAATGGATAATTATTTATCTGACGAAATGGAAGATAAATTTAAAATACTCGTTTTATATGTACTTAAGGATATAGAAATAGTAGATATAAGAAAAATCATATTGGAAAAAATATTTGATAGATATTTTTTTACTAGAATTAATTATATACCACACCTACCGAACTACTCTTTTAAATACTTACATACCAAACCCACACACTAACTATGATAAATTATGTATATTTAGAATCTTGAAAAATACATATAAAATATATACAATTTCTTAGTGAAAAAAATAGAAGAATTAATGAGATTAAAACAAACAACTAAAAAATATTATAATAATGTATTTAACCAATTACCATATAATCACCCCCCAAGATATGAATATCGATAAAACTAACATAAATAAACTCAAAATAAAAATAAAAATATTTAGAGAAGTTAAGACATATCCACGCACAAATAAAAATAGATCCATTATATTTATAATAGATCTATTTTACCACACAAGTTATCCTCACCCCCTAGCAATTGGTCTAGAATTAATTATATACCACACATACCGAACTACTCTTATAAATACTTAAATACCAAACCCATCTTTGGAATGCTTGGATGCCTATCCGATACAAAACATAACTCTTCGGTATCTTCGACTCAGCGTCGCAGTTGTTCAAAAAAAAAATCCATAAGAGGCATCAGATTCCTTGTCCGCTACACAAAAAGCGACAGGAAAGATGTGATTCTCCGCATCCTGCGCCACCGCCGCTAGAAGAACTCCATTATACCTGCTCCTCAAGAAGGTACCGCTGACGGCTATGCCTTTTCTCAAATGTCTAAAACCTTGAATTCAAGCACTATAGGATACAAAAAAATACTTGAACCTTCCGTTTTTATCCAGATAAAATGTCGTCTTACTTCCGAGATTTGTGGACTCAATTATGTAATGGTAAGCATCCAAGACTTCATACCCATGCTCGATTGTCCCCCGAACCAGGTCCTTGGCAAACCCCATGGCAGTATATACCTTCCAATAACTTACCAGGACACCCAAATTCATAAGGAGTTGATTGGCCATAAGCCTTGTTGAAGGGCCTTTGTCATCGGGGAAACTACTCTTGAAATATTCACTGAGGACCTTTGCCGTGGCGTGAGGATTTTGGCCCGAGATGTGCTCCAAACCACATGTGTAATGCTTTTCATGTTTATGAATAACGAATCTGTCAGAACTTGCGTACTTCACCGCTCTCAACCACCACTTGCATTTCAAATTAGCACATTAGAAGCAAAAGACACTGCTCGAATTAATCACCTTCTTTATTCTGAAATCTTTTTGCACGCAAGAAATAAATAAAGTGTTAGATAGTTCATTCTTTTCCTTGAATGACATTTCAATAAAAAAGCCGGTCCCGTCGTCTTGAAGATTTACAGATTATGTCGATTGAGAAGAACTGTACATCGTATTGGTCGCATCAACGGGCGTAGGTGTTTGATCATCATCTGGAATATTCATGTCTAGATTATCCAACCTATCATCAAAGAAGTCTTCTTTTCCTTATTCTTCTTCTTCTACGTTCTGGTTCTCATTCTCTCTCTTCTTTTCAACCATGTACACCCTTAACACCGTCCTGGTTGAATCACTTAGATAAGAACGCAACCGAACCTGATCGGTTATCTTGAAAGATAGTACCTTCTGATTTTCAAAGGAGCTGTGCATGTAGCTGATGGCAAATTCTTTCGGTTGACAATTCAGTCCACAAAAGTTGATGATTAAGTTCACAAAATCATCATACAAAATATCACTTTGGACTGTCATAGCTATCATCTCTAGCATTTCACCCTCCTTCCAACGCCATACATGTCGATTGCTCTTCTCAACCTAATGACCATGACAATCCACCCCTATTGTTATTAATCCCTCCATTAGCGGTACCTAAATAAAGTCATTTGTTAAAAAAAGTTGATAGTGATTTCATAGTGCCGTGAATGAATCCCAACAGATGTGTTATCTGTTGCAACAGGTAAGTGATGAGTCACAATATATTCTTACCTATTAGGATTCATGTTACAGGTCTGAATATCTGTTGCAACAGATGAATCGCCTGTTGGAATTGATGTTATAACTAAATCACCTTTGAAGCTGATTCCAACAAATGAGTGATAGTTGGAACAGATAATTAACCTGTTGCAACAGATGACTTACCTAATGCAACAGGTTATTAATTTATTGTAACCTATATTAGAATCGTGTTCAGGTTCTGTTGCAACAGGTAACTAATTTTTTGCAATATCTATGTCAAATATTGCAACAGATGAGCCATCTGTTTAAACATGAATCCAACATATCAGTCTTCCTTTGAAACAGATGTCTCATATGTCGCAACAGATGATTTATCTGTTTGAACAAATGGATTTTATGTTGGATTCATGATTGGTTTCTATCCATTATTGGAAAATAACAACACAATAACAGTTACCCAGATGGCAAATTCAACTAAAAATTATAATTTGACTTACCAATGTCTCCTATAAAGTAATGCCAAAGTGGAAAGTGATGTTAGAAACAAAATTTGACCTAAGAAATTGGTCAAATAGAAACAGTAGCGGTAACAACAACAACAACAAATGGTCAACAAGAACAAGATGAAGATGATAATGAAGTAGAAGATGATATAGTGAAGCAGAAGATGATGAATGAAGCAACAACAATAATGAACAACAAAAATCGGTAAGAGAGAGAAATCAACAAAGGGTGAGAAGAGAGAGAAATACACTTTTTTCCCTTTATTTTTCGTTATATAGGCTAACATTTGGATCAAAGTGTAAATTTAAAAACTTGTGGGTTATTTTCAAACTTCCCCAACTTTCTTAATCCATAATAAAGTAATTGTCACCTCCACCTAATAATTAAGACTTGTGTCACCTATACCTCATTTTAAAACTCTTTTGTCACCTGTGGCCCAAACCCCCAACTTACTTTATCCTTTTCCCCCCAAAACAATACAAAAAAAAACACAGGATAAAGAAAAATGCAAATGGAAGGAAGAGCTTTACCGATCAGGATATTTCAGATTTAAGAGACTTGTTAAAACATTTCCTAGACTAACTCGGCTAGACTAGAGACAAAATTTAATTTTAAGAATGAAGATCTTGAAGTTTGGTTTGTAGAAACCAAAACACTTATTTATTTCGATCTTCTAATATCAAGATATAAATTATTTGGTGAGGTAATGCAAATATGAAATTGACTACGTGTCATAATGAATAACTAACTTCATAAAATCATTTGGTTCATTTTTTTAAGGAGTTAAATTCTGAATTTTTGGTATGTTGTAGCCGCCTATTTCTAAAGTGAATTGCAACTTCAATACTTTTACATCAAGATACAATTGTTTTGGTGTCGTTGTGCAAATCTTAAACTGTCGGCGTGTCAAAATCTAAAGCTGACTTTGTAATATCATATGGTATGAATTCGAAGATATTTAATTACAGATTAAGATATGTGGTAGATATTTGTGCCAAGTTTCAGTAATATCAAGCAACTTGTGATTCCGACGTTCCTATGTCAAGATTTAAATTTTTTAGCAAAGCCGCACAGGCATGAAACTTTTCGCATACATAATTTAAAGCCTAATTTAAAATATTATCTAGAAAATTCTGAATTTAAATATTTTATAGATTGTGAAATCTAGTGTCTTGAAAATCAATCCATTCATGATTTTGATGTTCTACGATTAGATATAAAGTTTTTACCACAAACGTGCTAAGCTGTAAAAGAAAAAGTGATGAAGAAAGAGAAAACAGAGGAAAAAAACTAGATCATGTTCTTTTGTTTCTAAGAAATCGCCAAGAAGAAAGATATTTTTGAACTATTTTTAAGTTTCAACATATGTTTTGTCCTTGTGCAAAAGTCAGATTTTGCCAAGTGTTGCCTACATCCGATTTGTCCTTTTGCAAAAGTCAGTTTTTTTTAAGTGTTGCCTACATCCAGTTTTTCCTTGTGCGAAATTCATATTAGTTTACACTAGATTAAACTTGTTTATTTCGTGCAAGATTACGAGTTAATTTACTGGTTGGTCACCCAAATTTTGAGAACTGTCTACTAAAATAATTTTTAATTCTTTTAGGATCATAAAATTACTGAACTATTACTATTTTTTTTTAAATAATCTAAACATCGACAAAGCTTTCTTCTCTAATAGTTGACGTGACATGTTTTAATACTTGTTATCACTACTCTTGCATTATATCAACGACTCTAAAATTGGAATGACAAGTTCGACTTGAATTACAGAAAATTTTGAAATAAAATATCAAGGGATAATAGGTTTCCTGAGAAAATTAAGTGGATGGTGACAAAAAAATCTTTAAATTATAAATAGTTACAACTTTGACCAGCTAAGGTAAAAGCTTTACTTAAATTTTGATTAAGTTAATTGGGGTGTAAAGTGTAATTTTTAAAAACTTATTAATTTTTTAAGGAGTCCTTCAACTCCAAATTTCAGATTTTTGAATTTCCCCCTTTTTTGTTATCTTTACAATCTTTCTTCTTTTTCTTTTCATCTTGTAACGCCCCGAGAGTACACCCTGGACGCCACACGGTGGTTACGATCTCGAAGGACCACAAGCTAACCCATGAAAGATATCTGTTGTGAGCACTGAATAGTAATACTGAAATAAATGCAGAATTAGGCCGATTGCCATAAGGTTCAAAATCTAAATATTGATAAATAATAACATCTGGTAAAAACATTTGAAAACTAAACACTGTCTGAACTGGTCTAGTCTGAAAAGCCTCTAACTGAACAGTATGAAAGTGGAGTTGATGGGACAAGCCCTCAACAAACTCCGACTACTGATCTACTGATAAATTGGATTACTGAAATAAAAGAATGCCCTCGATAGATGAGGACTCACTACTAAATCTGCAACTGCTGACTGGATCTGTCTAAGTGCAGTTAGGAACCTGAGCGTCTGAACCTATGATATGATACATCATAGCGCAAAGAAAGAGTATGAGGTCAGTACGTGGAATGTACTAGTATGCTAGATGAGGTAAGACTTAATGCAAGGGTTCATATGCATGAACAGTAACTGACTAAATGATATAGAGTAATTGAATGTAAAAGTACGTGGATAATTGATATAACTGAAAACACTGAGTATACAATACTGTGGACATACATAGATATATACTGTATCTGAGCTTTTCTGAAGCTGAGTACTGAGTTATGATAAATGAGTCACTAATATCTGAAGTTACTAATAACTGAATTCTAAAATGAGACTGAAACTGAAACTGTGGGAGGTAATCATCTAACCGACATGCCCTTCTCTGAACTGATTGGGGTCCAACCTGTAACCCCAGTTGGAAGGGTACTAATACCGTGCTATGGGTCCTAATACTGGCTATGAGTTAACCCTAACTGACAGGAAGACATTTTGTCAATCCTCACTAACAGAAAAACTCATGAGAGATGTGTCAACCCTTATCTAGCAGAAAACCATGTCAACCTACATTGGCTACGTAGTTCTGTAACTCAGGGATTGCTACTAAGGGTCAAACCCTACACTAATCGGAATGCCCCTATCCCTGGGTTCGCTTGGTGCTGAATCCTACTCCCAACTAAAAGGCACTGAACTGATTATACTAAACTGGACTGGACTGATACTGAGTTTATTGAGTTCTCCTAAGTTCTGTAACAGACTGAGAGTACTACTGATCATAACATGACTGATACTATTCTGTAACTGATATTGGCTCAAGATAAACAGCTAAATTGGCGGGTATTAAATACCCCCAGGATTCGATAGCATGAAAAGTAAAGCTTAGCAAAATCTTGAATAACATAACAATGTTCACTTGTTCATAATTCATTCATAGAGGCATTTCATCAAACACTTGTAATGCAAAAGCTTGTATATATACTAACATGTCATGATTTCATCATTTAATTCACATGAACATTCTATCAATCACTTGGGGAGCACGACCTAATGTATATATTCATAGATAATATATAAACATGGCAACTACAATGCCCAACTTGCAATTTCATGGGTTTAACATGCTATTCATATAATCCCCCCTAAATACTATTCTATTTTCATGAATCTCATCATAATCATGGATGGAAAACCAAATTAACATCATAGATACATTAATCACTTTGTAAATGCAAGGGTTTATCAAGATAATCACATATTCATCACACATGCTATTCAATTTTATGAAACTTGCACTTAAATCATGAATTGAAACCCAACTAATATCATGAACAAGAATTCAATCTAATTCAAATATGAAAGTTCATAATTCAACAATCTTGTAGTTTTAAAAATGGATTCATGGACTCTATGGGTGAAAGGAACCCATTGATGAACACCTAACATACCTTAGAAGATTCTTTCTTGAAGGTTCTTGAAGAAAATTCTTAGGCTTGTTCTTAACTTCTTGAACTAAGGTTTTTGCCTCTTTGAGAGAGAATGTTTTATTCTTGAAAGAAAGTGAGGAAATAATGAGATCATAGGTCATTTAGGGATAGATTCCGTGTTTAGGCTGATAAGGTCGTGAAAAAAGACTCTGATGCCCCTGGAATGACTTAAAATTTTATAACTGAAAAATCCAATTTGGGCACCTGGCGCGACGCAGCGCTATCGCGTCGTATCACTAGAAAATGACAATTGGGAACTTGGGGCCTGGCGTGACACGGAGGAATCGCGGTGCCCCTTTGATTCTGAATTTTTGACTCAGCGCGACGCGGTAGAATCGCGTTAGAACACTGGAAAAGGACAATTGTGAACTGAGCCTATGACACGATGCGCCAATATCGCGATGGAGCCCTGAAAAGTGACAATTGCCATTTGTCTTGGCTCCGCGATGTGCTAATGTTCCAGGTGGTACACTATTTTACAAAAATGGCTCTAACTCTTCGCCCGGTTATCGGATTTGGGAAAATTTTATATCGTTGGAAAGTTGACTGAATTTTCTATGCATTGGTGAGCTCTAAACTGGAAAATACTGAGTCTTTTTTAAAAAATTTATTGGATAACTCATGAATTGAGAGTTAATTTAAGCTAGGGAAATTCGGGGTATTACACCTCTCTCTCCAAATTCTTTTCTTTCCATTTTCTTATTGTTTTTTTCTTTCTCTCTAGATTTATCTCTTCCTCCGTCTTTTCTTCTTCTTTTTCTCTTTTTTTTTTTATTTCGTTCTTTTTATTTTTTTAACCTTCATTGATTACTTTTTTAAAAAATTTGAGAACTTTGATAAGAAATTTTTTGATTTCTTTTAAAAAAGAATGAACAAATAATTCAGAAAATTCAGCAACTACGAGACTTGTTCAACAACTACTAGAGTTGCTTCAGCAATTATGGTAATTGTTGTAGCAACTACTATTAATTTGTGCAACAACTCCGATTATTATTACAACAACTACTATTAGTTGTTGTGTTAAAACAATTATTGTAGTTGTTGTATCAACTATCAAACTTGTTGCAGCAAATCCATCAAGATAGACTAGACAAGCAACTAGCTTAAGCTAGAAAAACTAATTTTTTCTATTGAACTCTAATTGACTCTATTAAGTACGAACTTTTTGGAAAATAATTATAACCATTGAAAACAGGTCCTTGAATAGTTATATGCACATTTATCTCATTATAAACTTATATAGCATATGAATCATCCTTAAAACAATGCTAAAAAGATTAGAATAGTGACACTACGATGCATAAATACACCCAACATCAGTATTCTTGATGTCAATGGATTGGAATAAAGGATTTTGGCTAAGGAACATGATTTGCACAATGTTGTTCATCCTAGATCAACTAAGATGTATCATGATCTCAGGGAGATATATTGGTGGAATGGCATGAAGAGGAATGTGTCAGATTTTATGGATCGGTGCAAGGTGTATCAACGTATTAAGGTTGAGCACATAAGGCCAGGAGGGTTCTATCAAGAAATTGATTTGCTCGAATGGAAATGAGAAGTGATCAATATGGACTTCATTACCAGTGTTCCTCGATCTTAAAAATAATATGATTTGATTTGGATCATCGTGGATAAGATGACTAAGTCTGTGCATTTTTTGCCAGTGCAGACTACCTTTTTGATGGGGGATTATATGAAGCAATATCTTTAGGAGATTGTGAAGCTGCATGGGGTGCATGTTTTGATTATTTAAATCATGGAACGTAGTTTACATCTCACTTCCAGCGATCTATTTAGAAAGGGTTAGGGACTAAGGTTTGTTTGAGTACTATTTTCCACCAGCAGATAGATAGGCAAATAGAGAGACTATTCAGACATTGGAGAATATTCTTAGAGATTGTGTGATTGATTATGTTGGAAATTGGGTTGAACATATACCTTTGTTGGAATTTTCTTACAACAATAGCTACCATTCTAGTATTAGTATAACCCATTTTAAAGCATTGTATGGTAGGGGGTGTAGATCTCCTACTGGTTGGTTTGATCTTGGTGAGGAAGAAATGTTTGGATCCAATTTGGATTACCAGGCTATAGAGAAGGTAAAGGTGATTTGAGAGAGTCTTAAGGCCACCTTAAGTCGCAAAAAGTCCTATGCAGATGTTAGGCATAGAGACTTGGAGTTTGAGGTTGGGGATAAGGTTTTCCTCAAGGTATTTCCCATGAAGGGAGTAGTGAGGTTTAGTAAGAAGTAGAAGCTTAGTCCCCGATATATTGGTCCTTATGATGTTTTATGGATAATTGGTAGTGTTTCATATGAGATGAAGTTTCCTTCTAGCTTGAGTTTGGTTTATTTGGTCTTTCATGTTTCCATGTTGAGAAAGTTCATTGGGGATTCTTCTTCAGTTGTTCCATTGGAAGGATTGCATCTCATGGATTCTTTATCTTAGGAAGAAGTCCTGATTGAAATCTTGGATAAGCAGGTTCATCAGTTACGGACCAAGGATGTGTCTTCAATTTAAGGTTATTTGGTGGAACCATAAGGTGGAAGAAGCTACATGGGAAGCAGAGGAGGATATAAAGTCCAAATATCCACATTTGTTATCTGCTCCTGAGATTCATGCGAAAGGTATGTGTCTTTAACACATCTTTATTTTCAGAGTTCGTTAGAGGAAAGATTAATATCTTTGCCTATTTAATTTCAAACTTTTTTAAGGATCAAAAATATATTTGATAATACAAATGACTCATGCGTGTGATTAACCCTACCTTCTTCGTCATTCGGGGATGAATGTTTCTAGTGGAGGGGGGGGGGGGACTAAAACATCCTAGTTTATGGACCATAGAAAATTTCCTAGAACTCTAGTCTCTAGACCCAATATGACTCAAGGGTACAAGCTGTATGTTGGGGTATAAATGGTATGGTCCAGTCGTATGTTGAGCAGTGTTGGTTGGTTGGATAGATGTTGGTTATTGGAATGGATACGACTTAGGGGTATGAGTTATATTGGTGGGTACAGATCATTTGGTTCCTTAAATTAATCTTAGAATTGGTTACTTATGTTTAATCTAAGTACGAGTGGCTCACAATGAGGCATAAACTAGGGTACGAGTCATACCCATAACTCTTTTGGTCGACAGTGTCTAAATCATCCTTGGGTTTAAGCTTCCAGGGTACGAATGAAGGGTACAGGTCGTATGCTTAGGATACTGTTACGACCCTTTCGGTCATTTTTTATGTTTTCCCTTATCTTCACCATTAGGTATTCTTCATATCTTCCCTAAGTCATTTATGAATTGTTAGGATTGACAGTTTGGTTACAAGGAAGTTCATTTAGTTTTTAGAGCCAGTTTCCTATTTTTAAGTTTTCACTAGTTCTAAATGGCCACCTGGCAAAAACTTTAATGAAACAATCTCCGATGCCAATATCAAATGTGCCAGTAGATCCTCAATATCAAAGTTAGTCTAGGTAGACCTTTGGTTCAGGCTGTAATGCACCCAAGCTTAATTCGACCTATTGGTCAAAAAGTTGGAAAATCAAAATATGTGTGTGGGACCCACATTTGGTCAAAACAACCTCAGATTTAAAATCTGACTTCTCCATCGGGTTCGGAACATTAATTTTAGGCTAGGGGAACCCGTTTTTCAAGTTCCAAGGCTTCTGAACTTATTTTTGTCTATTGAGCAGATTTTTATAAAAATAAAACTTTGGACATGGGCCCTACTTTTGCCATAATAATTGTGGATGAAAGATTTGATGATTCCAATGGATTTGAAATTTGGTTTGCACTCAAATTTAACTTTGTTTTCATATTATTTAGGGTTAGAATGAGTTCTGAGGGTGAAAAATAAGTTTTTGACTTTGCTGTCACACGGATGCTGCATCTGTTCGCCGAGGGGTCTATAAATAGATCCCAAGGAAGCAAATTTGGGCATTTCTCTTCATCTTTGAGAGCCTAAAACCCTAAATAGGTATGATAACTTTGAGTCTTGTGGGTGTCTAGGGATCTTGGTAAACATCTTTTATCATGATTATTTTTTGGATTAAGGTAAGATTTCATCACTTTATTGGTGAATTTCTTAATTCTTGACCCAAACTCCAAATTTATCTTAGGGATTGATTTAGCCAAAAATTTGGTTTGTTTGCCCCCATTAAATTAATGTTATGATTCCTTGGTGATGTATGAGCATTGAGTTGACCTCAGAAATGTGATTTCGTACGTGGGACCCCTTATGGTTTTTGGTGTTATTTTGGGACTTGAAGAATAATAGTGTAATATGGATATCATTAGACTCATCTTAATGAGTAGATTATGTTTTGATAGTTTTATGGCATTTTGGGGATTGTTAAGTGAAGATAAACATATGATGCTAGAAGTGTGATTTTTACTGTTTGGCCTTGAGGTAGGATCATGTCCACTTTCCTTCATAGATGATGTATGATATGTATTGTGTGTGGATATGAATGTTAGGACTGATTATGAGTAAGATAGATTATCCTTGATTATTGATGTTTTGGGAAATTATATGAGGGTCCTAGACCCATAATAGTATGTTTATAACCTTGTAGACTCCTTTTGCCTTCTCCCTAGTTTAGATTGAATTGTAACATGGATTTGATACGTTGCTAGATTATGGATATGGTTTTAATGTTTGAAGAATTATTAGTATATTTGATCTTATTGGTGTAGTGTAGTATTCTTGGAATCAAAATTTGGGTAGAGTTGACTTATGTTCCCTTATTTCTAGTTAAAGTTCCTATCATAGGCTTGTATATGGCGTACTTGACATCTTGAAGTTGAACTTGATAGATTAGCCTAGTTTGGGATTTAGTGTACCTAATTAAATAAATTGAGGTTTAGAAGTGGGATTGTCCAACCCACTCAGGCCTAGACTTGTCTTAGTCATTGTGGAATTAGTTGCAGATGTTAGACATAGTTGAGACTAGTAAACCTTGATATAAGGTTACTTAGTTACTCGGTCTATTATAATAATGTTCCTCAGATTGTGATTCTGAATTATAGCTATGTTTTTTTTATCATAGAAACGATATAATAATGGGCCCATAGAGATGTTATTTCATCTTAAACTTAATACTTGGCCCATAGCGGTGCCATTTCCTCTTAGACTTGTTACTTGGTCCATAGAAATGCCATTTCCTCTTTGACTTGATACTTGGCCTACAGAGATGCCATTTCCTCTTAGACTTGATATTTGGCCCATAGAGATGCCATTTTCTCATAGACTTGCTACTTGGCCCATAGAGATGCTATTTTCTCTTAGACTTGATACTTGAACCATAAAAATGCCATTTCCTCTTAGACTTGGTATTTGGCCCACAAAGATATTGTTTTTTCTTAGACATGACATTGGGTCCTTAGATATGAGTTTTCTCTTAGATGCAATGTTGGGCCTATAGAGATGCTATCTCCTTTTAGATGTGATAGTTGGCCTAGAGAGGTGATATTTCTAACATCCTATACTTTTACCTAGCTTAAATTCATCCCAAAAGTGTCAAAGACTTTCTTTGAAAATGAATACACTTTTATACATGTGTAATTTTCAATATTTTGACTTTTCATTAGGTGGGAAATTGAATAAGATTTCCATCGATATAAAATTTTCCCAAATCTGACACCCGAGCGAAGAGTTATAGCCATTTTAGTAAGAAAGTGTACCACCTGAGCCATTAGCACATCACGAAGCCAGCCAAAATGGCAATTGTCAAAAACCAGTAAGCCTCCATGATATTGATGCTTCGCGTCAAGGTTCAATTTCATCATTGTCCTTTTCCATTGTTCCAACGTGATACCACCGCATCGCGGTGAACTTCCAGGTCTCAATCAAAGTGGCAACGTGATATTATCACACCGCACCACTATGCAATTTCCCAGTTGTCATGTAGTAGTAGCTTGGCGCAATAGTGGCACGTCGTGCCAGGGGTCTAAATCAGAAAAAAATCATGAAAACTTAAAGTTGCGCCCGGGATTAAAAAAGTCTTTCCCCATGATTTTAATTCGTCCAGATATGGGTTTTAATCCCTAAAAACATTTAAACCCTTCATTATTCACTTTTCCCCAAAATCAAAAGGTATTTCTCTCTCAAGAAAACAAACCGTAGCTCTCAAGAATCAAGATCAATCCCAAGAATTTCTCTAAGAACTCATCAAATTAAGGTATGTTAGATGTTCATCCATAGATCCTTACATTCCATGGAGCCCAAGAATCCTTTTTCAAAATACAAGATTTATGATTTATGATTTTTATGTTTGAATTAGATTGAATTCATATTCATGGTGTTGTTTGAGTTTTAATCCATGATTTAGATTACAAGTTCCAAGAATTGATTCTAGTATGTGTTCAATTAAATGATAGTCGTGATAAACCCTTCAATTTGCAAGTTGATTATTGTAACCATGTTAACCCTAAGTGTTTATGATTTAATGAACCAATTATGCTTCTTATATTTTAGATAAATTGTCTATGACAATTAAATAATGCCATTATAGCATGCTAACATGTATTCCCCATCCATGTACAAGTTAATGCATCATAAGTGTTTGATGAAATGTCTCTATGAATGAATTATGACCAAGTGAACATTGTTATGTTATTCAAGATGATGCTTTGCATTACTTTCCATGCTATCGATTCCCGGGGGTATTTAATGCCCAATAATTTAGATGTTTATCTAGAGCCAGTGTAATTTATAGAATAGTATCAGTCATGTCATGATCAATAGTACTCTCAGTCCATTACAGAACTCACTAGAACTTAGTTAGTTACAAAACTTAGGAAAACACAATAATATCAGTATCAGTCCTATCCAGTTTACTCAGTTCAGTGTCTTTTAGTTGGGAGTAGGATTTAGCACCGAGAGAACCTAAGGATTAGGGCACACTCGTTAGTTAGGTCTGGGTCCCTAGAAGTAATCCCTAAGTTCTAGAACTACGTAGCCAACGTAGGTTATGAGATGTCACCTTTTAGATAGGTATGACATACTTAGGGATCACCCGTACTTTTAGGACTGATCTCAGGGGTTACCTTCTAGTTAGGACTGACTTCACAACAGTTGTGTTTACCTATCGCATGGTAATGACACTCTTCTAATTGGGGTTACAGATTGGACCCCAACTCAATTATCTTCTCTTATTTAGGGCATATCGATTAGATGATTACCTCCCACAGTTTTGGTTTCAGTCTTCAGCTTAGAACTCAGTTTAGTTCTACAGAATCAGGACTATCGTACATACTCAATCAATATCAATAATTACAGATTATCAATTACTCAGTCTCAAAAATCAGTACTTAGCGTCAGACAAGCTCAGTTATAGTATATATATATGCACAGTATTGCATACTCAGCGATTCAGTAGTAATATTTATCCATGTACTTTCATGTTCAGTTACTCTTTATTATTTAGTCAATTATTGTTCATACATATCAACCTTTGCATTCAGCCTTACCTCATCCAGCATACCAGTATATTCCCATGTACTGATGCATACTTTCCTGTGCTATGATGTTTCATATCATAGGTTAGGATGCTCAGGTTCCCGACCACGCATAGTAGATTTAGATTCAACCAGTAGCAGTATATTTAGAAGTGAGTCCTCATCATTTGAGGACATTATTTTATTCTATTATATCAGTAGACTTAGTATTTTAGTAGATGGAGTTAGTTGGGGGACTGTCCCGTCAACTCCATTTTTAGATAGTTTTAGTTAGAGGCTTTTAGACTAGTTTCAGTCAGTATTCAATTTTATAGATATTATCTCAGATGTTATATTTTATGAGTATTTTAGATGTTTTGAACTGTATGGAATTTCATCCTATTATTCCATATTTATTTCATCATTATTGTTCAGTGCTCACAACAGATATCATTCATGGGTTAGCTTGTGGTCCTTTGGGGTCATAAGCATCGTGTGACGACTAGGGGGTAGTCCTGGGTCATTACAATATTCCTCACCGTCATGTTGAATGACCATTATATATGAAATAACATATAGTTGCATCATGCTTATTGATATTATGCCTCCCATGTTATAGATAATTATATGTTTATTAATATTATGTCTTATATATGCGAGATTCCTCCTAGATGTGAGATGATTAGAGATATTATATGACTTATAAATATGATTATAGAGATGAGTTTCGGATATGTATATGGGATGAAAGTTGTGATGATGATATTATGATTATTTCGAACATATTATTGGTCAAAGGGCCGATAGATGATATCAATTGGACATTCAAAAAGTGTTTATCCTTGTAGAAGATGTAGTTATAGTTCATGAATAGATATGTGTGTGTGTGCACGCGAATACACATCTCTCCAGTATGGGATGAAGGAACGCATGGTACGATGCTTGTGATTTAACTGTTTGAATACTGGTGATGGCATGCATAAATTCTATACATTCATGATTATTATATCAGTTGTTGATGTTATTCTAGCCAAAATACGATCTTATGTCTATTCTTTCTAATTATGGTATAAGATACGTGGTAACTAGTTGTCTATTAGGTGACTATAGTACTTGGTGATTAGAATTTTAAATATGTTAGTTAATGGACCCAGCTTAGTAATATGGTAGCTAACGACTAGGGTTGATACATGGCTATGAAGATGGGTTTGTCGATGGTAATGATATGTGGCTATTGATAACAAGTTATAATACATATTAGATATTAAGTGAGCATAACGTGGTTAACATTGCTAGGTTATATGGGATGCTAGTGATAATGATGCCTAGTTGATAATGAGTCTTAGTTACTGATGCTGACTAGCTAATACTGAGGACTAATTAATAATGCAGATTAGTTAGTAAAATATTTTAGATATTGATTGGTGTTGGTTAATAAAAGATGTTTAGTTGATAAATAATGAATAGTGAATAGATGACAATTATGGTTTAATGGTGAACCTTGACTGGAGGTTAGGTTTGGCTAATTATTGATTAATGGTTAGTTGCTATTCCATTATTAATGATTTTGTGAAGAATCAGTTAGATTGAGAACTAGAAATCATGTGATGACTAGTAAACTAGAGGTATAATAATGAGTCTTGGCTAGTTAATAATGAGTAGATAAAATATAATGGTAAGATAGTTATCTTTGCTACGTTATGATTATGGTTTTGAGTATCTTGGCTTTAGTCTGTGCTACTATTGTATTCCTATATTTATGCATTGATGATTAGGATGATATATTGATGCCCGACAAGGTCGGATGATACTTTGATGATATATTGATGTCCAGAAAGGCCGTAGAATACTTTGATGATATATTCTATGGATATGATGATTATATATTGATACCCGGTAAGGCCAGAGAGTACTATGATGATATATTGATACCCGACAAGGACAGAGGTTGATCATGGTGACGATGGTTAAGATAATGATACTTATGATGAGATTGTTGATATTAATTATGTACCTTGCTTCTATTCTGGCATGTGCATCGCCTATCACCAGTATTCACAATGTCTGTCAGTCGCTATGGGAAAATTACATAGATATAGGTGAAGAATATGCCTTTTGTTATTTTATGTTGATTGAACCTTCTGAGTCTGGGTGGTGAGGTACATATAGGCTCAGTTAGGTATTTGGTTGTCCAGAGTAGCCGGTTATTCACACTGATATTGATGTTGTTAAGATTATTATGGTTATCTTATAACATATTGATCATTGATCCGGTATCGAGGTTTGAGGTATGTGTTCAACCTCTTATATCTTATGAATACACTATTATGCACGATTATATCATGTCTATCCATGTGGATTGGAAACCCTGAGTTTGATAGTATTAAATCCTAATAGTATGTTTATGAGGTATTTAAATAAGGATATGATTATTGAGGTTATGCTTTGAGATGACCTCATATGTATATGTGTATGCATTTGTATATATATAAATCTTGCTATATGAAGCTATGGAACTATGTTATATCCTTTTCTTTGTTGTTCTAACTATGTATGTGTTTATTATTGCTATATATCTTTCATTCACCCTTCATTCATATATTATCCTGGGATATATGGTATAACATTGAAATATATTGAATGTAGATGGAACATGATAGTTTACACTTGATACTTCCATAGTCTTATTATGTTAGACTCTTGGGTTTGAATAGGATAATTGACGTTTATTATTCACTTTGACTTGTTATATGATTTATAGACTATTGTGTATAGTTTTCATTCTGTTTATATGTTGTATATATTTTCTTTACCCTTGGAGATCAATTGGTAATTTCCTACTGAGTACCACTCATTTGGTACTCATACTACACTTCTGCAATATGCAAATTATAGTATGGGTTATTGCCATTGATCTGTGCATCATGCGGGGCATCCATAGTTCAGAGACTTATAGTGAGCTCTTGATGTTTGGAGTATTACTTATCTCTCTTTTATGTATTAGACTAGTCTCTATATTGTATTTAGAGACAAGTTGTATTAGTATAGTTCCTTTGACGTTTCATTTTGGTATTCTTGATATATAGAAGATCTTATATTGATACCATCAGGTTTCGGGGATTCACTTATGTTATGGTTCTTATCTCATTTATCCTGCAAACTTTTCCTTATATTATTGAGTAGTCTGTTACTAGTCCTTTTTACTATGGGTTAGCTTGCCTAGTGGTGGTTTATGTTAGGCGCTATTATGACTTGAGAAATTAGGTCATGATAGATACAACTTGGTTGGATAATTTGTATGATGTATAATGTTGGATCTAGAGGTTGAGGCTAGGATACGAGTGGAGGGTACCACTCATATTGGAGGGTACGACTCATGAGGGTCAGTCGAACCCCTAAGGCAGGATTTTGTGCAACTTAAGTAGGGGTATTTTGAACATTCTCCCACCTATCATAATAAGGTCCCGCGACTTCTAGCGTAATTGGGAGGTCATTTTACCTATTATTCATTCAATAACACTTAGAACTTTTCTAAGCACTCTATAATTCTCTCAAAAGATTTTAGGCAAGGGAAGCCAGGTTTTGACTAGAGGATTCAATTGGGGCTTGTCTTGGTGATCTATTTCCTTCATCATCTTGGTTTAAGGCATTTTCTCTTCCATCATTGTTAATTCTATAAAAAATTTGGTTTTTATGAATGTGTTCATGACTTTATTGATTATATGATTATTACTTTCTAATATGAAATGGGGTTTTTTATATTAAATGGTGGGTTATGATTTTCCATGGTTTTAATTATGCTATATGTACATTAATGGTAGTTTTGAATAATTGGATTGCATGAGAATGATTTAATGGTAATTGGAATTGGTTTTGATTATATTATACCCCCAATGTGTTTAACAGAATATCTATGATAATGTTTTCATTGCGTTGAGTATTTTAATGGAACTCCTGCTTGTTTTATAACTTGGTAAAGGAATTATGCATAGTTTAAATGGCTGGGAAAGGTAAATGGCTAAACTTTTATGATTGTGGGGTACATAGAATCCTCCAAGTTGTTTAATTTGGTAAATAGAAGGGAACCTAGAAGTCCCATTAAATCTAATTGTGCTTGGCTATGGATAGTACTTGCAAGTATGGTCGGTATGACAATACCACCACTAAATGGCCTTGGTTAATAAATGGTAAATGGATTGATTGGTTTCTTAGTAATGGTTTTAATTGTGAAATAATGATGGGTTGTGTATCAAAGCAGTGGAAGGTAGAGGTGCTGAGGGAACCAAGACTAGAAACTTGTATTTCCCGATGTGAGGTTGGTCTTGGTGACCGTGTGCATGATGGCACACTATATTTTAGGGGATGCACTATTCATCCTAGGTTTTCTCACCTGGTCGTGTGGCTTCACACACTGGGCCCTTTTAGCAGAGGGAGCTGAACCCATATAGCCCGTGGGTGGTTTAGGACAGTAAAGCTATACCCCCAGGTAAAGGTTTTGAAAGATATTCTACACCCGGTCCCCTTTCCCAGGATGGTGTTATACATATATATAGACACACACACACACATCTATATATGTATGTATGGTAGTGTGCATATAGATGATTTTACTTCATTTTATAAATGACATTATTTTATCCTTATCATGAGATCATACTAGCATTCACCCGCTAACCCGTCTACTGGCGGCTGTATACCCATGCTATGTTGGAACCAATCGTTCTATTCCTGCTACATAGTGATTGACTCGGGAATCAGTATTTGGACTGAAGAGGTTCCATCTTTTCAGAAGGATCTATTTCACGTTATGGATATTTCTAGACACTTGATTCTATTTTGGATTTTGGTTTTGGCCAAGGTTGGGGGCATGTCACAACCGAATTCTATTACTCATTTCGTCAGAGGCTTTGTGGTACAACTATGCGTTAGAATGGTTGGGATCGGTATAGGTATCAGTCTTAACATTGGTATTGGTATTGAGGTTAGCATTATTAGATGTAATTTCTTACTGTTCCATCATAGTTCATCTTCGGATTAATTATACTATGTTTTCGAACATCTTTGGTTATGGCTTGGTTTATGGCCCTTTTTTCCGTATTGGTTTTGTATGATTTGATTGTTGGTATGAGATGATTGGACTTGGTTGGGTTGATAACGGTTGTGATCCTATCCCAGAGTCATCATATGGGTTGTTACACTATCTTTTTACATGCTCAAAATTCAGCCAACTCAGGGCAGGCGGCTGGAGGTTGGGTTGAGTAACAGTGGTGGTCTCTGGTCCAGGTCAGACTTGGGACACCCATTACGACAAGGCCCTCAATTGGGTCACGTCACCACCGCTCATCGAACTAATTTTTTTTCCATCTAATCACATGAGATGGATCAAGAATATATTGATGCAACATGGAAGTATGGAAAACCGGATAGACAATAGCAAAATCTAGGGGTAAGGCTAACTAATAAGCCACCCCACTTACTGTGTAAGGAATCTCAAAAGGGACAATATATCTGGGGATGAGCTTTCCCTTCCTCAAGAACCTCATCACACACTTCATGGGTGACACGCGGAGGAATACTCAATCACCAAGTCCAAATCTCAAGGAATGGAGCCAACAATATGCATAGGCCTTCTTCCTACTCTGAGCAGTGCTAAACCTATCCTAGATCACCTTGACTCTATCTAATGACTCATTAAGAAAATCTGTACCACAGGGTCTAATCTCTTAAGTATCAAACCATTCAATCATGGAACGAAACTGCCTACCATACAAAGACTCAAAAGGCGCCATCTTAATACTCGAATGATAACTATTATTATATGCAAGCTCTTCCAAGTCTATGTGTTGCTCCCACCAACCTCCTAAATCCATGACATAGTCTCAAAGCATATCCTCAAGAACTTGAATAGTCTTCTTTGATTGGCTATATGCCTAAGGATGAAAGGTTTTACTAAGATTCAATTGAATGCCCAACTCCTCTTGAAAAGTTCTCCAAAATCTGGAAATGACCACAAAAACCCAGTCTGAAATTATAGAGATAGGCACAACATTCAAATGAACTATCTCACACACATAGATATGGGACAACCTCTCAGCACTGAAAGACATCTGAATAGGAATGAAATATGATGACTTGTTCAACTTATCCCCAGTGACACAAATACTATCGGGACCACAGGAAGTGCAAGGAAAACAACAAACAAAGTCTGTGTTAATCCTCTCTATTTACACTTAAGATGAGCAACCTCTGAATTAATTCACCATATTGCTGATGCTCGACCTTTAACTACTGATAACATAGGCAACGATCTACAAAATCCTCCATATCTCTATTCATACCACTCAACCAATAATGTTGTCTCAAATCTCTATACATCTTAGTTGTACCTAGTTGAATGGAATACTTGGTGCTGTGAGACTTGTGCTAAATAAACTACATCAACTCATTGATCCTCAAAATGTAAACACAGTTATCAAATATTAAAACACCCTCAGCATTTGTGGTCTCCCTCTTAGACTCATCACTCAAAACTTGATCATAGAGGGTGCAAAGTCTCTTCTACTTAAACTGATGATCTTGAATCTACTCAAATAGTGAGGACCTCACCTCTACACTTGCATGAATCCTCCTAAGGTATTAAATATGAAGTTGAACTATCAAGTTGGCTAAGGAATGGATGTACCATGCCAATAGCCTCTGAGAAACTGAAATATAAGCTATGTTGCCCATACTCACAACCTTTCGACTCAAGGAATATGCTATCACAGTCGCCTTGCCTTGATAATACAAGATAGAGATATCATAATCCCTTAGAAACTCCACACATCTACGCTGCCCAACATTAAGCTCCATCTAGGTAGTAAGATGATGAAGAATAGGGTGATCTGTGAAAATCTCCCAATGCATGCCATAAAGATAATGCCTCCAAATCTTAAGTGCAAAAACTACCACCACCAACTACAAATAATGGGTGGAGTGAGAAACTCTTTGAGATTACCAAATCTCAACTCAAACTCCTTGAAAAAATGAAAAGGAACCTCCTTTCGAGTAAATCTAGTCATTATCACTGAAATAGTAGCAAAATCACTATAAATCGTATGTAATAACCAGCCAAGCCAATAAAGCTATGAACCTCAGTTGGAGATGTGGGCCTAGCCCTATCATGAATAAACTCAATCTTTATTTGTTATACCATAATCCCTTCCTTAGACACCACATACCCAAGGAATGCCTCCATATCAAGCAAAAACTCACACTTAAAGAACTTGGCAAAAAGCAAATAATCTCTCAAATTCTGGAGCACAATCCTCAAATATTGTGCATGCTCCACTCTACTGCTTGAATACACATGGATGTCATTGATGAACAGAATCATGAAGGAATTAAAAAGGACTTGAATACATGGTTTATCTAATCCATAAATGCAGCTAGGGTTTTATTCAATCCAAAGGATATCACCAAGAAATCATAATCACCATAATGGGTACTGAAGGTTATGTTTGGGAAATCTTTAGCTCAAATAATCGATTGATGGTAACAAAAACTCAAATCAATCATATAAATATCCACTGAACCTTGGAGATGGTCAAACAACTCATCAATTAGAGGCAAAGATAACGAATCTTCACTGTCACCTTATTAAGCTGCCTATAATCAGTACACATACACATGGAGTCATCATTCTTCTTCAAAAAAATCATATGAGATCCCCAAGTAGATACACTCAGTCTAATGAAACCCCTACTAAGAGGATCCTGAAGTTTAGAATTTAGCTACTTAAGATCAACAACATTTAAACGGTAAGGTTCTATACAAATAGGTTGGGTTCTAGGCTAAAGATAAATAATAAACTCAATCCATGGGACGGAGGTATACTAGATAGATCAGTAAGGAAAACACCTAAAATCTCATGAACTATAGGGACAGAGTCAAGTGATAGACTCTCCATTCTAACATCATAAATATAAGCAAGGTAAGACTCATAACCTCTCGAAATAAGCCTCCTAGATCAAACATAAGAAATAATCCCCATTGGCTCGGGACTAACCGCTTCCTGCCATACGCCCGAAGGTATGCCGAGCATGACTAAGGTAACGGTAATGGAAAAATATTTCATGACTGCCTGATAATGGGATAACTAGTCCATGCCTAGAATCATATCAAAATCCACCATATCCAGAATATTAAGATGTACATGAGTATCAACATCTCTAATAGTCACAACATATGATCTTAAGAACCAATCCACAACTAAAGAATCACTCATGAGAGTAGATATATACAATGACATAGATAATGAATCCCAAGATGACTCTAACCATGGAGCATAATAAACAGACACATAGGAATAAGTGTCTCCCAGATCATATAAAGCAAGGGTCGACTAACAACACACCAAAATCATACATGTGATAACAACATCTGAAGACTCAGTTTTAGGCCTAGAAGGTACTGAATACAATTGGACACACCCACCATATAGGTGGAATCCTAATCGATCCTTATCTTACCTTTCTGAGAACCTCCCGAGACAAACCACCTCTAGCAGAGGTATAGACTGATCCAATAGGGCGAACACTCCGAGGTAAAGAAATAATCTCCCTCTGACTAGGGAACTCTCATACATAATAACCAAAATATCCATAACTATAACATGACCCCTGAGTTGAACCAAAAATAGATGATCTGGCTTACCATAAGTAACTACCATGATTAGAATAAGCAGAAGAAGAACCCATCAAACACTGAACTCTACCCCAACAAAGTAAATCACTGGCACTAGAATAACCTCCATTGGTAATCTAGAGCACTGCTTGAAAAGATCTATTAAGATGACTCTGAGGCTGATACAGTGTCTATGAAGGGTAGCTACCCTGAGAACTGCTTCCTCAAAATCAGGAACTACTATGGCTCTTCTAAAACTACCTTGATACCTTAGCCTCTTATTTCTTCCACTTTGGGCCTCATGCCATATCTCTTCCATCACCTGAGTATGATCTGACACCTTAGCAAAAGACCTGCCTGCAACAACCAAAATTTAAGTATTCAAACAAAGGGAAAGTCTTAACCTTTTAACAAAGTAACAAACTCTCTCATACTCAAAAGTAAGAATAAAAGTAGAATGCCTCACCAATTCATGAAAATAATACTCATACTATACAATAGACATGGATCCCTACTCCAATCTCAAAAACAAATCTCTTAGACAATTATAAGGCTTTGAGGCATGTACTTCTCTAAGAATATCTTAGAGAATAGATTCTATGTTAAAGGAGATGATCCAGCTGGCCTGGAATTAAGATAACCTCTCCACCAATGTCGATATGCCAAATCCAACTAAAGAAAGTGTATTCCATACCATTAGTCTCAACTTGGCCCAGATTATAGAGTTTATCCTTACCAGCAGTCATAAACTCATAAGCATCCTCTCTCGATGCACTAGAAACTCTAGGTAAAGTCAATCACAAGAATCTTTCTAACATCTTTTATGCATCAACAAACATAGCAAACTGGGTAACCACTAGCTGATAAACTATTAGCTAAGCAACCACTGGTGTAGAAGGGACCTCAACTCTGGGAGCTGCGGCTATAGGCTATGCCACCGCCTTCATACCACTCTGATTTGTAGATTGTGCACCGCCAAATAACTCCAAAAGTTGAACCAAGTCATAAATGAGCACTGAAGATGAAATAAATCTTCCCTTCATGTGGCGGTATCATGTGTCCTAGCTATGTGCAAAAGAATGAAACCAAATGAGTGCTTCATAAAGTAACTCAGACTCTTAGCATAAAATGATTAAAAGAGGTAAAGAACTCCTAAGAATATCCTATGGCCTTTTGAAGATAAGAAATAGAAGTCATCATTCTGATACGCAGGACTCTACTAGACATTTTCTCTTATTCCAACAATACTGGTGAAACCTAAGCTCTAATACCAATTTTTCATCACCTAATTTATAAGTCATGATGCATCTACTAAATATCACTAGTAGGTCAGCCAAACAATAGCTCGAAGCTAGATAAAATAGTCTAACTGTGTAGAAATTCCCCAAAAGGCAAAAATAAACAATTAATATTTCTAAATAAGCAAGGCAACAAAAATACACAAGAGGTAATAAATAATATAGATAACCATTCCATGACCTGGTAGATCCAGTACAAGGGCTATTATAATGAAAAACTATGTTCTAAAATAGTCAGTACAATCTTGTCTCAAAACTAAATACTAGACATAGATAGATAAAAGAAAATAGGGGAACTCCAACTCTGAGATCCACTCTATCGCCAAAATTAACCATAACACGATCATCAAATCAACAATTCCATCTAGTATTCTAATCTACACCAAAAAGTATGAAAGTATAGTATGACTACCAAAACCACAGGTACTCAATAGGAATCATTGTTCGACTGAGCTAAATCATTTTGTAAATATGATAAAAATGCAATATAGAATAAATAAGACAAGGTAAGGTAGAAAATATAAAATAACTCCAACATAATGGTATACAAATAATTTAATAAATTGAAATGATAACATGAAACACATATAGTTATAACTACAAAATTGGACCCCATAAGCCAATATGTGCAAAAAACTAAATAACATAACAGTGGCCCCATAAGTTGGGAGGGTACACTCAATGATAGTATAACCCAAACCATCATCATTTACCAACTCTTAAGGTAAAACTAAAATCTATCCATATCATGCCAAATTATAACAATTTCCACTTCCTGACTTTATATGGTATGCATATAATCAATATAATATTTGAAATCCAGACTCAAAATAATAAATACATAATCAATATGAAATACCTAGAATTGAAAAAAAAACTACAACTTTTGGTGTCTTTGAGTTGGGTACTACTTAGAGCATTGAGTCGTACCCTTGGTCATGATTCATAACCTTATCCCCTCCTTTGGTACCCTAGGCATCATATTAAGGTAGTATACTATCCTCTACATAAAAAGGACATCCCTTGGTCGTAACCATAAATATGAGTCATACACTACTCTACCGTATAAAGTGAAGTCTCCAAACTGAGCGGACTATTTTTGTTACAGATAAAGATCATGATTGGAGCATAAGTCATACCCTTGGTTATGACTCAAGGGAACCCACTCGTATCTAAAACTATGTGGTTGACCTAGGAGAGGTCTTGGATAAGAGTTAGGGTGCCACTCATACCCTAATGTATGATTGCTCAAGGAACCGTAAGGAGAAGTCATAGCCCTGCACGAGTGAGCATTTCAACTTTTTACCAAGGATCTTTTGGTCATTTCCCATGCCTGAAAACCTAAAACGTCTCACTATATTAGTCATTTTAGACTCTTAAGTCTTAATTTACAAGATATAAATATCCCAAAACACTCTAAAGGCTTCTTGGAGCAAGATTTGAGGCTACCATTTTGAGGTGTTCATCTAGTTCCAAGAAAGAGTCAAGATTGTTTCTATGTCATCTTTTTTAAGGCATGTATATCTTCCATATTTAAATATCTCTAAAACACATTTATCTTAAACTTGGATTAGTAATTATACATGTTAGTAATTCTAAAGATTGTTGGTGTGTCCTATTGTTTAAGGCATGTATCTCTTCCCCTATTTAAGGAATGTATCTTCTTCTTTACCTGCACAGTGATTAAATAATCAAGCGGTTCATGCATTGACTTGAACGGGTAAGCTTCCTTACATCCAAAGACATTTATTTCTTAGCCCTTAACTTTAGACATAGTGTCTTTAAGACTTGGTTTGGCTATAGTCGAGGTCTTGTCCCGATACATATACTTATTGACTTCTATTTTTTATAGAGTTATTATGAACAAAAACTAACTTGGGATTAGATTTTATAATAAATCTATTGTTGACTTATGATATTATTTTGCGATCTTAACATGTGAATTTTAGTTCGTTCGACTCCTATGATATGATGAGGTGTTTATGTTAGGTTGCGGGACGACCTCCGGTACATGTGTGCTTGAAGTACCCATATAACAAGGCTCAAAATTTGGGGCATGTTATGTTTGTATCAGAGATAAGGTTCATTCAGTTGGGTGTTCACAATATCGTGTCAAGTAGAGTCTCTTTTATAGGTGTGAAGTGTGCCTTACTTATAAATGAGAAGATATGAGACATTTTAGGAAATTTTTCCCTTTTTTGTTTCAATATCAAGCTATAAATTCTAAGGTATTAAATTCGTTTAATTTTGTTTTGTATCTTTTAGATCATTTCTCACTGGAGATCTGAAACTCAAGAAAACACTTCTTCCCCAATGAGTGTCTTGTGGATAAAGATCATCCAACTTCTAGAGTTTAGACCAGGTCTAGGGATCTGGCATCTGGCCATTGTCGTGGGGTTACACCCACAAACCCTTCTCATGAGAGTGGCATTCCTCCTCTTCCTCCTCAAAGGGATGCTACTAATATAGAGTTTCATCGCTTCATAAATCTATTTACTCAATTGGTAGCCTCTCAAGAGAAGCATGGTGCTCTTGCTACTATTTCATATGAAGCCACGAGAATTGGACAATTTATGAGGTTTAGCCCTCCTATGTTCTTTGGTATAAAGTTGAGGAAGATTCTTAAGGCTTTATTAATGAAATAGAGAAAATCTTCTAAATAATGCATGCTTTAAAAATTGATGCCATCGAGCTTGCATCCTACCAATTGAAAGATGTTGCGTACCTATGGTAAGAAATTTTGGAGTTGTGTAGAGGTATTGATGCTAGTCCCTCTTTTTAGGAAGATTTCTGTAAGGCTTTACTTGACCGTTTTTTTCCTCAAAAATTGAGGGAGGCTAAGTCAAAAGAGTTCGTGAACCTAAAGCAAAGAAGAATTTATGTTCAAGAGTGTGCCTTGAAATTCCATCAATTGTAAAGGTATGATCCCAATATGGTTTCTAGCATGAGGTCTAGAATGCATAAGTTTGTCTCAGGATTGTCCCTTGAGTTAGTTCTGGAGAGCAAAGGGGGATTGTTGATTGACAACATGGATATCTCTTGTTTAATTGTTTATATGCAATAAGTTGAGAATGTGAAAAATAAGCAAGTTGAGCTTAGTGAAAGGCAAGGAAAAAAGTTTAGGCCTTCTGAGAGTAGTATTTGAGATGGTGGCAAGTGGCCACAAAAGAAGTGGGGGAGTTTGGGTTCTTTCTCCTCGCCAAGTATTCACTCTCCATGCCAAAAGTTTTTGGGTGGTCATCGGTCTCAGTTATGTGGTGGGTACCGAGCACCGGGTGCCCAATTTTAGACTAGTGATGCCTTTTGGCTCTACCCTACCCTTCTAATAGATTTTGTGGTCAGAGATATCATTGTGAGTATGAGAAAGAGAGAGGCAGATGTTTTTATTATGGTTAGGTTGGGCATATGCAGTAAGAGTTCCCCTCTCGGATGGATTCTTCGGCCAATAGGGCCCCTATTAATACTCCTCCTCCTGCACCAAATGGTACTATGTCTGCTTTTGCCTCTATTTCTTGAACTGGTGTTGGCCTAAAACATTTATATGCACTAGCTAATCTCTAGGATTTTGAGGCATCTCCTAATATTTTCACGGGTTTGTTTAGACTTTACTCCGCGATGTGTATTATTTTATTTATCCAAGGTATACTCTTTCTTATGTGACCCCATATGTGGTTGTGCATCTTGATTATTGTCTTGAGAGTCTGGCGGTTCCTTTTTCTATCTTTACCACGGCCAGAGACCCTATGATTGTTAGAAGGGTCTGCAAGAGATATGTGATATCTATTGGTGGTATAGATACTCTTATTTATTTAATATATATGGACATGGTTGTTTTTTTGTAATTTTAGGGATGGATTGGTTGCACCCTTGCTAGCTACCTTAGAATTTTTGACTCGTAGGATCATGTTCAAATTCCCTAATGAACTAGTCATTGTATGTAAAGGTGGTTCTGTAGATCCTAAGGGGAGATTCATTTCTTATCTTAAAGCTTGAAAGTTGATTACAAAAGGGTTTTTGTATCAAATATTTCGAGTGATGTTGGGTGTATTTATGAACATTAGTATCATTATCCTAGCCTATTTAGCCTTATTTTGAGGATAATTTGTGTGCCTTCTGTGTTGATGATGATATGAATAAGTATATAAGTTTTCAAGTATGTGATTACAATGTTTAAGGTGTATTTCAATCAAGTTTGTACTTAATTGAGTCATTAAGAGTTCAATCGAGAAAACTAGTTTTTCTACCTTAAGCTAGGTGTGTCTCTAGTCTATCTCGATGGATTCTAATGTGTGGAATGAGTTTTTAATGGTTTAAATGTCTAATTATATTTGGAATAACTTGTTTGCAATGCGCAAAGTTCAATTGGATTAATTCAAGAGTCGGAACAAAAATTTGAAGATCAAAGTGAACTAGCCTAGTCTTAGCTCGTGTTTTTGGTTCATCATCATGGATTGTTTGTCGTTCTGAGATCTAACTCATGGTTTTGATCATATAGGATATCTGACGAGTTAAATTTTATTATATTTTGATGTTTAAAAAGCTATAATTGAAGGCAAAAAAGCATGGATGGACTTCACACTTAGACGAAATTTTGAAGGTTATTTCCAGTGAACCAACGTGTTTTTCCCACAACACACCACTCCTTTGATGATATTTTAAACATGAAGAATTGGTATTTCCATGCTAAATTCAAGGTGTCACATTTTCTAGCTCATGATATATGCAAGGCGACACGTTGGACATTCCCTACACGACTTGGATGAGTTCTACTATAAATACAACACTGTCCACGTCCTATAATCACTTTGTGATGACTTGGACAACGTTGTTAGGGATTCTGCACTGAATTTTTAGGGTTTTATTCTTAAAGTTTAGCTTTATAATTTCTTTGATCATGTATTAAAGTTTTTGGATCATGATTATGTCGATTATTTGCTAAACACCCCTTTCAAGGGTTAAAACTAAGAACGTGACTACTATAGTTATTAATTGATTTTGTTTGTTTTGCTTATCATATTTGGATTCTTGTTAATACTTATTTTAATTATTTTAAGGAGTATCTGGCCTTACAATACACATATTGTCGACCTTGTGATCTCGGGAGGGGAAATTGAAAGATAGAACGAGGGGATGAAAAAAGTAGGGTTCTTATTCTTTTATGAAATAAGGAATTTGAATTAGTACCAAGGATAGGGATATACCTAGAAGCCATAATTGATTCACATATAGGTGATAACTTTACACACTTAGTTAGAATATTATATCCCCTCTCAGTGATGTAGTTGAAATGTCCAAGTTAGGTAAATAATTAGAGGTCGGGAGACCATGATCATGCAATAAACCCTACGAATCAAAAACCAAGATAACCAAGTTAATGAATGAAGTTTAATAGAGTAGTATGATTGTTCAAAGTACTTTAACCATGGATACCCATCCATTGATTGTCAAAAGTCATTAATTTTTTGCATTAGTGTACTTTACATTTGGTTTACAACTCTAAAACTCTCTTGGTTACTTTCTCTCAATTGTTAAACAAAAATTTGATAGTTGTTTAACACAAGTCCCTGTGGGATCGATATTAGGCTTCTTGAAGGACATTATATTACTTGGTAGACCATGTACACTTGCATGTACGCTATCAGGGTTTTGGCACTATTGCCAGAGACTTATAAATTGGCAACTATCTTGTTTTTAGTTTATCTATATTGAGTTGTACATAGTTTAGTAATTTTTATTTTTATTTTTTTTGCCTTTTTTATTTCGCACACTTCTTGGGATCTCTGCCTAGGATAGATGGTTTTTGAGTGTGACGATTATTGTTGTTTCTATGGGGTTCTCCATCATAAGGCTTATTATCTAGATTTTAATGGAAGCACATAGATAGGACATCCACATGATGAGGTGGATACTTTTCTATCTCTGGAAAAGATCGCAAGTTGGTGTATGGTTTGTGGAAACAGTGGCCAGTCTGCAGCTACGTGTGCTGCCAATCTCTGTTTAGAGTTATTTGTGTGATATGATCAATGGAAATATTATGTAAACACCTATAATCAAGCATTGCAGACTCAACCACCAATTCAACCATGGAATAACCAGCAACAACAGTTTCAGCAGCAACAACCAAACACGCAGGACACAACTCAAATTAGCAATATGGAAAAGATGCTGAAATAACTTTAAGCATCTTATATACAGTTGTTGGAATACATGAAGAACCAACAGGTAGATACAACGTAGTTGGAGAATTAAATGGGGAAAATATTGTAAGCACAAAATGCAGGCCTCAAGGTCGTTTGCCGGGTAACTCTGCACCTCTTAGAAAAGTGTTGGCAACAACCTTGAGGAATGGTAAAGATCTCAATGAAGAACCTCCAAAGGAAACTAAGGAGGTAGATGTATCGTTGACTCTCAAACCAGATGCAGATAAAGTTGTTGATAATTCGAGAAAGTCTGAGTACTCAAAAACTAAAGTTGCTGAAATGGTTAAGGAGATACCACCACCACCATCTCCACAGTGGCAGACAAAAACAAAAGAATTGTAGCCAGTCAGTTGTCATCTTTCTCTTGAGACTGAAGTTGAGAATATGAATAAAAGTGAGGGTGTTGTGCATAGTGTAAATTTTGAAGTGGGATTAGTAGGGCCTCATTCAAATCACTTTTCTATATGATGTCTGGATGATGTCTTGTCTGAGGAATCATCTTTAATAGTGGTAGAGTGTGATGATAAGAAACAAGAATACTATATTCTTAATTTTACACAAGAAAAATAACATAAAAACACACCTCACTTTAAGGATGAGGGGGTTACCATGCATATTCTATTACTAGATTTCTTCATCTTTATACCACCATAATGAGTGGTGATTTTACCACTCATTTGCACTCAGTTTTAGTGCATATTACCTTGTTTCAAATGAGTAGATGAGACATAATTGAGATTTAATGCCCTAATATACACTCTTTGTAGGTATAGGAATTGAAAAGACAAAAAGATATGGATTAGCTCTTGGAAACTACACACCTAATTATCTATCATTACTTTGGTCCCCATATAGATCTTGGAAAGACAAAAAGTGTAGCTGAAGACCTGTAGTGAAATAGCCTTAGTTAACATGGTAGAGATCAATTAGCCGCTGTCAAGGTCAGTCTAGATGGTCAATCAACTGCGACCGCAGAAGTTAATCGCGATCGCGTAGCCGCAGTTGCAATTAGACTTTCGCGATCGTGGCTTGGTGAAAGTGTTCAGCCCAAGGGAAAAACTATAACTGCACATTCTAATCCTAATTTTCACAAAATAACCCAAACCCTAGTCATATCATCACATCCCATCTTCCCAAATTTCTCTAGTTTTGAGTTTAGGTTTTGTAGACTTCATTTTCGTAGAAGAAAACATTGTGTACATTTTGGGGAGAAGAATACATTGGAGACTTTCTAAGTGAAAGATTTACTCACTTTCATTGTTGATATTGTGGGAGAGCTAAGTTTGAAGTAGCATTCTCTTAGATCTTCTACAATTTTGATTCAATGGAGATTATGGGTATATCTATGCTTGTTTATATTATGTGTAGCTAAATCTCCCTCTTGGGGTTATGTGTGAATAAGGGTTAAAGTGTATGTGAGTTGTTGCTTTTAGCCTCTATTTGGTAGTTCATGTTTATGAGTTTTATTATTGCTATGCTATTTTTTGTTGGGATTTGATGAGTGAGAGCTCCAAATACCCACATGGGTTTGATGAGTGAAAGCTCCAAGCTCTAGAAAGTTCAATGACTTCTTCGAAAGAAAGGTTTTAGATAAACTTTAGGAATACATATCATACTCAAAAGTGGGATATGGGGACCAAAGAAATGATAGACAATTATGTGTGTAGTTTGCTAAATTTTCACTATCTTAGACATAAGGGTGAATAAGAAGTTAACTATGCCATGGGTGTCATCCTAGAAATAGGGATTCCCTGATTGAGGTTGTGGTTGATAATTGTTGAACACACCCAGTAGGTATTTGAAACAATCATTGGGTGAACTTTTGGTGTTTTATTAAAAGGCTAACATCAAAACTTATAGCCAGGCCTACCCATATTTGAATTATTAAAGTGATGTTTATAATTAGCTCCCACATGTCACTCCCTTTGTAATGTATAATCCAAGATCCATGCATAATTGATAAAACTCTAATTATTCATAGCCCCGAATTTATTCTATTAAATCCCAAAAAGAAACATTAGTGTAGGAACTCACCTCCTCCATTTTATCCTTTTGTACCATTTATTTGAATTTATCTTGAACCTATCATTGAAAATTGATTTAATCTCCACTCACATTGTTCCTCATGGATTCCATCTCGACTCCAAAGTTGGCTAAATATATTGACGATGACCGCATTGTACTTAATTGACATGTAAGTTAAGCATTATAAAAAATTGCGTCGTTGCCAGGGAATAATTTGGCGATTAAGTTAGTTTGGAATTTTAGTTACTTATTTGAATTCAAAGCTTGTATATATTTATTCGTGATTTTTCTTTATAGGTAGATTACTTTATTTGTACTTTTCCCTATGGAATCTTCCAACAAATATGATGTTAGATATTGGGATTCCTATCCTGACGACCCATGTCTAATCTATGAAGGACCACACTTAAGGAGAGATTGTAAATATACTCCTTATAGGGAGTATAGGTGCCCATTATATAGTGGTCGAGAAGGACATTGAGAGGACTGTCCAAATTCCCCAACCCCTATTATTCTAACCGAGTTTATAGTTCTTCTCATAATTTTGATAGGTCGTATGATGAAGAGGAGAAGGAGAAACATACCATACTCAATCGTGTTGAAAAACTACTCTAAGACATTTGGGATTAGGTGGATGAGACGGGGAAGAATATAAAACAGATGAGTCATGAGGCATTGGCATGGAAAAGTGTCAAGATGGGGGAAATGGGAAAAGAATAAAAGCTTGAAACTATCACAAGTTCACAACATTCCCTATTTCCCAAGAGGAGGTGAATCAAGAAGAGAAACCATGCTACGATGATGAGCTTGGTAGTGAAGACTCCTCGGAGGCTTCCCAATCATCTGACTCATATAAGGAAGAAGAGGAAAAAATAAAAGAAATTAACTTAGAGTTAAGAGAAGAATCAATTCACATCACTCATAATGACTCTAGTTCATTTCGGGGTAAAGATCCTTTGAATAATGCTATTCCAAAAGTAGGAGTTGAACCTTATTCGACCCACTCTTCCATATTTTCCTTAGAGGATGTGATGAGAATCCATGCCTCTGAACAAGTGGTATATCATAGGGATAAGGTGTCTAACTCTTACGTTTTAGATCTTGACACTCCCAAAGAGAACTTAGATCCCCATTTATCAAAGGCCAAGATACTCAATTTTCGAAGTACAAGCAATGGCCTATTGATGTGCTCACTTTTACCTAAGGAGAAAATATGGATGTTTGCTGTGAAGTTTCGTAAAAGGTTAAAGTCATTGAAGTGTCATGATAGAACATTCATCATCATGCCCTTACATTTTCCTAATGCGCCTCAAAGATGTAACGATAAAAAATTGGGCAAGAAACTCAAATCCTCTAAGTGGAGACACAAATAGGGATCAAAAAGGCATTGTGCTACGATGTTGAACTAAGAGCTTTATAGGAGGCAACCCATCATGTAAAAAAATGGCACGTATTATTTCCATTCTATGCATGGTAGAGTAGAATAAAATTTTGATATTTTGCATGCATAACACATAGAATTCGGGTTCCAAGAGGAATTTCTATTAAATTTGGAAAGGGGACGCACGGAATTGGAAACTTGGACTGAGAAGGAAATGTAGAAAGCTCAATTGTTTGGTCTCAATTACCGCAATCGCGGACCGTACAACCACGAACGTGGAGGCCGTGTGATTGCGATCACGATGAAATGGACCGCGACCATGGTATAATCAACTTAAAGTGATCATTTGATTCTCATTTATTCTCTATTCCTCTCTAAAATTCTCTCTAAATTCTCTCTAAATTTTGGGATTTGTGTAACATCTACAACTTTCAATTTAATCCGCTTATATCTCTATACGTAGTATGTAGTCCTTACCTCCTTGATATGAACCTAAGTGCATGCACAGAGTCTATAGTGTAGAATGAGGCCTACAATAGTAATTTTAGTTACTAAATACATGTATAGATTGAAATTATACTATGGTAGGTTATTGTAATTCCCCGATTTGCTGAACCAGAATGCTACATGGTGCTCATGACCCCGAGGGGCCACAAGCTAACCCATGACTGATATTTGTACCTGTATACTGCAAATCATGATATAATAATGCGGAATACGTAAAAATGTAAGGCCATAAGGTTATACATAATAAAACCATATGGATGAAAATACCCAAACAACTCAATCTGAAGGCTAAGTATGAACGTAAATATGAACATAAATATGAAAGCCTCTTAACTATCTGAATAAGGAGTTGAAGGAACATGTCTCCAACTAAGTCCGTAAAATTGAACTGAAGAAATAATTAAATGTATCAAATCATATTATCCTCTAATCAATGAGGACTCACTGTGTCTCTGCGACTGGAATGCTATCGCTACTGTTGGGCTGGAGCTCGTGTCTCGGAACCTATGGTGTAACATGAAAAGAAAGCACCATAGTACAAATGCGTCAGTACAACTGGAGTACTGAGTATACGAGGAAGGTAGGCTGGACATAAAGGGTTTCATGCATGAACAACACTGACTGACTAATATGAACGTGGAAGTGCAACCATACATATATAGAAACTAGGATCGTGAATGCGTGATAGCAAGACCTATAAGATAATAAATGGTTTATTGATAATTGTTATTACTGATACTGCAATATGATAACATGGACGACTGTATCTGACAGTCCTGTACATACTGAAATCTGAAAAACGCCCTGAGTTCTTTTACTGAGACTGATACTGAAACTGTGGGAGGTAGTGTTTAACCGACATGCCCCATGTATGCCGTTATGGCTAAGCTGGGGTCCAATATCTGCCCCGACTGGAGGGGTGTCAATACTGTACCACGGGTAAGGACTGCTTGTGAGTAACCCTTATCTGGAAGGTACTCAATTAGAATGGTGGGAACCCTAAACTGACAGGTTAAACCACCTCATCAACCCTAATCTGACAGGTTAAGATGTCTCAACCTACACTGGCTACGTAGTTCTTGAACACAAGGATGACTACTAAGAATCACACCATGAACTGGCGGGTGAGTTCCCATCCTTGGGTTCACTCGGTGCTAACCTCTACTCCCATCTGGAGGGACTGTACATGAATACCTAACTATACATGACTTAATCTTACTGAATTCCATTGACTGGCGGAATGTTACTGATAGATGACAACTGACTGAGATCATGAGGTTTTACAGAGTCACATGACTGACTAAAGTCTATAGAATCATAGCTTGAGTTCGGATATTGTGAAACATGACATGGATCTAGGCACACAACTATAGTTTTTGGGTAAAAGTACCCCCGAACTCGATGGGAGGAAACTGACACACATGACTGACTTGATCATAAGAGTAGAGTCCACAATTCACAATATCATAAGTAAGGATTTCATAATAAGAATGATTCTCAACCAACTATCACATGATCAGGAATGCACACAACATGTATATACTTGCATGGCTTCAATAACATGGTCATTCCATATCACAACAATATCATGAGCATCTCATACAACATCTTCAATTCAAGACAATGGCATGGGGATCACGTTGAACATAAACTTAGAACATGGAATAGTCATTTAGGAATTATTATGTCATAAAAGCATGATTTATATTTCCTTAGGTATTTTCACAAACACCTTACATGCACATCTTAGGCATAGGTGGATTCATCAAGATTACAAATATTCAACCACCAACTTCACATATTTATACATTAAATACCACCATATCCTCACACAAAACATACAAAGATCCCATCTTAGGTATCATCAAACTCCAACCATATGAACATCAACAACCAACAAGATAAACATCATAATACATAATTTAGAAGATGGTTCTTGATCTTCATGGACGAAAGGAGTCCATTAATCAACTCACGCATACCTTAGAAGGAAGATTCTTGATGATTGACGAAGGAATTTCCTTGAAATTGGATCTTCAAGCTTGATTATGCAACCCTGGTTGTTTTTAACTTTTAGTGCTCTTCGATGATGAGATTTGAGATGTTAATAGGGTTGTAATATGTTTAGAAGCTATATATTTCGTAGGGTTAAGTTAAGGGACGTGTAAGGAGTGTTAAAAGACTTAATTACCCTCAAAATAACTCAAAACGAAGTGTTTTTGGCACTTGGAACTGACTTAGGCGGCGCCCAAGTAATTGCACAATCTAGGTTGGGTGGCGCCTAACCAATAGCCTAAGTTTGGTTGGGAGGCACCTAACCAATCGCCTATCCTTACTATCTCTCACAAAAATGGGCATAACTTTTCGCTCGGGTATTGGATTAAGCCAAAACTGGTATCGTTGGAAAGCTAATTCGATTCTCTACAATTTGGTGTGTCTAAATCTTCAAAAATGTCACATATAAATCACTTTATTCTTGTTCAAATATGACCCTTGCAAAATCGAACGCTAAGAATTGATGAATTCAAAAACTCTTAGCTTGCATCATTCTAAGCGACTCATATGAGAATGCTTAAGACATCGCAAGCTATCCTATAACTAAGGTAGTCATTGTAAGTCATGCACTAAAATGCTAATCATAGGATAGGAGGTTTCATATGTAGGAAAACTTAGTCACTTTCTATCTTAGAAACATGTGGGGTATTACAATATCTCCCCCTTGGGAACATTCATCCTCGAATGAGAATTTACTGAGAAGGGATACAAGACAACAGAACCTGAACTAAACATGAAGAACTGAAACTTGATCTCATGACTGACATGCTAAACATACTGAACTCGTGCATATCTGATGCACGGACAACTGATACATTGAGTATGCAAAGGTTAATAGGTACCAAGTTTATACTCGAAATATGAACATGAAACTGAATAAGCTTAAGGAGAACTATTACCTTGAGCTTGATCTGAATTGGCGGGGAAGAGGTGATGATACTTGATACGCATATCTGCTTTTGCTTCCCAAGTAGCTCCCTCATGAGACTAATTTCGCCAAAGAACCTTGAATAGAGGGACTTCTTTGTTCCTCAATCTACGAGTCTGATAATCTAAGATTTTGACTGAAATCTCTTCATAAGAGGGGCTGTTCTGAATGTCAATGCTCTGACTAGGGAAAACAACTGTTGGGTCACCTATGCACTTCTTAAGCAGAGAGACATGGAAGACTAGATGGACTGAGCCTAGATCAGAAGGCAACTCAAGCTCATAAGCTACCTTACCGAAGTGACAGAGAATTCTGAAGGGACCGACATACCGGGGACTAAGTTTTCCTTTCTTTCCGAACCTCTTCACTCCCTTCATAGGAGAGATCTTAAGATAGACATAGTCATTGACCACAAATTCGAGATCCTTTCTACAAACATCTGCATAGGACTTCTGTCGGCTCTGAGCAGCTCAGAGTCTCTCTCTAATAAACTAAACTTTCTCTAAGGTGTTGAATACTAAGTCAGGACCTATGACTGAGGCCTCACTAACTTCGAACTAACCAATCGGAGATCTACACATCCTACCATAGAGAGCTTTGAATGGAGCCATCTGAATACTAGAATGATAGCTATTGTTGTATGCAAACTCAATCAAAGGCAAGTGGTCATCCCAACTTCCCTTGTAGTCAATTGCACACGCCCTTAGCATATCTTCAAGAGTCTGAATGGTCCTCTCTGCTTGACCATCTGTATGAGGATGAAACACTGTGCTGAGATGGACTTGGGTACCGAGACTCTTTTGGAATACTTTCTAAAAGTAAGAGGTGAACTGGGTACCTATGTCTGAGATGATAGATAGTGGAACACCGTGTAACCTGACTAACTCCCTGATATAGAGTTTGGAATAATCCTTAGTGGAATAAAAAGTATGAATAGGAAGGAAATGAGGTAACTTGGTCATTCTATCTATAATAACCCAGACTGAATCATGCTGATGACGATTTCTAGGCAAGCCCATCACGAAGTCCATGTTCGCTTGTTCCCACTTCCAAGTAGGAATGGTGAACTCTTGCATGGAACTATTAGGTTTTTGATGCTCTATCTTAATCTGCTGACATGTAGAGCACTTAGCAACAAACTCTGTAATATCTCTCTTCATCCCACTCCACCAATAGATCTCCCGCATGTCACGGTACATCTTAGTGTCCCCTGGATGAATAGATTATCGTGCACCATGCGCTTCTGCAAGAATTCACTGCCTTAATTCATCTACACCTGGAACACATAGATGACCCTGACAATGAAGAACACTATCTCCCCCTTGGGAGAAAATCGTGACTTTTTAATTCTGAACTTCCTCTTTGATCTTGACAAGGCTAGGATCCCAGTCTTGTTTCTCTTTCACCTCAGAAACTAGAGATGACTCTGAACTACTGTGAACATATACACCACCCTCTGAAGAATCGACTAAGCGAATTCCTAGTCTGACAAGCTAATGGATCTCCTGAGCCATCTTTTCCTGATACCCTCAACGTGAGAAATACTACCCATAGAGAGTCTACTGAGAGCGTTGGCCATAACATTGGCCTTGCCCAGATGATAAAGAACACTCATGTTGTAATCCTTCAAGAGCTCTAACCACCTTTTCTGACGAAGATTGAGATCCTTATGGCAAAAGACATACTGGAGGCTTTTATGGTCTGTGAAGACATCTACATTAACTCCATAGAGATAATGACTCCAAATCTTCAAGGAAAAAACTACCGCTACTAACTCAAGATCATGAGTAGGATAATTCTTCTCATGTGGCTTTAACTGTCTGGAGGCGTAGGCTATGACCTTACCATGCTGCACGAGGAAACAACCTAAAACCACTCTGGATATATCACAATAGACTGCAAAACCGTCTGAACCATCTAGAATAGCTAGAACTGGAGCTGAGGTGAGTCGAGTATTTAACTCTTGAAAGCTCTTCTCGCATGAATTTGACCACTGAAACTTAATCTTATTCTAAGTCAATATGGACTTGGGAGATGCAATAGAAGAAAATCCCTCGATAAACCGCCTATAATAGCTAGCCAAACCCAAGAAACTCCTGATATCTGATGGAGATACGGGTCTGGGCTAGTTTCTTACTGCCTCGATTTTCTGAGGGTCTACTCTAATGCCATCACCAGAAATAATATGGCCAAGGAATTCTACTGATCTTAGCCAAAATTCGCACTTGCTAAACTTAGAAAATAACTGGTGATCCCTGAGAGTCTAAAGAACAATCCTGAGATGGTCTGCATGATCACGCTCTGTGTGAGAATAAACCAGAATATCATCTATAAAGAGTATGACAAACATGTCCAAGTACTTCTTGAACACACGGTTCATCAAATCCATGAAAGTTATAGGGGCATTGGTAAGACCAAATGACATGACTAAAAATTCAAAGTGACCATATCGAGTACGGAAAACTGTCTTCGGAATGTCACATTCTCTAACTCAGAGATGATGATAGCCTGATCTGAGGTCTATCTTGGAGAAGTAACTGTCACCCTGAAGTTGGTCAAATAGATCATCAATCTTGGGAAGAGGATATCTTTTCTTGACCGTGACCTTGTTGAGTTGACGGTAATCAATACACATCCTGAGAGAATCATCTTTCTTGCGCACGAATAGTACTGGCGCACCCCATGGGGAAACACTGGGTCTGATGAATCCCTTATCTAAGAGAACCTTCAACTAATCTTTTAGTTCCTTGAGTTCTGCTGGTGCCATTCTGTATGGAGGAATACAAATAGGTTGAGTATTCGGAAGAAGGTCTATACCGAAGTCTATTTCCCTTTTGGGAGGAATGCCTGGAAGATCTTTCGGAAAAACATCTAAGTATTCATTAACAACAGGGACTGTTTCGAGACTGGGAGATTCAGAAATGGAATCTTTAACATGCACGAGATGATACACACACCCCTTAGAAATCATCTTCCTTGCCCAAAGGTAGGAAACAAGTTTACCCCTGAACGCTAAAATGCTACCCTTCAACTCTAGGAAGGGTTCATTCGGGAACTGAAACTGAACTATCCTATTTCTACAGTCGACTGTGGCATAGCAGGAATAAAGCCAATCTATGCCAAAATCAGTTATCTCTAACTCAACTAAATCTGCTGACGTGGATTTCTGAGATATCATAACCGGGCAGTTCCTGTATACCCGCTGGACTATGATGGTTTTACCCACTGGTTTAGAGATTGAAAAGGGCTCTACTAGAATTTCAGGACTGATTCCTAAATTGCCTGCTATGTATGGAGTAACAAAAGACAAGGATGCACCTGGGTCTAGCAAAGCATAAAAATCAACATGTAAAATCTGTAACGTACCAGTAACGACATCAGGAGAATTTTCCTGATCCTACCAGGACTGAAGAGCATAGAGTCTGTTTGGGCGTTTCCCACTTGTAGCACTAGAAACGACACCCTTCTGGTTCGAGCGACCGGACTGAGCTGCAGAATGATTTTGCTGACCCTGAATAATTGACTGCGAACAATCCCTAATCCTGTGGCATGGCTTGCCACAACTAAAATAGACATCACTATCGGCTCTGAAAATTCCCTAATGGTTCTTACCACAAGTCTGACAAAGGGGATTCATTCGGGAAATACTAACACTGCCCTGAGATTTAGAGCCTAGCGCTTTATCTCTGTTGCCGTCTCTGAACTTCGGCATTAGAGCGCTGGCAGAGGAAGGGGCTGGAATGGATGACTTAGAGAGAAACTGTGAACGGTTTCCTCCATTTGATTTGGGGTGAGCAAAGTTGAAGTTACCTGACCTTGCTCTCTTGTTCTACCTCTCCCTAGTCTTAAACTTCTGCTCTTCTACTTGCTGGGCATGGGTCATGAGTCTGGCTAAGGTCATATCATCGATCAACATCGCAGACCTACACTCATTTACCACGCTATCGTTGACCCCTGACAAGAACTTGCTCATCTTAGCCCTATTGTCTGCAACCACATGAGGAGCATACCTAGCTAACTGAGTAAATCTGAGAGAATACTCCCTAATCGTCATATTCCCCTGCCTGAGGTTGATGAACTCAAGAACTTTGGCTTTCCTCATCTCTTGGGGAAAGAATCTATCTAAGAAAGCCGTGATAAATTCCTCCCACTCAATTGGACCTGCATCATCTAACCTCTCAGACTTCTACTGTTTGTACCAATCATGAGAAACATCCTGTAACTGGTAGGAGGCTAACTTAGAACTCTCAATAGAAGTAACACCCATGATGTCAATGACCTTCTGGACTTGGTCAATGACCTTCTGGACTTGGTCAATGAACTCCTGAGGGTCCTCATCAGACTTAGACCCGTGGAAAGATGGAGGGTTCATCCGGTTGAATTCCCGAACCCTAGCTTCTTTGGGATTGGCCACTGGATTGGCCAAAATAACTGGTGGCCATTCATTTTGAGCAGCCACGTATTGATCAAGTGTGGTAAATACATCTCTAAACTCCGCATGGGAAACATGTTCTCCCAAGGGATCTTCAGGCTGAGGTGCTGGCTGGTTTCTTCTCTTTGGGACCATGGTCTGGAATAAGAGAAGAATGGATTAGACTGAGATTTTAAATTATGATTATGCTCACTAGCATGACATAAATACTAAATAAAGAGGACTATTCCTAAAACATCTTATAGCCTCTCGCACATAAATGTGGTGCACAACACACCCATGTACAAGACTCTACTAGATGCGGCTTTCAGACTTCCTAGGATTTATTGAACCTTAGGCTCTGACACAAAGTTTGTAATGTCCCGATTTGCTGAACCAGAATGTTACACGATGCTCATGACCCAGAGGGGCCACAAGCTAACCCATGACTGATATGGGTACCTGTATACTGCAAATCATGATATAATAATGCGGAATACGTAAAAATGTAAGGCCATAAGGTTCAACTTAATAAAACCATATGGGTGAAAATACCCAAACAACTCAATCTGAAGGCTAAGTCTGAACGTAAATATGAACATAAATCTGAAAGCCTCTTAACTATCTGAATAAGGAGTTGAAGGAGCATGTCTCCAACTAAGTCCATAAAATTTAACTGAAGAAATAATTAAATGTATCAAATCATATTATCCTCTAATCAATGAGGACTCACTCTATCTCTGCGACTGGAATGCTACCGCTACTGTTGGGCTGGAGCTCGTGTCTTGGAACCTATGGTGTAATATGAAAAGAATGCACCATAGCACAAATGCGTCAGTACAACTGGAGTACTGAGAATGCGAGGAAGGTAGGCTGAACATAAAGGGTTTCATGCATGAACAACACTAACTGACTAATATGAACGTGGGAGTGCAAACATACATATATAGAAACTAGGATCGTGAATGCTTGATAGCAAGACCTGTAAGCTAATACATGGTTTACTTATAACTTTCATGACTGATACTGCAAGCTGATAACATAGACAAATGTATCTGACAGTCATATACATACTGAAATCTTAAGAATGCCCTGAGTTCTTTTACTGAGACTGATACTGAAACTGTGGGAGGTATTATTTAACCGATATGCCCCATGTATGCCATTATGGCTAAGCTGGGGTCCAATCTCTACCCCGACTGGAGGGGTGTCAATACCGTGCCATGGGTAAGGACAGCTTGTGATTGACCATTATCTGGCAGGTACTCAATGAGAATGGTGGGAACCCTAAACTGACAGGTTAAACCACCTCACCAACCCTAATCTGACAGGTTAAGATGTCTCAACCTATGTTAGCTACGTAGTTCTGGAATACAAGGATGACTACTAAGAATCACACCCTAAACTGGCGGGTGAGTTTCCATCCTTGAGTTCACTCGGTGATAACCTCTACTCCCATCTGGAGGGACTGGACATGAATAACTGACTATACATGACTTAATCTTACTGAATTCCATTGACTGACGGAATGTTACTAATATCTAACAATTGACTGAGATCATGAGGTTTTCCTGAGTCACATGACTGACTGAAGTCTATGGAATCGTAGCTTGAGTTCGAATATCGTGAAACAAGACATGGCTATAGGCACAAAGATATAGTTTTTGGGTACAAGTTCCCCCAGGACTTGATGGGAGGAAACTTACACACATGACTGACTTGATCATAAGAGTAGAGCCCACAATTCACAATATCATAAGTAAGGATTTCATAATAAGAATGATTCTCAACCAACTATCACATGATCGGGAATGCACACAACATGTATATACTTGCATGGCTTCAATATCATGGTCATTCCATATCGCAACAATATCATGAGCATCTCATACAGCATCTTCAATTCAAGACAATAGCATGGGGATCACGTTGAACATAAACTTAGAACATGGAATAGTCATTTAGGAATTATTATGTCATAAAAACATGATTTCTATTCCCTTAGGTATTTTCACAAAAACCTTACATGCACATCTTAGGCATAGGTGGATTCATCAAGATTACAAATATTCAACCACCAACTTCACATATTTATACATTAAATACCACCATATCCTCACACAAAACATACAAGGATCCCATCTTAGGTATCATCAAACTCTAACCATATGAACATCAACCCCCAACAAGATAAACATCATAATACATAATTTAGAATATGGTTCTTGATCTTCATGGACGAAAGGATTCCATTAATCAACTCACGCATACCTTAGAAGGAAGATTCTTGATGATTGACGGAGGAATTTCATTGAAATTGGATCTTCAAGCTTGATTATGCAACCCTAGTTTTTTTATATTTTAGTTCTCTTGGATGATGATATTTGAGATGTTAATAGGGTTGTAATATGTTTAGAAGCTATATATTTCGTAGGGTTAAGTTTAGGGAGGTGTAAGGACTGTTAAAGGACTTAATTACCCTCAAAATAACTCAAAACAGAGTGTTTTTGGCACTTGGAACTGACTTAGGCGCCGCCCAAGTAATTGCACTATCTAGGTTGGGTGGCGCCTAACCAATCTCTTAAGTTTGGTTCGGCGGCGCCTACCAATCGCCTATCCTTACTGTCTCTCACAAAAATAGGCATAACATTTCTCTCGGGTATTGGATTAAGGAAAAATTGGTATCGTTGGAAAGCTAATTTGATTCTCTACAATTTGGTGGGTATAAATCTTCAAAAATGTCATATATCAATCACGTTATTCTTTTTCAATGATGACCCTTGCAAAATCGAACGCTAAGATTTGATGGATTCAAAAACTCTTAGCTTGCATTACTCTAAGCGACTCATATTAGCATGATTAAGACATCGCAAAGCTATCCTATCGCTAGAATATTCATTGTAAGTCATGCAGTAAAATTCTACTCACAGGATAGGAGGTTTCATATGTAGGAAAACTTTTTCACTTCCTAGCTTCGAAACATGCGGGGTATTACAGTTATTGTAATTGGTGTACGTATGCGTTGGGAAGTATTATGTACCCAAAATTGCGCTTTAAGCCGCTTAAATTGACTTGTATACCATGTGTTTGATTAAATGCCCCTATGAATTCCTTGATAAATTCCTTTGTAATTGGGGTTATGATCACGCAATCTAGGATTAAATTCAGTGTTTCAAATATTGTTATGCCTAGCTAGAATGAGGGATTAGGATTAAAGATGAAATTCAAACAATGTGCAGAACCTGCCAAATTTTGTCTCGAGTTACACAATTACAGTCCCAATGATCGTGATCGTATCAACACGATAGTGGTTAGCAGGCCGTAATCACCACACCTGAGAGCATGATTTGAAAGGAAGTAAAAATTCTTCATAGTCTTTGCTACACCTAAAACTCTCCATAACACTACCACATGATCTTATATGTTTTCTCTAGCATGTTTTTGATGTAATTGTACTAATATTGGCCTGAGTTGTTGTTTATAGATTCTAAGCTACTCAAAAATAGGAGATTTCAATAATACTCGATTCATGTCCGCAAAATATCAACACCAGTATCTTGTAGACTTCCACAGAGTAAAGCTACTCCTTGAAAGGGGTATCAACCTAAAAAAGGTGGAAGAGAAGTTTCTAGAATTTAATGTCAAGCTTACTGAAACCTGGTGGACATGTTTTGCCCCTGAACCCTGTTTAGAAAATGAACAATGGGTGCATGAATTCTACGCAAACCTCTACATAGTTTAACTCAAAGAACCAGTAATGAAAATCTAGGGTAGATTGGTCAACTTTGGAGTTGAGAAAATTAATGTACTATACGAGCTCCTAAATGCTGACATGGGGGAATTTAGTGCCAAGGGGTGCAAGCTAGGGACTTGGATGGATGATGTCTTATTACCTGGAAAAGAAGTCCCATGGGACACCTTTAAGTGAGATATTTTGATGAAGAAATTCAAGGATGAAGCCAGGCTGTGGAAGAATATCATCTGTAATAGAGTCTCACCATGCACGCACACGACTATTGTTATAGACCTGAGACATTTGATGGTAGCTTTCATCTTATATAGTATTACTCTGAATGTAAGCGAGATTACTCTTTCAAAGTGGCGGCATTTAAAGAACCCATGAGGTACTTATCTTCTTCGTTCTTCCCTTATCACTAAGCTATATAGGAGGGCAAAAGTGGAGGCTTATGATACAAATACTTGGGTACTCCTGGATCCCTCATATACCCACTCAATTTAGAGGCGAAGGCGCCCCAGGTTAGAGTAAGAAGAGAAAAATAGACTTAGGCAAATCAGTCCATGAGGACACAAACTCTTTCGAACCCTCATCAGCCATTGCCTACGATGATATATCTATTCAGATGTAGGGGATCCAAGAGCTATTGTCCAGACTTCCTTAGGTACTAGGAGATTCCTCCACTTCTTGTCATTCGTAAATGGAAAAATCATATTATGATAAGTACATAGAAGAGAAGAAGAAATAGGGTGCCACAGTGGCTAGCCTGGAGAGAGCTTATTTATCCCTAGCTAAATCTCATAGAGACCTCAAAGACTCAAATGCTTAAATAGTAAATAGAGATAAAAAAAGAGAAGTTTTTTAGAAAGCTATGGAAGGGGGTGAAAGGAATATTCAAGGTTCTTAAACCCAACCAACCATTACCTTCACCGAGATTTGATAGTAACGATGAGGCACCTGAAGAGTGGTTAGCATATGATGCCGAGTTAACAGAATGAGATAACTAAAGATGGAAATACATGGAGTCCGCTTTACTCTTGCCTTCTTACATATGCAGTGATGCCACTACATTCATTTTAGTAGGTGGTGGCCCCATATTTATATTGTGTTGGGTGGTGATACCGTATATTTCTATTTATGACTATTTTGGATGATGTTGTAGATATTGCTTCTTATGTTTTTAATGCTACATTCCTGGGTACCTTGATGGTGCCCATGTTTTATGGATTACCATGCTTTTCTTTTATTTCTAGTTTTAGTTTTATATATGTACCTTAAATGTTATTATGGATCTTGTTGATGCATGACAAGCTTTACTCGATGATAGATTGAGCGATTACAGTCTTAAGGGTGAAATGTTGTATTTGGGTTTGAGGCATAAATTCATGGGAATTATGAGTACCCATAGAATAAATATTTAAAGGTACAAGGGAAGTTTGAGTACCTATAGCATTTTGTGTTGTAAAATTGGGATTATTTTGTTTATACCTCTAGTGAAGTCTGAAGAGCCATATGGGTAATTTGCCCATCTTGAGCCAATTGTGAGACTAAGGTTTTAGTTGTAGCCATAGTTTAGAAAATTGTGCATGGTGCCATTGCTAAATAAATAAACCCCTCTGTCCAAACTTTTCAAAAAATCAAGAAAAGGGACGTGAGTGATGTTGTAATAAAACTTTTCCTCTTTTTATGGCTCCACAAAATTTTGAATTGTAAATTAAAAATAGATACTCAATGATTGTTTCCATTGGGAGAGACATTTGAGGTCCCTTAGCGAACTTGGCAGGCCATGTGTAGTGAGAATATTGCATTCATCTCTTGTATACTTGTGTTTTTTAGAACTTGCCCCATTAGTCTTTTAAAATAAATTTTGATTGTATTTGGTTGGACAAATGATCTTAGGAAATCCTTGTGATTTTAAAACCCACTCTAGCCTAAAAAGCATACTTATGTATAATTATAGTCCCTAGTACCCGCTTTGAGCCTTTAAACCTTTCTTCGAAAAACTTATAAAATCTGTGAAGCCATCTATTTATCCTTCTTTTGAATTGTACCCTCCTTGAACTTGGAAATGCAACTTGAGGAAAAAAGCCTAAGTTGGGGGTGGTAAGAATTTATGGAAGTAAGTTTAGGGTCAGGAAGTATTAGTAAAATGCCTAATGTGCTTAAGTGTTGAAAACAAATGTTTAGAAAAAGAAAGGATCCCATAAAAGAATAACTTGCACAAAAACACAATAAAATGATAGTAAAATAAAAGTGGGGAACAAAGGAAGCAAAAGATAGGCATGGATAAAGAAAAAAAATAAAGAAGAGTGACCCTTAGTCGAAAGAAGGAGTGTTGTAAAGTGTGATGTAGATGTTCAAGGTAGGGTATAACCAAGTTTTCTAAATTATATCCTACCCTAACCCGATCCTACATTATAAGCTTAGAAAGTTCTTTGAGATCTCCAACCATTTACCTTTTTGTATAGTGGTGATTAAAAATAGGGGCAAGCCCATGGTATAACACTTGTTGCATCAGGATTTCTTTTGTGTGAGAGAGAGGTTTTGAACTTAAATTTCCTTGTTGCATGATTAGTGTTTTGGTGTGTGCAAATTCCTTTTCTTGCAAAATTAGCATGCGAACAAATTGAGGTGGGTGATTTTGTCACCTCCAGAATAATGAGACAAATAGAGTATAACTTGATTGTGGTCAAGAGGGATCCATTTCTAGAGTATTGGTCTCTGTTGCTTGATTTCTCTTTAAAGTCTTATGCATTCCTTGAGTATTGTATTTTATAATTAGGGGTGTCGGGAGATTAGCATAACACCTGTGCAATGAGATACTTGTGGAGCGATTCAAATTAAAGTTGCTATGACCTTTATGGCATAAAGTTTGGGCATAAATATTTATGTCTCTTGGAGTAAGCTAGTATTTCTTGAGGACAAGAAAATACTTTAAGTTGGGGGTGTTGATGAGTAGTGATTTTACCAATCATTCACACTCAGTTTAGTGCACATTACGTTATTTCAAATGAGTAGATTAGACATAATTGTGATTTAATGCCCTAATATCCACTCTTTGCAGGTATAGGAATTGAAAAAAAAATGTGTGGATTGGATCTTGAAATGAACAAAATGGAGCAGAAAAAGTGTAGCTGAAGACCTGCAGTAAAATAGCCTCAGTTATCGCGGTCGTGGTAAATTCGTTGTGGTCACGGTCAATCCAGATGGTCAATCAACAACGATCGTGAAAGTTAATCATAGTTGCATAGACGCGGTTGCAATCATACTTGCGCGATTGCGGCTTGGCAGAAACTTTTAGCCCAAGGGTAAAATTGTAATTGCGCATGCTGATCCCAATTTACAAAAAATAACCCAGACCCTATTTATATGCATTTTCCTAAATTCCTCTAGTTTTGAGTTTAGGTTTTGTAGAGTCCATTATTGTAGAAGAAAATATTGTATAAATTTTGGGGTGAAGAATACATAAGAGACTTTCTAAGTGGAAGATTTGCTCACTTCCATTGTTGATATTATGGGAGAGCCAAGTTTGAAGTAACATTCACTTAGATCTTCTACAACTTTGATTCAATAAAGAGTATAGGTATATCTATGATTGTTTATCTTATGTGTAGCTAAATCTTCCTCTTGGGTTATGTATGAGTATGGGTTAAAGTGTGTGTGGGTTGTTATTGTTAGCCTCTATTTGGAAGTTCATCTTTATGGGTTCTATTATTGCTATGCTATTTTATATGGGATTTGATGGGTCAAAACTCCAAATACCCATATGGATTTGATATGTGAAAGCTCCAAGCTCTAGAAAGTTCAATTCCTTCTTCGAAAGAAAGGTTTTGGATGAACTTTAGGAATCCATATCATAATCAAAAGTGGGATATGGGGACCAAAGCAATGATAGACATTTATGTGTTTAGTTTTCTAAAGTTTCACTATCTTACACATAAGGGTGAATAAGAAGTTAACTATGCCATGGGTGTCATCCTAGAAATAGGGATGCCTTGATTGAGGTTGTGGTTGCTAATTATTGAACACACCCATTAGGTATTTGAAACAATCATTGGGTGAACTTTTGGTGTTTTATTGAAAGGCTAACATCAAAACTTATAACCAGTCCTACTCATATTTGAATTATTAAAGTGATGTTTATAATTAGCTCCCACATGTCCTCCCTTAGTAACGCATAATCCCAAGATCCATGCATAATTATTAAAACTCTAATTATTCATAGCCCCGAATTTATACTAGAAATGTTGAAAAAGAATCATTAGTGTAGGAACTCACCTCCCCCATTTATTATTTTGTACCATTTATTTGAATTTAACTTGTACCTATCATTGCAAATTGATTTAATCGCCACTCACATTCTTCCTCGTGGAGTCGACCCCGACTTCAAAGTTGGATAAGTTTATTGATGACGATAGCCTTGCACTTAATTGATGTGTAAGTTGATCTTTATCACACCACCCTACGATTGAAGCAAAAAGATGGATGTGAAGTTAGGGTTAAAATTTATATCCTCAAGGTGGAGGAAAAAATTGATTGTGTCATGCTGCAACACTAAATTTGGCACTTCTTTGGAGGCAACCCAAGTAAAGTATGTTTTATTTTTTTAGTATTTGAGCTTTTACTTTACGTAATTTTTGTTTTTGTTAGTCATAGGTTTATGAGAAGTCTGAGTATCGAAAAACTTAAGCTAAGGAGCATGGCAAAGACTAAGTATGGGGTCCCCAGACCCCCTTGATGTGTAAAGATGCTACTAGCTAGGCCTAGAGGCCTCAGGGAGTATTTCTATCTATACTTTTAAATTATACTTTGGGGACAAAGTAGATTTTAAGTGTGGGTGGAGAAATTCCCAATTTTAGGGTAAATTTAAATTTTTTCTGTGTTAGGAATAAGTGTGGGATGTTCTTGTTGGTGCTATATTTGACTGCATGATTCAAGTGTTTTATTGGTAAATAGCATGTTGATTGTATGAATGACTACTTTTTAGACTCCTAGGCTCATGATTATGACTCTTGTACTTATTTGCTTAAAATTTGAATTCATGCTATTGTTTGGTTGAGAGTCTATGATCATCCTATGTGAGTCAGGCATGTTCCATGTGCGTGAGTGTTGGTTGTATATTCCATGTTGATGTGATGAATAGAACTTTCCTGGTGTGTGTGCAAAGAAAAATAAATATTGTGGGTTTAGGAGATGATGTAGGCATTTCTTTAATAGCCTTGTTTTATACCTTTTTTTACCTACCCTTAAGGGTAATCCTAGTAAGCCCTGTTGAGCCTTTAGCTTTTTTTTGGCAGCCTCATGTGTAGCTTAATCCCTTCTTTGATAGACCTTAATTTGATCTAAAGAACCAAAGCTCTTTAGTGTAAAATTAGTGAGTGAAAGAGTGTGAAATTGAAGATGAAAAAGTTGAAATTAAAGACCCAAAATGATAGTTATTGATGTTTAAAAGAATTGTTATGTGTTGTGGTGGAGAGTTGAGTAATGAAAAGAATAAAAAAAAATTAAAATAGAATGAGTTATGCATAGAATAATTGCGCCATAGTGTTGAGAATGAGCTTAATAAGATGCGTGAAAAACAAAAAAGGAATGGGGTAGGCAACAATGGTGTAATATGTTTTTTAGAGTTGAATTTAATAAAAAAAGTGATGTATTAAACCACTTAGGGAAGATAGTCACTATTACGTAAAAATAGTTCCTACCCGTCCCTTAGCCTACATTACAACCTTTATAGACCTAGTTGATCTTAAGCTTCATCATTCTAATATTAGTAGAGCACTACACTAAGGGAAAACTTACGGTTCATTATGTGTAACTTGTGAAGTCTTTGTGAGAGTGAGCATAACTTTATTCTTGTACCCATTCTGTTATGAATTGCATTTATGTGAGTGATTATGGGTAACTCTCTTCTTGTGAGGTCACATGTTTGATGAATATGGGTGAATTGTATGATATCCTTTACTGAGAAATATGCATGAGTTTTCCAATGGTGAGATAATTCTTAAGGCTAGAATTTTTGGATTAGTATTCTTGAACTATCAATTGGGTACGTAATATGCTTAGTATAAAAACTTTCTTTTTGTGTAGTCATGTTAGTATTATCTTTAATGTATTGAATGTAGTAGAAGTGTGGAGTCACCTCATCTTATGATGCTTAGAGTAGAGAGTTTTTTTAGGACGAACAAGGCTTTAAGTGTGGGGTGGTGATGTTGGGTGTATTTATGGACTTTAGTATCTTATTCCAATCTATTTAGCCTTGTTTTAAGGATAATTCATGTGCTTTCTATGTTGATTATTATATAAATAAGCATTTAAGTGTTCAATTATGTGATTACAATGTTCAATGTGTAGTTCAAGCTAGTTTGTACTTAATTGAGTCATTTAGAGTTCAATCGAGAAAACTCATTTTACTAACTTGATCTAGGAATGTGTCTAGTCTATCTCAATGGATTCTAATGTGTTGAATGAGTTCTTAATGGTTTAAATGTGTAATTATATGTGGAATAACTTGTTTGTAAACTTGCAAAGTTCAATCGGATTAAGTCATGATTCAGAATAATAAGTTGAAGGTCTATATGAACTAGCCTAGTCTTAGCTCGTGTTTTTGGTTCATCATCATGGATTGTTTGTCGTTCTGAGCTCTAAACTGATGTGTTTGATCATGTAGGATGATTGGTGAGTTAAATTTGATGATATTTTAATGTTGAAAATTCTGGAATTGAAGGCCAAATAACACCACAATGCATGGATGGACTGAACACTTAGACGAAATTTTAGAGGCTATTTCTAGTGAACCAACATGTTTGCCCCACAATGCACCACTCCCTTGACAAGATTTTCAATGCAACAGATTGGTATAACCACGGGAAATTAAAAGCATCATGTTTCTTAGCTCATGATATATGAAAGGCGACGCGTTGGACATTCCCTATATGGTTTGGATGAGTTCTCCTATAAATACAACATTGTGCACGTCTTGTAATCACTTTGGGACGTCTTGGACAACATTGGCGGGGCTGCTACACATAGTTTTATAAGGTTTTCATTCTTAAACATTATCTTTTTAATTACTTTGAGCATGTATTCAAGTTTTTGGATAATAATTATGTCGATTAGTTGCTAAACACACCCTTTCTGAGGTTAAAGCCAAGAACGTGACTACTATAGTTATTAATTGATTTTGTTTGATTTTCTTATTTTATTTGATTTATTGTTCATCCTTTTTTAATTCTTTTAAGTAGTATCTATCCTTAGAATATACATATTATCGACCTTATGATCGGGAGGGAGAATTGGAAGATAGTACGAGGGGATGAACAAAGTAGGGTTATTATTCATTTGTGAAATAATGAATTCTAATTAGCATCAAGTATAGGGATATACCTAGAAGTCTTACTTGATTCACATGTAGGATGATAACTTTACACACTTAATTAGATTATTACATCCCCGCTCAATGATGTAGTTGTAATGTCTAAGTTAGGTAGACGATTAGAGGTCGGGAGACCACGATCATGCAATAAACCTTAATAATAAACAACCAAGATAAGCAAGTTTATGGATGAAGTTCAATAGCATAGTATGATTTTTCGAAGTTCTTTAACTCTGGATATCTATTCATTGATTATCAAAAGTCATTACTTTTCGGTATTAGTATACTTTACGTTTAGTTTAAAACTCTAAAACTCTCTTGGTTACTTTATATCAATTGTTAAAATAGAATTGGAAAGTTCTTTAACAAAAGTCCCTATAGGATTGATATTCAGCTTTCTTAAAGGCCGCTATATTACTTGGTAGACCACATACACTTATGTGTGCGCTTGGGTGCTGACAAGTTTTTTGAGTTATTCTAACTTGGAAGAGCCTTACCTAGAATCTGTTCCCGTGGTTAATAAGTTTCCTGAGGTGTTTCCTGATGAGCTTTATGTTGTTCCACCCAAAAGGGAAATTGATTTTCGAATTGATCTTGTTTCGGACACTCATCCAATTACCATCCCTCCTTATAGAATGGCTCCGATGGATCTAAAAGAGCTTAAGGAGCAATTAAATAACCTCTTAGATAGGGTTTTATCCACCCTAACGTGTATCCTAGGGGTGCCCCCGTATTGTTCGTGTGCAATAAGGATGGTTCACTTTGTATGTGCATTGATTATCATTAGTTGAACAAAGTGATTGTAAAGAATAAGTATCCTTTTTCTAGGATCAATTATTTGTTTGATCAACTCCAGAGTGGGAAGTGTTTCTCTAATATTGATCTTAGATCATATTATCATCTTCTTAAGATTAGGGATACGGATATCCCTAAGACATCCTTTAAAACTAGATATGGTCACAATGAGTTTCTTGTCATGTTATTTGGGTTGACTGATGCCTCGACAACGTTCATGGATTTGCTAAATAAGGTTTTCTGTCCGTTCTTAGACATATTTTTAATTGTCTTCATTGATGATATCTTTGTCTATTCTAAGAGTAAGGTGGAACATTTAGATCACCATTGTGTCGTGTTACAAACTTTGAGGGATCATCGTTTGCATGTTAAGTTCTCCAAATGTGAGTTTTGGTTAAAATCCATAGCTTTTGTGGGTCATGTCATGTCTAGTGAAGGGATTATGGTAGATCCTCAAAAGATTGCAGCGGTTAAGAAGTTGCCTAGACCCACGGCCCCAATCGATATTCAGAGCTTCTTGGGTCTAGCCTGTTATTATAGATGGTTTGTGGAGATCTTTACCAACATAGCTTCCCTGTTGACCAAATTGACCCAAAAGAAGGTCAAGTTCTTGTGGACTGATGCGTTTGAGGGTAGTTTCAATAAGTTGAAAGACAAATTGACTTTGGATTGGGTTTTGACATTGCTCGATGGTAGTGATGGTTTTGCTATTTATTGTGATTCTTCTCGTGTTAGTTTGGATACGTATTGATACAACATGGTAGGGTGGTGGCCTATGCTTCCAGGCAATTGAAAGTTCATGAAAAGACCTACCTCACCTATGACTTAGAATAGTTAGTCATGGCCTTTTCTTTGAAAATTTGGTGGCACTATCTCTATGGTGTTCATATTGATATCTTTTCCGATCGTAAGAGCTTCTAATATGTGTTTACCCAAAAGAAGTTGAATATTCGGCAAAGAAGACTATGATATGAGTCTTCATTACCATCTTGGTAAGGCGAATGTAGTCGCTGATTTTCTTAGTAGATTTTCTATGAAGAGTTTGTTCCATGCTGATGAGGATAAGCGGGAGTTGGTGAAGGATATTCTCCATTTGGCAAATCATGGATTTTGACTTGCGGACTCCGAGGATGGTGGTATGTTTGTGCATCTGGTATCTCAATCATCTCTTGTTGTTGAGATTAAGAAAAACCAATTATTAGACCCCAACTTGATAAAGGTAAAGGGTAATATGGGTCAACAAAAAGCCGTGGACTTTGTGATTGATTGTTATAGTATCTTGAGGTACCAAGGTAGGCTATGTGTTCCCAACGTTGATGGATTGAGGGAAAATGTCATGGATGAATCTCTTGGAGCCCTTTATGTTATTCAACCTAGTTTCACCAAAATATATCATGACCTTAGGGAGTTCTAATGGTGGAATAATATGAAAAGTGACGTTGCTAGCTATGTGGCCAAATGTATGGTGTGTCAACAAGTAAATGTTTAGAACATGAGGCCTGATGGTTTGTACCAAGAAATTGTGATGCCCGAGTGGAAGTGGGAGTCTATTCATATGGATTTCATTACTGGTCTTCCTAGATCCCAAAATCATTGTGATTCTATTTGGGTCATTGTTGATAGAATGACCAAGTCTGCCCAATTCCTATTTTTGATAATTAATTACTCGGCGGAAGATTATGCCTAGTTGTATTTTTTGGAGATTGTGAAGTTCCAAGGTGCTCTGGTGTCTATTATCTCAGATCGTGGTCCTTCATTTTCATTCCACTTTTTATAGTCATTCCAAAGAGGTTTAGGAACTAAGGTGTGCCTTAGTACCACATTCCACCCTCAAATAGATGGTCAAGTGGAGAGAACTATCCAAATATTGGAAGATATATTGTGGGCTTATGTAATTGATTATGGTGGTAGTTGGTATGACCACTTGTCTTTTATTGAGTTCACCTATAATAATAGTTACCACTCTAATATTGGCAAGGTGCCTTTCAAAGCATTGTATGGTAGGAGATATTGATATCCTATTGGGTGGTACGAAGTTGGCGAGGATAAGTTGCTTGGCCTCAATTTAGTTCACTAAGATTTAGAGAAGGTGAAGGTTATTCATCATAGATTGAAAACCTCTCAAAGTCACCAAATATTCTATATGGATATAAGGCGTAAGGTCTTGGAGTTTAGTGTCGGTGATTAGATATTCTTGAAAGTATCTCCAATGAAAGGAGTGATGCAGTTTAGTAAAAAGAGGAAACTTAGTCCCTGCTATGTTGGGCCTTACTTGATTGTGAAGAGGGTTGGCAATTTTGGAGTTTCCTCCTAGTATGGACTCCATTCACCAAGTTTTCTATGTATCTATGTTACAGAAATGTGTGGGTGATCCTTCCTTGGTTGTCCCATCAGAAGATGTTAGAATCTCAAAATCTTTCACCTATGAGGAGATCCTAGTGTGGATCTTGTATCGAAAAGTTTTTTGGTTGTAAAAAAAAGAAGTAGCTTCGTCAAAGGTTCTATGGAGGAACCAAAAGTCTGAGGAAGCTACTTGGGAGGTGGAGGAGGACATGGAGTCTAAGATCCGCATTTGTTTTCCATTTTGGAAACTCGTGATTGAGGTATGTGTTAACATTCTTGATATATCTTGTGTCTTATATTTATAATGGGTTCGAGTCCCTAAACTTTGAAGGAGCCATGTGGCCCTGATAAATGATGGGATTGGATTCCCGATGAATGAAATGAAATGCTTAATTGATGAAGATCATGATACGTGTTGTGTTGTATCCTTGTTTTGTTCTTATTTCTAACTTGTGTAAGGGTTTGTTTGATGCATGTTCATATGTTAACTTGTGTTTATGTTTTCCTTACCCTTCATTCACAGATGAATGATCCCTAGTGAGGGAGAATTGAAACACCTAGACTTTGAACCATTAATAAAACAACTTTTGATATCTCTGAGTAGGGTACGACTTGGAGGATTGAGTCATAACTTTTGTCACGATTCGAATTCTTATCCCCACCCTTTACTATACTAACCAACATGTTAGGTTAGTATATTGTAATCCATACTACAAGGCCATAGTCGTACACTACTATACCGTAAAGAGTGGTCTCTAAACCAAGTAGAATATTTTGGTTACGGATAAAGCTCACGATTGGGGCATGAGTCTTACCCTTGGTTACAACTCAAGGGTGACCACTCATATCCACAACAATGTTTTGACCTAGGATATTCCTAGGATATTAGTTAGGTACCACTCATACCCTAGGGTATTATTGTTCAAGGGACCGTAAGGGGGAGTCGTACCCCTGCACGAGTGAGTTTTTTATCTTTTAACCAAGGACCTTTTGGTCATTTCCCATTCCTTAGATACTAAAACTTCTTAATATATAAGGCATTTTAGCCTCCTAAGTCTTCATTTACAAGACTTAAACATTCTAAAACACTCTAAAGGCTTCTTGGAGCAAGATTGGAGGCTAGGGTTTGGAGATGTTCATCTAGTGCTAAGGAAGAGTCAACACTATTGGCGTGTCATCTTGTTTAAGGCATGTAGCTATTACCCTATTTAAATATCTCTAAAACCAATGTATTTCACACTTGTATTCATAAGTGTACATAGTGGTTTTTAGTCAAATTAAAAGAGTTTTGTTACCTTACAATGAATAATAATGATTCTTGCTTATATGTGTGTTAATACATGTTATTGATGGTAGATCATATATGTGGGTGCTTATTGTATGTTGTTTAATATGAGGATCTTGAGTAACCCTAGTCTTGATGATTTCTACAATGGGAATGGCCTTTCTAGAGGTATGCACCCAAGGTGTTTGTAAAAATGTCTAAGTGAAATGACTAATTGTATGTTGACAATGCATTGAGCTAGGGCAGTGGCCCAAATGAGTATAAATAATTGTTGAATGATATTGTGAATTTATTATGAGCCATTTATTGTATAATTAATAACCTTGTTAGGTGATGGCTTATGAAAGGGTAAAGCCCTAGACATGAAAATGAACTTGAATTGTATATGGAACCAAGTGTAGTGAAAATGTGATGTAATATTATTAATGATATGCGAATAGTTTGTGTGGGTCTTGAGGAACACAAATTTAATTGCAAGATTAATTGTATGAAGGTGTTGGACTATTTAGAGGTTTGAGCAATGGAGGCTCCAATAAGGACAATGTGGTCATGTATGGTGATTGAATTGGCTAAATGAGCCAAAGCCTTTAAATGTGACATACATTGTATGCATGTGAATGGATGAGATAATGGGTCAAGATTTTAACATTGACCAATGATTCTAATGAATCAACTAATGATTCATGCTCCTTTTCTAATGATATGACTAGTGATTTGAGTTCCTAGTTCTACGAAACAACGAGTGATTAGAGTTCCTCGTCAATGACATGGCTAGTGATTCGAGATCCTAGACCGGTGATATGACTAGAGATTCAAGTTCCCAGTCCGAAGATATCTCTTAAGGTTAGAATACTTCGTCTAATAACACAACTAGTGATTTAAGTTCCTATACCAGTGAGACGACTAGCGATTCGAGTTCCTAGACCAAGGACATGGAAATGAGGTTGGTTGAATAGGATAACTTGTTTGAAAGTCCTTAACTCCATATCTTATGAATGAATGATTTGAGAATATATTCTAAGTCGTTTCCTTGTGGCATAATAGTATCATGATGTGTATATCCATGTGTATGAGTATATGTTCAAGAGTTATGTTGAGCCTTGGTCTCTTTATTACTATGTGGAATACCTATGTGTAAGGATAAGTATATGAATATGAACGCTGATATATATATATATTGATTTTTTGTTAAGTGATGATATTGTTTTATTCTTACCTTGAGTTACATTCTAATGTTCCAACCGCTAACCATCTTCGGACGCTACATCCCCACGCGATGTAGGGGCCGGAGTATCTTCTTCTTTACCTGTGCAGTGATAAAACCATTAAATGGTTTGTGCATTTACTTCTTTATCTTCAGTAGTTTCCATAAGGGAAAACATGGAACAAGAGATGATTTTCTTATCATCTATTTTCAGCATGAAACAATCTACATACTCTTTATATTTCTCAAATTTACTAGAGGAGTATTCCCATACAACAAAAACTTGCTTCAGTATATAGTTAACTGCATTTTTTTCTTGACATTTTAGGATTCTAATATTCTTTTTATCTTTTTCACCTCCAGTTTTAAGAAATTTTTGATAATCCATTTTGTGCATTGGGCATTCCCTAATGAAATCTTCAAAACTAAAACTTTTGTTACAAACTTCAATTTTACTATCCCTTTTGCTAAGCTAGCCACTTTTCTTTATTGCTCTAACAATCCTTGTTGCTAGAAAGGCAATATCAGTGTCTTTCTTACTTGATTCTGACTCTAAAATCTTCAATGTCAAGGATCTCTCCCTTTTTGCTTCCTTCCTCTCCACCACTTGCTCAGTGATAGCTTTTGCTTTGCTTTCCCAGGATTTTAGAATAACTCCCACAATTGTTCTCACTTTCTTGGGTAAGAGAACCTTTTCTTCTTTTTCTAAATTAAGTGAAGCAGCCATGATAACCAAAACACTCTTGGTTTGAACCTTTTAGAGTGAACCAACTCGAATACCAATTATTGGAACCTTTGGGGTTTCACCACACTGTGAGGGGCAAGGTCTCTTAAAGTCAATCACATACAATAAAGTGTAAAGCAATAATGAAGCTAATATTTTGCAAGAAACTAAAGGAACACACTGATTTAACATAGAAAACCCTTTCTAAAGTAAGGAAAACCATGGCTTTCCCTCACAATATCTTTAGCAATCCACTATAATTAAAATCTTGATTATAGACTTGGTTTCAACCTACCTCTAGGTTCGTCCTACTTGTAGTAACTCTACTATAGCCTCACCTTGACAACTATGCCAAGACTCTCTCAACACTGATTAACTCTAATCAGTCACAGGCTCAGGCAACTCTGCCTAAGAACATGCACCTCAAAGTATAAACAAAACATTACCCTTATAACATAAGCAATTAAGTTACAGACCAATATTTGACTCAAGAACAGTTTTCTTTTAAAGCACACACTAAATTTGGAACTTGAACTGAAAATGAGTTTTTGCTATTTCTCTTTCTTAACACCCTAATATTTAGGTTTGAAAAATATATCAATTGAGAAGAATCCTTTGCCTTTTATAGTAGATTAATTACTAAGGTTAAAATGCAATTGGACTAGGTGTCCTAAATAGTACAAACAGTACCTTCGTAGTTTGTTACTTTAGATGACAAAACTATGCAGGAGCGTGATAGCTATTCTTTAGCCTTAAAGATACAAGGACCTGGTCCATTGTTGTAAGCTGCTCGTCATCAAAACAAGATATAGCAAAGCCTCCCATGTCTCCTCTCAAACTTTTCGAGAAAGTTTGGAGCAAACTGATCCCGAAAGAGGAGGTGACCCATCTAGTCTACTCTTTACCATAGTCCCCCACCACTATTTGTTTGTCTAAATAATTGAAAAGGTAGTAAAATCTACTCCATTATTGTCTATAAGTCCTAAACTATGCAACCTCTCCTTGCAACCAAACAAGAACATATAAGCATTAAACCTATGATCTCTATCAAATTGAGAAGGATTTATCCTCATGAACTGTACATACCTACTCTATCCCCATGGACATAAAGGGTAAGGTCACTGGATATGGAGAAATCCCTGGTAATATCTTGTCAATAGTAGGAAAATCTATAGTCAAATGAGCATATAAAGTCTAAAGCCTCAAAGTAAAATATTGCATTGAAGTAAGAGCCACGCTTCGACGAAGATCCACAACTCGAGCCAAAATATACTCAATTAGAAGTATGGTCACAGATTGTGTATGCCTTGGCATCAACCTCTTTATTTAAAAATCTAACCTTTTCCTCAACTTCTACCCCTACTGTATGAAATTTAAGAGGAGAGGGGGATTGAAATTTTCTTCTATGAGTCGACTACTAACTCCTCACAGCCGACTCACCTGCATACCAAAACACTCCACAACCGAATTAAACTTAAACAAGTTAGCACATAAATAATAAATCATAACGTAAACAACACAAAGATTTATCTTTGTTTGGAACACCAATCCAGTGCCAATATCTAGTCCCCTTGGATTTCAAATTTCCTTTAGATCGTTGAAGGTTTGATTCAAGTACAATGATAGAAAACAAGTTTTGAAGACTTATTTTTTCTATTTAGATCTTGTGACATGGCTTCGGTTGATGTTATAAAGATAACTATATCCTACTCTTAATATAACAATTGTAAACTAATGTTAACAGAGCTTTGTAAGACTAAGAATGAGACACTCGGAATTTTCTCCTTGAAGTTGCATGAAGAATGTTTGTCCTTGGTTTTCTTTTTTTATAGTCTTTGTCTTCTACTCTTCATAATTAAACCCAAGATATTTCTTCTCAGTTAAGGAAATAGATTGATTCCTTTCTTGAGGAATATAACTATTTGATTTATCCATATACGACATTGGATCACGTTCATATCATATATGTCTGTGATCTTTCTTTCGTTTTAGTCTGGGTGTCTTATGTGATGATTGCGTCCTTCCTTCTTTTGTGTAGATCTTGATTTATTCTTCGATTGATATTTTTCTATTGTGATTCCTGTTCTATCATGATTCTGCGATGATGACCTTTCTTTTTTTCCAGCATATTTACTTTATTTTCCATGCTTGTTAGAATGCCTTAATCTTCTTGCAGTTGAATGTCCTTCCTTTTCTAGAGACATCTTCTTTTATTAGTGATCGTTAATATCCAACAAGGATTTACTTGTTAGTTTGTCATTATTAAAATATAAACTTTGGAGGCTAACAATCTCACCCATTTTGATAATGGCAAAATGAGTAAATATCAGTTGACATCCCTGTCAGTCAGCTTGCTCCCCCTGATTTTGTAACCACTAGTTGGCTTTTATACTTTAATGGTTGACTTGGATTTTTCTCCCACTAACTTGTGATTATCTCGATTGTTCCATGCTTTATTATTCAACTTTTGTATGTTGACAGTTAACTTGTTCCTATTGATTGATGGGTGCTTCATATCCTGTCTTTCTCCCCCTTTTGGCATAATCCAAAAGAATAGAAGCAAACGGAAATAACACATATGAATATAGAGAAACATGTAAATTATATAGGCAGTTGATAACCATGGATAGTCATAGCTAAGCATAGCAAAACAAATTTGTCAAAAAATTAAAAAAATATCTTTTACAACCTAGAGAAATAAGGGAGAGGACCCCTTTTGAATGAGAAGTTCATAATTCACTGTTTTGCCAGAAAATAGGTAAGAGTATTATGCATGTTTTGACAAAACATGCCATAAGATTTTTCAATGTTTTGACAAGGGAAGAGTAGGAGTTTTGAATGCAGACAGCCCGATCATCATTCTAGGAAGAGACTTGTGATTTTAAGGAGTCCATGCAAGAGAGAACTCGAGAGAACAACTTGAATTTTTCTTGTTTGAGCCCATCAATCCCCAGCCTGACTAACTTATGTCAAAGCTTGTACTCTTTTCAAGGTCCAAGATCTTGGCAGTAGACTCATGGAGTTGCATGATACGTTTCTCGATAACCTTGAACCGTTTCTTAAATTCTTCTAGTTTCTTTATCAAAGAGACAGAGGGGTTAGAGACAAACTTACTTACCTTTGGAGGCTCAGTCTTGTATGATCAGACTCCTTCCTGCACCAGGACATATACCATACTTCTTAAAGTTCTAGAATCATAAATTGAAGTGACTTCTACAGGGGAGTGGGCGGAGAGATCGATAGAGAAGAATAAGAGGATTCGGGTGATAAATAGTCTGTAAGGTAAACTGACTGAAGAATTGTTGGGACAACATAGATAAAAGACCACAAGACCACACAGCATGGCGCCAAATGCGCTCTCAAGCATGTATTATCTTATCCAAGTTTCCCAATTTATTTTGATATTTTTGACAAGACAGTATAGCACAAAGACATTATAACAAGTGATGTTTCTTACAAATTCCTTTCTTGGAAGAAGAGTAGTTGCAACAATATTGGCCATAATACGATATTTGAAGAAGAGAGATAGGTGACCAAAGTTTGTAGTCAAAGAGTCAGAAGAAAACAAAAACCTTTTGGCTTCCTCAAATCCCACTTCAAAGCCCCCGGGCCAGTTATTGTTCGTGAAGGGTACCACACCGGAGAACTTAGTGTCAAAAACATTTTCAAATAAAAAGCTGTTCAAAATAATTCTTATGACTAGCATAAGAATCTTGAATTTTTCACTATCAGGGGAAAGACAGAGATTAGCATAAAACATATGGACAGGGTCTTCATAAACTAGAAGTCCACAGAGGCGAAAGAGTAAGGACAAATCTTGAAATTTGAAGAAGTTATTGACTTTCCAAGAGGCATCTTTAAGAACATTAATATTGAATATGTGATCGAGAACGATGGCACAATTTTTAAAGGAAAGGAATTTCTCTCTGTGAGAGCTTGACTAGAATTGGAGTATCTCTTATGGAGTGAGTGATAAAAAAGGATTATGATGGGTTTTTTTTAGGAGACGGGGCTGGAAGAGGGTTGTCATATCTTGAGGAGAATGGACTGAGAAGAGGACTTATCGGAGGATTATGAAAGAGAAGTAGGACCATTAGAGGAGATTCTAGAAACATTATCCATGAAGCAGGTTCTTGACATGAGAAAAAGAAAGTTGAGATCTAATGGTAAGAGAGAAGGAGAAGGGTAGTCAGCTAAAAGAACCTGGGAAGACGACTATTTGGAAGGGATAGGAATGTAGAACTAAAGAGTCATGAAGTGAAAGGGAATAGATGGAAGTGAAAGGAAGTATCTTAGGGAAGAGTGAGGGCGGTAGAGGAGGCGTGAAAAATGGTGAAATAATGATGACAACCTTTTAAAAGGAGTTCTTTTTTTTTAAAAGGTAAAAAAAATGGATTAAGTAAAGAGAATATTATGGTAAAAAATAGCTTATTAGTCTTAAATGCAGAATCCCTTTTTGAAGATCTTTCCTTCAGTAAAACAGAATCCCAATAGTTAAACGAAGAAAATTCTTGAGCCACTTTCAATAGTTGAAAGGTATTTCTGACCCTTTTTCTATATATATATATATATAGAGAGAGAGAGAGAGAGAGAGAGAGAGAGAGAGAGATAGAGAGAGAGAGAGAGACAGATGTGTGTGTATATATATGTGTGTGTGCATGCATGTATATAGATATATAGAAAATAAAATTAAAAACAAAAATTTAGTGGTCCACTCTCAACACGTGAACACAAATCCTATATGCACAAATAATCCAATATAATTCAATCATAAAATTTTAAAATTCATTTATCACTTTGAATTTAATATTATTGAACAAGAATCCATAGACAATTATATACATTTCACTTGTGATACTCTATTTTCAAAAAGAAAAAAAAATTGAAATAATTTTTTCGTGATCATGTATTGTTCAAATTAAATACAAACATGAGTACATTGGTAATAAGAGATGGAGAGTTAGTATCCACTAATTGAACCTGAAATGGAAGCAGATGCTCCAGTAAGACAATGAGCAACTTGATTCGTTGATTTGTTAACTTAAATTAGTATCCACTAATTGAACCTGAAATAGAAGCAAATGCTCTAGTAAGACAATGAGCAACTTGATTCATTGATTTGTTAACATAATACAAAGATAAATATGGTAACCCTATCATATTTAATATATTATTTTTCCTTATCTAGTTAGTAATATTTCTTTAATCTCTAAACATTTTATTAAGAAATAATTTATAATTATTTCACTTGTCGAAATATTAGAATTATAATTTTGTTAAAGTACTTAATAATGTATTTTTACCCATGTTGTCCTAACGGAAACATGAAAGAAGAAGGAAGATTTATTTTTGGCCATTTTAGTACTGTTCCCTGCCTGAAATTTTATTTGGATTACCATTACAATTTATTTACTTCCATATTGTTGGTTAATGTAAAAGAATGATCTTAATAAACTATTATTTAGATGTGTTCCATGACAATCTGTGTTTTAGAGTTCCTTATTAGTCATGACTTAGGATTATATTTTAGAGAAAACTTAAAAAAAATGATTTATTTAATTAAAATATAGTTGCAGCAATAGTTAAAAGCTTGGATAATCACTCAACTTTGAGCAATTGACCACTATGGTCACTCAAATTTATTTTGTCCTTTAAAAGTCACTCAACTTTGAACAAAGAAGCCAATTACTCAAAATTGAGTGACCATCCAAGCTTTTAACTCATTGCAACTGTGTGTATGTGTTGGTCATGCTTCCTTGAGATTGATAAGTGTTTTTTTTATTATAGAAATATTGCACCATAATGTATAAACTTTCTTGTGGTTTCTTGCAAAAACAAAAATTGTGCTAACTAGCGCCTAGAAATGATGGCTAGACGACGGAAGATGGTGATAGGCCCGCCGACACTGCCGGTAGCTCAAGCGACAACCACTACAGAACATCACGAATGAACGATCACACCTAGGAAGCTGGTTACTAGGAAAGTAGAAAATAGTGACGGTGGTGCCAGTGATTGAGGATATGAATCCACCGAGGAATGGACCAGAAGATGAGCCTGAAAGTTCCAATACAGTGTGGAAACTAAGTTTTGCTACTCCACCTGTGGATGCTCCGCCTTCTTTAACGGTAGCTCCGACTGAAGGTAACCATCAAATCCAAAATGGGTTGAAGCTTACTTATATCCCCTCATGATAAAAGAGGGTGGAAAGGTAGTCCAAATCAGTGCTATGGATGTGAGATCAGAATGCGATAAGTGGGAAAATGCACAGATTGGGCATGTCATGGGAGGTATTCCAAGCTTCAAAGATATGCTCAAATTTGTTTATAGCGTGTGGAATTACATTGAAGCTCCAAGGGTTTATCTCCATGATAATGGGCACTTTATATTCCTATTTGTCGTTACAGAAGATAAATCCCAAATACTCCAGAATGGACCATATACATATAACAATAGACCTTTGATTCTGAGGATTCAGGAGAAAAACTTCAAGTTTACTCCTGAAATGTTGCGCATTGTCCTTCTTTGGGTCACACTTCCAGGGCTCCCAATCTATTACCAGTCAGAAGAGAATCTAAGCAGAATAGTTAGCACAACTGGAAATCCAATTTGTGCTGATCAATTAATAGCTGAGGTAGAACACATCTTTTTTGTTAGGCTTTTTATAGAGGTAGATGTAACACAAGATTTGCCCATAGAGATCTATTTGGAAGAGGAGGGTCGTGTATTAACTCAGATAGTGGACTACGAATGACGCCCTATACCATGTCCTGATTGCAAGAAGTTGGATCATGCACTTAGTGAATGCAAAAAGAACAAGAAAGATTCGGGACTAGAGCAAGAGTGGAATAGACAGCAAGCTCTAAGAAAAAAAATGATTTAAACCTATGTGGCTACCTCGAGACTCTAAGAAATCAAACTGTTAATGGTGAGAGTTCTGATACACTACCACAAGGCTCTAAAGGGGGCCAAGCTACATCAGTACCACAAACAGCACTGCATGAATCACTAGGGAAGACAACAGAAGCGCTAACCAGGGATAAAGCACCCGATTTAGGTCCCCCCAAATGATTATTTGTTCTTGGAACATTAGAGGTCTTAATAAGCCCTTCAAGCAGAAGTAATTGAAATCCTTCCAGCTAAAGATTAAGGTGGATATAATGGGATTCTTAGAAACTAAAATTAAGGCTCATAATGCTGATAGAATCAAAAAAGTATTTGGAGGGGAGGGGTATGTGTTCACAGATTATCCTACTACTAGAAATGCTAGATTATGACTACTATGGAAGGTACAAAAGATAAAGGTCATAGTCCTAGATACAACAACTCAGCTAATTCATTGTAGATTTGAAGATAGAGACACTAACTTTCAGAGTACTATAACCTTTGTCTATGGGTTTAATACTGCTGTAGAAATAATAAGCTTGTGGAACCATTTGAAAGCCCTGGCTGGACAATGTCATGGTCCTTGGATACTACTAGGGAACTTTAATGCAGTGTTATCACATGATGATAGACCGAATGGAGATTCAGTTACTACCCAAGAAATAAAAGATTTCCAAAAGTTTATTGATGATATAAAGGTGGGTCCAGTGTTAAGCGGGGGAGGCATATGAACTGGTGTAATACCAGAGAAGGAGATGCTAGAATATATTCACATATTGATTGGGTGTTAGGAAATAATGTCTGGTTTCAGCAGTACAGTTACATTGACGCTGAGTATATAGAACCTGGATGCTCTGACCACTCGCCAGTGGTGCTGACAACAAAAAGCCATCACTCAAATCTAAGAAGGCCTTTTCAATTGCTAAATGTAGTGCTACAATATAAGAACTTCAGAGAACTAGTGGATGATACTTGGAGAATGCCTGTGCAAGGACATATAATGTATAAAATTTGAAGGAAACTGTACTCCCTAGCTTAGAAGTCAAGGCAGTTGAACAAAAAGTTCTCTACACTAGAATTGAGACTAAATAAGTATAGAACACAACTTTAATATCTCCAAAAAGGGGTGACCACATACTTGTTTAATCAACAGCTTATATCACAGGAGAAAATCATTCTTTAGGACTTAGAGCACTGGGAAGAAGTTTTATGAATGAGTGTTAAAGCAGAAGTCTGGGGTAACTTGAATAAAGCATGGTGATAGAAATTCCGAATCTTTTTTGCTCATATGAAGGCAAGGCAAGCAAGGAACAAAATATCCTCTATCTACACAGAATAGGGGGTTAAGCTAACATAGCCTAAACAAGTTTAGCATGAATTTTTAAAATTTTGTCAGATTTTGTTAGGTAATACATCAACAACATTACCTTGCATTAACATTTGTGTAGAAAGAGATGGGTCTTGTCTCATAATATCTCAACAAGAACATCTCAGGCTCCCAATAACCAAGAAGGATGCATACCAAACCTTAAAGGATCTTCCTCTTGACAAGAGTCCAGGTATAGATGGCTTCAATGCTGAATTTTTCAAAACTTATTGGCATATTATAGGAGAAGAGGTAACTACGGGGGTAGTTCAGTTTTTTGAGAATGGTAAACTATTAAAAGCTATCAGCAGTACTACTATTAACCTGGTCCCAAAAGTCCCTACCCCTACTTATGTCAAAGAGTATAGGCCTATTGCATGTTGTACTACATTATACAAGTTGATTGCTAAGATACTGATTACTAGGTTAAAAATAGTTATTAACACTCTAGTGAGCCCTGCACAATCAACTTTTATAGAGGGTAGAAGTATTTGTGACAATGTTGTGCTTGCTCATGAACTTGTTAAAGGATATTCCCAAAAGAGTGTCTCTGCCAGGAGTATAATAAAAGTTGACATTAAAAATGCTTATGAATATATAGAATAGCCATTTATAAGAATGGTAGTGCTAGAATTTGGACTGCTACTAAGATGATTGACTTGATAATGAAGTGTGTCACTACAGTCCAGTACCGTATCCTTATCAATGGTGGCTTGACCCCACAGTTCTAAGTAAAGAAAGGACTTAGGTAAGGGGATCCTATGTCACCTTACTTATTTGTCCTAATAATGGAAACCTGCAACAACTGAAACATAATCCTTAATTCAACTATCACCTCAGGTGTGAAAAACTAGGTATGATCCATATATGTTTTCCTGATGACTAGTTAATGAGTTGCAGGGCTGATAAAATTTCAATCAATTTGCTATTTAATACATTCCAATAGTTTTATAGAGTATCAGGCCTTCATGCAAATATGGAAAAGATCTCACTATATATTGCATGAGTAGAAGCTGGTTTTAGAGATAAAATCCTGACTGACTTAGGACTGTCCTTGGGTACACTGCCATTCAAGTACCTAAAAGTGCCTCTCTCAACTAGAAAGCTATTAATTCAACAGTGTATGCCAATTGCGAAGAGGATGATAGAAAGAGTTAAATGCTGGTCTTCCAAATTATTATCATACAGTTATAGATTCCAGTTGGTGAAGGTGTGTTGCTTGAAATGCAAACTTATTGGGATCAAATATTCCTTCTTCCTAAGAAAGTCTTGGCATTAGTGACTACTGTGTGTAGGACTTTTCTGTGGACTAGCAGTAATGAATGTTCAAAAAAGGCCTTGATTGATTGGGAAATAGTTTGTATACCCAAAACAACAAGAAGTTTTAAGTGTGATAGATCTCATTAGATAGAATAGGGCAACAATTTGTTAACTTTTATAGGTTGTGGATAAAAAATAAGATAGGTTATGGGTATGCTAGATTCATGCTTACTATATAAAGACTAAGAACATTGACACTCTACAAACCACAAAGCAAGCAAGCTGTCTTGTTAGGAAGATTCTTGATGCAAAAATATGGTTTGAAGGGTCAGGCACTACTCATGACAAACTACAAACATATAGTGGAGCTCAAGGCATTTGCATTAAAAAGGGTTATCTAGGAATGTTGCCTCAGTATAACAAAGTTGATTAGAGCATATTAGTGTTGGTACAAGTTCAACTTCCTAAGAAAAGGTTCACACTATGTCTAGCTATAACACCCCACATTTTTGGGCTAGAATTTAAATTGTTGTTCCTATGCGTACAGACTTGAAACCAATTATTCTATGTATATACATGTGTAATTATCAAATATATTATGTGGGAATAAATTTGTATATTTATCGAGGTCATAATACCCTCCTAACTCAAAGAGGAGTTGAGAGCCCTTCTATCGATAGAGTTTTGACAAATGGTCCAGCAAGGGTCAACTTTAAACAAGTGTATCTCCCATTATATGTCGATCCAGGTGTCCTACTATATACCAAAAGAAAGATCTTTGAATCTTATTTTCAACGCATTTGTTTTGACCTTAATCCGATATTGGAGTGGAAAGTTATGCCCATTTTACCACAGCATGTTCATCTGTCATCAATGTGATGAATTGAGGTGATAAGCCGTCAACTAAGTGACAACTTATCAGCCCAGTCATCAACCTTAACCAGAATATTATTAACTTTAGATACAAAGTGATGACTTGATGTGATAAGTCATCAACTAAGTGATGACTTATCAACCAAGTCGTCACCCATAACCATACCAGCTACAAAAGTGACGACTTGAGTTGATAAGCCATCAACTAGTTGATAAGTTATCAACTCAATTCATCAACTAAAAATTTCAGCAACTCTTATTTATCTTCGGAGGGGTATTTTGGTCTTTTCCTCACCTCAAAACCTACCCCTCCCACGACTTATAACTATAACACCCCGCACTTTTTGGGCTAAAGTTTGAACCATCTTTTCTATGCGTATATGTCCGAAACAATGATTCCTTGTTAATGTATGTGTGATGATAAATCCCATAGTTTGGGAAATACCTTTGAATAGGTATTGATGTCACAAAAATTCCCTAACTCAAAGACGAGTTAAAAACTTTTTTATCGATTAAGTTTTAGTGAATGTCTCAACTTGGGTAAATTTACATCGACCATAACTCCTTGTATATAATGAGTCAGAGGTCCTACTATCTATAAAATTAAAGGTCTTCGAGTCTTCTTTCTAATTCCACTGGTTTTGCCTTAATCCGATAAAGGGGTAGAAAGTAATGCCCATTTTCTAGAGAGGTGACAGTCTATCGAAGTGCGACAGCCAGACTGACGGACCATCAAGCCAGTGATGGCCCGTCAAGCCAGGACGTCAACTTTAAGCAGTAAGGTCAAAAAATGGTTTTTTTGTGACGGTTTGAGTGACGTCCAGTAATGAAAGTGACGGTCCGTCACTCAGGCCGTCCGTAAGGGCCAACCAACTCTAAAGTATCATTTTCAAGGGATATTTTAGTATTTTTCCATCCCAAACTCCTTCCCCACGAATATAAATCATACCATAAGAGTTATAATCCATCATATATCAGTTTTTAACATCTCAAATCCTCTCCACTCCAAGAACAAGAGAAAATTAGGGCTTTCCTCTAAGGTCAAGATTTCAAGAAAAGGGTCAAAATTTGGGTTCCAATCTTCAAACTAAACAACATAAGGTATGTGGGACTATCCTCAAACCCCATGGGCATGGATTTTGTCATTTTTCTCATATATAATGATTTATAATCATGTTGTAAATTAAGATTTTGAAATATTATTTCGTAAAGCATGTTATTAATTCATTTAGATGAAAATATATGAATTGTGTCGAACCCTTTTCGTGGTAGTCAAATTTTAACCCTTCATGTATATACATATAGTTTTAAAAGTTTAATTGAGAGCATAAATATTAAATTCTCTCTCGTGTTACCAATTTTAGCATCTCTTTGTATTGTGAGTGATTTTGAATGCATGAACTAAGGTTTGAAAGTAAGTTTCTTAACATCATGGTGTTTGACATGATTTTATAATATGATGAGAGGGAGTTTTCTTGCTATAACTAAACACTTTGCATTAAAAAGAAAAGTTGCATGTGATTGAACAATTATCATGACCACCACATGTTTTGAATCTTGTGAAAAGAGAGTAATTGCATAAGATTTCATGCAATTTCAAAATTAGGACTATATTGTGATGTTATAAATATTTGGGTGGTCATTTGCATGTTTTGAATAAGATGGATTGTGAATTTGATATGATATTGACTTGCAAGTCAGGGTATGATGATACCCGGTGATGATATGCCGTTAACTGAATAAGTATAGATTATTTTGAAAGTATGAGGCATAATTTCAATGAACTAAAAGTTGGGCTTAAGAGAGCTAATTGGTTACCCGAAGAAGGCGTTTGAGTGTAAGGGCTCATAGTTTGAAATCATAGTTGCCGATACGAGTATTATTCCGAAAGGGGGATAATGTGGACGTTATGTAAGGGTGATGCCACAGTATAATTGTAAGGGGGTGTACCAACTTATTAAAACTCCAATCCTTGCGGCACACTTGGATTGGAGGCTTGGCCACCGAGTCAAGGGAGGATTCCATATAGCCCATGGAATTACAGATTGTAGGGTGTACCAATTAGCTCAGAAGAATAACAAGGTGTCGAGTCATTATTTTAAAGAAAGCATTTGAAATTCTAAATTTTGCCAATGTGTTTTACTGTCTTATATGCAATGTTTTACGAAATGCTCTCATCTATACTATGTAATAATGTAAGACCCTACAAAATTCTAGTCATTTTAGTCCTTTATAGCATGCCAAAAGAGGTCCAGACTTAGAAAATTTCAGCCAAGTATTGACACTTAGTCTCATTTTTGGCCTCGATATTTCAATAACTTTATTTTCAATCCTTACGACCATAAAATGTCGATTTTTAAATTGATTCATGATTAGGGATGTCAATAGGTATTCTTGAATTAGTTTTGGAATTTGTCGTTAGAAACCTAATTGATGTCCAAAATAGTGGATCGACGCGATCTAGACGTGTCGCGTCGTCCATCGCATTGACAACATCGTCACCCTTGTTAGGCATGCAATTTCCAGTGAGCCAACACTATCTCGACGTATCGCATTGGCTATCACGTCGACCCCATCGACATGGCGCATCGGTCTGAACGTCACTGGGCATAATTTTTTCTCTTTTAATTCCGCATCTAGAGGGGTAATTAAGTCAATTTTCCTATTTTTAATTCGGCGAAAACATGAAATTAATCTTTCAAAAGGGAAAATTACTTCCATTATTCACAAAATCCCCTCAAAAGCAATACCCTAGTTCATCAAGCTCACGATTCAAGTCCCAATAATTCACCACAATTCTCAATAAATCAACAATCAAGGTATGTTTGGTGTTCATCCTTAGGTTTCCTTCCATCCTTGGAGTTCAAGAACCCCTTTTAAACTACAAGATTAATATCATAATTTACATGTTCGAATTGGATTGTGTTCATGTATGTATTGATGTTTGGTTTTCAAATCAAGATTTAGTACAAGTTTCAAGTGAATTGATTAGCATAAATGTAGAATTATGTGTTTCTCATGTTGAACCCTTGAATTTGCAAGTTGAATATTGTAGCCATGATGTTTATATCTTCATGATTACTATGTGCACTAATTATGCTCCCTAAGTGTTTGATAGAATGCCTATGTGAATTAAAGAGTGAATTCATGACATGTTATCATGTGGTCCCATTCATGTATAAGTTCATGCCTCTCAAGTGTTTGACTAAATGTCTAAATGAATGAATGGTGAATGAATAATTAATGTAATGTTTCAAGATTTTGCCATGTTTTACTATTGATGCTATCGAGTCCTGGGGGTATTCAATACCCAAAAATCTAGTTGTTTACCTAGAATTTCAGTAGCTACAGAATAGTCCCAGTAATGTCACAAATTGTAGTAGTCAGTCAGTTATAGAACTCAGTGAACTAAGTCCATTTCAGTTAGTAAACAAGATCAATAACAGTTCAGTCAAGCCTAACATAATCTAGTGACCAGTTCAGTGTCTATTCAGTTGGGAGTAGGATTCAACACTGTGCGAACCTAGGGATGGGGGCTCACCTGCCAGTTGAGGGTGTGATCTTTAGTAGCAATCCATTAGTTACAAAACTACGTAGCCAACATAGGTTAAATATATCAAACTGCCTGTTGAGGGTTGATAAAGTGTTCACCTGCCAGTTGAGAGTAACACATATATCACCTGTCAGATGAGGGTGATTCTTTAGTGGATCCACATAGTCATTGTTAGTACCCATGGCATGGCGCTAACACCCTTCTAAATAGAGTCACAAGTTGGACCCTAACTCAACTTATAATCGGGGTATGTCGGTTAGATGAACACTCTCACAGTTACAGTTTCAATTTCAGACTCAGTATAGAACTCAATTTAGTTTTGTAGAATCAGGACTGCCAGAAATAGTTACCCAGTTATCAGCTATACAGATATTAGAAACCTCAGATATAAGTCATTCAGTTATTAGAACTCAGTATTTAGATCCAATATGATCTCAGTTACAATATATATATGCTTAGTTTTGCATAATCAATATTTACAGCAGTTTCAGTTATCCATATACTTTCATCCAGTTATATACATATCATTCAGTCAGTTATTTTTTCATGCATACAAACCCATGTATATCAGCCTACCTCACTTAGCATACCAGTATATTCCACGTGCTGATCACATATTCTTTTCTTGCGCTATGATGTCTCATATCATAGGTTTGGATGCTCAGATTCCTGATCATGCTTAGTCAAATTAAGTTAGCAGCAACAGATTCAGTAGTGAGTCCTCATCCATCAAGGATATTATCTATTCCAGTATTCCAGTAGATTCAGTATTTCAGTAGTCGGAGTTTGTTGGGGACTTTTCCCATTTTCTTTTTATTCAGACAGTTAAAGGCTTTCAGACTAGACTATTTCAGACAGATGTTTAGTTTCTCTTCAGTATTACTATCAGTATTCAGTATTTATTTCAGTATTTTGAGAACCTTATGGCATTTTAGTTATATTTCTACATATGTATCATTATTATGGGGATAACCGCTAGTGAGAGTGCCAAGTTAGCTGCATATAAGTTGTAGGATGTGGCTCATACATGGTTTAAATAGTGAAAGGCAGATAGGGCCGCAGATGCAGTTCCTATAGAATGGAAGAAATTTGCTATTTCCTTTCTAGATAGGAGTTGAGGAAATCTAGGGTGTTAGAATTCATTAACTTAAAGCAGGCAGCATGACAGTGAAGGAGTATTCTCTCAAGTTTACTTAATTATCCATATATGCTCATCATGAGGTAGCTGACAACAGATCTAAGATGAGTAAGTTCGTGTCGGGTGTGTCCGATAGTGTGGTCAAGGAGTGTAGGACCGCAATGTCAATTAAGGAGATAGACTTGGCCAAATTGATGGTTCATGCTCAACAGATAGTGGAGTAAAAGACTAAGGATAAAGAGAGAGAGAGAGAGTAAGAAGGATAGAATAGGTAGCTTTAACTTCACTCTACCTAAGACAGAGGGTGGTAATCGTCCTCAATTTTGCCTAAAATATTTAGATCTAGCTTCGTTCTCAGCCAGTGCTCCAGTGCCTAAATTCATAAATGTTAATAAAGATAGGGAACCAGGCTCTAAATCTCAAGGTAGTATTAGCAAAACTCAAACAAATCCTCTTTGCTAGAAGTGTGGCAGAAACCATAATGTTGACTGTAGAGTTGGCAGTGATGCGTGTTTTGGGTGCGGCAAGACAGGTCATAATATTAGAGATTGTCCTCAATCATGTTCACAAAGTCAGTACAGTCGTCTTTCATCCCAGTCTGGTCTCCCGAATCAGCAGGATGCCGCTTCCAGTGCCACCAGTAGGCAACGCCCAAATAGACTCTATGCACTTTAGTGTCGACAGGATCAGGAAAGTTCTCCTGATGTGGTTGTTGGTACGTTACAAGTTTATCATTTACATATTTATACTTTGCTTGATCCAGGAGTTTTTTTGTCCTTCGTAACTCCCTATATAGCTGTTGACTTTAGAGTCAGTCCCGTAATCCTAGTAGAGCCCTTCTTAGTATCTACCTTAGTGGGTAAGTCTATAATATCCCGACGGGTATAAAGGAACTTTCCGATTATTGTATCTCAGAAAGTTACTCCATCAGACTTAGTAAAGTTAAAGATGACAGATTTTGACGTCATTCTCGGCATGGATTGACTTCATTTATGCTATGCTTCAGTTGATTGTAGAAATAGAGTTATCTATTTTTTTAGTTCCCAAATGAACCTGTCCTAGAATGGAGGGGTAGTACTTCAGCACTTAAAGGTCAGCTTGTTTTCTACCTTAGGGAGAGAAAAATAATATTGAAGCGGTGTATGTATCATCTCATTTGAGTTAAGGACTTTAGTTTTGAGACCTCTAATCTTGAGTCAGTTTTAGTAGCATGTGAATTTCTAGATGTATTTCCTGAAGATCTTCCCAGAGTTACTCCCGAAAGGGAGATTGACTTCCGAATAGACCTTCTTCCAGATACTCAACTATATCTATCCCTCATACAGAATGGCTCCAACAGAACTCAAAGAATTAAAAGAGCAGTTGAAAAACCTTCTAGATAAGGGATTTATCAGACCTAGTGTTTCCTCGTGGGGAGCACCAGTTCTGTTTATGCATAAGAAAGATGGTTCTCTCAGAATGTGTATTGACTACCGTCAGTTGAAAAAAGTCATAGTTAAGAACAAGTATCCACTTCCCAGAATTGATGTCTTATTTGACCAACTTCAGGGTGCTAGTTACTTTTCTAAGATAGACCTTAGATCTGGCTACCATCATCTCAGAGTCAGAGAATATGACATTCCAAAAACAATGTTCAGAACTCGGTATGCTCACTTTAAATTTCTAGTCATGTCATTTGGTCTTACCAATGCCCTAACTGGTTTAATAGACTTGATGAACTGTGTGTTCAAGTAGTACCTGGACATGTTCGTCATAGTCTTCATAGATGACATTCTTGTCTACTCCTGCTGTGAACATGATCATGCAGACCATCTCATAATAGTATTATAGACCCTCAAAGCTCACCAGTTGTTCGCCAAATTCAATAAATATGAATTTTGGATAAGGTCAGTAGCTTTTCTTAGTCATATAATTTTTTGTGAAGACATTAGAGTTGATCCTCAAAAGACCAAAGCAGTGAGAAACTGGCCCAGACCCATCTCTCTATTAGATATCAAGAGTTTCTTGGGTTTGGATGGCTATTAATGATGGATTATTGAAGTTTTTTCATCTATTGCATCCCCTATGTCCAGATTGACTTAGAAGAAAGTCAAGTTCCAGTGGTCAGATTCTTATGAGAAGAGTTTTCAGGAGTTAAACACTCGACTTACTACATCTCTAGTTTTGACTCTACCAGATAGTTCAAACGGGTTTGTTGTGTATTTTGATACTTCTAGAGTTGGTTTGGGGTGTGTTTTGATGTAGAGAGGTAAGGTCATAGACTATGCCTCTAGACATATTAAGCCCTATGAAATGAATTACCCCACCCATGATCTAGAGTTAGCAACTATTGTGTTCGCCTTAAAGATTTAGAGGCACTATTTGTATGGGGTGCATGTTGATGTGTTCACAGACCACAAAAGTTTGCAGTATGTATTTTCTCGGAAAGACTTAAACCTGCGTTAGAGAAGCTGGTTAGAGTTTTTGAAAGACTAGGACATAAGTGTTCTGTATTATCCGGGCAAGGACAATTTAGTGCTAATGCTCTTAACAGATTGTCCATGGGTAGTGGTTCTTACATTGTGGATGGTAAAAAGAAGTTAGTTCAGGAAGTCTATCAGCTTGCCAGGTTGGGTGTTAATTTGGTTGATTCAGCTGAGGGTAGTGTATGGGTGTAGAATTGTTTAGAATCTTCCTTGGTTTTCAAAGTTAAAGAAAAGCAGGACAAAGATCCCAGTTTAGTTAAGCTGAAAGAGTCAGTTAGAGATAAAAAAATATAGGTTTTCTCCCAATGGAGAGATGGTATGTTATGTTGTCAGGGAAGGTTGTGTGTGCCTTGTGTAGATGGCGTGTGGTAGTGGATTCTTGCAGAAGCGCATGATGTGCATTACTCGATTAATCTAGGGGCAACTAAGATGTACCACAATTTGTGAGAAGTCTATTGGTGGAGTCAGATGAAGAGAGACATTGTAGAGTTTATAGCTAAGTGCTCTATGTGTCAGAAGGTTAAGATTGAGCATCAAAAGCCTAGTGAGTCTATGCAGGAGTTTAGTATTTCCACGTGGAAATATGAGGAAGTGAATATGGACTTCGTTACGGGTTTTCCTCGTACTCATCATCAGCATGATTTGATTTGGGTTATTATAGACAGGGTGACCAAATCATCCCATTTCTTGCCAATCAATACCTCATATTCAACTGAGGATTATGTCAAGATCTATGTTAGAGAGTTTGTCAGATTGTATGGAGTTTCGTTATCCATCATTTCGAATAGAGGTACATAGTTCACCTCTTATTTTTGAAAGGCTTCCAAAAGGCTCTTGGTACCCAAGTTCACCTTAGTACAACCTTCCACCCATAGATAGATGGTCAATCAGAAAAAACCATTCAGACTTTAGAAGATATGTTAAGAGCATGTGTCGTTGACTTTACAGGTAGTTGGGATGACCAATTTACTTTAATTATGTTTGCGTATAATAACAACTACCATTCTATTATTCAAATGACTTCATTTGAGGATCTTTATAGGAGGAGATGTAGATCTCCCATTGGTTGGTTTGAAGTGGGTGAGGCCGCAGTAGTAGGGCCTGACATAGTGTTTGATGCCTTAGAGAAGGTTTAGTTAATCAAGGAGAGACGTAAGACATCTCAAAGCCGACAAAAATGATATGCTGATCTGAGGAGAAAACATCTCTAGATTGAGATTGGTGATTGTGTGTACTTGAAAATCTCTTCCATGAAGGGAGTGAAGATATTTGCAAGAAGGGGAAACTCATTCCCCAATATGTCAGTCCTTACAGAATCTCAGCCATTTCGAAAAGGTAGCTTACGAGCTTGAGTTGCCTTCAGACTTAGCTTCAGTACACCCAATATTTCACGTCTCCTTGCTAAAGAAGTGCATAGGTGACCCAGCAGTTGTAGTCCCTATAGAGAGTATAGATGTTAAGAATAGTCTCTCTTATGAGGAATTCCCAGTCAAAATCCTTGATCATCAGATTCGCACACTAAGGAACAAAAAAGTTCCTTTGGTGAAATTAGTCCATTTAGGGAGATACTTAGGAAGCAGAAGAAAATATGCAAACTAAGTATCCTCACCTCTTCTCCACAAACTCAAGCTCAACTCAAGGTAACAGTCTTCCTTAGATTTACTACGTCCCATGCTCAGATTTTCTTTACAAACTTGGTATTAATTACCATTGCATATCCTCTTCATGACAGTCATTCATTCATGAATTAGTTCAGTCATGAAATTATGCTTCAGTTATGCATGTTCAGTGTGAAGACTCAGTTTATCAGTAGTTTCAGTCATGTAGTCATGCTTCAGTTGTGCATGCTTAGCATGTAAACTCAGTCTATCAATATTCTTAGTTTAATCAGTCTCATTCAAGGATAAATGTTCCCAAGGGGGAGATATTATAAGACCCCACAAAATCCTAGTCATTTTAGTTGTTTATAGCATGCAAACAGAGGTCCAGACTTAGAAAATTTCAGCGAAGTATTGACACTTATTCTCATTTTGGCCTCAATATTTCAATGAATTTATTTTCAATCCTTACGACCTTAAAATGTTGATTTTCAAATTAATTCATGATTAGGGATGCCAATAGGTTTTCTCGGATGAGTTTTTGATTTTTCGAATGTCGTTAGAAATCTAATTGGATGTCCAAAATAGTAGATCGATGCGATCTTGATGCACCACATCATCCATATCATTAACAACATCATCACCCATGTCAGGCATGCAATTTCCAGTGAGTCGATGTGATCACGACATGTCTCGTCAGCCATCACGTCGACCCCATCGATGCGGCGCGTCAGTCTACTCGTCACTAGACATAATTTTTGCTCTTTTGATTCCTCATCTAGAGGGGTAATTAAGTCAATTTCTCCATTTTTAATTCAACCAACACACGAGATTAATCTCTCAAAAGGGAAAATTACTTCCATTATTCACAAAATCTCCTCAAGAGCAAAACCCTAGTTCATCAAACTCAAGATTTAGGTCCCAAGAATTCACCACAATTCTTAAGAAATCAACAATCAAGGTAAGTTAGGTGCTCATCCTTGGATTTTCTTCCACCCTTGGAGTTCAAGAACCCTTTTTAAACTACATGTTTATTGATCTCATGATTCATATGTTCGAATTGGATTGTGTTCATGTATGTATTGATGTTTGGTTTTCAAATCAAGATTTATTACAAGTTTTAAGTGAATTGATTAGCATGAATGTAGAATTATATGTTTCTCATGTTGAACCCTTGAATTTACAAGTTGAATATTGTATCCATGATGTTTACATCTTGATGATTACTATGTGCACTAATTATGCTCCCCAAGTGTTTGATAGAATGCCTATGTGAATTAAAGAGTTTATTCATGACCTTTTATCATGTGGTCCCATTTATGTACAAGTTCATGCCTCTCAAGTACTTGACAAAATGTCTAAATGAATGCATGGTGAATGAGTAATTTATGAAATGTTTCAGATTTTGCCATATTTTACTATTGATGCTATTGAGTCCTGGGGGTACTCAATACCCAAAAATCTAGTTGTTTACCTAGAATTTCCGTAGCTACAGAATAGTCCCAGTAATGTCACAAATAATAGTACTCAGTTAGTTATAGAACTCAGTGAACTCATTCTAGTAGAGTCAATCAACACGATTGGAAATATTTCAGTCAAGCCTAGCACAGTCTACTGACCAGTTCATTGTCTATTTAATTGGGAGTAGGATTCAACACTGAGTAAACCTAGGCATGAGGGTTCACCTGCCAGTTGAGGGTGTGATATTAGTAGCACTTCCTTAGTTCTAGAATTACATAGCCAGCATAAGTTAAATATATCAACCTACCAGTTGAGGGTTGATAAATTGTTCACCTGCCAGTTGAGGGTAACACATATCACACCTGCCAGATGAGGGTGATTCTTTAGTGGATCCACATAATCATTGTTAGTACCTGTGGCACGGTTCTAATACCTTCAAACTGGGGTGACAGGTTGGATCCCAACTCAGCTTATAATTAGGGTATATCGATTAGATGAACACTCTCACAGTTACAGTTTCAATTCTAGATTTAGTATTAAACTCAGTTTGGTTCTATAGAATCAAGACTGTCAGAAATAGTCACCTAGTTATCAGCTATACTGATACTAGAAACCTCAAATATCAGTCACTCAGTTATCAGAACTCAGTATTTAGATACAGTATGATCTCAGTTATAGTATATATATATATATATGCTCAGTTTTGGATAATCAATATTTACAGCAGTTTAAATTATCCATATACTCTCGTCCAGTTATATACATATCATCCAGTCAGTTATTTGTTCAAGCATACAAACCTATGTATATCAGCCTACCTCACTTATCATACTAGTATATTCCACGTACTGATCACATACTTTTTTTTGCGCTATGATATCTCATATCATAGGTTCGGATATGCAGGTTCCTGACCGTACTTAGTTAAATTCAATTAGTAGAAGCAAATTCTATAGTAAGTCCTCATCCATCGATGATATTATCTATTCCAGTATTACAGTAGATTTAATATTTCGTTAGTCGGAGTTAGTTAGGGACTTGTCCTATCAGCTCCCTGTTCAGACAGTTAGAGTCTTTTGTACTAGACTATTTCAGACAGATGTTCAGTTTCTCTTTTGTATTACTATCAATATTTATTTTAGTATTTTGAGAACTTTATTGCATTTGAGTTATATTTTTGCATATGTATCATTATTATTCAGTTCTCATAGCAGGTATTTGAGTTATATTTTTGCATATGTATCATTATTATTCAGTTCTCATAGCAGGTACCATTCTTGGGTTAACATACGGTCCTTCAAGATTATAAGCATCATGTGATGTCCATGTTGTAGACTCGGGGCATTGAAAATAAAAAATGTTATTTTGGATTATTTCACATACCAGTACAATTATATTGATGCCCTATATTTCAGGATCCGAGGCACAATCTTGGGGTCCTGTTAGTAGTAGACTTGCGTATCAGAAGTTGCAGTGGGTGAGCTTTTCTTATCTCGAAAGGCTTGGTTTATTGATATTGTTATTTTACTATTGATTCACAGTTCGACTGGGGGCCTTGTCCTAGTTTTAGACTGATGTTGGATTTCATATTGTTAGAGATTTTACAGACTAGTGTCATGTGTTTAAATATTGTGAACTAAGTTTTGTATTGTTCAGTTAAATTAAGAGATTGACCATGTTTCTGTTTTATTATCTTTTCCACATTCCTTTATAGTGTATTAATGTTGTGCATGATTGGCAGATAGTGAAAGGCGCTCTAGCTTTTATGGTTTGGGATTCCCGTCACGACCAGGGCCTTAATTCGAGTCATGACAAAATTGGTATCAGAGCACGGTTTATGGTCCCAGGGAGTCTACAAAATTACGTCGGGTAGAATCCTTCTTATGGGTGCGTAGCATGCCACACTTATAAGTAAGAGGGTACTAGGCACTTAGACATGTTTCACTTTTCTTCATATTCTAGATCGTGCCATTGTGTTGTCCATTTGGGATTTATAAAAACTCCTTCTTTACTCTAATTTTTATTAACTATGGCTCATTTTCGAGTCGATTCAAGTGTAGAAACTTAGAGTCTAATTGTTGTAGTCCTTTTTAATTGAGTCATAAGCGATTATGAAATTGCACAAAGACTTTAGAGGAGTCCATAAGTTCTTTAAAGTGTATTGATTTAAGTTTATACCCGTATTTGCATCAATCATGCTATTGAACCTTAGGTATGAAGTGTATTCATATCTTTTCTTAAGACCCTTATTATAGATATTATGCTTAAGGGTAATGATGTATGGTAAAATGTTGGAATATTATTTCCACCTGAATAATAGTATGTGATAGAGTGTCGTAACCTATGAGCTATAAGATTATCCCAAAGTTATCGATACGAGGTCACAAGTTTGGAAGTCAGGGTGAGGGTGGCTCTTGCGTAACTAAGTAGTTTGAGTTGTATAACACTTGACTGAGAGATGTGTTGCCATTTTATAGTGATAGAATAATGTGGTAGAAATAATTGTATATTGTATGGTAGTCTATAGAGAAAGTGTTGGGATATGATTATTATTTGTTCAAAATAGGGAAGGAGCCTAGAGTGGATAGTTATGGTGGTTATAGAAATTTTTTATAGGCTGTGAACGAAAACTGTTAGATTAGCCAATAAGCTATAAGTATAGACTCATTGCTCTATATGGAATTTTGAAGGTAGTTGCGATGCATGCATGGGTAAGTAACTATGATGTGAGAAAGTGGAATATGTTGATAAGATCGTAATGGGTTACAATATAAGATTAAGATCGACTATCCCTATTATGTGACTTTACCCCCTTAATTTGTCTTTTCTCTAGTAGTTGTAAATTAGTAGTACATGTGAGAAGGTATGTAGTAGATTTTGAGGTGTAGTACTAATGTCGTGGAGAGGATGAACTTATGGTCCATAGTTAAGTGAAATAAGAGACTTAGGTTGATATTTCTATTCGATTGATTAGTATAGTATGTGACATGCTTCATATGATTGGTGTTGTTAGATAATAGGCTTGAACTTTAGTATTGATTGTAGTGGTGAGAATAGTAGCTTAAAGTTAATGATGCATGTTTTGTGGGAGTAAGTAGTAGTCTTGATTTGTTGTGTTCAATATCCTAGGTTGGCAACTTGTGATTTTTATGTACACGAGGACTCGTATAAAAAAACAATAGATTATAGTTGAGTCATTAAGTGGATAAGGGCATAGGTATATAGGGATAAGTTAAACCTTGAGGTAGCATTTTGTTAGATAAGGTTTGATGTGTATGAGTGTCATGTGTACCTAGATCATATTTTTGAATTTTGCAGTATGGAGAAGTCTGAGGAGTTATTGTACGATGTTCGTTAGAGTTGAATTGAATAAATATAGGTAGTCAACATGCGCCTTTGGTATAGTTTTATGAATTTTATTATGTTGTAAGTTATATGATTAGCTGTCTAATGTTAGAATGTTAAGTAGTGGAGAGTGGATTCTTATGTGATAGAGAGTGAGGATGTGTATGCTCATGGGACTATGAGTTGTAGGTTGATGGCTATAAAGGGTAGAGAAAGTAAGGAGTAGCCTTCTTGGAAAACAATGCTTTTAGAGTATAGTTAAAAAGAGGAGTTTAGTGTTTATATGTATGGTGATACCTTATTGTGTTGAGTGTTGTGCTTATAGATTTAACGAGAATATATCTACTCAAGTCTAGTATTGTGACTTTGATCTATGGGGGAGGTGATAAGTTAAAATAGTTCCTGAATTTTCTTGTGATGTCCAGTTTCAAGTGAGAATCGTGATAAATCAATTCCTATTCAAGTAAGCTCCTCCTACTTCTATTAGAGTGGACATCTATCAATGTATTATGTATTCAAGTCCTGCCTATGTCTAAGGTTTGAGTTCTTTATGTAAGTTATGTCATGTTCCGACCTCCAAACTTGAAGCAATGAGGTCTCAGTGATTCAATATTCCAAGTATCCAAGCTCTATGTTATGTTTCTCATGATACATAAAAATCTATGTCTCTCATAATGCTTGGTTCTAAGAAACTATGGTTCTATGCATTACCGATTCATTTTATGCCGGGATTAGCCAAAGTGATAAAGTTATGCTAAATCATGGAAAATTTCAGTTCTTTAAATGAGGATCAATCACTTCAAGTGGAAATCCTTGTCATAGTTTTTAACTACATAAATCTTGGCTTTATGCTATATAGCTCATAGTATGTGCACCCATGTTTCTTGCTATAGTCTATCGTAACAAAGCATGGTGTGTTGTGTTTATGCCAAATGACTCTTTACTTATGATCCAGACACTTGATATATGAATCATTTCATTGTTATTGTATAGTATGTTCACCTTATGTCCAACCTTAAATAGTGTAATAAGTATATTGGTTATAATTGAGTAGTGTTTCTCCCATTCATGATGCTTATGTTCGGGTCCCTTAATACCCTCCGTGTGTTAGTATGATGGTGGTTGTGGAAACATAGTAATGTGTTAGGTGGGGGAGTAAATGTTCTTGAATATAAAAATTTTGATGTGATTCTCGAGCTAAGATTATAGGTGAAAAGGGAAAAGAAGGAGATGAACTTTCATTACGAGAAATATTAGTGAAAGTGATTGATTTTGTCAGTCTTGGTGGGGAGATCCCTGAAGTAGGTGTATTAATGATAGGCTTGAATGTTGTAGTTGATGAAAACATAAATCAATGTGTTATATGGTTGGTACTTCTTGATTTAAGACTCGAGTGTGTTTGATGATAGTTATAAGGTGAAGTAATTTTCTTAAAAAAATGTAGAGTGCAAGTCCTATAGCTTGAGTTAGCACCTTTTTATTTTGAGTTAGGCTTCAACATAAAGGTACTATGTAGTGGAACTCAAAGTCTTGCGGTTAGATGTGTGATGAGAGAATTGTAAGTTGAAAATTATAAAGTATGTTATTTAATGTTGGGGCATAGACGAGTAGTGTCTCTAAGTTTAAGTCTATTTGTTGTATGTTGTAAGGTAGAGAATGCTTCTATTCCTATCTCTCACAAAATCTCATTTTATGATTGTACCTATGTAAATCAGGCCTATTATCACCTAATGAACTCATGCCTTAATTTGTGATGATTATGATCCTTAGAACTTATGTGCAAGGTCATTTTTATGTCAGTTCATATCCTCTCACGCTTTGTGCTTAGACAATTCACTTGGCGATGTCATGAATGCCTTTCTTGAAGTCTACATATGTTTCCTTTAGAGGAAATTCCTAGAGGAATGTTACATTCTTTATTCCATAATTTTAGAGCTTCAACAAGTCCCTACCCATCATTCGGGGATGAGTGATCTCAAGGGAGAGATAATGTAACACCTCGCACATTTCGGGCTATAGTTTGAACCATCTTTTCTATGCATATAGGCCCGAACCAAATGATTCCTTGTTAATATATGTGTGATTATAAATTCCATAGTTTTGGAATACCTTTGAATATGAATTGAGATCACAAAAATCCCATAACTCAAAGACGAGTTGAAAATTTTCCTATCGATTAAGTTTTAGTGAATGTCTCAACTTGGGTTAACTTACATCGACCATAACTCCTAGTATATAACGAGTTATAGGGCCTACTATATATAAAATAAAAGGTACTGTAGTCTTCTTTCCAACGCCACTGGTTTCTCCTTAATCCGATGCCGGGGTAAAAAGTTATGCCCATTTTCCAGAGAAGTGTTAGTCTGCCAAAGTGTGACGGCTAGAGTGACGAACCGTCAAGCCAGGACATCAACTTTAATAAGTAAGGTTGAGAAATGGTTTATTTTTGTGATGGTTTGAGTTACGGCCAGTCACGGGAGTGACGGTCCATCACTCAGGACGTCGGTAAGGGCCGACCAACGCTAAAGTATCATATATCAGTTTTTAACATCTCAAATCCTCTCTACTCTCAAGAACAAGAGAAAATTAGGGTTTTCCTCTAAGTTCAAGATTTCAAGAAAAGGGTTAAGATTTGGATTCCAATCTTACAACTAAACAACATAAGGTATGTGGGACTATCCTCAAACCCCATGGACATGGATTTTGTCATTTTTCTCATATATAATGATTTATAATCATGCTGTAAATTAAGGGTTTTGAATATTGTTTCGTAAAGCATGTTATTAATTCATTTTGATGAAAATATATGCATTGAGTCGAACCCTTTTCGTGGTAATCAAATTTTAAGCCCTCGTGTATATACGTATATAGTTTGGAAAGTTTAATTGAGAGCATAAATATTAAATTCCCTCTCTTTTTACCAATTTTAGTATCTATTTGTATTGTGAGTGATTTTAAATGCATAAACTAATGCCTAACTGATGAGTTTTGAACAATGCTTTTTTATTATGGTTTCAAGCTTTAGTATGTCCCTATTGTTATTGATATCGAGTCCTGGGGTTATGAATACCTAAAATTTAGCTGTTTGCTTAGTCTCAGCGTCTTCATAATTGTTTTAGATATGTATGAGCATTATTAGTTCAGCTAGTTATCATGTCAGTCACACTTAGATCATTTCAGTAATTCGAGTGAGTTCAATTGGGAGTAGGATTCAGCACCGAGTGAACCTAGGGATGGGGTCTCACCCGGTAGCTAGGACTGGGTCTTTAGAAGAAATCCTTAAGTTCCAGAACTACGTATTCAGCATAGTTTAGCAGATGTCACCCGCCTATTTTTGACTGACACTCTCAGGGATCACCCACCAGTTTAGGACTAATCTCAGGGGTCACCTGCCAGATTAGGACTTACTCCACAACTATTGTTAGTACCCGTGGCACAGTACTAGTACCCTTCCAACAGGGGTCACAGGTTGGACCCCGATCATCTCAGACTGGGGTATGTCGGTTAGATGATACCTTCCACAGTTTCGGTTTTAGTATTCAGTAAAGAATTCAGTTCAGTTTTGCTTGACCATAGTATACAGTTTATCAATATTCAATTACCTGATTTCAGTATTTCATTTTACAGACTTTATTTAGAATTATGTTATATACTTGGTCATGCATTTTTATATTTTACAGCATTCACGCATTCATATTAGTTATTCAGTTATCTCATGATGTTTAGTCAGTCTTTACTTTACTTTATGTACATAAACCATGCATATCAACCTAACCTCATCACTCATACCAATATATTCAAAGTACTGATTGTATACTTTTTCTTTGGGCTATGATGTCTTATATCATAGGTTTTAATGCTCAGTTTCCTAACCGTATTTAGAGAGATCAGATTATCAGCAACAATAGTGGTGAGTCCTTATATTTCGAGGATATGATTTCTTTATTTTAGTTTATTTTAGTAGTTTAGTATTTCTATTCAGTTGGAGTTAGTTTGGGGTTTGTCCCTCCAGGTCCACATGCAGTCAGTTTTAGAGGCTTTCAGACATACATACACTTAGTCGATTTATCGATTGTTGTTTTTTAAATAGTCTTTTTAGTATGTCATTAGGAGTTTAGATTCATGATTCAGTATGTTAAAACCTTATGGCATTTTTAATAAATTTCCGCAAGTCTTATGCTATCAGTTTTATTTAGTTCTCATAGCAGGTACTAGATCATGGGTTAGCTTGTGGTCTTTCGGGACCATAAGCACCGTGTGGCGACCAAGGTGTATTTCTGGATCATTACAAACTTGGTATCGGTTTTAAAGTGTCCTAAAGAGTCTGAAATCTACATTGAGAAGAGTCTTGTGCATAGGTGTCAAGTGCACCACACTTATGGACAAGAGGCTACAAGACATTTTAGGAAAAGTTCCCTTCTTTTGGTAGTCATGCCATACGATAGAGCATGATGCTCTATTTATAATCTCTTTCTAATTTACTCTTCCTTCCATTTACAGAAATTGCCCAGTTACAGTACCCAGTAAACCACTTTAGTTGATTTCAGAAATAGAGTCGTTCAGTTTTAGTTTCTCGATGAACCAATTATTGAATGAAGGGGTAGTACCTCAGTGCTTAGGAGTCAGACGTGTTTTCAAATTCCTTCTCAAAATTCTTTGATAGCATATGATCTAGAATTATAAGCATGAGACTAAGAGTTTGGCAATAGTAGTAGAGTTGGGATAGTGATATGTTAATTCGAGAAGATTTTATTTCATGGGGCTAGTTATATGAAACGCAAATCAGTAGACTTGAAACAGTGTATTCAAGAATTCAGATTTTCTGATTTGAAACATATGTTGTAGATGTGATATTTATAGGCTATGATGAAAGTAGTATGGTTAGTAAGCATTTGGGGATATCCATGTTAATGTGTTAGAATTTAAGTTTCAATCTTTTAAGGTTGAGCTAATGGAAAGAGGAGTTGAAAATTCTAAGTTGGTCAATTTTAAGTTGTTACATGATGATTGTTGGGGCTATAGAGGGTTAAGAGTTGTATCTCAGAAAAAATTACTAACAACAAGTTTTTCATTATCGGGCATAATCATTCAGGGTGAGTTTACCAGTTATGCATAGTATTATACCCCAGATTCTAGAGTAAAGTGGTGATAGTTCAGTTTAGAGATAATTATTAAGTGGTTCCCATACTTAGAATGATGTCTTTAAGCTAAGGGGGAGATGATAAAACAAGTAACCAAGTTAGGCTCTAAGATTCTAGTAATAATGCTAGTGTATTATAGAACATCAGTAGGGAAGGAAGATGCCTGACCCATTCTTATCTCAGTGCAAAGTTTTTTAGTCATCACAATATCTACTCATGCCTTACATGTTAGTCCTATGATCATGGCTCATATTCGTGCACTTTATAGAAAATCATGTACGCTTCCAGTTCCTAGTATAAGGAGTTCTAGTTAACCCAGTAGTCTGACTCACATTCCATGAATTTATGAACTTCAAACTCAGGTCATGTAGCTCATGACTCATGTGCTTATGATTTACAGTAAGTTCAGTTGCAGTACTTATGCAACACTCCTAATGATTAGCGAAATTCAGATTAGGTCATGTATATCCTCAATTTAGATCTCTCGATGAATCCATGATGTTGATATTTTATTCCCCAGGCCTCAGTTTCTGCCTCCAGATATTCAATCATAATTTAGTTTGTAAGTTTCCCGTGCATTATCTCAGTCTTTCCTTAGTATTTCATCCAAGTCAGTATTATTCGGGGATGAACTATCCCAAGAAGGGGGGGGGAGATATTGTAATACCCCCAAGTTTTCATATTGTAAATCTCTCATCTTTTCTTCATGAAACCAGATTCAGCTGGAGGTAATGGTTACTCATAAGTTGACTCTCTCATTTCTATCTCATCCTTATAACAATTCTCATGTCATTGCATGTATTAAAGGAATCAATTAAGTCATATATCATGTTTCAGACTCAGTTATGTAATCATGTTCCCAGTCATGAATGTTCAGTATATGCTATCAGTTACCTTAGTACAGTATTCTCAGTTTAACCAGTCTCATTCGAGGATGAATATTCCCAAGGGGGAGATAATGTAGCACCCCATATTTTTGGGCTAGAATTTAAATCACTGTTCCTATGAGTACAGACTTGAACCCAATTATTCTATGTATGTATATGTGTAATTAACAAATATATTATATAGGAACATATTTGTATATTGATCGAGGTCATAGTGCCCTCCTAACTCAAAGACGAGTTGAGGGTTATTCTATAGATAGAGTTTAACAAATGTTCCAGCAATGGTCAACTTTAAACTAGTGTATCTCCCAACATATATCGATTCAGGTGTCCTACTATATACCAAAAGAAATATCTTTGAATCTTCTTTCCAACACATTTGGTTTCACCTTAATTCGAGGAGTAGAAATTTATGCTCATTTTACCTCAGCATGTCCATCTGTCATCAAGGTAACGACTTGAGGTGATAATCTATCAACTAAGTGATGACTTATTAGCCAAGTCGCCAGCCTTAACAGAATGTTATCAACTTCAGATACAAAGTGACGACTTGATGTGATAAGTCTTCAACTAAGTGACGACTTATCAACCAAGTCGTCACCCATAACCATCTCAGCTACAAAAGTGATGACTTAAGTTGATAAGCCATCAACTAGTTGATAAGTTATCAACTCAAGTCATCAACTCTTACTTAGCTTTGGAGGGGTATTTTGGTCTTTTTCTCACCTCAAAACCTACCCTTCCCATGACTTATAGCCCTCATAGGGCGTTACTTTACTTCTATTTCATCAGTTAAATATCTCAAAATCCTCTCATACACTCTCAACAACAAGATTAGGGTTTCCTCTCATGATCATCTCCAAAGAACAATATTCAAGCCCTTTCTTCAAGAAAACCAAGAAATTATGCTTCCTAATCCAAGAACGTTCAAGAAAAGTTAATTCTCTTTCAAGATTAAAGCTTTAAGATATGTGTGATGTTCATCCATGGTCCCTTTTCACCTATGGAGTCCAAGAATCAGTTTTTAAGATTTAAATTATGGTTTTTATATGTTACTATGAATTATCTCCATGAGTATTTTATGAATCTAGATTATACATCATGTTTACAAATGTATTTTGATGGAAATTTCCCTTACATATTTGATTGATGGAAATTTCATTGTTACCTTCCTAAATATGTTGTTGGTATTGCAATTATGCGATTCCCACATATTTCACTCATTCCCATGCTTAAGTCCATGAATTTATTGTCATTTATATTTCAAGTTAAGATTATAATGGGTTGCAAGTGGAATGCATTATAGTATATTTTAAATATTATGGGTTCCATATCGTGTTCATGAGAATTCAGAATAAATCCTCAGTTTTTGGTTTTGTCATGTGATCGTGCTATATCATCATGTTTAAAAGTATCCTCATGTTAAAGTCATGATCCCCATGTGTTTGATGAAATGCCTACCTGATGAGTTTTGAATAATATTTTTTTGTTATGGTTGCAAGCTTTAGTATGTCCCTATTGTTATTGCTATCGAGTTCTGGGGGTTATGAATAACCAAAATTTAGTTGTTTACTTAGTCTCAGCATCTTAATAATGGTTTCAGATATGTATGAGAATTATCAGTTAAGTCATTTATCATGTCAGTCACACTTAGATCAGTTCAGTAATCCGAGTGAATTCAGTTGGGAGTAGGATTCAGAACCAACCAAACCTAGGGATGAGGGCTCACCCATCAGCTAGGACTGGGTCCTTAGAATAAATCCCTAAGTTCTAGAACTACGTATCCAGCGTAGGTTATGAGACGTGACCCTCCAGTTTAGGACTGACACTCTCTGGGATCACCCGCCAGTTTAGGACTAATCTCAGGGGTCACCCGCCAAATTAGGACTAACTCCACAACCATTGTTAATACCCATGGTACAGTACTAGCATCCTTCCAACTGGGGTTATATATTGGACCCCGATCAACTCAGACTGAGGCATGTCGGTTAGATGATACCTCTCATAGTTTCAGTTTCAGTATTCAGTAAAAAATTCAGTTCAGTTTTGCTTGACCATAGCATATAGTTTATCAATATTCAGTTACTAGATTTCAGTATTTCAGTTTACAGACTATTTTTAGAATCATATTATATGATTGGTCATTCATTCTCAGATTTTCCATACTTCACACATTCATATCAGTTATTAAGTTATCTCATGATATTAAGTCAGTCTTTACTTTACTTCATATACATAAACCATGCATATTAGCCTAACCTTATCACTCGTACCAGTACATTCAAAGTATTGATCGTATACATTTTCTTTATGCTATGATGTCTAATATCGTAGGTTCGGATGCTCAGTTTTCTCACCCACTTAAACAGATCAAGTTATCAGCAACAACAGTGGTGAGTCCTCATATTTTGAGGACATAATTTCTTTATTTTAGTGGTTCAGTACTTCTATTTAGTCGGAGTTAATTGGGGGTTTGTCTCTTTAGCTCCACAAGTAGTCAGTTTTAGAGTCTTTACGACATACAAATAGTTAGTTGATTTATCAGTTGTTATTTTTTAAGCAGTCTTTTCATTATGTCATTAGGCATTCAGATTCATGATTCAGTATGTTAAAACCTTATGGCATTTTCAGTAAATTTTTGCACATGTCTTATACTATCAGTTTTATTCAGTGCTCACAGCAGGTACCGGATCATGGGTTAGCTAGAGGTCTTTTGGGTCCAAAGAACCATGTGGGGATCAGGGTGTATTTTTGGGTCATTACACTAGCACTACACAATAGGTTAAATACAGTAGATAGAGTCTTGAAGTGGGGCAAAATAGTGGCTACAGGCTGTGGGTTATGCAAAGGGAAGATAATAGAAACATCTGACCATCTATTCTTTAACTGTCCATATTAAAAAAGTATTTGTTTAGGACTATTATAGTGGTTAGGCTACAACAGGAAAATTAGGGACTGGAATCAGGAAGTAGCATGGCTTATCAAGATGATCAGAAATAGAAGACCTCAGGTAGGATAGACCTCAGGTAGGACTTCTAGGATTATGCAATGCTACTGTAGTTTATTAGATATGGGTTGAAATAAATACAAGAAGATTTAGGAATCAAGTTATAGAATCAACTCACAGGCTTCAGGATTATAATACCCCATACTTTTTCCTTGCTTAGTTTAGCCTCTAGTGTGTCAGGGGTTATCTTTGAAAGTGTATAACTCTTGATACATGTAGTCTTTTCCATCTCTAGACCCACCAAATTTTAGATAATTGACTCAGCTTTCTAACGATACCAATTTTACCTCAATCCGATACTCGATTGAGAAGTTATGGCATTTTTAGTAAAAACAATATGTCATTTTGACAGGCACTGCGTTGTAGTGAAGGACAAAATCGCAATTTTCCAATTTCCAGTGGACCACCGGGATTGGCCCACATTGCAGTGAAGTCTCAATTCCTATTTGTTAATTTTCAGTGGCTCACCTCAATAGTAGTGCATCACGGTGATGTCCTTAAAGACATTTATCAATTTCCAGTGGCTTACTACGATGTCCCCATGTCGCATTGATGGGAAAAACCGAGCTTTTCCCTTTTCCAGTGAGCCACCGCGATCGTGGCACATCACGATGGGCGGCCAAATCAGGATTTTCCAGTTTCTAAACTTAATTTTAAAAGATCAATTTAGTCAATTCTCCATCCCCCAATTCACGAATGAAAGATAATTTAAACTATTCTAAGAACATTAGGCTCACTTTTCATCAACTTACTCTCAAAGAAAACCCTAGAATATCAAACCTTCATCTCCAAGAAATCCATATTCCACCATTCTTCTTCCAAGATAGCTCAAGATTTAGGATTCCCAATTCAAGAACTTCAAGAATTCATCTTTAAGATCTCAAATAGGGATTCAAGTTCAAGCTTCCTTAGAATTTGCATCAATTAAGGTATGTGTGGTTTATGAACAAGGATATTCTTTCATCTTTGTGCCCAAAATTAGTTTTAAGTAAAACTTTACATGATTTTGTATGATTATCCATGAATTTCAAATTAGGGTTCATACCCAATATTTCTAATTGAAGGATTTTGGAGTTTTCAAGTGATTTAGATGTTGAATTTCATGTTTATTTTAGTATTGTCATGCGTATTGCAGAAATTTTCAGATTTAGACTTGAATTATCAATACTTTCATTATTTAGCATGAATTTTATAATGACTTGATATGAAATAGATCATGGGTTACTAGCCCTAGTTTGAATGTTATTATTTCAAGAAGATTATGCTTTTAAGCATCCCATGACTTGTTATATTCAAATTTTGAACAAAGATTTGATCTTTTGATCTCAGCTTAGATATGAAATCCACTTTACAGTTTTAGATTACAGTTTAACTTATCAAATAAATCATTGGTTTTCATAATAAACCATTAAAATAGTTTTTAAAGTGGATTTCCTACAGAATGAGCATACAGATTAAAGGGAGTAGTATTTAGGACCGAGTTGGGTAGTATTTAGTATTCGTGCACATGATCAAAAATCATGTACGCTTACCGTTCCTAGTATAAGGAGTTCTAGTTCACTCAGTGTTATGAATCATATTCCATGAATATAGAAACTCCAAACTTATGTCATGCAGCTCATGACTCATGTACTCATGCTTTACAGTATTCTCAATCCCCATGACTCATGCTACACTCCGAACGATCGGCTAAATTCAGATTATGTCATGTATATCCTCAGTTTAGATCTCTTGATAAATCCATGATGCTGATATTCTATTCCTCAGGCCTCAGTTAAGTGTCGAGTTTGGCATAGTATTCATTCACACTTTAGGTACTCATGTTTTAACCCTTTAGTGAACTCTCCTTATGAAATAATGCAGTAATGAGTGATTACTTAGATGGAAGAGAGTAAATGTTTCATGATAAGGAAAGATTTTTGGATGGTTGTTCTACATGAGGCTGTAGTTATGAAAATAGGCCCAAATATTGGGTGAGTATGCTAAGTAAATGGCTAGAAAGAAGTTGTATTTAGTTGTTGAAGATAGGAAAATCAAATTTTTTCATGAGATGCGAAGTTGAGAAAATGTCGAGTGTGATTGTCTATTCAGATGCTCGATTTATGTCAGTATCCATCATGTAGTTATCAGAACCTAGTATTCAGTCCTAGTTACAGTATCAGTTATAGTCTCAGTTACCATCTTAGTTACAGTCTCAATCGAGTAATCAAACCAGTAACTTAGATCAATTTCAGGTTTGCTTGTCCATAGCTTACAGTTATCAGTTATTTAGTTATCAGTATTTCGGTACCTCAGTTTATATACTATTTTAGAATAATGCTATACGCTTGGTATTATATTTTAAAATAATACAACTTTCATGAATTCATGCTCAGTTATCTCATGATGCTCAATCAGTCTTTACCTCATATGCATAATACTTTACAGTTTTAGTCCAGACTAAGTACATTTAATCCTACATGACCAGTATTCAGCTATCAACCATTTAGTTAGTCAAATAAGTTAGTATGTTTATGCATTTGTTCTTAGTGCCTATATAAATATTTTCAATAGCCTCAAGTGAAATGCAGTGTTGAAATAGAATTTCCAGTTGAGGGAATAGTTGAGAAATATGGCTAAGATTGCAAGTTAGTAGTTGCAGTGTATAACGCTTAGTAAATCTATCTTAGATGATACTTCATAGGCCTTGTTCCATAGTACAAAATTGTAGCCACATGGTGATTTCTTATTCAGATGTCTTATTCAGATTATGCCAAGATTTCCTTGCTCCCTAAAGTTAGCAGAATTTTATAGAAAGAATGTCAAAGAAATGCTCCAGTTGAGTATAAGTTTTCAGTATGAGTTAGTCCATAAAGTTAGCATTTCAGTTTAGCAGTCAGGCAAACAAAGTCATATGGTTTTCCATCCTTCCACCCAGTCGTCCTATCCAAATTCTTATGAGTATGACCATTCAACAATGGAGCATCATGGTAGTTACAAGTTCATCTCAGTTCATGTATCATGCCTCAATTTTAGATCCTAGATATTCGGTCATGATTCAGTTCGCAGGTGCCCTGTGCATCATCTTAATTTTTCCTTAGTAATCAGCCAAGTCAGCATTCTTCGAGGGACATAATGTCCCAAGAGGGAGATGCACTATAACCCCCGAGCTTTTATGTCCTAAACCTTCCAGTTTCCCATCACATAACAAGATTCAGGTGGAGTAATGAGTTAGTATGATAACTCAATATGTCAGTACTTTCAGTCATATAATCATGCTTTAGTTTTGCAAGTTCAGTAAATTATCTCAGTTTCATCAGTATTCTCAGCTTAAAGTAATAGTCTTCCTTATATTGGCTAAGTTTCATGTTCAGTTATAGTTATAAACTTAGTTTCCATTACCGTTGCATATTTAGTCATACATTCAGGAATCAGTTTAGTCATGAACTAATGCATCAGATATGCATATTTAGTATGAAAACTCAGTTTATTCGTACTTTCAATCATGTATTCCATGCATCAGATATCCATATTCAGTGTATAAACTCAGTCATCAATATTTTTCAGCATAATCAGTCTCATTCGAGGACGAATATTCCCAAGGGGGAGATATTGTAAGACCCCACAAAATTCTAAACATAACTCAATCCGTTAAAGTATGAAAGGAGGTCCCAGACTTATAAATTTTAGCTAAGTATTTATACTTAGAAGTATTTTAGCCTTCGTAAGTTGGAAATCCTATTTCATGACCCTTATGACCTTAAAATATTGGTTCTTAGGTTGATACATGATCAGGAAGGTCAATAGGTCACTTTGGGTGAGTTTTGGATTTTTTGAACCTCATTTGAACCATGTTCAGGTGACCAAAATAGTGGGTCGACGTGATCTCAACGCGCCGCATCACCCATCGTGTCGACAAATATTTTTCCCCAGCTTCAAAGTACAACTTCAGTGAATCAATGTGGACTCGACGCGATGCGTTGGCCATTGCGTTGACACCATAGACGCGGTGCATCAGTCTGCGCATCACTGGATATGTTTTCAATTATTAAAAGCACGTGTCCAGAGGGGTATTTGGGTTATCATCCCACCCGTTTTCAGCCCCAAAACATAAAATCAGATGACCCTAAAGGCTAAATTGCTCACTTTCTTTTAAATTATCTCAAATTTACTCAAGAACAAACCCTAGGGCTTTTAAATTCAAGAGTAAATCTTCAAGCACAAACCATCAGTCTTCACGAATTCAAGTATCAAAGTATGTTAGGTGTTCATCCAAGGGTTTCCTTCCACACTTGGAGTTTAAAAAACTCTTTTAAAACTTCAAGTTTATTGATTTCATGAATTTCATGTTGGGTTTGAATGTATTCATGATTATAATGTTAATTGGGTTTCTAATTCATGACTTATTACAAGATTCATATAAATTTATTTGACATGTGTGTTGTATTATGTGAATGCATGTTAAAGCCCTTGAATTTGTAAGTTTGGATTGGAAATCATAATGCCTACATGTTGATTTGTATTATGTGCATAGATTATGTTCCCCATGTGTTTGATAAATTGCTTATATGGATTAAATGGGGAAATCATGGCATGCTAGCATATGTACAAGCTTATATCTTACAAGTGTTTGATAAAATATGTCTATGATGAGTTATGAATATTATAATGCTTTTCAAGACCATGTTATGCTTTACTTTTATGTTATCGAGTCCTGGGGGTATTTAATACCCAAAAATCTATCTATTTACCTAGAATTATAGTACATTTAGAAGTCTTAGCGATGTCATGTACAGTAGTATTCAGTCAGTACAGAACTTAGAACACGCAGTCAGTTACAGTACTCAGTCAAGTCAGTATAGTTTAGTCAGTTAACATGATCAGTAATAGTTTATTCTATCCTAGAACAGTTTAGAAATCAGTTCGGTGTCTATTCAATTGGGAGTAGGATTCAACACCGAGTGAACCCAAGGTGGGGAATCACCTGCCAGTAGAGGGTATAATCCTTAGAAGAAGTCCTTGTGTTCCCAAACTTTGTAGCCAGTGTAGGTTGATATATCCACCTGCCAGATTGAGAGTTGATGAGGTGTTCTACCTTCACGTTGAGGGTACCACCGTTCTCTTTTCGAGCACCTTCCAGATGAGGGTAACTCTTCAGCTTGTCTTTACCCATGGCACAGTACTGACACCCTTCCAGCTGGGGTTACAGGTTGGACCCCAACATAGTTCAGAGGAGGGGCATGTCGGTTAGATGATTACTTCCCATAGTTTCAATTTCAATCTCAGTATAGAACTTAGTTCAGTTCTACAGAATTAGGACTGTCAGAAACAGTCACCCGACTTAGTATAGATCTTAGTTCAGTTCTACAGAATCAGGACTGTCAGAAATAGTCACTCAACTATAAGTAATATAGTTATCAGTAAACTCAAATATCAGTTATTCAGTTATCAGAACTTAGTATCCAGTGTTACTATGATCTCAGATATTGTGTAAGTAGATATGTGAATAGTATTGCATAATCAGTGTTTCATCAGTTTCAATTATACATGTATTCTCAGTCAGTTATACTCATATTACTCAGTCAGTTATTGTTCATGCAAATGAATCCATGCATATCATCCTACCTCATCTAGGATACTAGTACATTTGATGTACAGATGTATACTCTTTCTTTGCGCTATGATGTCTCATAATATAGGTTTGGATGCTCAAGTTCCTGACCGCTCATAGATAGATTTCGTTATCAGCAACAACTTCAGTAATGATTCCTCATCTATCGAAGGTATGCTTTCATTTTAGTTATCAATTATCAGTAGTTACTAAGTCAACATATCGACCGCTAGTAGGAAAAGCAAGTGCCAAAAGTCCAAAATCCTGAGAGCTGACCTGCAGGATTTTTGAATCCTAGTACCTGTGCGCTGCACCTGCGCCCACTCTGATAACCGCAGGTACTACCTGTACCCATGGTCAGGGCTCAAGTGCATACCACATATGGCCACCGACCTTATTTTCTCCTATTTCATTCGTGTTTAGTTTTAGGGTTTTCCATGTGCTATAAATATCCTTTATGTGCTTTTTTACTAGGAGTTACGCACTTTTGATACTCACAAGAATATTTTGATTCCAAGATTCGATTTGATCTTGGGATTCTCTTGTATTGACTCAGTTGATTAATTCAGTTAGGTTGTGGTTTTTTATACTTCTTATCATTGTGATTTCACCTATGCTTTTGATTATGAATGTTATTGATTTCTTCACAAGCATGAGTGGATAAAAACCCATAGCTAGGATTATGGAAACCCTAGCAATCGATGAAATAGGGGAAGTTCTATTGTTATTCTGAATCGATACCTATGCATGTATTGCTTTATATTCATTATAATAGTTTTCTTAATGGTTGCACACATTAGCATCCCACCTAGATATTGCTACTTACTCCAAAAGAGGAGTAGTGACTAGGAAAAGATAAAGACAATAGTAATTCGGAGTTTAACTGTTGATCCACGCTTCTAGGTTTTATTGAAGTAAGATAGTTAGATTTTATCTAATAACTAGAGACTCAAAAGGTAATAGTTAACTGTTATCAAGATAAAAGATAGTAAGGCGACATCCTGAGACTTGAAAGGTAAAGGGTAAAATGCTTCTGCTCGTCCAAAAAACTATAAAAGGTACATAACTTACTGATTCTACATGAAAAGTATCGAGTTGGTTCAACAAAACACGATAATCCTACAAAGTTGAGAAGCCATAGGGAACACAATCCTAGTGTTCACCTATGACTAATTACAACCAAAGTTAATGTAGTTACTTGCTCGAGATTACTACATAAAAAACCCCTATTTACTTTTCTAGTTCTGCCCATTGACTACAACTATTAAGATCCATAATTCCATGTGTTCCATTAGGATTCTACCCCAGGATTTTATGGGTTACTATATTTTGACACCAACTGTATCATATTCTAAGAATAGATGTAGTTTGGACGTCATCACTAAAGCAGAGCCCAATCTACTAAAGTGGACTGTGCAGCTCATGAGTACTGCTAAAGTGGTTAAGTGGCCATTTAAGTGGTCTATCCTGACATAGTATAAAAGATCGTTTCAAAGATTTTCTCCCCTTTTTTGAGGTTTTGAAGTTCAGGTTAAGAGGTATTTAGGCGCGTTCTTCCATTTTTATGCTTGGGCAAGCTCCAAATCACAATTTCAAATATTTTACTTTGATTTTCATCAGCTAAAACTCTTTAAAGTGAGAATTCAAAAGTAGAATTTGAGAATTCTAGCTTGAAAGGCCTAAAATTATTTTTCTTCAGTTTAAAGCTCATTTTAACCCCTTTTCACTTGGGTTTTCTTCTATGGATTTCTTTAATCTTGCGTAATGTGTTTATGAACAAACTTTTTGGTTTTACTCTTTCTTTTGGAAAACCCTTTTTAGGGGTCCGTTTTGACTCCAATTCGCAAATAGACAATATGGGCATTGTTGGCTTTTTTTTATGTGTAGATTCTATATTTATATGTTTTAGTTGATTTTGGGTCCATTCGTGAAGGGAAAAGCTCTGCATGAAGGGATTTTGACTTGGATTTCAACATCATGAGGTAGGTTATGGATTAACTTTCCTTAGACTGGGCTGGGTAGTTAATATCTATATAAAAGCATATTGTGGGTACGGATAATAATTATGGAAATAATCATATTTGTATTATGTGCTCATATAGGGGATTATATTGGTAATGGTGATCTAAGATGATATTTGCTATGAGTGACCTCTGTGGGGGTCATGATTATACTATTGGCCTTGTATATACATTAGATTGCTTTCCTTGTGATATAAATATCTAATTTGGTTTTGTGATATTAATGATGTTTTATCCACATAATTCACTCTCATGATATGTATCTTATATTGAATCATGGTTGACACACTAAGTGGATTTTGAGATCACATATGGGTATATTTGTTGGAATTGAGATATTCACACTGGTTGGTTGTTAGCATTACAGACTCATATCATACAAACATTAATAGTTATAAACACAAATTTTTTGACAGAAATGAGATGCTTTTACAAAATCCTATATTGTAGCCCATGAGTTGGAGAGTAGATATGGATATTAAGACTGGGATTGAGTTTTGATATTGTATATGGTTTATGAACCCCCCCATGGGTCCTACCTAGATAATGATGCTCGGTAGGTGCATACGGAGGTTATGAGATAACCTAGATCACATCACATCATCATCATTATTATCCTAATTGCATTTCATCTCTTTATACATCTTCGGTGTTGTGTTTATATACTTCATCAGTTTCATTGCCTATTTTGCATCTTTTATATGTCTATCTATTGTTGATGTTCTATTTTAGAATTGTTAGTGGAGGCGATGTGAGCTACCGTTTCGTACATTTTCTGCTTGTAGGTGACATGCTCATAATATGTATTTATATACCTTATCTTCTACTTTGTTCATTTATTCTATGGTATTTACTAAGTACAAATGGACTTTACTCACCTCTACTGTGCCCTTTCAATATAGATCTAGGTATGAGTGCATCGTACGACAACTGAGTTCATAAGGAGATTTGTTATACATTGAGGTAGTGACCATTCTATTCTTCCAAAGTTGACTTCCGACCTCATCCTATCTAGTTTGTATCTTATTTAAGATTTTGAGACAGACTTGTAGTTTTCCAAACTCTCGGTAGTATTTTCAGATTTTGAGATGTATTTAGAGTGTTATTACATTGTGACACCAAGATTTTGGGATGGTTTATGATTTTTATTGCTCTCAAACTTCTTCTATTACTGTGCATGAATGGTTGGTCTTCATTCTAGAAGTCTCGCATTTGGATTTGTGTTATGATTTTCTATTACATATCAGTTTGGGTGATCGACTTACTTATCAAGGCTTAGCCATAATAAGGGCCATCATGACCTAAGTTTTTGGGACATGAAAAATTAGTATCAGATCCAGGTTCATCGATCATATTAATGTAAGAACTGGGTGTCTTGTAGAGTCTCATGGATCGATATGTAGACGTTCAAAATATCTTCAAGAGGCTATAATATATGTTTAGGAAAATTCTCTTCTTTTGTTCCTTATCATGAAGATTTTTCCTTACCTTATATTCTAAACCGAGTTTCACTTTTTTCTATGCATATGGTGAGTGTTATACCTTGTTTTGATGATGAGCAGTTGACAACGAGGGAACAAGTCCCTAGATCTTCATGGAACCATAGAGTTGTCACATGGCCTGCACAGTCGTGTCTTCCAGTGTAAAAAATTATACAGGTAAGATGTGTACCTTTTAGGACACTTGGTCCAATCAGATTTCTATAATAATAATTATTCCACTATAAAAGGAAAAGAATGTTGTTCAATGAGGCTGTTTTTGCAAAATCAAAATTAAAAAGAGTGAAAATCTGAAAACTCAATCCAGATTCATTGCTCAAGTATTTTTCAAGTTTTTATATCTTTATGCACTAAAAGAGTGAGGGTTCTTGTGTTGAGTTCTAAATTGTAAACGAATTACTCAATCTATAAGAGTAATGTTTTCTTTGTTTCTTGAGAGTTCTTAGGTAGAGTTTCTTATGTTCAATATTGGTTAGAGTTAATCAATATTGCAGTGAGTACTTGACAGAGTTGTCAGGGTAGGTTTGTAGTTGAGTTATTACAAGCTGGTGGAACCTAGAGTTAGGTTCATTGGTGTCTTTAATGAAGAGGTTGATTATTGTGGGTTGTTGAAGTGCTTGTGTGGGCAAGCCATGGGTTTTGATCCCTTGATAGAGTAGGTTTCCATGTTAAAATCTTTGTGTCTTTACTTTCCCACAATGTCTTTAGTTCTCCAGTGCTTTATTATTGATTGTCTGTGACTGACTTTAAGTAGCCTGGTCCTTCACAATGTGGTTCAACCCTCCAAGTTTCATCAATTAGTATCAGAGAAAAAAACTCTAAAAGGTTAACACCTAGAGTGATTTGGTTATTATGGTTGTTCCACCTAATCTGGAAGAAGGGCAATATACCACTAGAACACCTATATTTAATGGGCAGTTTTATAGGTGATGGAAAACAAGGATGTTTGGCTTCATTATGGCTGAGGACAATGAGCTAATGGATGTAATACTAGATGGTCCTCGTGTTCCAGTTAAAGAGGTCAAAGAAGGAGAAATAACCAGAATGGTTGTTAAAAGTTGGAGAGAGTATAATGATGAAGGTAGAAGGAAAATTAAGAAAAATTACAAGGCCAAGAAATTTCTAGTTTGTGGCATAGGGCCCGATGAATACAATAGGATTTCTACATGTGAAAATGCTAAAGAAATCTAGGATTTTTTGAAAATAGCTCATTAAGGAACTACAAATGTGAAGGATTCCAAAGTTGACATGCTGACTATTCAGTATGAAAGCTTCACCATGACAGAATGAGAAATAATACAGGAAATACATACAAGATTCAGTTCTATCACAAATGAGTTACACTGCTTAGGAGAAGTGATTCCTTTGTATAAACAAGTGAGAATTTTTTTTGAGATTTTATCTAAATTCTTGTAAAGTGGATGCCATCACTGAGGCAAGAAGCTTGAAAAATCTCACCTTGGATGACCTCATTGGCAATCTAAAGACTCATGAGCTCATGAAGTAGCAAGGACAAGAGAAGAAGGAAGTAAAAAAAGGAAAAATCTTTGGCATTGAAGGCTTTTATGGCAGATTCTAATGAAGAAGACACTGATGTTGTCTAATTGGAAAAAAGAATTGTTAGAGATATGAAGCAAAGTGGACAATTTCAGAGAAGAAGAAGCAACAACAAGAAGATAGGCTCTGTTGTAGTTTGTCACAAATATGAAAGTCCTAAGCATTTAATCAAGGATTGTCCTATGAACAAAGTGGATTACCAGGAATTCCTCAAGACTGGAGGTTACAAAGGAAAGAACAGAGACTAGGTCTCTGTAAAATTAAGCAAAAAGTCCGCAGTTGATTATGTAGTAAGGCAGGCCCTAACATTTTGGGGAGATTCTTCCAGTGAATCTGATGAGGCTAAAAAGGCTGAAGATATGTCTATGCTAGCTCTGGAGGAATGTCAAGTTACCTATGATTCTTTGTTAGCTCTCATGGCAAACACTGAAAATGAAAAGGAAAATGAGGTAACTCTCTTTGACATTAAGAAAAATTTAGATAATTATTTTGATTGAAAGATAAAGAAGCTAGAAAATATGTTGATTGATTAAGTGTGTGAACTGAGTACTGAAAAAAATTCACTAAAAGATAAAATAGAGAATCAAGAGCTTTAATTAATTGCTCTAACTCTCAAGATTTTTGAAATAGAAGAAAGTTTGCTAAGTTGAAAACTGATAATTTGAGTATATCAAGTTAACTAGAGAATATAAATGAGAGATTCTAAAAAGAACCTCATAAATGCACTTAAGAAGAATGAAGACTTAGAATAGGACCTAGTCCATTTGAGGAAACAACTTAAAAAATCCCTACAATGGACTACATCCTTACAGATCCTTTCTAACTTAACTAGTCAAGGTATTAATAATGGTAAATCCCTTGGGTATTAGTACAAAACTCAATCACCTGGGTTTCAAGAAAAGGTTGTTCAAGAGGTCAGAAACAAAGTCTACGAACCTTTTTGCACTCATTGTGGAAGAGATGGACACATAAAGAAAAACTGTCAAAGTTGGAATAGAGCAAGAATGAACGGTGTTTGATATATTTAGCAAGGGAATACCTATTGTAAGGGTTCTAAATTTTTCATAAAAATGAAGAAGCTCTTATTTCCAAGATTGGCCAAGAAGGATTTGATTACATCCTTGTCCTTCTACTGCGAACTCAAACTCAAGTGGGTTCAAAAATCTAACAAATGATTCTGTTTGTATGTGGAGAAAGGAATTACAGTTAGAACTATCTTCTTGATATGTAATTGTTGAAAGCCATGACCAAAAGGTCTGATTGTATTCTCTTTCCCAAGACACTCTAAGGTGCAGGTGACTTATATAGAAAAGAGTGAAAAAAATCAAAAAGGATGTATGTGTGGGTTACACCTAAACATGGAAGATGTTGATGAAGATGATGATAAAGGATAAATTTGATACATAGGGGAGTGATGATAGTGATGGTGATCCAAGATCTCAATCACAAACTTCAGCTCAAGTAGAAGAACTTTAAGAAGTGTCTAGTCACGATTTCATAGGGACCTGTTCCTAGTGGAATTTATCTCAGGAGGTCAAAATGGAAGCACATATCTTCTAATACCCCTGGATATTCTAATTTTATATTTGGAGATAGGAGTGAAAAAAAGAGCCAAAGTAAAAAATCTCATAGTTTTCTCAGTACCCTTATACCAAAAGTGAGCTAAAAAGGTGAAAATGTTCTGAAAGATGATGGTTGGTTCAAGGTAATGCAAAAGAAACCTTGGAAATTTAAAGCATGCTAAGTCTAGGACCTGGTCCTCAGACCCTTTTTAGAACAAATTCTGGTACAAAGCATGTATTAAAACTAACAAGTTATGGCTGGGATTGATCAAATAAAACTAAGCTACTAGATGGATAGTTTATCTTCCTAAATTTGGATATGTAGGAGACAGGTATCCTTGGTCAGATAGGTACATCATGGTATAATTCAGTACTATACCCTTGAAAGTATATACCCTTGAAAATAGCTTGGAAGAAAAATAGTTGAGGCAAACAAAAATAGAAAATTCACTCAAAAAAAAGAGGGAGTTGGTCCCACCTCTTAGGTTAGTATTATTCAGTGTACTTTAAAAATTATAAAACTCCTATCTAAAAGGCCACATGTATGATGTGTATATTCAAAAGGCACCTTTTAATGTCAAATAGTCATCTACCTTAATTACAAATCAAATCGTATGAATTTTATTCTTATTCAAATTAACCTATATCATCTTCTTCAATCTACCCCTTCTCTAAAATTAACAAGTCCTTTTCCTTTTCTCTCAAAATTTTCAAAACGACAGAAACTCTATCTTTCTCAACCCCCACCATTAATGATCCAGAATTTGTTAAATTCATTGAAAATCAGTCTGAATAACCTCAAAACAAAACCTTCATTTCCTTAGAACCACATGCCAAAAAAGAAATTGCCTCAAGTCCTCAATAAGAACCTGCATTAAGTATGTTTACTGAATCTTTCTCAGAAAATCCAGAATCCCTAACTGAGTTTATTCCTTCCTCCACTATCGGAATTGCTACTATGTTAACCAAGGAGGTGGATTTAAAGCAAGGATTTAATTCACCAATTGAATAAGAAATTCCTCAATCTGACGTACCTTCTTCATTAGTAGACCAAAAAGTTACCTGAAGATTCTTAAATCCCTATTTTTCTGAAGAACCAGAAAAGCCTAAAGTCACAGTCACCCTATAAGTACCTGGTTCTCCTACACCCTCTGAGTCAAACCCAATCTTTTGCCAACTGTGTGATGATAAAATACCTGTGAAAAGATTGGATCTCTCCAGCAATGAAACTTGGGTAGCTAAAAATTTGCTTTTATTTATATATGATCCCAAGGAATGCACTATTAGTATAGAAGAGCAAACATGGGGTGAAAGGAATGAAAAGACAAATGATGAAGATGTCGGGCTATCTTTAAATGAGGAGGATAAAGATGAAACACCTCTGAGGTAGTCTACAAAGAACCAAAGGGAAAGCAAAGGCAATGAAAAGGTGATTGATACCGATGTAAATGTTGTTAGATCATATTCCACACAGGGATTAGAAAAAAAGTGTTGGAAGATGCTATAAGGGCTAAAAAGTCTTTAACCACTAGGAGGAGAAGGCTTAAGAAAGTTGTTGTAGTAAAAGAGGAGGAAAAGGTTGAAGTTGTAGATATTTGTGAAGGTTAGGGCATTGATTCAGACGTTGCTGCTACAACTGAGAAGAGAAGACAAGAAGTTCATGTTGCTAGAAGGACTAGGTCCTCCAATCCAAAGTTTAGTAGCCCTACAGTATGAAAAAGGAAACATATTATTATAAAAAGGAAGAATGTCTCTGAGGGACCTAATCCCAAGAAAAGAAAAGTTATTGAAAAGAAAAAGTCAAGTAGTGTGCCCAAAATAAGAAGAAAAGAGGAAAAAAAGAAGGATGCATCAAGAGAAGTACGAATTACTGATTAGAAAACTCAAAAGGTATTTACTTGTAGAATGTTTGATCCCAGGATTTATGATAAACTTGAAATGAAAGATTTAGTTGAGTATGTGTAACGCCCTAAATCTGGTACCTGAAATGCTAAACGGTGCTCATGACCCCGAAGGACCACAAGCTAACCCATGACTAATATTTGTACCTGAACACTACATGATATATTGTATAAACATGGAAATAAAGGCTGAAAGGCCATAAGGTTCAAAACTGAGACATAATATCTGATAAAATATAAAATCTGGGTGGGCTATGAAATACCCAAAACAACTGAAATAACTGTCTAATCATGATAGTCTGAAAAGCCTCTATTTGTCTGAATAAGGAGTTGATAGGACATGTTCCAAACTAACTCCAACTACTGTAATAGACTAAGTAATGATGAAATAAAGTAATGGCCATGTCCTTGAAATATGAGGACTCACTGCTAAATCTGGCTGCTGAAATCGGGAATGCTACTGATGCTCGTGCTTCTGAACCTATGGTATAAAACACCATAGCGTAAATGTGTCAGAACATTTGAATGTGCTGGTATGCATGTGAGGTAGGCTGAATACAAAGGGTTCACATGCATGAACTATACTAACTGACTGGATAACATGAATGAGAGAATGCATGCATGATTACATAATAACTATAACTGAGTTTGTGATAACCTGATTTTTGAGATTGAGTACTAATAACATGAGATACTGATAACTGTATAACTGATACTGAGTGACTATATCTGAAAGTCTAGGTTCTGATAGAACTAGCTGAGTTCTGTACTATTCTGAGTTGACTATATCTGACAGTCCTGAATTCTGTAGAACTATCTAAGTTCTATTACTGAAATTGAATGACTGTATCTGACAATCTAGATTCTGTAACTGAAACTTTGGGAAGTAATCATCTAACAGACAAGACCCTAATAAGCTATTATAACTATGTTGGGGTCCAATCCGTAACCCCAATTGGAAGGGTGCCAATACCGCGCCACTGGTAAGGACAATCTGTGAGTAACCTCATATAACAGGTAACTTTAGTGAGATCGGTGGGAACCATCATATGATAGGTTAAGCCACCTTATATACCCACATATAACAGGCTATAATGTCTTAACCTAGGCTGGCTACGTAGTTCAAGAACTGAAGGATTGCTTCTAAGAATCACACTCTCATATAACAGATGAGTTCCCATCCTCGGGTTCAGTCGGTGCTAATTCCTACTCCTATCTGAATAGACACTGAACTTGATTAACTAAACTGGACAAGACTGAGTTTAATAAATTCCGTGGACTAACGAAATGCTATTGAGATCTGATAACTGTCTGAGATTTCTAAGATTACTGGATTACTGAGACTTACTAGAATTTTTGAGATTACCGGACTAATACTGAATTCACTGAGTTTTCCTGAGTCACATGACTATATGAATTCTACTGAACATGGATTGACTGAGAATATCGTGAAAACATGACATTGTTTCTAGGCACACAGCTAAATTGTAGAGTATTAAATACCCCCAGGACTCGATATCATAAAAGTAATTCATGGCATATATTCTAAGGCACAACAATGGCTACACACATATCGTGAAAACATGACACAGGTTCTAGGCACACAGCTAAATTGTAGAGTATTAAATACCCTCAGGACTCGATATCATAAAAGTAATTCATGGCATATATTCTAAGGCACAACAATGGCTACACACATATCCATAATCCATTGACTAACACATTTCATCAAACACTTGACATGCATGAACTTGTATATGAATGGGGATTTCATATTATCATACTAGTATGGTACTTTTCCTTCCCATAGGAATTTAATCAAACACATAGTGAGCATAGTATATGTAGACTACATTGCACAACAAGTAAACATCATGATTAAATTTTAGTTTCACAATTCAAGTGTCTAAAACATGGGTTCACATGAATCTACATATATAATAATCAATTCCAAATAAATTTTATCCCCAAACATGGATTAGAATTCAATTGGTCATTATCAACATGAAAAAAAATAACCCAACATGAAAATCATAAAAATCCATATACTTGAACTTTGAAAAGAGATTCTTGAGCTTCATAGATGAAAAGACTCCATGAATGAACACTATGCATACCTGAGTTAGTGAATTTAGAAGGATTGATGAAGAGTTCTTGTGATTTTGCCCTTGAATTTGAGAGCTGGGGTTTTTGTTCTTTAGAGAGAGCAACTCAATTTGGGAGAAATAGAGTGAATAATGATATCCTTAGGTCATGTAGGGTTAAATTTTGTGTTTTAAGGCTGAACTAAAATCATGGGAAAAGACCCATTTAACCCTAGATGCATTTTTTAAAATTTATGAAAAAATTTCTGAACTGGACCCCTGGCGCGACACGGCGCTATCATGCCGTGTCATTGGAATTTGACAATTGGGAAATTGGACGACGGCGTGACGTGGGGATATTGCGGAGTTCACTGTATTTTGACTATTGGGATTTGGGAGCCCTCCACGATGCGGTAAAATTACGAAATCTTACTAAAAATTGACGAATGTCATTTTGTCGTATGGCGCGATACACCACTGACTGAAATAACGGTGTTTTACAATTGAAATTTGAAATAGTCATAACTTCTTACCCGGTTAAAGGATTTAGGAGAATCTTATATCAATGGAAAGCTTATTGAATTTCCCATATGAAAAAAAAGTAAAAATCTTGAAAATACCATATGTATAAAAGTTGATTCATCTTTAAAACAAGTCTTTGACATCCTTGGGATGAATTTAAGCTAGATAGAAATACGGGGTATTACAATATCTCCCCCGTGGGAACATTCGTCCTCAAATGAGACTGATTGTAGATTGGAAAAACTATAAGATAAAATATATACTGACCATAAACAACAAAAGCATATCTACACTACTGACATTTCTGAGACTCATACTAAGCATGCATATCTGATTGATGATTTCATGACTGAAATAACTCATAAATACATAACTGAGATTTCTGATAACTAAGTTTCTCACATGGAGAATGCATGTCTGATGTATGAACACATGACTGATCTGATATATGAACATATGATTGAATATGCAATGGTAAATGGATACCAAGTTTTAAAAATGGGAATCTGAGCATGAAGCTGGTTTGTAACTGAAATCGAAACATGAAATTAAAAATCTTATGGAAAACTGTTACCTTGAGCTAGATCTGAGTTAACGGAGAAGAGGTGAGGATACTTGGTACACATGTATGCTTCTGTTTCCCAAGTACCTCCCTCAATGGACTGATTCCACTAAAGGACTTTGACTAGAGAGACTCCTTTGTTCCTCAATCTGCGAGTCTGATAGTCAAGAATTTTGACCGGAATCTCTTTGAAAGAGAGGTTGTTCTGAATATCTTTGCTCTGAATAGAGACTACAACCGTTGGGTCACCTAGGCACTTATTGAATAAAGAGACATGGAAGACTGGATGAACTGAGGCTAGATGTGAAGGCACCTCAAGCTCATATGCTACCTTGCCAAAATGACTAAGGATTTTGAAGGGACCAACATATCGGGGACTGAGCTTTCCCTTCTTGCCGAATCTCTTCACTCCCTTCATGGGAGATATCCTTAGATAGACATAGTCACTAATCTCAAACTCCAGATCCTTTCTACGAATGTCAGCATACAACTTCTATCGGCTTTGAGCAGTCCAGAGTCTTTCTCTGATTAACTGGACTTTCTCTAAGGCATCAAATACTAAGTTAGGCCCTATGACTAAGGCCTCACTAACTTTGAACCAACCGACTGGAGATCTGTATCTCCTACTGTAGAGTTCTTTGAATAGAGCCATTTGAATACTGAAATGATAGTTGTTGTTAAATGTAAACTCAATCAAAGGCAAGTGGTCATCCCAACTTCCCTTAAAATCAATTGTACATGCCCTTAGCAAATCCTCCAAGGTCTGAATGATCCTTTCTGCTTAACCATCTATCTTGGGATGAAAGGCTGTACTGAGATGAACTTGGGTACTAAGACCCTTTTGGAATTCTTTCCATAAGTGAGAGGTGAACTGGGTACCTCTGTTTGAAATAATAGATAATGGAACACCATGTAATCTGACCAACTCTCAGATGTAGAGTTTAGCGTAATCCTCAGCTGAATAGGAGGCATGGACTGGAAGAAAATGAGCTGATTTGGCCATTCTGTCTACAATGACCCAAACTAAATCATGTTGATGATGAGTTCGAGGCAAACCCATCACAAAGTTTATGTTCACTTCTTCCCACTTCCAAGTAGGAATACTGAACATTTGCATGGACCTACTAGGATTTTGATGCTCTATCTTAACCTGCTAATATGTAGAGCACTCAATCATAACCTCTACAACATCTCTCTTCATCCCACTCCACTAATATATCTCCCGTAAGTTGCAGTACATCTTTGTGGCCCCTGGATGAATAGAGTAGCGCACACCATACGCTTCTGTAAGAATTCTTTTCCTCAAGTCATCTACTCTTGGAATACATAGACGACCCTGACAATGCAAGACACCATCTCCCCCTTAGGAGAAAACCTCTACTTTCTGATCCTAGACTAACTCTTTCAACTTGACAAGGCTGGGATCTCTTTCTTGTTTTTCTTTTACCTCGGAAACTAGAGATGATTTTGAACTACTTTGAGCCCATATAACACCCTCCTATGAATCTACTAAGAAAACACCTAGTCTGGCAAACTGATGGACTTCCTAAGCTAACTTCTTCTTACTGTCTTCAACATGAGCAACACTACCCATAGACAGTCTACTAAGAGCATCGGCCACTACATTAGGCTTGCTCGAATGTTAAAGAACTCCCATGTCATAATCTTTCAAGTGTTCTAACCACCTTCTCTTACAAAAATTGAGATATTTCTGAGAAAAGACATACTTGAGGCTCTTATGATCTGTGAACACATGTACATAAACATCGTATAGATAATACCTCCAAATCTCTAAGGCAAATACTATGGCTGCTAACTCAAGATCATGAGTAGGATAATTCTTCTTATGGTATTTAAGTTGTCTGGAGGCATATGCTATGAACTTACCATGTTGTATGAGGACGCAAATCAAACCTACTTTGGATGCATCACAATATACTACGAAACTATCTGAACCATCTGGAAGAGCCAAAACTGAAGCTGAGGTGAGTCGAGTCTTTAACTCCTAAAAACTCTTCTCGCAAGGATCTGACCACAAAAACTTGACTTTATTCTGAGTCAATCTGGACATAGGGGATGCAATAGAAGAAAATCCCTCAACAAACCATCTATAATAGCCAGCCAAACCCAAGAAACTCCTGATATCTGATGGAGAGACGGGTCTGGGCCAGTTTCTTATTGCTTTGGTCTTTTGAGGATCTACTCTTATTCCATCACTGGAAATGATATGACCAAGGAATGCTACTGACCTTAGCCAAAATTCTCACTTACTGAATTTGGCGAACAGCTGATGATTTTTAAGAGTCTGAAGTACGATTTTAAGATAGTCAGCATGATCACGCTCATTGCATGAATAGACCAGAATATTATCTATGAACACTATGACGAACATGTCTAAGTACTTCTTGAACACATGGTTCATCAAGTCTATGAAAGTTGCAGGGGCATTGGTAAGACCAAAGGACATGACTAGGAATTAGAAGTGACCATACCGAGTTTAGAAAGCTATTTTTGGAATGTCACATTCTCTGGATTTGAGCTGATGATAGCCTAATTTGAGGTCTATCTTAGAGAAATAATTGGCACCCTAAAGTTGGTCAAACAAGTTATCAATTTTGGCAAGTGGGTACTTGTTCTTGACCGTGACTTTATTGAGCTAGCGGTAATCAATGGACATTTTGAGAGAACCATATTTCTTGCGCATGAATAATATTGGAGTACCCCATGGGGACACACTGGTCTGATGAATCCCTTATCTAAGGGATCCTTCAATAGCTCTTTAATTTCTTTAAGTTCTGCAGGTACCATTCTGTATGGCAGAATAAATATAGGCTGAGTATCTAGAACAAGGTCAATGCCAAAGTCTATTTCCCTTTCGGGAGGAATTTCTGAGAGATCTTTGAGGAAAACATCTGAATATTCACTCACTACTGGGACTGATTCAAGACTGGGTGTTTCGAAACTAGAATCCTTAACATGAACAAGATGATAGACACATCCTTTAGATAGCACTTTTCGTGCCCGAAGGTAGGAAACAAACTAGTCTCTGAAAGCTAAAGTACTACCTCTCCATTCTAGGACAGGTTCATTCAAATATTGAAACTGAACAACCCTTTTTCTGTAGTCGACTGTAGAATAGCAGGAATAAAGCCAATCCATGCCGAGAATGACCTCAAAATCATTTATCTCTAATTTAACTAAGTCTGCTGAGGTGACGTTTTAAAATATCATAGCTAGATAGTTCCTGTATACCCGTCGGGATATGATAGTTTTACCCACTGGGGTAGAGACTGAGAAGGGCTCTGCTAAAATATTGGGAATAACTCTGAATCAACTGCTATATAAGGAGTAACAAAAGACAAGGAAGTTCCTGGATCTAGCAAAATATAAACATATAAGTGAAAGATCCATAACGTACCAGTAACCACATCAGGAGAGTTTTCCTAATCCTGTCGGGAATGGAGATCATAAAGTATATTTGGGCATTGCTCGCTAGTAGCACTGAAAGTGGCACCCTGCTAATTTGGGCGATCAGACTAGGATGAGGAATGGTTAAGCTGACCCTGAGGACCTGGCTGAGGACAATCTCTAACTCTATGGCCTGGCTTGCCACATCCGAAACAAATACCACGGCCTGATCTGCAAGTACCCTGATGGTGCTTGTCACATGTCTGACAAAGAAGATAGGTTCAGGCACTACTAACACTGCCCTAAGATTTAGAGACTGGCACCCTATCTCTATTGCCGTCTTTGAATTTTAGCACTGGAGCACTAGCTAAAAAAGGAGCTGGAACGAATGACTTAGGATGAAACTGAGAACGATTTACTCCCTCTAACTTAGGATGATTGAAATTAAATCTACCTATCCCAGCTTTCTTATTCTGCTTCTCCCTCATCTTAATCTTTTGCTCTTCTATCTGTTGAGCATAGGTCATAAGACTGGCTAAAGTCATGTCACTATTCAACATTGTAGACCTGCACTCATTGACCACACTATAGTTCACCCCAGAAACAAAATTACTCATCTTGGCCCTGCTATCTACAACCACATGAGGAGAATATCTGGCTAATTGAGTAAACTTAAGAGAATACTCTTTCACCGTCATGTTGCCCTGCTTGAGGTTGATAAATTCTAACACCTTAGATTTTCTCAGCTCCAGGGGAAAGAATCTATCTAAGAATGCAGTAGTAAACTCCCTCAACTCAATAGGCCCTGCATCTACATCTCTCTCTGGTTTCTACTATTTGACCAAGTGTGAGAAATATCTTGCAATTGATATGCAGCTAACTCCACACTCTCACTAGAAGTATCCCCCATGATATTCGTAACCTTCTGAACCTGTTCAAGGAATTCCTGAGGGTCCTCATCTGTTGTAGACCCAAAAAAAATGAAGGATTCATTCGGGTGAAATCCCAAATCTTGGCTGCAGCCGAATTGGCCACTGGGTTGGCTGGAATGACAACTGGTCAATTATTCTAATACTGAATTCACTGAGTTTTCCTGAGTCACATGACTTTTTGAATTCTACTTAACTTGGCTTGACTGAGAATATCGTGAAAACATGACACTGGCTCTAGGCACACAGCTAAATTATTGGGTATTAAATACTCCTAGGACTCGATAGCATAAAAGTAATTCATGGCATAAATTCTAAGGCACAACAATGGCTACACACATATCCATAATCCATTGACTAAGATATTTCATCAAATAATTGGCATGCATGAACTTGTATATGAATGGGTATTTCATATTATCATACTAGTATGGCACTTTTCCTTCCCATAGAAATTTAATCAAACACATAGTAATCATAGAATATGTAGATTACATAGCACAACAAGAAAATATCATGATTAAATTCTAGTTTCACAATTCAAGGGTTTAAAACATGGGTTCACATGAATCTACACATATAATAACAAATTCCACATAAAATTTATCACCAAACATGGATTAAAATTCAATTGGTCATTATCAACATGAATAAAAACAACCCAACATGGAAATCATAAAAATCCATATACTTGAACTTTGAAAAGAGATTCTTGAGCTTCATGGATGAAAGGAGTCCATGAATGAACACTATGCATACCTAAGTTAATGAATTTGGAAGGATTGATAGAGAGTTCTTGTGATTTAGACCTTGAATTTGGGATCTAGGGTTCTTGTTCTTGAGAGAGAGCAACTCAATTTGGGAAAAATAGAGCAAATAATGATATCCTTAGGTCATGTAGGGTTAAATTTTGTGTTTTAAGGCTGAACTAAAATCATGGGAAAGAACCATTTAAACCTGGACACATATTTTAAAATTTATGAAAAATTTCATGACCTAGACCCCTGGCGCGATGTGGCGCTATCACGCCGTGTCACTAGAATTTGAAAATTGGGAAATCGAATGACGGCGCGATGCGGGGATATCGCGGAGCTTCACTGGATTTTGACAATTAGGATTTGGGAGCCCTCTATGACGTGGTGAAATCGCGATGTCTTACTAGAAATTGGAGAATGTCATTTTGGCTTATGGCGCGACGCGCCACTGACTGAAATAACGGTGTTTTACGACTGAAACTTGAAATAGTTATAACTTCTTACCCGATTATCAAATTTTGGCAAATCTTATATCAATGGAAAGCTTATTGAATTTCCCACATTACAAAACATGAAAATATTGAAATTACCACATGTATAAAAGTGGATTCATTTTTAAAACAAGTCTTTGACATCCTTGAGATGAATTTAATCTAGATAGAAATACAGGGTACTACAGTATGTTAGGAACCAGGGATGGTTACACATCCTAGAGGAACCAGCTCCCATGGTTTTTGAATAGGAAGTAGGAGAATTCTACCATTCAATGAAATTCTCAAAAGATGGGTTGAGCTTGACAACTCAGGTACAAAGAAAAGATATAAAGATGGATGAGGAGGCATTGGGAAGGATTCTATATGTGCCTATAATTGGTTTGAGGACTGTTTTGAAGCAATATCCCTCAACTGAGTTCATGATTAATGTATCTAAAGTAGGAGGTACATCGATAGCTGGTGTGAGAAAGAAATATCTTACAAGTGATTTCCAACTGGTATATGAATTTGTGAACAAGGTCCTCTTGCCTAGATAAGAGAAATGAACCATTGCCTCTGCTATCGACATGTTACTAATTAAGTTCTTGATCAAATTTCATCTGAAAAGTCTTCATGCTCTTATGATAAAGCACATGAGCAAAGTGGTTGCTGGGAAAAAAGAAAGACATGGGATTCTATATGGATACCTCTTAAATACAGTTATTGACTACTTTGGAGTTATTAGAACAAATGAGACTCCTGGAATAGTTAAACAAAGGTTCAGTCTAACAACATTGGTTGAGAATGAATGCATTGAAGAAAAAGTGGGAACTGTATCCCAAATGTGAGAATTATTAGCTGCTTAGAAAAGTTTAAACAAAGAAATAGAGGATATTAAGATCAAGCTAGTTTCAAATTATGCTGAGATTGTTCACTTAAAGATATAGAACTAGAAGTTGTCCTCAGAGGGAACTGGTGCCACTGAGAAACTTGCAGTAGAAAATGCAAAGCTCCAGGGCAAGGTTGCAAAACTTACTAGTGAGGTACAAGGATTGAATGCTAAAGTAAAGGACCTTACTAAAAAGTTGTTCGATGCTCATGCTACTGAGTCTGCTAGAATAGACTTGTTGCTAAAATCCTTCTCTCCTATGCCCCCATCAATCGGATTCCTATTGTGTCAAGTTTCTTGTTTCATTTTCCAGTTCCTGTCTCTATTGTGGCTTATTCAGACAATAGTTTTGTATTTTATTTGGAATATTTTAATGGTGTGGATCCTTTATAACAATGAATGAACTTTTGTTTGTGTGCTTCATCTATTTTCTCTTTAATTTAAAAGTTGTTCTTCATGTTAGTGTTGCCCTAGTGTTCATGGGTTAACTATCTTGTGCTTACTTTATCTTTATTTTACTGTTATTACTTTTCAAGGATGCCAAAAGGGGGAATACTGAATGTATAAGGTAGGTATAGGTGATATGTGAAGAATGCTAAAATAGTGAAGAAATAAAGGCAGATTGACAAGGGGAATAATGCTCAAATGCATATTACATTGATAAGGGGAACATTGAAATACAACAATGAGTTGAGTTTTTCATGTCAATTGACAAAAAAGGACCAGGTCCCTAAGTTGTATGATATATTGACAGGGGAAGTAAAGTGCAAAGTGATAGGGGGAACATTCACTGACAGCAGAGGTAATCCTCCAACTCTATAAGGTAAGTGAATTTGATGCTCAAAGGTTATGTGGTCAATTTCTATGGTTTGTCATTATCTTAAAGGAGGAAAATTGCTATATCTTTTTTTGATGATGAGCAGTTGACAACGAGGGACCAGGTCCCTAGGACTTCATGGAAACATACAGTTGTCAGGTGGTCTGCATAGTTTTGTCTTCTAGTGTAACAAATTACGCAGGTGAGATGTGTACCTTTTAGGACACATGGCCCAATCAAATTTCTACCCTAATTAATATTCCACTATAAAAGTAAAAGAATGCTTCTCAATAAAGCAGTTTTTGCAAAATTAGAATTGAAAAGAGTGGAAAGGAAAAAACTCAATCCAGCTTCATTGCTTAAGTTCTTATATATTTATGCACTAAAAGAGTGAGTGTTATTAAGTTGAGTAATAAATTGTAAATGAATTACTCAATATATAAGGTTAAGGTTTTATTTATTTCTTGAGGGTGCTTAGGTAGAGTTGCGTAAGTTTAATATTGATTAGAGTTAATCAATATTTGAGTGAGTACTTGATAGAGTTGTCAAGGTAGGATTGTAGTAGAGTTATTACAAGCAGATAGAACCTAGAGTTAGATTAATTTGAGTATGTAATCAAGAGGTTGGTTATTATGGACTGTTGAGATGCTTGTAAGGGCAAACCGTAGTTTTCATGCCTTGAACAAGGAGGTTTCCATATTAAAATCTTTGTGTCTTTACTTTCCTACCATGTATTTAGTTTTCCAATGATTTATTGTTGATTTCTTATGATTAACATTAAGGGACCTGGTCCCTCACTGTATGGTGCAACCCTATGAGTTTCATCAGTGTGTAGTAGATTTAGTGAGACCGGGGATAAGGAGATGACACCCAAGAAGAGAGATCAGCCTAGGGGATGAGGCAGGAGTTGCAGACGGGATCGAAGTAGAGGACGGGCATGAGGATCTGCCCCTTCAAGATGTCGTACTAGGGGAATATGATGTTGGGTGTATTTATGTATTCTAGCATTACTATTCTAGCATTTTTAGCCTTGTTTTAAGGATAATTCTTATGCTATATGTGTTGATAATAATATAAATGAGCATTCATGTGTCTAAATATGTGCTTACAATGTTTAATGGTGTTTTCACATGAGTTTTGATTAAATTTGAGCATTTAGAGTTTAACCAAGAAAACTGATAACGCCCAAACTACAACTCTCGTAAGAGTGTAAGCGGTCGCTGTCAAATATAGAACCCAACTTAGTTGGGTGTCGAATCCCACAGGGAATACTTCGTCACTAAGTGTTGCAACTATTAGTAGACTGTTGGTCGAAAATTCTACGGAAAGGGGAAAATTTGAGTTTGGCGTGAATTAATACTATGGAAGTAAAAACGGAATGCTTGATTTAGTAAGATTTAATCATAGAGAATAATAAGTTAGGGTTATGTCCACCTTATGAGTTCTACGTATCGATTAACTATGAGTAATGCAGAATTCAGACATGCATGCACTTATAGAGATTCGTATTCTAATGATAAATCCTAGTGTTTCTCAACCATCAAGGATTATTTCACTTTAACTCTCTCGAGCCTAAAGTGTATAACTAACGGTACAAATTCTCCAAGAAGTTAACCCAGTTACGACACTAACGTGTAAATAGGGGTTGGTATCCCTATTTTCTTGTCACACTCTCTTTTCCAAACATGTAACTTTTCTCTCGAACAAGTTAATACTATAATGGCCTATTCTCTATGTTTGCAACCACGAGAATTAAATTAAAACGAAGAGAGTAATGATATAAGTAGCATACACATCAAGAATTCACAAACTCATAGTAATAGATAGAGTCTCATAAGGCTTCCATAACCCTAACAGAGAAGTTTAGCTACTCATGATTACAATGGAGATCACAATAGATATAATCATCATACCACAACCTAAAATAAACTTGGCGATGGAGATGGTTTAGGCGTCAACTAGGGTTTGACGTTTTCCCTTCTCCGTTGCTCACAAGAGCCGTGCTTTCTCTGTCAGAAAGTAACGTGAATAATCCAAAAAGTGGCGTCTCAATTCTAAAAAACAAATATGAATGAATGAATCAATTCATCAATGCTGAAAAATTCAGCAAATAGGGTTTTTATAACATCCTTGTCCTAGTCCTATTAAGTTAATGCTGCACCCCTAAGTATTTTAAAATACTGCTTTTGCCCGGGACAATTTCTCCATGCGTCACATTCAGTCCATAAGCTTCCAAAAGCTGCCTTCCCTCTTCTGTGAAGTTTTCCTTTGCTGCCCAAAGGTCCACAAAGTGCTTAAATCTTCATCATTAATACCTAAAAACATGCTAATGACGTAGGTTAGCTCACTTACAGGAAAATGGACTAAAAGTGCAGGAATTATATATTTTATCCTCAAAACTTAGCTATAACATGGGTAAATTATGGTGTTTAGGCATGTAAATACACCCAACATAAACACCCCACACTTAAAGCTTTGTTCGTCCTCGAACAAAATATTACGTCCAGGCAAACATCTAACTAGGATTTCACGGCAGTAACACAAAATATTCATTAAGACATGCACGACAATTATTAACAAAGAGTAGTTTTCTGGATCACTACTAGAAACCATTCAACCTCCAACATAGACTCGTGATGATGGCTAATTCGTATCCACAAGTTAAGTCACAAAGAATCATATAACACTACCCAAAAATCATCAACCATGTGTGTCTCACACAAGATATCACCCATAATCACTCATAAGTTTTGCATTTTTCGAAACATGGGTACAAGATTCTCCTTGCTCTCACTCTCAGAAAGAATTCTTATGTTGCAACTGATGACCATAGGCTTGCCCTTAGTGTAATGCTCTACTAATATCAGAATGCTAAGCTTAGGATCAAATAGGTTTTTACAGGTTGGAATGTAGGCTAAGGGACAGGTAGGACTATTTTGGCCAGAAATAGTGACTATTTTCCCTAAGCGCTTTAATACATCACATTATGCCATTAACACTCTCTTTTAAACAACCCTTCTACCTTTCTTTTCATCTAACACCCCTTTTTACCTATTTTGTTATTCAATTATAAACACAAAGATGAGAATATACAACTTATTTTTTATTTTTCTATTTCTGTTATTTTTTATATAAAACACCTCTATGATAGCCACTCTTATTCACAATAATTTCAAGTACCAATACACTCTGAGGCATCACTCTCACCCACTTTCCTCTTATTTTTTCACATGACTCTACAATTTAAAGCACTTAGGAATTTGGATCAAATTATGGTCTTGAAAAAAAATGGATTAGGCTACATATGAGGCTGTCAAAGAAAATAGCTAAAGGCTCAAAGAGGGTTAACTAGGATAATGTCCACGGGTAGGTAAAAAGAAGGTAAACAATCACAGGCTTCCAAAGAAATGCCTAAATCATCTCCTAAACTCACACTCTTTATTTCGCTTTACACACACACCAGGCAAGTTCTAGCATCAGTCACAACACAGAATATACTATAACCTCACACACACAAGGCACATGGTCAACTTTATTGGGAGCAGTATAGACTCTTGACCCAACAGATGAATGAATTAAACCACACAGTGAGTCACACTTAGAGCCTAAACGTCTCAATAGTAATGATTTTGGCACAAACTATTGTCATAATACCATGCCGCCTATCAGAAAAATTTCATACAAAATCTAAAAAAATCTAAAATTAAACTAACTAATTACGACTAATTAAAACAAACAAGAACTGGAATAAATGTAGGCAAAGAAGTACAAGAAGCATACAAATACCAGCACCCCACACTTAGACGGGACACACTGCCCTCAGTGGAAAATAAATAAGGAAAACCTAATTAGTCGGACTCCTCTTCTATGTCTGGGGTCATACCCCCTGCGTCGGAATCATCATCAGAGTCGTCATCCTCAGAGTTTCCTTAAAATATACACCACTTGATCTCAAAAGTGCGTCGAGGTATTTGTAGAGAGGAGGACTCAGCTTGCTCCTTTCTTGACCTTTTTTGTCCTTTCTGTGAGGTGGACGCTTTTTTTTTTACTTGTCATCCTTTTGGGGAAATTCTACCTGAGATTAAAATAGAGTCATGTTAGCTTCATCGCGTAAGATTCAATTGAAAAACAAACAGTAGTGGCACCACCCCATACTTAATTTGTTGGCACAGACTAATTAAGTAAGTGATGTCGATTACTCAGAATTCATCGACATACATTTAGGCGATATGTTCCAACAACATGTTCAGCACAGTCATACGTTCATGTCATCTTAACTATACTTTCCAATTCTATTTCATGTAATCTTGTCTATACTTTCATGTTTGGATGAATTCACTTTTTGAAAAAAAACTACCACAAAAGGATCGTACCACAAATAGAAACAAGTTATTGCATAGGCATAATCACACCATCTTATGCTTGTGGTCAATCATAATCGGTATCTCGATGAACGAGTCATTCAAACATTCAAGCTTTCAACTTACAAGATTATGTATTAACTTCAGAATTTCGACTTCATAAAACTATGACAGTGCATAACAATCAAATACAAGTTGGAACAAAGTCAAGAACACCCACGCGTATTCTTTCACTCAACTAGATGTATCATAACAAACCAACCACATTCTAATCACCAACACCACTTCAAAATCTAATAAATCATTATAAACGTAGCATTCCAACAACTACGGAATATAAAAGAATAACTTACTTGGTGATGGATTCGAAAGATAAGCTTGCAAGATTAGATGAGCAAAAAGAAAGATTTTGAAAGAATGGGGAAGCTTGGGCGGCGCCTATATGGAGCAAACAATTTGATTTTGTCTTAAGGTTGAAGTTCTATTTATAGACCAAGGCTTGGGTCGGGTTTGACCCATGAAAAATCGGGTTAGGAGACCAAAAAGCATAAGTAGGCGGCGCCTAATGCTATGCCTATGCTTAGCATAGGCGGCGCCTTTAGCAAAGCCTAGTTGAACATAGGCGGCGCCTATGCTATGGCCTAGTTGGGCATAGGCGGTGCCTATGATATGGCATTGTAGATTCAGGGAGCAAAGGAAATAGCATAGGTGGCGCCTTTAGCTTTTCCTAGTTGAACATAGGCGGCGCCTATGCTATGGCCTAGTTAGGCATAGGCGGCGCCTATGATATGGCATTGTAGATTCAGAGAGCAAAGGCAATGGCATATGCGGTGCCTTTAGCTTTGCCTAGTTGAGCATAGGCGGCGCCTATGCTATAGCATTGTCGATTCAAAGAGCAAAGGCAATAGCATAGGCCTTGCCTTGTCTGTTGCCTAGATTTACATAGGCCTTGCCTTGTCCATTGCCTAGATTTGTATAGGCAATGCCTAACCGAAAGCCTTTTGCTCTTTCATTACTCACTTACCACCTTTAACATTGCTCACTTTCAAATCAAAAATTGAGACCAAGCTCCTCATTTATATGTCTTCCCCTACACTTAATCAAAAATAACAAAAATGATTAGAAAGATGGGTTGCCTACCACCAAGCGCCTTAGTTTTGGTCGTGGCTCGACTCTTCTTTTTGGATTTTTATTTAAAAAAACAAACTCCTAGGAAAACAAAACGACTAAAAATGATGGGTTGCCTCCCATTTAGCGCTTGATTTATTATCGCGGCACGACATAGCTATCTCGATTACTTAGACTTCATCGAGATAGATGGTGCATCATTTTCTGAATGGATTCAGACGACACTGATGCTTACTTGTAGGCATGCAATCTTCTTCGAGATGACTCTTGTGCATACATATCCCAGGAGGGATACCAATTATATCATCAATAGTCCAACCCATAGCTCTCTTGTACCTCTTCAGAGCAGAGATGAGAGCCTCTACGTGCTGTTCACCTAAATCAGCCGCAACACTCACCGAAAGTGTATTTCCACTTCCCAAGAACGCATACCTTAGGTGACTGGGGAGATCTTTCGATTCTAGCACTGGTGGCTCTTCAATGGAAGTCTTCGCTGTTGGTGAAGGTCGATTCCTAAGATCAAGGTCCACCTTCTTAGTAGCATGAGAATATGAATTTATTCCTGTTAGAGCACAAAAAGTTTCTTCATATTCTTAAACATCCTCATGCTCAAAATTCAACAGCACAGCAGACAATGGCTCAACAGTAAGCTGTTTCTCTACAGATAATCATTTCTCATCCTCATAGTAAACATCAGCTACAGAGAACATATCTATATCTCTAGTCTGCTTCATCAATTTATATACATCAAAATGGACCACTTCGTCATTCAGCCGAAATAAAAGCTCATTAGCTCTTAAATCAATTAGCACACTTCCAGTTGCGAGGAAAGGATGCCCCAAGATTATGGGAACTTCAGAATCCACCTCGCAATCCAAAATAACAAAGTATGCAGGAAATATGAAGGTGGAAACCTTCACCAACACATCATATAAGATACCAACAGGCCATTTTACCGACCTATCTGCCATCACGAACCACATATTGGTTGGTGTAGGATCACCCAACCCCAACTTTCTGTAAATAGATAGCGGCATCAAATTGATTCTAGCTCCCAAATCGCACAACGCCTTAGCAAAATCCAACGATCCAATCGTGCAAGGAATAGTGAAAGCACCAGGATCTGCCTTCTTCTGTACTAGCGATCTTGTAGCGATTGCACTGCAATGATGAACATTATCTACCAGCTCATAACTTGCTGCCCGCTTCTTTGTCAACAGGTCCTTCATGAATTTAGCATACCCAGGCATCTGTTCCAGCGCCTCCACCAAAGAAACATTAATAGTCAGCTGCTTCAACATAGTCATGAATTTACTGAACCTGGTGTCATCAGCTTTTTTCTTCAGTCTCTGAGGAAAAGGTGGTGGTGGAAGAGGAATAGTTTTCTCCGCCACTTCCTTTTTATCTTGCTTCCGATTGTCGATCTTTTCAGGCTGCAGGCGTCTAGGGGTAACGTCAGGAACACTATCTTCAGCTTCTACGACATCTTCACATTCTGCATCCATAACATTATCTGCTATATCATCAACCACTTTCTTGCCTTTGGATGGATTTTCCAACGCTTTACCACTCCTGGTAGTAATAGCCATACATGATCCATCATTCCTTGGGTTTTGCACAGTGTCGCTAGGTAAGGTGCCAGCCTTTCTTTGATTGAATGTTGCTGATAGTTGACTCAATTGTTGCTCCAGCTATTTTATCGCGGTAGAATACGAATCAACCAATTAATTTATTGATGACAAATCATTCTTTACCTCCATTACTCCCATGTTGGTCGCCTCTACTCCTTTCAATATCTTAGCCATTATATCTTCCATGGACATCTTCCCAAAGCCAGACGCCACAGCCTCACGGTTTCTAGGAGGTACATACAAACCACTCCTGTCAGTCTTATTCTTCCAACCACCTTGATCGCAGTCCTTGTATCTAGATTTATCATAATAGTTTCGACCTTGGTTTCCTTGGGCATTGCCTCGGAAACCCCCCTGATTATTCAAATAATTTGCTTTCTCCTCAGAATCTGATTCATCTCTTCCCTATGACACAACATCCTTGACCTTTTTGGTCTTCCCTGATAATAAATGCTTGGTAAGAAGATCCATCTGCGTTTTTATGTGAGCCATATCTTGGTCATGTTCCTCTTATCTACGCCTCTGCTCTGCAGTCATGCCAACAGATAAAGTAGAGCCACCTACCTCAGCATCCCTGGTATGCCAGGCTCTACTCTACTTTGTTACACAGTCCAGCATATCACTTGCCTCAATGAAAGTAAGGTCCATGAATGACCCACCTGCAGCATTATCAACTACTGGCTTTGTCACTGAGTTCAAAGCCCTGTATAATATCTCCATCAAGTGGATGTTTGTCATGTGATGATTTGGGCACCGCATAAGTTTCTTCTTGAACCTCTTCCATGTTTTATAGAGAGCTTCAGTTGGAAGCTATCAGAAATTGTTGATCTCATCTCTTAACTGTGCTCTCTTGGATGGCGGAAAGAATATTTCTTGGAAAGCGTCTTTCAGTTGCCTCTAATTAGTAATAGAATCAGGAGTTAGCCCGTTCAGCCATAGAGTTGCCTCCCCAGACAGAGACAATGGAAATAAGCCCAGCCTAATTGCGTTCTGTCCAACTCCTGGATTATCAAACGACTTGTATGTTGAAATAAAATTGATCAGATGCATATTCGGATCATCGTCTGCGAGTCCACCAAATAACCCCTTGAGCTGCAATAACTGAATCATGGTGCTAGTGATATTGAACTTAGCTCCGGGTGCCAAGGGTGGAGGAATAATAGCCCCTGTGGCACCAGCTCCATCCAGATCATCATCATCATTATCAAAAAGAGCCTGCACAGCTCGGCGGTCAGGTCTCATTCTAGCGTGACGTTCCCTCCTATGCATAGGTGCCGCCACCTTATCAGTACGCCTAGGATTCAGTAACTCATTATCACCCAGGTCCTCATCATCAGGATTTGTTACTCGCCCTGGATTATCAATATTCTGTTGATATACTTAAGCAGCTGCCAGTGCAGCTAATCTAGCCTGCTCCTGTTGAGCCGCCCTTCTGTCAATGTCACGTTGTGCATCCATTCTGCCAATAAGTTAAGGTTCAGGATTTATGGGTAATAATGGCTAACTAGAACTATGAGTATTTGGCATGCACTCAAAAGAACCTGAATAAAAATAAAACAACAAACAAAAAGTAAAATTCAAGAATTTTAGACCAAAGGGTCTATTAACTATCATAAACTTAGTTGACAACCGTATTCCCCGGCAACGGCGCCAAAATTTGATAACGCTCAAACTACAGCTCTCGTAAGAGTGTAAGCGGTCGCTGTCAAATATAGAACCCAACTAGGTTGGGTGTCGAATCCCACAGGGAATACTTGGTCACTAAGTGTTGAAACTATTAGTAGACTATTGGTCGAAAATTCTACGGAAAGGGGAAAATTTGAGTTTGGCGCGAATTAATACTTTGGAAGTAAAAACGGAATGCTTGATTTAGTAAGATTTAATCACAGAGAATAATAAGTTAGGGTTATGTCCACCTTATGAGTTCTACGTATCGATTAACTATGAGTAATGCAGAATTCAGACATGCATGCACTTATAAAGATTCGTATTCTAATGGTAAATCCTAGTGTTTCTCAACCATCAAGGATTATTTCACTTTAACTCTCTCGAGCCTAAAGTGTATAACTAACGGTACAAATTCTCCAAGAAGTTAACCCAGTTACGGCACTAACGTGTAAATAGGGGTTGGTAGCCCAATTTCCTTGTCAGACTCTCTTTTCCAAACATGTAACTTTTCTCTCGAATAAGTTAATGCTATAATGGCCTATTCTCTATGTTTGCAACCATGAGAATTAAATTAAAACGAAAAGAGTAATGATATAAGTAGCATACACATCAAGAATTCACAAACTCATAGTAATAGATAGAGTCTCATAAGGCTTCCATAACCCTAACAGATAAGTTTAGCTACTCATGATTACAACGGAGATCACAATAGATATAATCATCATACCACAACCTAGAATAAACTTGGTGATGGAGATGGTTTAGGCGTCAACTAGGGTTTGACGTTTTCCCTTCTCCGTTGCTCACAAGAGCCGTTTTTTCTCTGTCAGAAAGTAACGTGAATAATCCAAAAAGTGGCATCTCAATTCTGAAAAACAAATATGAATGAATGAATCAATTCATCAATGCTGAAAAATTCAGCAAATAGGGTTTTTATAACATCCTTGTCCTAGTCCTATTAAGTTACTGCTGCACCCCTAAGTATTTAAAAATATTGCTTTTGCCCGGGACAATTTCTCCATGCATCACATTCAGTCCATAAGCTTCCAAAAGCTGCCTTCCCTCTTCTGTGAAGTTTTCCTTTGCTGTCCAAAGGTCCACAAAGTGCTGAAATCTTCATCATTAATACCTGAAAACATGCTAATCACGTACGTTAGCTCACTTACAGGAAAATAGACTAAAAGTGCAGGAATTATATATTTTATCCTCAAAACTTAGCTATAACATGGATAAATTATGGTTTTTAGGCGTGTAAATACACCCAACATCAAAAACTAGTGTGAGTAGCTTGAGCTAGGTGTTTGTGTAGTCTATTGTGTTGGGTTCTAATGTGTTTTAATGAGTTAATAAGGTTGTTATTATATATTTATATGTTAAAAAACTTATTTATAATGTTCAAGGGTCAATTGTATCAAGAAAACATTCAAAACAAAGAGCTGAAAATCAAAGTGAAATTAGCCTATGCTTAGCTCGTGTTTTGAGTTCACCTTCTTGGATGTTGTGTTGTTTGAAGATCTAATTTTGGGAGTTTAATGATTTATGATTCATTTTAATGGATAATTATGATATATTAATAATATACAAGCTTCAAATCAAGTATAAACAACTCAATAAATCTCGAAATGGCTCAACAAAACCGAAATGCAGAAATTGACTCTATTTGGAGTTCTGAAATGTATTGGACCATGGAGGGCGCGTAATAAGTCCAATGTACTAATTTAAACCATCACTATATTCGTAAAAGGATTTAGTTTAATAAATATTGGCGCGTGTAGAATTTTATGGAGTGTACGGAGGCTCCATGATGCAGTGAAATCGCAGTGAAATTCTGGAAATTAACTCACTGGTGGTCAAAATGGTGGACCACCAGTCCTGCGACTGACCACCAGTTCGACCACCAAGTTAAAAAAAACACAGGATTTCAAGAAACTCAGTGAAGGTCAAAAAGGTGAACCACCATCTTTGCGACTGACCACCAAACTGACCACCAGATTCAAGATTTCAGAAAACTCACTGGTGGCCAAAATGGTGGACCACCAGTCTTACAACTGACCACCAAACATACCACCATACCTAAAACATAAGTCCATATTTAAGCACATCCAATGAAGGTCAAAATGGTGGACCACCAGTTTTGCGGTGGACCACCAACTTGACCACCAACTTGGACGAAATTTTTCTGAATGCAAATTTTAATTCTTCTTTACTTGGGAACATATAAATACTAGTTTTAGGTTTTGTTAGATTATTATTATCATTATCTTTGTTTCATCTTTTATCATAGCCTCTATACTTGAAACTCTCTGTAAGGTAGTATTTTTTGGAATTAAGCAAATCTTGTGGATCTAATCATTCCATCTCTATTTAAGATTCAAGAATTCTTGTAACCTTTGTAAGTAAATCTTGAATTTATTTATGAATAATAAAAAGATTCTTTCTATTTCTTATATGGATATGTGTGGCTAAGCTCCCATAACTAGGGTTATGGGAGCCTTGATGTGAAAAATGAATTTTGGGTAGTGAATCCAATTGAGTTCTATGAGTAATGGACATTATATAAACCTTTCTTCACTTTAATGACTTTTCTTGGTTGCAAACTTGAAGAGTGAGCCCTTAAACATCACTTGTCCAAAGAGGAAAGTTTGTGTTGGGAAAAGAAAAGGTTTACATGAATTCTCAAGCCTCTAAGCCTTAGATTAATGATGAATGCCTTAGCAGGATTGATCTACATGATAAAATAGTTGACTAAATAATATATCCTTTGAGTTTGAGAGAATTGAGGGATAAATTACCCAATCAAGTTGAAAAACTAATGGGTAAATAATAGGAATCAACTACTCTTAAAATGGAAATTATTAATTGAAACTCATAAGTGATTCACAACCCTAATTGTTTAAGCATCTTAGTAACCATAACTTTGGTTTGTTCAATATCATTGAATTACTACTTAGAAAATGAATCATTAGATGGAATAACTCTGTTACAATTAATTAGGACATAATTCACAAATTAAAAGCCCCCATTTTATCTTTTTGTATCATTTATTTGAATTAAACTTGTAGCTATAGTTTCAAATTAGTTTAATCGCCACTCACATTGTTCCCTGTGGATTCAACCCAACTCCAAAGTTGAGTAAATATATTGATGACGACCTCCTTTCACTAAATTGACGTGTAAGTTGAGCGTTATCAGAATCTCCCATAGCCCAAGGTTTAGCATGCTAGTGATGTGGGTCCTACTCAGGTTCCTTAGAGTTATTCCAACCCGATCTTGGAGGGTCTAATGATTTGTTTGCTAACTCATTTGTAGGGTGTTCTATTGAGTGCACCTGATATTTCTCCAGCTTCGAGTGTTATACCTTCATATGTGCTAGAGTCTGGTTATAGTGTTCCTTAAGTTTTGAGTATGGTTCCTTCATCGATACTAGCATCTACTTATGGTATTTTGCAGTCTTTGAGTACTATTCCTTCTTCTGTTATAATGTTGAAGCATGGTATTCCAAGTCCATGAGTTTAGACATCATCTATGTTGCCTCCTTAGGTAGGATTACAGCCTATCAGATAAGTGTAGTGGTGCAATGGGTGAGGATGACTAGGAGTTCTTAATTGATTATCGGGAGAAGTTGTATAAACTGGGATTGATTAATCCCGATGGAGTTTCTTACACTACCCACTAGTTGAGAGATGTACCTAAAGATTGATGGAGGTCACCTTTTAGTTGCAGACCTCTTGGTTTGCCAAAGATGACTTGGGATCAGTTTGCTGAACCTTTTTGTATAGGTTCATGTGATTTAGTTTGAGGGATCAAATTAGAGACTATTTTGATTATAGGGAGCAGGTCTCCATATCTGTTGTTGGGTATGAGGCACTCTTTTATGCCTTTTCCAAATATTTTATTACCTTCATTGCCATTGAGTCTAAGAAGATTCAAAAGTTTGTAAAAGGATTGGATTTTAACTTTAGTTGGATACTGCCTAGATGGTAGTATTAAGGTGTCATTTCAAAGTATAGTAGATTAGGCTAAGATAGGTGAGTCTATCCTTCGAGTGTCCCATAGAGTTGTCAAAAGGGTTCCCCATCAGGGCGAGTTCCATGGTTATATTCCTCTTGGAAGAGACTTTTGAGGTTCCCATGGGTACCATGGTAGACCAATACAGGCAGCCTTGCATGGTTGAGGTATCAGGTCTTTTGGTTCAATGTCTTTGGGTAGTCGTGCATCATCCTATGGTGGTCATTTTAGCTCAGTCTTACCTTCTCAAATTGTGTTTGGACGTAGAGGTTGCTATGTGTGTGATAATTTTGGCCATATGACCAAGGATTGGTCCCGCTGTATTTTCAGGCCTACTCTTATACAATAAGAGGTGATCCTCGTGGTCTAGAGGTACTATTAGAGGTATGCGAGGCAAAGTAGTGGCGCCCATAGTGGTGGTCACGGTGCTTGATATCATCCGAAGCTACACCTATAGTTAAATAAAAAATGATCGATGCAAAATATAGCAACCCAACTCAGGTTGGTGTCGAACCCACAAGAAATACATAGAATTTTCTCTCAGGTTTGCTGAAATCATGGGTAGTATAGAAAATTAAATGAGGGGATTGTTGTTGTAATCTGAGAAAAGTAACAAGATGTGTAATGCTTTGGTTGTAATCAATCTAAAGTAAACACTAGGAATATGTTCCCCTTGGTTTCTAAACTTCATAGGTTTATCGTGCTCTATTAAACCAACCCACTATCTTGTATGTAAAATCTGATAAGTTATGCATCACTAATTGTATTCTGTACTTATTCGTAAATTTCACTCTTTACCTTTTGAGTCTCGGAGTGTCTCCTATCTAACCCTTTTCCTATATCGTAGATTAACTATTACCTTTTGAGTCTCTAGTTAATTAGATGTAGATAATTTGCTTAAGCAAACAAAGATGATTAGACTATATCGATAATTAACCTTCAAATTACTATTGTGATCCTTTTTTCCTAATCTCTACCTATCTTGTGATATAAGTAGTGAATATAAGGTATCCTAACATGTGTAACTGTTAAGAAATCTATTAAACTGGAGATGATCACAATACATATGAGCATATCGGTTTAGAACAACTTTGGACTTCCCCTGCTTTGTTAATTTTCCAGGGTTCCCACAACCCTAGATAAGGGATTTAGCCGCTCATTGTTGCAAGGCAATCCATGGAATTTAATGAAGAAAGCATAGAATCAATATTGCAATAATAGATGAATAAAACCCAAAGTCTCAAACTGAATAATCAACCAAAAACAAGAATGAAGTAATTTCAAGATCAAAATTGAATCTCAAAATCAAATATATGTTTGTAAAGTATCTAGAGTGCATAAACTAACTAAAAAATGTCAAAGGGGTATTTACAGAGTACAAGGAAACCCTAGGAAACCAATCCTAAGTAAAAGAGGAAAATCAGAGTCAGTGACCTCCTACAGGGCCACCTATGGGGCGTAGGTGGCACCAACAAGGCATAGAAGGTCATATCATAGGTTATAGTTCTTAAAACTTATAAGAAACTCTCTGAAATTACGTCTTCTAAAACCTACAGGGTGTAGATTCTACTTAAAGCCCGTAGGTAGTCCTCCGTAGGTGACAGTAAAAAAATTTCAGCTTCTGAACCTCTGGACTTCAACTTTCTGGCATATATTCTAACACCTACCCCACGTAGGTAGTACCTACAGGGTGTAGGTACCCATGTAGGTGTCCAAAATTATCAATTTTTTCATTTCTTCTCTTGTTAAGATCCAAAACCTAGTTTCCTGCAAAACACAACACAAAATACATCATATCTAACAAAAAACTAAGTAAGTTGCATATTTTCATCATTTTAAGCATCGAAAGTTCTATGAAATGAAATCATGTCAACACCCTCAACTTAGAACATTTTAATTTCCTCAGGAAACACAGCATAACAAAACAAAACAATGATGCTTAACTAGGAGTAACCTAAGCTATCTATGACAATCAATCATCAACTTTAAGCTCAAAACATTACCCCCTCCTATTTCAAAACTTTAAAACCAACTGTGTGTATCAATGCATCACAACAATGTGACATAAAGGAATCAAGATATGGCATTATATTATCAACAAACAACCATGCATATGTACAAGTTACACTACCCAAACAAGTAAGCAGCTTGCAACACAATCCATGCGCTCTCACATAAAAAATATCTCAATCACTCATATGAAATCATGTATATCAATGCAGGGAATATCAAGAGACTCACTCTCATAAAAAATATTCCAATCAATGTGCATAGAATACCATAGTCTTGCCCTTTATTTTCTTTACCTTATCTTTCAGACAGTCAGATTAGGATCACTATAGAGCTTTACTCGGCATGTAGTGTCGTCTTAGGGGTTGGTATGGTACATATTGACATTTTTAGTAACTAAATCTCATTGGGACTACAATTAATTTGGTGACCACTTATCAACCAATTTTCTTTTATTCCACTTATTTCTCCCTTTTTATTGTTTTATTGCACATTCAGGTTAGCTGTTGTTCCTTGTATTCTTTCTTTTTCTCTTTTTCTTACTTTTTCTTCACTTTTCTTATTCTTATACATTTTCTACCACACCCATCCCTACTTTTTTTCTCTTATTTACACTTCTTCATACCCACTTCATAATATGCACCTCTATGATAGCCACTCTCAACTTAGGAAATTTGCATGAGTTGAGATGCATAATTTCCAAGGAGGGACAAGGCCAAAAATAGGTTCAGTCTAACAAGAATGTAAAGGTGAAAGGTGTAACAAGAAAACTAGTCTATACAGGCTAAAAATTAGGAATCAAGGGATACTTATTCACTTTTGGGAGGTCATTTAGGCTAAAAGTAGATTAGCTTCAAGAACGACCTATGATCCTTTCCTAACATACTATCCTACTAGTTAGGCAAGTATAACAGCCTGGGAGTACACCTCGGACACCATACGGTGCTTACAATCACAAGTGACCCCAAGCTAACCCATAAGTTGGTACCTGTTGTTGAGCACTGAATAATATAGTACTATTGAATGTGTGTGGAAACAATAAAATGTGCCATAATGATTAAATACTTAAAACAATACAACTAAAATCCACAAGTCTAAAACGTAAGTGAAAATGCTAAAAGATGACTGATAAAAATGACAACTACTGACTATCTAAAATATCCAAAAGCCTCTAAAATGACTGAATACGATTTGATAGGACAAAACCCAACTAAATCCAAATGTTTAACTGAAATAAACATGAATGGTCCTCAAATGTATAAGGACTCACCACTACTACTATTGTTGATACACGAGAATGTCTAAATATGTTTGGGAACTTGAGTATACGAACCTATGATATGAGACATCATAGCGTAAGAAACAAGTATGCATTCAGTACTTTGAATGTACTGGTATGCTAGATGAGGTTAGGGTGATATGCATGAGCTCATGTAAATTAATAATAACTGACTGAAAGGAATAACATAAGATAACTGATGAACAATATGTATGAAAATTGTAAAATATGATAATGTCTGACCAAGCATAAAACATGACTCTAAAAAAGTTTGCAAACTAGAAATCCTAAAAATCTGATAATGAATAACTGATTATTGTATGTTATGGTCAATACAAACCTAAGATGAATCACACTGAAAACTAAACTAAAATTATGGGAGCTATCTGTAGACAATATGCCCCAATATATTATCAGGGTCCAACCTATGATCCCAATTAGAAGGGTGTCAGTACCGTGCCACGGGTACTAACATTGGCTTTGTCGATCCACTATCTGATGTCCTAAAGGAAGAGGGTGATTCCTAACTGATGGGGAACCCCTCAAAGTCTACAGTGGCGCTGTAGGTCTGGAACCTAGGGGCTTCTACTAACGCCTCATGCCTAACTGATGGGGGAGACGTTATCCCTAAGTTCACTTAGTGCTAAGTGTTACTCCCAACTAAAGACACTGATTCCTAAACTGAACTAATCTTGACTGAACCAACAACTGACTATACTAACTGATTTGAGGATAATTCTTATGGTTTATATGAGATAATTCTAAAACCATTTAAACAGCTAAATTTTTGGGTATTCAACCTCTCACTAATTTTTTCTCTAACTAGAGTTTCTCTACATCCGTACTGCCTCTAGGTGTGGCCAAAGATACTGTAGCAATGTAGGAGGAACAGAACTCCTACACCAATTCGTATCTATATAAACCCTTGGGTATGGTCATCGACCCAAGATGATAATGATCAAACACAGCTTGCAAAAGAGGTGCTCCAGCTAAACTAGATAACTCAATTCATCTCTCCTTCTAAAGAGTCCTCTTGGTTCAGAATGCCCCAGTCACAAATATATCTTGATCATAAATCATTCATATCCCCTCTACACACCATGTTGGGTTCACCTCAGCATAGGCTCAACTGATATGTATGTAGGGTCGTAAGTCTCGTTAGTTTGGGTTAGTTGTTCTATGTCTGGTGCTGGCACCTAATGAGATGTTTGTGTTGTACCCTCCTCAAACTAGGGTACTATAGATGATGGATCAGGAAATACTTCTATAGACTCATCTTGTGACCCCTCCTCAGACTGGGGGTCCTGTACTGGTGCCTCTGCTAGTGGTACTAACTCTACCTCCTCCTCCTCCTCATCCTCTTTCTCCCAATACTAGGGAGGGTATGGTGGTGACAACCTGGTTGACTTTACCCTTATCCTATAAACTAGTTTTTAGCCTCTAGCTGGACCCCATCTTGAATAGATATGGGTCATCTACCTCACTATGTCTGTTCTGGGATCTAGATGCCCAAAGTCTCCTTAAAAATATACTCTGCAGTAGCCTATCTCTCGATCTTAGTCCATGGGAGAGCTGATCTGGCTGGGTAAATAGGATACTCCTCCACTAAGACACTGTGCTTGAGAGATTTGTCTCTACGCCTCGATGTTCCAGCCTTTTTTGGTGCCATGGTACCTAAAAAACTAAGTGTTAGTTCCTGAAAGAAAAGAAGGGAGTGCAAAATTTGAAGAAAATTCAAAATTATTAAACTTTGAATTTTTACCAGATTTTACATCCTTATATAGTAAACTTTTAGCCCATTCAATCCAATAATGCACATTTTACTTGTACTAATTTCCAAAACATAGTCAAGGCACACAAACTTTTGGGTTTCATAACCTTTTTAACTCCTACTTCTAAATAGGACACGATCATAGGGTTTTAATTTAAGAACAATGCCCTAATTTCAATTTTCTTGATTATTCTATGCTCCTACAAATAAGGATTTTGAGTTTCTCATAATTTTCAAGCATATCCAAGTACCAACTCATTTATTCCATGTTAATATGATACTACACTATTCATAGGAGCCAAGAAGTTTACCTTGATTGTTTATTTTGATAGATGAAAGTAGAAGCTTGAAGTAGTTTCAAAACCCTAGCCTCAAAATATTTTAATGCATCCAAGTGATAGACTAAGGGATGAGTCTTGTCTTATATAGAAGTTGAGATTAAATTGGAATGTTTGAATTTTAGTGGGAGTTAGAGCTTTGAGGATCATGGGGTCTAACAAAAGTCTTTTAAGTGTTTAAAAGAGAGGGTAGGCTATTTTTGGGTTGGGTCAGGTATGGGTAGTCCCAATTTTTCTAAAAATATTGGGCCCAAAATTTTGGATCACTTACACCACCACCTACAGGGCATAGGTAGCATCTACAGCCTGCAGATGTCCTATCGTAGGTGACCTTGATTTTTGTGCTCTTTCCCTACTCCCAAACTTTTTGTTCTAACGCATATTACCCTATTTACAAGGTTGTAAGTGGTAGTTATGACCTAGTAAGTAGGTTCATATCTAAAAGTTCAGAAATTACCAAAAATCCTCAAAAAAAAATAATTTACATGGATTGCTCAAGTTACCTTACCCGAGTGGGACTTATGACCATTATGAATGGTTTAATGAGTCCCCTTAACTAGAATATTTTGAATTAAGAAATGATTTACCATGTTCCATGTTGTTCCTTATATTATAAACCTACCAAAAATCAACATGAACACTAAAATAGTGGGTTGTCTCCCACCCAACTGTAATACCCCGAAAAAAAATTTCGTTCAAATTTTGTGCGTAAATGTGTCGGGATCCTATCTTCGAGAATGATTTATAATTTTTCTGTGTGTCATTTCTTGGATTTCGCCCCACTATTTATTAGAGCATCAAATAATCTTTCCAACGATATGTGGATCACCCAAAACGGACACTCGAGCGATAAGTTACAACCATTCCGATCAAACTACGACCATTCCGATCGAACTGTGAACAGTAAAATGTGCAGGAAAAAAAAGTACTGCAGCCAGGTGATTTTTTTTGGTCAACTTCAAACAATCATAACTCCTTGTACATAATGAACTGTGTGAGCTGCTATATATCAACGAAAATCCCTGAGAGTCTTCTATCCAATTAAATTGGTTTCATCCAATTTGGACATCGGAGCAAAAGGTTATGGCCAATTTACTTCAGCCTATCGGATAGATCACTGAAGGGCAGATTTGACATTAATTAATTTTTAAAGGTATTTTGGTCATTTCCCATTATGGTAACCCTCTATATATACCCCCTTTGAGATGAGAATTGTCATTCATTTTCTCTCATTTCTCTTATATCTCTCTCTCAAAATATATGCATATATATATAGAAGAAGAGGAGTTAGGGTTAGGGTTCCAATTGGGGGAAAATCTATTCAAGGCTTCGCTTCGCGAATTGATTTCGTCAATCTCTTCGGCTACGAGATCTAAGGTATACAAGTGTTTATCTATGGGTTTCTTTCATCCATAGATCCCACAAATCCTTTTTTAAAGGCTCAAGATACATATGTGTGTATATATATATATATGACTATACTTTCTAAATTTTTATTGTGTATGTGTGTAGTATTCACTTAATGGTTGAGATATATGTGTGGGATGATTATGTGTGTTGGTCGAAGTATATGTGTGTAGTATTCACATGATGGTTGAGATATATGTGTGGGATGATTATGTGTGTTGTTTGAAGTATATGTGTGTAGTATTTGTGTGATGGTTGGTGATTATGTTGTTGAAGTTGATGATATCCAAGAAGGGATCTTTGAATGTTTGTGGAAACTATGGCGGTGTGTGATGTATAAATATATGAAATGGGTAATTGAATACTTGTAATCTTGATGAATCCACCTATGCCTAAGAAGTGCATGTAAGGTGTTTGTGAAAATACCTAAGAGACTAGAGATTTTGTTTTTATAACATAATAGGTCCAAAATTAATTGATTATGAATATATGATGATTTAAATTGTTAAGCCCTGATTTATACTATTATTCCATTATTTCCTTGTTATGACTTGATAATTGTTATTGGAAATTATATATCCCTACTATTGATTGATTTGTCAAATATTTTCTAAATTTGAGTTGGATTGTGAATTGAGAAATGTGGATGTTGAAGTTGAAGGATGATGGTGTTGTGGTGCATGAAATTAAGCATTAAACCTATGCCCTAAATGGTGCATGTAAGGTGATTGCTAAAATTCCTATGTGAAGAATAATTAAGTATTTGACATTTTTGTTATCCAAATTATGATTTCATGCCATATCCATATGCTTAACTTATGTCTACCATATGTTTGACAAAATATTTAAGAGAATAGAAAACTATGCATTGTGGTTCATTAGGTCTTAAAAGATAAATTCATGCTTTGTTCCTATGGATAGTTGATTTTGTTTGAATTTGTGGTGCGTTGTGGGTGTATGATAGAATTCCATGATGAATTGTTGAGGTAACTATGAGGTTTGTGCATAGTATTTGTTGTGGACCCAAAGCATGCTCCCCACGTGTTCGATTGGATGCTTATATGAAGAAATGAGGCCATTTGATTTGCTAAGTGTGAAGTCCTTAATTATGTGTTGCATATGATGGCCTATGGGCATGCTGTGTATGAGTTATCTATCTTGTGTTACTTTATACTATTGTATACTGGGGGTACGTATGCCCGAAATAGTCTGTTGGTCTAGAGCCGAGTCAGTTTCACGGTAATCTTAATCGAGCGATGAACAATGAACTCCCGATTAGTTTCAAAACTTGGGGAAAACTCAGTAATCTCGGAAATCATTCTTTATCGAATACTCGGGCCATGAAGCTCTGAAATCTTACATATCAATTCACTTTTTTACAGTCCTCTGTACATTTTGTAAGATAGTAAGCTTATCTTAAAAGTAGGTGGCATTTAGAAATACTCCATCAGAGACTGGAATCAAGCGAACTCTGTCATATTGATAAAGTATCATAATGTGAGAACAGATTCAGTTCAGTTGAGTACAGTTAAGAACCGATTAAGTGTCGTTCAGTTGGGAGCAGGATTCAGCACCGAGCGAGCTAAGGATGGGAACATTCCTGCGAGTAGAGGGTTTGATTCCTGGTAGCAATCCTTATGCTCTAGAACTATGTCTCCAGCGTAGGTTGAGACATCTATCCTGCGAGTAGAGGGTTAGATGAGGTGGTTGTCCTGTGAGTAGAGAGTCCCACCATTCTCGTTTGAGGTCCTGATAGTAGAGGGTCTTATGCAGTTGACTTTACTGGTGGCGCGGTATTGACACTCTTCCAACTGGGGTACAGGTTGGATCCCACTTGTGGTAAGTGGGGCATGTAGGTTAAATGATCACTCCCACAGTTTCAGTAACAGTCTCAAAAAAGAACTCAATTAATGTGCAAAAGTTGAGGCTGTCAGATATAGGCCTCGCAGTATTGCTATCATTATCATTGAGTAGAGAGACTTCCTGCGAGATAAGGGTTTCTCTCGAACTTATTTACCCATTATTATTATCATTGAGTATAGAGACTTCCTGCTAGATGAGGGTTGATCTCAGATTCAGTTGTTCAGTGTTCCAGAGTTGGTGAATTTGAATATCAAATATCAGTAATATCAGTTATCCGATTTCTCAGTATGGATAAGTACAGATGTCATCTCTAGTAGCTTCAGATACTCAGTATCTTATTGTCAGTATTATTATTTTCGAGTTTCGGCGTTCAAAATGTAACATACGGTGTCATGATGATTTTAGTTGTACTTTATGCATCCATGTGTGTATTATTGATCAATCATGTTCCAAAATTGGTAACTGCAGAGTTTCTATATATGTTTATTCCAGCGAATACATATTATTCAGATTGTTATGTTTATGTATAAGCCTTATATTTCACCTTACCCTATCCTTGCATACTCGGTACATTCTTTGTACTGATGCATTCGCGCTATGGTGTTTTCCCCACCATAGGTTCAGAAGAGCGAGATTCAGAGTATATTTAGATGTCAGATCTTGTAGCAGTGGGTGCAGCAGTGAGTCCTCATCATCCGAGAATATTCTATTTCAGTGTTTTGATGATTTTAGTAGATGGAGTTGGTTGGGGCTTCAACTCCACAGTTCAGACAGCGTAGAGGCTTTTCAGACAAATGTATTGATATTTAGTTTTCAGTACTATATATTTAGATTCTTGAACCTTATGGCCAGATTTAGCCAGTCTCTGCATTTATCGTATTATATTATGAAGTGAACAGATACGGATATCAGTGAAGGGTTAGCTTGTGGTCCCTCGGGGTCACAAGCACCGTGTGGCGTTCCAGTTCATGGGAATCGGGGCGTTACACCAATTCTTGATTTAACGTCATCACACGACATGTCTATGTTGGTTACTCAGATTCACCAACAATACTATGGTTTCCTTCTATAAAGTGCTTGATTTAACATCACGACATGATGCGAGTACCTTGATTACTCAAAATTCATCAAGGTAACCAATGGAGTAGCCTCTCGGGTCATCAACATAATGAATTATCAACCCCACCCTCATATCGGTAGGCTACTTCATATTTTTGCAGACTTTGAATGTGACCTTCTCGTCATTCAATCTGAACTTGAGCCCTTCCTTTTTTATGTCTACCATCTCTCTACCCACGTCCAAAAATGGACTTCCTAAGATTTTGGGCATCTCAAAGTCAACTTCACAGTCTAAGATAACAAATTCAGCCAAAAAAATAAAGTTCTCTACTTTCACCAAAATATCAAATGATATTCCCACAAGTTTCTTCACTATACGATCTGCCATAAACAACCACATAGTCATAGGTTTCGAAGGACTCAAGCCCAACTATTTGAACACTTCCAATGGAATCAAATTAATGTTGTTTCCTAAGTCAAACAATGCTCTAGAAAACCTAGATATCCCAATGATGCATGGGATCATGAACGCATTAGGATCACCCTTCTTTTAGGCTAGATATCTGGAAGTAATTGCGCTAAAATCGTGAAACCCACAAATATACTCAAAACTAACAACACTCTTCTTCGTAACTAACTCATCATAAACTTGGCGTACCCAGGCATTAACTCAAGTACATCAAGAAGAGGGATGTTAAGCTCAACTATATTAGTGCTCAAGCACCTCAAGAAGATGGATGTTCAAGATCAAATCATTCATCTAGGCGATGAACTTCTTTTCTTCCTTCACCTGCTTTAACCTTTGTGGAAAAGGTGGAGGAGGTCATGGGATTGTTTTCACTTCAGGATCATTGACCCTTCACTTAACTCTATCCTTCTCAGTATTACCATCAACACCTATCGCTGATTCTGACTCTTCTTTAAATGTCTCATCAACCACAACTCTATCATTCCTTGGCTCAAAAATAGTAGGCATAGGGGGATCAACAGTTCTCTTATCACTCTGAGTGCTAATGGCTAGACAACGACCAACGTTTTTAGAATATTGAATAGTATTTCTTGGAAGGGTGCCAACCTTTTCTAATTCAAGGTTGCAGACATTTACCTAAACTATTGCGCTAGTAGCTTTATCACAGTAGCATGTGACTCTACCTTTTGGGATAATCTTGAGGTGTCTACCCTAATCTCTTTAAGGAAATTTTCTTAACTTTCCTAACCTATTACTAGCTAGGAAAACATGTCCTCTATCCTCGACTCAGTGTCACAACTGCCTGGCAGAACATATGCACCACCCTTCTATTTGTAGTCATCCTTTTTTCGCTAGTCACTATCGGGCTCTCTACTCCAATCTTTGTACCTATCCTCGAAATAGTTCCAACCTTAGTTCCCTTGCCTAGAGTTCCAAGAGTCTATGTTAGACCCTTGGCCTTTTGCTTGAAAACCTGCCAATTCTCGATCTAAATACTTTGCCTCTTCTTCCAAGTCAGAATCATACGATATAAAGGCCTTACCTTGTAATACAACTTCATTTTAATTTCTCAAAATTCATCGTTGTGAACTGCTTCATCAGTAGCCCAATATTAGTTCTAAGATGCATAATATTTTTCCCCACTGAATCATTAACCACTCTATGCTCGCTAGAAGCCCTAATGGCATAACTGGCATCTCCCCTCTTCACCTCCTAAGTACACCATCATCAATTGGTGAGAGAAATTTTTTCCAAAATTTTTTATGCTACTTCCCAGCATAGATGCATGAATGCTCCACCAGTGATTGTATCTGCCATAACTCTGAAACTGGTATTCAGGACTCGATAAAATATTTTAAGCAAATTTGTCACTGAAACTCTGTGATTTGGCACCAGCATTATCTTCTTCCTAAACTGAAACCATGCCCTATACATCAACTCAAAATGTAACTACCTGAAGTAATATATCTCATCTTTCAACTGTAGCATTTTGGTCTGTGGTAAGTATTGATAGGTTGAGATTAATTGTGTCCTACCCCTTCTATATCTATCTCTATTTTCACTGAGGTCTTCTTGATGATCTACTACTGGTCTCTTTCTCACTAAATCTACCTCCTGAGCTAATCCATTAGTTTCTACTTCCCTCATTTGGTCAGCTTCTATTTCTTCCAATAGCTGCTCAGTATTTCTATCTATTTTCTCTAGAACTACACTAGGAGAGGGAGAAGGTAAGTCATGTAGATTATCCCAACTCCTTCAAGATTAACTTATCTTTTGTTTTCTGAAATCCTACTAGTTGGATGTAGGATTATCTCTGGTTCAGGATTAAGTGAAAAAAAAGGATTGCCTCTACTCTTTATGTTAGGCATACACCGACGCACACCCAAATAAAAACAACAAAATATGAACCTGAAAACTTCAACAACTTTAATCAACAATCACAGCGTATTCCCCAGCAACGATATCAAAATTTTGATATTGCCTAATGCTACACCTCCAATTGAATATAAAGTGGTCAATGCAAAATATAGTAACCCAACTTAGGTTGAAGTTGAACCCATAGGTAATACGTGGAATTTTCTCTCAAATTTTCTTAAATCATGGGCAGTATAGAAAGTAAATAAGGAATTGTTGTTGTAATCTGAGAAAAGTAATAAGATATGGAATGCTTTGGTTGTAATCAATCATAAATAAACAAAAGGATTGTGTTCTCCCTGGCTTCTCAACTCTGTAGGTTTATCGTTCTCTATTTAACCAACCAAAAATCTTACATCCAGAATCTGATAAGCTATGTATCACAAATTGTCTTATGGGCTCACTTATGAATTTCTCTCTTTACTTTTTGAGTTTCAGAGTGTCTCCTTACAAACCCTTATCCTAGATCCCAGATTAACTTTTACCTTTTGAGTCTATTGTTAATTAGATGAAGATAATTAGATTAAGTAGTTAAAGATGATTATCCTATATCGATAATTAACCTTCGAATTACTGTTGTGATTCTCTTTTCCTAATCTCTACCTCTCTTGTACAGTAAGTAGTGAATATAATATGTGATCCTAACATTTACAATCATTAAGAAATCTATTAAACTAAAGATGATTACAATACATTCAAGTGTATCTGAAACACCCTGGTTTCTGAACCTTAGCAAATTTCCTTGATTCTAGTTTCTGGGAAATATACAACTTAGGGGAATGAGTCGTACACTTGGGTATAGGTGGTAAGGTCCAGTTATATGTTGACTAGTGTTGGTTGGTGGGATGGATGTAGTTACTGGAATGGGTACGAATTGGGTGGTATGAGTCATATCGGTGTATATAAGTTGTTTGGTTACTTCACTAAACCTTAAACATTGTAACTTAAGTTGGATCAATGTACGAGTGGATCACCATGAGCCGTATGTTAGGGTACGAGTCTTACCAAGGACTCGTATAGTGGTCAATGTTTAAACCTCCTAAAATTCTATTTTGATAGGGGTACACTTGATGGATACTAGTCGTATACTTGGATACGACTTGGGTTTAGGTGTGTCGTACATTTAACAATGTTGGGTCCAAAAGGGAAATCCTAGGGTACAAGAGGTAGGTACCACTCGTACAGGATGGGTATGACTTGTAAGGGTCAGTTGTACGCTATGACAGAAATTAGGTCCAATTTAAGTGAGGGCAATCTGGATATTTCTCCACTTATTCTAATGAGGTCCCATGACTTATATTGCACTTGGGAGGTTATTTTCCCTACTATTCTATTCTTAAACACTTGGAAAACACTCTTAAATCCTCTCTTGAGTTTTTGGGCAATGAAAACTAGGGTTTCATCTTAAGGAGTAAATTGGGGCTTGTCTTGGTGATTTCTCTCCATCATCATCTTGGTTTATGTCTTGTTCTCTTCTCTCATTGTTAGTTCTGACTAAAGGCATGGATTTTATACAATGTTTTCATGATTTGAATGTCGTATGATTTTGGATTTTCAAATATGATTTGGGTTTTTTGGCTATAAATACTTGGTTATGGTTTTCCCGTGTTTTAATCATGCTTTAATAAGATCAAGTCTTTGCAAAAATTAGCCACTTTAATTAGTCAAGTTAGTTATTTTTGGTAAACCATTTTAAATGGACGCTTCTAAGTTCCTTAAAAGTAGGGTGTTAATTCAACCTTTACCCAGTTTCTCTAGTTTAAAGGTTTATTTTTATTTTTTAACCTTTCAATCTCTTTTAAGTTTTCTTGATTTTTTTCTATAAGAATCAAGTGGCGACTCTGTGAATTTCTTAAAAATTATTTCAAAATTTTCTTGAATCTTTTAAAATAGTTTTAAAGAGATAAAAACCATTTTCTTACTAAAGGAAATTCGTAAAGGATAAAATAGAAACGGCGACTCTACTGGGGATTTAACTAGATTCTAACCAAATATTTGAACTAACTTATTTGAATAACTACTTGGGTCTGTACTATTTAACTATTTGTTTGCATATGTGTTTAAATTTTGCAAAATTTAAATTAATGCATTTCATGGCATACTTCCACATTTGAATATATAGACTATTTTGGGGTTTTGCAGATGTCCCGATCCCTATTTATCTATTCCAAATGAAGTGTTGGAAGTATAATAGTTTATTGGCACGTTAGGTATCTGATGGTTGTTAGTATTTTCAAACCCGAGTTATCCACTTGGGAACCTGGTCAAAGCCGACTCTAGATACCTAGGATAGAGCGCAACCAAAACCCTTTTTAGGCATGAGCCTAGGACGACCCAATACCTGAGGGGGTATTGGGTCCGTTGGAAAAATCTACCTTATGTCTATTGACCACGATCGAATAACATACAATCATCCTTTATGTGTTTTAATTGAAGGATGTAATGTCGAATTATATTGTAATACCCCGTATTAATCTTAGCTCAATTCATCTCACAGTTGCATGTTAAGGGGTCCAAGCCATGGAATTTTCACTAGGTGTTGATGACTTAGTCATTTTCAATCCCCTTAAACTTCGATGATTTTATTTTTAACCTTTCCAACCTCGAAACATCAATTTTTGAGTTGATTCATGATCAGCGTCATTCAAAGTATATCTCGGCTGAGTTTCAAAATTTTTGGACGAGTGTATGGGCATGTTTGGAAAACTAAAACAGTATCACCATTGGGATAAGCGGGCGCCACCCCTTCCAGTCCACCGCTTTAAGGTGGGTGCCGCCCAGCCTAGTCTGCTACTACAGGGCATGCGTCACCCCTCTTTATTTCGTTCAGCTTTGTTCTTGACATTCTAATGGTATTTTGGTCCATTCCCTTCAACTAAATCATCGATAACACAAATTTGGGACTTCCAAGGAGCATTTTTTTCCTTTTTCTCACATATCCTCTCAAGAAAAACCCTCTTTCTTCCCCAAAGCAAACCCTAACTCTTTCACAATAAACTAAAGAACTCAAGCTTCAAGATAAGAAATTCTCAAGGAATCTTCAAAAATTCATCTATTAATGCATGTGGGATGTTCATCCATGGGTCCCTTTCACCCATGGAGCGCAAAATCCTTTTTTGGTTTAATTTATGAATTTATACCTGTTCTTGATGAAATAAATTCATGAATCTCTTGTTAATTCAATTTCAAATTATGGTTACAAGTGTTTTCATGTAGAATAAGTTATATCATCCTTCATATGTTGCAATTACCATGTCATGTTCCATTGATTTCAGGATTAACCCTCAAGTTATGAATTTAGTCATGTAATCATGTTGTTTTCCTCATGTTTAAGGCATTCCCATGTCTAAGTTTATGATTATTACATATTTGATGAAATGCCCATGTTTTGATTCTTTGAATTGTGATTTCATGCTATAGTATTTCAAGTTAGATATTGTATTTTATAATCATTCAGTACTGGTGGGTTATGAACACCCAATACCTAGTTGTTTTACACAATTTCAGTATATCAGAAATAACTTCAGTTGTACCATGAGTATTATCATTCAATCAGTTGTTATGATTAGACTATGATGAGAAATGTTAGTTGTATGTTCATTTGTACCTAATTGTGAGCCCCGCAAAGTTTCTTCGTAGTCTAAGCCATTAGAGCCTGTCAAATGAAGCCTAATTTCGCTCTAAAAAAACTAAGGAATGGTTTCCAAAGTGATTAGTGTTTAAACCAGATGGAATTTTCCTAATTTTAACTTTTTCTCGTATGGAAAATTGAATTATTTTTCCAATGATACCCATTTCGTCAAAATCCAACACCAAATGAGAAAGATATGGACGTTTTACAGAAAGCAATCAAAATTGCCTGTACGACAGAGAGGGCCGACAGACCATCGCAGAGGAGGCAGTGAGACCTCATTCTGGTTAGGTGTGATGGTAAGGCCGATGAACCATCGACCCATCCATCGCAGGCAAGGCAGAAAGTCCAATTCTGGGCCACGTGCAATGGTCAGGGCCGAAGGACCATCGCACCCACCGTCGCCTATTCCGTTTAGTGATTTTAAGTCATTTTTAAAGGTTTTTTGGTCTTTTTCCACCCTTTTTACACTCAGATATAGCCAAAATGAAGCACATAGCTCCACATTATTCATAGACATCAAAAACAAGGGTTTTCTCTCAAGATTAACCCTCTAGAGAAAATCCAAATCTTCCTCCAAGAAATTCAAGAACTCACCATGGATTTTACAAATTGAGTCAAGATTGAATGTCCCCAAGTTAAAGGCTTCAAGAACCCACTCTTAAGAGTTCCAAAAAGAGTCTCAAGCAAGCTTGTTCATCCAATTTCACAATCTAAGGTATGTGGGGTTTGAGCAAGGGTAATCCTTTTACCCTTGTGACCAAAGGGTTATTTTAAATTACAAGTTTTCTGCAATTAATGAGATTTTACATGAAATTGAGTTAGGGTTTTTCACCCATTATCATTAGTTTCAAGGTTTTGATACTTCCCATGAATTGAAAGTCAAATAGCATGATTTTGCATATATTTCTATGCTTATTGAGGAGACTTACAAATTTCAAGATACCTTATGATTAATTGCATTCTTAAGCATAAATTTTGAGATGTTGACTTGAGATTTACTAATTGGGTCAATAGACTCTCATTTTAAGATTTATTGTTCAAGACTGTTTGGGTCATGAGTACCCCATAACTAAGCTACTTTCAGATTTTAGTTAAAGATTTGACCCCTTGGGTCTAAGCTAAGATAGGAATCCATATTTGATTATGATTTAAAAAGGAATATATTTTGGTCTTCTTTATAGAACCTTGAGTTATTTTGAGGTGGATTTCCTAAAAGTTTTGAGCTGAGTATGGGAGTAGTATTTAGCACAGAGTTGGGTATGATTCCAAGATTTTATGCCCCAGAACTACGTGCCACCATAGGATTGAGATTTTTGGGCCTGAGGCCGAGATAGTGATCACTTAAGTTAAGGTTCTATTCTGATAGCAAGGGTAGAATAGCTCTCCCCAAAGTAGGCAAGACATTGGACTCTATGTAGCTCACATGGTTTATATTGGTTAGAAGAAACTCCCGAGTCTAAAAGAGTTCCAGAGTTCCCAAGTGTTAAAAGTTCCTAAAAGTTCTAAGTCCTTAAGTTTTAAAGAAGTTTTACTCTCCACAAGATAAAAGCATGAGTTTGAAAGTATTGTTTAAGGCTTCCTTTAGCCTTCAAGTACTGAGATTAAGAGGAGAGTATAGATTTTAAAGTTAAGTATAATGACTCACGAGATTTGTGTTACATGTTTCACTATTTATGATTTATAAGTTTTATATTTTAGACTTATTCAAGCCATATGAGTCATTCATATCAGCATGCATGTTTTATAAAGAATGATAATATTTTTTTATGTAAATGTATACACCCCCATATACTCAGTACATTCCCAAAGTGTTGATCCACATATACGTCTGTGTGCTACATTGTCTTATAATGTAGGTTCAGGTGCTCAGTCTTAGCAGTGGCCGTGACTCCCGAGTGCCTTTGCCTACATCCCACAGTTGGTGAGTCCTCATGGTTCGAGGACCTACTTTTCTTAGATTTCCAGTTGTTATTACTTTCATATCAGTTCGAGTCAGTTGGGGGTCTATCCCAATGGCTCTCCAATTTAAGTAATAGAGTCTTTGTCAGACTAGACTAGCAGTTATGTTTTAGACGTTCAGTATTGGATATTTTAGAATATGTTTTCCAGTTATTCTAGTTTTGAGTTAAAATAACATGGTATTATTGTTTGGTTTGACATCCCAAAGTGAGAGATAGAGATGGTAACAGGCTCAAAGGCTTAGCTTAGGGATACTTGTAGCCTTCAGCACCGTGTGATGCTCCAGGATGAGATTTCGGGGCGTTACACTAATTCATCCTAGTTCATACAAGTGTCAGTTAAGTTAGGAGTAGTATTTAGCATCGAGAGAACCTAGGGATAGGGGATCACCCGCCAGTTAAGACTGGGTCCTTAGTAGCAGTCCCTAAGTTCCAGAATTATGTAGCCAATGTAGGATTATGAGATGTCACCCATCAGTTTAGGAAGACACTCTCTTAGGGATCACCCGCTAGTTTAGGACTAACTCCCTAGTCCTTCGGGATATTAGATTAGTGGATCCACACAATCAGTTTTAGTACACGTGGAATGGTACTGACACCCTTCCAACTAGGGTTACAGGTTGGATCCCGATTATCCCAGATTAGGGCATGTCGGCTAGATGATACCTCATATAGTCTTAGTATAGTATTCAGTATATTTCAATTCAGGTTTACTTGACCAAGTGTACAGAACCTCAGTTATTTAGTTATACAGATTTTAGTTATTCAGCTTACAGATTATTTCAAAAACATATTTATACTTGGTCTTGCATTCATAACCCTTATATGACCATGCATTTATGAATATTTATTCCCATGTATTTTAGCCAGTCCTCATCTCATTCCCATGTATTTCAGCCAGTCCTCATCTCATATACCAGTATATTCAAAGTACTGACCACATACTTTTCTTTGTGCTATGTTGTCTTATAACATAGGTTTGGACGCTCAGTTTCCAACCACTCTTAAACGGCTCAGTGACATTCAGTAGCAGTAGTGGTGGGTCCTTATTTATCGAGGACATAATCTATCTATTTCAATTATTTCTGTATTTTCATATGCTCAGTCAGTTAGAGTTAGTTGGGGATCTGTCCCATTAACTCTTCAGCAAGATTAGAGGCTTTCTGACACTTAGTTAGATAGTCTGTCAGTCATTTTGGTATTATCAGTTATTATCAGATATTTCAGACATGCTATAATTCATGTTTTAGTATCCAATTTTATAGTATTTTATTAGTTTATTTTCCACATACATTATATTAGTGCTATTATATTTAGTGTTCACAGCAGGTACCAGCTCATAGGTTAGCTTGTGGTCACTTGTGACTGTAAGAATCATTGTTGCGACTAGAGGGTAGCCTCGGGTTGTGAAATATATGGACCATTATCCCTTGATATATTTGGGTCAATGGAATATCTTACAAACAACATGTATATCCTTCAAACGTTAGGCTTACCTTTGGAAAATCTTAGACCATTAATAGGCATACAAGACTCAAGATTTGAACCCTTCCAAAATACCCTTAAAAGTCCATCAATTATATTCCTTCCAATTTTCCCCACATTTTATTCAAAATTTCATTAGGTCATTGTCCAATTCAGATAGACCACACTGCTCTTACAATTCGTTTCTCTCACACTCAATTATAATTACAGTTGTCCAGATATTCTATTAATGGAAAGACTATGTTGTCTTCAAAAGAGCTTTCCGAATAAACCTTTTAGAATGTTTATTCGTAAACACCGATATCTCCAAATCACTTTGTTCATTCTAATATAAAATCCATCAAATGGTCAAAGTTTCGATCATTCAGACACTTTTTCAAAGCATCCTATTATTCGAATTATAGACTAGTCTATTTCAAACCAAATATATGTCATTTATTTCATATATTATTTTGGTTAATTATTATGATCACAAACTAACATTTTTACCTTTTGAGTGTTTTTCTTTTCTTTTAGAGAGAGGCTGATTGTGTTGGTATTCAAACTCGCCCACTTCACAAAGACAAAAACTAATAGCTAGCAGAACATCGGTATTTCACACAGTCTAAGGTCAAGAAAGCAACTACAGATTTGTCAGTTCTTGTTTGGGCTAATAGAAGGACTCATTCAACTATGGATCCTAGTTTGATTCACAGAAATACTTCATCTGAGTCAGTTCCCACCTTCTCTGTGGTAATGGACCTGAGTGCCTCGATAAGAATAAAAATAACCCCAGAGCTCATTGCCGATTTGGAGAAACAAATTTCCAAGCTAAGGGTTATGGTGATGCAAAGTAGAATACCTTCTCAGACTCCTCCAAACATGACTCTGCCTCCTGATGCTCGACAAAAGGGGTCTATGTTTTCGATGTCAGAAGAAGTTGATCAGGAAGGTCAGTTTTCTCATGCCTCTTAGAATGCCTCTTTTAAGTATGAATTATCTCTTCCAAAGGTTCAGAACATATCCTTGTCACACCATACTTCTCCAATGTATACCTATGCTACTGCCCCACCAATAACCGTAACTCAATGGTTATACCGCTTAGATGTTAATCACTATGCTAAAAAAATAATAATCCAAAAATGTGCACTGATGAGACAGTAAAAAGAAATCTCAAGGCATTGGAAGATGAAATAAGGATTCTTCGGGGGCTTGGGAATAACCAAAGAGTTAAGTATGAAGAGTTGTGTGCATTTCCCAAGATTGACTTACCTATTGGTTATAAGATCCCAAATATTGAAAAATTGGATGGGTTTGGAAATCTCTTCTTTCATTTGAAAACCTATTGTGAAAATTTGATTGGAGTGTGCAAAAATAAAGGAATATGGGTCAAGCTATTTAGTCAAAGTTTGAGTGGAAAGGCTCTAGAATGGTATGCTAAGCAATATGTGACTAAGTGGAGCACTTGAGATGACCTGGCAAATGCTTTTGAGGATCACTACAAGTTTTATGTCGATATTATTACTGACAGAATCTCTATCATAAAGCTAAGTCATAAATCAAATGAGAATTTTTGTGAATATACTATATGCTGGAGAGAAGAAGTGACCAGGGTAGATCCTCCTACGGAAGAAACTGAAATTATCAGTTACTTCATCCATGCACTAAATCTAGAATATTTCCATTGCATGGTTACAATGGCTGAAAAAACATTTATTGAAATTGTCAATACTAGAGAAATGATTTAGGATGTCCTTAAGACGGAAACAATAATAAATTTGATAGAACTACAATCCACTCATAAGGGGTTCCATACTAGTTCTTTCGGAAATTGAAAGAAAAAAAAGAAAGAAGTAATGGGAGTGACGATTCAAGCAAGTTCTTCTAACTACAAGCGACCTCCTCGATACCAACCAAATGCTTAATATGATCACTATCCGATTTTCAATGCACAAGCGACATATCATGCTTAACCTCCACCACAAAACTATCAAAATATTGCTCCTCGTTCCAATCATGAAAGGAAGCCTCCCAGAATTTTCATGTCGTTGGATGAATCTCTTACTCATCTTTTTGAAAGGTTAAAAGACGCCAAACTACTTCATCTAGTGAAATCAAAGCCTGTGAAGACTTCTGCTAATTATTATAATCCAAGCAAGCGACGTGTTTACCACTCTGGAGTTGTTGGACATGATATAGAGAAATATATCACTCGCAAGCACAAAATTCAGGATCGGATTGATAACAAGGTTATAATGCTTGAAAAATCTCTGGCTAATGTTAACAACAATCCATTTCCCAATCACAAAAAGCAGTCATTGGCACCATTAATCAGAAGAAGCATGAATTTTCCACAAAAGGCGCCCTTTTGGCATCCTTCTATCCTGCATTTGGAAGTTGTTATTTTCTTTTCTTGTAATCATACATTCTTGTTTTATTTCCTTGTAATGGAATTCTATCACTTTATTTCCTTATAATTGCACCTTATGGTTTGATTTTTATGTAATTACACCCTTTTAGTTGTAATGAACTACGTTCGGCCTAATTTTCCTTGTGAAATATATAGGCGACCTATATTGGTTTCGGTCACATTATTAAAAGTATCAAATATCCCTTTTGTATGTATGAACTACGTTTGAGCTGAATTCCAAAGAATGGGATACGTAGGGAGCCAATGTCGGTTTTGGTCAATCCCTAAGAAAAATTATCTTTTCATTTTATGTATGAACTACGTTTCACCTGAATTTTCAAGAATGAGATACGTAGGCGACCAATGTCAACTATGGTCAATCCCTTGGAACTTTTATCTTTTCATTTTATGTATGAACTATGTTTGACCTGAATTCCCAAGAATGAGATACGTAGACAGCCTATGTCGGCTTCGATCAACCCCTTAGAAGAATTATCTTTTTATTTTATGTTAAAACTACCTTTCCTACCTCAATGGAATGCGTAGGTGCCACACTGACTTAGTTATATTTCCCGTAACATTTTCCTAGAAACTATGGAGAAAGATCTTAAATATTCATCAAAAAGATCCTTTCCCAAGTTAAATAAGATGACATTGAAGCATGTAACTGGGGAAGTAATTTTTTAGAAGGTCTCAAAAATTTCACAGGAAAGTTGACATTTGCTACAAAGTTGAAAATCAGACGTTGTTGAGCTGAGATTGGGGCATAATTTTTGAAGTTCTCTACGCTTAAAGTACTCTATGTCATAAACAACTCAAGTATTTTACATTTTAGACTGGGCAGAATTTTTGAGAAGATCTCAAAAATTACATACTCATAAATATCACAAGTTATAAGAAAGTTTGGGATTTATATGTTAAAGAGAGGGACAGGATTTTTTAGGACGATCCTCAAAAATTCAACAAAAATCGTACTTCAAGATCAGAGAAGTTTGGAAATCAATGATCAACAAGGTGCATCAGGAGAGCAATACAATACCAACACAGTCAGTATCTCAAAACTAAGAATTTTCTTTGGATGCAGGAATAGTGAAGTCACAAAGTTGACACTGTTAAGAATGACAATGAGCATTATCAGATCCACTGTGGTCTTTCCATAATAATACAAACAATTTTTCTCCTCTAGTTTCCTCTTGATTTATGTTTCTATTACTTCTTCATGATCTCTAACACTTTATCTGATTTTATAAGGAAATGTTCAAACATAACAACGGAGATGCAGAGATATTATCCAAACTACTATCTCTAAATCATCATTAGTAAAACAACATCATCTTTATTTTAAAATATATCTTCTATTACACTCCTGGCTTAGTTATGACAAATTATCATATTATTACTGAACATTGTTTAAATTATACAGGTGATATTGTGCAAGATTGACTCTAAGAAATAATGCAAAGATATCCTCTCATAGTTTGAGGATTCAACCTAGAAGCTTATGACATGCGCAAATCCTTTTAAGGAATCCTAATTCAACTTCTTGAGGTAGATTTGAATTGAAGTAGAATATGATGCAGTTGCTGCACAACAATGGATAGTTTACCGAGCTATCACATGAAGATCCACAAGTCCACTTGCAAAACTTTCTGGAGATCAGAGATACATTCATCCCTATGGGTGTGTCAACTGATTATGTGAGTCTAACACTCTTCCCCTTTTCACTTTTGGGGGTAGTAAAAAAGTGGTTGAACACTGAGCCGACAAGTTCAATCACAACTTGAGATGACTTATCCCAAAAGTTCCTCATTCTCTTCTTCCCATCCAACAAGACTGTGAGACTACGCAGTAAGATTTTGAGTTTTAAGAAGAGGCCAGTCAAAGAAACTATACTATGCTTGGGAGAGATTCAAGTATCTTCTTTGGGACTGTCCATATCACCAACACTCCAGTGAGGTACTAGCTCACACCTTTGTTGAGGCACTTGACCATAACATAAAATTTTACTAGATTCAGTTATAGGTGGTCAAATTTTGAAAAAGACATGATGAGTTATACACTTTATTAAACTAGATTACCCAAGAAAATTCATATTGGCATGGTGATACCTCAAGGAGATCGGTGAAAAGGGTTACAGTCATGATTGAAGTTGATAGCATCACCGCCTTGGCCACCCAAATTTTAGCTATGCAAAATCAGATGATGAATCAATTCATCAAGTTGGGTGTGCACCATACTCAGGCATAGGTCAATGCAGTGCAAAAAAGACCATCATGGTATGAGATTTATGGCAACAATGGCCACTCTACAGATATGTGTGGTGTCAATCTTGAATCCTTCAACTTTGTGGGCAATGTACAAAAGTCAAATTATGGTAACGCCTAAGATCAAAAGTGGAAGACTCAGCTAATGTATCTTTGGGGAAACAATTAACAGCAACAACATAATACTCAGTAACATTAAAGAGACTCTAAAAAGGATTCTGGCCAACCAAGAACAGATGGCTACTAAAATAAAAAAATCAACAAGTAGCTCAAAAGTAGTTAGAGCAGTAGTTAGGTCAATTACAGCAGACACAGAATACCAAACCTCAAGATGATTTGTCAAATGATAATGAACCTCCAAAACAAGTAATGATAATTACTTTGAGGAGTGGTAAAGAGTTGAATGATAGGCCTCCAAAGACAAATAAGGAGGTAAATATAGAGTCGGTTCCTCAACCGATTACAGACAAAGTTGCTAAAAATTTGGGAAAGTATGAGTACTCAAAAATAAAAGTTGTTGAGAAGGAAAGACCACCACAATCGTTCCCATAATAGTTCTAGAAAGTAAACAAGGATGCATTCTTCAAGATATTTTTTGACATGTTTAGAGAACTTCACATTAACCTTTCTCTTTTAGATGTTTTGTAGGGAATACCCAAGTATGATAAGTACTTGAAGGATGTAGTAACTGATAAGGTAATGTTGCAGTATATAGAAATGGTGGCATTGATAGAGGAGTGCAGCTCTATGGTAGTGAAAAAATTCCCAAAAATCTTAAGGATCCAGGGAGTTTCACCCTTCCTATACAAATTAGTGATGGTGAAGTAGTCCATACCTTGAGTGATTTGGGGGCAAGTATAAATTTTTTGCCTCTGTCCATATTCAGAACTCTTATGTTGGGCGATCCAAGACCATGCCCGTTGAGGTTGTAATTGGCCGATAGGATCATAGTTACCCGATGAAATAATTAAGAATGTACTCATAAAGGTTGGTAATTTTGTAATTCTTGCTTATTTTATTATTTTGGATTATGATGGAAATTACAGGGTACCAATCATTCTGGGGTGTTCATTCATAGACACTGGAGAAGCATTGATAGATATGAGAGAGGCCACTCTCACAATGAGATTGGATGATGAAGAGTTGGTTTTCAGAGTTTATAAGCCACTTAATTCACCTTCCCACTATAAAGGTTTATGTATGATAGCAGTGATGGAAGTGGATAAGTAGGAGGTACTAGAAAATACACCACCAAACAACTCTTAAGACAGTATCATTGAGCTTCCTGAGCCATCACCTAAGCCCAATGTGATGATGATTGATGAGCCTAAAAAGTCTAGTATTGAGAAAGATATTGACCTTGATAGTACACACTAAGAAGGTCAAAAATGGATAAAAATATGTCAAAATAGGAGGAAGAGGATGAAGGAATTCATCTGAGTAGTTACTTTGGGTCATGCCACAACACGAAATCAGACGCTTCGTTGGAGAAACCTCAAGTTAAGATAGGTTTTATTTTCAGTATTTGAGTTGTTACTTCACATAGTTTTTGTTTGTATTTAATCACAGGTTGATGGGGAGTCTGAGTACTAGAGACCCGAGCTATAAAGCATGAAAAAGACTGAGTATGGGGTTCTCAGAACCTCTTGATATTATAAGATGATACTAGCTAGGACTAAAGTCCTTTGGGTGTATTTTCTATCCTTATAGAAGTATTTTCTATCCTTACTTTTGATTTTACTTTGGGGACAAAGTATATTTTTAAGTGTGGGTGGGGAAATTCCCATGTTTCGGGTGAAGTGATGTTGTACGGTCTTAATTTATAGTTGTTTTTTTAGTTTTTACCTAAATTTGAAAAAAATTACAAACAAAAAATTGCTTTTTAGTTTTAGTCTTAGTTGGGTTAGTTTAGTAGGAACACACTTCATCCACCTCGTGGATGTTCTTTTTAGTTCTTTTCTATGGAGATTCCCTTTGAAACCAATATTCTTTTTCTTTTTAGGAGTAAATTTTAAATTTTTGTGACTAGGTTAAGTGAAATGTCTTGTTTGGTGTTATACGTGATTACATGATGCAAGTGGGTTATTTGTACAAGCGTGTTGATAGTGTGAATTACTACTTTTGAGACACCTATGTACTTGTTTATGACTCTTGTATGTTGTTGGCTTAATGTTGAAAGCATTTTATTGTTTGGTTGACAGTCTATGATGATCCTACTTGAGTTGAGCATGTGCCATTTGTGAAGAGAGGTTTTGTATATTCCTTATTTTATTTGACACCTAGAACTTACCTGATATATATATGCAAAGCAAAATAAAAAGTGTGGATTTAGGAAATGATATAGGCATTTCTTTGATAGCCATGTTCCAAACCCTTTCTTACCTACCCTTGTGCATAATATTAGTTAGACTCATTTAGCCTATGGCCTACTCTATGGTAGCCTTATATGTAGCTTAATCTCTTTTTTTTTACCTTAATTCAATCCAAAGGTCCTAAGAACTTTAGTGAAAATTTAATGAGTTGAGAAGTGTAAAAAATAAGAAGAAAAGAGGTGAAAGTAAGACCATCAAGAAGTAGCTATTGGTGTGGTAAATTGATTTGATTTGATTGGGAGTTGTGTGATGAAAATAAAGAGAAGTGTTCGAAATCAAATAAGGTGTGACTATAAAATACTCCCATTGTATTATATGTAAAGTAGCTTAATAAGATGGGGCAAAACTGTAATACCCCGTATATTTCTAAGCTAGAAAATGAACCGTTGTTCCTACACATGAAACCTCCTATCCTGTGATTCATATGTGAGTACATGAATTAGGATGAGTATACTAGTGATAATAGAGCTTATGATGTGTTAATCATGTTCATAAGAGTCACTTAGAGTAAGCAAAGCTAAGAACTTTTGAATCCACCAAGGTTTCATGTGCAGGTCATCTTTGAATGAGCATAACTTGGTTTATAGGTTCTATTTTGGCAGATTTATACCCTCCAAATTGTATAAAATTGAATAAGCTTTTTGTCGATGCCAAATTCGCCTAAAACGGACACCCGGTGAAGAAGTTATGGCGATTTAAAGTTTTAGCAGTGTCATTTCAGTCAGTGGCGCATCGCGCCTTAAGAAAAAATGACGTTTGTCAATTTCCAATGTCTCTCCGTGATTCCACCACGTCGCGGTGAGTTTTCAGGTCACAAATAGGGGGCAACGCGATATCTCCGCATCGCGTCGGGGGCCCAAATCAGGTAATTTTCACAGAAATTAAATGACGCATCTAGAGGGGTATTTGTTACCCTATTTGGATGTTATTATTTATCAGATACTTTATTCAGTTGATCCTTATGTCCTATTGTTCATGTTTTCTGCATTCTACAAGTATATTATGCAATGTACAGGTATAGATATCAGTCATGCATTAGCTTGTGGTCCCTCGAGGTCATAAGCACCGTGTAGCGTTCCAGTTTAGCAAATCGGGGAGTTACAAACTTGGTGTCAGAGCCTAAGGTTCAATAGAGTCCTAGGAAGTATGAAAGTCGCATCTAGTAGAGTCTTGTGCATGGGTGTGTTGCGTGCCATATTTATGTGCAAGAGGCTATGAGATGGTTAAGAAAAGTTTCCCTTCTTTCAGTATTCATGTCGTGCTAGTGAGCATAATCTCAAGTTAAACTCTCAGTCTAATCCGTTCTTCTCTTAATTCAGAATATGCCTCCAAAGAGAAGAAACCAGCCCGCTCATCAGCCCAAAGATCCTTTGGGCGAACATGTTTCTCATGTGGAGTTTAGGTCCGCATTCACCACACTTGCTCAGTCTGTGGCTGCCCAAAATGAATGGCCACCAATTATTTTGGCCTATCCAATGGTCAACTCAGCCGCAGCTAGGATTCGGGACTTCACCCGAATGAACCCTCCATCTTTCTTCGGGTCTAAGTCTGATGAAGACCCTTAAGAATTCATTGACCAAGTCCAAAAGGTCATAGACATCATAGGAGTTACTTCTTGTCAGAGTGCCAAGTTAGCCGTATACCAGTTATAGGATGTTGCTCACACTTGGTACAAACAGTGGAAGTACGAGAGGGTAGATGGTGCAGGTCCTATAGAGTGGGGGTATTTTTCACGGCTTTCTTAGATAGATTATTTTCCTTAGAGATGAGGGAGGCAAAAATTCTTGAGCTCATCAACCTCGGGCAGGGAAATATGAAGGTTAAAGAGTATTCTCTCAGATTTACTCAGTTATCCAGATATGCCCCTCATGTGGTCGCAGACAACTGGGCTAAGATGAGCAAGTTCGTGTCAGGAATGAATAATAACATGGTAAATGAGTGCAGGTCTGCGATGCTGAACAGTGATATGACTTTAGCCAGGCTCATGACCCATGCTCAGTAAATAGAGGAGTAGAAGATTAGGACTAGGGAGAGGCAGAACAAGAGACCAAGATCAGGCAGTTTCAGTTTTGCTCAACCCAAATCAAAAAGAGAAAACCGTTTGCAGTTCTGTCCTAAGACAGCAGTTCTATCTCCTTCCTCCGCCAGTGCCCCAGTACCAAAATTCATAGACGGCAATAGAGATCGAGAACCAGGCTCTAATTCTCAGGGCAGTGTCAGTAGTGCCCGAACTAATCCCCTGTGTCAGACTTATGGTAAGAACCATAAGGGTACCTGTATAGCTGGTAGCGATGTTTGTTTTGGTTGTGGAAAGATAGGCCACAGGATTAGAGAGTGTCTGCAGTCAGGTATATAGGGTTAGCAGAATTATTCCACAGCCCAGTCCAGTCACCCAAATCAGTAGGGTTCCACTTCCAGTCCTGCTAGTAGGCAACGCCCAAATAGACTCTATGCTCTTCAGACCCGATAGGATTAGGAAAATTCTCCTGATGTCGTTACTGGTACGTTATAGATTTTCCATGTTCATGTTTACGCTTTGCTAGATCCAGGTGTATCCTTGTCTTTTGTTACACCTTATATAGAAGGAGATTTTGGAATCAGTCCCAAAATTTTAGCAGAGCCTTTTTCAGTCTCTACCCCAGTGGGTAAAACCATCATAGCTCGGTGGGTATACAAGAACTGCCCGATTATGATATTTCAGAAAGCCGCAGCAGCAGATTTAGTTGAGTTAGAGATGACTGATTTTAATGTCATTCTCGAAATGGATTAGCTTTATTCCTGCTATGCCACAGTCGAAGTCGACTGCAGAAATAGGATAGTTTAATTTTAGTTCCTGAATGACCCCGTCCTAGAGTGGAAAGGTAGTACTTCATCTTTCAGGGGTCAGCTTATTTCCTACCTTCGGGCAAGGAAAATAATTTCTAAGGGATGTGTTTATCATCTCGTTTATGTTAAAGACTTTGGTTCTGAATCCCCTAGATTTGAATCAATCCCAGAGTTTAACGAATATTCAGATGTCATTCCCGAAGATCTTCCAGGCATTCCTCCCGAAAGGGAAATAGACTTCGGTATTGATCTTATTCCAGATACTCAGCCTATTTCTATCCAACCATACAGAATGGCACCAGCAAAACTCAAAGAACTGAAGGATCAGTTGAAGGATCTCTTAGATAAGGGATTCATTAGACCCAGCGTTTCCTTGTAGGGTGCATCAGTCTTATTCATTCACAAGAAAAACGGTTCTCTTAGGATATGTATTAATTATCGTCAGATCAACAAAGTTACAGTCAAGAAAAATTATCCTCTTCCCAGAATAGATGACTTGTTTGACCAACTTCAGGGTGCCAGTTATTTCTCCAAGATAGACCTCAGATCAGGTTATCATCAGCTCAGAGTTAGAGAATGTGACATCCCGAAGACAGCTTTCCGTACTCGGTATGATCACTTTGAATTTCTAGTTATGTCCTTTGGTCTTAATAATGCCCCAGATGCTTTCATGGACTTGATGATCCGTGTGTTCAAGCAGTACTCGGACATATTCAGGATAGTCTTGATAGATGATATCCTGGTCTATTCCCGCACAGAGTGTAATCATTCAGACCATCTTAGAATTATTCTTCAAACTCTCAGAGATCACCAGCTATTCGCCAAATTCAGTAAGTCCGAGTTTTGGCTAAGGTCAGTAGCATTTCTTGGCCATATTATTTTCGGTGATGGCATTAGAGTAGATCCTCAGAAGACCGAAGCAGTAAGAAACTGGCCTTGATCTATCTCTCTATCAGGTATCAAGAGTTTCTTGGGTTTGGATGGCTATTACAGGTGGTTTGTTGAGGGATTTTCTTCTATTGCATCCCCCATCTCCAGATTGACTCAGAAGAAGGTCAATTTTCTGTGGTCAGATCCTTGCGAGAAGAGTTTTCAGGAATTGATGACTCGACTCACCTTAGCTCCAGTCTTAGCTCTTTCAGATGGTTCATATGGGTTTGTAGTATACTGTGATACATACAGAGTAGGTTTAGGTTGTGTCCTCATGCAGCATGGTAAGGTCATAGCCTATGCCTCCAGGCAGTTAAAGCCCCATGAAAAGAATTATCCTACTCATTATCTTGAGCTAGCAACTGTAGTATTTTCCTTGAAGATTTGGAGGAATTATCTAAACGGAGTTCATGTAGATGTCTTCACAGATCATAAGAGTCTCCAATATATTTTTTCTCAGAAAGATATCAATCTTCGTCAGAGAAGGTGGTTAGAGCTCTTGAAAGATTATGACATGAGTATCTTTTATCATTCGGGCAAGGCCAACGTTGTGGCCGACGCTCTCATTAGACTCTCCATGGGTAGTGTTTCTCACATTGACGATAGCAAGAAAAAAATAGCTTAGGAAATCCATCATCTTGCCAGACTAGGTGTTCGCTTAGTCGATTCTTCAGAGCGTGGTGTATGTGTTCAAGATAGTTCTGAGTCATCTCTAGTTTTCAAGGTGAAAGAAAAGAAAGACAGGGATCCTAGCCTTGTCAAGCTAAAAGATTCAATTCAGAATCATAAAGTAGAGATTTTCTCCCAAGGAGGAGATGGTGGCATTCGTTGTTAGGGTCGTCTCTGTGTTCCAGGTCTAGATGATTTAAAGCAGTGAATTCTTGCAGGAGGGCAGAGAACAAAACGTCCTTCGTGCAAGTTTCTTTGCTTCCTGCGTCCTTACTAGTATAAAAGGGGCTCTTCGAACTGATCAACGAGAAAGAGGCCCTACTCACTACAAACGAATACACCACAAGATTGAATTGCACTCATGCCTCTCCCGCATCAAGTTGACCGCCCCCTTACGTTGTGATTCTATCAATCATGTACGTAGGTAGCGCATGGTGCACGATACTCTATTGATCCAGGGGCCACTAAGATGTACCACGACATATGGGAGATCTATTGGTGGAGTGGGATGAAGAGAGATATTGCATAATTGTGGCTAAGTTCCTTGCATGTCAGCAGGTTAAGATAGAGCATCAAAAACCTAGTGGTTCTATGCAGGAGTTCACCATTCCTACTTGGAAGTGGGAAGAAGTGAACATGGACTTCGTGAAGGGTTTGCCTCAAACTCGTTATCATCATGATTCAGTTTGGGTCATTGTAGATAGAATGACCAAGTCAGCCCATTTCCTTATAGTCCATACCTCTTATTCAATCGAGGATTACGCCAAACTCTATATCAGGGAGTTGGTCAGATTACACGGTGTTCCATTATCTATCATCTCAAATAGAGGTACCCAGTTCACCTCTCACTTCTGGAAAGCATTCCAAAAGGGTCTTGGTACCCAAGTTCATCTCAGTACAGCTTTTCATCCTCAGATAGATAATCAAGTAGAAAGGACCATTCAGACTCTTGAAGATATGCTAAGGGCGTGTGCAATTGATTTCAAGGGAAGTTGAGATGACCATTTTCCTTTGATTGAGTTTGCATACAATAATAGCTATCATTCCAGTATTAAAATGGCTTTGTTGGAAGCTCTCTATGGTAGGAGGTGCAGATCTCCAATCGGGTGGTTCGAAGTTAGTGAGGCCTCAGTCATAGGGCCTGACTTAGTATTTGATGCCTTAGAGAAAGTCTAATTAATCAGAGAAAGACTCTGAGCTGCTCAGAGCCGACAGAAGTCGTATGCTGACGTTCGTAGAAAGGATCTTGAGTTCGAGGTTTATGACTATGTCTATCTAAAGATCTCTCCCGTGAAGGGAGTGAAGCGGTTCGGCAAAAAGGGAATGCTCAGTCCCCAATATGTCGGTCCCTTCAAGATTCTCAGTCGCTTAGGCAAGGTAGCTTATGATCTTGAATTGCCTTCAGATCTAGCCTCAATTCATCCAGTCTTTCATGTCTCTTTTCTCAAGAAGTGTATAGGTGATCCATCAGTCGTATTCCCTATTCAGAGCATTGACATTCAGAACAGTCTCTTCTATGAGGAAATTTTGGTCGAAATTCTGGACTATCAGACTCGTAGACTGAGGAACAAAGAAGTCTCTCTAGTCAAAGTTCTTTGGCGAAATCAGTCCGTTGAGGGAGATACTTGGGAAGAAGAACCAGAAATGCATACCATGTATCCTCACCTCTTCTCCTCCAATTCAGATCAAGCTCAAGGTAACAGTTCTCCTTAAGCTTTTTCATTTTCCCGTTCAGTATTCTATACAACTTGGTATTCAGTTCATGCTAACGTTTTATCATAAATCTGGTATCAAGTACCATTGCATATTCAGCCATGCATTCATGTATCAGTCTATTGTATAATCATGCATCAAATATTTATTCTCATTGAGAGAACTTAGTTATCAGAAATCTCAGTTATGCATTCATAAATCAGTTACTCATGCATCAGATATGCAGGTCTAGCATGATATGTTTATCTTATCAGTCATGTTCGTCATGAGATAATGTTCCAGTAGTGTATGTCTTGTACATACTCCAGTTTATCGTCTATCCCTATTTCAGTCAGTCTCATTCGAGGACGAATGTTTCCAAGGGGGAGATATTGTAATACCCCATATATTTCTAAGCTAGAAAATAAACCTTTGTTCCTACACATGAAACCTCTTATCCTGTGATTCATATTTAAAACATGAATTAGGATGAGTATCTTAGTGATAATAGAGCTTATGATGTGTTAAGCATATTCATAAGAGTCACTTAGAGTAAGCCAAGCTAAGAACTTTTGAATTCACCAAGTTTTCGTGTGTGATTTCACATAGGTCATCTTTGAACTAGCATAACTTGGTTTATAGGTGGTATTTTGGCATATTTATACCCTCCAAATTGTATATAATTGAATAATATTTCCGTCGATACCAGATTCGCCTAAAACGGACACCCGATGAAGAAGTTATGGCAATTTAAAGTTTCAGCAACGTCATTTCAGTCAGTGGCGCGTCGCGCCGTAAGACAAAGAGACTCATTTCAATTTCCAGTGTCTCTCCGCGATTCCACCGCATTGCGGTGAGTTTCTAGGTCACAAACGGGGGGAAACGTGATATCTCTGCGTCGTGCCCGGGGCCCAAATCGAGTAATTCTCACAGAAATTAAATGACGCATCTAGAGGGGTATTTGGGTCATCTTTCCACCCCTATATATTCCATAAATATAGAATTAAGCCCTTATTTCACCAAAACATACTCTTTCTCTCAAAATCCTCTCAAGAACACATTAGGGTTTTCAATTGGGGATTCAAGTTCAAGCAAATTTCTACATCAAGAATCTTCCATCTAAGGTATGCGTGGTGCTCATCTATGGATCTATTTCATTCATAGAGATCAAGAACCATGTTTTAAATATTATATTATGATTGTCTTATTGTGATATGACCATGTACATGTTGATGATTGTTGTTTAAGTTTCAAGATGATATCTAAAGGTGTTTTCATGAAGTATATGTGTTCGTTAGTTGAAATCCATGAATTTTATGTGGTTTAAAATAGAGAAATTCATGAAAACACACCTAAGCTAAAAGAATGCATGCAAAGTGTTTGATAAAAGGCCTAGGATGATAGAATTCATGTCCCATGATTTAATAGTGCTTAAATGATAAGTCCATGTTCTATGCTTTATGATTTCACATGAATTCCATGTGATTGATATGCATCGTTGTTGTGATATGGATTAAGCATGATATTAAAGCTATGCAAGTATACACATGTTGTATGAATTTCCCTTCCATACATAAGATGTTGAGAACTATGCTTAGTGTGAAATCCACTACTTATGATATGGTGAATTGTGGACTTTATTTTATGATCAAGTCAGTTATGTGTGTCAGTTTCCTTCCATCGAGTCCTGGGGGGTACTAGTACCCAAAAAATATAGTTGTGTGCCTAGAGTCATGTCAGGTTATCAAGATAATCTCAGTCAAGCCATGATCTATAGAACTTAGTCAGTCATGTGACTCAGGAAATCTCAGAAATCTCATGATCTCAATAAATTCTCAGATAGTAGTACTATTCCGTCAGTCAATAGAAGTCGGTTACTCAGTCCATGTACATCCAGTTAAATCATGTTTAGTCTCTTCAGATGAGAGTATAAATTAGCACTGAGTGAACCCAAGGATGGGAACTCACATGCCAGTTTAGGGTGTGATTCTTAGTGGTCATCCTTGTGTTCCAGAACTACGTAGCCAGCGTAGGTTGAGACATCTTAAACTGCCAGATTAGGGTTGATGAGGTGGCTTAACCTGTCAGTTTAGGGTTCCCACCATTCTCATTTGAGTACCTGCCAGCTAAGGGTCACTCACAGCTGTCCTTACCAATGGTGCGGTATTGACACCCTTCCAATCGCGGAAGAGATTGGACCCCAACCTAGCTATATGTGTTATTGGGGTATGTCGGTTAAGAAACTATCTCCCACAGTTTCAGTATCAGTCTCAGTAAAAGGACTCAGATAGTTCTTCAAGATATCAGGACTGTCAGATACAGTCAATTCAGTCATAGTATGGAACTCAAGTAGTTCCCTCAGATTCAGGACTGTCAGACACAGTCATCTATGTATTCAAAATTCCAATATTAGTCATGTTAGATATCAGGAAACCATGTATTAGCGTATAGATCCAGATATCACGTATACACGATCTCAGTTACTATGTATGCATGTTTGCACTCTCACGTTCATATTAGTCAGTCAGTTAGCATTGCTCATGCATGTAAACCCTTTTGCATTTAGCCTACCCCACTCATATACTTAGTACTTTCAGTTGTACTGATGTATTTGTGCTTTTGTTCTTTCTTTCATGTTACACCATAGGTTCAGAGACACGAGTTCCGGATTAGCAGTAGCATTCCAGTCATAGAGTTGCAGTGAGTCCTCATCCATTTGAGGACGATATTATTTTATTTCATTCATTATTTCAGTTCAGTTTTGCTAGATGGAGTTAGTTGGAGACATGTTCCTTCAACTTCTTATTTCAGACAGTATTTAGAGGCTTTCAGATTTAGTTTAGATTTTAGATTCAGCTTTCAATTGTTTTTGGGGTATTTGTTACCCTATATGGATGTTATTATTTATTAGATACTTTATTCAGTTGAACCTTATGGCCTATTGTTCATATTTTCCGCATTCTAAAAGTATATTATGCAATGTACAGGTATAGATATCTATCGTGGGTTAGCTTGTGGTCCCTCGGGGTTATAAGCAACGTGTACCATTCTGGTTCAGCAAATTGGGGCGTTACAAAAAAAAAGATATGTGTGAAGGTAGATGAGGTAGAAAGTTTGGTTGTTAGAGGTTGATTCACTGTATATGTTATGTATTAAAATGCTTAGGGAGGATGTCACAATTATTGGCCAAAATAGTTCCTACCCATCCTTTAGCCTGTATTACAACTCGTAAAGACCTATTTGATCTTGAAATTTAATATTCTGATATTAGTGAAATACTACACTATAGTTAATCCTATGGTTCATCTTGTATAACTTGCAAATTCTTTGTGAGAGTGAGCGTAACTTGATTGTTTTACCTATTTTGTGATAAATTGCATTTGCATGAGTGATTATGGGTAGCTCTCTTGCTGAGAGAGCACATGTTAATTGATGGTTGGGTTATTTGTCTAATCTCTTTAATTGAATAATATTCATGAATTTTCCAACTTGGTGAGTCAATTCTTGAGGTTAGGATGTTTTGAACTAACGTTCTTGAGCTTTCACTTGTGTGTAACATGCTTAGTGTAAAAAAACTTGCATTCTGTATAGTCATTTTAGTACTAGCTTGAATGTATTACTTTTTATAGAAGTATTGATTATTCTCTGATTATGATTCTTATAGTGAAAAGTTGTTTGAGAATGAACAAGGCTTTAAGTGTGCGGTGATTATCTAAGATGGATTTATGCACCTCAGTATTGTTATCCGGGCTTATTTGGCTTAGTTTAGAGGACTTCTATTGTGATTAATGAGAAAATATTTGAATAAATAATGAGCATATAAGATATAAAATATTTAATTATAATGTTTAATGTGTGTTTCAAACAAGTTTGGAATTAATTTGGTCACTTAGAGTTTAGATGAGAAAACTAGTGTTACTAGCTTGAGCTATGTGTTGTTCTAGTTGATCTCGATGGATTCTAGAGTACGTAATGAATTACTAAGGGAATTATTGTGTAAATTATGTGTGTAATAACTTTTTTATAGTGTTTAAGGTTCAATTTAAACAAGTCAAGAGTCAAAACTAAGTTAAAGATCAAAAGGACAAAACTAATACTCTTAGCTTAGTTACTAGTTCATCGTCTTAGATTGTATGTTATTTTGTGCTCTAATTTGTGGTGTTTTATGCTATAGTATGCTTGATGATTTGATAATGATGATATATTGATGATACACAAGATGAAAATCAAGTGAAAATGACACCACAAGGCTTGGAATGGATGGACAAACACATGGGACAAGAATTCACTAAAAAGGGACGTTTTGGAGTCATTGTCATGCCACAAACCTTAGGTGTCGCGTTAGGGCAGCATCATGCCCTTGGAGGAATCCTAAATGACGAATTCTAGTCGCTCACTAAGATTATAGTGTGACACGTACCCTAGGCACCGCGATAAGTACGTAGCACGACCCTAAGTCAAAATTAGCAGCTTTGGTCCTACTATAAATAGGACACTTAGGGGTCGTTTGGTAGAGCATATAAGATAATACTAAATAGGGTGTATTAGTAATGCTGGAATTAGTGTGTTGAAATTATTAATACTGGGATTAGTGATGCTGGCATTAATTTTTTTATGCAGTGTTTGGTTTGATGTATTGAAAATAATATGTATTGTTATATTTTAAAAAGAATATTGTTTGTTTACACAAAAATCCTCGACATACAATAACTTTGTATATTTACTTTGCAAAGCTTTATTATTCTTTTTTTAAAATAAAAAAAATCAACAATATAACTAAAATAACTTACTTTGGAATTTTAAGATTTAATCATTCACTTGCAATTTTTTTTTTGTTGTTGTTATCTTTTCTTTATTTGTTCATCATTTGTTTGTTGTTTGCACTTTGTGATTTTTTTATATTGGAGGGGGGTACATGTAATTTTTAATGAGACAATTGAATTGTTGTTAACATAAAATTGTATTCCGTAAAGTGTTGAATCTAAGCAAAAAGATTATTTTTATTTGTGATATATTCTATTTACCAAATTAAAGCTTTATGCAACCATGCAATTTGTTTTCGAGCTTTGACCAATAAGTAATTTTAAAGTTAATGGAGTAGTTTTTTTTATGATTAAAATTATTTGGGGGGATATTATCATCTTGAAAATTAAAAAGAAATAACTCACATTGAATAAATTAAAAAAGATTTAGAAAACATTTAAAAGATTTTGAGAGCATTTTTGTCTTTATTCATATTTATCCATGGATTACTAATCCCACCAAATTGGGTATAATAGTTATATACCCTATAATACCATGTAGGGTTTATAACTAATCCATGTATTAGTTATACATTGCTTCTTATTTGCTACCAAACATTGTATTAATTTATCCCACATTTTAATACATGGATTAGAAAAATAATACCCCTACCAAACGGCTCCTTAGTTGTTATATTGCACACCATGGATGACCTTGGGACTTGAAGGGAGGCTGAAGGGTTTTTATTCCATTATTTTGATTTGTTTATGAATTTTAACATATATTTATTCATTGTGATTGCCATTATGTACATGATTGGCTAAACCCTTTTTTTCGGGGTAAAGGCTAATAACATGAGTATTATAGTTATGAATTGATTTTATTTGGTCGTTTATTTATCCTTGCTATCACTATTTTAAGGATACGCGACATTTAGAATACATGCATAATCGTCTTGTGAACCCAAAATGAGAAACAAGAGGATAGAACATGTGATAGATAGAATAGAATTGTAATCTTTTAATTGAATAGAGTCATAATTTGCATTTAGGATACAAATATACCTATGTGCTACATTTGGTTCAAGTATGGGATGAAATATGAACGTATTTAACTTAGTTCTCACATCCTCGCCCAACAATGTAGTTGTGGGGCTAAGTTAGATAATCGATTAGAGGTTCGGAAGGCATAACCATAGTATAGACCCTGTGAACCAACAACCAATATAATCAACCTAACCAATGAAGTTCTATAATGTAGTATTATTGTTCATAGTGCCTTAACCCTGGTTTCTCTCCATTGTTGTTCAAGAACCTTTAATTTACCGTTAAGTTTACTCTTACTTTACTCTCAAACAATCTTGTGGTTACATTAGCACTGAGTTAATCTTAATAGTTGAACTTGAATTGGATAGTTGTTAACATAAGTCTCTGACAAATAGATACTTGAATTGTAAAAGGCCACTATATTACTTGGTGAGACCACGTACACTTGCGTGTATACTTGGGCACAACAAGTTTTTGGAAGCTACCATGGAAACTCCATGAAGTAATCACCACTATCGCAAGATTAGGATTTAAGGACTATTGACCCAGTATATGCACATAAGGTGCAGAAAAAATAAGGGATGAGTACGAAACATGTGTACTTAACAACATCATCGATCTGAACCTTAATGAAAGCAATGACGAGGAACACCAAAACCAACCATCCAAATCAACCAAAAGAGTTATACTCAGGAACGCTAACCTAGTCTAACAAGTATAACACAACAATAAGAGTATCAACACCAACTCTTAAAACTTGTACAATATCATTCAATCACCAAATACAGTAATTAAATAAAACAAAAAAATTATATAGAAATGATGTGATAATGTGATGATGCAATATGATGCAATGAATGACAGTATATACAAACTGCTCTATCTATCTAGCTGAGACCCATAGGGGACTCGCGAGGTCCACGTATCACCTAGAATAATTTTTTCTCGAGCATGAAAATTATTGAATTTGTCTGAAATCATTTCCCATAAGGCCACCCAGAATTGTTTTTCATTGGGCATGCAAGTCAAACTGGTAAAACTAACCTAGAATGTCTTTCACATCATGCAAGACATTTTAAATCAATCTTTCTCAAAATATCAATTTACAGTACTATGATATGAGTGAGTATATATGAATACAATAATAAGGTGTAATACAAATATCTCAATTCTAGGCTCACAAGGACAAACATTACAATATTCCAAATTCAGGCTCACAATATATATATATATATATATATATATATATATATATATATGGTCCAGACTCACAAAGTCACACAACACTACATCTCAAGTTCAAGCTCACAAGACGAAATAACACAATATCTCAAATTCAGGCTCACAGGGCCATACTCACCTCACTAACATGAGCTACAAGTTTAGAATTCATTAATCTAGATCAAGTAATTAAAATTACACTCATAGGGGATGCACCATTAATATCACACCTATCAAGTTTGATAGAAATACTAATCTACAAATCGACGGTAATGGAATATTCACTGAGTCGTTAATTCAATTTTTAGCCACTTTGTAATACAATAGTACCCATATAAATGCTTGTCACACATATACGGGACCCTTTTTCATTTCTTCTAATTCAAGCAATTAACAGTTAAGCATTTCAAAAAAAAAGTTAAAGAAAATCTCAAATTTTCTTAAGAAAGCCTAATGAATCAAACCGAAGCTTTGCCATTCTAATTTGCCTCTGAATGAGTTTAATCTATTTGAATATGAGTTCTATATAAGAAAATGAAGCTAATGGTACCCATATTACCCAATCTTGAATTCAGGCTCAAGAAGTCAACTTGAAAGTCAGCCCGGCCCCACAAGGGTAAAATTGGAATCTATTAAAATTTATGTTATCCATAGTTTAGGAGTTTAAATCTGAAACCCCATTAAAAACAGAGTTGAAATTGAGTTTGAAATTATCAAAATATCATATTTTAGCTTTTCGGTAAATCTCCAAAATTAAGGTTGAAAACAAGGATGTGAGGGCGAAATCATGAACGAATTATGAGGAATGCTAAATTTATGATATAGGATCTTACCCAACGAAGAAACCTCAAAATCCTCCTTTGAAACTCCTTGAAACAAGCTAACAAACCTCAAAAATAGTAAAAAATATTTTTTGTTCAAAGAAAAAAAGATAATACTGCTAGTGAAAAGATCTTCAAGATCACAGTCGAACCCTTGCGCTTGCAAGGTTGACCAAATCGGACCTATCATGATTGCGAGGATCTGGCCACATTTAGCATTAACTAACCCGGCCCACTATCATTCTTCATCACGAATGAGATACACAAGGAACTCCTTCATTGTGAGCATGAGGGTTGGGTCATGAACACGATGAAGAAATCGCATAGCACCTACAACATCAATTTAAAACAAAAGTACTTGAGCTACAAACTCTTCGATGGACCTGTGACATGCATTCAAAATTCTGTAAACACAATTCAACTATATTAATAGATTAAATCAGACATTTCAGACTAAAGGACTTTGTCAGAATTTCCAGCAGAGATCGTTAATATTAAGTGTTGACTAAAGTTAACTCTTAAAGATTAAATTTCCCAAATATCGTCTAAACGCTCAAAATAGTAATGAAAGACTTAAGCCCAAAATCAACCATGCTACTAACTCAAAATCAATGTTTTACAGCTAATGAAACCGACGAATTCTTACACAATGCTCGGATTTCCGAATGTTGATCAAATTCAACCATTCCAAATCTAAATCTTTCAAAAATAAAAAAACTCACTTAGTTCTCAATTAAATGCCTCGGTAACCGCACCACACATTCATGCAGCCCACAAACACCAAATCACAACTACAGAAAAGGGGTAAAATGATCAATCCCACAAAAATCTAAAGATTGTGACATTAATTAGACTTTTGAGAGTTGAAATTTTCTTTAAAAATATTTTTAGTTTTTAATTTATTTTAAATTTTAACCAATTATATTATTCACTCTTATTATATACGTTTATTTTTTTCTATGATTTCTCGTCATGTAAGTGTTTTAGACTTCTAAAATAATTAATTTTTATGTAATATATTGTTAGTGGAATGATAATTTTATTTTTCTTAAAAGAAAGAAAAAACTTCCATAAAACTCGATTTATTTTCATGCATAATTTTAACAATTTTAAAATTTATTTTTTGTTTGTATATTTAACACAAATCTAATTTTATGAATCCCTTAGTAACTTTTAATCTTATTGTATCCTTTCTCTTTCTCTTTAAATTATTCATCGTTAATGTTTTTTTCTATGGTTTTTCCTTTCTTACTTTTCTACCTGTTTATTTTCTTTATTAAAGATATCAAATATCTTTTTTTTCCTCCTAGTCCCTAATAACAAAGATAATTAACCAACAAAATAATGTTTTTCACATCATAATTATAATATAACGAAATACTATCACACAAATTATCAAATATAAAGATGTATAGATATTATTATGCATTAATTCCTCAATTGATAAGAAAATAAGAAATGAATCCTCAGTTGAAATATGAAAAAAAATCATGCAATTAAGTTGGATTAGCAATTTTAAAATAAAAAACGAACTCAATATTATATATTGGTCTAATAATTTTTTCATTATTAAACTTACTTCTTTATACAAATTTAAGTGTCTATTTGTGCACATTTAAAGTTGGAGGATATAAATGTCGGCTAATACCTTGATTTTGAGTAAGACCCACATCTATCAAAGAGATTATACATCTCTTAGTGAGGTAACACTCTCACAGTTTCTTAGTGATTGTAACCTACAAACATGTATCCAAAATAAGAATCTATTGATAAAACATATCAGTGAAGTAATATTTATTGTATTAGTTGATAATTAGCTGGTAGTTAGTAACTTAGTTAGAGTTGTTAGCTTTAGTGGTAGTTTGGTCTTTTTCACTCTTAGATGGACAGATTAGGAAGATATTTTTCTTTTCCTCTCTCGCTCGTGTAAATATATAGATCAATGAGTATCAATAAAATAGTTTTTCATTTCTCCCAAATTAGTGGTTTAGATTTTCCATTCTCGGCAGAAATTTTATTTCATCCTCTCCATTCTTAATTCTTATCACTTAATTAATAATGGAGAAATTGGGAATCATCAAGTTCAACATGGTATTAGAGCCATGACGGCTCGTTCTTCCGCATTCACCATTCTATTTTTCCTTTTTCAGAATTTGATTTTTCTCACTGAATCCTTCATTTTTCGATTCAATCTCTCAGTTTTCTCACCTTGTTTCATTATTGTTTCAAAAATCTTTGCTCCATGATCAGTTTAGGATTAAAGATCTAGGGAAACTTCACCATTTTCTAGGTTTGGAGACAATGTAAAGGGGGGATGGCATTCTCATTTTACAAAAGAAATTTACTACTGATCTCATAAAGAATTTGATTGTTCTCACTGCAAACTAACCTTATCACCTCTTGAGAGTACAGTTAAGCTTCACTCCACTGAAGGAGCCTCGTTAAATGATCCTACTTTTTACGGAAAATTGGTAGGAAAACTTAATTTTCTGTCATATACCAAATTAGACACTGCTTTCAGTGTTAAACATCTCAGTCAATTCCTTCAAACATCCAGATCTTAAGGCTACTTACCATGTGCTCAGATACTTGAAGAATGATCCAAGCCAGGGAATCTTTATATCCAACAATACAATCACAATATTACTGGTTATTGTGATTCAAATTAGGTTGCTTTCTTTGACTCTAGAAAATCTGTTAGTGGGTACATTGTGTTGATGGGAGAAACTCCAATTAGCTAGAAACTTAAAAAGCAAACTACCATATTCTTATTCTCAGTAGAAGCAGAATATAGAGCTACCAGGAAAATTGTGGGTGAACTTGTGTGGTTATAGATATTATTGCTTGAACTTGATCTAACTTGCCCCTTGCCAATCCCAGTTTTCTGTGACAGTCAAGCTGCAGTTCATATAGCAAAAAATCTTGTCTTTCATAAAAGCACAAAACACATAGAGGTGGATTGTTATTTTGTGAGAGACAAACTCTAAGAAGGATTGATTACTCTACATCATACCTCTACTGCAAATCAGTTAGTTGATCTACTCACCAAGGCACTGACTGGTACTAAGCACTCAGACAATCTACACAAGTAGTCAGTGAATTATCTCCTTCCAACTTGAGGGGGGAGGGGGTGCTAAAACATATCAGTGAAGTCATATTTATTGTATTAGTAGGTAATTAGATGGCAGTTAGTACATTAGTTCGAGTTGGTCGCTTGTAGTCGTAGTTTAGTCTTTTTCACCCTTAGCTAGACAGATTAGGAAGATATTTTTCTGTTCCTCTCTCACTCGTGTATATATATGGTTCAATGAGTATCCATAAATAGTTTTCATTTTTCTCAAATCAGTGATTTAGATTTTTCATTCCCTGCAAAAACTCTATTTCATCCTCTCCATTCTCAATTCTTCTCACTCAGTTAACAATGGAGAAACTGAAAATCATTAAGCTCAACATCTACCATCAAAATCTAGGTTTCTAAGAGAACTCATCTCAAAGTTAAACTTCCTTATACTGCTAATAATTTCTACTACTATAGAGTAATGTCAATGCCAAAACAATTGATGTTACACTCCGTCAACTATGAAAGTGAGAGTTCATGTTTATTTAATTGGAAATGGGAATATTCATAGATGTATAAAGAATAGTAGACATGAGAATATCAAAATACAACTAACTTATGAACAATAATTTTAAAAATCAAAGTAAAAGGAATGAAGGTCGAACATAATGTATTCAATTTCTAAATTGGAAGATATTCTCTCAATTTTTTTACACTTCTTTTGCTATGTATGGTACTTTTTAACTGTGTCGTGACTACTTCAGATTAAGTTACGATTCAAATACGAAAAATAAATTTAGGTATACAAACGTAGTATATTATAAAGCAATCAAGAGAGTAATCAGTTCAGGTACATAATGGAACAAAATAAAAATATTTGATTCAACAATATTGAAATATTTGGTATGTAAAGCCACAATTTAATACATATACATCAAAATCTACAATCTACTTAATATAAATATATAATCTAGATAGAAATTAATCATGAAAAATTATGAAAATGGAAGAACAACTTGTCAGGCTAAATTTATCCAAAAACATTAAACTTAAGATTGATTTCTCATGTTGACGATATCAATCACATACATCTAATTATGGGAAACAATTGTACATTTGTACAAAAGAAGGTGTTTTTTTAAATCATGAATTGTACATTTAGGGGTCGCTTGGTAGAGTATATAAAAATAATGCTAACTAAGCTATATTAGTAGTACTTGTATTATTAATCCAAGTATTAGTAATGCTGGTATTAGTTACGCATACATTATTTTTTACAAAGTGTTTTGTTTGATATATTAAAGATAATATGTATTTATATAATTTTTATAAAAGGCTGTTTTTTTACTGAATTGTCTTTCCTTAACCCTTCCTTCTAACCCTTCTGTGTACAAGGAACTAGCAGCAGTTATGAAAACCCACTTTTCATTTCTCCTCTAAATCCAAAGAGAAAAAATGCAAGATGATTTCTTTTAAAATTTTACATTGCTCAATCCAAAACAAGCTAGGTTGGCATAAATCTTCACTGTCAATTCCTCTATTGTTCAACTCGTCCGATTCTAATATCCAACATTTTCAGCTTAAAAAAAGGGCACTTTAGAGCTTCTCAATATTTTTCAATAACACACATTCACGATCCAGTACAAGCATACTAATCCGACCTAAAGCAAATGTTGTGAGAAAAGCAAATGTTGATTAAGGAGAAGGAAGAAGATGCAGAGAACATAACCTTCTCTTTTCCATGGTAGAGTACAAAAATAGAAAGAGCAATTTTTTAAAATGGTGGGAAAGGAACAGGGAATGTGATATGGTGGAAAAAGAAGGCGAAAAAATTTATTTAAGGGGTAATAATGTCATTTAATAAATTAATACATATGTTGAAAGTCTTGCATTCAAATACATGAAAAATAGTGTGTATTATTAATACAGACCTTAATACACAATAGAGTATATAATTTGTACAAGTATTAGTTATACATAGTCAAAAATATGATACCAAACAAGGTACTACTAATGCACAAAAACTAATACATGCATTATATTTTTAATACACTCTACCAAACGACCCCTTAGTGTGAGGTATAAAGGATAAGTAGTCCCGGGATAAAATGAAAGATTATTTTATCTCATGTTTGGTTGGAGGTATTAGTTAATACCGGGATAACTTGCCCCACCATTTACACAATAGTGATAGAATAAGTTATCCCATATGGATGTGGGATAAGTGATCCCGAATAATTTCGAGATAACTAATTCCGAAATTAATTATCACGGGATAACTATTTCCAACCAAAAGACTCCTTAATATTAATGTACAAATAAATAAAGAAGGTCTATATGAAAGAAGGTGCTTTTTCTGACTAGGTTTCCGTTAATATGAAAATTTATTTTTAAAAATTACAATTATTAAATAATGGAGTATAAATACGAGAAAAGATATCATTTCATCATTAAACTTGTCCTCTCAATTTACTTTATCCCTTAAATTAAACTTGTCCTCTCAATTTACTTTATCCCTTAAACTAAATTTTTATTTATTACCCACTTAACAACTTTATAGTGAATTGAATTCAACCTTTAACTGAATCTTATTATTTTCTTAAAAAAATAGCCCACTAATATAGATAGATAGATAGATAGATAGATAGATAGATAGATAGATAGATAGATAGATAGATAGATAGATAGATAGATAGATAGATAGATAGATAGATAGATAGATAGATAGATAGATAGATAGATAGATAGATAGATAGATAGATAGATAGATAGATAGATAGATAGATAGATAGATAGATAGATAGATAGATAGATAGATAGATAGATAGATAGATAGATAGATAGATAGATAGATAGATAGATAGATAGATAGATAGATAGATAGATAGATAGATAGATAGATAGATAGATAGATAGATAGATAGATAGATAGATAGATAGATAGATAGATAGATAGATAGATAGATAGATAGATAGATAGATAGATAGATAGATAGATAGATAGATAGATAGATAGATAGATAGATAGATAGATAGATAGATAGATAGATAGATAGATAGATAGATAGATAGATAGATAGATAGATAGATAGATAGATAGATAGATAGATAGATAGATAGATAGATAGATAGATAGATAGATAGATAGATAGATAGATAGATAGATAGATAGATAGATAGATAGATAGATAGATAGATAGATAGATAGATAGATAGATAGATAGATAGATAGATAGATAGATAGATAGATAGATAGATAGATAGATAGATAGATAGATAGATAGATAGATAGGTAGATAGATAGATAGATAGGTAGATAGATAGATAGATAGGTAGATAGATAGATAGATAGGTAGATAGATAGATAGATAGATAGATAGATAGATAGATAGATAGATAGATAGATAGATAGAGATAGATAGATAGATAGATAGATAGATAGATAGATAGATAGATAGATAGATAGATAGATAGATAGATAGATAGATAGATAGATAGATAGATAGATAGATAGATAGATAGATAGATAGATAGATAGATAGATAGATAGATAGATAGATAGATAGATAGATAGATAGATAGATAGATAGATAGATAGATAGATAGATAGATAGATAGATAGATAGATAGATAGATAGATAGATAGATAGATAGATAGATAGATAGATAGATAGATAGATAGATAGATAGATAGATAGATAGATAGATAGATAGATAGATAGATAGATAGATAGATAGATAGATAGATAGATAGATAGATAGATAGATAGATAGATAGATAGATAGATAGATAGATAGATAGATAGATAGATAGATAGATAGATAGATAGATAGATAGATAGATAGATAGATAGATAGATAGATAGATAGATAGATAGATAGATAGATAGATAGATAGATAGATAGATAGATAGATAGATAGATAGATAGATAGATAGATAGATAGATAGATAGATAGATAGATAGATAGATAGATAGATAGATAGATAGATAGATAGATAGATAGATAGATAGATAGATAGATAGATAGATAGATAGATAGATAGATAGATAGATAGATAGATAGATAGATAGATAGATAGATAGATAGATAGATAGATAGATAGATAGATAGATAGATAGATAGATAGATAGATAGATAGATAGATAGATAGATAGATAGATAGATAGATAGATAGATAGATAGATTTGAAATATGAAATAATAGTAAATATTTAAATAATCAACAAAATAATTTTTTGTATGAAATGATAATTTTTAGTTGTAAGAATTCAAATAGGTAGTTCTAAAGATGACACTTGTCTTAATTTTAGGCTAGACTATCTATCACGACCCAAACCAGGGCCTGTCCATAATGGGTTTTTCAAGTCTCATGTGGACTGGAGATCTCCCCCCTACTGATGTGGCATGAAAACATGACACTTTCGATGCTTAAAATTGTGAATTTATGTGTGAACTTAGGGTGTTTTGTTAGATATGATGCACTTTGGTGTATATTGTAGGTAAAATAAGTCTACAACAGGGTTTGAATAAAAAAAGAAGAAAAAGACCAAAACTGATCAAGATACAAGTTAGCTCATGAGTCGTATACTCAACATACGACTCTATGAGGTATCATATCATAACAAAAGCAAACACCAGGATAAAATACCAAGAGGGGGTAAGATACGACTCATGTATATGAGTTGTAAGATATGTATACGAGTTGTGTCAACCAATCGTAAGCATTCCAGAATCAAATACCCAAACAAAAGATCAAGTAAAAAAAATGACTAATTCATACGAGTCGTACATTGAGGATACAAGACGTACAGAGAAGTGTAAGAATAACAGAACCTAAGCTACTGTTCAAAGATTGAAGTGGCAGAAGTATTCGTGTTGGAAGTCTAAGTACGACTGGTATAGGTATGTCGTATACAAACCAGTGTTCAAGACTTAGATGGACAAAAGTCCCAGGTGGATACGGTTGGAGGACAAAAGTCATACACTCAGGTACGACTGTAAGAAAAAGTTGTATGTTGAACAGAAAGTTGAAGTTTTATGAAGATCAAACACTGGAACGGATACGACAAAGAAAGGTACAACTCATATGATGCAGATACGAGTAAAGACCGAGTCATACCGACTATTGACTTAACTTTACCTTTCCTATTTATATTAGGATTTTAGGTTATTTTGAGATACTATAATTACCTTAGGGTTTATCTTTTATTAGGTTACACTCCTCAACGTTCTTTTGCATTCTTTTACATATTATTACAATACTTTTACAATTGTTCTTGAGATTTTAGGGTTAATTCAATTAAATACTTTGGAGTTTAATCATCCTATCTTGTGCAATTGATTTTATGTGTTCTTCATAGATAATCATGGTTTCTTGCAAAAAATGAGTAGCTAATCTCTTCTAATAGGGTTGTTGGAACCCTGGCGGATTAGCTACGCAGAGGAAGTGTGAGATTCAACTGTTCTAGGGTTTCTGCATGTATTTTAATCGTCTTTATAATAAGTAATCTTAAGTATCTGCAGTACCTTGAGATAGTCTGTATTCGCATCTATCCCTACCCAGGAGTTTGTGGTTGGGAAAAGAAGTTAAGATAGTGATTTGGGATCCTTCTACCTCCACCTTTTAGTCCCCGCATCTCATCTAATCACTTGATCTTACCCAGACAAATGAACTGAGGTCTTAGCAAGGGGCAACAAGGAGACACCCTGAGACTTACCCGGTAAAGGGTAAAATTTATCTTCTAGCTTACCCGGCAGTTGATAATACATATCTTGTAGACTTTGCATGCATAACAACCAAATATTTGGGTTGATCACGAGAAATTTACGAAGTTAGGAAGCCAGAGGGAACACAAACCTAGTGTTCATCTCTTAATGATTCACAAAAGCACTCAAGATTTGGTCAATGCTTACAATTGATACTATAAATCCCCCATCCCCCAATTTACCTTCCTATACTGCTCGTGGATTACATCAAGTCAAGCAACTATTAACATTTTCCATGTGGGATCGACCCCAACCTAGTTGGGTTATTATATCTTCAATCGACCGCATTATACTTCTGAAAGGAGTATAGTTTTGGGCGACATCACCTGCACCTAATCACACTAAACATATCACACCCCAAGGTCAGATAAATTTTGAACATATAACAAGATAGCATGAAATATCTTAAGAAAATTTTTAATGCATATCTATAACCGATGATCGGTGACCTACCAACCAACCGACCAACACCGCCCTATAACAACAGTAATCCAACAAAGCCTCTACAAAACTGAATACCAATAATATGTCAGGACATGCCCCCGACAATAGCCAAAAACCAAATCCAAAGGAATAGTCAAAATATAAAGGAAACCATAATCATGAAATGGGGTATTCCTAAGTATGGAAACTCACAACTTTAATCTGACTCACTAGCTGATTCTGAATCCAACTTACTGAGCAGGAGATGTAGAAGTATGGCTAGTTCCTGTATTGCATAGAGATACAGCATCCGAAGACGGTTAGCGGTTAGAGCTCTTGCATATAACTCAGGGATAGAGGAATAAAATAATGTCATGATAACAGTTCGAACCAGTACAACATCCAATGCGTAACATCATATGAAGTACATATATATACATATATATATACATATACATATACATTTACATATACATATACATATACATATACATATACATATACATATACATATACATATACATATACATATACATATACATATACATATACATATACATATACATATACATATACATATACATATACATATACATATACATATACATATACATATACATATACATATACATATACATATACATATACATATACATATACATATACATATACATATACATATACATATATATATACATATACACATGCTGGGAATGGAGAAGGTCTTAGCATGAACTTTAAGAAAACCTTAACCTAGGTTGTGAAGTTTTACCGTCATAATCCACCCACGGGCTATATAGGTCCAGGATTACCCCTTGAACGGGCCCTAGTACGTGTTAGCCGCATGAAACGGAGATATCATAGATGGCTCGAGATTTCCTTATACCCTTCTCCCTTTATGATACACATATATATATGTGAACTTGGTGGATTCCCTTGTACCCCCCAAGGACTTGGTCATTAAGACCATCCCTCATGTCGGAAAATATGAGTTTCAGTATTAGTCCTTCGGACTCACACCTTCATGGCTAGCTAACACAACCCCTATTATCAATAAAACCATTTAACACATAACCCAATCATTAATTTCAGGATTCAATTATTAAGGCATCATTAAGTGGTATCTTCATACCGATTATAGCTTACAAGCAATTTCATTAAGCCAACATTAGGGATTCTCGTGTACCCCATAGACTCTATTATAAAATTCACTTAGGGGATTCCCGTGTACCCCGAAAGGTTTTAAAGATCATTATCATCCAATTAACCCATTAAGCCATACATTAATGTCAAAGATAAATCAAACCAAGTGATAATGCACATTATGCAAGTGGATTGAGGTTGTTACCAATTTTCATACCAAACCAATTAATATAGGGATTTCTTTGTTCCCCGTATTTCCATGATTTACCAATTTAGGGATTTCTTTGTTCCCCGTATTTCCATGATTTACCAATTTAGGGATTAATTTGTGCCCATGTCCATCCACCATTCCCAAGAACCCCAAAGCATTTAGCAACCATCAATTTAATCAAAACAATATCATAAATATCAAGAAGAAGTATTTGAACAATTTATCTTCAAATTCCTCAACCCATAGTTCAAAACCCAACATTCAAACCATATAAACATTTTCCAAATCATGTCATTAAGAAAATACAAGTATAGGGGAAGAGTAACATGCCTCAAATACAAAGAAATTTGGGGAAGAAAGAACTCTTGGAACCTTAGATGACCACCTCTCTTGGAACCCTAGCTTTTACTTGGATGAAGAACTTTAGAGAGTATTTTGGAGTATTTGATAAAGAATAGTAGGCTAATGAAGTACCAAAGATGTTTTTAAGTCGTGGGGTCTAAGGGGTTAAGGTGGAAAATATCTAAAGTACCCTCAGCTTAAAAGCTCAAAAAGTGTCTCCCTTGGCTAAGAGTCATCCATCGAATCATAACCACACATTATAACTCGTTGCCATGAGGCATAACCAAAATATTCTACAGGACCCCCACCTAATGTTGTCCTTATTACTCAGCCAACCGACTCATCACATGACCCTACGACTCGTAGGGTCCAAGTAGTAGTCAGAGCAGAACCAAATTGGGTGAACTTTGGACATCCTACGATTTGATCATTACGATTCGTATTGAGTCTCTACGACTTGTGACCTCAAGTCGTAATAAAGATAGTGTCTTAGGCCAAACATACTGGACACCTTACAACTAGGGTCACCTGAACCCTCAAGACACCCTACGACTCGTAGGTGAGTCGTATCCAAGGCAATGAGCTCTGAACTCAGAAAATTTTCAAGGGCCAAAACCTAGGGTGTTTCGCTATCCTTATTTATTATATATACTAGTAAAACATGCACTATTTTGGATGTCAAATTCATTATCAAATTATTCTTCATCTTGAATTGCGCTTTGAGTTTTGGCATACATATCAAGTGTTGCTAAACGCATTTGGTTGCGAAAAATCTCAAGACTATAAAGAAAGACTAATAAAGAGTCATCATTTCAAATTCGAGTCTCCTCAAACATTATATGACTGTTACCCGTAATTGATATGAGGTATCGACCAGTGATTAAAATAAAAAGTTCAACAACACGCACCTTTATTTTACTCCGAAAAAGACGTACAAGACGATCATATTTGAGTGTCATTAAAAACACTTGAACCATTTTGTCAGAAAGATTATATCTAATCAAACCACCTTCATACAAAACTTGTACACCCCAAAATAACTTAATCCTAATGGTGTCACTCATTATTTTTTTACTTATAAGAAATTTAAACGAACAACTATTTGTGAAAAAAGAAAGTGTTCCGTGAATAATGAATGTTGCTCGTGATGAATGAGATAAAATAGAGTGAACAACAATACATACTTTATAAGTGAAAAAGTTGTACCATTTCTCAAACATTGAAGTGACAAAATATTAAGGAATATTAACAGTATGATGTTTAATTAGTTTGTCCAAATAAAAGTAGTTAGCCAACAAATGGGCAAACTATTAGAAAAAAAAAAGATTTATGAAAATGCAGTTTGCCCATTTTTGGGAAAACCCTATAAATATTTTTTCCGGTGTTGGTTGTAGTTTGCACATTTTTGGGCAAATTGTCCGTTTTGATACATAAAAAAAAAGGACTTTTCATTTTGGCTCTTAGGCTTGAAAAAGTGTCTCTTTTAGCTCTGGATTTACAATAATAACAATCTTTTAGAATCATGTGTACGTCATACAACAATAAATAATGTAAGTACAAAGTAAGTAAATATAAATGAAAGCAAGAAGATAAGAATAAAAAGCGGAAGTTCAGAATCAAGCTCACAATTTATAACTTGATATGTGAAATTGTAGGTAAAGTTTAGTTCTATGTTATGTCCATTATTAGGTGTTTTTATAGACATGTTTTTATAATATAAATATGTTATAGTAATACTAATCAATTAATTAAAGGAATTTTAATCCTTAAAAAAATCTTACAACTAAAGTATCAAAATTGGAATTTAAAAAAAAATCAAAACGTATAAAAAAAAAACAATCTTTAGAAATCTTTCCACATTACTACACACGCTTATTTTCCTAATATTTAGGAAAATATAAATGTCCTTTTAAATATCTTTTAGCCGTCCTTATTTTAAAAATAAAAAAATTAGTTACTTTTTACTAAAGACTCATAATTTAAGAAAAAATCTTACCATATATTTTAGTCCTGATTCAATATATTTTATGAGCCAATAGGATGAAAATAATTAAATAATGATTTAATAAAAAAGTGAAAAAATAATTTTATCTATTACAGAGACTTTTAATAAATGAAAAAAAAAAACTCAAACAATATTTATAAAGCCCTTCACACAATTATCAATTAGTAGTTTAACCGCACGTGCCTCGCACGTGTAACGTTTGATTATTTAAAATTAAATAATTTTATCTGTTTCACGGATTTTTAATGAAGTGTAAAAGTTTAAATCACATTTTAAAGATTTTACACACTTTAATATAATAACATAAATATAAACAAATATTTTAGTGAATGAACATATATATTTCATATCATCACTGTCATGACCCAAACCAGGGCCAGGCTTTGATAGGGACATCAAGTTCCACATGTACCTAACCAAACCAAACCAAACCAAACACAACATCCCTAATATTAGGTGAAGTTTGAACATATAACAAGATAATTCAAAGGATTAAAAGATATTTATATGATCAAAATCAACAACCGGCCAGCACAACCGACTGACATCACCCAAGTTCACAGTAATTCAAACAAAGCCTAAAAATGAGTATCAATAAACCATTAGGACATACCCCTTACTATATAAAAAAAACAAGTCTAAACAGTCTGAGACATAATATACCAAAACATGAAATGTAGGCTTCCAAAGTATGGAAGCTCACCACTTCAATGTCAACTCACGAACTGATCACGGATCCTAATCACTGAGCAGGAGTAGTAGAAGTATGGCCAATTTCTGCATTGCATGGGGATACAGCATCCGAAGACGGTTAACGGGCTAAACGCTAGCATGCAACTCAGGGATAAGAAAAACATAATGCCATGATCAATAATTTTAAATCATTCAAAACCAATGTACATAAAATGCATATATATATATACACATATATATACATATATATATATATATATATATCACAAGCTGGGATAGAGAAAAAGGCTTAACATGTAATGTAAAACTTTATCTTGGGTTATGTAGCTCAACCGTCATAACATACAAAGGCACCCACGGGCTATATGGGCCATCTCTCCCCCAGCTAGTAGGGCCCCAGTGCATTTGGCCGTATGATCCATAGGGTAAACATATGCATTATGGGAGACTCGAACCTCCTAGCATATCAAGGTGACACGAGCACCTAATTATGTAATATAATATGGGGGACTCAAACCTCCCAATCATATGATCATAATATTAATGGGGACTCAAACCTCCCAGTCATATAGACCCCCACGCCGGCAACAGCAGTTTCCAAGTGGGTCCCTCAGGACCACCACTTTCACGACTCGGCTACACAGCCCCCATTAAAATCCAATTATAATATTTATCACACATTTCCATTCATTGAACCATATTTTACATTAAGGAATAGATTTTTGGTATCGTCATACCAACTACACTTTCAAGGTAACTACAATATGCTAAAACAATTACACCACTTAGGGAAATTCACAACTCCCTTGATTCAATTATGTAATAGCTTGTGAAAACACAAAATTCGCAAGGTTCAATTCAAAATTATAATGCAATAGTTCAAGGATAATTCAATTCCCACATTTCTCATTATTAAAACCAATTTCATAATATGGGTTTGAGGTCATAACTACTTCAAAAGTCATAAGTTTAGGAAAAATCATAATTTCCTAGTTCATTCGCCATACCCATGTACCTAAAAGTTCAAAACCATAATTAAAGTATGATTAATCACATGTACACCATGTGAAACATTGTACAATACATAAACATTCAAAACCCTCAATCCTTGTTTCAAAACTGACATTAATATCTGATGAACAATATTTTAAAACATATGTTTTTAATAAATTAATAATTAGGGAAGAGTAACATGCTTTAAATACCAAGTTTCACGAGATAAATTCAACCCTTGAATCCTTGGATGACCTACTTCTTGGAAACCATAAGTATGGCTTCTTGAGAGAATTTGAGAGAGCTTTGGAAGTGTTTGAGTACTATAAGGATGAAATATAACCCTCTTAAGTGCTTTATGAACATGGGGTATAATTGGTAAAGGAGGAAATTGTCCAAAGTACCCTCAAAATAAAAGCTGAAATTTAGTCGTTAATGACTACGAGTCACTATATGACTTGTATAGACTCATTAATATTCGTCATCCTGAGTCATAGCGTAGATAGTTTCCAGGACACTCATACACTGGTGATTCTACGACTAAACGGATACCACTCATAATGGAACTCTACGACTCATATGGTCCAGTCGTAATCTACACAGAATGTAAGAGCCCGTAAAGTTTCCTCATCGTCAAAGCCTTCGAAGCAAGTTAAAAGAAGCTTAACACTCAGAATTTTAGCTAAGTGTTCCAACACTTAGTTAATTTTTGATCCCTCAAACTTCGATGAATTATTTCGCGACCTTCCCGACCTCCATTTCTTGATTTTGTTATTGTGTTGCGATGGAGCAAGGTTGTAAGGTATCTCGGGTGAGTTTTGGAATTTTTGAAATCTATTTAGGGAACGTTTGGAGTGCCAAACCAGTAGCTAAAGGCTATTAAGGGGCGCTGCCCAGCTTAGCTAAGGCTCTGGGCAAGGAGCTGCCCACCTTAACAAAGGCTCTGGGCAAGGCGCAGCCCAGGACATAACCTTTATGCCCAATTTTCAACTTCTTTTCTCCGTCAGTTTTCAATAATTTTTTGAGAATTGGAATTTCCATTCCGAGGGCTACAAGAAGCACCCATTAATTTCAATAATAGCAACCCAAAGTCAAGAACTCACTCAAAGTTTTAATTTTAAGGTATGTGGGGTATGAACAAGAACACTTTCGTTCTTGTGCCCAAAAGTTTTAGATTTTTTTAAAGAATTTCATATTTACAAGATGAATTCATATTATTTTGCTATATTTCAAGTTTATGAGATTATGGAATTGTTCAAGTCTTGAATTGAATGATTATTTTGTTCAACTATGATCTAAATTGAGAGTTCATGATATAAATTGCACATTCCTATATTGATATCATGTTTCTGAGAATTTCCAAGAGTAGTTGTCATAAGTTGAACTTTATTGTGAAATTGTAAGTCTTTGAGGATGAATTATTGATACTCCAAGAAGTGTACTTATATTTTCATGTTGTTCAGATTTTAAAACATTGATGAAAAGTCTATCAAGATTTCAAGAAAAGAATTGAGTTTTGATCCTAATCTAAGAAAGAAATCCACATTATTTGTTTGATTTGAGATAAAAGGGAAGCATATTGGCTCCCATTACATATTGTTGAATTATTTAAGGTGTATTTTCTTAAAGTTCTAAGCTAAGTAAGGGAGTAGTATTTAGCACCGAGTTGGTCTTGATTCCAAGGTCTCATGCCCCAGAACTACATGCACCCGTAGGTTTCTAATTTATCCCAAGTGGGTTAAGCTAGTGATCACTAAAAGTAAAGGTTCTAATCCGATGGAAAGGATAGAACAGCTCTCCTTAACGTGGGAAAGACGTTGGACTCCATGTCAGCTCACATGGTTTATGTCAGTTAGAAGAAACTCTCAAAGTTATATAATCCTGAGTCCCAAGTATCCCAAAGTCTCTTAAGTTTTCTAGAGTCTCAAGTCTTAAAGTTCCTAAAGTATCAAGTTCTTGAGTTTTAAAGAATTTTTACTATCCTTAATCTAAAAGTGTTAGTTTGAAGGTATATTGATTTTGAAGGCTATGACCCTATGATTCCTAAAGTTTTCTAGTGTCATGATTATTAAGTTCCCAAGAAGTTTATTGCTTTCATGAGATTATAGCTTATGTCCTGAAAGATGATATTTTAAGAGTTCATCTAATTTATATGTTGAGAACAAAGAAAGAATATAGATCCAGAATAAAGTGAAATGACTCACGTGATTTCTATTATCTATTTCCTAACCACAACTTATGAGAATTTTATTTAAGCTATGTGAGTCATCTATTATAGCATGCATGTTTTCTATTAAGACTTGTGATACTGATTATTTATTTGCATACACCCCCACATGCTCAGTGCATTCCCAAAGTACTGATCCACATATACGTCTGTGTGCTACATTGCCTCATAATGTAGGTTCAGGTGCTCCATCCCAGCCTCTTCAGTGATCCCCGAGTGCCTTTATCTACATCTCCATAGTGGTGAGTCCTCATGGTTCGAGGACCGATTATATTCAGATATTCAGTTTATCTAGTAGTTCTTCATTTTTTTCAGTTGAGTATGAGTTAGTTGGGGACCTATCCCAATGGCTCTGTAGTTCTTAAGTTGTAGAGTCTTTGTCATACTAGTTGTCAAATTGTTAGTATGTCGAGATTTCCAGTGTTATGGTTGTTCTGACGAAGTATTTTCACAGTATTTCTTATGATTTGATATAACAGTGCCCGTGATTTGTCTATATCATCTCTAAGCAAGTCTACTTGTAGCCTTAAGCACCGTGTGACACTTCGGGACCCGTTTTTGGGGCGTTACAAACTTGGTATCAGAGCCTAAGGTTTAAGGAGTCCTAGGGAGTCTAACAATCCGCTTTAAGTAGAGTCTTGATTATCGATGTGTAGCGCGCCACATCTATGAGCAAGGGGCAACAAAATATTTAGGAAATACTCATTTCTTTCTTTCAAAGTCTATCATGCTTAAAGATGTCTCTCTCATCTATTAATACATTCTCTCTTATTTTATAAAATACCTCATCATCGAGCCCGCAGAAACAACAATGATCAGCAACCTCAGCCTGTTGATCCCTTAAATGAAAATGTGTCATTTGCCGAGTTCCGGGTAGCTTTTCAGGCGCTAGCCCAAGTAGTCATTGTGAATGTTCAGGCCAATAACCAGGACGCAACTCTAAAGCAGTAGGGAGGTGATTTAGCTGCTACCAGGATTCATGATTTCATGCGGATGAATCCGCCAGAGTTCTATAGGTCCAAGGTAGGTGAGGACCCACAGTTATATCTTGAAGAAGTGAGAAAGATCATGCAAGTGATGTATGTTTATGAGGAAGAAAGTGTAGAGTTGGTGTCTTATAGGTGTAAGGACATTTCTTATGACTAGGTTAGTACATGGAAAAAGAGTAGAGGAGAAGATAACACCCCTATTACTTGGCAGGTGTTCCAAGATGCGTGCTTGGATAAGTTCTTTACATTAGAGATTAGGGAGGCGAAAGTAGAGGAGTTTATGTACTTAAGTCAGGGCTCCATGACTGTTAAGGAGTGCTACCTGAAGTTCAACCAGTAAGCAAAATATGCTCCTGACTTGATTGTTGATGCCTGCTCTAGCATGAGCAAGTTTGTGATAGGTGTTTCTAGTTTGATGTTGAAAGAGTGCAGGACTGCTATGATAAATAGGGATATGGATCTTTCTAGATTGATGATACATGCATAGCAGATAGAGGTGGATAAGATAAAGGAAAGAGATAGGGTAAGGGTAAACAAGAGAGCTAGATCCGAGCAGCATGAGTATGGTCAGGCTAGGTCCTATGGTGGGAACCTTCCTCAGTTCCAGAGTTGTTTGTCCATTACATAACCTTTATCCGTTATTTCTCCCGTACCTAGAGGCAGGCAGGAGTAAGGGAACAGGCCTGTTGTGTCTAGATCCCAAAATAGTATGAGAATAGGCCTAATTTTCCTCCTTGTGCTAAGTATGGTAGGACCCATCCTGGTGAGTGTTTGGCTAAGCAGAGAAGATGTTTTGGTTGTGGAAATATGGGATACAAACTTAGAGAGTTCCCAAATGCCAGACAGAGGAGCATAGAAACCTGACCACAGGCGCAGGCCACCAGTGCACCAGCTCCCGCAGCACATCCAGCTCCTCCACAGGGCACTTCTTCTAGCACTGCTGGCGGTCAGTGCCAAAATATATTATATCCCTTACCTTCCTATTATGAGCAGGAGGATTCTCCCGACGTTGTTATTGGTATGCTCCGCGTATTTCACTTTGATGTTTATGTGTTGTTGGACCCCGGGTCAAGTTTTTCTTATGTGACACCATTGGTTGCTATGAATTTTAAAATGAGTTCTGAAAATATCCCTGAGCCTATTATAGTTTCTACTCCAGTAGGGTTGTTCGTTGTTGGTAGGCAAGTGTATAAAAAGTGTCCTATTATTATCCTTCATAGAGTCATATTTGCTGATCTAATAGAGTTGGATATGGTTGATTTTGACCTCATTTTGGGTATGTATTGGCTTCACTCTTGTTATGCATTTATAGACTTTCGTACCTATGTGGTTAAGTTTCAGTTTCCTGATGAGCCAGTCTTTGAGTGGTCCGAAAGATCAGTATCTCCCAAAAGTCATTTTATTTCTTATCTCAAAGTCAGAAAGCTTATATCCAAAGGTTGCATCTATCATTTATTCGGAGTTAAAGTCCCTAAGTATGATATTTATACTATTTAGTCAGTCGACATTTTTAATGAGTTTCCTGATGTTTTTCTAGAAAATCTCCCAGGGGTACCTCCTGATAGAGAGATAGAATTTGGGATCGATCTTCTTCCCGATACTCAGCCTATTTCTATTTCTCCCTATGATATGACACCTGCACAGCTTAAGAAGTTGAAAGAATAACTCAAAGATCTTTTAGACAAAGGTTTCATAAGGCTCAGTGTATCTCCTTGGGGCACACCCATCCTATTCGTGCGAAAGAAAGATTGTTCTTTACGTATGTGCATTGACTATCGTCAGCTTAATAAAGTCACAGTCAAGAACAAGTACCCTCTTCCTAGAATTGATGACTTATTTGACCAACTCCAGGGTGTAAGTTATTTCTCCAAGATAGACCTTAGATTCGGTTATCATCAACTCAAAGTAAGGGAGTGTGACATCCCTAAGACAGCCTTTAGAACCTGTTATGGTCACTTTGAGTTTTTTGTCATGTCTTTCGGACTAACCAATGCTCCCACGGCCTTCATGGACCTCATGAATCGAGTGTTCAAGAAATATCTTGATATGTTTGTCATTGTTTTCATAGATGATATTCTTGTGTATTCCTAAAGTGAGATTGAACATGCAGATCATCTTAGAATTGTCTTGCAAACTCTTAGAGATCACCAGTTGTTCACCAAATTCAGCAAGTGTGAGTTCTGGCTAAGGTTCGTAGCTTTTTGGGGTCATATTATTTTAGCCAAAGTCATTAGAGTTGATCCCCAAAAGACAGAAGTTGTAAGAAATTGACCTAAAACTATATCTCTGTTGGACATTAGGAGTTTCTTGGGTCTAGCTGGCTATTACCACCATTTTGTTGAGGGTTTCTCTTCTATTGCGTCTCCCATGAGCCGGTTAACCCAAAAAAAGTTAAGATTCTTTGGTTATATTCCTGTGAGAAGAGTTTTCAGGAGTTGAAAACTCGACTCACCTCAGCCCCTATGTTGACTTTGTCTGATGGTTTTGATGGTTTTTTGGTGTATTATGTTTCTTCTAGAGTTGGATTGGGTTGTGTGTTGATGTATAAAGGTAAGGTTATAGCCTATTCCTCTAGATAGTTGAAACCGCATGAAAAGAATTATCCAACCCATGATCTTGAATTAGTTGTTGTGGTCTTCGCTTTTAAAATCTGGAGACACTATTTGTATGGTGTTCATGTTGATATGTTCACTATCAAAAAAGTCTGTAGTATGTGTTTTCTCAAAGGGAGGTGAATCTTAGGCAGAGGCGATGGTTAGAGTTGCTAAAAGATTATGATATGAGTTTGTTGTATCATCCGGGCAAGGCCAACATAGTGGCAGACTCCCTTAGCAGGTTGTCTATGGGCAGTGTTTCTCATGTAGAGAAGGGTAAAAATGAGTTAGCTCGTGATGTGCATCATTTGGAAAGATTGGAGGTTAGACTGCTTGATTCCGCTGAGGGGAATGTCTTTGTAAAGAGTAGTTCCGAATCCTTTTTAGTTTTGAAAGTGAAGGAGAAACAAGATTTAGATACTAGTTTTGTCAGACTAAAGGAGTCAGTTAAGGACCAAAGAGTAGAGGTTTTCTCCCAAGGAGGAGATGGTGTGTTGAGATTGCAGGGTGGATTATGTGTTCTTTATGTTGATGATCTGAGATAGAGGATCATGGAAGAGGCGCATGGCGCACGATATTCTATTCATCCCGATGCTACCAAGATGTACCGTGACTTGCGATAAATTTATTGGTGGAGTGGTATGAAAAAGGATATAGCGGAGCTTATGTCGAAGTGTGAAACTTACCAACTGGTTAAGATAGAGAATCAAAGGCCTGGTGGTGTGATGCAAGAGTTTAGTATCCCCACTTAGAAGTGGGAAGAGATAAATATGGACTTTGTGACTGGTTTACCTCTTTCGCATTATCATCATGATTCTATTTGGGTGATTGTGGATAGGCTATCTAAGTTAGTGCATATCTTGCCTGTGCACACATCTTATGCAGTTGAGGACTATACTAGATTGTATATTCGGGAATTAGTCAGAATGCATGGATTTCCCTTGTCTATTATTTAGGATAGGGGTACTCAGTTTACTTCACAGTTTTGGAGAGCTTTTCAGAGGGGTCTTGGTACCCAAATGCATTTGAGTTCCGCTTTTCATCCACAGATAGATGGTCAGGCTGAGAGAACCATCCAAACTTTAGAAGATATATTGAGAGCATGTTCTCTTGATTTCAAAGGTAGTTGGGATGAGAATCTACTGTTGATTGAGTTTGCTTATAACAATAGTTATCACTCTAGCATCCGGATGGCACCATTTGAGACTTTGTATGGTAGAAGGGGTAGGTCACCCATAGGTTGGTTTGAAGTGGGAAAATCTACTATGATTGGACCTAATGCAGTGTTTGAGGCTATGGAGATGGTAAAGTTGATTCGAGAAAGGTTGAAGACAGCTCTAAGTCGTCAAAAGTCATATGCATATGTAAGGAGAAGAGACCCTGAGTTTGAAGTTAATGATTTGGTGTATCTGAAAATTTCACCCATGAAAGGGGTGAAAAGGTTTGGGAAAAAGGAGAAGTTAGTCCCCAATATGTTGGCCCTTACAGAGTTCTTAACTGTGTTGGGAAAGTAGCTTATGAAGCAGAGTTGCCTGCAGAACTGTCAGTTGTACATCCTATCTTCCAGTTATTTAGAGTTGCCTGCAGAACTGTCAGTTCTCAATATACAAATCAAGTTCATTTTCATATTTAGAGGCTTCAACCCCGTTATTAGTCATTAGCTCAATAAAGTCATTCAATTACACAATACATGGATCCCAATACCTTAATGATATTATTTATCAATCATTCATGCTTATTGGTCCATTGCCCTAGTTCAAAACATCACCAACATATGATTAGATAATTCACTTAGACATTTTCACTAACACCTTATATGCATACCTTTAACAAGGCTATTTTCATGGTAGAAATCATCAAAACTTAGGTTACTCAAGACCCTCATGTTTAACCACATACAACAATCACCCACATAGGTAGATCATAATTAATAATATGTATAAACACAATTCTAAGTAAGAATTAGCATTATTCATCATTAGGAAAAAACCCTTTTCAATTAATTTTAAATCCACTACGTACACTTATTAATCTAAGTGTGACATACATGCGTTTAGATTTATTTTACAAGGGAAAGAGTTACATTCTTTAAATAAGATGATTCACCAAGAACTTGACTCCTCTTTATCATCTAGATAAGCACCCTCCAAACCATAGCCTCCAATCTTGTCCCGAAAATTTGGAGAGTGTTTGAGAGAGAATTTGGGATGTTAGATCCACTCAAAATATGCTCAAGGAGGCCATATACACTTATATAGTGAGAAGGCTTAGGGTTTAGGGTGTAGGAAATGACCACAAGGCCCTCTCTTAAAAGCTGAAAATTAGACACGTCCAAGGGTACGACACACAATACAACTCATTAAAGAAATCATACCCTAGGGTATGAGTGGTGCCCTGGCTCGTACCCTAGGCTTCTCATAGGTCTCACACACTATTAAGGGTACGATTTTAAACCCTTGAGTCATATACAAAGGGTACGACTCAACCCCTAATTCATATACACCAACCATATACAAAACAGTCCACTCAAGTTGAGAGTTCACTCCATACGATCATGTTGGGTACGACTCGTACCCTTAGGTACGATTGAGGGGATGAACACTCATATAGGGTACATTATACTATATTTCCTAGGCTTCTTAAGGTACAAGAGAGGAAAGGGAGGTTGGTTATGACCCATATCCAAAGGTTACGATTGGCTTGTCCAATCGTATCTTGGTTATCTTGCTCAAAACCAAAAAAAAAATTGCAAGGCCAAGATATTGGGTTTTTCATTTTCCCCCATATAGGATCATTTGTCCACGAATGAAGGGTAAGGAAAGTATCAACACAAGTTAACATGTTAGCACACATCAAATTAACCCTGAAACAAATTAGGACAAAGCACACAACAAGGATACTTCACCATACATATCATGATCACCATCAATCCACTATTTCATTTTATTGATCCTTGGGATTCAACCATCATTTATCAAAGACACTTGGATCCTTCAAAGTTTAGATAATCAAACCCATTATCAATCAAAGACATAAGTCAAATAAAGAAGATTAAAACACACTTCAATCATGAGTTTCGGGGACGGAAGACAATACGGATACTTGGACGCCATATCCTTCTCCGCCTCCCAAGTAGCTTTCTCGAACTATTGGTTTCCCCATAGAACCTTCACCAAAGCCACTTCCATCATTTTCAACCGCGAACTTGCCGATCCAAGATCCTCACCCGAATTACCTCATACGACAAAGAGTCGCAATATCAACATCCCTCAAGGAAATAACCGAAGAAGGGTCACCCACATATTTTTGCAATATAGAGACATGGAAAAATCCAGGGGAAATAGAGTTCAACCAATAAGGCAACTCAAGCTCATAGGAAACCTTGCCAACCCCTTTCAAGACCAAATAGAGACCAACTTAACGAGGACTACGCTCCCATTTTTTGCCAAACCTCATCACTCCCACCATGGGAGACACCTTCGAGAATACCCAATCGCCAATACTAAACTCTAAACTCCCATACCACATGTCCTCATAGGACCTTTTTAGAGAATATGAGCGGTTTTCAACCTCTCACAAATCACCTTCACCTTTTTTCAAGGTTTGGTGAACTAGACTGGGATCAAGAAAATTACCTGTACCAACCTCATACCATCAAATGGAAGAACGACATCTCCTACCATACAATGCCTTACAAAGGTACCCTAGAATCTCCCCCACTTAGGTACTTCTACGTTTCCCACTTCAAAACATCCTCATGCTCCCAGAGCCACTATCCACACAAAATAGGTCATGGAGGAACTAAAGCACAAGGAACACTCACGCTACTCAAGGCAAGGCCCTCAATAGAGACACGACACTGTAGGTACAAAGGAATCCATAGAAACCACCTAGGTCATAAATGAGACCCATCCCAACACAACATACCAAAGGAACATTCATTATGTTTGATCACCAAAAGGAACACCACCGCCTACCTTTTGGGGATCTTTCGTGATCTCTCCACTAGAGATAAATAACAAGACCAAGAAAAGCTATGACTTTTAATCAAAATCCACACTTGGAGAACTTGGCATACAAACGATGATCCTTTAAAGTTTGCAACACAGCACGGAGGTGATCTACATGATCCATCTCACTCTTAGAGTAGACGAAGATGTCATCAATGACGAAGATGACAAAAATATCCAAGAACGGATAAAAAACTATATTTATCAAGTCTATGAATATCGCAACCCAAAAGATATGACAAGAAACTCATAGCGACCATACCGAGTTCTAAAGGCAATATTAGAAATATCTGCATCCCTAACCTTAGGTTGATGATATCTTGATCTAAGATCAATTTTAGAGAAATACTTCTCACCCTAAAATTGATCAAATAAATCATCGGTTCTAGGGAGAGGACACGCAGTCTTCACGGTCACTATGTTCAATTGGCGATAATCAATGTACATACGAAGGGAACCATCCCTCTTGTGCACAAATAATACGGGAGCACCCCTCTCCCAGAGACATACTAGGACGGATAAAACCTTTATCTAATAGGTCTTTCAATTTCTTCTTAAGATATTTTAGCTCTGAAGAGCCATCCTATTAGAAGGGACAGAAATTGAACGAGTGATCGAAATGAGATCAATACCAAAAAATTAATTTGCCCATCGGGAGGAACACTAGGAAGATCATCAGAAATCTCATTAACCATGGGAACGGATTTTAGAGAAGGCTCTTTTGAGGTAAAATGTAACACCCCGAGACTTGACCCTAGCATCACACGATGCTTACGACATTAAAAGATCACAAACTAACGCATAACTGGTACCTGTTGTGAGAACTAAATAATAATACTAAAAATACATATATGAGGAAGTTCGACTAAAAATGTAATAAGGTTCATAAATTGAAAAAAAAATATTAAATACTGATAATAATACTAAAAATACTAAAGATCTGTCTAAAGTAATCTAGTCCAAAAGCCTCTAACTGTCTAAATCTGGGGTTGATGGGACAAATCCACAACTAACCCCGACTACTAAACATACTAAATATGCTAAAATGTTGAAATAAAAATAATGTCCTCGATGGATAAGGACTCACTACTTAATGTACCGCTGATATCTTGAGCTGCTAAGTACGGTCAGGACCCCGAGCATCCAACCTATGATATGAGACACCATAGCATAAAATAAAGAGTACGCGTCAGTACGTGGAATGTACTTATATGCTTAGTGAGGTAAGGATGATATAAATGGGTTCATATGCATGAGATGATAACTAATTGAATATACATCACGAAGTCATTGGATAAGTTTACATGCAAAACTGCAACTGCTGAACATACTGAACATCCAATACTGCGCATGTAGATATACATCATGTATATGATATTATACTGAAACTAAGTATTGAATTCTAATGGCTGAGTAACTGATAACTGATAACCATGATTTTATAGAACTGACTAAGTTCTTTACTGAATACTGATATTGAAACTGTAACTGTGGGAGTGTTCATCTAACCGACATACCATAATTATAGACTGATTTAGGGTCACTCTTATGACCCTAGTTGGAAGGGTGTTAACACCTTTCCACTATATACTAATAATATTATGTCAACCCTAATATAGCAGGAAGACTCATGAGATATATATAAGGTTGAGTCAACCCTAGTTTGGCAGGAGGAAGACTTACCCTACGCTGGCTATGTAGTTATGTAACTCAGGGATTGCTACTAAGGATCAAACCCTTTACTGAAACGAATTCCTCTATCCCTGGGTTCGCTCGATACTGAATCATACTCCCAACTAAACCGACACTGATTGCAAGACTGTACTAAGCTCGACTAAACTCACACTGACTCTATTAACTGACCGAATGTGACATTCGGGATACCACAAGATCATTCTATTATAACTGGAAGCTAAGTAAGCATCTAATTTCGAGTATACAATACCCCAGGACTAGATAGCATAAATAAAAAAATTATATCACAGGTTTAAAGCAATAAAATTAGAATGTTATGCACAAATCATTAACTTAGGAACTTTGACAAATACTTGGGGAGCATGGTTCTTGAACATGAGGAAAAGTAACATGGTATTATCATGGTTACAACATACAATTCAAAATTCATAGGTTATAACATGAGGAGTACATAAATCAATACACATACTAGTTTATTTACTTGAAAATCATAATTTTCTTGGTTTAAAACTCATAAAATCAACGCATGCAAGAACACAACTCAATTTAAGAATATAAATCATAATTTAAATCTTGATAAGGTGTTTTTGTACTCCAAAGGTGGAAGGAAACCTAAGGATGAACACCAAATATACCAGAGTAGCTAAATTCTTGAACTTTCTTGGAAATTTTCTTGGGAATTGATCTTGAATCTTGAAGGCTAGAATTTCCTATTTGAGAAAGAATGTTCTTGATTTGAGGGAATTTGAATAAAATAATAACTAATTAGGTTAATAGGGCATAAATCTTGTGTTTTGGACTGATTAGGGTCATGAAAAAAGACTCAACTGCCCTTGAAAAGAATTAAATTTTCATCACTGAAAATCTTGATTTCGGCCATCACTGCGATGCGGTACCATTGTGGTGAGCCACTGGATTTTGGTTGAAAGTGTATTTCCACGGAAAAGTGTAAAAATGAACTTTGATGCGACACCGAGTAGCTTTGCATCACTGGAAATTTAGGAGTGCGAACTGGCACTCCTCCGCAACGCAATGCTTATCGTGGTGCTTCACTAGAAATGCCAATTAGGAACTAGAACTTCAGTGTGATGTGGTACTAACACAGTGATTCACTATAAAGTGATGAGTGACATTTGGACTATCACCACGATGCGGTACATCGGATTGGGCTACTGTCTGGAACTAAATTCGCCATAACTTCTTACCCGGTTATCAGATTAAGGAAAAATTTATATCGTTGAAAACCTAATTAAATTTTCTATACTTTGGTGGGTCTTAAACTAGAAAATTTTGAGTAGAGTAAAAGATAAGCTCATTTGAAGTTGACTAAAGCAACATTCTTATATGAAATTCAACCGGTAAGGATTATTTTATTTCTTCTAATAGTTAGGAGTTATTTGAGACCTTAATATACATCAAACTAAATCATAAAACTATCAAAGAATGATAATGTACTATGCATGAGATTGAAACATGACTCTAGCATTGGCTTGGATTTTTTGGAGTATTACAATATCTCTCCTTAGGAACATTCATCCTTGAATAAGATATATTAAGTTAAAAATACTAAGGGATTGAGATTACATGCTGAATATATGTGATGAAAGCGTAAGTACATAACTTATTCTGAAACATGATTCATGACTAAACTGGTTCTGTGAATGCATGATTGACATGAGAATGATATGCAGTTGAAACTGAGCATGGAAAAAAGGGAATATCTAAGGAGATTGTTACCTTAAGCTGAGTTTGAGTTTGTGGAGAAAAGATGAGGGTACTTGATCTGCATATCTGCTTCTTCTCCCCAAGTGTCTCCCTCAACGGACTAATTCCGCCAAAGAACTTTAACTAGGGGAACTTCTTTTTTCCTTAGTCTACGAAATTGTCGATCAAGAATTTCGACTGGAATTTCCTCGTAGGAAAGACTATTCTGAATATCTACACTCTCTAAGGGAACAACTACAGCTGGGTCTCCAATACACTTCTTCAACAAGGAGATATGGAATATTGGGTGCACTGATGCTATGTCTCTTGGCAACTCAAGTTCATAAGCCACTTTTCCAAAATGACTCAAGATCCTGTAAGGGCCAACATATCGGGGACTAAGCTTTCCCTTGTAACCAAACCTCTTCACTCCCTTCATGGGAGAGATCTTCAGGTATACAAAATCACCAATCTTGAACTTAAGATCTTTCTTTCTCATATCTGAATAAGATTTCTATCGGCTCTGGGCTGCCTTAAGCCTTTCCCTAATCAATTGAACTTTCTCTAAAGCATCAAACACCAATTCAGGCCCTACTAGAGCAGTTTCTCCTATTTCAAACCAACCAATCGGAGATCTACATCTTCTTCTATATAGAACCTCAAATAGAGCCATCTGAATACTAGAATGATAGTTGTTATTATACGCAAACTCAAAAAAAGGCAAGTGATCATACCAACTGCCCTTAAAGTCGACTACACACACTCTCAACATATCCTCAAGGGTCTGAATGGTCTTTTTTGCTTTACCATCTTTCTGAGGGTGGAAGGTTATACTGAGGTGAACTTGGTTACCAAGACCCTTCTGAAAAGCTTTCCAAAAATAATAGGTAAACTGAGTACCTCTGTCTGAAATAATGGATAACAGAACATCGGGCAACCTAACTAACTCTCTGAGATAAAGCTTGGCATAGTCCTCAGCGAAATAAGAAGAATGGATTGGCAAGAAATGACCTAATTTGATCATTTTGTCCACAAATACCCAAATCAAATCATGTTGCTTACGAGTAAGAGGCAAACTAGTCACAAAATCCATGTTCACTTCCTCCTACTTCCAAGTGGGAATACTGAACTCCTGTATAGACCCACTTGGCTTCTGATGTTCAATCTTAACCTGCTAATATGTGGGGCACTTAGCTACAAACACAGCAATATCTTTCTTCATCCCACTCCACCAATAGATTTCCCACAAATTGCGGTACATCTTCGTAGCCGTTGGATGAATAGAGTAACGTGCACCATGCACTTCTACAAGAATTCGTTGTCTCAACTCATCAACACATGACACACATACTCTACCCTGGCAATGCAACACATCATCTCCCCCTTGGGAAAAAAACTCTACTTTCTGATCCCTGACTGACTCCTTCAGCTTTACTAGATTAGGATCCCTATCTTTCTTTTCTTTCACTTCGACAACTAAGGAAGATTCTGAACTATTCTAAACTCAAACACTAGCCTCAGCTGAATCAACCAAATAAACACCTAATTTGTCAAACTGATGAACTTCCTGCACTAACTTCTTCTTATCGCCCTTGAAATGAGCAACACTACCCATAGACAATCTACTTAGGGCATCTGCCACTACATTGGCCTTGCTCGGGTGGTACAAAACACTTATATCTTAATCTTTCAACAATTCTAACCATCTCCTCTAGCATAAATTTGAATCCTTTTGTGAAAACACATACTGTAAACTTTTGTGATCTGTGAAGACATCAACATACACCCTATAAGAATAGTACCTCCAAATCTTTAAGGCAAACATAAGTGCTACTAACTCAAGATCATGGGTAGGGTAATTCTTTTCATGGGGCTTAAGCTATCTAGAGGCATAGGCCACAACTTTACCCCTCTGCATCAAAACACATCCCAACCCAAATCTGGAAGAATCAAAGTATATAACAAACCCATCTGAATCATCTGGCAATGTCAAAACTGGGGTTGTAGTAAGTCGAGTCTTCAACTCCTGAAAACTCTTCTCATAAGAATCTGACCACTGAAACTTAACTTTCTTCTGAGTCAATATGGACATGGGGGATGCAATAGACAAAAATACCTCAAAAAACCATCGGTAATAGCCAGCCAAATCTAAGAAACTCCTGATATTCGATAGAGAGATGGGTCTGGGCCAGTTTTTTAATGCTTCGGTCTTATAAGAATCAAATCTAATGCCATCATTGGAAATAATATGGCCAAGGAAAGATATTGATCTTAGCCAGAATTTGCACTTACTGAATTTAGCGAACAACTGATGGGCCCTAAGAGTCCACAATACTATTCTGAAGTGGTCTGTATGATCATTTTTGTTACGGGAATAGACAAGGATGTCATCAATGAAGACTATAATGAATATGTCTAAGTACTGCTTGAAAACATGGTTCATCAAGTCCATAAAGGCTGATGGGGCATTCGTGAGACCGAAGGATATGACTAGAAATTTGAAGTGACCATACCGAGTTCTGAAAGTTGTTTTTAGAATATAACATTCTCTGATTTTAAGCTGATGATAGCCGGACATGAGGTCTTTCTTAGAAAAATAACCGGCACCCTGAAGTTGATCGAACAAGTCATCAATTCTAGGAAGTGGGTACTTATTTTTTATTATGACTTTCTTCAACTGACGGTAGTCGATACACATTCTAAGAGGGTCGTCTTTCTTTCGCATGAATAGAACTAGTGCACCCCAATGAGATATGTTGGGCCTGATAAATTCTTTGTCTAAGAGGTTTTTCAACTATTCTTTCAACTCTTTAAGTACAGCTGGAGCCATTATGTATGGCGGAATAGAGATGGGCTAAGTATCACGAAGAAGGTCTATTCTGAAGTCAATTTCCCTTTCAAGCGAAACTTTGAGGAGACCTTCGTGAAACACATCAGGGAATTCACTTGTGACTGGAACTGACTCGAGGCTAGGAGTCTTGGAACTAGAGTCTTTGCCTTACACCAAATGATATACACACCCCTTGGACATCATTTTTCTCACCCTAAGGTACAAAATAAATTGACCTTTAAGTGCTGTGGTACTACCCCTCTATTCAAGGACTAGTTTATTTGGGGACTAAAAATGGACAACTCTGTTTCTACAATCAATTGAGGAATAGCATAAATAGAGCCAATCCTTGCTGAGAATAACATCAAAATTTGTCATCTCTAACTTTACTAAGTCTACTGATGTAACTTTCTGAGATACCATAATCGGACAGTTTCTGTATACCCGACGGGCTATGATAGACTAACCCACTGGGGTAGAGACTGAATAAGACTCTATTAGGATTTTTGGACTGACTCCAAAGTTGACAGCTATATAAAGAGTTACAAACGATAATGAAGCTCCTGGATCTAGCAAAGCATAAACATGTAAATGGTAAACTTGTAACGTATCAGTGACCATATCAGGAGAACATTCCTGATCCTATCAGGACTGAAGTACATAGAGCCTATTTGGGCGTTACCCACTGGTGGCACTGGAAGTGGCACCCAGCTGAGACGGGCAACTGGACTAAGCTGAAGGATGATTATGCTGACACTGCGAACCCACCTGAGGACATTCTATGATCCTATAGCCTGGCTTACCACACCCAAAAATACATCTCTACCAGCCCTGCAGACACCCTGATTATTTATACCACACTTTTGAGAAAGAGGATTTATTCGAGCACTGCTAACACTACCTTGAGATTTAGAGCATGGCGCCCTATTTTTATTACCATTTATAAATTTAGGCACCGGAGCACTAGCTGAGGACAGAATTGGGACTAAAGATTTTGGGCAGAACGTAGGATGATTACCACCCTCTGATTTAGGCTGAGTGAAGTTGAAGCTACCTGTTCTAGCTCGCTTGTTTTCCCTCTCTTTCTCCTTAGTTTTTTATTCCTCAATCTGCTGAGCATGGACCATCAACCTAGCACAGTCTATATCCTTAATCAGCATTGCGGTCCTACACTCCTTGACCACACTTTCAGACACACCAGACATGAACTTGCTCATCTTAGACCTGCTATCAGCTACCACATGAGGAGCATACCTAGCTAAATGAGTAAACTTGAGAGAATACTCTTTTACTGTCATCCTTCCCTATTTTAAGTTAATAAACTCTAACACCTTAGCCTCTCTCAACTCCAAAGGAAAGAACCTATCCAAGAAGGCAGTAGCAAACTCCTCCCATTCTATAGGCCCTGCATCTGTGCCTCTCTTCACCTTCTACTTCTTAAACCATGTATGAGCTATATTTTGCAACTGATAGGTAGCTAACTTAGGACTCTCACTAGTATTTACCCCATAATATCTGTCACCTTCTACACCATGTCAAGGAACTCATATGGGTCCTTCTCAGACTTAGACCCTTAAAATAAAGGAGGTTCATTCGGATGAAGTCTCGAATTCTAGCTACAGCAGTATTGGCCACTGGGTTGGCCGAAATAACGGTTGGCTGAGCATTCTGAGCCACTACAGAATGGGCTAGAGTAGTGAATGCAACCCTGCTCTTTATGAGAAATATGTTCATTTAGGGGATCTTTTTGAACGGGCGGAGGTGCTGGCTGGTTCCTAGTCCTTCTTTTGTTGGTTTTTTTTGGAGGCCTGTTCTATAAATAGAAGGGAAAATTAGATTAGACAGAGAGTTTAACTTGAGATCATGCTCACTCACATGATATGAACACTGAAAAAAGGGAACTTTTTCCTAAAAATTCCTCATAGACTCTTGTCCATAAGTGTGGCTCCCTACACACCCATGCATAAGACTCTACTTTACGCATCTTTCAGACTTACTAGGAAACTTTAGAACCTTAGGCTCTTATACCAAGTTTGTAATGCCCTGAAAATACACCCTGACATCACATAGTACTTGCGACCCCGAAGGATCACAAGCTAACCCATGAGTGGTACCTTCTGTGAGCACTGAATGATAATACTAAAAATACATATATGCGAAAGTTATACTGAAAATACCATAAAGTTCCCAAACTGAAAACAAATAAGGAATACTGCTAATAATACTAAACATCTGTCTGAAGTAATCTAGTCCAATAGCCTCTTACTGTCTGAATATGGGGTTGATGCGACAAGTCCCCAACTAACCCCGACTACTGAACATACTAAATATGCTGAAATACTGGAACAAAAATAATGTCCTCAATGGATGATAACTCACTATTGAATCTACCACTGATATCCTAAGCTGCTAAGTACGGTCAGGACCCTGAGCATTCGAACCTATGATATGAGACATCATAGCACAAAAGAGAGAGTATGCGTCATTACGTGGAATGTACTAATATGCTAAGTGAGGTAAGGCTGATTACATGGGTTCATACGCATGAGATGATAACTGACTGAATGAACATCATGAATTAACCGCATGAGTGTACATGCAAAACTATAACTGCTGAACATGCAATACTATGCATGTAGATATACATCAGGTATCTGAGATTATACTAAAACTGAGTACTAAATTTTAATGACTAAGTAACTGATATCTGATAGTCATGGTTTTGTAGAATTGACTGAGTTCTTTACTGAATACTGAGACAGAAATTGTAACTGTGGCAGTATTCATCTAACTGACATACCCCGATTATAGACTTATTTGGGGTCCAACCTGTGACCCCAATTAGAAAGGTGTTAGCACCTTGCCACGTGATACTAACAATGATATGTCAACCCTAATCTTCCAGGAAGACTCATGAGATATATATATGGTTGTGTCAACCCTGGTCTGGTAGGAGGATGACTTACCCTACGTTGGCTACGTAGTTTTGTAACTAAGGAATTGCTACTAAGGGTAAAACCCTTTATTGGAAGGAATGCCCCTATTCTTGGGTTCGCTCGATGCTGAATCCTACTCCTAACTGAACCGACACTAATCATTAGACTGTACTAATCTCGACTGAACTTATGCTGACTCTATTAACTGACTAAATGTTACTATTCGGGATACCATGGGATCACTCTATTACGACTGGAAGCTAAGTAAGCAGTTAATTTTGGGTATACAATACCCCCAGGACTCGATAGCATAAATAAAGGAATCATATCATAAGTTTAAAGCATTACAATTAGGATTTCACGCACAAATCATTAACTTAGGCACTTTGACAAACACTTGGGGAGCATGGTTCTTGAACATGAGGAATATTAACATGGGATTATCATGGTTACAACATACAATTCATAATTCATAGGTTATGACATGAGGAGTACATAAATCAACAAATATACTAGTTTAATTACTTGAAATTCATAATCTTCTTTGTTTAAAACCCATAAAATCAACAAATGCACGAACACAACTCAATTTAAGAGTATAAATCATCATTTAAATTTTGATAAAGGGTTCTTGAACTCCAAGGGTGGAAGGAAACTCATGGATGAACACCAAACATACCTGAGTAGTTGAATTCTTGAAGTTTCTGGGAAATTTTCTTGGGAATTGATCTTGAATATTGAAGGCTAGGGTTTGCTATTTGAGAAAAAATGTTCTTGATTTGAGGGAATTCGAATAAAACAATGACTAATTAGGCTATTAGGGCATAAATCTCGTGTTTTGGACTGATTAGGGTCATGGAAAAAGACCCAACCATCTTTGGAAACAATTAAATTTTCATCACTGAAAATCAAAATTTTGGCCATCACCATGACGCAGTGCCATCGCGGTGAGCCACTGGAGCATGGATGAAAATGCATTTCCAAGGATAAGTTCAAAAATGCACTTTGGCGCGACGCAGGGGTATCGCGTTGTGTCACTGGAAATTGACGAGTACGAACTTGCACTCCTCCGCGATGCGATGCTTATCGCGGTGCTTCACTGGAAAATGCCAATTGGAAACTGAAACTTTACCGCAACACAGTACTATCATAATGATTCTCTAAAAACTGACGAGTGTCATTTGGCCTGTCACTGCAACGCGGTACAATCGCGTTGGACTACTATCTGGAACTAAATTTGACATAACTTCTTACCCGGTTATCATATTAAGGCGAAATTTATATCATTGGAAATCTGATTGAATTTTCTACACTTTGATGGATCTTAAACTAGAAAATTCTGAGTAGAGCAAAAGATATGCTCGTTTGAAGTTGACTAACTCAACATTCTTATATGAAATTCAATCAGTAAGGATTATTTTATTTCGTCTAACAGCTGGGAGTTATTTGAGACCTTAATATACATTAAACTAACTCATAAAACTATCAAAGAATAATAATGTACTATGCATGAGCTTGAAACATGAGTCTAGCATTGGCTTGGATTTTTTGGGGTATTATATAGAATCCTTAAGTCGAACTAAATGATACAAACACCCTTTGAGGTCAACTTTTGTGGCTTTAAGATAAGAAATGAATCTTCCTTTAGGCACTAAACAACCACCTTCCCATGCAATGACCAGCTCATTAGGGGATCGAAACATGACCCTATGGGTCTGACAATCTAAGGTAGCATAGCAAGAGTGCAACCTGTCCAACCCCTAAAATGACACCAAAATAAACTACATCCAACTCTATAAAGTCAACCAGAGTCTTACTACTACCAACACATACCACACCCCCCTATAGAGTCTCTTATTAACCACAGAGTCGCCAACTAGGATAGAAATAGAAAAGGAATTGACAGACTCTCTAGACCAAATCCAAGGTGCATAGTCACATTCGGGGTCACATAAGAAAAAGTAGACCCTGGTTCAAGCAAGAAATACACATCACGAGATAAAAGTTTCAACATACTCGCGTCCGTATTAGAAGATACATTAGGCTCTCAAGGGATAATAGGAGCATTGAGACAGTCTCGACCAATATTGGAGCTAGAAGTGGTCCCTTGGTGCAAGAGTTAGAGAAGTGCTAACCGTCATCCTTTGCTTTGCCCAAGCGACAGCCACTATAGGAAATTCCCATTGCACGTGACTCAATTGGCCACACTCAAAATACTGGTTCTTTCCTTCCTCGCAAAAACCACGGTGTGACCGATCGCAAAACCGACAAAGAGGATAGGTGAATAAGGATTGGGCCCCACTGACCCTAGGAGCCACCCAATACTTCCTGTTAGACCTCTTTACACCAACCTGAGCCAACTGAGCAAAGGAGCGATGGAGCCCAGCATTTTGAAGTGACTTAGGGGAAGTGCCAACTCTAATAGTGGGGTTAGTGAGAATAGGTGGAACCCTACAAGGACAGTCAGATGACACAACCCTTGACCGGGTCTGAATCCCAGAAGTTAGACTAACTTTGTCCATATTATCCCCAGTTAGGACAAAAGAGCTTGCCTGAACATCCGATCTTCTTGGATACATGATCTGAAAGATGATCAAGCAGTAATCAGAGGAATCCAAGACCTTAGACTCTATATAGCTTGGGATTGAAACACAAGAAAGGAAAATATTCCTAAATGTCTCATAGCCCCTCTCTTATAAGTGTGGCACGCTTCACACCCATAAAAAATACTCTACATGACACGGATTTATGGACTCCCAACTGACCATGAACCTAGGCTCCAATACCAACTTGACACACCCCGAATTTGGGACATGCCGTATGGAAACCTCAAGCCCATGTGAACCGAAGGTTTCCTTAATAACCCAACCTAGCCCTCATCACAATAATCACAAGGGTAGGGTGAATCACGACCTTATAATAAGATAGCGGAAATATAAGGCTAATAGTAAATACTTAGAAAATATCTAACATTTTATTAATGTCAACAATCTAGCTAATACTCCCAATCCACAGTCATCCACAAAAGCCTCTACCAAGTCGAAGTTAATAAAATATCGAGACGTGCCCCCGACAATAGCCAAGTGCTAAATCTATACAAGTCTGAGACATAGAATGACGTGATTATGAAAGGCAGGTCGTCCGAAGTATGAAAGCTCACCATTTCAAGGTCAATGTCTGAACTGCTCGAACACTTGATCACTGCGTAGAAGAAGAAGAGGATACTCCGAACCCTATGTCACATGGGGACATAGAATCTAGAGACGGATAACGGTTGGAATGCTAGCATATAACCCAAGGATAAGGATAGAATAGAACATTTGTTCAATCCACGCCAAATCATTATATACAATCACATTTATAGAAATATAGGTATGTATGAAGACATATATACATATAGTTACACAACATGCCAAACCATGGAAAAAATTATAAAATGCATTCTCAAATTATTCATTCATGAGACATGGAGTGAAGAACTTTCAATCTTCCATATTACCAATTTTATTACCTTAAATTCTACGTTACCTTAGTCGGTGGGGATCTAAACCCCAAACCAACTCAACCAATCCAACCAATTTAACCAAGTCAACCAATTAACTGATTTAACCAATTCAATCAATTAATTAGGAAAGTGACTCGAACCACAAGCTGTCTCATCGAACTAGGGACTCGAACCATTAGTCATTTCATTATATGAGGTATTTCAACCTTAAGAGATCTCTTTAGGAGAGGGAATCGAACCAAAAGCCATTTTATTGGACTAGGGACTCAAACCATGAGTCATTTCATTGGGCAGGGGACTCAAACCACAAGTCATTTAATTTTTGCCATTTAATTGGACTAGGGACTCAAACCACTAGTCACTTCATTAGGCGAGGGACTCAAACCATAAGCCATTTCTTTGGACTGGGAACTCAAACCACTAGTCATTTCATTGCCATTATTAGTTGACATTTTAACTCTTGACCCATTGGTTCATACATTAACATCCATACAATTCATTTCATGGTCCTCAAGAATTTTACTAACTCATTCAATGCTCACTAACATTTTCATAGCACACTATAGTTCCACACACGATTCTAAGTTCAACTTACAAAATTAAACCCTTTTTCTTAGCCATCAAACCAATATGGTCATAATTTAACAAATTACATGGCTAGCAACTTTAACACAATACCAATTATCAACTAATTATACTTAACGGGTCATCGACCTATTTAAAGCCATAAGCTAATCCATTAGATGATTAACAAGGTTCTTATCAACTATTTACAAGCATTCACAATCATTATATTATTATCATGACTCATTCATGTTCACTAAACCAATTATATTGATACATATTTTACCTTCACATAACCATTTAACCCCTAGTCACTTCAGTAGACTAAATGCCTTGAATCAATTCAATTCACGGTCGTCAAGACCCATATATCTATTCACATTTCATTAGCAAGCTTTCATCACATTCTCACCACATTTAGGCTCAACACACAAATCAAGTTCATTTTCATATTTAGAGGCTTCAACCTCATTATTAGTTATTAGATCAATAAAGTCATTCAATTATACAATACATGGCTCCCAATACCTTTATAATATCATTTATCAATCATTCATGCTTATTCAGCCATTGCCCTAGTTTAAAATATCACCAACATGTGACTAAATAATTCACTTAGATATTTTCACAAACACCTTATATGCATACCTTTAACAAGGCTTATTTCATGGTAGAAATCATCAAAACTAGGGTTACTTAATACCCTCATGTTAAACCACATACAACAAGCATCCAAATAGGTAGATCATCTTTAATAACATGTATAAACACAAGTCTAAGCAATAATTAGCATTATTCATCATTAGGCAACAACACTCTTTTCATTTGATTTCAAAATCACCATGTACACTTACTAATCCAAGTGTGAAATACATGGGTTTAGAGTTATTTTACAAGGGAAAGAGTTACATGCCTTAAACAAGATGATTCACCAAGAACTTGACGTTTTTTTATCTTCTAGATGAGCACCCTCCAAACCCTAACCTCCAATCTTGTACCAAGAATTTTGAAAGTGTTTGAGAGAGAGTTTAGGATATTAAATACACTCAAAATGTGCTCAAGGAGGCCCTTGGTTAAAATAAAAAAATAGGACCCGTCCAGGGGTATGACTCACCATATGGCTCATTAAGGAAATTATACCCTAGGGTATGAGTGGTACCCTAACTCATACCCTAATATTATCCTAGGTATCACACACTTTTAAGGGTGTGAGTGTACACCCTTGAGTCATATCTAAAGGGTATGACTTAACACCTAACTGGTATATACCAACCGTATACAAAATAGTCCACTCAAGTTGAGAGTTCACTCCATACGATCATCTTGGGTATGACTCGTACCCTTAGGAACGATTAAGGGGAGGGCCTCTCATATAGGGGATAGCATACTATATTTCGTAGGATACTTAAGGTACGAGAGGGGAAAGGAAGGTTGGGTACGACCCATATCTAAAGGGTACGATTGGCTTTTCCAATCGTATCTTGGTCATCTTGCTCAAACCCAATTTTTTTTCAAGGCCAAGATCTTGGGTGTTTCATATAGACTCCCACGTTGACAACCTTGGTTTCCAATGTGTCTCCCTCAGGAACACCACTTTCATGACTCAGCTACACGATCCTTATTAAATACCAATTAAAAGATTTATCACACATTTCTATTTAGTGAACCATATTCACATTAAGGTATACATTGTTGGTGTCGTCATACCTTTACACTTACAAGGTAACAACAACATACCAAAAACAATTGCACCACTTTGGGAAATTCACAACCCCCTTGGTTCAATTATGCAATAGCTTGTGAAAAAACAAAACCCACAAGGTTCAATTCAAAATCATAATGCAATAGTTCAAGGATAATTCAATTCCCAAATTTCTCATAATTAAAACCAATTTCACATTATGGGGTTGAGGTCATAACCACTTCAAAAGTCATAAGTTTGGGGAAAATCACAATTCTCTTATTCATTCACCATACCCATGCACCCACAAGTTTAATACCATAATTAAAGCATGATTAATCACATGTAAACCATGAGAAATATTGTTCAATCCATAAACATTCAAAACCCTCAACCCTTTTTTCAAATCCACCATTAATATCTCATGAACAATACTTTACAACGTACGTTTTTAACAAATTAACAATGAGGGAAGAGTAACATGTCTGAAATACTAAGTTTCACATAAGGAATTTAACCCTTGACCCCTTGGATGACCTACTTCTTGAAAACCCTAAGTATGGTTGCTTGAGATAGTTTGAGAGAGTTTTGGAATTATTTGAGTACATTAAAGATGAAATATAACCCCCTTAAGTGCTTTATGGATGTTGGCTTTTAATTGGACAAGGAGGGAGTTTCCAAGTACCCTTAAAATAAAAGCTAAAATTTAGTCGTTAAAAACTACGGGTCACTATATGACTCATATAGACTCATTACGACTCGTCACCTTGAGTTGTAGCCAAGACAGTTCCCAGGACACCCATACATTGGTGACCCTACGACTCAACCGGTACCATTCGTAATAGGACCCTACGACTCGTAAGGTCCAATCGTAATCAACACAAAACCTACTTGGGTAAACACTGGACATCCTACGATTTGCACCCAATGACTCGTAACAAGTCCTTATGACTCATAGTGAGTCACTCATACTTAGGGTAGAACTTAGCGACTTACTTTCTGATATGGTTATGACTTGGGTCCTTAGGACCCATCAAGACTCCCTATGACTTGTATTTCTAAGTCATACTCAGGACAACAACTCAAGCACCATTCACTGGACACCTTACGAGTAGGATCACATGACATGTCAAAACACCCTACGACTCATAGGGGTAAGTCGTAGTGAAGACAATGAGGATAATATTTCAGAAATTTTTAAGGATAAAAAATCCAGGGCGTTACAATCACTTTTGCGTTTGTCATGCAACACCCATTTCCCTTGATGCCAGAGGCTAAGAGAGACACATCAATTTGAACCATATTTGTAGTATGGTTATTTTTCTAAATCTTTACTTGTTTTTAAAGTCAAATCTTTATAAAATCATTGATTATATTTTTGTTATGTACTTAAAACTTTTAAAAATTTAGTACTTCTTAATTTTTTCTTATTCTAACAATTTTATATTTATTTATAATTTTTTAAAATCTTCTTAAAATCAAATTTAGTTGATTTAGAATTCTTAAACTAATGAAAAGAGTATTAGTTGTCACTAAAGATTTCACTATAAGCATATTTAATAAGAAAAAAATAATGAAAAAATAATTTTATCTAAAGAGGATACTTTTAATGAAGGGCAAAAAGTTCAAATTACACTTCTAAAGCCCTTCACACTTTTAATATATTATAGATTATAGATAGTTATGAAATATGAAATAATATTGAATTTTTAAATAATCAACAAAATAGCTTTTGGTTATGAAATGATAGTTTTTCGTTGTAAGAATTCAAATAGGTAGTTCTAAAAACGACATTTGTCTTAATTTTAGGCTAGACTATCTCTTTTATTATATATGTAGATATGAAATAACATTAAATGAAATAATATGGAATCAGAATAGTTGTTATCCAATAGAAATGAATCTTAATTATTTTTTTATCAAAATATAAAATATGAAATAATATTAAATATTAAATAATCAACAAAATAGCTTTTTGTTATGAAATGATAACTTTTTGTTGTAAGAATTCAAATTCGTAGTTCTAAAGATGACACTTGTCTTACTTTTAGACTAGATATCCTTCTTTATTATATATATAGATATGAAATATGAAATATGAAATAATATTAAATATTTAAATAATCAATAAAATTGTTTTTTTGTTATGAAATGATAGTTTTTTGTTGTAAGAATTCAAATAGGTTGTTCTAAAGATGACACTTGTCTTAATTTTAGGCTATAATATCCTTCTTTATTATATATACATACATGCATAAATATATATATATATATATATATATATATATATATATATATATATATATATATATATCAACGTGAAATATAAAATATTATTAAATATTTAAATAATCAACAAAATAATTTTTTGTTGTAAGAATTAAAAAATAGGTAGTTCTAAAGATGACACTTAAGATATTTGAAAGACATATAGAAAAAGAAAATAAAAGGAGTTTAGGGCAAAGTTTAAAAAATGATAACTAAGCTCCTTAAAGTCTCACCTATTACTATTTGAGGAGCTTAAGGTCAGTATTCGCCCTTATACTTCTCCAAAATCACTTATATTTATTTGAGATCTACTTAATATGAAAATAATGAATCACAATGATTAATTTTAAAATATTCAAAAGACATAATAAAAACAATCGACTGATTTTCAAAATTCTGTCGGTGCCGCAAAAATTGGAATAATTATTTTTAAGTGATATAAAAAGTGTTATAAATTACGAATTAACAAATTATAATATTTAAAAGACATAAAATATTTAGTTGACTCTCAAAATTCCATCATAATTACATAAATTGGGGCATGAGAACTAACCTATATTATTCATAAATTACTCAAAAAGTACTATAAATCACATTAATTAACAATATAAAATATTTAATATGTGAGAACATAAAGTAGCTTAGGATCAAAAAACAAATCGACACATTCACCCTTCCATTTTTATTTTGTGGCTATATATAAAGTAGAAAGTATTAGTGACACCCAATTCATGTAATTTGACCAAAGAAATAGATAATTTTTCCTCTTTATTATTAATTTGCGCCTACTTTGTGGGATTTTTTTCTTTCAAATACATAAAGAGAAAAATAGATTATTTTCATTCAACATGGTGTTTTTGTTTTACACATTAAAAGAAAAAAATCAAACTTTTTTAATTCAATTTTTTTCACAATAATTATATACTTCTATCAAAGAAAAAAAAATTACGTAAAAGGTAATAAAAGTTACACTACTAAGCGAATAAAAATATGTAAAAGGCATAAAATATTAATTAATTCTCAAAAATTTATCGGTGCCACACACAAAAATACTATGAATTACAATATTTAACCACTAAAAATATTTAAAAGACACATTAAAAATTTGGTTGATTCTTCAAATTCGATCAACCCCAGTGGAGTAGAAGAAGTAACATATATTATCTAAAACTTATGTAGAAAATATTATAAATTATAATAATTAACAACTTAAATATCTTAAAACTACACTAAAATTTAGCTGACTCTCCGAATTCTATCACCACATAAACTAGAACAGAGAGAGTATCACATATTATTTGAAAATTATGTAAAAAAATACCATAAATCACAATAATGAACAACTTAAAATAATTAAAAATTATATCAAAAATTTTGATGGACTCTTAAAAGTTCATCTGTGTAACATAAATTGAGACATAACAGAATTTATGTAAAAAAAATATAATAAATCACAATACCAATGAACAACTTAAAATATTTAAACTCATACAAAAAAAAATTATTAATCGTGTAAATTTCATCTGTATTGCATAAATTAAAATTAAAAAATAACAAATATCCAGTAAAGACTTTCCGCATCTAGTATATTACATGTAGATGAATATAAATCTGCATAGTATAGGATCAACTTAATTCTCTTATACTAGAGGTTAAAAGCAATTGATAACACGACGGCTAGTACAAACCAACCAAAGAAGAAATATCCCAACAACATCGTTGGTTCCTCATCCTCTGGTTCCTGCAGTTGTGTTTACATAACAACAAAAGAAAAACATTAAGTATTGATAACTCAAATTATAATTATTATCTGGCTGCTGGCTGAATGCTAACGGGATAACTAGTGAAACTTAGCTAGATATTCTCATTTTCAATTTATATAGTAGCACTTCTAGTTTTTCAGTATTTAAACTAGGTAAATGTTGATCAATATTTCAATGTATATTTTTAATATATGGACATAAGATAAATTGCAACTCATAGTTTTTTTTTTAAAATTTAAATTTAAATTTTAAAATATTTATCTAATTCCATTCAAATTAATAATTAGTCAAATTACATCTAAAAAAATAAAAAAAAAATGTCACATAAATTAAAAAGGAAAAAGTAATTACAACAAGTGGGGTTGGAGTAACTGATTTGCATAAATAAAAGAAACACTCTTCCATGTATGTATAGATACGTAATTAATAGACATAGAAACTAACAATAATCTCTTCGCTACTTTTTATTTGTTAGTCTTTTATTTTTTTTAGAATCAAATAATATGAACTTTGATAAATAATTTAAGATATATTTTTTCGTTATATTGATATGACATAAATTGCAATTGAAAGTATTCTTTGTATAATTATTGAATATCTAAATTTTAGTTTAAAACTATTGAATCAATCTAATCTGACTTTGAAAATGAGTGAAATTAAAAAGTAATATTTTTGAGATAATAATTATTAATTGAGGGCCTAAAAATTAACTCATTAATTAGTGTACCTGAGGAGGAGGAGTTCCTGGAGACTCTGGAGTTTTATCAACCTCAAATGGCCACTTGTAAGTACCCTGTGTCTCACTCCTTACCAAACTCCAATCATACAGCCTTCTCTCATCTGGTGTTGACAAAATTGAATATGATTCCTATATATGTCAAAAATTAAAAACAATTTTGCAATAAAAAGAAAATTCATCTCTAAAACTTTCCGAATTAATAGAAATGAAATTAGTACTTTTAGGTGCTCAAGTTTCTTGTTAAGCTCTTCTTCTACCAATCCCTCATTCATAACTTCTTCAACCTTCTTCTTGTACGCTACTGGTACCTATATATATTGCAGCAATACGAGTAAATCACTGAGAACACAAACATTAAACGAACCGTGTTTTAATTTCTTTTTTATCTGGCTGGTGGAAATTAATCAATGGATTAACAATTGGTTGGAGAAGAGAGAAAAAAACAAAATGGGTGTAAAAAGAAATGTGTGGACCTCTGCATACGAACATTTTCTTGAAAGTCCTAGTCTTCCATAGTGATCTATATCTGTTATTGCTGCACTCTAAAATGAGATTTATTAGTCAAATGAATGGAAAAAAAATTCATAGTCATTAAGGTGAACGAATCAAATTTAAAATCTTCAAAAGGAAAAAAAGATGAGTTTAATTTTGTAGACACTTTTGCAGTTTCTTGTGACTAAAGAATAACTACTACTCTTTGTCACAATTTATACACAGTTTGGATCTTAGGAGTCAAAATTCTAAATTTGGATAGTGCATACAGGCATGCTATCTTTAAAATTCTGAAAAATAAATTACACATTATAAACTACATAAACAAAACTATAAGTCATAAGATTAACAATTTTAGATTATTAAGGGCAAGGGCGGCTCTATCCTTTCGGAAAAAGGCGTCCGCTTTAGACCCCGAATTTGAGGGTCTCATTTTTCTTTTTAGTAATAATAGATTACGGATTAAAAAAAATAATTAAATATTATTTATAAAAAAATAAAAATTTTATATATCAAAAAATTAAGAAAGAGTTTGATATAGCTAATCCAAGTACTATGTCTCAAAAAATTAATGCATTGACTATATTATTAATTAAAAAAAAATTATTAAAAGAAATCGATTATATAATTTTAAAAGTAGATTTTATAAAAATAATTAATTTTTCTTAAAAAATTAAAGCCTTTCGATTTTGGCCTTAGTCCACAAATTTACTTGAGCCGACCCATTCAAGGCATACAGATAAATTACAGTAAGAAAAAAATTCTTGTGTGACTTTTGAAATTCAAATCATGTCATATAAGTTGATATAGAAAAATAATTGCTCATAATAAGTGAAATTGTACTACAAAATCTGCTAATATCAATACTTAATTTGAAAATGGATAAGTTAAATTGAAGAAAGCACCTATGCCAAGAATAGCTTTTTCAACATTAAGAGCAGAGATAATAGAGGGGGGTCCTGGTGGAAGTTCAACAGGTGATGTTTCATCTGCGCCTATAGATGCTGCAGCTGCTTCGCTACTGGAGTTTCTAACTATTAAAACCAATTTCCTGCTATGTCTAGGGCAACTTATAAAACAAGGAATATTGGAGGTAATTGCAGGTATGGAATTTTGAGTTGTAATTGTTGGGATTTTTTGGTTGTAAATGTAGGAAGTTGCTGCCATCCTATCTTCTTGTTAATTATTCTTGCATATTTTTGGTGTCCTCCTTCACACACTCTTACTTATTTAGATAAAAGGTTTGGCAATCCAGCACCAATCATTCTAGTGATGTGTTCCGATGTTTGTATAGAATACACTATGTATGTTATGGAAATTTGCTAAGACACCAAAGTTGTTGTAGTATAGTGGTAAGTATTCTTGCCTGTCACACAGGTGACCCTAGTTCAATTCCCAGCAGCAGTTTTGTTTTTGCTTTTTGTTTTCGTCACTTCGAACTATAATTCTTCGAAGGAAGAGCCTTCGCATTGTCGAATGTTGATTAACATTTCGAGAAAATACGTTTCTCTTATTTGCTACACAAATTTTCTCTGGTTATTTCGATATTGCCATGTCATATTTTATAAAACTACAAAAACAAAATCTAATATCACATATCCCCGTCACCTTATTTCAATTTAGGTCAATTACTTAGATGAAAAGAGAAAATTTTGTTAAAAAATTCTTGTATACACTATAGGCTTGTTTGGGAAGTTAAGTAAGAATTGAATTTGATTGTAATTATAATGTTTGACATGCTTGTTTGTCCAATAAATTATTGGAATTATTTGATTAGTAGAAAACTAAAAGCTATTGGGAGGAAGTAACTTGGAGATGTATAGGGCAAACCGCTAAGCCAAACCAAATTTGACGAACCAAGTCTAATCGAAATTAAAAAATCGACTTGTGGTTTTGTAATGACCTTCGTATTGAAATTTAAAAATTTATTTATTTTGACTATTTTGCGCTTCCTCTTGTTTGCTTCATCCCATTCACGAGTCATGGGATGGTTGGCACATTTTTCGATGCGTCTGAAAGTGTTTTAAATGAGATTTGGTTTTGAACATCCTTGAAAGGGGCTAGTTTGACTTCGGTCAACATTTTGTGATCCGAGAGCCTTGAATGGTGATTTTGACAGGTCCACTGGCTCCAAATGTCGATTTTTGGTTAGTAGCATGTTAGTTCGTCTTTCAAGCTTTTATTTTGCATTTCGACCCTCCGTTTGAAAAGAAAGTAAAATTTGGCCTAAATGGATCCCAGGGGTTAATTTTTGAAAATAATTTTCTTTTGAAAATCAGACGTCACCACTGTGTTTGTAACGTCGAAATTAACCCGGTAAAATCTATGATTTGTTTATTTAGGATCTCGATCAAATCTTGAGGGTCCGTCGGATCTTCATAGGCTTCACCAAAATCTTTTTTCGTAATTTTTCATCATCTTTGGACTTTGAGCTTCGAATTTGGGCGATTTCTAGTTTTTTCTTCATCATTTTAACTTGGGTAAGCTCTAAAACCTTAATTCATTTACTTTTCATTGATTTGTATCATCAAAACACATTTTAATTTTGGTTTCAAAATGGGTTTTGAGAATTTTTGGAAAAGCTTAAAAATATTTTTTCTTTGATTTGGACCTTGTTTTAACTTATTTTTACGTGAGTTTTCAACTGTAGACTCCTATAACCTTGAGAAATGTATTTCTAAAAGAAAATTCTGATTTTATTCCTCTCATTTTTGGACTCTTTACCAAATTCATTTTGGATCCATCTTAAATAGAGTCAACATGGGTATCATTAGCTTCAATTTGACTTGTAGATGTCACTCTTGAGTAGATTTGATGCATTTAATGTTGATTTGAGGAGTCGAGCTTTCGGTTGAAGCTTTGGATGATGTTTGAACTTGCGGATCTTCATTTAAGGTAAGTTGAGATGTACCTTGACTTTTTTAAAAGTGTTTTATTATTGTATGCTAGTTTGTTTTGTATTTTGTGTCCTATTTAGGATTAGGGATCCTGCTTAGGTGATATGGCGAGTGTGACACCCAATTTTGGCTCGTTTTTTTTTAATTATTTTTTCTATGCTTCTTTGTCCTAAATAACTTTTCAAAATAAATTCAGATTTAATTTGTATGAATTTTGAAAAAGAATGAAAAAAGGTTTTAATATTCCCCTAACATGTTTTTAAATGTTTAATTTAAATATAATTAGTTATTTAATATTAAAATACCATACAAAAAATATTTCGATACGTGCATTCACATTTTCTTCTAATTATATTTTCATACTATATTATTATTATTATTATTATATGTATATATATGTGTGTGTGTGTATTTGAGTTACAAGATTATTAAATTTAAATATGTATACTAAATTATTTATACGTATATATTAAAATAATTTTAGGACAATAAGAAGTATTGATAAAATTAATTTTAATAGAAACAAAAAGAGTATTTAGGTCAAATGTAATTTAATATCAATTTTATTTATTCAAGCTCAATTTTCATTCATCAATTACGGACCAAAAGGCCCATAAATTAGCCTAAAATCCAATCCATCCCACACATCCACCTCATCAATTCACCCTACACCATATCCACTAATCGTCTGCTACCATGTCAATAAGAAATACAAATCTTTACCAAAAAAAATCATAAACTCATCTTGGCCTTTAAATCACTTTTATTCCAAGGGCCTTATTTATTATTTTTGAATTAATTCTAAACTGTCCGATCAAACGATCGGACGATCTATATCGTGGTTAATAATATAAGTACATCAAATGTCTTTCTCTCTTCCCAAAAATCAATTTACGTGACTTTTCCCCTTTTCCCAAAACTCGATCTCTCTCTTTCAACTTTCCCAAAAAAACAACAAACTAGAACCTTTTCTTTTCTTCTCTCTTCTTCCTCTCTTCTCATCTCCCCCAAATCAAAAACTCTATTCCCATAGCTGCGTCACTACTATACCCTAGTCGCTATCGTCTTTGTGCCGAGTCACACAAGATTTACTCGTTTTGATGCATCCCCAACCTGTGACTCTAACATATCAGTGAAACAGCTCCCAAATTAATGCAAATCTGCCATTAAAGCCTCCAAATCAGCAAAAAAAGGTGAAGGTTGAGACAAATATTTTTGGAAATTTGAATTTAAAATTCAAATCCCCCTATCTCAAATTCCCACAATTTTATAAATTTTGTGTTTCAAATTTGAACTTTCAAGTCTAGATTTCACCTGTATAAATGGGTATTCTTACACCTCCAAACCAGAAGTTGAAGCTCGAAAAAAAGAGACAAACAAGGAAAAACAGAGGCTGAAATTGAAAAAAAATATGAAAAACATGGGGTAGGAGGGAAAACTTGAGAAGAAAAAAGGATGAAAACAAGTGGGAGTGAAGGTTGAAAATCTAAAAAAAAAAAACAGAAAAAGTGGGAGATCAATAAAAATCAGACTACATTTGCAAAAATTTCACAAGAATAATCACAAAATTTGCTAATTTCTTTTTTTATTTTTGGTGTAAGTTTGAGTCTTGGAGTTTGAGTTTTTATAGCTGAAAAATTTCTTGACGTTAAAGCTCCAGTATTGTTGCCTAAAAAAAGGTGCAACTCTACCCTTTAATTTCATTTTTCATCTTGTTTGGTTTATCAATGTGTGACTTTATTCCATTCTTAAATCTGATTGTTGTTTTTTCATTATCTTTGCCGATAAAATAAAATTCTATTTTTTTGTGAATTTATTTCATGTGTTGACATGAAAATTAGCAAGTCTGTAAATAGGTGAATATGTGATTTTTTTTGGCTTCAAATTAGATTATGGTGGTGTGTTGCTCGTATTTACAAATTGGGTTCAATTTTGTTTCCTCCTAATTTGGCTTTGAAACTATTGGAAGCAATATAGCTTGAAAATCGCTGATGATAGGCGAATTTACGCGCCTATATCAATAAATTTTGCCCATATTTTAGCCTAGTTTTGAGAACAAATTATATATTTCATGCACTTTTAGTCCTTTTTCCTGTAAGTGAGCTAACGAACATGATTAGTAAAGTTTCAGGTATAAATGATGCATAATTCAGCATTTTATGGCTTACTTGACGCTAAAGAAAGCTCACGAAGGAAGGAAAGGGAGTTTGGACGCCTAAAGGACCAAAACTGCTGCATGGAAAATCTGTCCCGGGCTAAAACAGCAATTCTGAAGACTTTGGGGACTTACAGACACAAAGATGGATTTTGACAATGATACATTAACCTAGTACAATTAGGTTATATATTTCATTATTTTATGTGGATTATGATAATGTTACCTTAACCTAGTACATTTGGGTTAAGGATTTCATTAGTCTAGTATGATTTGGTTATTTATTTCATTAGCTTAGTAGGAGTAGGATATGGGTATTATAAATACCCTATCATGCTAGAGATTTTAGAACATCTTCTTAACTTCTCGTCTTACAATTCAATTCTATTACTCTACAATTCTTCTAATCTTTCCATTAATTCTATTTTTCTTCTTCTACTCTTCTATTCTAAAATTCCACAACAAGAGAATCGTTACTCGCTAAGGAATCACGCCTATCACTTGATCTACACGCCATTACTCAATATCGTGATATAATAACAATGTCAATCGTGATTTCCTTCGCATTCATGGGTAACTAAACTTCTCTGTTGGGGTTATGGAAGCCGTATAAGATACTATCTATTGCTGTGAGTTTGTGAGTTCGAGGCACGTATATTGCTTATATCATTATTCTCTTCATCTTAATCTACATTCTTTGCGGTTGCAAATGCAAGAATACGCCAGTCTAACATTTAACTTGTTCGAGAGAAAAGTTATTTGTCTGGAAAAGAGATAATGTCAAGGTAGTAGGACACCCTTTCCTATTAAAAAGCTAGTGCCGTAACTGGACTAACCTCTTGGAGAATTCGTACCGTTAGATACGCTTTAAGCTTGAGAGAGTTAAAGTGAAATAGTCCTTGTTTAGGTCGAGAGACGCTTGGATTTACCATCGACTACAATTCTCTATAAGCAATTGCATGACAGAATTCTACACACTCATAGCCAATAGAGACGTATACCTCAGAAGGTGGACATAACCCCAACGCTTCAATTCTCATTGTTTACAACCAACGTAACAATCTCTCTCTTTTTACTTTATTATTTTCAGCTTTTGTTTACATTACTTGCAAGACAAGAATCCTCCCTTCTTACGAGACTTGCACCAAAAGTTTAGTAATTTTACTTACTTGTTGGCCAAGCTATTCCCTGTGGGATCGATACCCAACCCAGGTTGGGTTCTATATTTGCTAACGACCGTTTTACACTCAAACGAGAGCTGTAGATTGAGCGTTATCAAAAATTGGCGCCGTTGCCGGGGAATACAAGTGTCAATTAAGTTCGTGAAAATTACTAGACCCTTTGGTCAAAGATTCTCGTACTTTTACTTTTAGTTTTGGTTTTTGTCTACTGCAGGTTTTTATTTTAGTGCATGCCCCATACTCGAAGTTCTGGTCAACCGTTATTACCAATCAATCCTGAACCACAACGCATTGGTAGAATGGAAGCATAAGCTGAAATCACAAGGATGGCTGCTCAATAGGAACAAGCAAGATTGGTTGCCCTTGCCGCAGCCCAGGTTCAACAGCAGAACATTGATAACCCTGCACGAGCACCAAATCCTGACGATGAGGATTTAGGTGATGACGAGTTACTAAACCCTAGGCGTGATGCTGAAATCGTAACACCTGCCAACAGAAGAGGTCGACAAGCTCGGTATAGACATGATCGCCAACCTATGCAGCCAGCTTTCGACGATGATGATGATGACCTTGATGGAGCTGGTGCCACAGGAGCCATTATTCTTCCGCCATTAGCCCTCGGAGCCATGTTCAACATCACGAGCACCATGATTCAGTTATTGCAACTCAAGGGATTATTTGGTGGATTAGCAGGCGATGATCCGAATATGCATCTCATCAACTTTATTTCTACATGTAAGTCATTTGACAATCCTGGCGTTGGTCAGAATGCAATTCGGTTACGCTTATTTCCATTGTCTCTGTCTGGGGAGGCAACTCTATGGTTGAATGGGCTGACTCCTGATTCTATTACAAATTGGAGGCAATTGAGAGACGCTTTCCTCGAAAGATTCTTTCCGCCATCCAAAAGAGCACAATTGAGAGATGAAATCAGCAACTTTCGTCAGTTTCCCACTGAAGCTCTCCATGAAACATAGGAGAGGTTCAAGACAAAGATAGCGAGATGCCCAAACCATCACATGACTAATGTTCACCTCATGGAGATATTGTATAGAGCCTTGAATTCAATAACTAAGCCAGTGGTGGACAACGCAGCAGGAGGATCTTTTATGGACCTCACCTTTGGTCAAGCAAGCAATATGCTAGATCGCATGACGAAACAAAGTAGAGCTTGGCATACCAAGGATTCCGAGGTAGCAAGCCCCACTTTATCTATAGGCATGACTGCAGACCAAAGAAGAAGACAAGAAGAACGTGATCAAGATATGGCGCACATGAAAACACAGATGGATCTTCTTACAAAGCATTTATTATCAGGGAAGACCGAAAAAGTGAAAGTTGTGGCGCTAAAAGGAAGAGACGAATCTGATTCGGAAGAAGAGGCCAACTACTTGAACAATCAGGGGGGTTTCCGAGGGAATACCCAAGTAAACCAAGGTCGGAACTATTATGGTAAATCTGGAAACATGGACCAAGGTAGTTGGAAGAACAAGAATGAAAAGAGTGGTTTGTACGTTCCCCCTAGTAGACGTGATACCACCACATCTAATTCTGGAAGTATGGAAGACATGATGGCTAAATTATTGAAAGGAGTGGAAGCAACAAGCGCGGGAGTTACTGAGGTAATTAATGATTTGTCCTCCATGAAACAACTAGTTGATTCTCATTCCACTTCAATCAAGCAAATAGAGCAGCAATTGAGCCAACTGTCAGCAGCACTCAATCAAAGAAAGGCTGGCACTCTACCTAGCGATACTGTGCAAAACCCAAAGAATGATGGGTCATGCATGGCCATCATTACCAGAAGCGGTAAGGTGCTGGAACCTTCAGCAAAAAGCAAGCAAGTGGCCAAAAATAAGGAAGATGATGACGCCATAGAAGCTGACCAAGACGTCCATGACGTCACCCCTAGTAGGTTGCAGCCTGAAACTACTAAAATTCGGAAGCAAGAGGAGAAGAAAGCCGTGGAGAAAACAATTCCATATCCACCACCACCTTTTCCTCAAAGATTGAAGAAGCAGGCGGATGATACAAGGTTCAGCAAATTCATGACGATGTTAAAGCAGCTGACTATTAATGTTCCGTTGGTCGAGGCACTGGAACAAATGCCTGGGTATGCTAAATTCATGAAGGACCTGTTTACAAAGAAGCGGGCAGTAAGCTATGAGCCGACAGATAATATTCATCATTGTAGTGCAATTGCCACAAGGTCCTTGGTACAGAAGAAGGCAGACCCTGGTGCTTTCACTATTCCTTGCACGGTTGGATCTATGAATTTTTCTAAGGCATTGTGCGATCTGGGTGCTAGCATCAATTTGATGCCACTATCCATCTACAAGAAGTTGGGGTTAGGCGATCCGACACCAACCAATATGAGGCTCGTGATGGCTGATAGGTCGGTAAAATGACCTGTGGGTATCTTGAATGATGTGTTGGTGAAGGTTTCTTCCTTCATCTTTCCTGCAGACTTTGTGATTTTGGATTGCGAGGTGGATTCTGAAGTTCCCATAATCTTAGGACGTCCTTTCCTTGAAACAGGAAGTATGCTTATTGACATGAGAGATAATGAGCTTTTATTTCGAATGAATGACGAAGTGATTCATTTTGATTTGTGCAAAGCGATGAAGCAGCCAAGAGATATGGATGTGTTCTCTATAGCTGATGTTCATTATGAAGGTAAGAAAGCATTATCTGTAGAGAAACAGCCTACTGTTGAGCCATTGTCTGCTGCGCTGCTGAATGTTGAGCATGAGGATGCTAAATAATATGAAGAACTTATGGGTGCTCTAACAGAAATAGAGTCCTATTCCCATACTCCTAAGCAACCGGACCGTGATCTTAAAAATCAACCGTCACCAACAGCGAAGACTTCCCTTGAAGAGCCACCAATGCTAGAATCGAAAGAGCTCCCCAATTATCTAAGGTATGTGTTCTTGGAAAGTATAAATATACTTCCGGTGAGTGCGGATGATTTAAGTAAACAGCACGTAGAGGCTCTCATCTCTGCTCTGAAGAGATACAAGAGAGCTATGGGTTGGACTATTGATGATATAATTGGTGAAGAAGATCGCATGCCCACAGGTAAGCCTCATTGTCGTCTAAATCCTTTCAGAAAACGATCCACCATTTACCTCGACGAAGTCTGAGTACTCGAGGTAACTATGTCGAGCCACGACAATAAATAAGGCGCTAGATGGGAGGCAACCCATCGTTTATCATTTTTCATTTATAGTTTATCGTTTTCTTTCATTCTAGTACTTGATTTGATTTTGATAAATGAAAAATCCAAATATAAGAGTCGTGCCACGACCAAAACTAAGGCGCTTGGTGGGAGGCAACCCATCGTACTAATCGTTTTCATTTGTTTGAGTGAATATAGGTGCAAGAAGTAGTCAACGAGGAGATTGATTTCAATTGACGATTTGGACGCATTGTATGGTAAAGTTGGTAAGTTAGGAAGGGTGATGCATAAGGCTATGGATTGAGCCTTTCTCACGCCAAAATAGGCTTCGAGGAAGGCTAGGCCTTGGTAAAACTAGGACAAGAACGATGCACAACCTATCCTATAGCCTAAGGTCTCGGAATCTAGTGTGCTATACACTATGCGCCGCCTATTCCTAGGTATGCTTTTGACTATGCGCCGCCTATGCTATGGCATTTGGTCTCAGTATCTCATATGCCATAGACTATGCGGCGCATATGTCCCATTATGCTATAGACAATGCGCCGCATAGTGTATGGCATTCTTAAATAAATGCATGGCATATGCTATGGCATTCTGCTCAACTAGGCAAAGCATTAGGCACCACCTATGGTCACTTTTGGTCTCCAAATCCGATTTTAATGGGACAAAACTCGACCCAACCTTTTCTTATAAATATGAGACTTAGTCTTGAACCAAAAACACATTGGAAACCTAGCTTATGCACCACCTATAGTCTCCAAAACCTATCAAAAAGTTTCATTTTGCTCTTTTTCATCACAAGAACATCATCCAAAGGCTTCAACCAAGTAAGTACTATTTTGTTCTTCATTTATATTTTGTAAGTACTACTTTTCTACACCTATTATGAATTGCTAAATCTTGAAAAAGTATTGGTGATGTGAACGTGTTTGAATTGTTGATACAAAACCAAGTGAGTGAACATGTACGTTAGGATGCTCTTAACTTATGTCCGACTTGAATTTGATTTTGATGCATTGTTATACTACTTGCAGAATTGCTATAGTAATGAACATTGCATAATCTTGTCACTTGAATACTTACATGTTAGAATATCCCGTTCATCGGAATAAGACTTATAACTGCCTACCGACATAGGAGGTTGAGTTTATTGATAGAAACGATACCATGATGTAATCCCTATGTAGTAGTCTTGTTATACCTAACATGAAAGTATTGCAAAGGTTTCAAGAAGTGATATATCTCTGATTTTCTCATTGGAATATAGCTCCTAAAACGCATGTCGATGAAGTCTAAGTAATCGACCACTTTCACTTCACTAATTTGTAGCAACAAACTAAGTGTGGGGTGGTACCCCTACTGCTTGTGTATAGATTGTATCCATTGGGATTGTGCTACCATTAACACTATTTCAAGTCTCAGGTACAATGGCACCCAAAGCAAGACAAGGCAAAGAAAAGGCTACCACCTCCCAAAAGAGCAAGAAAAGAGGCCGCAAGGAGCAAGGAGAACCCTCCTCACTGCAAATACCTCGACTCACGCTTGGAATTAAGTGGGATACTTATGAGGAACTTCTAAGGATGATGACTCTGATGATGATTCCAATGCAAGGGGTATGACCCCAGACATAGAGGATGAGTCCGACTAACCAGGTTCTTCTTATTTATTTTCCACTGAGGACAGTGTAACGACTAAGTGTGGGGTGGTGGTATTGCATGCTATACTTCTCTACTCGCATCTATATTTGTTTGCTTTTGTTTTATTTTTGTTTTATAATCTCATAGTTAAGATTTTTTTCAGTAGTTAATATTTTTTTTTAACTTAGCTTCGCATGAGATTATTCTAATAGGCAGCATGAGATTATAACAAGAGTATGTTCTACAATTATGACTATTGAGATGTTTAGGCTCCAGTTGTGACTCATTATGTGATATTGTGTGGTTCAATTCCTTCACTTGTTGGGTCAAGAGTCTATATTACCTCCAATAAAGTCGACCATGTGCCTTGTGTGTGTGAGATAATAGTATATTCTATGTTTGTGGCTGATGCTAGAACTTGCCTGGTATGTATGCAAAGCGAAAATAAGGAGTGTAAGTTTAGGAGGTGATTTAGGCATTTCTTTGACAACCTATATTTGTTTACCTTCAGTTTTACCTACCCATGGACATCATCCTAGTTAACCCCTTTTGAGCCTTTAGCCTATTTCTTTGACAACCTTGTATGTAAGCCTAATCCATTTTGTTCAAGACCGTAATTTGATCCAAATTCCTAAGTGCTTTAAAGTGAAAAAGTAATGTGACAACATAAGAGGAAAATGGGTAAGTATGATGCTTTAAATTGTAAGGGTGCTTGAATGTGTTATGAAAAAAAAAGTGCTATCATAAGAGGTATGTTATGAAAAGAAAAAGGAAAAGAAAGCTGAAAAGTGAGTCATCCTTAAAAGTGAAAAACAAAAGAGGAGAAAAAGGGTGGTAGAAGAAAAGAAAGAAGAAAGGTTGTGTGAAAGAAAAAGTGTTAATGATACAATGTGATGTATTAAGCACTTAGGAACATAGTCACTATTCTGGCCAGAAATAGCTGATCCTACCCGTCCCTTAGCCTACATTACAACCATCAAAAGACCTACTTGATCCTAATCTTAACATTCCGACATTTAGTGGAGTACTACATTAAGGGCAATCTTATGGTCATCAGTCGCTACATATGAATTCTTTGTGAGAGTGAGAGCAAGGACATTTTGATACCCATGTTTGAAAAATATGCTATATTTGTGAGTGATTATGGGTACTATATGGTGAGACACACATGGTTGATGAGTTTTGGATAGTTGTATATGATTCTATGCACTTTAACGTTTGCATGCGAGTTGATCACCATCACGAGTCTATACTTTAGGTTAAATTGTTTCTACTTATAATCGGAAAGCTACTCTTGGTTGATAATTGTTGTGCTTGTCTTGACGAATATTTTGTGTTGTTGCTGTAAAACCCTAAGTTGATGTTTAGAAGGACATGATAGTTTGTTCGAGGACGAACAAAGCTCTAAGTGTGGGTTGTTGATGATAGGCGAATTTACGCGCCTATATCAATAAATTTTGCCCATATTTTAGCCTAGTTTTGAGAACAAATTATATATTTCATGCACTTTTAGTCCTTTTTCCTGTAAGTGAGCTAACGAACATGATTAGTAAAGTTTCAGGTATAAATGATGCATAATTCAGCATTTTATGGCTTACTTGACGCTAAAGAAAGCTCATGAAGGAAGGAAAGGGAGTTTGGATGCCTAAAGGACCAAAACTGCTGCATGGAAAATCTGTCCCCGGGCTAAAACAACAATTCTGAAGACTTTGGGGACTTACAGACACAAAGCTGGATTTTGACAATGATACATTAACCTAGTACAATTAGGTTATGTATTTCATTATTTTATGTGGATTATGATAATGTTACCTTAACCTAGTACATTTGGGTTAAGGATTTCATTAGTCTAGTAGGATTTGGTTATTTATTTCATTAGCTTAGTAGGAGTAGGATATGGGTATTATAAATACCCTATCATGCTAGAGATTTTAGAACATCTTCTTAACTTCTCGTCTTACAATTCAATTCTATTATTCTACAATTCTTCTAATCATTCCATTAATTCTATTTTTCTTCTTCTACTCTTCTATTCTAAAATTCCACAACAAGAGAATCGTTACTTGCTAAGGAATCACGCCTCACGCCTATCACTTGATCTACACGCCATTACTCAATATCGTGATATAATAACAATGTCAATCGTGATTTCCTTCGCATTCATGGGTAACTAAACTTCTCTGTTGGGGTTATGGAAGCCGTATGAGATACTATCTATTGCTGTGAGTTTGTGAGTTCAAGGCACGTATATTTCTTATATCATTATTATTCTCTTCATCTTAATCTACATTCTTTGCGGTTGCAAACGCAAGAATACGCCAGTCTAACATTTAACTTGTTCGAGAGAAAAGTTATTTGTCTGGAAAAGAGATAATGTCAAGGTAGTAGGACACCCTTTCCTATTAAAAAGCTAGTGCCGTAACTGGACTAACCTCTTGGAGAATTCGTACCGTTAGATATGCTTTAAGCTCGAGAGAGTTAAAGTGAAATAGTCCTTGTTTAGGTCGAGAGACGCTTGGATTTACCATCGACTACAATTCTCTATAAGCAATTGCATGACAGAATTCTACACACTCATAGCCAATAGAGACGTATACCTCAGAAGGTGGACATAACCCCAACGCTTTAATTCTCATTGTTTACAACCAACGTAACAATCTCTTTTTTTTACTTTATTATTTTCAGCTTTTGTTTACATTACTTGCAAGACAAGAATCCCCCCTTCTTATGAGACTTGCACCAAAAGTTTAGTAATTTTACTTACTTGTTGGCCAAGCTATTCCCTGTGGGATCGACACCCAACCCGGGTTGGGTTCTATATTTGCTAACGACCGCTTTACACTCAAACGAGAGCTGTAGATTGAGCGTTATCAATCGCCTCTTTTCTTTTGTTTCCTTATTCGAATGTGTCAGTGAATATGCATATGCATTTTTCATTCTGTCATTGGCATTATCTATGGGCCAAATTCATATGTTTATTTTAAGGTATGTGGTTAGTTTAAGTACAAAGAGTGGTTTCCATCCCCTCTTGATTGCTTTCTTTCGTCGTCTTTGCAGAAAGAATAAAATTTTAATTTTTGAAATTATCTCATGTATAAATATACAAGTCCGTAACTATGTGAAGACATGATTTCTCGTGGTTTCCAGTTTGGATGTGGCATACTTGTTTGATTTTCCATGTTGATCCTATTCTGTATTTGAATTTTAGTCTAGTTGTCTGTGTCATTGTCAAACATCACTAGTCACTAATTAATTATCCTTTTTGTTCAGTTACTTGTTCATTATTTGGTTATTGTTAAGTAGCTCAAGAATTATTAGGATCAAAACATGAATCCACTGATGATTATCCCAGTTAAGTTGTGCACAATTTTATTCTCATGATGTCACAACCCGAGGCTACCCCCTAGTTGTGACACGATGCTTAAGGCCACAAATGATCCTAAGCTGCCCCATGATCTAATACCTGTTGCGAGCACTGAATAAACAACTACTAAAATAACGTGTGCATAGGACATACTAAGGAAATACGATCTAAAATGAAATATTGAACTGAATATAACTAACAAGTCTAGAAATAACTGATAACATCTGAAAGATTAACTGGCTTTTTGAAACATTTAATCTGAACATCTGAGGCTAAAAACATGAGGAGTTGATAAACTGGCTTTTTGAAACATTTAATCTGAACATCTGAGGCTAAAAACATGAGGAGTTAATGGGACAAACCCCCAACTAGCTCCGACTGATAGACATAAATAAAAGTATTATAAATAAATAAATCCATAACGTCCTCGATGGATGAGGACTCACCACTTCTGTCGCTGGGTAATGCTGAACTAAGGATAGTTGGGGAACTGAGCATTTGAACCTATGTTATAAGACAATATAACGCAAGATAAAAGTATGCGATCAGTACTTTAAATGTATCGGTACGTGAGATAAGGACTAACTGAAATACATATGGCAACTGAGCATGGATGCATGAACATGTAAAACTGAGAATTCAAGACCATGTAAGGCATGAACTGAATTTAATCTGTAAAACTGACTGACTGAATAAATGAAAATATTACTATTTGGTCAAGCAAATCTAAATTGATGTAGACAGAGTACTGACTGAAACTGTGGGAGCTATTATGTAACCAACATGCCCCAATCTGAGCTAATTTGGTTATAGTCTGTAACCCCAATTAAAAGGGTGTCAGTACATTACCACGGGTACTAACACTGCCTGTGTGGATCCACTATCTAGTGTCCCGAAGGATTAGGGAGTCACCCTCTACTGACAGGTGCCCCTAAGAGAATGTAAAACCTCAACTAGCAGGAAGACCTCTCAAAACCTACGCTGGCTACGCAGTTCTGGAACTCAAGGATTGCTACTAAAGTCATACCCTCTACTGGTAGTGATCCCCTATTCCTAGGTTTGCTCGGTGCTAAATCCTACTCCCAACTAAACTGACACTATTTCTGACTAAGGTCAATTGAACATCTCAACTGATAGTACTCAACATAATCGTTACAAACTGAGTATGATAATAAAATCATAAAGGGACTGACTTAGTAGTTGAAAAGTTTGAAACGTAAGTAAACACATAGGTATCGGGTGTTCATAACCTGCCAACACTAAATAGTTAAAAAATTTGATAACAACACTTGAAACAGTGACATAAAGTCCCAATTTAAAGACCCAAAACACAATACACGTCTCTAAACTGATAAATTCCATGAATTTGAATATATGAACGTATTAAACTCGGGAGGATAATAATTTCATATGGTTTAATTCATAATTTAATAATTTGAAAATTTGACATGGGAGCAATTGAATATGACATGAGTAGTTGAAATTCAAAACATGAAGTAATCTAATTTTCAGGGGGAAAACATGTTGAAACAACTTGAATTCAAATTTCTAAGATGGCATAGAGTAAATTCATGATTTACATGGATAATTTCACAAAAGTAGATTAAAAATCCACACTTGAACAAAAAGGGAAATTTTGGGATATGGGTGGAAGGAACCTATTGATGAATACCTCACATACCTAGAGTAGAAGCTTTGAGAAAAATTCTTAAAATTAATCTTGTTCTTGAGAAACCCTAACTGCTTGAGAAAGAGAGAAAATGACCTCTCTTGATTCTCTTTGGTGGAGTTGAAGCTTGTGTCGTGATTTCAGCCTTTGGGGTCTTTTATACCACCTTTATAAAGAAAAAAATGACATGGTTTTAGCTTTTGATGGAGTGGGAAAAGACAAAAAGGCCCTTGGAAAAACGTGTAGGAGAACACGTTCCCAATCGTTATGAGTCAATCTTACGACTTGAAAGATGATGGTACGAGTTGGACTAGTAACTAGTAAGCTTGGCAGTGGAAAAATTGACACACACACTTATCAACATATGAGAGGTATGTTACGGACATCACATGTCCATACGATTCAAAATATCCACTAGTAACTTGGACAGAAACTTAGGGAACCTATTCTATTGACCTTACAACCTCTCCTCATACGACCTGTAACATCAAGTGACTATTCCTAGGGTTGAGTCATATCCTGAAGAGAACCTTAATTACTCGACACTTCCATAGGTACGACTTACATCTTACGACTTGTATGATGTCCATACGACCTAAGAAGACGAGTCGTAAGTTTCATAGTTACTTCAAAACACAGGGTATTACACATGAGTTATTTATATGATGTATTTCAGTATGTGCCTAGTGATTTTGTTGCCAATGGTATGTGGTCAAAATCATGATGATATCTATCATTTCTTCTAGAGAATAACCAAAACAGTTTTTGTACATTTCTGAATTTGTCATATGTGCCATTACTTATGTTTAGTTTTTTTATTTGTTCAGAGTTAAGATTGTTACTAATCCTTATCTTCTTCTCTGTGTCATGTGAATTCAAAAGTTGGAGTTTCAATTGAAATTCATTTTGACCCAAAGATTGGTCAGCGGCTATAGTATCACAGAGCTTGGGGTATAAATCGTTAGAAGCCAATTCCTTCGATAGGAATCTATAGTATTGATTTCTTACTTTCCTCATTACTTTTGTTATTCAAATTTATTTCATTAACTTTGTATTACATTAAATATGTGTCTTACGTGGTTTTGATTGAAATTGATTAATGTTGTTTTCATTTGGTTAAATTATCTATAATTAATTTTCTCGCCTAATCTTTTATATATTCGATATGTATATTTATTCATGAATCGTCTTTCCTTAATATAAGACAATTTTGATTTCAATTGCAAACCTAAATGGCAGTCCTTTTTATTATTTGTTCAGTGGCGTGCTATAGTCTTTTTTTAATATTTTTTTCAAATATTAATTAATGATTTTATCATCTTAATTAGAAATTTTCAATTAAATCACTATAAGATTTTAATTAGTCAAGCCCTTTCATTTTAGCAAATAAATCATTTATTGGAATTCAATTTTTCTTAGATATAACTTAATTTAGTTCAAATATTTTTTCGATTCTATAATTATTTCTTTTTTTAACACTATTTCAAGTTTTCATATTTAAAAAGTATCCAAAACGCAAGGTATATATATGTTATACGCAACTGTATACAAGGTATATTTTACTATTATTATCACAAGCATCATCATCATCATTATTATTATTATTATTATTATTATTATTTATTATTATTATTATTATTATTATTATTCTATTACTTTCATCACTATTATTGTTGTTGCTGTTGTTGTTATTATTATTATTATTATTTGATGATTTCAACTTTAATATATTTAAGTACTTTTCTCACACATTTTTCATATTTGTGTGTGTGTTACGATCCGAATCAAGACTTGATCGTGACGGGTATCTCAAGTCCGCCGTGGATAGGAGACCATCCACCGTGGATAGGAGACCATCCACTTAGCCCAATAAACAGAGCATACACACTAATAGAGACTGAATTCTGAACATATAACAAGATAGAAAAGATAAATTCAAAGACATCTATGATATACCAAAAGAACTAATAACCAATACCCAAGACCATAGTAATATCCACAAAGCCTATATCAAAACCAAAGACAATCTATGTCGGGATATGCCACCGACGATAGCCAAAAAGAGAAAAAAAAATAGTCTATGACAATATGAAATCAAAAAATGAAATGAGGTCTTGCGAAGTATGGAAGCTCACCACTTCAATCTGACTCATGAGCTATCCCACGATCACCTAGTCACTGCGCAAGAAAAGTAGAAGCATCTTCGATTCATGCATCACGTGGGGATACAACGTCCGGAGATGGTTAGCAGGTTGAGCGCTAGCATACAACTCAGGGATAAGGGATAAGTAATTCCATGATCAATAATCCAAAATCACTCCAAAAATCCAAATGCACATAAACATATGCATATACTTATATATATATATGTATAGATATATATATGTATACATAGTTATACATATATGACGTGTCGAGGTAGGGAACAATGTTTAGCATGAAATTTAATTTTTTTTAGCTTGGATTGTGTAGCTCGACCACCATAAAATTTTCCACGGGCTATATGGATCCAGTGTTTTCCCCTGGTCGGGACCCAATACATGTTAGCCACACGAATTAGAGATATAATAGAAGGTAGGGGAATCCTCATACCCTTCTACATCTATGATATCAACATATATATAGTGTGACATAAGCACACTGTCATCAAGACCAACCCTCATGTCGGCAATCATTAGTTTCCAGTATCAGTCCTTTGGGACTCACATCTTCACGGCCAGCTAACATAACCCCCATTAAGTCCAATTAAAATATTTAACACATAACCCAACCATCATAAAAAGAAGTCGATCATTAAGGCATCATTAAATGGAAACGTCATACTGAATATAGCTTGTAAGCAATGTCATTGAGAAAACACTTTGGGTAATCCTTGTACCCAGACTCTATTATTAAAATCAACTTGGGGGATTCCTTGTACCCCACAAGGTTTTCAAAGCCATTCTTAACCATTTTTATATTTATGCAATGCATTATCTTTAAAGAAATAAATCAAACCAATTGATAAATCATATCCAAAACCAATTATGCAAGTGGGTTGGGGTTCTTACCAATTTCAACACCAAACTCCAATTATTCGGGGAATCCTTGTACCCCTAATTACATTGTTCACAAATTTGGGGATCCTTGTACCCCAAAATTTATTCACCATTCCATGCACCCCTACAAGTTTACAAATCGAAAATTCAATGCATAATAAATCAATAGTAATCATGGGAAAAATATTCAAACAATTTATATCCAAAACGCTCAACCCATAATTCAAAGCCCAATATTAAAACCATGTGAATAATAAACCAATTTTATGTCATTAAGAAAATCCATGTGTAAAGAGAGAGATACATGCCTTAATCACTAAGAAAATTGAGGAATAAACCACCTTTAGAACCCTAGATGACCACTTCCCTTAAAACTCTAGCCTTGACTTGAATTGGGAATTTAAGAGAGTGAAAAGAGTATTTGATGTGTTAAAGTGATTAAAATAACCCCTCATTAGTGTTTTATGGACGTGGTGTCTAAGGCGGTAAGGAGGGAAATGACCAAAGTTCCCTTTATATAAAAGCTAAAAACTGTTGCCCAGTCTCTATGAGTGACCTTGCCACTCGTAGGGTCACCCTACGACTCGTGGCCCTTAATCATAGGTTAGACAGTGTCCATGGGTACCCACACTAGTTTGGTTATGAGAAACACCATGCGACTCATATTGTGACCCTACAACTCGTAGGGTCTAAGTTGTAGTCAAAACAAAATCACTAAGGCCCTACACTGGTTACCTTACGGAAGGCACATTACGACTCGTATAGATCCCTTATGACTCATTGAGTCTAGTCATGACTAACACATAGTCTTAGCCGAATAAAATGGTTAGGCTATGATTAGAGACTATAATACTAGTAATGGCACCCTACGACTTGTAGGGAGATTCATAATCTGGGAAGTGAACTTAAAGGTCAAGGAATTTTCAAAGACCAAAACTTTAGGGTATTACATTCTCCTCCCATTAGGGTCATTCATCCTCGAATGATGTGTCAAGGCATCCTTTGGCATGATTAACACAGAAACATACCCATACTTACCTTTAACAAAGACAAAAAACAAAGAGGTCAGGGAATATACATACTTCAGGCACGATTATCCAAAAAGGAAAACAAGAATGGATATTTGGACTTTATATCCTCCTCGACTTCCCAAGTATCTTCTTCAACCTTTTGGTTCCTACATAGAACCTTCATAGTAGCGATATACTTAGTCTACAACCGATGGACTTGATGATCCAAAATCTCAATAGAGACTTTCTCGTAAGACAAAGAATCCAAAATATCCATACTCTTAAGAGGAACAATCAAGGACGGATCACCCACACACTTCTTCAACATCAAAACATGAATGACCGGATGAATAGAACCCAAACTAGGAGGCAAATCTAATTCATTGGCAACATTACCCACTCTCTTTAAAACCAGATACGGACCCATATTATGGGGACTGAGCTTCCCTTTCTTCCCAAACTACATCACTCCCTTCATGGGAGACACCTTTAAGAACACCCAAACGCCAACATCGAATTCCAACTCCCTTCGTCTCATATTCGCATAGGATTTTTTGGTGACTTTGGGCGGTTTTAAGTCGATCCCAAATTACCTTCACCTTCACCATTGCTTGATAAACTATGTCAGGACCAAACAACCTCACCTCTCTAACTTTGTACCACCCAATAGGAGAATGACATCTCCTACCATACCAAGCCTCAAAAGGGCTTATTCCATAGAGTTATATCTATTATTATATGCAAACTTGATGAGAGAAAAATGATCAACCCAACTACCATCAAGTCAATCAAACAAGCTCAAAGCATATCTTCTAATGTCTAAATAGTGCTTTCCGCTTTTCTATCCATATGTGGGTGGAAAGAAGTACTAAGGTTCACCTTTTTCCCTAAACCTCTCCAGAAGAAACTTCAAAAGTGAGACGAGAATTGAGTACCACACCATGTAACTTCACAATCTCTTTGATAAACAACTTTGCATAGTCCTTGATAAAAAAATTAGTCCTCACTGGCAAGTAATGAGCAGACATTATCATCCTATCCACGATGACGCCAATCGAATCAAACTAATTTTGAGACTGTGGAACACCGGTAACAAAATCCATATTATTCACTTCCCATTTCCACATGGGCAACTCAATATCTTGAGAATATCCACTAGGCCTCAAGTGCTCCACCTTCACTTATAGATAAACCATTTAATTTTCCATAAAATTGTCCACTGTAAAGATCCAATTTTTTGGAACTAGAAGATCATAGGTGCTCATGATCCCGAAGGACCACAAGCTAACCCTCTATTGATATATGTATCTGAGCACTACATAATATAGATAATAAATACAGAAACTAACCATAAGGTTCAAAATATCTAAAAATACTCAAAACTGAAAATTGAATACTGATACATCTGTCTGAAAAACCTCTAAACTGTCTAAACCGTGGAGTTAATGGGACATGTCCCCAACTAACTCCGTCTACTGAAAATAAACTAAATCTAATTTAATAATAAAATAAGGATCATCCTCGAATAAAGAGGAATTACTGCTATGTCTACTGCTGCTGACTGGTACTGAGCTGCTAAGGGTACTCTGGATCTCGTGCCTCTGAACCTATGGTGTATAATAAAACACCATAGCGCAAATACGTCAGTACGTGGGAATGTACTGAGTATGAAGATGAGGTAAGGCTAAATGCAAGGGCATATGCATGCCCAATTAGTTAACTGAATAATCATGGGAGTACTGAATAAGGACATATGCATGAATGCACAAACCATAACTGAAATCATCGTGAAACTAAATACTGAAACTCGGATACTGCTTTACTATCATATGAACTCACTACTAATACTAATATACTGAATAACTAAATACTGAAGTGGAGATCAGTCCTATCTAGTTAGTGATCTCAGAAACTGATGATACTGAAAATGATTAACTGAATCTACTTATATCAATGATTGAATTCTGAGCTTACTACTCTCGACTGACTGAATCTGAGATCAAACTTCTCTAACAGATGATCCCTAAATCTACTATCAATGATAAGAAATGATTATGTCTGAGATCAAACCTATCAAGCGAAAGATCTCTGAATCTGATAATGAGAATAGTCAACTGAATCTGAGATCAAGCCTATCTAACAGGTGATCTCTGATCTTATAATAAGAATACTCAACTAAATCTGAGACTGAGATCAAGCCTATCTAACAGGTGATATCTGGATCTAATAATGAGATTACTCAACTGAATCTGAGACTGAGATCAAGCCTATCTAATGGGTGATCTCTTGATCTGGTAATGAGATTACTCAACTGAATCTGAGACTGAAATCAAGCCTATCTAACGGGTGATCTCTAGATCTGATAATACTGATACTGAATAACTTTATGAGGGATCAGGCCTATCTAGCGGGTGGTCCAAAAATCTATGGAACTATCTGAGTTCCTTACTGAGATAGGTGACTGTATTTGGCAGTCCTGATTTTTGAGTTTTACTCTGAAGATTGATACTAAAACTGCAACTGTGAGAGCTCTCACTTAATCGATATGCCCTGAATCTAAACTGGTGGGATCTAACCTATAACCCCAGCTGACCGTGCCATAGGTAAAGATCTCTACTCTGGTCAAGCCTCTCTAACGGGTGACCCTCACAGAAAGTTAAGCCTAAGGCAGTATAATAGTCAAGCCTTATTCTAATGGGTGACTCCTACTTCTATGCTAGCTATGCAATTCTAGAGTTCAGGGATTTCTCCTAACAACTCTGCCTCTCTAATGGGGAGCCTCCATCCCTGCACTCGTTCGATGCTAGCTCCTACTCCCAACTAAAAGACTCTAAATTGATTCTTAACTGAACTTAAATTGAGCTGAATTTGTTACTGATCATATTTCTCGAATGATCTAACTGAGTTACGCTGAATTCACTTGGTTTTGTATTTGATGGAATACTACTGAATCTCATTATCTGACTGTATAATACTGAGTTTGGAACTGAACACTTGAATACTACTAGATCTGAACTGAGTACTGAACTAAGGCTAGAATACTAGCGATACTGAGATTCCTGAGATTCCTGAGATTTCTTAAGTTCTGTATCTGTCTGAGGGTACAAAGTTGTATAACTCACTGAGTTCTGAGAATCGTGGCTTGACTGAGATTATCGAGAAAACTGACGCGGGCTCTAAACTACAGCTAATTTGTCGGGTATAAATACCCCAAGACTTGATAACATAAAAGTAAAACATAGCTATTCTTGAATAATCAAGATCATGGACATTCATTCACCATCACAATCACTAAAGCATCTCTTCAAGCATTTAGAAATCATAAACATGTGATCGTATAGTGAGACCTGCTATTGGCTCATACTCCATTCAACAAGGTCTTGCATCAAACACTTAGCATGTATTAAAGTCTTAGCATGTATCAAAGAGCACAAAATTGGGAAATTTCATGCTATCATTTCACAATTCATTCACTAAGGCTTTTCAACAAACACTTGGCCTGCATGGGCTTGCACCCAATTGGAGATTTCTAGTCAACATGCTATAATGTCTCTAATTCTTTCACATAAGCATTTTATCAAACATATGGGGAGCATGCTTTGCTTATTCAATAATTTCTACACTTAATTGACATGAACACATCACTTAACAAACAACTTGAAGAGAGTTTATCATGAACATCACATGAATATCACATGCTAGGGTCAAATCTTGATACTTCAAAAACAAAACATGAATTAAAAACTCAATAATAGCATGAACTCCAATTTCAATTCACATGAATCATGAAAAATCATAAACATAAGATCTTTGAAATTAAAAAAACTGGGTTCTTGATCTTCTTGGATGAAAGGGACCCAAGAATCAACATCGGCATACCTTAGGAAACTCTTTCTTGAAGCCTCTGGGAGAGATTCTTGATTTCTTGATTTCTTGAAAAAGAAAGAAGAGTTTTAATTTGTAGGAAGCCCTAGTTTTTGATGTTGAAGATAAGAAATAAATTTGTGAGCCTTGATCGGATATAAATATGGACTGAAAATAGTGGAAAATGACCAAAAATCCCTATTAAAATTGACTTAAAAATACTGAACGGGGACTGCGATGGTCGAAGCGACGATCCGTCGCTAGTCTGATGGTCTGTCGGATTGTCCGTCGCTCATCGGTCAGAAAAAGAATAAACTACCTTGATGTGATGGTCCCAACAAACTCAACGGTCCATCGGATCGTGCATCGCACGTTGACCAGGACGAGGCCATGTTGCTTTAGCGACGACAGTCCTAGCGACGGTTCATCATCTCAACAGTCGTACTTGGGCCAGAAAAGAGAGTTACTTCCTTGGTTGCGACAGTCTGGACGATGGTCCATCGCAAGATCGATGGTTCATCAACCCAACCGTTGCACCTGGGCGGTTCCGACTGCTTTCTGTAAAACGGCCATGACTTTTTCGTCCGATGTTGGATTTTGACAAAATTGGTATCGACGGAAAGGTTATTCAATTCTCTACACGATGTAAAGTCAAATTTAGGAAAATTCAACAAGATTAAAACACTTAATCACTTTGGAAGTCACTTCTCAATCTTTTAGGTCCGGATTTACACTTTGTTAAACACGCTCTAAGGCTCAGACTACGAGAGAATTTTACAGAGTCTTACAATATCTCCCCCTTGGAAACATTCATCCTTGAATATAGCTTGATAGGCTAAGAATACTGATCAACTTAACTTGCTTAAGGGATATGAACATCTGAAACATGACTATGCAACTGGAACTACTGATATTCTATGTTCTTATACTGGACATGCATATCTGATGCATGGAATACTCAACTGAAGCTACTCATAAGCTGAATTCTTATAACGGCATGTAGATATGATACATGGATGCATAATTTAGTTGATCTTATGAATGCATGACTGAATACACTGAAAAACTGAACTCTTTCTACTGAACATGCATAACTAATGCATGAATGTCTGACCGAACTGACTCTCAAAAGCATGATTGGCTATGCAATAACAACTGATGTTAACTTCGTAAGGAAAGTCTGAACATACAACTAAAAGAGTCTAAGGACATAAAAGCATCGTAATATTATGGGGTATATTCCCCTTGGGACTCTATGTCCCTCTAAAAACACTTCGCTGAAATACTGGGGTGGTGCCCCGTGGGAGACGCAAGGGAAGAGAATCCTTTAAAAAAATGATGGTAGTAACCAGCTAAACCCAAGAAACTCCTAATGTCTGATGGGGAGGTAGGTATAGGCCAATTATTTATAGCTTCTGGCTTTTAGGGATCGACTCTAATGCCTTCGGCGGAAACAATCTGACCCAGAAAAGCAACTGACCTTAGACAAAATTCACACTTACTAAATTTAGTGAATAATTGATGATCTCTAAGAGTTTGCAAGACAATTCTAAGATGGTCGGCATAATCATCCTCTCTTTGGGAATATACAAGATTATCGTCTATGAATACAATGACAAACATTTTAAGATATTGCTTAAAAACTCGATTCATGAGGTCCATGAAGGCTGCTGGAGCATTGGTTAACCCAAAGGACATGACAAGAAACTCAAAGTGACCATAACGGGTTCGAAAGGCTGTCTTTGGAATATCACACTCTCTCACTTTAAGCTGATAATAGCTGGATCTAAGGTCTATCTTTGAGAAATAACTTGCACCCTGTAGCTGATCAAATAAATCATCGATTCAAGGAAGAGGGTACTTGTTCTTGATAGTTACCTTGTTGAGTTGACGGTAGTCAATGCACATACGTAATGTACCATTTTTCTTATGCATAAATAGAACAGGTGCACCCCATGGGGAAATACTGGGTCTGATAAAGCCTTTGTCTAAGAGATCTTTGAGTTGCTCCTTCAACACTTTAAGTTCTGCGGAATCCATACGGTATGGAGGAATACAAATAGGCTGAGTGTCGGGAAGGAGATCAATCCTGAATTCTATTTCTCTATCAGGTGGGAACCCTGGGAGATCTTCTGAGAAAACATCGGGAAACTCATTAACAATGGTAACTGACTGAATAGTCAGAGTCTCGGACTTGAGGTCTTTAACTCGAACTAGGTGATAGATGCAACTCTTGGAAATCAACTTCCTAGCTTTGAGGTAGGATATGAAATGGCTCTTCGGAGTTACTGAACTCCGGGACCACTCAAAAATGGGCTCGTCAGGAAACTAAAACTTGACCACTCGGGTACGAAAATCTATAGAAGCATAGCATGATTGAAGCCAATCCACACCCAGAATAATGTCAAAATCAACCATATCTAGCTCAATCAAATCAGCACATATGACCCGATTAAGGACAGTGTCAGGACACTTCTTATACACTTGCTTAGCAATAACAGATTCTCCTACCAGGGTAGAAACTAGAATAGGCTCAGGAATCCATTCATGGTCCATCTTAAAATTTACAGCAACCAGAGGTATCACATAAGAGAAACTCTAACCGGGGTCCATCAATACATACACATCAAAATAAAATACATGGAGAATACCAGTGACAACATCTGGAGAGTCCTCCTGCTCCTGGCGAAGTGGTATAGCATAGAAGAGATTCTGGCGCAAACCGCCAACAGTACTAGAAGAGGCGCCCTGAGGAGGAACTGGGCGCACTACGGGAGCAGGGGAACTGGTAGCCTGACTCTGGGGACGAGCATCTTGACTCCCCTGTCAAGCATACAAACAATCTCTAAGACGGTGGCCTAAATTTCCACAACCAAAGCAACCTCTCTGATCAATAAAACACTCGCCAAAATGATCTCTACCACACTTGGCATATGAAGGAGGGCGAGGTCGGTTACCTACACTTTCCTGAGACCTGGATGGGATAGGCCTGTTCCCCTGCTCCTGCCTGCTTCTAGGTGTGGGAGCACTAACTGAGGAAGTCGTGGGCATAAATAGACGTCCCTGAAATTGAGGGCGGTTCCCTCCATAGAATCTGGACTGGCTGAATCCCTGTTGCTCTGATCTAGCTCTTTTATTCCCTCTTACTCTCTCCCTCTCTTTCACCTTATCGGCTTTAATCTTTTAGGCATGTATTATCAACCGAGAAAGGTCCATCTCCCTATTAAGCATAGAAAATCTACACTCTTTCACAATGTAACTCGACACACCGGTCACTAACTTACTCATGATGGTCCTGGAGTCAGCTATCATACTAGGAGCATATTTGGATAACTGATTGAATCTAAGACAATACTCCTTAATAGTCATGGAGCCTTGTCTCAAATTCATGAATTCCTCTATCTTTGCTTCCCTCATCTCAAGAGGAAAGAATCTGTCCAAAAACATATCCTGGAATAACTGCCAAGTCATTGGAGAGGCATCCTCCCCTCTACTCATCCTCCACATCTCCATCCAATAATATGCAACATCTTTTATTCGATTGGCAGCCAATTCAACACTCTCCTCCTATATCACATACATAATCTGGGTGATCTTTCTCACTTAATCCAAGTACATCTGTGGGTCTTCACCTACCTTCGACCCATAGAACTCAGGCAGCTTCATCCGCATAAAGTCATAAACTCGAGCTGTAGCAGAATTATTCTCTTGCGGAGGAAAAATAGTAGCCTGGGTGTTATCTTGAGCATTGGCGGTAACTGCCTGGGCTAGCGCCTGAAAAACTACCCGAAATTCCGTATGAGACACATGCTCATTCAAAGGATCACCGTGTTGAGGTTGCTTGTTGTTTCTAGTAGCTCGATGAGGAGGCATTTTCTGTTATAAGAGAGCACGAGTTAATCACAGATAAAGAGACAGTTGTAGACACAATAAACTTTAGAAAAAAAGAAATGACTTTTCCTAAATTGTTCCGTAGCCTCTTGCTCATAGATGTGGCGTGTTACACATCGATGATCAAGACTCTACCTATCACGGCTTGTCAGACTCCCTAGGACTCCTTAAACCTTAGGCTCTGATACCAAGCTTTGTAAAGCCCTAAAATTTTATCCCGAGATGCCACACGGTGCTTAGGGTTACACGTAGCCCCAAACTAACCCTCATAGCCAGGCACTACCTCAAGGAATTAAATTCAACAATAGTCATGCACAATAAAGAAATATACCATATCGGGTTCAAGAGAAATACTGGAGAATACTAGACTGTACAACCAAAATATATTGAATGTCTATATATACCAACCCTCTAGTCTGACAAAGCCTCTATACATCAAAATCAAGGAGCCATTGGGACAAACCCCCAACTGACTCAAACAGTACTAAAAGCCATAACAACAGAACGATATCACCAAAAATATAAACACGGTCCTTGAACCATGAGGACTCACCACTGAGGGAACGTAGTTGAGGCACTCGATTATCGCTAATGCGGCTGCGGATGAGTACCTGAACCTACATTACTAGAAAATATAGACCATAGGAAAATATGTAGGTCAGCACTTTGTAATGTACTACGTATGTGGGGGGTACCTATGAACTGGGTCATGATTGACCATCTGAGATCTAAAACTAATGCATGACTCATGCTGAAATATAAGCTCAAAATGGGAACAAAGAATTTAAACATGCATATCATAATGATGAAGGACTAATAATATACCCGAATCTAAATCAGGGAACCTTTCCTGATCATGGTGATCCTGAAGCGCATCGAGTCTGTTCTAACACTGACCAATATTGGCACTGGAAGAGGCACCCTGCTAATGAAACTCTCTAACCCTCTGAGCTAGTAATCTACAATCTCGTATTCTGTGTCCTGGCTCACTACATCCAAAGCACACATCACTATCGGCTCTATGTGCACCTAGGTGGCTCTTGCCACTCTCCACAAAGTGGATAGGTACAAACATCACTAGTACTACTATGGGCTTTGGGGTCTGGTGACCGATCATGAATGACATCCCCAAACTTTGGTGCGGGTACACTAGCCGAGGATGGAGCTGGACAAAAAATATTTGACTATGCTGAAAATAGCTACCACTTTGTGACCGTGCCTAAGAGAAACTATGACTACCTATTCTGGCTCTCTTACTCACTCTTTCTTTCTTTCATCTTATCTTTCTTAATCTTCTGCACATTCATCATCAATCTAGAAAGGTCCATATCTCTATTGAGCATAGCAGCCCTACACTCTTTCAATACCAACCCGAACACACCAGTCACAAACTTACTCATACTCGCTCTAGGGTCAGCTATCAAGTCAGGAGCATACTTAGCTAACTGGTTGAACTTAAGACAATACTCCTTCACTATCATGGAGCCTTACCTTAGGTTCATGAAATCTTTTACCTTAGCCTCTTTCATATCTAGATGGAAAAACATATCTAGAAAGACATCCTGAAACTCTTGTCAAGTCATGGAAGTTGCATCCTCCCCTCCACCCTTCTTCCACATCACTACCCAATAATGAGAAATATCCTTCAGCCTATAGGACACTAACTCTACACTCTCCTCCTCAGAAATATGCATAATTTGGGTGATCTTCTTCACCTCCTCAAGATAAAATTATGGGTCCTCACCTGCTACTGACCTAAAGAATTTTGGCGGGCTCATTTTCATGAAATCTCTAATTCTGGCTGTGGATGAACCCCCATCTTGCTGAGGTGGGGCTACAGCCTAACGGTTACCCTGAACATTCATCACAGCATGGGTTAGTTCCTGAAAAGCTGCCCGAAACTCTGCATATGACATATTCTCATTCTCAGGATCTACTGGCTGAGGTGGCTGGTCATCAACCCTATGAACATTATCTCTGCAAGGAGGAATACTTTTTAAATGGAAGAAAGAGGTGGATTAAACTGAGGATTAACTTGAGTTCATGCTCACTCACACAACAAGAATAATCATAGAAGGGAAACTTCTCCTAAAAACATCTTATTGCCTCTCGTACATAAATATGGCACGCAAAACACCCATGCATAAGACTCTACGAGATGCGGCTTTTCAGACTCCCTAGGATACTATTGAACCTTAGGCTCTAATACCAAGTTTGTAACGACCCAATTTTCTGGAACTAGAACATAACATAGTGATCATGATCCCGAAGGACCATAAACTAACCCTCTACTGATATCTGTACCTGAGCACTGCATAATATAGATAATAAATGCAGAAACTGGCAATAAGGCTCAAAATATCTAAAAATACTAAAAATTGAAAACTGAACACTGATACATCTATCTGAAAAGCCTCTAAACTGTCTGAACTGTGGAGTTGATGGGACATATCCCTAACTAACTATGTCTACTAAAAATAAACTAAATCTGATGCAATAATAAAATAAGGATCATCCTCGAATGAAGAGGACTCACTGCTATGTCTACTACTGCTGACTGGGACTGAGCTGCTAAGGTTACTCTGGATCTCGTGCCTTTGAACCTATGGTGTAAAATAAAACACCATAGCACAAATGCGTCAGTACGTGGAAATATATTAAGTATGAAGATGAGGTAAGGATAAATGGAAGGGCTTATGTATGAATAATTACTTAACTGAATAATCATGAGAGTACTGAATAAGGACAGATGCATGAATGCACAAACCATAACTGAAATCATTGTGACTCAAAATACTGAAACTCGGATACTGCTTTACTATCATCTGAACATCTGAACTCACTACTAATACTGAGATACTAAATAACAGAATACTGAGGTGGAGTCAGTCCTGTCTAGTGAATGATCTCAGAAACTGATGATACTGAAATTGATTAACTGAATTTACTCATATCAATTATTAAATTCTGAGCTTACTACTCTCAACTGACTGAATCTGAGATCAAACTTCTCTGACGGATGATCCCTAAATCTACTATAAATAATAAGAAATGATTATGTCTGAGATCAAACCTATCTAGCAGAAGATCTCTGAATTTGATAATGAGAATAGTCAACTGAATCTGAGATCAGGCCTATCTAAAGGGTGATCTCTGGATTTGATAATAAGAATACTCAACTAAATCTAAGAATGAGATCAATCCTATCTAACGGGTGATCTCTGGATCTGATAATGAGATTACTCAACTGATTATGAGACTGAGATCAAGCCTATCAACAGGTGATCTCTAGATCTAACAATACTGATACTGAATAACTTTATGAGGGACCAGGCCAATCTAGCAGGTGGTCCATGAATCTATGGAACTATCTAAGTTCCTTACTGAGATAGGTGACTGTATCTGATAGTCCTAATTTTTGAGTTCTACTCTGAAGATTGATGCTAAAACTGAACCTGTGGGAGTTCTCACTTAACCGACATGCCCCGAATCTAAACTGGTGGGGTCCAACCTATAACCCCAGCTGGAAGGGTGTCAATACCGTGTCATGGGTAAATACCTCTAGTTTGGTCAAGCCTCTCTAATGGGTGACCCTCACAGGAAGTTAAGCCTAAGGCAGTATAATAGTCAAGCCTTATTCTAACGGATGACTCCTGCTCCTGCGCTAGCTACGTAATTCTGGAGTTCAGGGATTGCTCTTAACAAATCTGCCTCTCTAACGGGGAGCCTCCATCCCTGCAATCGCTCGGTGCTAGCTCCTACTCCCAAATGAAAGACTCTGAACTAATTCTGAACTGAACTCAAACTGAACTGAATTTGTTACTGATCATATTTGATCTGACTGAGTTACCCTGAATTCACTTGGTTCTGTATCTGATGAAATACTACTGAATCTCATTATCTGACTGCATGATACTGAGTTTCGAACTGAACACTTGAATACTACTGGATCTGAACTAAGTATTGAACTGAAGCTAGAATACTAGTGATACTGAGATTACTGAGATTTCTGAAATTTTTTAAGTTCTATATTTGTCTGAGTGTATAGAGTTCTATAACTCACTGAGTTCTGAGAATCGTGGTTTGACTGAGATTATTCAGAAAACTGATGTGGACTCTAGACTGCAGCTAATTTGTCGGGTATAAATACCCCCGGGTCTTGATAACATAAAAGTAAAACATAGCCATTCTTGAATAATCAAGATCATGGACATTTATTTACCATCACAATCACTAAAGCATCTCTCAAAGCATTGAGAAATCAAAAACATGTGATCGTATAGGGAGACATGTTATTGGCTCATACTCCATTCAACAAGGTCTTGCATCAAAAACTTAGCATGTATTAATGTCCTAGCATGTATAGAAGAGCACATAATTAGGGATTTCATGCTATGATGTCACAATTCACTCACTACGGCTTTTTAACAAACACTTGGCATGCATGGGCTTGCACATAATTGGGGATTTCTAGTCAACATTCTATAATGTCTCTAATTCTTTCACATAAGCATTTTAAGAAACATATGGGGAGCATTCTTTGCTTATTCAACAATTTCTACACTTAATTGACATGAACACATCACTTAACAAGCAACTTGAAGAGAGTTTATCATGAACATCACATGAATATCACATACTAGGGTCAAAGCTTGAAACCTCATAAAGAAAACATGAATTAAAAACTCAATAATTGCATGAACTCCCATTTAAATTCACATGAATCATGAAAACTCATAAATATAAGATCTTTGAAATTAAAAAAAAGGGTTCTTACGATTCTTGGATGAAAGGGACCCAAGAATCAACATCTGCATACCTTAGAAAATTTTTTCTTGATGGCTCTTGGAGAGATTCTTGATTTCTTAATTTTTTTCTTAAAGAAGAAAGAAGTGTTTTGACTTGTAGGAAACCCTAGTTTTTGATGTTGAAGATGAGAAATGAAGTTGTGAGCCTTGATCGGATATAAATAGGGGCTGAAAAGAGAGGAAAAAGACCAAAAGACCCTTTCAAAATCGACTTAAAAATACTGAACGGGGGTTGCAATGGTCGAAGCGATGGTTCGTCGGATCGTCCTTCGTACGTTGATCAAAAAAAGAATACACTGCCTCGATGTGATGGTCTCAGTGATGGTACGTCGCAAACTTGATGGTCCATTGGATCACCCATAGCACGTTGACCAGGATGAGGCTACACTGCTTCAGCGGCAACGGTTCTAGCGATGGTCCGTCGCTAGCTTGACGGTCCGTCATCTCGGCCGTCGCACTTGGGCCAGAAAAGAGAGTTACTAGCTTGGTTACGACGGTCTGGGTGATGGTCCATCGCAAGCTCGATGGTCCGTCAACCCGACCGTCGCACCTGGGCGGTTCCGACTACTTTCTGTAAAACAGCCATAACTTCCTCGTCCGATGCCAGATTTTGACGAAATTGGTTTCGACGGAAAGCTTATTAAATTATCTACACATTGGAAAGTTAATTTTAGTAAAATTTAACAAGATTAAAACACTTAATCACTTTGGGAGTCACTTCTCAATCTTTTAGGGATGGATTTACACTTCCCTGAACACGCTCTAAGGCTCAGACTATGAGAGAATTTTGCGGACTCTTACAGCCACATCCCTCTTCATGTATTTCCACCAATAGTTCTCTTTCAAATCATGGTAAATCTTCATCGAACTAGGATGAATAGTGTATCTCGACTGATGAGCCTCAATCATGATCCTCTCTCGCAGCCCATCAACATCGAGAAATCACAACCTACCTTAGTATCTCAAGATACCATCACCACCAATCTTAAAAACCATCACTTTACATTGGCCCACATCATCCTTAATCCAGATACAGATCGAATCCAAAACCTATTTCTCTTTCACATCATCACCAATAGATGATCTCACCATCTCTTGAACAAACACACCTCCATCTTTGGAATCCAATAGACAAATTCCAAGGTTAGACAAATGGTGAATATCATTCACCAATCCATGCTTATCCCTATCCACTTAAGATAAGATCCCCATAGACAACCTACTAAGAGAATCAACAACCACATTAGCTTTACAAGGATGATAGTGAACACTCATGTCATAGTTCTTGAGCGACTCAAGCCATTTTCTCTGCATAAGATTTAACTCCTTCTGGGTGAACACATAATGCAGGCTCGTATGATCATTAAAAATGTCAACAGATACCTCATACAAATAATGACACCAAATCTTTAAGGTGAAAACCACAACTAATAACTCTAAATCATGAGTCGGATAATTCTTCTTATGCACCTTAAGCTTTCTAGAAGCATGGGCCATAGCCATACCATGCTGCATCAACACACAACCCAGTTCCACATGGGATGAATCATAATAAACAACAAAGCCATCAGAACCCTCGGGCATGCTTAAAATAGGAGGAGAAGACAATTTATCTTTGAACTTCTCAAAACTTCCCTTGCAAGCGTCGAACCATATAAACTTCACCTTTTTCTGAGTTAGTCTAGTCAGTGGTGCAGTAATAGATGAGAAGCTCTCCACAAACCACCTATAATATCCGACCGAACCCAAGAAGCTCAGAATATCGATTGAAGTCGTGGGTCTAGACCACTTCTTAACCACCGCACCTTTGTGTGGATCTACCATGATCCCTTCACTAGAAACAACATTACCCAGAAAAGTAACAAATTTCAACCAAAAATCACACTTAGAAAATTTTGCATACAAATGTTGATCCTTAAGGGTCTGTAACACTATACAGAGGTGATCGGCATAATCCGCCTCGCTCTTAGAATAAACCAGAATATTATCAATGAACACAATCATGAACAGATCCAAGAACTGAAGGAATACCCAATTCATAAGATCCATAAATACCATCGGGGCATTAGACAAACCTAAGGACATTACCAAAAACTCAAAGTGTCTATACCGGGTACAGAAGGCAGTCTTAGGTATATCCACCTCCTTAATCTTCAATTGATGGTACCAAAACCTGAGATCAATCTTAGAGAAGTACTTTGTATCTTGAAGCTGGTCAAATAGGTCATTAATCATAGGAAGAGAATACTTATTCTTCACCGTCACTTTATTTAACTGGCGTTAATTTATACACATCAAAAGACAATTATCCTTCTTACGCACGAAGAGAACAGGAGCACCCCATGGATACACACTGGGGCGGATAAAACCCTTATCAAGTAGATCTTTCAATTTCTCCTTTAAGCTCCTTCAAATCAGCTGGATCCATTCTATAGGAAGGGATAGAGATCAGATAAGTGTCTGAAAGAAGATCAATCCCAAAATTAATTTCCCTTTCGGGAGGAACACCTGAAAGATTATTAGGGAAAACCTTAAGAAATTCATTAACCATAGAAACGAACTATAATGAAGGACTCTCCGAGTTACAATCTTTAACCTAGACCAAATGATAAAGACACCCTTGGAAATTATTTTTTGGGCTTTAAAATATGAAATAAAACTTCCCCTAGGTACAAGGGAACTATCTTCCTATTCAATCACCAGCTCATTTGGGAATTGGAAATAGACCATTTGGGTTCGACAATCTAGAGACGTATAACACGAGTGCAACTAATCTATTCCCAAGATCACATCAAATTCTAACATATCAAACTCAATCAGATCTACTAATGTCTCCCTACCACATATAAATACCATACAAACCCTATAGACTCTTTTAGCCATAATAGAGTCACCCACTAGGGTAGACACAGAAAAAGGATCCGGAATACTCTCAGGACCAAACCCAAAATGGATAACCATATATAGAGTCACATAAGAATGATGGACCCTAGATCAATCAAGATATACACATCATGAGAGACGAGTTTCAACATACCAGTGACAATGTCGAGAGATGCCTTTGACTCCTGACGGGTGGCAAGAGTATACAAATGATTTTAACTAGTGCTAGTACTAGAAGTATCACCCTTTGGTGCAGGAGCTAAAAAAATAGCCACAACAACCTTATTGGATCATTAAGAAACCTTACCCACGAGATAATTTCTCTGCATATGTTCAGATTGATCATAATTGAAACATCAGTCCCTCCTATCACCATAGAAACCATGATATAACTGGCCACAAAATCGATATGGAGGATAGAAAGGAGCTGACTGGGCCTCATTGTCCTGAGATTGGAAACCCTATTCCATGGGACCATCACCACTCTAAAAATGCAAATCACTGAATGAATTTGGATAAGGAGCACTAGCCGTCGAATAGGAACCATAATTGCGCCACTTCTTCTTAGACTATTTTCTACCATTTTTACCACTTTACTGCTAACCTCCATCTTGATCCAAATACCAAAACTTCTTACTCTATCTCTCCCCTATTTCAGCTTGCTTTTTATTTTCCTCTTCAACTTATTGCATATAAGCCACAAGTCTAGAGATGTCCATGTCCTTATTCAACAAAGCATCCTTTCTATTCAAATCAAATCACGAGAAAACCTAGAAGTAAATTTTCTCATTCTATCCCTCATTCCAGATATTAACTCAAGAGCATAGAGAGAACACTGATGAAATTTCAAGGATACTCTTCTACAATTATTTGGCCTTGCTTCAAATTCATGAACTCTTCAACTTTTGCCTCCCTCTACTCTTGAGGAAAAAATGATCAAGAAAAGCACGCAAGAAAATCACCCCACAACGCCGACTCAACATCGTAACCCTTAAGATGCTCCCACTTTTCATACCACTGATACGCTACATCTTTCAACTAATAAGGAATAAATCCTATACCCTCAACATCAGTAACATGCATAACCTAAAAGATCTTCTCCATCTCATCCATAAAACCCTTAGGATCCTCCACAACCTAGGTACTAATTAAAATAGGAGAATTCAACCTCATAAACTAGACAACTCTAGTGGTCTCAAAAAAACTCACAGTAGCACCAATAGTACCCAACTGATGTGATTGAGATGTCACCAAATGGGTCAACAAATGAATAAATTGATAGAATTCCGCATTAGTAATATCTCCTTAGGGTGACTGAGCATGGGTGTCACTGTAACACCCCAAAAATTTATCTCGAGATGTCACACGGTTCTTAGAACCATAAGTGATCCCAAGATAATCCTTCTACTAGTATAACTCATAAGTAATTGAATAATATGTATAAAATGACTGAGTTTATTGTGTGGAAGCATAATAATGATGGAATCTGTGAAAAAAGATACAATATTGATACCATTTTACATTATGATAAAGTCTTAAAAATGGAAATAAAATTACATAACTGACTCTAACTGACATCTGTGAAGCCTCTACTATACTGACTATATGTAGCTGGGATGCGACTCCAGCTACCACTAATCAATACATATGAGTAATAAAGTAAAGTACATAAATGACATCTAACTAAAGTCCCCGAAGTAGGAGGACTCATCATCTTTTGGCTGGAATTTGCAACTGTCTTATTCTGTCTACATATACTATAACTTGTAACTACATTATGAGACAATGTAGCACATAGACGTATATGTGGATCAGTACTTTGAGGATGTACTGAGTATATGGGGGTGAAATGCATAAGTAAAATGTCATCTCATAATCATAATTTATAAAACAATGCATTCTAAATGTAAATGGCTCAGATAAGTTGGAATATCTGAAATAATGAATTATGTAGCAATAAGAAGCAAAACATACTTTATAAATCTTGTGAGCCATAACATTTAGTTCAAAAAGATATACTTGTATTCTCCCTTTAAATCATTCTGTCTAAGTGTAGAAGGACTCACTACTAAATCTAAAATCTGAAAGATGAAATTTGTAGCTACTATCTTTTCTGTAAGGTATAATCTGAGTAAAACTTGTGAGCCTTTACACTTAGTTTTCTAAAAGCTTTTCTATTCTTCTTTTACTATTAAGGAGAATACTTTATCTTAAAATCATTGTTGTTAGGCTTTTAAACTTTTAGGGAAAAACTATTCTGCAAGGGAGGTTCTCTTAACTGACATAAACCATGCGAGCTACATAGAGTCCAATGTTTCGTCCTCCTAAGGAATAAACCCCATGTTGGGGAGAGGTGTCATACCCTTGATAGGGAGTATATCCTCAGCTTAAGTGATCACAACTCTACCCACTATAGGCACTTAATCTCAATCCTATGGTGAAATGTAGTTCTGGGGCACGAGACCTTGGAATCATACCCAACTGGGTGCTAAATACTACTTTCTTTAATTTTCTACGCTCATCTCATGGAAATCCACATTAAAACTCGCATAAGGGTTTATTATGAAACCACTTATGCATTTATCTGAATAAATCTATAAATGACACCATTTTACTTTGTGTAATCTGTAGTAAATCTGTAAAGTGGATTCCAAAACTTATCTGAGGATCAAAAGATCACAACTTTATAGAAAATCTAAAATAATTAGCTCATAGGATGCTTAAAGCAGCATCATTCTCCAAATCTCAATATATAAACTTGGGTCTTAACAACCCATATATCAAACTCATGTAAAAGCATCATAATAATCATGCTTGATAATGAAAATAATAAAAATTCATCTCAAAATCTAGAAATCACTGCAATAAGCATATAAATATGAAAATAGACATGCAATTCAGCTTATAATTCTCTTGAAATCTCGTAATCTTGTAAATGTCAACATTTGGTATGAACCCTAGTTTCAAATTCATGGAAAATCATATAAAATCAAATAACGTTATAATTTAAAATAAGTTTTGGGCACAAGGATGAAAGGAGTATCCTTGTTCATAACCCCACATACCTTGGATGATGAACTAGATGAACAAGTTTGCTTTTGAGATTCTATTTGTGCTCTTGAATGATGATTCTTGGAATTCTTGAATTGAGAACTTTGAATCTTAAATTGATTTGGGAAAATAATGGTGAAATCTTGGGGATTCTTGAAGTTGAATGTTGAAGTTTAGGGTTTTACTTGTGAGAAACTTTGATGAATATAAGCATAGAATGCTTGTAATAGGCTTAAATCTTATGTTTGGACGGAACTGGAGGCTTGGAAAAAGTACAAAATACCCTCTTTAAACTTCTAGATGAAACTGGAAAAATGAACTAGGGTCCCGATTTAATGGGCCACCGCGATGCGCCACTATTGCGGTGGCTCACTGGAATTTGACGACTGGGAAATTAGGGGCCTCTGCGACATAGAGCTATCGCATTGTCCCACTGGATTTTGACAATTGGGACCTGAAACTTCAACACAACGTGCCACCATCGCGGTGCCTTATAAAAACGTTAATTTGGATTTCGGCGCAACGCGCCACTATATTATTGGACTACTAAAGATTGACAAATGGGAAACTGGACCTATCTGCGATACACCAATATCACGGAGGTCCACTGGAAAATGATAACTATGAATTTAGCCACCTCCGCAATGCGGTGACTTCCCTGGCGGCGCACTGTCAACTTAAAAATACCATATGTATATTAAGCCCAATTAAAATATTTAACATATAACCCAACTATCACAATAAGGAGTCAACCATTAAGGCATCATTAAGTGGCATCGTCATACCGACTATAACTTGCAAATATTGCCATTGAGCCAATACTTTGAAGAATCTCTGTACCCTTAACTCCATTATTAAAATCAACTTGATGGATTCCTTGTACCCCAAAAGGTTTTCAAAGCCATCCTTAACCATTTTGTCATATATTTAATGTATTAGCTTTAATGAAATAAATCAAAACAATTGATAAATTACATTCCAAAGCCAATTATGCAAGTGGGTTGGTGTTCTTATTGATTTCAATATCAAAATCTAATTATTTGGGGAACCCTTGTACCCCTAGTTACAATGTTCACAAGTTAGGGGAATTCTTGTACCCTTAAATCCATTCATCATTCCCATGAACCCCAACAAGCGTACAAACCAACAATTCAATACATAATAAATCAATAGTAATCATGGGAAAAACATTCAAACAATTTATATCCAAAACCTTCAGCCCATAATTCAAAACCCAACATTGAAGCCATATGAATAATAAACCAATTTCATGCCATTAATAAAATCCAAGTGTAAGGAGAGAGATACATGCCTTAATAATGAAGAATATTAAGAGAGAAACCACCCTTACAACCCTTTATAACCACTTCCCTTGAAACCCTAGCCTAGACTTGAATTGGAAATTTGAGAGAGTGAAGAGAGTATTTGATGTGTTAAAGTGTTAAAAATATACCCTCCTTGGTGTTTTATGTATGTGGGGTCTAAGGGGGTAAGGAGGTAAATGACCAAAGTGCTCCTTAAATAAAAACTAAAAACTGTCACTCAATTGCTACGAGTGACCTTGCGACTCGTAGGGTAACCCTACGACTCATGTCCTTTAATTGTAGGTTAGATAGTCTGTACGGGTACCCACCCTATTTTGATTATGAGAATCACCATACAATTAATAGCGTGACCCTACTCCTCGTAGGGTCCAAGTCATAGTCAAGATAGAACCACCAAGGCCCTACATTAAGACTCGTATAGAATCCTTATAACTCATTGAGTCTTGACATGAACAACATAGAGACTTATATAAACACACTCTTTAGGCTATAATTAGGGACTATACTACCCATAATAAGACCCTACAACTCGCAGGGAGAGTCGTAGTCTGGGCAGTGAGCTCAAAGGTCAAGGAATTTTCAAGGACTAAAAATCCAGGGTGTTATAATATATATATATATATATATATATATATGTATCTATATATATGTATGTAGGTATGTATCTATATATATGTATGTATGTACGTATTCTGCAATATTATATTACTTATCTGTATATGGTAGAGTTACATCTTTTATATCGTAAGTTTCCTTTTTGAAAAATATACAATAATAATAATGGTTTTCTTATCTCTATTTTTATTAAATAAGAAGACAAATATTTTTGTAAATTAAGTTTAAGGACTATCTTCAGATAGGCTCTAAAGTATGCTTAATACCTCTCCTCGAGTAACCAAAATTCTTACTCAAAATTTCAAATGATTTGGAAAGGCCAAAATAGTATTTTTACATAAAAATGTTTTTCCTACTCTTTCCTAAAAAATTTAGTTAGCGACTCTAAAAATGAATTTTCAAAAACCAAAGAGTCACAACGATCTCCATATATTGTGCACTATTTTAACAAGTTCAAAATAGAGTGCGATAGCATGGTGACTCTATTGGTAATATAACTTAGATTCTTACCTTAGTAGGATTAGTTTAGGATTACCATTTGGGGATATCTATTTTCTTTTACGTTGCTTGCTTTGCTTATATTTGTATCCTGCTTTGTTTGAAAGGACGCGAGAAAAATTTAACTTGTACTTCTTGTTTATTTGATCAACACTACTTGTTACTTCTTTATCATTTGCCTTTTCCTATCGAGTCTTTGAACATACATAATTCACATATTGTGGTTCACGTAAGTGGTGTCTCGTCCTCCAAACCTTCTTTTGGATTTTTTTAGTTTCAGTGTTGGTCCAATTAGGTTAGTATCATTTCTCGTAGTTATTCAGTCCTACTCTTAAATGTTTAGGGAAAAAACCTTACTCTAGAAATAGGTCATGTTGTATATACATATGGCAGGATGGTCCAAGGCATCTCCGCAAATAGGAAGCCACCCTTTTGTCATAGTTATATAACCCGATGACATATTTTTTTATGTAAATATTGATGTCAATGATTCAAACTAAAATACATAATGGATTTGAAAAAAACAAACTTATCATGTCCTTTACTCCTTTTATTTAATATGAATATCAATCAGAACCTATTAAATATCCAAATGATTGTCTCAGCTCCCCAAAACCTACAAAATTAGTGTCAAGACATTTGTACAATGTATAGGGATTCTTGTAGAGAACATATAGGTTTTTTAATGTCACTCATGGATATCCAGGCCAATAAGATGCTCATGAAGTTATTGGTTGAGTTTTGGGAGCCGATCACCGTGACTTTCCAGTTTACAGATTTTGAAATCACCTCAAATTTGAATGAAAACACTAGCCTCACAGATATGGCTTTTGAAGGAAGAACACCACTAGTCCTATTGGCCCTGTCCAGAAATGGTTTCTTACATGCTTTGGGTTTAATTATAGTCCATTCCTAGAGGAATGCCGGAGATGGTTAGGTTAACTTGAGCTATCTATTTTAGAGATTTGGATACAGAAGTAGCTATGTCAATCACTAAAATAGCTTCCCCTATAACAGAGCGAAATGGGAGAGTGTTCATCCCATGGCCTTTTTACCCACTTTCCTAGGGATTATGGTCTTCCATAAAGAAGAGGCAACTATAATGTCAACTTGATTCCCTTGATCATTACTATGTTTACCAATTCTGAGAGATTGACATTAGTACCAATGTTGTTGGCACAATTATTCAGGTCTTTGTCTGCTTTCTTTAAAGGGGATGATTTCTTTGTTGGATGTAACTTGTTGCTACAAGTTTGGACCATGGATATTTTCTATCAAAGAGCACCGATCAACAACAATTCATAGAACATCCACATTAAGATACAAAGTCATAAATAGAGGTTGAGATTTTGGAAAACACTAATAGGACTTGAAGAATGGCGGGCTTATCTAACGTATCTCACAGGAGATTCCATTCTATGGAGGCTTCCTTGGATCATAGGAACAATATTGTTGAGGAGGTACACGGGCTATTTTATAGAGCTGATTGGGTTGGAAGGGATCCAACCGTACGCTCCACTCAGAGTCCTACGTTAATTTGGTGTTGTACAAAGCATCCCTTTATAGTCACACATGGCTCCAATGGAAGTCACTTATAAAAGAGAAGTACCATTGTCCAGAATCAAAAGACTATAGGAAAAATGGATAAATGTAATTTCAGTAGAAATAAGCCAAAAAGGTTGGTGAACGTTCGGATATTAGGCATAGAAAGTAGAAGGAGGTCCAATGCGACCAAACTAGGAAAAGATCCTTAGGCTGGTAGACTATGACATAGTGTGTCAAGAGGTAAGTGATATTACCTCATATGTATCCACCACCTCCATGTATTGATAGTTGTTCTGGGATCAACTGATGATATGATACCTCCAAACAATGATAATGACATAAGGAAAAACACAGAAGAGGAACTTTAAGATCAATTCAAGAATGGGTCTCTAGTGTTTCTTGAAGAAGATGATCTGGCCTGCTTAGATTGGCTGATAAGTGGAAGGAATTTCACAGAAAACCACTTCAATCTTCATCTGAATCTGGATTATGATGATGATGATGATGATGACTTTACATGGCCTTAGATTTTTTTTCTTGTTATACTTTTTTACATTCCCTAAAGAGCTGCATGGACAATCCCATTATATGTCTTTGCGGCCACCCATGTACATTTTTTTTTAACTTTTGGTGCTTCATTTTATTGTAACCTTTTGAAGCTATCTTTTGCTTAGTGAAAGTCATGTTTATGCCAAATCCAAATGTGTTTAAATGGATCACTTATCATCAAACCGATTGTAGCGTAGGCCTACCTCTGGCAAAATCCATATTAGGATAAATTTTGACTATCACCAACTTGGCATATATATGTATTACATATATGTTACATCTTTCAACATCTCCCAAACTTACACAGTTTTCCTTTTCCTTTTTTTCCTTTTTGTTCATTATTAATCCTAAAAGAAAGAACATTTATTTGTGACGACTTGCAAACTGGCTAAATCAAAATAAAACCTCTGATCTAAAGGAAAAATGATCGAAGAATCCAATAATTCCTCAATAGTACCTATAGATGGTGCCGAAAGTTCCCAAAAGTTGATGGATATTTAAAATGCCTAATAAATACCCAACTTGGCACAAAAAATTAAGATCCTAAAGGAAGAACTGCGCCAAGTGATGAATTGACTAAGCTTATGGTTTCTACCTTCTTTGCTTAATTCCAGTTTCCAAATGCTGAACTACCTCGGGTCACTTCTGCCAACTTAGAAAAACAACATACATAAAATTCCATATGTTCCTACCATTGCTCAAGTTCTACTTACTCTTCTAACCGCCGCCAGGGCTTTTACTGATCTTTTATTGCCTACACAGAACATTTCATTCTAGTTCACCCATAATACAACACACACCAGAGGCACACATTACTTAAGAGATACCTATGCCATTTGTATATGCTAATGAAGCTCCTACTTTCACAACATTCACAGCCGTCAAAGTCATATATGAGGTCGATAGTATCTCAACTTGAAAGCATGAAAAGGATGTCCAACTGGATAGAGAAAGGTTAATAGTAGCTCAACTAAAAAGCTTTAAAGAGGCATTTAGATACATGCGGGTCACTAGGGGAGCCAAGAGATTGAACTATGATGACTTATGCATCTATCTCGATATCAACATTCCAGTTAGGTACAAACCACCAAAGTTTGATGTATTACATGAAAAGGGTAATGCTCATGCACATCTAATAGACTATTATAACAAACTGGTCAGCATAGGAAGGAATGAGAATTTGAGAATGAAGCTATCTTTGAAGTTTGTCAGGAGAAGATCTGACTTGGTACACTCACCAAGATCCTTATAAGTTGTGTGATTGGTAGGAAATGGCTGAAGATTTCTTAAGTTGCTTTAGGTTTGATTCTGAAATCGCCCTAGATAGGTTCCCATTGACTAATATACAGAAGAATCCATATGAGTCATTTCAGGAATATGCATGGAAATTGAGGACTTTGGCTGCTAGGATTCAACCCTCACTAGATAAGAGTGATCTCTCTAAGTACTTTATTTGATCTCAAAAACTATTTACTTTGAAAAGATGACATCTATGATGGGTCAGAAGTTTATAGAGTTGGTCAAGATAGGACATTTCATAGAAAAACACATCAATTTAGGAAATTCTAAGTCTATAGTTTCATTTCAAACCATAAGTAAAGCTATACAAACAAGTTTTATTAGTGGAAATAAGAAGAAAATAGAAGATGTCTCAATTATCACACCATATTACCAACCTTTAACCTCTTCCTACCATCACCTTATCAGCTCCTCGATTGGTTCATATATTCCAGTATACAATACTCAACCACATTATAATCCACCTTGATCTCCAGTACACCAAAATACACCATGACCATATGCCTCTGTCCAAACTCTAGTTAACCAAAATACACCATTATATACAACAAGACTATGTCTAAACCTCAAACCAAGAAATACCCTCACCTACACACCTATTGTCAAATCTTTAGCTCAACTGTCTGAAGGGTTGAAGGAAGCATGATTGTTTTACCCAATCAAAGAAAACCCCCCTAATCCAACCTCTTAGAACTTTGATGGAAACATAAAGTGTTATGGCTTGAAGAACCAAATATAGTCTAATAATAAAGGGAGTGATCAAATACACCATAACTGCTCCAAATGTGAACAATAAATCTTTATCGATTCATGAAAATTGAGAAGTCAACATGGTTACTTTAGAGGAAAAGTATGACTTGGAGGGAACTATTAGGCCTACTTGGAACACAGAAGAAGTTACCACTACATCTCCAGTGCAACCTTTTATCACAGTCCAGTTGAGAGAGCCTTTGATTGTTTAAACCTATTTGCCAAGAGTTATAGTAACCACTATAGGCTTAAAATCCTAACCATGACACTAAAGCAGTCGTATAGGACTACTAATCGAAATCAAAGGGCCTGATGATAGGTTTTGTTGTGGCTCAAGAGATGACTAGGTCGGGAAGGTGTTACACTCTAGAGGATCTGAATTGAGGAGTTGTCCAAAAATAAAAAAATCCAAAGAAGAATGTTATGCTGAACCCACAAAATTTTGGAAGAAGATGCAACCTAAGGACTATTCAGTTGAAGAGCAGCTAAAGAAAGCACCAAACCACATGTCCATTATATCCTTACTTATGAGTTCTAAAGCTTATAGTAATGCTTTGATTGAAGTGTTAAGTGGAGTTATCATACCGAAAAATACCACAAGCAAAAAATTGGCTACAACAATCGTATGTATCATAGAAGCAAATAAGATCTCTTTCCATAATGATGAGCTATTATCAGAAGGAGATGGCACAATAAATACTTTATATTCCAGCCAAATATTGTAACAAAATTGTGACTAGGGTTTCAATTGATGGTTGTTCTAGTTGTAATATCTATCCACTCTCTACTTTGAGAAATTTATGTGTAAATAACGAAAAAATAAGGGAAAGTTGGGTGAAGGTCAGAGCTTTTGATGGATAGCAAAGGAACATCATTTGAGAAATCTTCCTAATATTGCAAGTAAGGCTAGCTGAATTTTTTGTATTATTTCTAGTGATGGATGTATCATCCAGTTACAACCTGTTATTCAGGAGGCCACAGGTCCACATGTAGAGAGCAGTTCCCTCAACTCTCCTTCAGTGTAAAGTTCAAATAGGTCCTCACAAAAGTTACCATTCATAGAGAGCTCAGTCATCCCATCTATTCTATTAATTTAGATCCAATCACTAAGTTAGATGGATCCGCTATCCATACTCTGTAGATTATACAAGTTGCAAGGATCGATGAGAAAATAGAGCTGGTTAAAATAAAAATGTCAAGTGAAGCAAAGATAGTTGCACAATAGATATTGAAATATGGGTATCAACCCAAGATAGGAGTAGGACCAAATGCCAATGGTATAATCAAGCCAATCTAGTTGAAACATCAGAGAGGTACCATCGGGTTTGTATATAATCCTGCTTTTGGAGAAATTTGCAATGAAGGATTGGGATTAATAGTGTTTGTGCCAGCCCAAGTCCCAATTTTAGAGTAAATAGTTGATGAGGGTATTATAGAAGGAATAGGAAATTTATTTCTGGTCATGATTGATGAAGGACTAGAGATAGATCTCGGGAAGCTGACCATCCGTGATGTTAATCCTGGAGAAGTCTTGCATAATTGGACCATAAGCTCATCCCTATTTCGACTAGAGTCCAGGTAGTATGGAATTGTAGTTGATTTCACTATTTTTTTGCATGATTAATTGAGGCTTGAATCATACCTAAGCCTTTTTTCTACTAACCTCTTGCTAAAAGCCGAACATTTTTATTTAAATACAGTCTCTATTTTCCAAATTATTATTTTCCCTATTTTTCTTTAATATCTATTTTATTTTACATAACTTTTATTCCTTTGATAAATAATATTATTAAAAATCCTCGTTCAATGATTATGACATGTAATAAATCCACTGAGCAAAGTGTAAGCAATGAGAAAGATTATGAGAAATACGATGAAAGCATGATGCCTGAAAATATACCACAAGAGATCGAGCTGCTTAATAGTCAGAAGAAGTCTAATATGGATGAAATTGAGGTTGCCAATTTGGGTGATGAAGAAAAAATGAAGGAAACACGAGTCAACATACACTTGAAAGTCAAGATAAAGCAAGAATTGGTAAAATTGCTCAAAACATACATTGATATGTTTGCTTGGTCTTATAATGACACACCAAGTTTAATCACTTATATCATCTTATATTGGATACCAATTAACCCCATAAGCCTGTCTGTGAAGCAAAAACCAAGAAAATTCAAGATCGATTTGAGTTTGAGAATCATGGAGGCGGTAATCAAATAGATAGAAATAAATGTTGTAAGGGTCACAAATTACCCCATATGGTTGGCCAATATCTTGACAATGATGAAAAAGCATGGGAAGATAAGAATATATGTAGACTATCGAGATCTCAACAAGTCTAGTCCAAAGGATGATTTTCCTCTCCAAACATTCATATACTCAGATAATTGTGCAAAACATAAGTTATAGTCATTTGTTGGTTGTTTTATGGGATATCATCATATATTAATAGATAAGGATGATACAGATAAGATAGATTTTATCACTCTGTGGGGAGTATATTACTATAGGGTAATGCTATTTTGACTCAAAAATGCCAGCGCAACTTACATGAGGGCTATGACTACCTTTTTCATAATACGATTCACAAAGAGATTGAGGTGTACACGGATGATGTCGCTATCAAGTCTAAAAAGAGTTCAAATCACCTGGTTGATTTATTAAAGTTCTTTAAAAAATTCCGAAGGTACAACCAAAATTTGAATCCATCCAAATATGCCTTTGGATTTTTCGTAGGAAAATTATTGGGATATCATTAGCAGGGGAGATATAGCATTAGATCCATCCAAGATAAAAAGATCCAAGAATTACCACCCCCTAAAACCAAGAAGGACATAATGAGTTTCTTTGGGATGCTCAATTACATTAGTTGGTTTATAGATTAGTACACAATAATTTGTGAACCCATATTCAAGTTACAGAAGAAGGATGATGTCACTGGATGGACGAAAGAATGCCAAGAGGCTTTTGATAAAATCCAGAAGTAATTGTTCAACCTACCAGTATTGGTTCCGACAGAGACTAGGAAGCCATTTCTACTGTAACTATTATTTATGGATGGTCCATTCAGATGTGTGTTGGTGAAGCATGATGAGACAGGAAAGAAAGAGCAAGCCATTTACTACCTGAACAAGACATTCACACCGTATGAAGCAAGATACATATTATTGGAGCAAACCTATTTTTCATTGACTTGGGTTGCATAAAAGTCAAGGCGCTACCTATCCGCATATACTACGTTCTTAATTTAAAGAATGAATCCCCTCAAGTCCATCTTTCAAAACCCATGCCTACTAAAAAATTGGCAAAATGATAGATTTTGGTGAGTGAGTTTGATATTGTGCACGAGACACAAAAGTTCATTAACGAATATGTGTTGGCGGATCACTTTGCAAAAAATCTAGTAGATCAAGATTACAAGGCACTCAAGACCTACTTTCCCAATAAAGAAAAGTTGTTTGCAGAAGAGGACATAGTAGATTAATATGATGGATGAAGAGTGTTCTTTAATGGAGTATCAAACTTTAAGAAAGTTAAAATTTGGAGTCCTGGGTTTAGAAATAGGTCAATATTATTTGATCTCAACAAAGATTAGGTTTTCTTGCATTAACAACATGGTGGAATATGAGGCTTGCATTCTCAGGCTCAGGATGGTAGTAGATTGTACATCAAGAAGATTTTGGTGATAGGAGATTCAAATTTGTTGGTTAATTAGGTACAAAGAGAATGGACCACTATATATGTCAAGATCCTTCTTTATGTGTAATGTGTTAAGGATTTGACCAAACGGTTCATGAAGATTTAGTTCAAACATGTACCTTAAATTCAAAATGAGTTTCCGACATCTTAGTATCACTATTTTCAATGATCCAGCGTCTAAATAAGAATTACACCGATCCTATCAAGGTGGAGATACACGATCAATATGTCTACTATTTCCATGTTGATGAAGAACTAGATAGAAAGCTGTTGTTTTATGACATCAAAAGGCTACTCAAAGCAGGGGAATATCTAGAAAGCTTTACAAGTAAGCAGAAGAGGACTTTAAGAAGGATGACCAATCACTTCTTTCTCAATAAGGAAATACTGTTTATGAGCAATCTAGATTTACGATTGCTATGATGTGTAAATGCTACAAAAGCAATAAGACTATTGAAAGAAATACATATAGGAACTTATGGACCCTATATGAATGGGTGCATGCTTGCAAAGGAAATTTTGAGTGCTAGATACATTTGGATGACCATGGAGAGGGGTAGCATCCAATACTTGCAAAGATGATACCAATGTCAAGTTAATGGGGATTTTATACGAGTTTCACCAAACTAGCTCAATGGGATGGGTTATCCTTGACTATTTATTGCTTAGGGCATGGATGTTATTGGGCCCATAGGGCCTCCTACATCAAATAGACATTATTTCATCTTGGTGGCTATCGACTACTTCATAAAGTGATTGATGGTAAGCACACATGGTAGTAACTAATAAGGTGGTAGTCAATTTCATTCGCAATAACATGGTTTGTCAATTTGGGATTCCAGAGTCAATCATAACAAATAAGTGGGACAACCTTTATAGTGATCATATGAGAGATATTTGTGAAAGGTTTAAGATTCCGCACTCAAATACATATTGTTCATCGATAAATGGAGTAGTTGAGGCTGCGAACAAGAATATCAAGAGAATCTTGAGGAAAATAGGGGACGGTAATAGGGAATAGCATGAAAATCTACCATATGCTTTGCTCGGCTATCTCACCACGATCAGAACATCCATTGGGGAAACCCCCTACATGTTAGTTTATGGTTCAGAAGCAGTGATATCTGTAGAAGTAGAAATATCTTCCTTGAGAATCATCCAAGAGGTTGGTATAGATGAAGATAAATAGATTCGTAGTAGGATTGAACAGTTGATGCTCATTAATGAGAAAAGAATGGACGTAGTCTGCCATGGTAAAATCTATCAAAATAGAATGATTAATCCATTCAATAAGAAAGGCAAGCCTCAACGATTCACACCGAGAGAATTACTACTGAAGAAGATATTCCCTCACCAAGATAAAGATAAAGGGAAATTTATGCCAAATTGGAAAGGTCTCTACATAGTTCATTGAGTACTCTCGGGAAAAGTAATAATCCTTGTGGAAATAGATGGTGCAGTGAGCACGAATCCAATTAATTTAGAAGCTATCAAGTAGTACTATATTTTAATACATTAGTACTAGTTGTTATTTCCTTGTACTTTTGCATTTTTTCTAATGTAACAAACTACATATCATCTTGAATTCCAACAGTGGGATACGTAGGCGACCCACCTCAGGTTCGGTCTACCTTAAGTAAATCAAAAACTATCCTTTCATATATTCAAAACTACGCTTGACCTGACTTTTCTTCGTGTGATACGTAGGTAATCCTCATCAGACTTGGTCCCTTCATATTTTTACTCTTTTTTGTACGGAACAATCGCCTGACCTATTTCCACTTGAATACGTAGACAACCTTAGTAAGGCCTAGTCATTGCATTACATATTTTAATTTCTTTCCTTGTATTTGAAATACGTCATGACTTAATTCCACTAGTATATGTAGGCAGTTTGAGTCAGGCTTGATTGTTGAATTTTATATTTCTTTATCTACTCTTGAACTATGTACAAACTTGATTTCTATTTTAGAATACACAGGTAACCTAAAAGGTTTAATCTTACCTTTAGGAGAATTTCCTTTTTCTCATAGTATAGCCCCACAATATATGTGATCTCACCATCAGAATTGTTATAGCATCGACAAAAGTCAGAGGAGGTTCATCTGAAGGATAAAGCAATGTGGGTTATTGTAATACCCCATATTTTTGGGCTAGTCTATGAACCATCGTTCTTACGTGTATAAGCTATAATCCTAGTGATTCCCATGTGAATATAAGTTTAATGATCTTTATCCTCATGTTTTATTTTCTTTTGAGGTGAAAAATGCTCATAGAAATCATTTAGAGCCAAGTTGAGCTAAGATCATTTGATTCGTCCAAATTTGATATTCGATTCTACAAGGGTCTAATTCAAACGTGTATAACTTTTTATATACATGGAATTTTCATCTAAAGACCTATTAAATTGTATATAATTGAATTATCTTTCCAATGATACCAATTTTTCAAAAATTTGTTACCCGAGCGAAAATTTATACTATTTTCCGTGTGAGGCAGTAAGGAGTCGTGATATCCTCGCTACGCGAGGTCTGCTTGACCCCAATAGGGGTAGCGTCGTGCGGGCTACTTAACCAAACTAAGGGTCATGACACGGGGGCTATTCCCACACAAGTTTATCTTCTTAAGGGTCTAGGGACACTTTGGTCCTTTCCCATCGACCCCAAACATCCAAGGGACAATTATAGCATCCAAAAGGGCATTACTTGCCCATCTTCCTCAATTTTTCTAACGTAAAAACCCTTCCCTTTCCCCCATGAATGATTTTCAAGAATTTTCTCTCAAGAACATAAGAATTAAAGAAGTTCAAGACTCCATACCCATCTCTTCAAGAAAGAAACCAAGAATTGAGGATCACAATTCAAGAATATCAAGAAAGCATTCAAGATCATCTCCTAGGGTTTCAAAGTCAAATTCTCTACATCCAACCAAGTCTATTAAGGTATTTGGGGTTATGAAAAAGGAAAATCCTTTCATCCTTGTACCCAAAACTTGATTTTATTACAAAAAATATTTGATTTTATATGCTTTCCTATGAAATTGAAGTTTGGGTTTATACCCTATGTTGCTATTCATGAGATAATGAGATTTTCATTGTTTTAGAAGTTTAATTACATGAGTATGTTTGTATTTTCATATATATAGCTGAAATTTCCAGATTTTAACATGATTTATCAATGTTTATGCTATCAAGCATTAATTTTGAGATGTTTTATTATGATATTGATATATAGGTCATGAAGCCCTATTTGAGATTGTAATTTTGAAAATTTTTGTGCTATAAGCACCCCATGATTAGAATATTTTCATATTATTGGGAAGGATTTGACCTTTTGGTCCCAATAGATTTGAAATCCACTTTACAGATTGAGATTATAGATTTTACAGTTGGGTTCATTATAAGCCATGAGATTATTTTAAAGTGAATTTTCTTAAGATTTTGAGCATGAGATTGGGAGTAGTATTTAACACCGAGTTGGGTGCATTACTACGGTTTCATACCCCAAAACTGTGCACCAACGTAGGTACAAATTTAGATTATTTCCACTTCTATGTGGATGACTGAGATTGTGATCACTGAGATGAGATTGTTCTATTCCGATGGCAAGGGTAGAAAAGCCTTAACTTTACGGGGGCAAGTCATGGGACACCATGGAACTCACATGGTGTACATGTCGGTTATAAGAACCTCCCAAATTGATGTCCCCCACTCTTAAAATAGTTTTAGTTATTTAAAGGCTTGAGATAAAAGTGTTTACTAAGCAGAATGAGTTTCAGATTTCATCTAGCTTACAAGATTTGAGAACAAGAATAGAATACAGATTTTAGAACTACGTGTATTGAATCACGAGATTTATACTATATGCTTTACTATTCATGATTTATATATTCAGATTTCAGATTTACTCAAGCTATGTGAGTCATTTACACTTAGTATGCATGATTTTATAGATGATAGTTATGAGATAAATTTTTACTTACGCATGCACCCCCATATACTTAGTACATCCTCAAAGTACTGATCCACGTATATTTATATGTGCTACATTGTCTCATAATATAGGTACAAGTTTTAGTATGCACATTCAGACTTAGGCAGTTTGTAGCTTCTAATCAGCAGGTGATGGGTTCTTTTGATTCGAGGACTCAAGTCAAGTATAATTTTGTATTGTCTCTTTTATTTAGTTGTATTTATTAGGGATAGCTGGGGGTCATGTACCGGCTACCTATAGTCAGTATTAGTAGAGGCTTCATAGACAGTCAGTAGAGTTGAGATAGTTGATTCAAGTTTTGCCTTGTATAATCAGAGATGTATTGTTTTAATATAGCTTTGTATTGAGCATATTCAGAAAAGATTTATCTTCCGCATTATTCTTTTAGACTTTTGTATTTATTTCAGTTGCTCATGAGTTATGCCAGTTGAAAGAATTAGCTTGGGATAACTTATGTCCCTAAGCACTATGTGATATCTTGAGACCCATTTTGGGGTGTTACAGTTATGATTGATAATTGAGGCATAGCGAATTTTAAAATATGTCATAATCTAAAATATAATAAAGGATTACTTTGTATACACAATATATACGTACCATATTTGTAATACACACACACACATATATATATGTATGTATATATATATGTATGTATATATATATTGTAATACCCCGCATGTTTCTAAGCTAGGAGACGAACCATTTTTCCTACATATGAAATCTCATATCCTGTGATTCATACTTGAGTACATGACTTACAATGAGTATCCTAGCGATAAGATAGCTTATTATGAGTTAAGCATGTTCATATGAGTCACTTAAGGTAATACAAGCTAAGAGTTTTTGAATCTATCAAGTTTTAGTGTTCGATTTTATAAGGGTCATATTTGAACGAGTATAACTCGATGTTAATGTGGTATTTTGGCTTATTTAGACCCACCAAATTGTAGAGAATTGAATTAGCTTTCAAAAAATACCAATTTTGCCTTAATCTAATACCCGAGCAAAAAGTTATGCCCATTTTCGTGAGAGACAGTAAGGATAGGCGATTGGTTAGGCACCACCCAACCAAACATAGGCGATTGGTTAGGAGCCGCCCAACCTAGCTTGGTAAATTACTTGGGCGCCGCCTAAGTCAGTTCCAAGTGTCAAAAACACTGCGTTTTGAGTTATTTTAAGGGTAATTAAGTCTTTTAACACTCCTTACACGTCCCTAAACTTAACCCTACAAAATATATAGCTTCTAAACATATTACAACCCTATTAACATCTCAAAGCTCATCATACAAGATCACTAAAAGAGAAAAACAACTAGGGTTGCATAATTAAGCTTGAAGATCCAATTTCAAGGAAATTTCCACCATCAATCATCAAGAATCTTCCTTCTAAGGTATGCGTGAGTTGATTCATGGACTCCTTTCATCCATGAACCTCAAGAACCATCTTCTAAATTATGTATTATGATATTTATGTTGTTGGTGGTTTATTTTCATGTGGTTGGAGTTTGATGATGCCTAAGATGGGATCTTTGTATGTTTTTGTGAGGATATGGTGGTATTTAACGTATAAATATGTGAAATTGGTGGTTGAATGTTTGAAATCTTGATGAATCCACCTATGCCTAAGATGTGCATGTAAGGTGTTTGTGAAAATACCTAAGGGAATAGAAATAATGCTTTTATGAGATAATAAGCCCTAAATGACTATTCCATGTTCTAAGTTTATGTTCAACGTGATCCCCATGCTATTGTCTTGAATTGAAGATGTTGTATGAGATGCTCATGATATTGTTGTGATATGGAATGACCATGTTATTGAAGCAATGAAAGTATATACATGTTGTGTGCATTCCCGAGCATGTGATAGTTTGTTGAGAATCATTCTTATTATGAAATCCTTACTTATGTTATTGTGAATTATGGACTCTACTCTTATGATTAAGTCAGTCATGTGTGTCAGTTTCATTCCATCGAGTCCTGGGGGTACTTGTACCCGAAAACTATAGCTGTGTTCCTAGAGCTAGTGTCATGTTTCAAGACATCCTCAGTCAAGTTATGTTCCATAGATTGCAGTTAGTCATGTGAATCAGAAAAGACTCAGAAATCTCATAAAAAATCAGTACTCAGTAAGATCAGCAATCTCATGACTTAGCTAGATATCAGATGTTAGTAGTGTTCTGTCAGTCCAAGGAACTCAGTAAACTCAGAATCAGTTCAGTTCAGTTAGTCAGTTCAGCTCAGTTAATCTGTTCAGTGTCTTTCAGTTGGGAGTTGGAACTAGCACCGAGTGAGTATGGGGATGGAGATTTCCCCGTCAGAGAGGTAGAACCGTTAGCAGCAATCCCTGTACTCCAGAACTGCGTAGCCAGCGCAGGATAGGAGTCACCCATCAGATTAAGGCTAAACTTGACTATTATATTTTCTTAGGCTTAATTTCCTGTTCAGGGTCACCCGTCAGAGAGGCTTGACTATAGCAGAGGTCTCTACCCATGGCACGGTATTGACACCCTTCCAATCAGGGCAAAGATTGGACCCCACCAGTACAGTATCGGGTCATGCCGGTTAGGTTACTACCTCCCACAGTCATAGTTACAGTTACAGTTTCAGTATCAGTATCAGTCTTTAGAGTAGAAATCAGGAATCAGGACTGTCAGATACAGTCATCGATCTCAGTAAGGAACTCAGATAGTTCCATTGATTCCTGGACCATCCCGTCAGATAGGCTTGGTCTCATATTCAGATACCTATTATTAGATCTAGAGGTCACCCGAAAGACAGGCTTGATCTCAATCTCAGATTCAGTCGAGTATTCTCATTATCAGTTTCAGAGATCACTCGTTAGCTAGGACTGATCTCAGACTTAGATGTTCAGATACAGTTTGGAACTCAGATAGTTCTATTAATTCCTGGATCATCCCATCAGATAGGCTTGGTCCCATATTCAGATGCTTATTATTAGACCTAGAGGTCACCCGACAGACAGGCTTGATTTCAATCTCAGATTCAGTCGAGTATTCTCATTATTAGTTTCAGAGATCACTCGTTAGCTAGGACTGATCTCAGACTTAGATGTTCAAATACAGTTTGGAACTCAGATAGTTCTATTGATTCCTGGATCATCCCGTCAGATAGGCTTGGTCCCATATTCAGATGCTTATTATTAGATCTAGAGGTCACCCGACAGACAGGTTTGATCTTAATCTCAGATTCAGTCGAGTATTATCATTATCAGTTTCAGAGATCACTCGTTAGTTAGGACTGATCTCATACTTAGATGTTCAGATATAGTTTGGAACTCAGATAGTTTTACCCAGAATTAGGACTGTTAGATACAGTCATTTATGCTATCAGTTATCAGAACTCATGTTATCAGATATATCAGTTATGAGAATTCAGTTACCATTCATGATATGTTATCAGTAAATACATGTCATCAGTATTCATACTCAGTATTCATGTTATCACAAGCTCAGTTTTAGGACTGTTATATACGGTCAATCAAATCAGTTCTTCATAATCAGAACTATCAGAAACAATCATTCTTTTATCAGTAATATAGTATCAGTCTCCAAGTATTCAGTAATACAGTATCAGTTCTTGACTTATTAGTGAATTACATATCAATATCAGTAAACTCAGTCATTTAGTATCTCAGTATCAGTAAGCTCATGTTGTCAGTATTCAAACTCAGTAGTCAGTATCTCCACAAGTTCAGTAGCAGTTACGTATGTATGTATGTATGTATGTATTCTCACATTCATATTAGTCAGTATGTTCATTCATATAAACTCCATGCATTTACCCTACCCCCACGTATACTCAATACTTTAGTTGTACTGACGCATTTGCGCTATGGTGCTTTCTTTTTATGTTACACTATAGGTTCTTAGGTGCAGATTCTAGATCAGCAGTAGCAGTTCAGTAAGTAGTGAGTCCTCATCTTTCGAGGACGTGATCATTACATTTATTATTCCAGTATTTCAGTTTATTTTCAGTTTAGGGAGTTAGTTGGAGACATGTTCCTTCAACTCCTTATTCAGACAATTTAGAGGCTTTCAGACGATTATAGAGTTTTCAGATTTAGACTTTAGTATTTGCAGTTTTGTTTTGGTACTGTGATACCACCTTATTTCAGATATCTTATTATTCAAGATTGACCCTTACGCCCTCTTTGTTCATGTTTCCGCATTTTATATGAATGTTATGCAGTTACAGGTACGGATATCAGTCATGGGTTAGCTTGTGGTCCTTCGGGGTCATGAGCACCGTGTAGCGTTTTGGTTCAGAAAATCAGGGTGTTACATATATATAGGCCAAATACATCGGTAGACCTCTCAACTTGGCACGATCTTTCACTTTGGCACCTATATATATATTTATATATATAGGACAAACACATCGACAAGCCCCTCAACTTGGAACGATCTTTCTGCCGATGTGTTTGGCTATATATATATATATATATATATATATATATATATATATACTTTCCTAGTTTTCCACCTACCAATTCTCCAGATTTGGAAAGATTGAGCAACTGAGGAAGTAGTGGAGGAATTCGTAGACAAGCCCAGGATCCCCGAGTCGACAGAAATTGACACCACCTCCCAACTAAGAATTTTTCTTTGAGTGCAGGATATAGGAACTAGGAAATACGATATCAAGTCAAACTTTTGGACATGATCGGAGATATCATACAATTTATCACAACAACATGAGCCAAAATACCCTTCTTGCTCTATTTTTTAGGACATAAACCATCATTCATGAGATCTAAAATATTTCATTTATCATTTTTCAAAGGCACATTAAAGATCTAGATCAAAAGTTTAAAGAAAGAGGTCCCTCATAGGACAATTAGTCTATTATTTTTCTTCCAATAAACTCCACATATCAGAGCTAGCCAATTTATTACGTCAAATAACTAGCCAATTGAAGAATCACCATCTAATTACATCAAATAACCCCATCATTGAAGATTTTCATCTAAATTCATCAAAGGCTCCACAACCTAAAGACAACACATAAGAAAACAAAGCCAAACTCCCATATTCCAAAGACTGTATATAAGCAAACAAAGTCAAGTACCAATATTTCGAGGACTATATATAAGCAAACAAAGTCAAGCTCCTGCATTTTGAGGACTGTAAATAAGCAAAAAAAGTCAAATTCTACATTTTTAAGGTTGTACATAAGCAAGAAAAGCAACCTTCAACCATATCGGAGGAACATAAAAGAGCAATACGACTCTCTACGATATCAAAAGTTGTACACTAGCAAGGAGATACTCCACAACATCGGAGAATGTACATAAGTAAAGCAAAACTTTTCCATATCAGAGAATTGCATATCAACAAACAAAGTACAATCTACCAATCAGAGGTTTGCACCATAACAAATGCATCAAAAATTCACTATCATAGTAGCATAAAAAATTCACTATCATAGAAGCAAGAAAGCCACTATCATAGCAAGATCAGATCTCAACAGAAAATAACAATATCATTATTATAGGGTCAAATATCACCCGGCCAGAATAAAGCTTTTATTTAAGAAACTGTTCTGCCATTTGGAGGCTTTTACTTTTAACCAATGCACCGCTAGTCGGAGACTTTACTCTTCAACATCTACCTCGCCAGTAGAATGGATTTTATTTTTAAATAATTGCTCCATTGATAGAGGATTTTACATTCAAGCTATTGCCTTGCTAGTCGGAGGTCTCCACGGAACGGAGATTACAATGCTAGTTTTAATATATGCACTATACTCCTTACATTACAATATAATTTTACAATTTCTGAACAACGAAGGGTGATTTTCACCCTTTTACCTATTTTATAGGACAATACACTTTAATGTGGAACTACCCTTTTATCAACAAATTAAGGCAAGCTAGTGGAATGTCAAGCATCCCTAGCTACTTCAAGAATTTCGGCGAAAAAACTTAACTTGACTCAATTTTTCCACTTTCTGACATCCTAGTGTAATCACCCAGGGCCATCTTAATCCGACACTAGGGTAGTTTTCAAAAGCCTGTGATCTTGTTTTCTTTTGAAATTCTTAGAAGATATTGCTATCAAGCATTTTCTCATTCTCATCTATCCCAAAAAACTAATTCTGGGATCTAAGCACATCCATATCTATTTCATTCATGCAAAAATCTTCACAATCACCACCAAAAGAACCCAGTGTTATCATAATTCTACACTGGGGAATATTTTAAAGTTGATCAAAATTTGTTATGATGCAAACTTCAAATGGCCTGATTTCTCGTGAAACTCGAGATATGTAGGTAGATCAAAAATCAGAGCTCGGCCATAGTTTTTCAAATTTTCTTTTTCGCCCAAAAAGAAATTGGCTACGCCAACTTGACTGCCCAAAGATTCTTGTATCAATCTTCAGTCAACTAAGGGCAGCTGTTGACACCTAATTTTGGATCGTCTTTTTTCTTTTAGTTATTTTTTTGTGTTTCTTAGTCCTAAATAATTTTTCAAATTATATTTAGATTTTAATTTCTATAAATTTTAAAAAAGAATGTAAAAAGGTTTATTTTTCCTCTATAATGTTTAAAATATTTTATTTAAATATAGTTAGTTTTTTCATATAAAAAATTAGACAAAAATATTTTGATACTCACTTTTAGATTTTATATATATATATATATACACAAACACGCACATACATATTTATATATGTATATATATATTTGATTTATAAGATTATTAAATTTAAATGCATATATTAAATTATTTATATTTATATATTAAAAATAATCTTAGGACAATAAGAAGCATTGATAAAATTAATTTTTGTAGAAAACGAACATTTGGGCCAAATGTAATTCAATCTCAATTTTATTTATTCAAGCCTAGTTTTCATTCATTAATTTTGGACTACAAGGTCCAAAAGAGGCCCAAAAATTGACCCAAAACTCGGTTTATTACTCACATCTAACTCATCAATCCAACCCACACCATATTCACCAATTGTATGTTGCCATATCTGCAAGGGCCATGAAATTTTCAACTTTATATATATACTCGTGGCATATCGCCCGTGCTGAGCACAAGCCCAATATTTATATTTTTATAATTTTAATTTATGTTACATATTTTTCTTTATAATTTATTCAAATAAGAATGTCATTTTTCTATTTTTCGAAACAATTTATTTTTACAGTTTTGTTTTTGTTTTTTTTATGACCAAACAAAATTTAAGGTTTATTTATACCATGAATTTCAAAATAGCATTTTATTTTTTCTATTCTATGATTAATCAAAATGGTGTTACATAAATTGAAACAAAACAGTAATTAAAAAATTTAAAATTTAATTTTCTTTTTTTTGACATATTTTATTCTTTATTTATTTGTACCTATTAAACATTGGAATTTTGATCATTCAAATCTTAGATTGTAACTGTGTATTCAATTTTTTTTGTTTGAATCTATCATTTAGATCTCAATAAGTTTACTACTCCCATACTCCCTTTTTGATACATATATTACTATTGCAAAGTACTTCATCCAACCATTTATAATTTGTCATTTTGTATCTATTTTATCCTTGTTATTAAATATTATTTATTATTTAATACTTAAATGACTTCTAATAACTAATTAGAAGTGATATAGTAAAATTACTATAAAAAATACCCGTGAGAAAAAATTTAAGTGGGCACCATAAAAGTCGTCAAGTTAATTTAAATCATCAAGAGTTAACTTATCATTTTGTGTCTGTTTTAAATTTTTAATGAAATATTATTAACTTTCTAATGAGTAGATGACCTATCATAATTAATTAGAGTGATATAGTAAAATCATGTTTGAAGCAGCGAAACAGGCATGTCTTAAATGACTTATAATAAATCATTAGAAGCAGTATAGAAAATTACTATAAAAGTACTTTTGAAAAAAATTTAAGTAGACCCCATATAAGACTTCAAGTTAATTTAAAGCATCAAAAGTTAATTTATCATTTTATGTGGATTTTACCTTTTTATTAAATATTATTAATCTTTTAATACTTAGATGTCTTATAATAATTAACTAGGGGTGATATAGTAAAATCGTGGTTGAAACAACCGAAGCAGACATATCATAAATGTCTCTTTTACCTTTTTATTAAATATGATTAATTTTCTAATACGTAAATGACTTATAATAGTTAATTATGGGGTGATATAGTAATATCACGGTTGAAGCAGCAGAAGTAGGCATGTAGATCATGAGTTGCCTGCTTCATCAATTTCTTCCACACTTATATGTGATATAGTAATATCACGATTGAAGCAGCAGAAACATGCATGTCGATCATGCGTTTTCTGCTACATCAACTTCATCCGAACTTATTATATATGTATATACATATATATATACAAAATTTACTATTTTTGAATTAATTTTGAACCGTCCAATCAAACAATCAAACAATCGACATTGTGGTTAACAATATAAGTACATCTGACGTCTTTCTCTTCCCAAAAATCAATTCACGTGATTTTCACCTTTTCCCAAAACTCAATCTCTCTCTTTCAACTTTCCCAAAACAATAACAAACCAGAACCTTTTTCTCTTCTTCTCCCTTCTTATCTCCCCTAAATAAAAAACTCTATCACCACAGTTGCGTTATCACTACCCTCTAGCTGCTGCCCTGCTTGCCCCTACCCACATAAGATTCACCCATTTTGATACCTCCCAAACCAATGACTCTTAACATATCAGCGAGGCAGGTCCCAAATCAATGTAAATGTGCCATTAAAGCCTCTAAATCGGCCAAAACTGTGAAAGTTGAGACATATTTTGAGGGGTTTTGCATTCAAATTTCAAATTCCCTCAATCAAATTCCCACATTTTTATGAATTTCTTGTTTCAAATGCAGAATTTCAAGTATGTATTTAACCTACACAAATGGGTGTTCTTTCACCCCCAAATCAGAAGTTAAAGTTCGAAAAAGGGGGAAAACAAAGAAAAATAGAGGTTAAAATTGAAAAAAAGAGTGAAAAGCAAGGGGCAGGAGCAAAAATTTGAGAAGAAAAAGGGATGAAAAAATGTGAGATTGAAGTTTGAAAATCCAAAAAAAAGTGGGAGATTGATGAAAATTAGACTACATTCACAAAATTTCACAAAAAGAGTCACAAAAATTGCTAGTTTCATATCACAACCCAAATTGCCATGAGTGGCACCTATACTAATTTTATTGTGGGATAATCATCTAATATGAATCATTACCCAATCATTTAGTGAATATTAAGATGAGATTATTATAAAATTCCACTGATGTTGTGTATTTATGCATTCTAGCATCACTATTCAAGTCATTTTAGCCTTGTTTTGAGGATGATTTTATACTATATTGGTAGATAATGAGATAAATTTGTATCAAAGTATTTAATAATGTTTTTATAATGGTTACAAGGGTTTTCCAACTAGTTGGTACTTAAAAGAGTCAATTAGAGTTCAATAGAGAAAGCTAGTCTTTCTAGCTTGAGCTAGTTGCTTGCCTAGTCTATCTTGTTGGATTCTATTATGTTCTATGTGTTACAAAGGGTTTTAAATCTGTTATTGTATGTATACAAAAGTTTTAAGAGTGTACAAATTTTATATGTGTCAAGGGAAGAGTGGAAACTTGAAGTGAAAGACCATGGAAATCAACCTTGTCTAAGCTTTTGTTTTTTATTAATTGTGATGGATGTTTTGTGTTTGTACCTCTAATTCGTATGGTGTTTTCTTGTAGGATAATGTATGATCTTAACATGATGATATATGGATGATATAGAGGATGGAAAATCATTGGAAATACACCACAAGACAAGGGATGAAAGGAGAAAGGACCAACACTTAACCAAAATTAGGAGGACAAATTCCAGTAGCATTATGCTATTAGCATACGTCACATACTTTATTCCTAATGAATAGAGGGTGATTCACATGATCCATTACCTATTAATAGAGGGTATGAAACATGGTTCACTCCACCCCTGGGCGTTTCAAGCTAAATCAACTCCAACACGGACTTGGCTTACCCTTATGCTATATATATACATGTTGTATCAAATTTTTACATATCTTTTTACATATTTTGGAGATCAAGGGGATGATAAAACTTCATAATTATGTTTTTATTAATTAAATTCAGTTCATACATATTTTTAATCGTTAATTACAATATGTGATTGCGATTATGACTATGCATGGCTAAACGTACTCTTTACGGGGATGCAGCCAAGAACATGAGTGTTATTGCTATGGATTAAGTTTGTTTGCTTTGATTATCACTAATGGTTGTTTGTTTATTCCTTTTTTTAACTATTTTAAGGATTCTCGACCCTTAGAATACATCTATTGTCAATCTTGTGAACTCGAGAGAGAGAATAGGGCGATAGAACATGGGAATACGTAGAATATGGTTCTTGTTTCTTTATACAATAAAAGACTTGAATTAGTATCTAGGACAGGGATGTACTTAGATACCTTACTTGATTCATATATAGGATGATATTTGTAATGAACTTAAGTGAATTATTACATCCCCGCTCAACGATGTAGTTGTAAGGTTCAACTTAGGTAAAAGATTAGAGGTTGGTAAAATATAATCGTGCAATTAACCCTGCCAATCAACAACCAAGATAATCAAGTTAATGAATGAAATCTAATAGCATAATATAATTGTTCAGAGTGTTTCAACCCTGGGTTTTCTCTATTGATTGTCTCAAGATCTTTACTTTATGGTTTGTTTATTTACTTGCAATTACAACTTCCAAACTCTCTTTTTGGTTACTTTCGTACTGAATCAATCTAATTGTAAACTAAAATTGAATCATTTCTAAATCAAGTATCTGTGAGATCGATAACTTGGATTTCTTGAAGTCCACTATATTACTTGATAAGAACACGTACACTTGCGTGTGCGCTTGGGCGCTCTCAAGTTTTCGGTGTTGATATTAGGGACTTTTTATTTGACAACTATTTATTTTAGTTTTACTTTCAGATTTATTTGGTGTTTTTATGCTTGGTCTTGGATTCGTTATTGCTTGAAACATGTTTTTTAGGTTGATAAGCTGGAAAGGTGTTGGGAGTTGGTAGAACCAAGTCCTGAACCCAAGAAAGACTTTCACCAATGCAGGAGAGAATCAATCTTTCTCCCTAAAATTCCCTTAATCCAATAATACCAAGAGAATACTACTCCAATGGCTAAAGAACAACAAACCCAAGGACAGTTAGGGAAATGGTAGTCCCACTTCCTACGAACTTGACTTTCCCAATTCAAAGATCGATAGCTGGGGGAAATTTCAAGTTAAAACACAATATGGTGTTGTTTCTTATTAGCAGTGGATAGTTTACATGTCTTTCACACGAGGATCCACAAGTCTACTTTCTAACCTTCATTTAGATTACTGATATATTCACTCCGACTGGGATGAGTCTGGATTATGTGAGGCTGACATTGTTTCCCCATTCAATTTTGGGGGAAGCTAAAAGGTAGTTAAATGTGGAGCCAGCCAATTCAATTACATCATGGGACAACTTAGCCAGAAAGTTCCTCATCATATTCTTTCTATCAGGCAAGACTGTGAGACTTTGCAGTGAGATAGTGAGCTTCAAATAGAAGCATGATAAAAATCTTTATCATGCTTGGGAACGCTTCAAGGCTTTACTTCGAAATTTTCCACATCATCAACAGTTAAATAAGGTACTTGCTTATACTTTTTTAGAAGCTCTTGACCACATTACGAAGATTTTGCTAGATTCAGCCGCAGGTGGTCAAGCACTGGAGTTAACTTATGATGAGATATACACATTACTGAACCGCATAGTATAAGGAAATCCTAAAATCTCGAGTGGCATTCAGATTCTAGAAGTTCCACGAAAATAATTGCGGGTGTATTGGAGGTGGACCATTTCATAGCCTTATCAACACAGGTTTCTATATTACAGAATTTGATCAACACTAAGTTTAGAAGGATGAAGTTGGGAGCAGCACAACCTGCAGCCACAGTCAATACAATCCAGTAAGTTGAAGGTTGGTGTGAGGTATACGGAAATAGTGGTCATGCAGCGAACATGTGTGTTTCAAATCCGAAATCTGTGATGTATGTAGGTAATGCTCAAAGGCTGAATTATGGTAATACCTACAACATAAAGTGGCAGACTCAGCCACCAAATCAGCCATGGAATGCTCCACAGCTACAGGCCCAGCCAAATCAGTCAACTAGAAACATGGAAGAGATGATGAAACAAATCTTAGCTAATCAGACACAGTTTGCTACAGACATAAAAAATTTGCAAGTGGACACAAGAAGTTTAGAGTTGCATGTGGGGAAAAACCAACAAGAAGTACATACTAGGCCATAAGGTGGGTTGCCAGCCAACACAGAAAATTCAAAGAAGGTTATGGAAGTCACCTTAAGAAGTGGTAAAGAAATTCAAGGAGAACCTCCCAAGGTAACAAAGGAGGTAGATGCTGAAGTGGTGACCCAATAGGTGAATGAAGAAGTTGCTGAAAAATCAAGGAAGTCTAAGTAGTTGAAAGAAAAATTTGTTGAACCAGAGTGAAGAAGACACTGCCACTACCCTTCCCTCAAAGGCACATAAAAGCGAAGGAGGATGCCTTATTCAGAAAATTCTTTGATATATTCAGAGGACACCATATTAAATTACCTTTATTAGATATTTTGCATAGTATGACTAAGTAAGCAAAGTACTTGAGGGATGTAGTGTCTAATAAGGTGAAACTGTAGGATATAGGAGCTATAATACTCACTGAAGAGTGTAGTGCTGTGATGACACAAACAATCCCCAAGAAATTAAAAGATCAGGGAAAGTTTGTTATCCCTATCCAAATTGGGAGTAAATCATTCCATGCACTGAGTGACTTAGGGGAAAGTATTAGTACGATACCCCTATCATTGTTTAAAATATTGGGCTTGGTAGAGCCTACATCTACACCAGTGGTTATGCAACTTGCAGACGGATCCATAACATATCCGAAAGGTGTAATAGAGGACGTCCTCATAAAGGTTGGTAAATTCATTATACCTGCTGATTTTTTTGTTCTTCATTTTGAGGCAGACGAATAGGTACCAATAATCTTGGGGCTTCCATTCTTAGCACCTGAAGGGGCCTTAATTGATGTTAGAAAAGGTACATTCAAAATGAGAGTAGATGATTAAGAGGTGGTATTAGATATTTACAAAATACCCATTGTAAAACCCCAAATTAAAGACTTGTATGTGATCAATTGTATTGAAAAAGAAAAGTATGGGGTGATTAATCCACCAAAAACCTCTTCAGATTACCTGATTGAGCAGCCTAAGTTGAATTCACTGTTTTCCATGATGAAGGTTGAAGTGAATAGAGATGTTGACCTCGAGAGTGCAAACTTAAGAGGTCAGAAATAAATGAAAAAATGGCTCCCAGAAGGGAGTAAAAGGATGAAGAAATATGGTTAAGTTGATCTGGGTCATGCCGTGACACTAAATTAGGCACTTCTTGGGAGGCAACCCAAGCTGAGGTATGTTTTCTTTTTAGTTTTTAGTTTTTTTTTATTTCATGTAGCTTTGTTTTTGTTGAGTCACAAGTTGATGGGAAGTCTGAGTATCAGAAACTTGAGCTAAGAGGTATGGCAAAAACTGAGCGAGGGGTTCCATGGACCACCTTTATACAAAAAATGCTACTAGCTAGGCCTAGAGGCCTTAGGGAGTATTTCTATCTCTCACATTTAAATTCACTTTGGGGACAAAGTAGATTCTTAACTGTGAGGTGGGGAAATTCCTAAATATTGACTCAATTTAAAATCTTTTGCGTAAGATATTCTTGTTGGATCTATTTTTTATTACATGATGCAAGTAGGTTTGTTTGTAAAAGCATATTGATTGAATAAATTACTATTTTTGAGAATATTAGGCCCATGTTTATGACTCTAGTACTTGTTGGCTTAATTTTGAATTTGTGCTATTATTTGGTTGAGAGTCTATGATGATTCTATTGAGTTGAACATGTGCCATGTGAGTGTGAGATTTTTGTATATTCCTTGTTGTATGTAATGTCTAGAACTTTTCCGGTGTGTGTGTGAAGCAAAATAAAGAATGTGGGTTTACGAGATAATATATACATTTCTTTGATAGCCTTATTTTATACCTTTTATTTGTCCTACCCTTGTGCATTAACCTAGTTAACCCCCATTGAGCCTTTAGCTTTTTTTTTGGAAACCTCATAAGTAGCCTAATCCCCTCTTTGATAGACCATAATTTGATCCAAAAAGTTCCTAAGTGCTTTAATGAAAAAAATTATTGAGAAAGGAATTTGAGAAATTGAAGAAGGAAAAGGTAAAATTGATGCCCAAGGTAATAGTTATTGGTGTATAATTGATGTGTGGTGGATGTATGTGATATAAATTATGTTAGAAATATTTCCATGATTGTGAAAAAAAAAAAAAAATGATTCATGTGATAGTAAACTATGCATCCACCAAGTGTTTATGAAAATGCTTAAAAGAGATGGGGCAAAAATAAAAGCTATGGAAAGATGAAAGTTGTAATTTAGTTGTTTGAGATAGGTTTTAAAAATATAATATAATGTATTAAATCTCTTAGAGAGTTTAGTCTCTATTCCGAAATAGTTCCTACCCATCCCTTAGCCTACAGTACAACCCAGAAAAGTCCTAATTGATCCTAAGGTTTATATTTTGATATTAGTGGAGCACTACACTAAGGGAAATACTATAGTTCATAATGTATAACTTGTGAATTCTTTATGAGAGTGAGCATAATTTTATTCTTGTACCCATCATATTATGAATTGCATTATTGTGAGTGATTATGGGTAACTTTCTTATTATGAGGGGCACATGTTTGATGAATGTGGGTCATTTGAATGATGTCCTTGATTGAGCAATATGCATGAGTTTTCCATGAGGTGAGTAAATTCTTAAGGCTAGGATGTTTTAGAATAGTGTTCATGAACTTTCAATTGTGTAAATAACATGCTTAGTGTAGTAACTTGCATTGTAGTGCTAGCTTGAGTGTCTTGCATTTAGTAGAAGTTTAGAGTATCCGTAATTTATGATGATTATATTTAAGGGTTGTTCGAGTATGAACAAGGTTTTAAGTATGGGGTGGTGATGTTGGGTGTATTTATCATTCTAGAATCACTATTCAAGTTATTTTAGCCTTGTTTTGAGGATGATTCTATACTATATTGGTAGATAATGAGAAATATGTAAATAAACTGTGTAAGAATGTGTTTATAATGGTTACAAGTGTTTTCTAACAAGTTGGTACTTAAAAGAGTCAATTAGAGTTCAATGGAGAAAACTAGTCTTTCTAGCTTGTGCTAGTTGCTTGCCTAGTCTATCTTGCTTGATTCTATTGTGTTCTATGTGTTCCAAATGGTTTTAAATGTGTTATAGTATGTGGAACAAAGTTTTAAGAGTGTAAAAAGTATAAATGATTCAAGGGAAGAGTGGAAACTTGAAGTGAAAGACCATGGAAATCAACCTAGTCTAAGATCTTGTTTTTTATTCATCGCGATGGATGTTTTGTGTTTGTACCTCTAATTAGTTTGGTGTTTTATTGTAGGATCCTTTATGATCTTAACATGATTATATATGGATGATATATAGGCTGGAAAATCATTGGAAATACACCACAAGACAAGGGATGAAAGGAGGAAGGATCAATACTTAACCAAAATTCGGAGGACAAATTCTAGTAGCATCATGCTATTAGCATGCAACGCATGCTCCATTCCATAGGAATAGAGGGTGTGACGCATGGTAAACTCCAACCCTGGGAATTTCAAACTAAATCAACTCCAAAATGGACTTGGCTTACCCTTATGCTATATATACATGTTGTATCACGTTTTTACATATCTTTTGAAATATTTTGGAGATCAAGGGGCTGCTACAACTTCATAATTAGTTTTTTATTAATTTCATTTAGTTCATACATGTTTTTAATCATTAATTATAATATTTTTATTGCAATTATGACTATACATGGCTAAACACCTTCTTTTCGGGGTTGAAGCCAAGAACATGAGTATTATTCCTATGGATTAAGTTTATTTTCTTTGCTTATCACTAATGGTTGTTTGTTTATTCTTGTTTTAACTATTTTAAGGATTCGCGACCCTTAGAATACATCCATTGTCAACCTTGTTAAATCTAGATTGGTAATAAGGCTATAGAACATGGGAATAAGCAGAGTATGGTTCTTATTTCTTTATAAAATAAGAGACTTGAATTAGTATCTATGATAGGGATGTACTTAGATACGTTACTTGATTCATATGTAGGATGATATTTGTAAAGAACTTAAGTTAATTATTCCATCCCCGCTCAACGATGTAGTTGTAAGGTTTAACTTAGGTAAAATATTATAGGTTGGGAAACCATAATCGTGCTACTAACCCTGCGAATTAACAACCAAGATAAGCAAATTAACGAATGAAATCTAGTAGCATAATATGATTGTTCAGAGTTCTTCAACACTGGGTTTTATCTATTTATTGTCTCAATATCTTTACTTTACTCTTTGTTTATTTACTTGCAATTACAACTTCCAAACTCTCTTTTGGGTTACTTTTGCACTGAATCAATCTAACTGTAAACTGAAATTGAATCGTTTCTTAATCAAGTCTCTGTGGGATTGATTACTCAGCTTTTTTGAAGGCCACTATATTACTTGATAAAACCACATACACTTACATGTGCGCTTGGGTACTGTCATCAACTTAATGATAATAACTCCAAATATAATCATTGTTAATACAGAAAATAAACAAACTTCCTTTTAAAATCTCAAGATCAGAAAGTCATCGTATAAGAACTTCTAAACAAAAACTATGTCTAAAAAAGATATTCAAAATATTGAAAAATAAAGAATGACTCATTTCCCGAAAGATGGACATTAACTAATATGATGTTCCATATTAACCCGGATATGGAGTGATCTATTTTGGATTGATATCAGTTATTAAACGCTAGAGATGAGGTCATGCCTGAGCCTCTGGAACACTTTTTGCACTTAACAAAAAATGAGTACAGGATAGTATCACTACAGACCACTATATACTGGTAGGTATCATAGGTCAAATCAATTTAAAAGCATGTATACAACCTAAATCAAATAACAAGTAGACATGAATAAAAACATTGTAAGTATTCAATGAATCGGTAAATACATTAATGTCGGGCTAAATGTTGCCAATGGCGCACACACAAGTGTACATGGTCACCCAAGTTGTAAAGTGACTTATGAAATCCAAGTATCGATTCCACAGGGACTTGTTCTTGACAAAGATCTAATTATATTCTTAATATGAAGATTAAACAAGTGAGAAAGTAATCCAAAACAATTGAGAATTGAAAACTAAAAGTAACGTAACAATTCGATAATATAAAGTGTTGAACAATAATTGGGAGAAACCTAGGGTTAAGGCATTACAAAAAATCCTAGTTAGCTATATAATATTATTGGTTTAGTTAATAATCTTGGTTGTTTGTTCATGGGGTTGATAACATAACTATGGTCTTCTGAGCCTCTAATCGTCTATCTAACTTAGCCCCAAAACTACATCATTGAGCGAGGATGCAAGTACTAAGTTAAATGCATTTATATTTCATACCACATATGAAACAAATAGGGTGAATTATTTATATTTCCATAATAAACTTAAATCTTAACTTTAGTTCCTTGAATGATTAATATCCTACTCCATACATCCCACGCTCTAATCTATTATTCCTTCTTTCGGGCTCACAATAGACATATTGCTTTATTCTAAGGGTCACGAATTTGTAGAATAGTAAATTCAAGGATATATAAACAACCAATAATTATAAATAACATAAATCAACTTAAATATAAGCACAACTAGTCATGTTCTTGGCCTCAACCCTAGATGAGGGTATTTAGCTGCTCATGGTCTTACAACTAATCACAATTGAGAAATTCATGTATAAAATTAAAATTAAACTAAAGAAAATATTTTAATCCTCCTAAAGTTTATTTAAATCCCCAAAGTTTTCCTAAGGTCTGTACGATAAGATAGAAGTCTTCTATTTATACTAGGATAAAGACTATCTATTTTGTCACCTTGGGCATGCCATGATGGCGTTGTTCCGCATTTTGGGGCATGGAACGCACTTAAAGTGGATGAAAAATGTTTTGGAAACATTTATTTTGTATATAATGGAGTGGAACTCCCTTATATAATAGGTCCAATGGCGTTACATGCCCATGTGCTCAGAAACGTCCGATTTCATCACCGATTGCTCCTTCATTTTGCCTTTGCATTCCTCACTTTTGGGTATCTTTTACGCTCCACTTTCAGATTTTTTAGCTTCCAAACAATGATATTTACATCATAAATTCTCTCATAAAACATAAAACAAAAATCATTAGTTCATAAAACACAATAGATTTCAAACAAGTAGACTAGAACCAAGCAAAGCTCAAACTAACGCAACTAGTTTCGTCGTCTCAACTCAATTTGATCTTTTTGACTTTATGATTTTTTTCAATTGAAACATAAAAACTATAAAAATGTTATTCCATAAATATTTAAAAAATTACAACCTTAATAACTCATTAAGAACAATAGAATCTATTGAGATAAACTAGAACAACACATAGCTCAAGTTAGCAACACTAGTTTTCTCGTCTAAACTCTAAGTGACCAAATTGATTCTAAACTTGTTTGAAACACATCTTAAACATTATAATCAAATAGTTTAACAAATATATTCTCAATTATATGAATATATCATCATTAATCATACAAAAAGTCCTAAAAAAGAAGGCTAAACAAGCGTAGATTATGACACTTAGGTGCATAAATCCACTTAAGATCATTACCCCATACTTAAAGCATTGTTCGTCCTCAAACAACTCTTCACATTAAGAACCATATAAGGAAAAAATCCAACATTAATAATACAAGCAATACACTCAAGCTAGCACTATAATGACTATACAAAAAGTAAGTTCCACATTAAGAATGACATACACTAAGCATGTCATATACAATTTAAAGATCTAGAGCATTACTTCAAAATACTTTAGCATCAAGAATTGACTATACCAAATTGTCAAACTCGTGTATATTATCCAATCAAAGAGATAATATGAATCACCTAACTATCATCAAACATGTTCCCTCACCATAAGAGAGATTTACCCATATTCATTCACAGAGATACAATTCACCACAAGAATACAAAGATGGGCATAAGAATCAAATTATGCTCACTCTCACAAAGAATTCACTTATCAAATTAGATGAATCATAAGCCCGACCTTAGTGTAGTACTATACAAATATCAGAATGTTAAGACTTATGATCAAATAGGACTTTCAGGGTTGTAATGTAGGCTAAGGGACGGGTAGGATTCTGGTCGGTAATAGTGTCTATCTTCCCTATGCGCTTTAATACATCACACATAACATTGAACTCTTATCAAAATAACCTAACTTTCACCACCATTACCTTCACACGTCTCCTTTGTTTTATCCCATCTCATTAAGCTAGTCACGTATATTGAGGAGGGAGTATTCTCTATCAACATATGATTCAATTTTAATCATTTTTCTATTTTCATTACATTACTCCCACCCACAACACATCAAAATTTTCAACACTAGGAGATAATATTTCACCTTTTTCCTTCTTAAATTTACATTTCTTAACCAGATTAATTTTTCAACTAAAGTCCTTAGGAGCATTCGATCAAATTATGGTCAATTAAGAAGTCCATAGACTACATATAAGGCTACTAAAGAATAAGCTAAAGTCCCAACGGAGCTAACTAAGATTATGCAACAAGGGTAGATAAAAGGGGTTTGAAACATAGTTATCAAAGAAATTCCTATGTCATCTCCTAAACCCATATTTTTTATTTCACTGTGCACATACACCAGGCAAGTTCTAGATATCAATATGTAACAAGGAATAAAATAAAACGTCACATCACACATGACACATGCTCAAATCAAGTAGGATCCTTATAGACTCTAAACCAAGTAATAAAATGAATTCTACATTAAGCCAACATCACACAAGAGTCATATAAATGAGCCTAGGAGTCTCAAAAGTAGTCAATCAACACAATCAACATGCTTTCACGTTCAAAACCACTTGAATTATGTAATCAACCATAGCAACTAAAGAGAACATCACACCTATTCCTAATACCAAAATTTTAAAATTTACTCCTAATAAAGAAAAAATTGATACTGGTTCAAAGGACGCCCTCTTAGAAAAAAACCAAAAAGAAAAATACGGAGGGGTGTGTGTGTGTGTGAAGTGTGTCCTACTAAATTGACACCAGAAAACGCAAGAACTAAAAATTGCCAAAGATAAAATCTTTTAATAATTTTTTAAATTTACTCAAAAACTAGAAAACAACTAAGAATTAAAATCCTACAACAGTATTCTCCCTTTACCATGGGAAGATTCCTCCAACCTACACTTAAAAACACACTTTGTCCAAAAGTATAATTCAAGAGAAAGGATAGAAATGCATCCTGAGGCCTTTAGCCTAGCTATAGCATCTTTAAACATCAATGAGGTCAGGTGGACCCCACACCTAATCTTTGCCATGCTCCTTAGCTTAGATTTTTTATACTCAGACTTTTCATCAACCTGTGACTCAATAAAAACAAAAATAAACATGAAATGAAAACTAGAATACAAAAATTAAATACCTACTTAACTTGGGTTGCCTCCCAAGCAACGCTTGATTTAGTGTCACGGCACGACCCATATTAATTTTTTCTCCACCCCGAGGATATTATTTTCACTCCTAACCTCGCATCTATCTTTTTGCTTTGGTTATAGGGTGGTGGTACAAAGATGAAGGTACCGAGTAATGGATGGTGCATGTTAAACTGCTTGGCCCTGAAGTGAGGCATGTTTTTGTGTTGCTTGTCTGGTGTAAATTTAAGAATATTGGATTCTTGTTCCTTATCTTCACACTCTTCCACTATTTCAGATGACTCCAAAGATATGTCATCATCTAAACTTGATGTAGAAATGTTCTTTGAGTGATCCAACAAATTCCACTTTCAAATTTATACAATCCATAATATGCTCACACTTATTCATCTTCTCAATATTAGTCTCAAGAAAAAAATAATAGTTGAATGGATGGAATTAATTTATCTACTCCACGGATTGGCTAGTATCCACCATAGATAGTGAAGGTAAAAATCACTCTCTATCCTAAAATTTTTGACAAATACTCTATCGGTGGGGTCCTACATAAAAATAACAAGAATCATCATCATTCGACCGCCATCTATCCTAGGCTGACATATCAAGAAGAGTGATAGCAAAGTAACAGAAAATAAAAAAACTTTGTGCAATAATAAAATATGTAGAACACAATATAGAAAAACTAATAATAAGACATTTTCAAATTTTTAAGTCCTTGACAATGGCACAAAAAACTTGTTGCACCCAAGTGCACACACAAGTGTGCGTGGTCACCCAAGTAGTAAAGTGGCTTATGAAAGCCAAGTATTGATCCCACAGTGACTTGTGACCAACAATAATCTAATTATCGTCTTACTATGAAGATTAATAAAGTGTGAAAGTAGCCAAAAAGTTTGAGAATTGAAAACTAAAAGTAACCGTAAACAATTCGATAATATATAGTGTTGGACAATAATCGAGAGAATCCTAGGGTTAAGGAAGTACAACTAATCCTAGATAGATATATAATTTTGTAGATTTAGTTAATGATATTTGTTTTTTGTTAAGGGGGTTGATAACATGGCTATGGTCTTCAGACCTTGTAATCATCTTTTTAACTTAGCCCCTACATCATTGAGCCGGGATACAAGTTCTAAGTTAAACATATTTATATTTCATTCCATTTGAACCAAATAGGGTGAATTAGGTATATTTATATCCTAAACACAAATCTTAGCTTCAATCCCTTTAATTATTAATATCATACTCCATACATTCCACGTTCTAATCTATTGTTCCTCAATTCGGGCTCACAATAGAAATATTGATTTATTCTAAGGTTCACGAATCTGTAGAATAGTAAATACAAGGATATAGAACAAAAAATAATAATAAATAACATAAAATAAAACAAATATAAGAACAAGTAATCATTTTCTTAGCCTTAACCCTAGATGAGGGTGTTTAGCTGTTTATGGTTTTACAACAAAATGTAATTAAGAAATTCATGTATAAAAACAAAGAGTAAACCAAGATCAAAGATTAAGAACCATAATTTAAGAATCATAAAATGTATTTCAAGACCCAAAGTTCATCTAAGGTCTTCACCGCAAGATAGAAGTGTTCTATTCATACAAGGACAAAAACTATCTGTTTTGTTACCTTGAGCGTGTTATGCTGGTGTTACTCTCCATTTTGTGGGGTGGAACACACTTAATGTGGATTAAAATTATTTTGGACACATATATTTTAAGTGTAATGGTGTGTCACACCCTTATCTTTGAGGTACAAGGGCGGGACATGCCCATGTGCTCAGAAACGTCTGATTTCATCATCAATTGCTCCTTCCTTTTGCCTTTGCATTCCTCACTTCTTGGGTGTCTTTCCACTTCACATTCAGCTTGTTTAGCTTATCAAAAATTATACTAACATAATACATGTTATACAATAACATAAAAAAAAATCATTAGTTTATACAACACAATAAATTTCTCACAAGTAGACTAGAACAAAGCATAGCTCAAGCTAGCGCAACTAGTTTTGCTGTCTAAAGTCTATTTGATCTTTTTGACTCTTAGCTTGTTTCAATTGAACCTTAAACTCTATTAAAATGTTATTCCACACATAGTTACACAATTATAACCTTATTAACTTATTAATAACACTAGAATCCATCGAGATAAACTAGAACAAGACATAGCTCAATCTAGTAACACAAGTTTTCTCATCTAAACGCTAAGTGACCAAATTGATTCTAAACTTGTTTGAAACAAGCCATAAATATTATAATCAAGTTGTTTAATACATATATGCTCAATTATATGAATATAACCTCATTAATCACACAAAAAGTCCTCAAAACAAGGCTAAACAAGCGTAGATTATAGCACTTAGGTGCATAAATCCGCCTAAGATCACCAAATAATGCTTAGAAACAAGATATGTAACCATCATGAGTATCAACCATGCTATAAACATCCTCGGAATAAACAATAATACCATAAGTAACAACTGTCCTTATAAACCTCGCAATCAGAACACCATTGACTCATTATCAACTTATTAAATCACACAACCTCTCAAAACCAACACTAGTCAGTACACACATACTAAGAGACTTATTTTTGCCCAACTAGTCATGACCTGCGGGGACAATTTAAGTCCATGTACCATATCAGCGTGATATCCGATCCTCGATGAATAAGTAATATCAATATTTATATTTGTACCGACATGGAACTCGATCCTCCATAACCTTATTTTTTTAATCAAATTCACACTATCTCTCAGGATACAATACGATGTACTAAGTTTACAAGTACAATTAAAATCATAAGGTAATTCCATCAAGTTGATTTTCAATAATTATTGATACAAGTTTCAATAATTCATATATCATCAAATTCCAGTATGCCCGAAGAACAATCAATAAGCATCCAATTTAGGAGCATACAAATAATTAAATCAACTCTAAACTCTAATTAAGCTATAACCTACCTCAACTGAATAATCCGAATTTCAATAGTCCACAAGTTCCTTGCCCTTCCTCAAATTTTCAAAATGTTCAAATTTGCTCAAATATTTAATCCTCATAAGAGTACGAATCTAGTAACACCTATTTTATAAATTCTTACTTTAAAAATTTTAAACCTAAAACTATGTTTAGTTTTTTTTTAAAAATGGGAGTTAATGGTTTCTAATAAAAACTCGAATGTGCAAAACTCGAATCTGCAGCAAACCAGAAAAAGACAAAAGCTATATTGCATTAAATATAAGTAACCATTAGAGACACTAACATCATTGCCCAATCATTGGGTCATCATGGTGTAATCATTACATAAAGTTTAATATAGAATTCTTCTCCCAACCTTAAGCCCATATATACTTTAAATATCAATAATACCAACCAATAGTAACCCACCAATTATTGAAAATTAAGCCTTATCTGAACACCCCCATCGATGCTGTAACAGTTCTTACCCTTTTTATTCAATTTTTGCTTATCGTCCAAAAGGGTTAAACCCTATTAACTAAAAGTTACGTGAATCTGACAGTTAAAAGGTTATGATTTTGACCCATTAAACCAATAATTGTACTAATTATATAAAATATTAAAAACTTTTAATAATTTTTTGAAATATTTTTTGAGCCTTGTAAAAATAAATTAAATCTGTAAATTAACTAAAAAGTACATTTGAACCTACTAAAAATATTAAAATGCTAACTCAAGGTCATCTTTACCAAAAATTAACCGTGGTCGAGCTTAACTTTCTTAACCTAGTAACCCAACTAATGACTTAAGTCACTTCTGTACACCCCAAAAGTCAATACACACCCATCCCCATGAGTCATAAAATCACGTATACAAACTGTGAGAAGAGATAAAATAAAAAAGACAAGTAAAATTCACAAAATGAGTAGGAGGGTCATTACAACAGATACCAATTAAACAACTATTTGTCCCCGAACAGGCAAACAAGAGGTAAGATGGGAAAATAAGAAATTACATAAATTAGTAAAAACATGTGGATACGTGCTACGCATATCCGCTTCAGTCTCCCAAGTTTCCTTCTCAATAGGATGATTCTTCCACTGGACCTTCACAGATGCAATCTCCTTAGTCCTGAACTTATGGACGTCTCTATCAAGAATGGCAACAGGTTCCTCTTCGTAAGAGAGGTTTTCATCTAACACGATCAAATCCCAATGAATTATATAGTTATCATTACCAAAAAACTTCTTTAATGGGATATCTATATCGTCTGCCATACAAAGCCTAAAACGACGCCATATCGGTGCTCAAATGATAACTGTTATTATATTCAAACTTAGCCAAAGGTAGAAAATGATCCCAATGACCTCCAAAATCCAACACACATGCATAGAGCATATCCTTCAATACCTGGATCATTCGCTTAAATTGCCCATCGGTCTGAGGGTGAAAGACTGTACTAAGGTCCAACCTTATACCCAACTCATTATGCAACTTCTCCCAAAAGATAGAGGTAAATTGAGTACCCCTATCCGAGATAATAGAAATAGGGACCCTATGCAATAGAACAATCTCTTTAAGATAAATCTTGGCTAACTTTGCTACATTATAAGTCACTTCAACTAGAATGAAATGTGTTGACTTAGTCAATCTATCCATAATAACCCATATAGAATCATACTTCCCCAAAGTCTTGGGAAGACCAATAAAAAAATCCATAGCTATCCTCTCCCATTTCTATACAAGAATATGCATCCTATGAAGAGTACCACCAGGCTTCTGATGCTCGTACTTTATCTGCTAGAAACTCTGGAATTTAGCAACAAAATCAACTATATCACGTTTCATTCGACCCCACAAATAATGCTGCATCAACTTATGATAAATCTTAGTCGTTCTAGGTTTTTTAGAATACTTCAAACAATGAGCCTCAGTTAGAATAGTAGAAATCAAATTATCAACATAGGGAACAAAAACTCGCCCCTCAATCTGGAACACACTATCGCCATTAAGAATGGCCTTCTTAGCCTCACCTGCAAAACTTTATCATGAATTTTTCTCAATTTAGCATCCTCAAATTTTCTAGCCTTGATTTGATCAAGAAATATAAACCCTGCCTCTATACTAGCTAGAAATACTCCTCTTTCAGTCACCTCAAGTCGTATGAACTTATTAGTTAGCGTCTGAATCTCTCTTGCCAATGGACGCTTGATATCTTTCAAATAAGCCAAGCTACCCATACTTATTGACTTTTTGCTAAATGCATTAGATACCACATTAGCCTTTCCCAAATGGTATAAATTGGTGATATCATATTCTTTAAGAAGCTCCATCCATATACATCATCTTAAATTCAAATCCCTCTAATTGAACACATGTTGTAAACTATGGTGATCAGTGAAAACTTCAAAACAAACCTTGTACAAGTAATGCCTCTATATCTTTATAGCAAAAACCATAACAGCCAACTCTAAGTCATAAGTTGGATAAGTCTTATCATTATTCTTTAATTGCCTCAAAGCATAAGCAATCATATTCCTTCCTAGATAAAAAAACATCTAAACAAGAACATGAGACATCACAATAAATAATAAAATCCTTATCCTCTAAAATGTGAGGCAAGAATAAGAGCGGTAGTCAACAAGGTATTGAGATTTTGAATGATCTTCTCATACTCATTAGACCAAATGAAAGGTACATCCTTCTTAATAAACCATTCCATATGAGTAGCAATAAAAGAAAACCTTTACACGAACGTATGATAATAACTTGCTAATCCCACAACGCTATGAACCTCCACCACTAAAGTAGGCCTAGATCAATTCTTACCCACTTCAATCTTCTGTGGGTCTACCATTACCCCTTTCTTTGAAACCAATGTCCCAAAAGGATAAAGAAGCCAACCCGAATTCACTCTTAAAAAACTTTGCGTAAAACTTTTTCTCTTTTAGCAAACCTAAAACAATCCTTAAGTTTTACTCTTAGAATAAACAAAAGTATCATTAATAAGGACAATCACAAAGGAATCCAAGTAGAGCTTAAATATCCCATTCATCAAACTCATAAAACCAGTTGGGGCAACAGTCAGCCCAAAAGACATCACAAAAAACACATAGTGCCCATACCTATTCAAAATACAGTCTTAGGAATATCATCAGGCTGAATCTTAAGTTGATAATACCCGTACTCAAATCAATCTTGAAAAATACCGTTGCACCCTATAATTGGTCAAAAAATCATCAATATGGGGAAAAGAATGCCTATTATGAATCATAACCTTATTAAAATGCTTGTAGCCTATAGAAATATGAAGACTACCATCCATCCCATTCACAAATAAGACAGGAGCACCCCATAGAGAGGTACTAGATGGATAAATCCCTTACTCAGCAAATCCTACAATTGAGTCTTTATCTCCCTCAACTCAGCTGGAGCCATCCTATAGGTAAAAATAGAAATAAGAAGAACACTAGCTCTAGATTAATGCAGAATTCAATGTCATGATCTAGTGGCATGCCAGGCAAATATGCAGGAAACACCTCTTAAAACTCATTTCCCACAGGAACTGGCTCAATAGATGGGATCTCTGCAGTAGTATCTCAAAGATGCGCTAAGAAGGCGAACAACCCCTCTAAATTAACCTTTTTACATGCATAAAGGAAATAAGTTTCATTGGAGCAAGACTATAATCACCCTTCCACTCCATTTTATCCATTCACAGCATAGACACAGTTATTGTCTTAGCATGACAGTCTAATATAGCATAATATAAAGACAACCAACTCATCCCAAAATTATGTCAAAATCTACAATTTCTAAAATCACCAAAACTACCTAAGTTTGATACCCCATAAACATAACAAAAAAATGATAATTAACCCTATCAACAATAATAGAATCACTCATAGAGATGGACAAGTGACTAGAAAAGTCAAGTAGATCACACACTATGTCTACCCCACAACAAAATAGATAGATATACATAAGAAAGTAGAACCAGGATCCAATAATATAGCGGCCATTCAGTCACAAACAAGGATAGTACTTGTAATAATAGTGTGTGATGCCTCTACCTCAGGCCTACTTAGAAAAGAATAGATATGAGACCTACCACCAATCTAAGTGTCACCCCTACCGAGCTAAGAAATACCTTTATAGGGTAGAGTATCACCCTTACCTGCCTGGTGATCACCATCCCACTCTATGGATGACCTCTACCATTACCACCACCTTCCCTACATACTGGAACTAAAGCTAGAGGAGACTATTATTGGACAGAATGACCATATTATCTTAAATTAGGACAAAACCTTTTAATATGAACAAATCTAACACACTTATAACATATAAGATCTAAGGTAGGTCACTAAGCTGAAGAAGACGAAGTAAGGTAACCACCAAAGTGTGAAGACAATTGTCTAGCCACCGACGAAACCCCAGAAAACACCTGTATTGCTGACTAAATAGGGTAAGTAAGGTATCTATGTGAACTCTGACCCTAGAATAAGAACAACTAAAACTACCCCATTTGTAGGTTTTTTCCTGTCGTCTTAGCATAACCCTCTTTCCTTACACCTTACACCTTCTTCACAAAAGCAAACATCTCCAAAATAGACATACTAAAAGATGTTATCAAGAGTGAAGAAATCTGGAGACCTGTATTCAAACCCTTCACAAAGAGATGAAACTTCTTCTCCTCACTTTTCAATAGTTGAGATGAATATCAAAATAATCAATGAAATTTGACCTCATAGGCCGCAACAGACATACTTCCCTGATCAAGATTAGTAAACTCATCCCTTTTCATATCCCTCAATGTATGAGGCATATACTTCTCTAGAAAAACTAAGTAAAACTGATTCTAAGTTAATGGAGTTAAACCTGCAGCCCTACACTCTACATAAGCTCTCCACCACATCTTGGCATCTCCATGAAATTGAAAAGTGACTAATTCCATGCCATAACTTCCAACCACACCTATCTTGTAAAGTCTCTCATGATAATTAATAATGAACTCATAGGCATCCCAGACTTGGTGACCTAAAACATAGAAGGAATCATCTTGATAAACTTGCAAAATAGATCATGCTTATCTCTAGTAATCATCAGACACCCTACCTATCTTAAAAATCATCCAACACTGACACTTCTTCATTTAAGAAACTACAATAGTAGTATGCTGCACCTCCAGATAATGAAGTGTGGGTGATGCGGATATAGTCCCTATTCCTCCCTATTCCTTCCAACCCACTCTAAAATCTTAAAAACTACTAAATTATATCGAAAGTCATCTAAATTAAAGCTGCACTTCCCTAAACTAGTGCAACCCCATCATGAATCTGCATCCTCTCATTTTGCACTGGTATTACCCTATTATCTTCTATCTGAAGTATATTATAATACCCCATAAGATTCTCAACAAGTTTCCAGTTATTCGTCCCATGTTTAGAATTCTCAAAGCCATTTAATTCATACGAAGTACAAGTGACATGGCTATTTTAAGACCCCAAGATTTTGAAATTTCTACTTTTCATATTTTTATGCTTGAAACATTGATTTATGAGTTGAAATATGTTTAGGTATTTTAACAGGGTCATCTGGGAGAGTTTTAGAATTTTGAAAAGGAGTTCGGGGTACTTTTGGACCACAGAGGCAGAATGTCTCTACGATTTGGATGTGTCGTGGAGACTAGCCCTCTGTGATACATAGAGTGTCATGGAGGTTACTCTTTTTGATAAAAACCATGTCATGGAGGCTAGTCTCTGCAATAGCCATCATGTCACAAAGGCTATGAAATCCTGAGCCATTATTTAAAGGGTCAAAGGGCATTTTGGTCTTTTTCCCTCACCGTAAACACCCATTTTGCACTGGTATCACCTAATTCTCTTATATATCAAGCATATTATAATACCCCATAAGATTTTCAACAAGTTTCTAGCTATTCATCCCTTGTTTAGAATTCCCAAAGCCATTTAATTCATACTAAGTACAAGTGACATGGCTATTTTAAGACCCCAAGATTTTGAAATTTTTACTTTTGGTATTTTTATGCTTGAACATTGATTTATGAATTGAAATATGTTTAGGGATTTTAACAGGGTTATCTGGAAGTTTCAGAATTTTCAGAAGGAGTTCGGAGTATTTGGACCACAGAGGCAGAATGCCTCTACGATTCGGACGTGTCATGGAGACTATCCCTCTACGATACATAGAGTGTAGTGGAGGTTATTCTTTGTGATATATTCCATGTCACGGAGGATAGTCTCCTTAATATCCACTATGCCACGAAGGCTATTGATGATAGGCGAATTTACACGCCTATATCAATATATTTTGCCCATATTTTAGCCTAGTTTTGAGAACAAAGTATATATTTCATGCACTTTTAGTCCTTTTTCCGGTAAATGAGCTAACGAATATGATTAGTAAAGTTTCAGGTATAAATGATGCAGAATTTAGCATTTTATGGCTTACTTGACGCAAAAGAAAGCTCACGAAGGAAAGGAAGGGAGTTTACACGCCTAAGGACCAAAACTGCTGCATGGAAAATTTGTCCCGGGCTAAAACAACATTTCTGAAGACTTTGGAGATTTGCAGTAACTTAGTTGGATTTGGACAATGATACATTAACCTAGTACAATTGGGTTATGTATTTCATTAGTTTATTTGGATTATGATAATGTTACATTAACCTAGTACAATTGGGTTAAGTATTACATTAGCCTAGTAGGATTTGGTTAGATATTTTATTTATCTAGTAGGATTAGGATATGGGTATTATAAATACCCTATCATGCTAGAGATTTTTAATAAGGAGGGAGACCACAATACTTTCTTCCATCCCTCTCATCTTCCACTACAAATAATTCTACAACTCTTCTAATCTTTCCATTAATTCTATTTTTCTTCTTCTACTCTTCTATTCTTAAATTCCACAACAAGAGAATCATTACTTTGCCTAGGAATTCACACCTCACGCCTACCACCTAAGCTACACGAAATTACTCAATCTTGTGGTATAACAATAATGTCAATCGTGATCTCCTTCGCATTCATGGGTAACTAAACTTCTCTGTTGGGGTTATGGAAGCCATATGAGATACTATCTATTGCTGTGAGGTTGTGAGTTCGCGACACGTATACTGCTTATATCATTATTCTCTTCATCTTAGTCTACATTCTTTGTGGTTGCAAACGCAAGAATACGCCAGTATAACATTTAACTTGTTCGAAAGAAAGGTTATTTGTCTGGAAAAGAGATAATGTCAAGGTAGTAGGGTCACCCCCTAAAATTCCCTACTAAAAAGCTAGTGTCGTAACTGGACTAACCTCTTGGAGAATTCATACCGTTAGACACGCTTTAAGCTCGAAAGAGTTAAAGTGAAATAATCCTCGAATAGGTCGAAAGACGCCTGGATTTACCATCGAATACAATTCTCTATAAGCAGTTGCATGTCAGAATTCTACACACTCATAGCCAATAGAGACGTATACCTCAGAAGGTGGACATAACCCCAACGCCTCAATTCTCATTGTTTACAACTTACATAACAATATTTCTCTTTTACTTTTCTATTTTTAGCTTTTATTTAATTGTTTTGGTGACACATTACAATCCCCCCTTTTTACGAGACTTGCACCAAAAGTTTAGTAATTTTGCTTACTTGTTGGCCAAGCTATTCCCTGTGGGATCGACACCCAATCCTGTTGGGTTCTATATTTGCTAACGACCGCTTTACACTCCTACGAGAGCTGTAGATTGAGCGTTATCAAAAATTGGCGCCGTTGCCGGGGAATACAAGTGTCAATCAAGTTCGTGATAATTACTAGACCCTTTGGTCAAAGATTCTCATACTTTTACGTTTAGTTTTTGTTTTTGTCTACTGCAGGTTTTTATTTTAGTGCATGCCCCATACTCGAAGTTCTGGTCAACCGTTATTACCAATCAATCCTGAACCACAACGCATTGGTAGAATGGAAGCACAAGCTGAAATCGCAAGGATGGCTGCTCAACAGGAACAAGCAAGATTGGTTTCCCTTGCCGCAGCCTAGGTTCAACAGCAGAACATAGATAACCCTGCACGAGCAACAAATCCTGACGATGAGGATTTAGGTGATGACGAATTACTAAACCCAAGGCATGATGCTGAAATCACAACACCTGCCAACAGAAGAGGTCGACAAGCTCGGTATAGACATGATTGCCAACCTATGCAGCCAGCTTTCGACGATGATGATGATGATCTTGATGGTGTCGGAGACACTGGAGCTATAATTCCACCACCATTAGCGCCCGGAGCCAAGTTCAACATCATAAGCACCATGATTCAGTTATTGCAACTCAAGGGATTGTTTGGTGGACTAGCAGGCGATGATCCGAATATGCATCTCATCAACTTTATTTCTATATGCAAGTCTTTTGACAATCCTGGTGTTGGTCAGAATGCAATTCGATTACGTCTATTTCCATTGTCTCTGTCTGGGGAGGCAACACTATGGTTGAATGGGCTGACTCCTGATTCAATTACAAATTGGAGGCAATTGAGAGACGCTTTCCTAGAAAGATTCTTTCCGCCTTCCAAAAGGGCACAATTGAGAGATGAAATCAGCAACTTTCGTCAGCTTCCCACTGAAGCTCTTCATGAAACATGGGAGAGGTTCAAGACAAAGCTAGCGAGATGCCCAAACCATCACATGACTAATGTTCACCTCATGGAGATATTATATAGAGCCTTGAACTCAATAACTAAGCCAGTGGTGGATAACGCAGCTGGAGGATCTTTTATGGACCTCACCTTTGGTCAAGCAAGCAATATGCTAGATCGCATGACGAAACAAAGTAGAGCTTGGCATACCAGGGATTCCGAGGTAGCAAGCCCCACTTTATCTATAGGCATGACTGCAAACCAAAGAAGAAGACAAGAAAAACGTGATCAAGATTTAGCGCACATGAAAACGCAAGTGGATCTTCTGACAAAGCATTTATTATCAGGGAAGACCGAAAAAGTGAAAGTTGTGGCTCTAAAAGAAAGAGACGAATCTGATTCGGAAGAGGAGGCCAACTACTTGAACAATCAGGGGGGTTTCCGTGGGAATACCCAAGGAAACCAAGGTCGAAACTATTATGATAAATCTGGAAGCAAAGACCAAGGTAGTTGGAAGAAAAACAATGAAAAGAGTGGTTTGTACGTTTCCCCTGGTAGACGTGATACCACCACATCTAATTCTGGAAGTATGGAAGACATGATGGCTAAATTATTGAAAGGAGTGGAAGCAACGAGCGCGGGATTTACTGAGGTAATTAATGATTTGTCCTCCATGAAACAACTAGTTGATTCTCATTCCACTTCAATCAAGCAAATAGAGCAGCAATTGAGACAACTCTCAGCAGCAACTCAGGTATGTGGGATACTCATTAATGGGATTATTTCCACTCATTGAGTCCCAAGAACCCTTTGTTTTTCAAGTATAAATCATTTCCCCCATTTCATGAAATTTCAATGTTATGTATGAAATTACTGGTGTCGCCCAAACTACTCTTCCTTAGAAGGATAAAGCGGTCGTTGTCAAATATAGTAACCCTACTAGGTTGGGGTTGATCCCATAGGGAATAGGTCGAAAATCCATCTTAAACTTGTTAAAATCACCAGACAGTGCGGGAAAGTTAAAAACGGGGATTTGTTGAAATAGTAAAAAGAAAAAGAATTGGTTGCTCTTGGTTGTAAGAAATCTAAGATGAACACTAAGATTGTGTTCCCCCTGGCTTCTAACTCTGTAGATTTATCGTATACTATCGAACTATTCCGATACCTTTCATGTAGAATATGATAAGTTATGTACCATCAACACTCTTGTGAATACATTGATAGATTTCACCCTTTACCCTTTGAGTCTTAGGATGTCGCCTTACTAACCCGTATCTTGGTTCCTAGTTAACCATTACCTTTTGAGTCTCTAGTTAATTATATGAGGTTTGATGATGTCCAAGATATACCTCCTCTTAGAAGATGATACGATCACTGTCAAATATAGTAACCAACAAAGTTTGGGGTCGAATCCCAAGAAAATACATAGACTCATGGATTTCAGATGTTGTAATCAACGGGAAAAAACTGGAAAAGTAAATGGAAGATTTGAATGTAAATATCGAACGTGGAGAAAATATCAACTTTGATTGTGATCAGTATTGGATAACACTAGGATTGTGTCCCTTCTGGCTTCTCAACTCCGTAGGCTTATCATGCTTTGTCAAACCAACCTGATACCTAGAATGCTGAACCAATAATTTATGTACGATTTACAGTCTTTCAGACGGGTAGAAAAATTTCACTCCTTGACTTTGGAGTTTCAGGGTGTACATTACTGACCCTTATCTTGATCCAGTTAACTATTAGCTTTTGAGTCTCTAGTTATCACATGAAATCTAACTATCTTATGATGTGTGAGCATATGTTTACATATTTGAGGCTTTTAACTGAGAATAATTGCAAAGTCTTAAGCAACTTTTGTCATTTTTGATTTTTTTTATCTTTGATTTTACAGTGGAAGTTAAGATGTAAGAGAACCAACAATGATGGAAGTAAAAGAGTTGAAATCTGAAGCAAATAGAAGAGAAGTGTGGCTGACAACATTCTTGATAAGTTGTCAGCACTCTGATAGGTTATCAGCTTCATCGTCAGCCTTAAAAAAACAATGGGATTTAGTTGGAAGAAGTGACGACGACATATGATAAGACGTCAACCTTGTGATAATCCATCAGAGTCGCCGTCATCCTTAGACAGAACATGGAAACTGAGGTGGAGAGGTAAAGATATTGTATGATATGTCGTCATAGTTTTAATCACCGTCAGCCTCAAGAAAAAATTGTCAAAATTGAAGAGGAGCTGATGACATCCATGATAAGTCGTCAGCCTCCTGATAAGGCGTCACGTATGTCATCACCTAATTCGAGAAGAACACTGAACTCTGTGATTTTGTTTCCATAATTAGGTTGAAGTATTTAAAGCATAGTTTAGAGTTTTGTGAATGGGATTCTGAACCTATTTTAGAACACACGTATTTTGTTATTTTCTCTCTAGTTTCTTATCTTGAACAAAATAATTAACTTTGAAGAGATTATCATCAATATTTTGGGATTTCTACTTTGATCTAATCTGAGAAACACTCATTGCTATTCCTCTTGCTGTAAATCCATCTTTCAAATTATGAATTCAACTTGTTGTATCGATTATTACATAATGAGTGGCTAAATCCCTTTAACCGTAATTATGGGATCTATGGATTAGGTCTTGGTAAATTTCTAAGTCTTTAGACAATCTGTTGTTCCTACCTATCGTGAGAATCTTGAATCACTATTAGCATCTGTCAAGTACGAAAACCCATAGTGAATATAATTCTGGTTTTCCATAAACTCTTGATTACAAACACTGAAACTAAAGTGACCAACAATTATTTGCTAAATTCTCATCACCCCCAATTTATTGGAAACTACTAACTATCAGTTGATTAACTGTCATACAACTCAGATTCACAGTATATATTTCCTGTGGGATTTGACCCCAACCTAGTTGGGTTATATATTCACAATGATCGCTTACATTCTCATATGAGAGGTGCAGTTTGAGCATTATCAAAAAATGGCACTGTTATCGGGGAATGCGATTTTAAATTAAAGTTTGTGTGCGCTAATTGACTGTTAGTCAAGTTTCTTAGTTTTATGTTTATTTGTTGTTTTTGTTTATTACAGGATCTTTGTAGTGTATGACAACAACTAGAAGTTTCGGAGAACCATTATTACCATTTAATCCGGAACCACAACGCATTGGAAGAATGACAGACCAGCAGGAGGCTGACAGGTTAGAAGCCTTAGCTAGAGTTCAGGTGAATATACATAATGTCGGTCAACAAGTACGACATCTAAGTAGCTGCACCAGTACAGCGTAATTCTAACAGGAACCGTCCATTCCGAGGAAGGCAAGATTACCAGCCGGTCTAGTATGACCTTAATGATGATGATGATGGAATGGATGGAGAAGGTGAAATAGGTGCAATTATTCCTCCACCGTTGGCACCTGGGGAAAAATTCAACATTACGAGTACTATGATTCAACTCCTCAATCTGAAGGGGTTGTTTGGTGGCCTTCCTGGGGATGACCCAAACTTGTATCTGGTGAACTTTGTCACCATCTATAAATCTTTTGATAACCCAGGAGTGGGTCAGAATGCTATCCATTTGAGATTATATCCGTTGTCTCTGTCTGGAGAGGCAACATTGTGGTTTAACAAGCTGACACCAAATTTTATAACCAACTGGAGGCAGTTGAAAGGAGCTTTCTTACAAAAGTTCTTTCCACCTTCTAGTAGGGTATAGTTGAGGGATGAGATCAGCAACTTTAGACAGCTCCCAACTAAAGCCTTGCATTAAACCTGGGAGAGATTCAAAAAGAAGCTGACGCAGTGTCTGAACTACAATATGACGGACATACACTTGATGGAGACTTTGTATAGGGCTCTTAACTTTGTAACAAAACCAATTGTAGATAATGCTGTTGGCGGTTCTTTTGTTGATCTTACATTCCCAGAAGCTTCAGAAATGCTAGATAGAATGACCAAACAGAGTCGAGCATGGCATAACAGATACTCTGTGGTAACAAGCCCCACTATTTCTGTGGGTATGACTTTGGAGCAACGTAAAAAAAATGAGGAGCGTGACCAAGACATGGCTCACCTAAAAACACAGATGGACTTGCTAACCAAGCACTTGCTATCAGGCAAGACTGAGAAGGTGAAAGTTGTAGGATCTCAAGATAGAGTTGATGCTGATCCAGAAAAAGAGGCGAACTATGTTAATAATCAGAGGGGTTTTCTAGGAAATAGCCAAGGGAATCAAGGTCGGAATTATTATGATAAGCTTGGTTATAAAGATAGGGAGCAGGGAAATTGGAGGAGCAATAATGATAGGAGCGGGCTATATGTCCCTCCTGGAAATCTTGAGGCTGCTACAACAAGTTCTAAAAAGATGTCCATGGAGGACATGATGGCTAAATTGTTAAAGGGAGTGGAGGCTACCAACTCAGGAGTGACTACCATGAAGACTGATCTGTCATCTATTAGTCAATTGGTAAACTCTCACTCCACTTCGATCAAGCAGCTGGAACAACAAATGAGCCAACTCTCCGCAGCGCTGAATCAGAGGAAAAGTGGAACATTACCTAGTGATATAGTCCAGAATTCACGGAATGATGGCTCATGTATGGAGATTACCACTAGAAGTGGTAAGATATTACCTAGCCCTTCTGTGGGAAAAAATGTAGTTGATGAGGTAGTTGATGATGAACTGGAAGTAGGTGTTCCAATGGAGTCTAAGAAGCTGGATGGTTCTAATGATAATCCAGAAAAAGGGAAAGAGAAGAAGAAGGAGGTAGTGCTGAAAACTCTCCCAAGACCACCACCTTCCTTTCCTCAATGATTGAAGAAAAAAACTGGTGATGCAAAATTCAGCAAATTCATGGCAATGCTCAAACAATTGATAGTGAATGTGCCTTTGGTGGAGGAACTCGAGTAAATGTCAGGGTATGCTAAATTCAAGAAGGACCTTGTGACTAAGAAAAGAGCAGTGAGCTACGAATTGAAGGATAATCCCTATCATTGTAGCTCTATTTCTACGAGGACCTTAGTGCAGAAGAAGCCAGACCCAGGAGCATTCACCATTCCTTGTATGATTGGGCCTCTGGAATTTGCCAAGGAATTATGTGATCTAGGAGAGAGAATTAATCTGATGCCACTGGCTATACATAGAAACCTGGGTTTAGGAAATCCCATACCCACCAACATACTACTCGTGATGGCGGATAGGTCAGTAAAATGACCTGTTGGTATTTTGTATAATGTGTTGGTGAAGGTATCTAGATTCATATTCCCTGTGGATTTCATCATTCTGGATTACGAGGTGGACTTTGAGGTGCCCATAATCTTGGGTTGACCTTTCCTCACAACTGAAAGTGTGTTGATTGATTTGAGAGCTAACGAGCTCTTATTCAGGATGAATGATGAAGTGGTGTGATTTGATGTGTGCCAATCAATAAAGTATCATGAATAAATAAGTGTGTTCTCAGTTGTTAATGTGTATTATGAGGATGAACATGAGGTGTCAATAGAGGATCAACTTGTTGTCGACCCTTTAGCTACAGTTTTGATGAATTTTGATCGTGAAGACATTGAGGAGTACAAAGAGACTGTTTGGGCTTTATCAGGATTGGGTCTCATACTCTTATGCTCCTAATAAGATAGACCTTGATATTGTTAATCGACCAACACTACCAGCTAAGCCATCCATTGAAGAGCCACCGGTGTTAGAATTGAAAGAACTGGCTAGGCATTTAAGGTACATATTTTTGGGTAACGGAAACATGCTACCCATTATTATTGCGGATGATTTAGGAGAACAATAGTTAGAAGAACTTATTTTAGTACTTTAGAGGTATAAGAGATCAATAGGATGGACTATCACAGATATTATTGGCATTCCCTCTGGCATTTGCATACATAAAATACAACTTAAAAAAGATTGTATTCCAACCATCGAGCCCAGCTCTGTCTTAACCCACCAATGTAAGAGGTGGTTTATAAGGAAATTATTAAGTGGTTGGATGCAGGTGTGGTTTACCCTATTTCTGATAGAAAATGGTTGAGCCCAGTTCAATATGTGCCAAAAAAGGGTGCATGGTTGTGGTTGAAAATAAAAGGAATGAGTTGATTCCACTCAGGCCTATGACTGGGTGGAGATTTTGTATGGACTACCGCAAACTAAACTCATGTACTTTGAAAGACCACTTCCCGATGCCCTTTATGGACCAAATGCTTGATCGATTGGCCGGAAGGGAATGGTATTGCTTCTTGGATGGTTATTCTGGATATAACCAGATCTGTATTGCTCTTAAATATTAGGAGAAGATGACATTCACATGCCCATATAGAACCTTTGTATTTAAGAGGATGCTGTTTGGGCTATGCAATGCACCCACTACTTTTCAACGATGCATGATGTCTATATTCTTAGATATGGTGGAGGCACCATAGAGGTATTCATGGATGATTTCTTTGTGGTGGGAGATTCTTTTGAGTTGTGTTTGGCAAACCTGAGTATGGACTTGAAACAATGTGTTGAATTCAATTTGGTGCTTAATTGGGAGAAATGCCACTTTATGGTAAAAGAGGGCATCGTTCTTGGGCACAAAATTTTAGAAAAAGGGATAGAGGTTGATCGAGTCAAGGTTGAAGTTATTGAGAAATTACCACCTCCCATTTTAGTGAAGGGAGTGCGCAGTTTTCTTGGACATGCTGGTTTTTATCGGAGGTTTATAAGAGACTTCTCGAAGGTTGAAAATCCACTTTGCAAACTTTTGGATAAAGAAGTGAAGTTTTCCTTCGATGTTGATTGTTTGAAGTCATTTGAATGCCTTAAAAAGAAGTTGTTGAGTCCCTTATCATTATTGCACCGGACTAGTCAAAACCATTTGAGATCTTGTGTGATGAAAGAGGTGTTTCTCTTGGAGCTGTATTGGGATAAAAGAAGGAAAAACTATTTCATCCAATATATTATGCCAGCAAAGCACTGAATGGATCGCAAAAGAACTACACCGTCACTGAGCAGGAACTCCTGGCTGTAGTGTATGCTTTTGAGAAATTCAGGGCTTATCTTCTTGGGACCAAGGTGGTGGTTCACACTGACCATGCATCCTTGAGGTATTTGATGGCTAAGAAGGATGCAAAACCAAGGCTGATTAGATGGGTGTTTCTTCTACAAGAATTTGACTTTGAAGTCAAAGATAGGAAGGATTGTGAAAACCAGGTTGTGGATCATCTATCTAGAATGAAAGGTGAGCAGGATATTAGTGATGAAATAGAGATAAATGATGCATTTCCTAATGAGGAGATCTTGGCTGCTGTTGTGGAGAAATTACCTTGGTACGCTGATTTTTGAAATTATGTTGTGAGTGAGGTCATTCTAGAAAATCTGTCTTTTCATCAAAGAAAGAAATTCCTTCATGATGTGACATATTACTTCTGGGATGAGTCGTATATTTTTCGAAGATGTGCTGACAATATTATAAGGAGGTGTATGCCAGAAGTGGATGTATTGTGTATATTGGAAGCATGTCATGCTTCCCTAGTTGGAGGTCACCATGCAGGTTACCAAATGTCTAGGAAGGTGTTGTAGAGTGGCTACTATTGGCCAAAATTGTTCAAGGATTCTTATGATTTTGTTCTAAAATGCGACCAATGTCAGAGGTAGGGGTCGATCTCCAAAAGATATGAGATACCTTTAACTAAGATTCTTGAAGTGTAATTGTTTGATGTCTGGGGAATCAATTTCATTGGTCCTTTTGTAAGCTCATATGGGATGAAGTATATTTTTAGTTGTTGACTATGTCTCGAAATTGGTCAAAGATGTTGGCTTGGATGATAATAAAGGAAAGAGGGTTGTTGGTTTTCTCAAGAAGAATATCGTCTCTCGCTTTGGAGTACCACGTACTATTATAAGAGATGGAGTATCTCATTTTTGTAACAAAGTGTTTCGAACTACCTTAGCAAAATATAGGGTGAAATAGCATAGAGTAGCCACTCCATATCACCCACAAACTAGTGGGCAATTGGAGGTGTCAAATTGAGAGATTAAATCCATCCTAGATAAAATGGTGAACGCTAGTCGAAAAGACTGGTCTTGAAAGCTCGATGATGTCATGTGGGCATACCAGACTGCTTTCAAGACACCCATTGGCATGTCATCATTCCATTTGGTCTATGGCAATGCATTCCACTTACCAATCGAGCTAGAGTACAAGGCTTTATGGGCACTCAAAAGGTTAAATTTGAGTTGGAAGAAGGAAACAAAGCTAATACTGGGACAACTGAATGAGATGGTTGAATTCCGTATCAGGGCATATGAAAGAGAAGACCTATATAATGAAATGATGAAGAAGTATCATGATTGTAGGATTGAGAAACGGGAATTCCAAAAAAGTAACTTGGTACTTCTATTCAATTTCAGACTCAAACTGTTCCCAAGTAAGCTTAAATTCAAGTGGTCAGGCCCGTTTAAATTTCACTCCTTGACTTTGGAGTTTCAGGGTGTCACATTACTGACCCTTACTTGATCCAGTTAACTATTAACTTTTGAATCTCTAGTTATCACATGAAATCTAACTATCTTACATAGATTATACCTTGTAGCATGGATCAACATCTAAACTCCAAATTATTGTTGTCATTATCTTTTCTAGTCACTAATCCTCTTTTGGAGTAAGTATCAATAATCTAGGCAGGATCATAACGTTGGCTACTACTAAGAATCTATTATAGTGAAGATAACACAATGCATGCCATGGGTATTGGTTCAGTTCAATAATTCCCCTACTTCATCAATTTTCCAGGGTTTCCACAACCCTAGCTATGGGTTTTTTAGTCGCTCGTTCTTGTGAAGAAATCAATAACATTCATAATTGAAAGATTAAATGAAATCACAATGATACAAAGTGTAAAAACCTACGACCGTGACTGAATCAATCAATTAAAGTCAATACAAGAGAATCCCAAGATCAAAACCGAATATTTGAATCAAAATATGTTTATGAGTATCAAAAGTTCGTTGCTCCTATTAACAAACACATAAAGGATATTTATAGTACATGAGGAAACCCTAAAACCAAAGCCCAAATGAAATAGGAGAAAACAGGGTCGTTGGCCACATGTGGCCTATACTTGCGCCCTGACCCTGGGCGTAGGTAGTACCTGCGATCAGCAGGGTGAGCGCAGGTGTAGGGCGTAGGTACCAGATGAAAAAATTCTACAAGTCATCTCTTATTTTGTACTTTTGGCACTTTCTTTGCCTACTTGAGATTCGTAGGTCCTACATTCGATCCACATGTTGACTTAGTAAGTGCTGGGAGTCATCTTTTCAGCTCTTCTTCAATTCTTGAACATGCTTTGATCACGAACAAGACGGAAAGTGTCCTGAACATCTATAATTGCTCCAAAAAGTAGCCAAAACACCTTTTTAAATCTTTTTCACAAACTTAGCATCCAAAAAATGATTTCCTGCAAAACATACCCAAAACAAATCATATCTAACAAAAAAAGCCTTAGAAACTTGCATATTTTCCTCATTTTAAGCATCGAAAGTGTTGTATTTATATAGCACTTCAACACCCTCAACTCAAAATGTTTGCATGTCCTTAGTCAACGAAACCCAACAACAAAAAAATGACGCTTAACTAGGAGAATCTATGCTATTCAAGGAAGTCAGTCAACACTTCAATCTCAAAACCATGAACATAAAACACAACAATATGACACAATGGGATCAAGGTATGGAAATTACATTAGTAACAGACAAACACTTATATATATAAAAATTCACTACTCAAAACAAGCAAATAATTTGTAATATGACTCAAGTTCCCTCACAAAAAAATGTCCCTCTCACTCATATGAAATAATGCATATAAATGTAGGGACACTCAAGCGACACTCACACTCCGAATAGAAGTTCCAATCAATGTGCATCAAATACCATAGGCTTGCCCTTATTTTCTTTACCTTAAAATTCAGATAGTCAAGTTAGGATCATTATAGGCCTTTTCTCGGCTGGTAATGTAGGATTGGGGGTTGGTATGGTACATATTGGCATATCAAGTGACTAAGACTCCTTGGCACTGCACTAATATTGGGGTCTTACTTACTAGTATTTTTTTTTATTTCACCCTTATTTCTCTCTTTTTATTCTTTATTGCATATTCAGGTTGGGAGTGGTCTTTTATTTTTTATTTTTTGCTTTTTCATAATATTTTTTCTTTTTATTTTTATTTTTCCACCACACCCAACCCTACTAACTTTTTCTCTTATTTTACTCTTCTACATACCCATATTACACTATGCACCCCTATGATATCCACCCTCAACTTAGGAATTTTGCTTGAATTGAGGTGCACAATGTCCAAGGAGGACCAGGGTCAAAATAGGTTCATTGTAATATCAATAGGAAGGTGAATGGTGAATCAAGAAAAATAGGCTTCCAAGGCTCAAAATAGGGATCAAGGGATATAATTCACACATAAGATGTCATTTAGGCTAAAAGTGGACCAAAATAAAAAATGGCCTATGATCTTTTCGTAACCGACTATCCTTCAACCTAGGTAAGACTAACCAGGAAAGTTCTGAATTCAACATACAAAGGGAACTAGGTAGTATCGCATAAATACATGGCGCAAAATTAATATTACCAATTACTACTAATCTAATTCATGCAATTATTAGCAAGTGATTATCATGTACCTAAATATAATGCCATAACAATATACACAATGTTCACACATATATACATTCACACAGTTATAAAACACAAAAATTTTTAGGGGTATCAAAAATCAATCAAAATATGACTACTGCCCTAAATACTTAAAAATCCCCTAATTACACAAAAACCTAACACAATACAAAAAAAAATCAATATGACACAAAGTTATCCTAGACATTAAAGTTCAACAATCATACTGCATCCGATAGGAAAAGAAGCATGACAATAAAAACCCGCGACGGCATGGTATGCCTACCCCAACTAAACACTGTGCATTATCCTTAATGCACTTAAACAAAGTAAAATAGAGGGATTGAGAACATACCTGGGATGCACTAGGTGTCCATCTACCTTGGGTTTTCTCCCAAGTAAGGCCTAATTTATTGTCGCAACACGACATAGTTTCCTTGGCTACTCAGACTTCGCCAAGGTCTATTTTAGCATAAACTCTTATTTTTTCCTGATTTCCCCATGTAGTGTTTCACTCACTTCCCATTCACTTTAAAAGGGATATCACCATCACATTTTATCTCAATAGCACCATATGGGAATACCTTAACCATAGTGAATGGTTCAGTCCATCTAGATTTCAACTTGCCAGGAAACAAGTGTAGTCTTGAATTATATAACAAGCCGGGTTTGGATATTATTTTCTCGATCTTATTTTCATGATATAACTTTATTATTTCTTTGTATATGGTAGATCTATCATAAGGATAGAGTTGGAATTCATCCAACTCATTCACCTTGCTCAACCTCAAGTTTGCTGCATCACGCCACTCAAAATTTAGCCTTTTCAACGCCCATAGGGCCTTATGCTCAAGCTCAATCGGTTAGTGGGATGCTTTTACATATATAAGTTGATATGTAGAGGCACATATGGGGGTCTAATAGGCTTTCTAGTAGACCCACAATGCATTGTCTAACTTTCTCGTCTAGTCAGTCCCATTGGTATTAATAGTTTTTGCCAATATAAACCTTATCTCTCTACTGGAGACTTCTACCTACCCTCTTATCGGAGGATAGTAAGGTATTTCCACCTTATACCTTACATCATATCTATCAATAGTTCTTTGAACAATCAATTGTAGAAGTGTGACCCATCGTCACTAATAATTGCACGTGGAGTGCCAAATCAAGGAAAGATATTTCTCTTCAAAAAGGTAATGATGCTTCTACCATCAATTTTAGGAAGTGCAACTACCTCTACCTATTTTGATACAAAGTCTATCGTTACCAAAATATATCTCATGCCATAGGAGCTCACAAACGGGCCCATGAAATCAATCCCCCACACATCAAACAACTCCAACTCGAGAATAGGTGTAATGAGGAGTTCCTGGAATCATGAAATGTTACCTTGACATTGACATTGGTCATAGGATTTTGAAAAATAATAAGCATCCCTGTAAATTGAAAGCCAGTAAAACCACACTATAGAATTTTATGGGTTGTCCGTGTGCTACTAAGGTGACCCCCAAGTGGTGAAGAATAATAAGCTTCCAGAATGCTCATAATATCCACCTTTGGAGTGCATTGCTGAATCAAACCATCAGCACAAACAATAAACAACAACAACAAACCCACTGTATTCCCATAACATGGGGTATGGAGAGGGTAAGATGTACTCACTCTATACCGCTACCTCCGAAGAGGTAGAGAGGCTATTTTTAATAGACCCCCAACTAATCACACCATGAGCACATATCCTAAAAAAATGTGGCCTATCATAAAAAAACTTCCTTACCTCATCCATAAATCTCCATAGTTGCTGGAAGGATAAATCTTCTAGCACAAGAGCTCTTTCCAAATAGTTGGAAAAATCAGCAAACAAGGGAATCAAATCTTGAGATACTTCCAACACTCGTTCATTAGGAAAAACATTATCTATCTTAAGATTATCCCCTTGTTTTTGTATGTTATCCTTCTCAAGTCTAGATAAGTGGTCTGTAACTTGTTTTCTTTCCCTTTTCGGTCCTTGATTTTAAAATTAATATTTTTTAGCAAAAGAACCCAGTAAATCAATCTAGGCCTGGCATATTTATTTGATATCAAGTACCTTAAGGCTGCATGGTCGGTGTGCATTATAACCTTTATCCCAATCAAATAGGAAAACCCACTGCAAGTAGCTCCTGCTTTGTAACTGTATAATTTTTTTTGTGGGGTTTAAAGCTTTGTAGGTGTTGTAGGTGTTGTAGATGTGATGTAGTATATTTTATCTTCTTTGGTCTAGAACATCTCCAAAGGTCACTCTAATTGCAACTCATATTACCTCAAAAGCTGTAGACCACTCAGGAGACACAATGAGGGGCGCCGAAATCAACCGCTCCTTAAGTTATTCGAAATCCTTGAGACAAGCATCACCGAATAGAAATTTCACCTCCTTCTCTAAAATCTAGCATATAGGACTTGCACTTTTAGATAAGTCCTTGATGAATATCCTAAAAAAGCCTGCATGACCCAAAAAATTCTGTATGCCTCTAACTGACACTGGCAGTGGCAACTTCTCAATCACATCAATCTTTTCTTTGTCAACCTTAATAACATGTTTGGAGATATTTTGCCCTACAATACATGTTCTTTCACCATGAAGTGGCATTTTTCCTAGTTTAGTACCAAGTTGCATTCTTTACATCTCTATAGTGCACTGCCAAACGGGCTAAACAGTTATGTAATGACTCCCCAACCATTGAAAAGTCATCCATGAATACTTTAATTGTGTCTTCCACCACGTTAGAGAATATGAACATCATACATCCTTAAAAAGTTTCTGGTGCATTGCATAGTACGGATGGAATCCTTTTAAATATAAAGGTCCCATAGGGGCAAGTAAAGGTAGTCTTTTATTCGTCTTTAGGAGCAATCATGATTTGATTGTAACTCGAATACCCATAAAAAAATAATACCAACCCCTGCCTGGTAGATTATCTAGCATCTAATCCATGAATAACATAAGGAAGTGGTCTTTTTATGTCCACTTGTTTAGTTTTCTGTAGTCCATGCATACTCTCCTACCATCATTGGCCTCATTGGTACTAATTAATTCTTCTCACTTGGAACTAACTTGATTCCTCCTTTATTTGGTACACATTTAATTGGGCTCACCCATTTGCTGTCTGTAATGGGAAAAACTATGCCAGCACCTAACCACTTAGTTATTTTCTTTTTCACCACTTCTTGCATGAGAGGGTTTAGTTATCTCTGATGCTTAATACTGGGAATATTGCTCAGCTCAAACTGTATCTTATGTGTGCATATACCTAGTGGAATCCCTGCAATTTCTAAAATGATCCACCCAATAACTCGCTTGAGCTTTTGTAACTCTGATATCAAAGCTTCCACCTATGCTCCTGCCAGAACTGTAGCAATAATTATTGATAAAGTATTGTTGGCCCCCAAGAATGTATGCTATAAATGAGGTGGGAGGGCCTTCAATTCCAATACTGATAGTTCTTCAATTGATGGTCTTGAAGGAGGTGTGGTTTTGTTCTTCAAGTCAAGATCAAGCTTCTTAGCAACATATTTGTAAGAGCCTATGCCATGTAATGCACTAGCCATCTTATCATAGTCATCTACCCCATTACTCTTAAAGTTCATAATCGTTGTTTCTAATGTTTCTACCCCTAATATCTCCTCAATAGGCACATCTAATATGACTATATATTTATTTATTGTATTTATCACCACCACTACTCTCATATCATCAAGCAGCTGAACTATCATGCATATATTCAGCACAACTTGCTTATTATTCCATTTGAATGTGATCTCCTCCAAATCCATGTCAATCAACACCTGTCCACTAGAAAATAAGGGTCTACCTAAGATAATCAGAGAGTGGGCTTCCATTTCACAATCTAAAATTATGAAATCTACTGGATAAGTGAATAATGCCACCCTCACTTCTACATTGTGCACTATACCCACAGGATCTTTTATAGATGAATCAACGATCAAAAACCTTGAAGATGTAGGCTTGATTTTTCCTAGCCCCAATGCCTTGTATATCACCAATGGAATTATATGTATTCCTACTCCCGAATCACATAAAGCTTGATTAGTGTCATAAGGCCTAATAGAAGATGGAATGGTGACTGCACCTGGGTATCCCTTCTTTTCTATTGATGGTGCATGAAAATATTCACTAAAATGCTGCACTATATCTTGGAGCTCTTCTACTACCTAGTCGTCAATGTTATCACTCCCAAAATAATCATCATTACAAGTCAGCTTCTCAAATTCATCTTTTTGGCTCATCTGCAATAATATTTTCCTTTATTTGATCATTAAAAAAAGTAAAAAAGTTATCATCAGGTGGGGAATCACTCCTCGTGTTAATATCCAGACAATGAACCAGTGTTAGAAGATTCAACAATTTCACTAGAAAATATGTCTGTCTGATGTTGGGCCAAAATGGTAGAGATATGCTCACACTGCTGCTCCAACTGCTTGATAGCATTTAAATATGATTCAACCTTCTAAGTTAATATTAAAACATCGGCCTTGATTTCTTTAAGGCAAGTTTTCTAACTCTTTTGACGCTTCATCAGCTTAGCCAACATCTCTTCTATTCTTGATTTCGCATCTCATTTGCCACGTGGAATGTATTTGTCTCTATCATTATAGTTCTGAACTTGATTCCCTTAACCTTAGGCTCAGAAACCCACCAACTAATGATCCATATATTTTGCCTCCTTCTCTAACTCAGACTCATGCACTCTAGAAGCTACACCCTTTACCCCTACTTCATTAACCTTTGTAGAATTTATTATTGCAAATTATTTGGCCAACTTATCAATGTCTATCCTTAACAGTGAAATCTTCTAAGCTACAATATCCTCAACTACTCTTTATTCACCATATGTTCTAATGGCATAAATGTTAGAACCTCTATCAACATTTTGAGTTTGTTACTCCTAGTTAGTTAATGAGATTTGACCCATAATACTCGAAGCCATCTCCCATTGTAATCTCATGAATGATCCTCCGTAGATAGTGTTTGCCATTGATCTTTAATGGATAGTTAGGACTCTATAGAAGATCTCCAACAAGCTTATCTCTGATATTCGATGGTTGGACACCATGCTAAGCTTCTTCTTGAAACTGAACCATGCCTCATACATAGATCCTGACTGCAGCTTCCTGGAGTTATAAATCTTATCCTTAAGATGCAATACCCTAGATGGAGGAAAGAACCTATTCAAGAATTGTCTGCATAACTCACTCTATGTAGTTATAGACTAACCTCCAAGTAAGTATGTTGCGGTCGATGCTAAATATAGTAACCCAACTAGGTTTGGGTCGAATACATTGGGAAGATGTTGAATAGTTCTTAACTTGATGTAATTCACGAGCAGTGCAGAAAATTAAATTGGTGAATGCGGAAGTAATCAGTAAGTAGTAACCGAGCTTGAGTGCTTTGAGTTGTAAACAATAGAAGACGAATACTAGGACTGTGTTCCCCCTCTCTTTCTAACTCTGTAAGTTTTTCATGTTAAACCCACCTATTCTTCTACTCTACATGCAAAGTAAACTAGCTATGTATTATCAATAGTCTTGTGAACGTGTTGATAAATCTTACCCTTTACCTTGTGAGTCTCAGGGCATCACCTTATTGCTCCTTGTCTATGACTTTGGTTCAATTCTTACCTTTTAAGTCTTGAGTTTATTAGATGAGATGGTGGAATAGTAATAATGACAGTGAATCTCAAATTACTATCTTAATCCTCTTTTCCCAATCACAAACTCCTTTTTGAGGATGTTTACAAATACAGGATATCCCTAATCTTCAGCAGTAGCTTCAAGGTTAATTTATATGAAGAAGATTAAGATACATGCAGTTTACTTTTGAATAGATGAATCTCCCACTTTCCTTACATAGTTAATCCACTAGGGTTTCCACAACCCTGGTCAGGAAAGTTAGCTACCCATGTTCATGCAACAATCCATGATAATCAATAAAGAAAGAATGTAATTAATTGCACAATAATTAGAAGAATAAAATTCAAAATTTATTATTAAATAATAACCCAAAATCTGAAGAACAAAGAAAAAGTATGTAATAGAGTATATTGGAACGTAAAAAGATGTTAAAGAATGTAACCTAATAAAAGATAAATCCTGGGGTATCTCTAGTATCCAAAAATACTCAAAAATCCTAATAAAAATGGGAAAGGTAAAGTTATTTTGACTTATGGTACGACTTGCCCTTCAACTCGTACCATCATCATATGAGTCGTACCCTACCCCTCATATCTATTTCAGTATCTGATCTCCCAAGGCTTTAACTTTTTTTAGTCTTACAACTTCTGCTGATGAGTCATACTTTGACTTTATGACTCATGGCCTTCACTTGTATCCACCTGGGACTTCTGTCTTTCCCAGCTTTGAACACTGGTCTGCTTATGGTTTCCTTATACGAATCGTACTTAGACTTCTGACTCGTATACTTATGAGACTTCAATTATGGGTGGTAGCTTTAGATTTTGTTATGCTTATAATTCCTTGTCACGACCTGCACCTTCAACTTACGACGAGTAGGACTGAGTCGTATCTTTTCTTCACTTGGTATTTTGTTTTGGTCCTTGGTTTTGTTGTACTTACGAGTCCTCCTGCTAGTCATATAGTGTAATAATGAATCGTGAGGTAACTCGTACCTTGATCATATTTTGTTTTTTCTCGTTTCTTCCATTTTCATCCTAACAAAATTGTAGACCTATTTTACCTACTATAAACACCAAAGTGCATCATATTTACTAAATAACCTTAGTACAAGCATAAATTCAACGTTTTAAGCATCGAAAGTGTCGTGTTTCCAAGACACATCAACACCCTCAACTTTTATTGTTTCATGTCCTCATGAAAAAAGAGAAATCAAACTCTATTTTAAAACACGGAAATGATGCTTCAACAGGAAGATCTTAAGCTACCTATGGCAGTGATTATTCAGTTCAAGTTTCAAACATGTTATTCCCCTCCTAATTTTAATTTTTCAGAACTCGAACCGTGTACATTACATGGAATACAGAGAAACATAGAGGAATTTAATGATTGCATTACATTAGTAATAGACAACTGGGCATATATACAAATTACATTCACCAAACAATCTAGAAACCTAGAAAACATAACCCATGTGAGCTCATGGTCAAAGAAATCATATTCACTCTTAGTATTGATCAATCATTTTGTTCAAGGATATAACAAAAACCCTCTCTCTCACAAAGAAGTATCACCGGTGTATACGGAATTCCATAGGCTTTCCCTTATGCTCTCTTCCTAAATTTTTAGACAATCGAGGTAGTATCACTACAGGACTTTATTCGGCTTGTAACATAGGATTGGGGGCTGATATGATATCCTTTTGGGATTAATTTAGTGACAACACCTCCCTGACATAAGCTTTCTTCAGAGTCACTTATTCTTCCACTTATTCTTTAATTTTATTTTTGCCATTATGTCTCACTTTTTATTGTTTCACTGCACCTATCCTATTTTCAAAATTTTCTTCTACACTACTCTCTTCATACTCATTTTCTCCTATGCACCAATATAATAGCCACCCTCAACTTAGGCGATTTAAATGAGTTGAGGTTCACGGTTTCTAAGGAGGACCAAGGCCAAAATAGTTTCATTGTAAAGGAAATGGGAAGGTAAAATCTGTGTAATCAAACAAAAGGGTCAATTTGGCTCAAACATTTAGATCAAAGGGATTCATACTTATTTGGTTGGACATTTAGGCTCGAGTGAACTTAGAACAAAAATGGCCTATGATTATTTCCTACTCAACTATCCTAGACCTAGGTAGAAGAAACTGGGAAAGTTCTAGATTCCTTTACACCGAGAACTCAGTAATGCCTCACACACACTCACACATGGTTACATTGCTAAGCACTACTTATCTAGTTATGCAACTATTTTCCCTAGGTGTTGTGTCCCTAATCCTAATGCCATTATCAGATTCACAACGGTATCACACACATACACATATCACACAGTTAACAAAAATTTAGGAGGGGTCTTAAATTTTTTGCACAATTCAATTGAATATAAATGCTTTCAGAAAATTCATTTCAAATCCACAATAAACACATGCTTCCAAACTTATAAATCAATTTCAAAATTAATTAAAAATCAGTAAAATCAGTCTTCTTCCATAGATGTAGACTTTCTCCATTTTGTCATCACCAAACCTACAATCCATAACAGACTTTCAGCTACTTCCAAATATTCAAAATTAGATATACACCCCCACCTCCAACTGAAAATTCTTACACTGTCCCCAGTGCTAAAAAATAATGTAAATCAAGGATAAGAAGTCATACCTGGGCACTCAAAGAATCAAATCATGCAGTATAAACATGTTGGCCCTCTGGTAGTCTCTCACTCTCCTCAGCAATCATCCCATCAATTATCGGTATTGAGTCATCAACAGTAGTTGGGGGCACAACACCGTCCCCATCAGTATCAATAACTACTGGTCTCGAACTACCAGCTCTAACAGCCATCTCATGGATCCACTCCTCTCAATCCTTCTCATCCTGTAGGCTAGATACCTTAGCCTTCTTCGTAGCATCCATCTCCTCACACCTTCTTCTCTTTCTCTCTCTTTTTTTCTCTAGATTTTCCTTAATCAGTACCTCTACTAGGTCCAGAATATCCCAAATATTATCCAGATAGACCATCGACACAACTCTCTCAATCACGGGCTCTAGATCACCAGTCTATCGTACAACTCTGCGACCATATTCTTAATCTTAGTTACTTTAGACTTGATCTCAGCAATATCAAGCATATTCCCGCTACACAACTATCAAGTAATCCTCAACTCAAATGCATCAAGTCTCTATTATACTTGTCTATCCTAGATCGCCAACTGCATGTTAACCGAGAGCTTCACACCTTCTTCCATGTTTTGGACCTTGGTCTCCAGTGTGCCCAACTCATCATCACCTTGGTCTACATAGCCTATGAAATCATCATAAAACTAGAAGGAATACCTATCAAGCGCAGTTATACATAATATACCAGATGAGGAGCACTAGAAGTACCCGTTGCATCAGCCTGTGTAGTCTTTTTCTGTCCACCTATCTCAGCAGCCTTAGCAGTCTCAGCCTGACCTCTCTGCCGGATCATATCAACTACCATATCTGCTACTCTTCTCACCTATCTATCCATAGAGTTTTCTATATCTTGAATCAGCCCAAGGTTAGTAATATTAGTAGCCTCGATCATCTCATCAATACCCGAGAGTTAATGTACTCCCGCAGCCAAACACAACTGAGTAAACAAGCATGAGTACACTATCAGGGAATTATCTCCACCTATAGAGCAGTCCCTCATCTATCTAGAAAAGAACTCCCCTAGAACAAACTCTTATACAATCATCAATCTCACAATTAGTGCAGCACAAACTGGACTCAATACATTATCCCAGTAGTAAGACATAATCTGTTCCTATCCAATGCCCATCATGCCTTGGCCATGAAATTTAGTGTGTTCTTTTTTACCTTCTATAAGACTACTCTAGGCCTCCTATCATCCACACAACGTTCTCACCATTTATCGATATCCTTTCAGCAATCCACATGAAGTGACCCATATTCTTATTCGACCCCATCTATTTTTACATAATCTTTTGCATATCCTCCAGAAAATAACCCATTTCTTTAGTGCTCACTGGAGGCTGATAATCTAGTCCATACAAGAATATACCAATAGTGCATGGGGAAATGTCTAACTGCATTCCCCAAATAGTCGCTACCTCTTTAACTCACCCTTGTATGCTACATAAAATTCTCTTACTAGTACATCATTGTACTTCTCGAGTGCTCTCATCATCCACTCAAAGAAATATTGCTTGAAGTTCTCCTCATACCTGGGCAACTCCATCATCCCATTAGTAGTGATCTTCCTCTCTAGATATAAGACTTTTCTGATCCTTATATTACTATTTCTGCTCAACCTATTAGTAAATGTTTTTTGCATGCTGGGGTACCCCCATCATTCAACTATGGGTACCTTAACAATAGTAAGTAATAGGTTAGAGTGCTTCACATCGATCAGTGGCACATAAACTTCTTCTATACCATTAGCATTTTTAGAACTTGCTTATTCAGAGATGGATTCAACATCGTCTTCTGCCTTTAAAGGTGGAGGTGAGTGAGGAGGGGAGGTACTCAGGTTCTTTGTTCTAATTCTTCGAGGATGTGTGTCCTTTGGAGTTGATACTTTCTTTTCCCTTGCATCCTTTTGCCCTTTTGGATTAACCTAGCACTTCGTTGGTTATTCGTATAAGTCACTACTACTGCTAGATGACTCAGTAGACTCAGAACTACTAGACAATACCTTTTTGTTGTCCTTCTTAGCCATTTTTTGGAAGAAGATGCTCCTTTTGGAGGAATTATACCTAAAAGTATACATTAATTAGTAAGTAAATAAAGAAAAAAAAAGCAAAAATTAGAAAATAACTGTCAATGTGCATGGTCTGCACAAGGCACAAGTGGGGGTACAAGTCGTAGGGTCTGGGTACGACTTATATGAATGAGTCATATGATACTCAGTGCATACATGGGTGTTTACAAGTTTACTTATGAGTACTCCTAATTAGTCGTAATCTAAGGTATGATTCATTAACAACACCCATAAGAAGGTCAGAAACAAATGTCCAAAATATGATATCTACCCAGGTCCTTATGACTTAAGTGTACGAGTTGTATCGTTTGGGTACGACTCGTTTAGGCCAGTCGTACCCATATCAGAAATTAAACTTAGTTAAACTTATATGTTTTTAGTGGGTATGAGTCTCATTAAGACCTCGTTACTTATGGGTACGAGTTGTAAGAAGTCTCATATTCACTTCAACATAAAGGTTAAACTTTAAAGTTGTCTCCAATTTAAAATTCCCAAACTACCCACTACTTTATGCATCTATATCACCCAATTTCAGTCAAAACAACATATAATATCAATATCCAAAACCAAGTTTACTCCCAATTTCCATTTTCAACTTAAAACCTATGAACTAGGGTACCAAAATTCAACCCACAACTCAATTCAACTTTAAGAAAGTCTAGAATATCCTACATTTTAAATTTCAACTTGAGAGATAATAAAATTAAGTTCAAATGCTTACTTGATTTGGTGAAATACTAAATTTTCATGAACTCGAATGTTCTCCCCCAAATTCGTGCCTAACTTTAAAAAGTGAAGAATCTGAGCAAGGTGGTTTGTATTTTTTATGTTAAATCGTGTTTTAGGGGCTTCGAATTTGTGCAACAAAGGACGTAAAGCAATTTGGGAGTAATTCAGATCTTGGCTACCCTTATTGCGTGACCTTTTCTTTTGTAAATCAAGAGTTGGGTTGGGTTAACCTGCGGTCCTGACCTGATAATCATAGGTACAAGTCATGTGTATGACTCATACCCAGGCTTACAGGTCATTTTCTTAACTCTAATGGAATTGGAACATTCTTGGGTTCTAGAGTGGATTCGACTCAATTTGTTCTTACATTAAGGGTACGACTTATTCTGAGAGTCGTAAAGACTCCACAAAATTTAACCTGAATATGCTTAGTCTGCCAGGTCCTTAAGGCTCTTTCTCATGAGTCGTATATTAAGATACGATTCGTGAAGAGTCCTTATGACTAACCTTTTTGAACTTTTCTAGATCTTTTCTGCAATCTTTAGTCCTACACACTGAACAAACATATTACCCTATAAATAAATAAGTACAAAAACATGAGTATCCTCCCACACAACGCTTGATTTAACATCGCGGTACAACGTGGCTAAGTTGGGTACTCAAATTTCACCAACTAGTCTCATGGGTTTTCTGTCATACAACGCTTGATTTAATATCGCAGTACAACATAATTACCTTGGTTACTTATCCTTCACCAAGGTCCAACTCAAAAATCACATTGATTTCCTTAGTGTTACCGATATAGTGCTTGACTCTTTTCCTATTCACCTTGAATGGGGCTTCACTGTAACTCCCCGTAATATCATCCCGAGATATCACATGATGCTTAAGGCTACAAGTAGCCCTAAGCTAACCCTTTGAGCCTGTTACTACTTCTAACACTTGCTTTAGGATAAATAAGCTAAACAATGATGCCTTACTGTGTCAACAATAATCCAAAATAATTGGAAACAATGTCTGGATAGCAAAAATACTGATAGTCTAGAACACAACTTCAACTGACAATCTAGTCTGACAAAGCTTCTACTACTCAAAATGGAGAGCCATTGGGACAGACCCCTAACTGACTCTCAATAATATGAAAGTAAAACTCAAAACTCTATGAAAGCGGAAAAGCTGCAAATATAGGTCCTCAAACCATGAGGACTCACTAAGGACAAAATGTAGATGAGATGCTCAGAGATCCCTGTCACTGCTGGGATTGAGTACCTGTACCTACATTATGAGACAATGTAGCACACAAACGTATATGTGGATCAACACTTTAGGAATATACTGAGTATATGGGGGTGTATGCATTTACAATAAACAATATCAATACTCTTTAATCAAATCATGCATGCAAATAGGAATGACTCACATGGCTTGAATAAGTCTAAAATATAGAACTTATAAATCATGAAAAGTGAAACATGTAACACAAATCTCGTGAGTCATTATACTTAACTTTAAAATCTATACTCTCCTCTTATTCTCAGTACTTAAAGGATAAAGGAAGCTTAAAACAATACTTTTAAACTCGGGCTTTTATCTTGTGGAAAGTAAAACTTCTTTAAAACTTAAGGACTCAGAACTTTTAACACTTGGCAACTCTAGAACTCTTTTAGACTCAAGAAACTTGGAACTCGGGAGTTTCTTCTAACGAACATAAACCATGTGAGCTACATGGAGTCCAGCGTCTTGCCCACATTAGGGAGAGCTATTCTATCTTTGTCATCGTAGTAGAAACTCATCTTTAGTGATCACTATCTCAGCCTTAGGCCCATAAATCTCAAACCTGTGGTTGGACGTAGTTCTGGGGTATGAGACCTTGAAATCATACCCAACTCGGTGCTAAATACTACTCCCATACTCAGCTCAAAACTCTAGGAAATCCACCTCAAAATAAGTCAAGGGTCTATAATGACGACCAAAACATATTTCTATTTGGTTTAAATCATACTAAATGTGGATTTCAGCTCTATTATGACTAAAAGGCCACATATTTCTCAATAATCTCAAAGTACACAATTCATGGGTCCTTATAGCGCAAAAGTTCATAAAATTTCAAATATCAAGAAGGGCTTAAGGACCCATAATTCAATCTCAAGTTATGACTCATCAAAATGCATACTAGGTGTCATAAAGATTCATAAATCATATAAAAATCTGAAATTTTAAGCATTTTGCCTAAAAACTCTCAACATACTCATGTATTTCAATTTCTAGAACATTGGGACTATTTAAATCTCAAGGAATAACAACATAGGGTATAAAACCATATTTTAATTTCATAAAAAAACATAGAAAATCATATATTCACATAATTAGAACAACGTTTGGGCACAAGGACGAAAGAAGTGTCCTTGTTCAAACCCCACATACCTTAGATTATGACTTGTAGGTGAACAACTTGCTTGAGACTCTTTCTGGAAATCTTGAGTGAGGGTTCTTGAAGCCTTTGACTTGAGAACCTTGATTCTTAACTCAATTCGTAGAAACTATGGTTGAATCTTAGGGTTCTTGGAGAAAGATTTGGATTTGCTTTTGAGGGTTAATCTTGAGAGAAAACCCTAATTTTTGGATGCTATGGAAGAATATAATATTTATGCCTTGAATCTGATAAATGTAGATGTGGAAAGGGTGGAAAAACACCGAAATTCCCTTTCAAAAATGACTTAGAATTACTGAACGGGATCTGCGACGGTGGATGCGATCGTCCATTGAGGGACCGACGGTCCGTCGTTCCTGATTGTCGCTCCTAGGCCAGACCTCGTTTCACTGTCTTGTCTATGATGATCGGTGCGATGGTCCGTCGAGGTCTCGATGGTCAATCGACCTTACCATTGCACATAACCAGAACGGGGTCTCACTACCTCTTCTGCAATGATTTAGGCGACGGTCCATCCCAAGCTCGACGGTTTGTCGGCCCTTTCCGTCGTACCTGGGCGATTTTACTACTTTCTGTAAAATGGCCATATCTTTCTCTTCCGATGTCAGATTTCGACGAAATGGGTATCATTGGAAATATAATTCAATTTTCCACATGATAAAAAGTCATTTTTAGGAAAATTCAGCAAGGTTTAAACACCAATCACTTTGGAAGTCACTTCTTAATCTCTTAGGACTAGAATTACAATTCACTTGACATGCGCTAAATCTTAAACTATGAGAGAACTTTGAGGGGTTTTACAATATCTCCCCCTTGGAAACACTCATCTTCAAATGTCGCTAGTTAGGCTAAGAACGTAGAGAAAATTGAGTACACATAGCTGAAGCAATTTGCTAAGCGGGTTCGATATCTCTCTAAACGCTTGAATACTTCAAAAATTGCAAGAACTCATATAATAATAGATACATAGCTAAACTTTAGATTAGAAGGTCTAAATTAAGGAAGAATAATACCTTTGGCTTGATCTGAACTCGCGGAGAAGAGGTGCGGGTACTTGGCTTGCATGTCTGCTTCTGCCTCCCAAGTAGCGCCCTCAACTGAATGGTTCCGCCACAAAACTTTGACCAAGGGAATCTCTTTGTTCATCAGTCTACGGATCTAGAAATCTAGGATCTCATCAAATATAAGACTGTTCTGAATATCAGCACTCTCTAAAGGATCCACTACAATGGAGTCACTCATATGCTTCTTCAGAATGTAGACAGGAAAAATAGGATGAATAACTGATAACTCTGCGGGTAACTCAATCTCATAGGCTACTTTCCCAACACGACTCAAAACTCTATAAGGGAAGACATAACAGGGACTAAACTTCCTTTTTCTTCCAAACCTCTTCACCCTTTCATTGGTGAAATCTTCAAGTACACCAAGTCACCCACCTCAAACTCAAGATCCCTTCTCCTCACATCGGCATTTGACTTTTGATGACTCTGAGCTATCTTCAACCTTTCTCTAATCAACTTCCCCTTCTCCATAGCCTCAAATACTACATCAGGTCCAATCAAATCAGCTTTACCCACTTCAAACCAACCTATGGGTGATCTACATCTCCTTCTATATAAGGCCTCAAATGGTGCCATCCTGATCTTAGCATGGTAACTATTGTTATAGGCAAACCCAATCAATGGTAAGTGCTAATCCGAACTACCTTTGAAGTCAAGAGCACATGCTCTCAATATATCCTCTAGAGTCTAGATGGTCCTCTCAGCTTGACCATCTGTCTGCGGATGAAAAGTATAACTCAGGTGAACTTGGGTACCAAGACCCTTCTGAAAAGCTCTCCAAAACTGCGAAGTAAACTGAGTACGCCTATTCGAAATGATAGACAAGGGGACTTCATGCAACCTGACTAACTCCTGGATATACAATCTAGCATAATCCTCAGCTGTATAAGATGTATGCACTGGCATAAAATGTATGAACTTAGTCAACCTATCTACAACAACCCAAATACAATCATGAAAATGATGCAAAAGAGGTAAACCAACCACGAAATCCATATTTACTTCTTCCCACTTCCAAGTAGGTATACCAAACTCTTGCATCACACTACAAGGTCTTTGGTGCTCTACCTTAACCTGTTGGCACATTGAACACTTTGCTACAAACTCAGCTATTCCTTCTTCATACCACTCCACTAATAGATTTCCCGTAAGTCGCGGTACATCTTGGTAGCACCGGGATGAATGGAATATAGTGCACCATGCGCCTCAGCCATAATTCTCTGCCTCAGATCATCAACACACGGAACACACAATCTACCCTGCAATCTCAACATGCCATCTCCCCCTTAAGAGAAAACCTCTACCTTTTGGTCCTTAACTGACTCTTTCAGTCTAACCAAACTAGGATCCCTGTCTTGTTTCTCCTTCTCATTCGAAACTAAAGAGGATTCGGAACTGCTCTGCACCAATATACTCCCCTCAGCTAAATCAAGTAATCTAACACCCAGTCTAGACAAATGATGCATATCACAAGCTAACTTTTTCTTACCTTCCTCTACATGAGTGACACTACCCATAGACAACCTGCTAAGGGAATCTGCCACTACACTGGCCTTGCTCGGATGATATAGCACACTCATATCATAATCCTTTAGCAACTCTAACTATCTTCTCTATCTAAGATTCAACTCCCTCTGAGTAAACACATACTTCAGGCTCTTATGATCAATAAACTCATCAACATGAACACCATATAGATAGTGTGTCGATATTTTCAAAGCAAAGGCCACAACAGCTAACTCAAGATCATGGGTTAGGTAATTATTTCCATGCAACTTCAACTATCTAGAGGCATGGGCTATAACCTTACCTCTCTGCATCAATACACAACCCAAACCAACTTTAGAGGCATCATAATATACCACAAAACCATTTGTACCATCAGGTAAAGTCAACACAGGGGCTGAGGTGAGTCGAGTCTTCAACTCCTGAAAACTCTTCTCATACGAATCTGACCAAGGGAACTTAACTTTCTTTTAGGTAAACTAGGTCATGGAGGACGCAATAGAAGAGAAACCTTCAACAAAACGGTGGTAATAGCCAGCTAGACCCAAGAAACTCCTAATGTTAGATGGAGAGATAGGTATAGACTAATTTCTTATAGCTTCTGTCTTCTGGGGATCAACTCTAATGCCTTCGGCTAAAATAATATGACCCATAAAGGCTACTGACCTTAGCCAAAATACACACTTGATGAATTTGGTGAACAACTAATGATCTCTAAGAGTTTGTAGGATGATTATAAGATGATCCGCATGGTCATTATCAGTACAGGAGTACACAAGGATATCATCTATGAACACAATGACAAATATATCAATATACTATCTGAACACTTGATTCATGAGGTCCATGAAAGCTGTTGGAGGATTGGTTAGCCCGAAAGACATGACTAGAAACTTATAGTGACCATAATGGGTTCGGAAGGCTGTCATTAGAATATCACTCCCTCTTACTTTAAGTTGATGATAGTCGGATCTAATGTCTATCTTAGAGAAATAACTTGCACATTACAACTGATCAAACAGGTCATTAATTCTCGGAAGAGGGTACTTATTCCTTACTGTGACCTTGTTAAGCTAATGATAGTCAATGCATATACGCAAAGAACCATTTTTCTTTTGCACGAACAGGATGAGTGCGCCCCAAGAAGAGACACTGGGCTTTATGAAACCTTTATAAAAAGATATTTCAGTTGCTCTTTCATCTCCTTAAGATCTGCAGGTTCCATACGGTAAGGAGGAATAGAAATAGGCTGAGTGTCAGGAAGAAGGTCAATCCCGAATTCTATCTCTTTTTTGGAAGGTACCCCTGGGAAATCTTCCAGAAAAACATCAGGAAACTCATTTACAATGTTGACTGACTAAATAGTTGGAGCCTTAGACTTAGTGTCTTTAACTCTAACTAGGTGATATGTGCAATCTTTGGATATTAGCTTTTTGGCTTTTAGATAGGAGATAAAATGACTCTTGGGAGATACTGTACTCCCAAACCACTCAAAAACTGGTTCATCAGGAAACTAAAACTTAACCACAGGGGTACGACAGTCTATAGATATATAACTAGAGCGAAGCCAATCCAAACCCAGAATAAGGTCAAAATCTACCATGTCCAAATCTATCAAATCAGCAAGCATGACTCTATGAAGAATAGTAACAGGACAATATCAATACACTTTCTTAGTAACAACTGACTCCCCTACTGGAGTAGAAACTAGGAAAGGCTCATGAATCTTTTAGGGACTCATTTCAAAATTCACTGCAACAAGTGGGGTCATATAAGAAAAACTTAACCCGGGGTCCAACAACACATAAACATCAAAGTGGAATACACGGAGCATAACATTCACAACATCGGGAGAGTCCTCATGCTCCTGATAGGATGGAAGAGCATAGAAGTTGTTCTGGTGCAGACCGCCAGCAGTGCTAGATGAAGCACCCTGAGAAGGGGCAGGACGGGCTACAGGAGCGGGTGCACTAGTAGTCTGTGTCTGAGGTCGAGCATCTCTGTTCCCTTGCCTAGCATGTGGACACTCTCTAAGCCTGTGGCCCAGCTTGACATAACCAAAAAAACCCTCTGGTTTGCTAAGAATTCATAGGGATGGTCCCTACCACACTTGGAACATGTAGGATAGCGAGGTATGTTACTTACATTATTCTGGGATCGGGACATAGAAGATCTGTTCCCTTACTTCTGCTTGCCTCTAGGCGCGGGAGAACTAGATGATGAAGGAACTGGCATAGACGAACCACTTTGGAACTGTGGGCGGTTCCCTCCATAGGACCTAGTCTTACTATACTTATGCTGCTCGGATATAGCCCCCATGTTACCCCTCACTCTATGTCTCTCCCTTGTCTTGTCTGCCTCTATTTTTTGTGCATGTATTATTAATCTGGTCAAATCCATATCCCTATTAAGCATATAAGTCCTACACTCTTTAAGCACCAAACTATTCACACCTGTCATGAACTTTCTCATACTAGTTCGGGTGTAATCCATCAAATTAGGAGCATCTTGGCCAATTGATTGAACTTAAGTCAGTATTCCTTAATAGTCATGGAACCTGTCTCAAGTTCTTAAACTCCTCAATCTTTTCTTCCCTTATTTCAATCGGGAAGAACTTATCCAAGAATGCACCTTGGAACACCTGCCAAGTAATAGGGGAAGAAACCTTACCTATACCCTTCCTCCACCTTACAACCCAGTCATAAGCAATGTCTTTCAACCTATAAGATGCCATCTCAATACTTTCTTCCTTAGAAATATACATCACCTGTGGATCTTTCTCACTTTCTCAAGGTATGACTGTGTGTCCTCACCTTCCTTAAACCCATAAACTCTGGCGGATTCATCCATATGAAATTATGAATCCTAGCAGCAACTAAATCACCTCCCTACTAATTTAGAATTGTATACTAGTTATTGGCCTGAACATTCACTGTGACTGCTTGGGCTAATGCCTGAAAGGCCGCCCAAAACTCATCATGAGAAACAGTCTCATTTAAGGGATCAACAAGCGGAGGTTGCTCATTATTGTTTTTGCGGGCGTTCGCTTTTCGAGGAGGCTTTTCTAAAGTAATAGAGCACTAGTAATAAGATAATAGGGACAATTGTAGGCACGATAGAATCTAGAAGAAAGAAACAACTTTTTTCTAAAATGTCTTGTAGCCTCTTGCTCATAGATGTGGCGTGCTACACACCAATGATAAAGAATCTACATAACGCGGCTTGTCAGACTCCCTAGGACTCCTTAAACCTTAGTCTGATATACCAAGTTTGTAACGCCCCAAAATCACATCCCAAGGCGTCACATAGTGCTTAAGGCAAGAAGTAGACCTAAGTTAATCCTTTGAGCCTGTTACTACTTCTAACACTTACTTTAGGATAAGTGAGCTAAAAAATAATGCCTTACTGTGTCAACCATAATCCAAAATAACTGGAAACAATGTTTGGATAGCAAAAATACTGATAGTCTAGAACAAAACTTCAGCTGACAATCTAGTCTGACAAAGCCTCTACTACTCAAACTGGAGATCCATTGAGAAAGACCCTCAACTAACTCGTAATAATCTGAAAGTAAAACTCAAAACACAATGAAAGAGGAAAAGCTATAAATATAGGTCCTCAAACCATGAGGACTCACTAGGGACAAGGATGTAGATGAGATGCTCGGAGATCACTGTCACTGCTAAGACTGAGAACCTGTACCTACATTATGAGACAATATAGCACACAAATGTATATGTGGATCAACACTTTGGGAATGTACTGAGTATATGGGGGTGCATGCATTTACAATAAACAATATTAATACTGTTTAATAAAATCATGCATGCAAAAGGAATGACTCACATGGCTTGAATAACTCTAAAATATGGAACTCATAAATCATGAATAGTAAAACATGTAACACAAATCTTGTGAGTCATTATACTTAATGTTAAAATATATACTCTCCTTTTATTCTCAGTACTTGAAGGCTAAAGAAATCTTTAAACAATATTCTCAAACTCAACTTTTTATCTTGTGGAAAGTAAAACCTCTTTAAAGCGTAAGGACTCAGAACTTTTAGGAACTCTTAACACTTGGGAACTCTAGAACTCTTTTAGACTTGGGACACTTGGAACTCGGGAGTTTCTTCTAACTGACATAAACCATGTGAGCTACATGGAGTCCAACATATTTTCCATGTTGGGGAGAGCTGTTCTATCATTGACGTCGGAGTAGAACCTCATCTTTCATGATCACTATCTCGGCCTTAGGCCCATAAATCTCAAACCTATGGTGGCATGTAGTTCTGGGGTATGAGACCTCGGAATCATACCCAACTCGATGCTAAATACTACTCCTATACTCAGCTCAGAACTCTTTAGGAAATTCACCTCAAAATAAGTCAAGGGTCTATAATGAAGACCAAAACATATTTATATTTTCTTTAAATCATACTTAATGTGGATTTCAACTCTATTATGACCAAAAGGTCAAATCTTTCTCAATAATCTCAAAGTAATCAATTCATGGGTGCTTATAGTACAAAAGTTCATAAAATTTCAAATCTCAAATAGGGCTTAAGGACCTATAATTCAATCTCAAATTATGACTCATCAAAATGCATACTAGGTGTCATAAAGATTCATAAATCATATAGAAATATGGAATTTTCAGTATTTTGCCTCAAAAATCTCAACATACTCATGTATTTTAATTTCTAGAACATTGGGACTATTAAAATCTCAAGGAATAACAACATAGGGTATAAACCCATACTTCAATTTCATAAGAAAATATAGAAAATCATATATTCTCGTAATTAGAACAACTTTTGGGCACAAGGATGAAATAAGTGTCCTTGTTCAAACCCTATATACCTTAGATTATGACTTGTATGTGAACAACTTGCTTGAGACTCTTTTTGAAACTCTTGAGTGAGGGTTATTGAAGCCTTTGACTTGGTAATCTTGATTCTTAACTCAATTCGTAGAAACTATGGTTGAATCTTAAGGTTCTTGGAGAAAGATTTGGATTTTATCTTGAGGGTTAATCTTGAGTGAAAACTCTAATTTTTGGATACTATTAAAGAATATAAGTTTTATGCCTTGAATCGATATATTTAGATGTGGAAAGGGTGGAAAAAGATTGAAATGCCCTTTTAAAAATGACTTAGAATTACTGAATGAGATCTGCGATGGTGGGTACGATGATCCATCAAGGTCTCGATGGTATGTCGGTCCTGACTATCGCACCTGGGTCAGAACTCACTTCACTATCTCGTCCACAACGATGGGTGCGACGGTCTGTCGAGGTCTCGATGGTTCTTCGACCTTACCATTGTGCTTAACCAGAACGGGTCTCAATGTCTCCTCTGCGATGGTTTGGGGAATTGTTCGTCGCAATCCCGACGGTCCGTCGGCCCTCTCCGTCACACCTGGGCGATTTTACTATTTTCTGTAAAATGGCCACATCTTTCTCTTTCGATGTCGGATTTCGACAAAATAGGTATCATTGAAAAGATAATTCAATTTCCCACACGATAAAAAGTCATTTTTAGGAAAATGCAGCAAGGTTTAAAAACTAATCACTTTAGAAGTCACTCCTTAATCTCTTGGGGTCGAAATTACACTTCACTTGACATGCTCTAAAGGCTCATACTACGAGGGAACTTTGTGGGGTCTTACATTCACCATCCAACTTCAATTCTAAAGCACCATATGGAAACTCTCTTAGCACAGTAAAGGGATCATACTATCTAGATTTTAACTTACTTGGAAACAAGCCAAGCCTTGAGTTGTAGAGCAATACCTAGTCACCTTTTTTGAATAGTTTTTTCTCAATTTTGTGGACATGATGTAGATTTATCTTTTCCTTGTAAAGTGTAGAACTTTCACTACGCCCGGAGTCAAAATTCATCCAACTCATTCATACTATTCATCCTTGACTTGGCTGCATCTTTCCACTCAAAATTTAGCTTCTTCAAAGCCCATAATGCTTTTATGTTTAAGCTCAATAGGCAAGTGAAAAAACTTTCCATAAACTAGGTGATAAGGTGAAGCACCAATTGGAGTCTTGAATGTTGTTCGGTAAGCCTATAATGCATCATCTAATTTTAGTGAACAATCAGTCCTATTGGCATTTACTATCTTTACCAAGATGGGTTTTATTTCCCTGTTGGATACCTCAACCTATCCACTAGTATATGTGTGATAAGGTGTTTCCACCTTGTGTTTCACTCCATACTTCTCAAGTAGACTTTTGAATTGATGATTACAAAAATGTGATCCACTATCACTAATGATAGCACGTGGTATGCGAAATCAAGAAAAGATAAGATTTTTTAAGAATGTAGTGACACTACGTGCTTCATTATTTAGAAGTGCAACTTCTTTCATCCATTTAGAAACATAATCCACAGACACAAGAATATACTTCTTGCCAAATGAACTCATAAAAGGACCCATGAAGTCTATACCCCATACATCAAATAATTCTAATTCTAAGATAGGAGTCATAGAAAGGTCATGGCGTCTAGAGATGTTACCTTGTCATTGAAATTGATCATAAGAAGAAGAAAAATCATGTGCATCTTTGTAGATTATTGGCCAATAATACCTACGTTGCAAGACTTTATGGGTTGTACGGGTTCCTTAATGATGACCCCCAATAGACGAGGAATGAAAAGCCTTAAGTATCATCATCATCTTTACCTTAAGTTTCAATCTACGAATAATCACATCCAAACAAATTCTGAATAAATAAGGCTCGTCCTAGAAAAATTTCTTAATCTCATGCATAAACTTCTTTCTCTGCTAAAAGAAAAGATCTTATGGGATTAGATGACTTGATAAATAATTTGAATAGTGTGAAAACCATGGAATTAGATCTTGGAAAGTTGCTAATATGCTCATCTGGAAAATTGTCATCAATCTCAAGTCCATCTTCAACATTTTGTATAGCTTTCTCTTCATGTCTTGACAAATGATCCGCAACTTGATTCTCAGTTCCTTTTCTGTCCTTGAACTCAGAATCAAATTCTTGTAGAAATAGCACCTACCTAATAAGTCTAGGCTTTGCATGCTTTTTTTCTATTAAGTACTGAAATGCGACATGATCAGTGTGCACAATCACCTTTGTCCTAATCAAATAAGACCTAAACTTCTAAAAGGGGAAAACCACTGCCAACAATCTTGTTCCATCATGGTGTAGTTCTTTTGAGAAATATTTAGTGCCTTGATAGAATAGTACATGGGATGAAGGATTTTGTCTTTTCTTTGACCTAGTACAACCCCTAAGGCTAAATCACTCGTGTCATACATAACCTCAAAAGGCAAGGACCAATCTAGGGATATAATGATAGGAGCAGTCATCAACTTGTCTTTCAGGCACTAAAAACCCTTCAAACATGCTTTAGTAAACTAAAAGTTCACCTCTTTCTCAAGAAGACTATAAAGAGGGTTGCAAATCTTGGAGAAATCCTTGAAGAATCGCCTAAAAACCCAGCATGACCCAAAAAGCCACGATCATCCTTCATAGAAATTAGTGAAGGTAATTTCTCAATCACTTCAATCTTCACTGTATCTACCTCAATACCTATTTCTGAAACTTTGTGTCCAAGCAATATACCTTATTTGATATAAAATGGTACTGTTCCTAATTAAGTACCAAGTTGCATTTTTTTACACCTTCTAATAGCATTCTCCAAGTCAACTAAGTGGTCATCAAAAGAATCACCAATGACTGAAAATAATCCATAAACACTTTCATGGTATCTTTTATTATGTTAGAAAAGATTGACATCATATATATCTAAAATGTGGTTGGAGAATTACATAGCCCTAATGGGATACGTCTGAATGAAAATGTCCCATAATGAAAAGTAAAGGTAGTCTTCTCTTGGTCTTTAGGTACAATAGTAATTTAGTTGTAACCTGAATATCCATCAAGAAAATTGAGACATCTTCTACTTGCTAACCTATCTAATATCAGGTCCATGTAAGGCATAGGAAAATGGTCCTTCTGAGTCTATGCATTCAATTTTCTGTAATCCATGCATACTCTCTATCCTGTGACTCGCCTCATTGGTACTAGCCCATTTTTCACATTAGGCACAACAGTAATACCACCTTTCTTTGGAACATATTGTATCGGGCAAACCCACTTACTATCAATAATAAGATACACCACACCAGTAACTAACCACTTGATTATCACCTTCTTTACCACCTCTTGTATAGGGGGATTGAGTCTACACTGATGCTCTATACTTGGAATACAATCCAGCTTAAGTTGTATGTTATGAGTATAAATACCAAGAGATAAACCTATAATGTCTACAATGGACCAACTATGGCCCTCCTAAACCTCTGTAGCACTGATAACAAATATTCTACTTCTATATCCCCCAACTTAGTTGAAATGACCACCGACAAAGTGTTGTTGGATCCCGAAATTGCATATCACAAATGAGAAGGGAGAGCATTCAACTCTAAGATGGGAGGCACCTCAATAGATGGAAAAACAGGTGGAGTGGCTCTATTTTTCATATCTAAATCAATCTTATTTAGTGCATAAGTGTAAGAAACTCTACCATAGAGTGCAAATACCATCTCATGATAGTCTTCAATGCCATCACTATTAAAGTTCATTATCATGGTTGCTAGAGCTTCAACACCTAACCTCTTTTCAATAGGAACAGTATCAAAAGTATCTTCCCAAGTTGTTACTTCATCAGTCTCATGGAAAGAGTCTATCTCTTTATCATATACATCAATCAGTGAATAACTCTCAACTCATCAGGATGCTTCATGGATTTGCATACATTAAATATAACTTGTTTATCGTTGAGTCTCAGCATCAGATGTCCCATCTCTAAATCAATCAATGTCCTTCCTACAGCCAAGAAAGGTCTTCCCAATATAATAGGGACTTAAAAATACACTTCACAGTCTAATATCACAAAATCGGCAGGAAAGATGAAAGAATCCACCTTAACCAACATATCATATCGACTACCAACTAGATTTTTCATTGTCCTATCTATCATCACTAGTTTTATGGTAGTTGGAGTAGGAGACCCTAACTCCAACTTCTTCAATACAGCTAATGGCATGAGATTAATACTAGCTCCTAAATCATACAGAGCATGAGTAAAGTCGAAAGATCTAATGGTGAAAGGTATAGTTAAAGCACCAGGGTCCTTATTTTCTCTACAAAAGACCTAGTTGCTACAATTATGTAATAATGAATATTGTCTATTGGCTCATAAATGGCTAACCTCTTCTTGGTGATTAGATCTTTCATGAATTTTGCATATCTTGGCATCTGCTCCAATGTCTCTATAAGTGGGATGATTAATGATAGTTTCTTTAACATCGATAAAAAATTTTGATACTTACCCTCTTCTTGTTTCTTTTTCATCCTTTAAGGAAAAGAAGGGTAAGGTCTCAAAATGAGCTTCAGAACAGGCTCTTCGGTCTTACCTTTTTCTTTATCTTGATTTCTACTACTTGCTACATCAACAACATCATTATCATTATTTTTCTCATCAATAATAGGTACAGGAGAGTGCATGGTGGTTTTACCACTTTGAGTGGTAAATCCATGGCAATGACCATCATTCTTTGGATTTGCAATCATGTTACTAGGAAGAGTGCTAGGTTTTCTTAATTTAATATAGCCAACATCTGGCCATACTGCTTCTCCAGTTGTTTGATTGTGGTTGCATGTGACTTAACTTTCTGATTCATCCCTAACAGGTCTGACTTTATCTCTTTAAGACAGATCTCTTGACTTTCTTTCCCTTTGACCAATTTCGACAATAATTCCTCTATTCTAGATTCTAAATCACAACTGCCTGGTGGAATGTAATTGTCAGTCTTCTCCTTGTAGTCATCTTTCCACTACTAATCACCTTCTCTTTCTTTACTTCTCTCTCTATGTATCTGTCATTATAATAGTTCCAATTAAAAATGTAGTGTCCCTTTTATTTATTTATAGTGTTTTATTTTATTTTACTTTATTTTAATATATATATATTATTTCTTCGTCTTTCCTGTCTTTACATAGTTCTTTTATGTAGATTCTAGTGATATGATATGCATGCTGAATTTTCACCTGATCTTAAAAGCTAATCTAATCCTGAAACAATTGACCAAGAAGATAGAGCTGGAAAAAAAAGTAGGGAAATAAGTAAAGTGTTGAGATGTTTGTTGACCGAGTAAAATCCTCACTTGAATGGACTGAAGCAATCTTTTTGTGAATAAAAAATTACTTGGTCATCAATAAGAAGGTCAATCTCAAACACTTTAAGTGAGAGTGGTCAGAAGATATATAGTTTTCATTGTCAGGAGAAGCAAAAAGAAGTTAGCTTAAAAACGCATGAGTCCTTTAATGGGAGGAATGTGAATATAATTGGACCTTTCTGTTTGACAAGTGCATGAGAAGTAGTGACATATGTATTCAATAAAGGTCAATATTGAAAAAAAAAATATACATGATCTTTATGTTCACTCACAGATTGCATGTTAAGTGCTTGCATTTTTAAGGATTGATATGACAAAGGCATTTCATTCTGCTATCCAAATGTTGTGTCATCCTTTGCTACCCCTTTTGATCTTTAGTTTTATTTTATTTCATACTCCTCTTTTGGAATCAAAATAGAATTTAGAAAAAGTAAAAAAGAAGGTGTCAAGAAAAATTGAGTCAGGAAAAGAAATGGACTTGAAAAAAAAAATCCCAAAAAGAGAAGAATAATAAAAAAAAGAATAAAGAATGACTTGTCTGAACTACGTTTGACCTGATTCTTGCTATGACAAGATACGTAGGAAGACCTACTCTGGGGTTCGGTCTAACCAAAAGAAAATTCAAGTTATCCAGAATAAAATAAAACTGTTGCAAAAGTTTATTTCCTTAAAAGAGTCGATTCCAAAAGTTGTATATTTTACCCAATGTTGTGTAAATTTTGAGCCTCATGCCGACCTTTCTTTCTATCCCATTCCAAAAGCCAAGTTACAACCAAAGAAAGACCTTCAGATCAATCTTTGAGAATTTCAAGGCTAAACATGTTATGGGTGCATGATACTTCATATTTTGAGTGTTATTTTCTAAAAAAAAAAAATGAGAGAGTCTTATTGGTGAAAATCCTTTTGGGCATCATAAGGCAACCTTGAGTTGTGAGATCAATAAAAATGAGAGTCTTATTGGTAAAAGTCTTCATGGGCACCATAAGATGACAATGAGTTGAAAAGGAAAAGAAAATGGGATCGGCTTGTTGGCGAAAATCCATCGAGGTGTCACTAGCCTAAGGAGGATTATAATCCTGAGGGAACAAGTTCAAGAATGACTCCCTTTCAAATTCAATGAGTGGGAAAAAAGTGGTAGTGATTAGTTTAGATAGATCAGGTTGTTTAATTCAAAATGCATGTCATAATCACTAGAATCAGCTGCCACACCCAGATAAAATTTCCTTTTTGACATTTTTTTTAAAGAAAAGATGTTTATTGTCCTTTTCTATTCTTTTTGTTATTTTTATTTTTATTTTTATTTTTTATTTTTGATTTTTATGTCTTTATGGTCAAAAGAAAATCATTATCGTCATCTTTCATGTATTTTTGAGTCAAAACTTTGTCAAGATAAGTGAGAAAGGACTTCAAAACTTGCTACCAACTCCTTTAGTTGTGCAAAGCAAGACAAAAGACCAACACACAAAGATAACATGTTTCAAAAATAAAGTAAAGTACTCGAGAATGCTTGTCATCCGACAATTTTTGGACTCATAAAAGTATAAAAGGTGTATTTGAAGCTGAATCCCGAGGCATTATGCAAGAGAAATATGATTTGAGTCAAAATGTTTTAGTAGTCAGAATTTGGGATCAATACTACAACAAGTCAACAATACCTATCAATGATTTGCAATGGAACTGGGCATAACAAGTGCAAGTGATCATTTCAATAGCCAAATGCCACAAATCAACCACCGTATTTTTAAATTAAAAAGTTTTCTTTATATGAAACAAAACATGTGTTACCTTCATATCAAAAGTTTCAAAGCTTAACTATTAAAAGCTACAATTTCTCACTTCTGAAAATGCAAGAGGCAGTACTGTTACACAGTTTTGGTAATCAATAATGGTAGAAACTCATCATTTTAAACCCTAGGAGATGCACTTCTTAGTCTGAATAAGTCAGTTTTCATTTGTTAGGTGATGCACTTCTTAATTTGAGCTTTAACTTCTAGAAGACGCACATTCTAGTTGAATCATTTCATTCAACCCTTAGGAGACGCCCTTCCTAGTCTGAATAAGTCAGTTTTTATTTGTTAGGTGAAGCACTTCCTAACTTAAACCATCACTCCTAGAAGACGCACATTCTAGTTGAATCATTTCATTTAACCCCTAGAAGACGCACTTCCTAGTCTGAATAAGTCAGTTTTTATTTTTTAGGTGAAGCACTTCCTAACTTGAACCATCACTCCTAGAAGACGCACTTTCTAGTCGAGTCCTTTCATTTAACTCCTACGAGACGCACTTCCTAGTCTGAATAAGTCCGTTTTTATTTTTTAGGTGAAGCACTTCCTAACTTGAACATTCACTCCTAGAAAATGCAATTTCTAGTTGAGTCCTTCAATTTAACTCTTAGGAGACGCACTTCCTAATTTTGGTCATGGTAAACTTTATTTGCGAGATATATTAAGATCCAGTGACACATACTTTTTTCAGTACAAACTGGGGCAAAAATTTTATGTGTGTTGTATAGAATTTATTCTTTTGCACAGGGCCATTCTGAAGAATGGAAAGTTATTTTATGTCCAGGACCCTCCTAAAGAATAGAATTTTTTTTTCTCAGGACCCTCCTGAAGAATGGGATGTTATTTTTCTGTTTCACTATTTACTTTGAGTTCAGGATCCCGCCTGAAGAACAGGGTGAAGAAATTGTAAGTCCAGGATCCCGCCTGAAGAACAGGGTGAAGAAGTTGTAAGTCCAGGAGCCCGCCTGAAGAACAGGGTGAAGAAATTGTAAATCTAGGAGCCCGCCTGAAGAACAGGGTGAAGTAAAAAAGCAAATCCAGGAGCCCGCCTAAAGAATAGGGTAAAGAAAAAGAAAGTCCAGGAGCCCGCCTGAAGAACAGGGTGAAGAAACAAGAAAGTCTAGAAGCCCGCCTGAAGAACAGAAGAAAAAAAAAGTCCAGGAGCCCGCCTGAAGAATAGGGTGAATTTTCAAGTTCAAGTCATGAAGATTCAAATCAAGATTTTAGAGATTGCGAATTTCATTTGTAATTTTTTATTTTTTGTTAGTTATTTGAATGTAAAAGACAGAAGTTGTTAACCGGAAACTCGACGGAATCTCACTCGATTTTAACTTTTTCTCTCACCAAATTACCTTTGAACTACTCGTGACCTGATTCCTTATAACTCGGGATAGGTAGGAGGTCCAAAACCAGGACTCGATCATATTTTTCTTTTTCTTTTAATTTTATTTTATTTTATCCTAACCTTTCAAATAATTGGAGACTCAAAAATCATATCCTTTCTACTTCTTTGTATGAAAACTCTTCAAGATTTCACACAAAGAGGGGCAAAAATGTAGACACATGATTTTTTATCCTCTCTAAATTTTAACTTGTTTATCGATATTTATATTTATATCTATATTTAATTGATTATTATTTTGATTCTTATTTTTATTCCTATTCTTTAATAAATTTTTAGTTAAAAATAAATAATTAAGTAATATTAATTTTGAGATATTAAAAATAATAATAAAATAAAATATATATTTTGTTTTCTAAATTTTGATAAAATTAATTGTTTTTGTATTGTTGTATTTATTTTGACTATTTGTAAATTTTATTGTATTTTTCTTAAACATAAAACTAATTAATTGTTATTATAATTATTATTATTATTATTATTTTGTTATTATTATTTTATACATTAATATATATATATATATATATATAATAATAATAATTTGAATTTAAAAAAAAAACTTCCTCCCCTTTATCTGCCTAAAAACTACTCCCCCCAAATTAAAAAAAAAAACGGTTTCCCCTCAAAATCCTCTACTTAAAAGGACTCTCAACCCAGAAAAAAAAAAAAGAGAAGAGCGTACGTACATTGCTTATCAAGGACAGAAACTAAAAATCATTAAAAAAAAATCAAAAAAACAAAAAGAGAGAAAAATTTGAAGTTGAAGTTTCGCTTGAATTTCCGGTGGCAATACTCTGCGCTTACAATTATTTGAATTTATCAAATAGTTTTTTATCTTCTTCTTTTTTGTACTATTATTTTATAATTGTTGTTCAATGACTTCATGTATCATTTAACATGCAAGAGTTTGGTTATCGGTATTAATGTGATTATAAATTATACTGTAAATTTGATTATCAAAATATTTGAAACGATATATGACATACTTAGACATGTTTGTACTGATACATACATAGCATAAATATAAGTACATACTTACCATGAAGTACACCTTCATACACAGTTACTTTTCATATACATAATTTCTCGTACATGCATAATTTTGTAGATATTTTATTTCATTTCCATAGTGCATATTTTTGCATTGTAAAAATCAGAGGATAAAGTAAAAAATAAATGAGCAGAATCAGAGTAAAAAACAGTTATGTTTAAAAATAAAAATGTAGAGGTCGAGAAATAAAAATGAAAGAAGTGAATAGAATAAGAATAGTTAGCATTTTTTCAATGATGTTTTCGACGGAATCAGCCCTTTCATCAAATTTGGTTGCCTCCGGTGAACCAACCATGGCCGGCGAAGCCTAGCGCGCTGCCGCACCTCACTCCCTTCTCCGGCACTAAATTCGGCAAAATTTACTCCAGATCTACCCGCCGACGCCGCCCTCCTTCCTGTCTTTTCCCGTCGTCGTCCCTCCTCAGATCCGCCGCCCTCTATCTTTCCCGCATCACTTTCGATCCCCTCTTCCTTTCTTGCGTCGACGCCGCCATCACCGGCGGACAACCACATATTTTCCGCCACCTTCTCCTCTGCTTTTCTCTTCTTTGCGCTGTGTCATTTCCATCACGATGGCATTGTCAGTCTTATTGTAGCAAATAGTCAAGAATGGAGACAGAAGTGCAAATGTTGTTTTCTCTTTATTTTCTTTTTATTTTATTTTTATATTTGGCTTAATTAATTGAACAATTAATTATTTTTATTCAATTCTTTTTATATTGAAAAATAGTACTAATGTGTCATAGTATTTAAAAATGGGCATAGGAGTTAAAATGTTGATATGTGGCTAATTTCTAGCAATCAAATTTGTAGACAATTTAAAAAAAAAAAAAAAAAAAATAATATATAAAAAAAAAATCAGATTTAAATATTTAATATATGAATTTTTGTTTGGGATTGATTTTATAAGAAATGAGCCAATGTTTTTTAATGTTTAAAATTTTTTTAGGTATATTTAAAATTTCTATCTCAATAAAGAATGCGACGTACGCATCTTTTCGAGACATTTAAAAATACAAGGATGTAAAAAAAAATACACCTTGGTAAAAATTTTACTAAATTAACTTGACAAATATTTTTCAATTTTTACCGATTTATTTAATATTAAATAAATAGATAGATTTCTATATTCTTAATATAATAAAAATAAACGAACTTAAGCCTTAATATATTTGTTCAAAATAGTTTTAGTTAAGATAAGTCAATAAAAGCGATCGTGCTAGAACCACGGGACTCGAGGGGTGCCTCACACCTTCCCCTCGGTCAACAGAATTCCTTACCCGGTTTTTTGTTTTCGCAGACCAACAAAGAGTCATTTCCTTTGAATGGGGATTCAAAAGGTGACTTGAAACACCATAACTCAATTCCAAGTGGCGACTCTGCAAATAAATTAATCTCTATCCAAACCGTCACTTTAATTGAAAAAACCTTTCGACTCGACACCTTCAAGCGAAAAAGGGGTGTGACATGGTGTTTGGTATAGTATATGGTATACATTTAAAATTTTATTGGTATATGGTATGATATTCGGTATTTATAAATGACATACCGAATAATATATATATACACCTTTTCTTGTGTAATTGATTAACAAAAGGAATTGTTTATAGTTCCTCTTAAATATATATTTCTACATGTGTAATGTGTAATCACGATACGATTGAGATGTGCTTTTGAAAAGTCGAAGTAATAATTCTCTATTATGTATATATCGTCGAAGTTAAACAACTATGTTTACCAATTACCATACTGCAAAATACCAAAATCAAATATCAAAATATTGAATCATACCGAATTAATATGGTATGATAATGATAGTCTTTTTAAAAATGAATACCGTATCATATCATACCATGTCCACTCCTAAGGTTACTAGACCATAAGTTGAAAAAAAAAAGCAAAAAATTAAATGACGTTAAAGAACGCGGGCTTTAGTGGATTTATAAAATTAAAGCATAAATGTTCTAGAGTTAAAACTCAAAAAGATACAGTGCAATATTTAGCTCATAATCATCAAATTCATAAAGAATAAAGAGACAAAATAAAGTAGCTAGCAACAATTGTCGAAAAATTAACACAAAAGCAATATATGTGTTACAGTGCCTGTGAACCTGTGAGGGTTCTTTAATTATTATGCCTTGATTTAACAATTAACAACAAAATTTGATTTTCTTTACAAACAATTGACTAACCACAAAATTTGTCTCACCAATGTTAATGCAGCATTACCTCAATATATTCGACTTCGAAAATCAAACACAAATAGAAACTATTGTTTATTTTGATAAAGTTTATTGGATGAATGAGAACACATAAATTCTAAATACTTTCGTTACTATATATATTTACTGGACTATAGATAATCACTTTTAGCCCTAGGACCACTTCATGACCTTTTCTTGAACCAGGATTTCAGGTTAGCATGGATGTACTATGACCGGCACTAACAACTCTACACCAGTCTAAAAAGTTATAATTTTTATTAACTATTTATTTTGGTGTCTATTTGTCATATTCATTCTTTAGATTATATCTTTTAAACTTATTCTTATAATATGTAGGTTTTCTTATTTCTGATGTACTAGGTATTATATTTTGATCTCCTTTTTTATCAAGAATATTTATTTCTGTGTTGATATTTTCTAAATTTTCTTCATTAATTACTTTTTGTTTTTCATTGATTTCTAAATTTTTTGTATTTGTTAATATTTCTGTATATGTTTCACTGTCTTCTGAATCATAATTGTCTGTCTCTTCAACATCTATATTATTTATTTCTAATTCCTTGTCTTTTATTTCTTTATCGTCTATTTCTAATTTTTCTTTAAATTGATTTATCTCGTTTAATAATTTTTGTTCTTTATCTTTTTCTTCTTTTTCTTTCTGTCTTTTTTCTTACAGATCTTTTAACATTTGTAATTCTTTTTCTAATTCAGCAATCCTATTATTTTTAGTTTCTTCTATTTTTCGTATTTCTTTTGTAGTTTGTTGTTTTATTTTTTCTATTTCCTTTTTTCTATCTATTTCTTCGTTTTCTCTTTCTATTCTTGTCATAGCTGTCAATTTATCTTCTAATTTTAATTCTTCTTTTTCTAACATTAAATATAAATGTTCGCCTATTTTCTTATATCTTCTTCCTAGATTAGAAAATACTATTCTTATTTTTAATCCTTCATGATTTTCATATATTTTTTCATCTATTATAAATTCTTCTTTGTTCATTTTATTGTAAATAGTTCATGTTGATATATATATTTTAAACTATCTATTTGTGATTCTAAATTTGATATTTCATCTTTTTGTGCATTTATTAAGTTTTTACTAACTCCGACAAATATATTATAATTTAATCTTTCTATTCTTATTCTTAATTCTTTACGTTTTTCAGAAATAGTTTGTTTTAGTTCTTTGTATTTTTGTATTTTATTCATTTTAACCGTATTTATAGTATTTTGGCGGATATCTAAATCTAATTTTATCATAATTAGGTGGTAAATTAATTATTGTCAAGTAAATCCAATCTAAATTCATAAACACGTAATTTAAACATGTATACTTACTTCTGTATTTTTTTAAATAACTGGGCTCTGATACCATTTGTAGGGGGTGCGGAATTGGTAGTTATATCATTCAAATAAGGACCCATGTTAATATGCATTTATTTGGACTTTTCAGAATCATCTACTCCCTTCGTTCCAAATTATCCATCTCAAATTTCCTAATTTGATTTCTTATTTTACTTGTCTTTTTTCATTAATCATAATTTTTTTTTCGATGTTTTACCCTTTGTATTGATTACTTTTTCTTCAAATTAAAATGTAAACATCATTTAATAGAATATTATGGTAAACTAACCATGTTATTAATTATTTTTTTTAATCAATAAGTCATCTCAATTTGGGACGAATAATTTGAGACGAAGGGAGTATATTGCATAAAGATGTTAAGCAACTGAAAGGATAAGTTAATAAGATGGTATAAAGAAGAAGATTAAAGATCTTAACACTTTAATTAACTCATTGGATGATAGACAATTGAGAGGAAACCGAAAAAAAAATACATGACAGAAAAGATAATAGCATTTCTTGTGAGATGTCATATTCTATGTAGCTGTAATTTATCATTTTAATTAAGAGAAAAGACATCTTTTCCCCCTTAATTTATCCTTCAAACTCAATTTAGCACTTAAACTTAGCTTTCGTTTATTTACCCTTCTTAACAACTTTCAAGTGAATTAAATTCACCCTCAAAATCAAAATCTCACTCTCACATGGAGAGTGCACTATACACGCGCCACATCATTGCCAAATCACTGTCACATCAGTGTCATGTCATTGCCACGTATTAAATTATAATTTTTTCAAAAAAAAATAATCCCACACACTTATTTTTTATATATTCTTTTAAAAAAAGAAATATATATATATATATATATATATATATATATATATATATATATATATATTATAAAAATATATATTTTATATAAATAAAATAGACCTCACCCCCTTCTTTCTTCTTCTTCACAGCCCCCACCCCCACCCCACCCTAATTACTTCTTTTTCTTCAGTACAGCAGCCCCCATCCCCTCACCCACGTCCCCCCTTCCTCCTCCTCCTCCTTTTTTTCGTTACATAATATTTTTTTTATAAAAATATATATTTTATATAAATAAAATAGACCCCACCCCCTTCTTTCTTCTTCTTCACAGCCCCCACCCCCACCCCACCCTAATTACTTCTTTTTCTTCAGTACAGCAGCCCCCCATCCCCCCCCCCACGTCCCCCCTTTCTCCTCCTCCTCCTTTTTCGTCACATAATATTTTTTTTATAAAAATATATATTTTATATAAATAAAATAGACCCCACCCCCTTCTTTCTTCTTCTTCACAGCCCCCACCCCCACCCCACCCTAATTACTTCTTCTTCTTCAGTACAGCAGCCCCCCCCCCATCCTCTTTCCTCCTCATTCTTCTTCTTCTTCTTCACATAAAAGCACCCTATTTTCTCTTTCTTTCACCATTGTTGCAAATTTTTCAATGAATTTTTTTTCTTCATCAAATGTAAAATTAACTTGAATTAACTTGAGCAAATTCAATAATAAACTAAATACAAGTACATGATCACAAAACATATCAATACACAAAATCTCAAATCCAAATTCTTTCACATTAACCAAAACCCAAAATCTCAAAACTCCCAAATTTTTAATTTTTAACTCAAAATTGTCTACAAAAATGACATAAACAGTTCGGAATTAAAAATGGCATAGATGGTATTCTCATGACATGAAATTCTTGGCCAAGAATCAAACTTGTTCATCAATCTTGAACCCTTTTTGACTGTCGAAAAATGAAATTTTGGATCAATTAGAACTTGATAGGAAGGGGATTACGAAGAAACGGGATGAGGGTATGAAGAAGATGAAGAAATGGAGTGTTGGGGGTGGGAGTGAGGAAGGGGAGTGACGATCTCCTTCTGATGAAGAAGATGAAGTTATGCCCTTGACTTCTTTTATATATATATACATACATACATAAATAATAATAATAATAATAATAATAACAATAAAGTGGGCTCTTTTTTTAGAAAGAAAATTCACTCGTTTTTTTTTTTTGTCATGTCAGTCGTAAGGGGTGAATTTAATTCACATGAAAGTTGTTAAGGGGATAAATAAACGAAAGTTAAGTTTAAGTGCTAAAGTGAGTTTAGAGGACAAGTTTAGGGGGAAAAATATAACTTTTCTCTTTAATTAATAATAGAATTTTATAACATAATAATTTTGTAAAGGGATAAAATAGTAATATAACTATTTTTTCTGCTTTTAGTATAATATATGATATGACTATATTACTTAATTAATCCAGTTTTACTTAATCACTTTGACCTCATCATTATCTCAGTTCGATTCATAGCCCAAGTAAATTTTAGTACTTCTATGTATTGATGAGCAGCAGCCTGCAGCCCCAGTTTCCATTTTACCTCTAGTAAAAAAACACGAGGAAATCAAATGAAAGGAAGAAAATTATGGTAGCAATCCGCATGTATGAGTTAAGCTAGATTATAAAGGCAGTTTGAGTGAACAAAAGTTTTTGCTATGGGTGAGGTTTGCGGAAGATCAGAGCCGGATCACAAAGGTTTATTATACTAACCTGATATTGCACTTCTGAAAGAGACTATTTTCAGGTTTGAATTTGTGATCTAACCAAATTAGACTAAACTGGATGAAAATACCTCTTCACCTGCTTATGATCTGGCGGACAACGTTTGTATTTTTTAGGTGTTGTTTTTCTTTTTATTTTAGTGAAAGTTTGGAGATTAAAGTCTTTAATGATTCAAATCGAGTTTTACCTTATGTTGAATTAACTTCATCATTTTTTTTCTCAATTCAACTTATATTGGCTAAGCTATTTTCATTAGATTTTTCTCAATTAAAATTATATTAATTAACCCATTTATCACAATAAATAAATAAATTTGACATTCAGAGTAATATATTAAATATTTAATACTGTAAATTTGTTGTATGACAACATCAATAAAGTTGACTTATATAAATAAAAATAGAATCTAATTTAAATAATTAAAAGAATTGATTCAACAAAATACTTTTGTAGATGTTCCTTCATATTAGACCATACAAAAGAAATTGAAAAACTACTTTTTTCTGAACTTTAATAGGTTCTTTTTTCTAAAAATACATGTTAAAAAATTTATATTGATATATCTTAAACATGTATGACGCTTTCATATTTCATGTTTAATTAATTCTTTTGTCCTACATAATATAACATATTAATTATCTCACTTTTTGTTAAAAACTTCATTATAAAAAAATGTGAAATACTCTCATTTTTTATTATTTAGTATAATATTTGAAGAGTTAAATTGTATTTTTAAAAAAATTAACTTTTCAAATATTTTTAGGATATATAAAAAAAAATAATTTTGATTTAATAATCAAGCTTGTACTAAGTTAAAAAGGGAGTGTCAAGATACTTTGGTTACTTATCTATGATAAATTTGTTAGAAAAAAATGATATTTTGAAATAAGATAATAAACATTTCTACAAATAGAAAGACAATGTTATGAAATATAAAGTAAATTACAAGAAGAATAGAGAGAGAAGAGAGGAGACCTCTTTATTTCTCATGGGAATTCTTGAGGAGTTATTAAAATGAAGGAAAACCCCTTTATTTATAGCGGAAAAATAATCTTGGGGTTTCTAACTTTTTCATAAATAGATATTCACTATATATGGTAAAATAGACATTCACTATATATGGTAATATATTTATAACACTCCTCCTTGAATGTCTAATTGATAGATAATGTGCCTCGTTAAAACCTTAATAGAAAAAATTCAGTGGGAGAAAATATAGTGAAGGAAAAAGAGTACACATCTCTAACAATATGCATATAAGCTGCCTCATTAAAAAGCTTACAAGGAAAACCCAGTAGGACAAAACCTCGTACGAGAAAAAGAGTACATCGTGTATTAACTCCCCTTAATGAGAACATCCTTGAACCTTTGCATTCCGATCTTGTGCACCATTTTCTTGAAAGTTACAGTTGGAGGAGACTTGATGAATAAATCAACTACATTGTCGCTTGAACGAATCTATTGCATATTAATATCACCATTCTTTTGGAGATCATGTGTATAAAAAAGCTTTGACGAAATATGCTTCATTCGATCTCTTTTTATGAATCCTCCATTAAGTTGTGATATGCATGTTGCATTATCTTCATAAACATCATAGGTACTTTGTCACATTTCAAACCACATTTTTCTCGAATTAGATGTATCATGGACCTCAACCATACACATTCTTGGATATCTTCATGAATAGCTATTATCTCAACATTGTTCATTGAAGTGGCTAAATAGATTTGTATATCTCCAAGATATGACAGTGTCCCCACATGTGAACACATTGCATGTTTGAGACCAAGATTTATGTGGGTTAAATAAATACCCAACATCAGCATAATCAACAAGATCTAGACTACAATCTTTAGAATAAAATAACTCATATGTTTGATCTCATTCCAATGTCTTCTAGTAGGAGTAGAACTACACCTTGCTAACAAATTAATCGAAAGGCTATATCGGGCCTTGTAGTATTTCCAAGATACATGAGTGCACTAATTGTACTAAGATATGGTACTTCATAACCAATTCAAATTGGTATATTTCTCATTTAAGCAAATAATCTATTATTTTTTAAAACTCTCCAAGATTTTCAATAATTTTCAAGTTATAAACTTATACAATATAAGGATTATAAATAAGTTTCCTAGAAACTTTTATATGCTTCAAACATTTTGAATCCTTAAATTAGTTTTCATGTAAATTTTGTCAAGTGACAATATTCAACATTACATGAGTGACATCTTCAAGTATTTGGACTGCAAGTCTAATAATTTTTATACTTACCAAGATTCATTCTTTCATGTCACTTGATAAATATTTCTACGTCAACATGCTTAAATAAATGTAGAATTTAGATCCTCATAATCTTTTACAATATTACGCCATTATTGTATCAAAGACATCATTAATGATATATTATTTTGTATCGATTCACAATGTGACATAATATTTTGAGATCTCAGCACTTCATTATTTTTAGGTACTTGGACCTCTCATAAGATTTTATGAAGTATTATGTCGCAGGATCTTCAAGAGCACATTACCGTCTTATTATGATTATTTCATCTTTACCCTTTTTAAGAATTATATCATTTGGAACTGATTGGTCTACCGCGCTTCACGCATGCATAGACTTTGTCCTCTAGGGACACAAAATAGGAGCACTCACAGCTTAAATATGAGATGCTTTTGACATTTGACTTGAGTTATCTTTTGAATAAGGATCTGATGATAATTCCGAACATATTTCATAGCTGCTTATAATCTCCCCCTTATGTTAGGAAAACTAACATACATCCCCTATCTTCTTTGAAGAATCCATCATTGTTCATCATGATATATTTATTAATCGTATACCGCACATCAAAACTATTAGATGGACAACGTGTGGTTCCTGACTCAAAACCAACTTTGAGAGGGAGCTAATCATAATTTATTTGTTTGATTCATACAAATACTTTTGTATATAATATTTCAAACCAACACATGAAGCTTTGTTCTTATTAGCAATGATTTATCTATTTATTGAAGACAATCAATGCCTAACCAGCATTATCAAGATGGATTATCTTGATTCCACAATCTGAAAATTATGTTCTTAACTCAATTTTATTGACCAAACAACTTTATGAATGTAAAATTGCAGGTTGACAAGAAATGTAAATGTGATCATCTTATTGATGCATCTTTTCAAAACATATCACATGATAGGTGAACAGGCCCTTATTCACCTTTTATACTTTTCAGATTTTAAGGGATCCAATCCCAAAATTAGTTGGTCCAACCAACTTATCATGAGAACAAGCAACATTAAAAGTAATGAAGAATTTTTAATTATATGTTCAATAGTATGCACATCTTTGAGATGTCGCAATCATTCATGTCAATTTATGAACTTTTATTCTAGCAAACATATTTTGATTTCAAGATTCGATTTTGATCTTGGGATTCTCTTGAATTAACTTCATTTGATTAATTCAGTTACAGTTGTGGATTTTTCTACTTCTTATTATTGTGATTTAATCTATGCTTTCAATTATGAATTTTGTTGATTATTTCAAAAGCATGAGCAGCTCAAAATCCATAGCTAGGGATTTGGAAAACCTATCGAATTGACAAAGTAAGTGAAGTGCTATTGTTGTTCTGAACCGATACCCATGCATGTATTTATTTATCTTCAAGTTAGTAGTTTTCTTAATGGGTGCACACATTAGGATACCGCCTAAATTTTTGCTACTTACTCCAAAAGAGGAGTAGTGACTAAGAAAAGATAAAGACAAAAGTAATTTAGAGTTTAGTTGTCGATCCATGCTTCTAGGATTTATCTATGTAAGATGGTTAAATTTCATCTAATAACTAGAGACTCAAAAGGTAATAGTTAACTGGGATCAAGATAAAGATTTGTAAGGAGACATCCTGAGACTCAAAAAGGTAAACGGTGAAGTCTTTTTGCTCGTCCAAAAGACTGCAGAAGGTACATAACTTATCGATTCTGAATGCAAGGAATCGGGTTGGTTCAACATAGAATGATAAGCCTATAAAGTTTAGAAGCAAGGGGAAACATAATCCTAGTGTTCACGTACGACTGATTACAACCGAAAGTTGATACACATTACTTGTTCGATATTGTTATTCAAAACCTCCCATTTAAGGAGTAGTAGTTTCATGAATTATACCCAATGATCTAACAAAAGAATTAAACTCATTCGATTTATATTCATGGCCTCTATCACTTTCTATTCTTTTTATTTTTTTATCACGAGTTAAAATTCCTTCAAATTTACAAATATCAGTATGAACTAATTCTAATAAATTAGTTTTTTCTCAACTTGGAATTGAGACCTTTTTATGATTTTAGCTTTACTAAAAGCTTTATATTTTACAAAATTCTTTTTGGCCATTGAAATTAATCTTAAACTACTCATGATTCCCACATAACGATCATTTATATGACACAAACGAGCATGCAAAAAATTAGTAGAAGAAAGCATAGAAACAGTTTGAAAAATTGCGGATATCAAGATGAGAGATATCAAAAGATGAATGACAAGAGATAGCCGCGTAAAGTATCTTTCTACTCCCCAACTCAAGCGAAGGATAGGTAAAAACTGTTTTACTTGTTACCGAGGAAAGATAAAAAGTTATCTATTATTTTTCACGAATAAAATGATATTTTTAATGAAAGATTATTTTCTTAAAGTCTCAAATTAGTGGGTGATTATGAAATGAGAAAAAGTCACCATGAAAAATATGATTTTTGCATTTTTGAGAATTCTTTGAAACAAAAAAAGTTACAAGTGCATATATTAGTCTTGGAATAAATCAGATGTTACTATTTGTATATTTATTGATGTATTTGGCTCTAACATGAATGTTATCAAATAAATGATAAATTGAATACCCAATTTACATTAAATATTTAGGTGAGATAAATTTCATTCTTGAAATAAAAATACCTAAATTATCTGATGAACTTTTGCTTGACATGTCACATTATTGTGAAAATTTGTAAAATACAATTTTGTTGATTGTATGAGTCATGCAACTTCGTTTGATTCAAATATGTGAGAGTGGTGTGGAAAATAAAAAAAGAGAATTTGCTAGTCTAAAAATATGAAATGTATGACTTATTGCACTTGACATGATAATGTATATGTACTAAAAGCACTTAGTAGATACAAGCAAACCAAGTACATTTACTTGGTATGAAGTTGACGCTTGTTTTATAGAAAAAAATATATTCTACTAAAATATTTTTTGATGCAATGAAATTGTTTTTGGTGTTTTTTGTTGAAATGAATTTTTTTTTATTATTTGTTAATTCTACTGTGGAGGTTGAACTAATTATTTTAGTTTCAACTAGTGAAAAAATGAATTGATCAATCACTTTATTTTGAGAAATTGATTTCTTTAATTTTGACTCATTGTGATATCACCAAAATTCATTGGTAGAGTATAAGCCATTTTTATAATGGTAAATTTAGATCATGAGGAGAAAAATACAATATTGTGAGATTATTTTGATCAATAGTATATCAATGTTAACTATGTTAACTTTGTGATAATCTTGCGGATGAACTAATCAAGACCTTGGAAAGATAAAGGGTCTGAAACGCATCGATGGGGAGGAAGGAAGCCTATAAAAAATCATGAGTCATATATGAGTAAACTCAACTTGGGGACTAGTGATCCTATAACCAGGTTTAATAGAAAAATAAATTATATGATGACTTGATGTGGGATGCACAATTGTTAAATCCTTTCATAATGTGAGTGCATTTTTCCTGTAATGATTTGTGAAGGTTGAGTCAAAAACTCCTAATGAAATTCTATATCTTGTATGAGTGGGGTATCAAAATTATAGGACCGCCCTTGAAAAATATCACCTATGTGAGTGTAGAAGTAGGTTACTTTCTATGAGAATGGGGCTTTTTCTCAAAAACACTCATGAAAAATTGGGATAACACATGACTGTAATGTGCTGACTATTAAAGATTTTGTCAACACCATGAATATTGTGTGTAGGCATTGATACTTTATTTCCCTTAAGAAATCATAGTTCAGGCCTGAGACCACTACTGTCTCAGGAGTAAGGTTACTATTTTAATAAGTTGAGGTTCAACGCAGAGCACACCATTATGCATAATGGTCTCCCTTCAACTAAATTGGTGAACTCTCTTATTTGAATATTAAAATGAGCGGGGGGGGGGGGGGGGAGGGGAATTTTTGTGTATTTTAATATTAAAATTAAATTACATGATAATTGATGGACATAAAGTGAAGAAAGTAGTGTCATTATATTTTGATAACTCTTGTAACTTCTATCACTTTATTTGTCTATTATGTACCACATTATTTTTTATCTTTAATCTTATGAGTTAGTGGTAAGATAGTGGCCATAAGTTTCCTGTAACTTCTATCGTTATTCTACCTCTTTATGTATTGCAACTCATATAACATATAAAACTCCTAAAACATTCATCTTCCTCACTTAATATCCACTCTTCCCTCTTTACTATCGTCATTCATTTTTATTCAATACAAGGATGAATATCTTCATCTATAAATAAAGGTGGTCTTGCATATTTTTTCGAGTACAAGATATTATAAATTTCACAAAAGTTAGTAAAAAAGAGAGTTTATTAGTTGAAGGGAGGTGTTCTTTTTGTGGATCATTGAACTCAACTCTTGTCCAGAGTTGTTGAGTTGTTCTTTGTGAGAAGGCTATTGTATCCTTGAGGGAACAAATCAAGAAGATTACTGATGGACCAGTGAAATAATTTGCTGCAGTGGGCTTGAATCTCCTTAAAGAGAGCGAGATATCCACGCTTCAGCTGAAGAAGAAGAAAATAACTTTTATTTTTCTTCACTTGTAATTTTCTTGTTGAAATATCTTTGTACTTTTCATCAATAATTTTGTTGGTGTAATATACCACAATTACAATAAATGATTACAGCTGAAAACAAAATGAACAAAAGTGAAGAAAATAAAATAATCTTCTTCTTGTTTGAGTCGCGGATATCTCGTTCTTTTTAAGGAGATTCAAGCTCACTGCGGCATAATCTACACCGATCTAGGAGTATATCTCTTGACTTGTCCTCTCCAGTATACAATAGCCATCAATAATGTAAAACTCAAGCAACTCCAGATTAGTTGAAGAGTTCAAACCTCCACTACAAAAACACCTTCCTTCAATATATTAAAACTCTCTTTATCATAGTGAATATAGTTGGAGACTTAGAATATTTTCTTGATTTCAACTCTCTCTTTCACTAATACTAGTATTCGTCCCCGCGCATCCCGCGAGAAAAAAATTATAAATACTATTATATTATTAGTTTGTTCCATTGAATTCTTTTATTACTTTATTGATTGTGAAATTTAAATCATCTCATTCACAACCGTTTATTAGTTGTTTATGAATGAAAAAAATTGTAGAATTATATAAAAGATATGAAAATTTAAGATGTTAAATAAAAATGAAAGAAAAAAATATAAATTCTTGATAAATAATAATTTTGATTCTCTTTAGCTAACTCAACAAAAAAAAAGAAGTCACAATATGAACTTCAAGCCACACCTTCTGAATATGTCAAACACCCTCTCATACAACGTATAAATAGAATTCTTCGACATTTTATAAAAAATACAATATTAATTCAACTATATTTTGGACTACTTATATTTTATTTTCAATATAATATATTGAATTTTAATTTTAATTATTGATATTACCTACCTATGGATTGAAATATATATATATATATTATTAATTAATGAATTATAGTAATTGTTAAAGGAAATCACAATCGTGACTTTATTATACAGGGTCATTAAATTAAATTGAGTTAATAAATATCTAATTATAATCTTATTTTCTAATGCAATACTCCCAGTAACAAAATTTTATGGAGTAACAATTAAAAGAAAAAAAATTATATAAATACAACCATCTAATAACATTTTAACTATTTTTCTTGAATCCTTTTTATTGTTTAATCATTTTAACTTTTATCTTATTTAGTAAGATTTCATTTACATGATCTTATTCATATATATAGTATGATTGTTTTTGATCATTCAAGATATTTTCTCATCTCAAATTCAAATAAATCTTATTCTTTTATACCTTTACACTAAAATATCAATGCAACACAAATGTATATATGAAGTGTATGGGTTAACTGAGCTGTAAAAGAATAATATATAATAAAATAATCATATGTTTCTCGAAAAGAAGCTATATTCATGATCCAGCAAAGCTAAATTGATGATCCCTTAGTCATTGAAAATAGAACACGATGTGAAAGCTTGTAATTATAAAATTTATAATTTCTAACCACTTGTATTTCTTTTATTTACAAACACTTGTAATTACTTTATGTTTAAAAAATTTGTCAAACTTTCTTGTAATTATATTTTGAATTAAATTTTTTATTTTTTTTATCTATTCTAAGTTAAAATATTTTATGTAAAAAGTTGTCTTTTTTAAAAACTGTCCTAATTTGAGGTTTTCGTGGCTCAAGAATTTTGCTCACAAGTAAATTTTATTTATAGCCTTTCATATGTTTTTAAGATAGTCATACTCAAAGTACATGTAAAAAATTATATCAGACAATCATGGCGTAGATAAAGTCAATATATACACGCTTTGTAATCTAATTCTACATTAAGCAAATAAACATAAAAATAAACGGACGTAGTACAATTCATATCACAACCACCCATATACAAAAATGAAGTCATTGCTACTGTTTTTTAAGTTATCCAAGAATTTATGACTAAATTGATTTGTGCAAGCTTATATGTTTAAGTTGATGTGCATTTGTGTCTCAATTCACAATTATGCACATCAAGAGTCATGCATAGCTATGGCCACAAGATTACATAAGTGCAGAATGAAAATGAATCCAAAATTAAATGTGACGGTTCAACATTAAAAATTAATATAATAAATTCATTATACTCAACATATTTAAAGTATCTAGTTCTTCTTTGTTAAAATTTTTGAGGTTCAACATTATTAATTGTTAAAATTTTACTATAATGAATTCATAGTTCAACATTCATATTTGTTAAAATTTTGGTGATTTTCACACACATATAACCCATATCTAGAATATCTTGTTCAACTAAAGCATTTAATTTATAACAATATTTTCAAAGGACTAGTTAATCTTCTTCTTTTTCTTTCAAATTAAATCTGCAAAAGGGTTAGAATAGAATTTTTATATGAATAAAAACATAAAACTTTTAAAAAATAAGAGATATGGAAGGAATAACGCAAAGTGATTTTCACTTACAATCACAATTGGAGAGAAAATTGATGCAATTAAGAAGCTCTTTAACATTCTCAACAAATAGTGTCCGAACCCTTGATTTTAAGATTTTTCAATTTAATTAATCTTGCCTTTGATTAAGGAAAAAAAAAATTCAAGTTATTACTGATGCAAAACTAACCAATAATTGTCAAATTGAAGTTATACAAAACTAATCAGTAACTGTCAATTCTCGACCCTCCTAAAAATATGAAAAATATAAATTGAAGTTAATATATAAAAATTAGACTAGGAATATATTATTGGCAAAGAAACAACATTGTATGTGAATAAATTAGTCTCAATAAAAAAATAATCAATATCTCTCTCTGACAAATTGTTTGGATAGTAGGAAGAAAAATCATTTGGATGGTTGTTACCTATAAAATTAATCATATATATTTGAACTATACACATACATAAATATTCACAAGCGAAAAAATTTACAATCAACTGTTATTGCATATATTGACTATCAATTTAGCCACAATAAAAATATAAAATCGGCTCGCTCCAATCACTAAGTTCATAGCTATCTAGTTTTATCTTTTCGTGACCTTTAACTTGCAGTGTAATACGAATTCATTTTCATGGCATTAGTTAACCAACAAAATGATAATAGTACTTTCTGCACAATATCTAACTCTAACTACCTAAAAAGAATATACACATTTAAATAATGCAAATATTTTCTAAGAAATGAGCAAGATGAAAGTCCTTTTGAATTCTTCCCATAAGTCTTTTATTTCACAATAATCATATAGCAAAATGATTAACAAAATTACAACTTTAAATTAAATAATCACATTTCACCTGTAAACAATATTCTCTCTTCTATGTGAATCATTTTTTGAACAACAAAATCATCAAAGATATTATGCACCTGAGGAATAACAAACCAAGGTTCCAAAGTTAATTCTAAGTTGCATCACCAACTGCATTCTCAACTCAATTGGGAATAAATTTAGCATCTCTATTCGACGTGCAATCAAAATTTCTATTCAGAGTTGATATATGTTTAAGATGAATTGATCATATAGATAAAAAAAAATCACATGTAGTTGTCTCTGAAATTAAATATTCCACTAAACTTCACTGGGCTTTGACCTATTCGTGTTTATTAATTAGTTCTGTAGCTAATGAAAAAACACGCAAAAAAAAAAGGAGAGAAGAGAATAAAAGTAAATAAAAAGTCATATAAAAAATAATCATAATTTAAAAACTGAAATAGATAGAACGTCCTAAATCGATGTTTGAAATCTAATTTTCATCATCTATCGTGTAATTTTATCACTGTATAAAATTCTAAAAATAAAATCCTCAACCAAAATTATTTAAAAGAAAAGATACTTAAAGTTGTGATACTTCTCTTCTGAATATTATGATTTCGAAAATACTTAAAGTTGTAATACTTCTCTTTTGAATACTATAATTTCTATATGTTGTTGGAATGAATGTTATTTATTTTCTCATTCTATAAGCCAAGTAAGTAGTAACTATAGCACACTTCGCGTAAAGAATGTATGCGTTACCTCATGCTATTCAAGATCCATAACATAATTTACGCTTAACAATGAAAATTTTATAAATTTTGCAGCGTCTTGCACAAGACATTTGCCATCATGATGATTTGCAAGTGTAATATAATTTTTACGATCTTGTATAATTTGATCATTCTCTGACTGTTGCAACTTATTTGTAATGACATTAACATCTGTCATAATCCAAAGTTTTGTCAGAGAAAATTCGTTGCTCACCTTAGAATTTTTCTAGAACAAACTTCATTGCATGTTGGTATACTTCCTTCAACATCACATGGTTCTTTAATTACCCAAAGGTCATCAAAAGAGAAAAAAGACCGGAGATTGATATAAGAAGATGAACTTGTTGTAGTTTGATTCAATTGATGAAGTTTTGTAGTTTGTTTAGACGTCTGCAAATTGGCTAGATTAGGCTAGTCACAAAGAAAAAAATATCAACAGAAATAGTGGGTTAATTTAAAATTTAAAATTTAAATTTATTTACATGGACTAATGATAAACCTAAAAATCGTCGAAGGCTATTAGTGAATTACATTAAAATTCAAATTTTAAATTTTAAAATTTTACAATCATCAATCCTAAATTATTCAATCTATTTATTCGAGTGCTTTTTAATTCATTTTCAAGAAAAATATCTTTTTTCTATTTTTAGCAATTTTTTTTACTACAACTTTTTCTACGACATATTTAATAGCATAAGATCAAATGACAATTTGAAATGTCTAATATATTTTTAATTTAAAATCTCAAAATTTTAAAATTTAGTTTACATTTTAAAAACTTTATCAAATTAAAATTGAATAAATAAATTAAAATAAATAAAATACTTATTAAGTTGAGTAGATGATTACACAAAATATTATTTCCGCTTTTGTCAGTGTGTAGAAATGTGTCTTCTAATTTTGAACTTATATCTTCAAATTGATATTAAAATCTTTATCCACTGATGTTGTATTTGTTTTCTTAAATTTGAATAATATTTTATTTGTTGAATTAATATTTTAATGATTCAAAATGTAAAACTTATCCTATACATTTGAATTAATTGTATAATAGTGCATGTGTTTATGTAACAATTAGTGGGAGTAATCGAGGGGTTAGTGGGTGAGTGCTTTGTGAGAACGTGGTGGAAAAATAGGGATTGGGGTGGTGCAAGTGGTCAAATCAAATCATGCATTAGAATGTTTATTCTAAATTTACTAAAATTCATTTCTTTATTTAAAGTGAAAAAATGAAAAACATATAAAGTTAATTTTTCCTTTCAAACTTTTTTTATATTAAGTGATATGAATAAGCTACATCAAAAATCAGTTATTAAATTATAATTTTTATTACAGATTTATTCAAACAATAGTTAGAAAAATATATTTTGTTTGAGTTTACTATTTTTTATTATTATTTTATATTTTTAATATATTATAATTTTAAGAAAGTTGTGTAGTTAATTTTCTTTTGTGTGGGAGTCAAAAGTTTTTTCATTTAGAATTTTAAATCTTTAATTTTAATAGAGTGGCGTATTTTACCAAAATCTTTTATGAGTTGTAGTAAATCTAAAATGAAATATTGCATTAAAAAGTATAAGTATTTCTTAATTTAATAATTAAAAAAATAATAACTACTAACTAATCATTACCTAACTTAACTAAGTTGTCCTAATAAATAACACATGGCGTAATTATAGGCTACCACTTGGCAATATTTGAGGCAAGACTTTCTTGCTATTTAGTATATATAGATAGTTACTCTCTTTTTATAGTAAATATAGTTGGAGATTTACAATATTTTATTTGTCTCAACTCTCTCTTTCACTGATATAATTTTCACACTTATCATCTTTTCATGTATCTCAAAATATACTACAACTCATCTCTCTTTTCTTTTACTACACAAAGAAAAAAGACACCCTTTATATAGGTGTAGATTTCTTCCATTTAGTAAATGAGAGAGTAGTGAAATATTAAGTGAGGAAGATTAATGTTTAGTTGTTACATAAGTTACATGACATGAAAAGGTAGACTAATGAGTGAGATGTTACAAGAACTAATGGCCATTTAGGTTACAAGAAAGTAGATGGCTAAGTTCATCCAACAATTAAGAATCAAAACCCACATTCTTACCACTAATCCATGAGATTAAATACACAAAAATAAGGAGAGTATATATATTAAGTGATAGAATTCTTGATGAATAAAGTGAGATGTTACAAGAGTTATCACAAACTAATGGTCACCATTTTCTCCACTTTATAATATCCATAAATTATCATGCAATTTAATTTTAATAATAAAATGCACTAACATTTTCCCACTCATTTTAATATTCAATTAAGAGAGTGTTTCATCAAATTAGTTGAACGTAGACTATTATACATAATGAAGGTGTGCTCTGTATTGAAACTTCACTTAGTAAAACAGTAAATTATACTCCAGAGTCAGTAGTGGTCTCAGACTCGAACTATGACTGCTTAAGAAAAATAAAGTATTACTTCTTACACACAACAATAAAGGTCTTGACATAACCTTTAATAGCTAACACCTTGCAATCATGTGCTATCCCGATTTTTCATGAGTGTTTTAGAGAATAAGCTCAATTCTCAGAGGAAATGACCTACTTCCACACTCACATAGGTGAAATCTATCAAGGGTGGTCCTGTAATTTTGACACCCAACTCATACTAGATACAAATTTTTATTTAGAGTTCTTAGACTCAACCTTCACAAATCATTACAGTAACAAAATGCACTCACATCATAAGAAGGGATAAAATAATAGTACATTCACAACAAATCATCATATGATTCGTTCTTTCCATTGAACCTGGTAATAAGATCTCTAGTCTCCAGGTTGGGTTTCCTCATATACGACTCATGATTTTTTTATAGACTTCATTCTTCCCCCTCAATGTGTTTCAGATCCTTTATCTTGCCAAGTCCTTGATTAGTTAATCTACAAGATAATCACACAATTTGACATAATCAATGATAGTGGTACCACTTGTCAAATATAATATCACAATATTATTTTCTTCTCTTGGATTTGAATTTACTGTTATTATAACAGTTTCAAACTCTACCAATAATACTGGTGCTATCAAAATAACTCAAAACTAGAGAAATTAATTTCTCAAAATAATAATTTGTTTTTTTATTTCAACAAATAGCACCAAGTTTTTTTTTTCTCTTTTTTTTTTGCATCAAAAACACTTTTAAATACAACAAGATTTATTTTAATAAAACAAATCATAATTTTTTCAAGTAAATATACTCGATTTGCTCGTATAACCTGCTTAAGTACTTTTTAACAATTTAAGGCCAAGTGCAACTAGCCATATATCTCATATTTTATAAGGCTAGTAAACTACTTTTTTTTACATCACATTCACATATTTGAATAAAAAGGAATTGCATGGCTCATATAATCAACAAAATGTATTTCACAAATCTTCACCATAATGTGACATGTCAAGGAAAAATTCATCACATGATTTAAGTATTTTTCATTTCAAGAATGAAATTTATCTCACCCAAATATATAATGTCAAATTGGTTATTCAATTTATCATTTATTTGATAACATGCATATTAAAGCCAAAGACATCAATAAATATACAAATTATAACATGTTATTTATTCCAAGACTAATATATTCACTTGTAACTTTTTTTTTTCAAACCATTCTCAAAAATGCAAAAATCACATTTTTCATAGTGATTTTTTCTGATTTCATTAGTTCCCAATATTTTGAGACTGTAAGAAAATAAACTTTCATGAAAAGTATCATTTTATTCACAAAAAATAATAGGTAACTTTTTACCTTTCCTCCGCAACAAGTAGAAAAGTTTTTACCTTTCCTCCACTTGAGTAGAGGAGTAGAAAGATACTTTATGTGGCTATCTCTTGCCATCTATCTTTTGAGATCTCTCATCTTGATATCCACAATTTTTCACACTGTAAAAAACATGAATCTCCTTAAAATTATTGGTGAAAATTACAAAGATATTTCAACTGAAAAATTACAAGTAAAGAAAAATAAAAGTTAACAATTTCATGTTTGTACAAATGGAAGAATAAAGGGTTGTACCAATCAATGTCAAATGGAGTAGTTAAATATTCAGAAGCTTATGGTAGGTTACCAAAAAGTGAAGCAAATTAATATTATTAAGAACATATTAAAATGCTAATCCATCAATTCCCCACTCATTTTAATATTAATAAGAGAGTCTCTCTTAATAAGACATTCCGGTTCAACGACACTCATTTCAAGAGGTGGAAGAGTAAAGTTCTTTTATACACAAGTCTTCTCAATGTTTCTTATGTGTTAACTGAGAAGAATCCAAAAAAAGTAGATAACTCTTCCATGACTAATGAAGAACTTATTTCTCTTCAAGAGAAAGTTGAAAAATATGATGGTGACTCCTACAAGTGTCGGTATTTTCTTCTTAATTGTCTATCCGATAATTTTTATGATTATTATGATAGAACTTACTCTAGTGCAAAGAAAATTTGGAAGGCATTGCAGAGTAAGTATGACACTGAGGAGGCTGGAGAGAAAAGATATGCGGCTAACAGATTTTTTTGTTTCCAAATAGTGGACAACAAATCAGTGGTAGACTGAGCTAAAGACTTCATAATGATTGTTGGTGAGCTCAAGTCTAAGGAAGTCAAAATTGGATATAACCTTATTGTTTGTGGCATAACTGATAAACTTCCACCTTCGTGGAAGGAATTTAAAACAGAAGAAACAAGATGCACTTTTGAAAACAGAAGGGAACAACTTACACCGAAGGTAAATTTAACTACTTCAATTAAAGCTACTCCTGAAACTAACAAAAATACTTCTTTGAGGCCTAAGAAGAAAAAATTCAAGAAAAATAATGGTAGACATCCCAACAACAATTTTAAGAAGATTCATGTTTAGTTACAGTTTGAAAAATTATGGATATCAAGATGAGATATCTCAAAATATAGACAAGAGATAGACACGGAAAATATATTTCTACTCCTCAACTCAAGCGGAGGAAAGGTAAAATCTTTTTTACATGTTACGGAGGAATGGTAAAAAGTTACCCATTATTTTTTATGAATAAAATGATACTTTTAATGAAAGTTTATTTTCTTAAAGTCTCAAAATAGTGGGGGCTAATGAAATGAGAAAAAGTCACCATGAAAAATGTGATTTTTGCATTTTTGAATGATAAGAGATTGTCTTTGTTGAACAAGCAGAATTTGTTAGATGGTTACAAAAATAAAGTCTTAAATTTTTGTGAGCATTGTGTGTTTAGTAAGAAAACATGGTGAAGTTCAATAACAAGAAAGAGCACAATACCAAAGGCAAGTTAGATTATATACATTCAGACCTGTGGGCCTAAACAGAATTTCCTTCAAAAGTGATGTCAGGTACTTTATGACTTTGATTAATGATTACTCAAAATTGATATGTATATGTTTTTACAAATAAAATACGATTAAATTCAAACATTTGTTAAATGAAAGGTGATGATTAAGAGACACAGTGAAAGAAAAGTTAAGCGTTTTCGAATGAACAACTATTTGAAATTTTGCAACTTATAGTTCAATGATTTCTGCAGCAGAGAGAGCATAGTCAGATACCATACTTGTGTTGGAACACCATAGTAAAATGGTGTTGTAGAGCGTATGAATAGAACACTTTATAACAGGGCACGAAGTGTGATTCACACTCATGTGTTAGCAAGAATTTTTGTATCTACTTGTGTTTCCTAGTTCTGCACAATATAAGGAAAGTTTCATTATTATTAGATAAGTGCCGATTTTTTCTTACAAATTTTTGTTTAGGTTTGTATTACAAATTACACATAAATATTGTATTTTCTTTATTTTAGTTTGTAACTCATGTTTTACAAAGAGAACGGAAAACTTATGACCAGTTTGAGCATTTATTAATTTGGTCTTTTAGCTACTAATGGAAAGGAGTTTTACAAGTTTTTCCTACCACTACCTCAGATGAAGTAGAAAGGTCGTTTACGATAGACCCCTGACTCAGGACATATAACACTATAACAAATAAAAAATACAAAAGCCCATAGCAAATTGTATAACACACTGCTAGATAATAAAGAAAATAAGATACCTTCAAGATACTACTATAAACTATCTATCCAAAATCATAGACATCACCAAAACACCACGAATGAGAAACTCCAGGTGCAGATAGAAATAAATCACTCTCCTTTACTATAATGGTTGAACTCCTACCCACTAATCCTCTATCCTAAGTTGAGTCCTCCACACCTTCCTATCAAGGGTTATGTCCTTCGTAAACTGTAACTGCTTCATATCATATAACGACCTAAAATTTGATAAAATATATAAAATTTGTGATTACATGTGATTTGACTATTTTACCCCTTCCCATAGTTACATTTTGATATTTTTAGGGTGTAGGGGTAATTGACATGACGTTAGATCTATTTTGGTGCCTTTTGTATGATATTGTGGATTTTGATGGATTTGAGAGTCTTATTTTAGACTTTTAGGGTTATGTTTTGATCCGTTTGATGGATTAATGAATAGATTATGCCAGCAGATCCAGAATGCTGATTTTTGGGTGGTAACATATTTGGTTGGATTTTACGATTTTTAAATCTCATTTCGATCCTTGGTTTGAAATATTGTGATTTTAGATTTCGGAGGGCAACTTTATGAAAATGATGTTTTTCTAAAATTTTGATGTCGCCATTGAGTTCGGAGAATCGAATTTCGAGTGGTTGCGTAGTTTATTTGCATATATCGGACTCCAAAAAAATTTTGAACACCCGATTGAAGTCCATTTGGACTTAAAAATATTCGGTGCACCAGGTTACTGGTGCAACCTGAAAAACAAAGGGTAAAACTCATTTGGGGAGGCCAATTTATGCTTTATGTACCTGGTAATCTTGTGCAAGTATAAATTAATCCTTTTACCCTATTTTACCTCATTTTTCACCTTGCCTCTTGAGAGTTAATTACTAAAATAGCGTGAGAGCTTAAAAGTGAAGCTTGTGGGTGCTTAGAAAGCTAGATTAATGTCTATTTCTTGGTTCTATTATGGATTTAAGGTGAGATTTCATCCTTTTCTTACTATAATTCTTGAGTAACTGTTCAAAACCTCAAAAATCTTATTTCTTGATTTATCTCCAAATTTTACTCCTTTTCACTTGAATAATATTTTAATCTTATAATTACTAATTTTTCATCAATTTAACCTTCAAAACAACTTCGATTATTGATTTTAACATGGATTTGGTAAGATTTTATTTGGTAAAACTTAAAATTGATTTTTCTTCAATATGAACCTCATTTTTTTACTCGAATTGACTTGGATTTTTTAGCTGTAGATTTCTGAAAGTATGAGGAATAGATTTTTGAAGTAAAGTTACGATTTTGTCTTTCTTTCTTAAAAACTCATTTTGGGAGTGCATTTTGATCCCAAACCAAAAGTAGGCAATATGAGTATCATTAGCTTTGTTTTGATACATATATTCTATATTTCTTGGTTTTAGATAATTTCGGGATCATTCATAAGAATTAGGACTTTATGGTTGAAGTATTGCATGCCGATTTCAGCCTTCGAGGTAGGTTATAGCATAACTCTTCAGACTGGACTGGTGATACGCCCTAGACTTTTGGTTCTTGAGAAATCCTTGATACTTGAGCTCATAACCCTGGTGACGACTCATCATACAAGTATTATGGTGTGGTTACGGGTCTAAGGAACCAAGTCATAACCAAACCAGTGTGGAAGTGGCTAAGTTCTGATCTGAGTGTGAGTGGCTCACTACGAGTTGTAAGACCATGTTATGAGTGGTAAGGTTGAATCATATGTTATCCAGTGTCTAATCCCTTTGGGTTCTATCTTGGATACGACTAGATCATATGAATTATATGGTCAGGTAATGAGTTGGACCATGGATTTATAAGATGGACAGTGTATGGAGTCCCAACTCTCTGTCTTGGTGATGACTAAAGGGTACGAGTTGTATGTTTTGGTCATGAGTTAAGGGGTCGACTCGTAACCAAACACGACCTTTTTACAGCTTTAAGTTGAGGGTACTTTGGATATTTCCCACTCCAAGCCATTAAGACACAACGTCCATAAAACACCATTTGGTCATTTATTTTACACTTTACAAGATTAAACATCCTCTTTTCTCTCTCTAAAAACCTCTCGAGCAAGATTGGTTAGGGTTTCACAAAAGTAGTCATCTAAGGGCTTAAGGAATGAGTTCTCTCTGTGAATCTTTATAACTCAGGCATGTGACTCTTCCCTCATTGATATTTCACCAAAAGCATATGATTTAAGTAGTGTTCATGAGTTATTAATTATGGTTTTGAAAACCAAGGTTAGGGGATCTGAATGCATATCACTAAATATAGTTTTCTATGGTTTAAATTATGATGATGCATGTTTTAATTATGGTTTTGCACGTGTGGGTGTATAGGAATGATGATTTTATTAAGAGGTCATGATTGGACCCTAAATTTGTTGATTTTGGTATTGATAATGGTATGCCCTCAACCTGTTTGTGATATTTCCAATAAGAATGATATTCTTACAAGTTTAAATTGTGTTTTGAACTAATGCTTTGGCATAAGAATGATAATGATGGATAAATGGATTTATGGAGGCCTTGATGGCTATAATTGATTTGAATTGTTAAAAGGTTCCGAGTCCCAAATGTTATATATATTTGATGTCTTTATTTAGACAATGGGATCGAGTCCCAAATTGGTGTAATGATTGTTATAGCATTTTGTACGCTTGCAAGTGGGGTTAGTATGACGATACCAATGGGATGCCTATAGTAAATAACTGGATGATTATGATTGTGTAATAAACGTTTTAAATTGGGATTTTTAAGTAGGATATGTAGCTAGGACATGAAAGTGGAGTCCCGAAGTACTAACACTGAAAATTGTGCTAGCCGATGCAGGTGTCTAAATGACCTGGAGGTTCGAGTCCCCCACATTGCATACATTAGTGCTTAAGTCACGTTGATTATGTCAAAAGTTTTGAGTCCCCCATAATGGCATATACAGATATGAATATTCCCTGGTTCATGCGGCTACACGCACTAGGGCACTTCCAGATAGGGAAGAGTCGTGCCTATATATCCCATGGGTGACTTATTATATGACGGTTATGCTACACATCCCAGGTTAAAGTTTTAAAAGTGCATGCTTATCTTGTTCCCTATCCTTGCATGATATATCTATATTTGTATTGCATATGGTTATGTGAATTAGTTTGATTTGTTTGATCTATTGACACTATTTTATCTCTATTCCTGAGTTACATGTTAGTGCTCTAATCGCTAACCATCTCTAGATCTTGTCTCTCCATACGATGCAGGCACCAAACCTGCTTCAACTTTTCCTGTGTAGTAATTAAGTGATCGAGTTAGTTCGTGAGTTGATATTGAAGTGGTAAGCTTCCATACTTCGGAAGGCTTTATTTCATGGTTTTTATTCCCTCTATTTTAGACCTTGTTTAGAATTTTTTTGGCTACTATCGAGGGCATATTCCAACATTTTATTGACATTCAGTTTTGAAAAGACTTTGTCAGATTACTATGGACTTGGGTGGTTTGTTGATTGATTTGATAACAGACAGTTTTCTGATCACTGGTGGATAGTATAAACATATAATGAATTATCATTAGTTTTATTATACATTATCTTGTTATATATTCAAAATTCATCCGGCATTGTGGATGTTGTGTTGGTTAGTTAGGTGAGGGGGGAGATCTCCAGTCCATGTAGGACTTGAGGTACCCATCACAACAAGGACCTGGTTTGGGTGGTGACCAAGGTGGTATCAGATCCAGCTTCATGGTCGATTAGGTGTTGTAACACCCCAAAAATGGGTCCTGAGATGTCACACAATGCTTAAGACTACGAGTAGCCTCAAGCTAACCCTGTAAGCCTGCTACTAGATCTGGAACTCATTTCAAGGTAAACTAATCAAGTAATAATGCTGGATTTTATCCAAAACTGAACTAAAATAAACTGAATATACTATGTGAACAACTACTACTGAAAGTCTGAATAATAGCTAGTAGTTCGACAAGCCTCTACTTCTATGAAACTAGAGAGCCATTGGAATAAATCTCCATCTAACTCAGACTAAACTGAAAGCAACTAATCAAATACTATGAAAGCTGGAAATCTAGATAAATGTGCCCTCAAACTATGAGGACTCACCAGTTGTCGGGATGTAGATAGAGATTTTCGAAATCACTCACGCTTCTGAGACTGAGCACCTGAACCTACATTTTTAAGAAATGTAGCATATAGATATATATGTGGATCAGTACTTTAAGGATGTACTGAGCATGTGGGGTGAATGCATAAGTAAAAGAAATATCTCAATGTTATCAAAATTCATAGAATATGCATGCTGTATGTAATGACTCACATGACTGGAATAACTGAAAGCTGAAAATCATAGATCATGAACAAAAAACATACTGTATAAAACTGGTGAGCCATCATATTTCAAGTCTAAAAACTGAACTGTTATCTTTTATTCATTTCTGTTAGACTGTAGGAAATTTTAGTAAAAGCTTTTCTATTAGGGAGGTTCTTCTAACCGACATAAACCACGTGAGCTATCATGGAGTCCAACATCTTATTCCCCTAAGGGGAAAACCTCACGTTGGGGAGAGGTGTCATACTCTTATCAGGGAGTATAACCTGAGCTAAGTGATCACATCTATAATTATCATCCATATAGAAATGGGAATACTGAATCTGTACCTACATTGGATCGTAGTTCTAGGAAAGTAGGATGCGCTAAACCCACACTTTCCGCTTGGTGCTAAATACTACTCCCTTTAATTTGTATGCTCATTCTGTAGGAAATCCACTTTTAAAAGTCATAATGTTTCATACAGAAAGCTAACTGTGCATCTGTTCACTCAAAACTGAATTTAAGTTGTTAAGTGAATTCCATGTCTTAGCTAAAGATCAAAAGATCAAATCTTTATTCAAAGATGTCTATAAACATATCATGGGATGCTTAAAAACATAATCATTCCTTAAATAACAATATTCAACTAAGGTTTAATAACCCATGCATCAATTTGATGTCAAATCATCATAAAGTACGTGTTTGATGATGAAAATATTCATAATTCAACTCAAAATCTGGAAAGTATAGTCAAACGCATGAATTTAAGAAAGTAGACATGCAATTCAACATCCAAATCACTTGAAATCTCAAAATCTTCAATAAACAATAAATGGGCATGAACCCTAAATTGAAATTCATGTAAAATCATGTGAATTTGTAATTAAAATTAGTTTTGGTCACAAGGATGAAAGATTTATCCTTGTTCAAAATCCCACATACCTTAATTGATGAATATATGAAGAAGCTTGAACTTTGATTTCCTATTGGTTCTTTTGAAGATTGTTTCTTGAATAACTTGAATTGGAAATCTTGAATTTTGAGCTATTTTGGAACAAGAATGGTGGAATTTGGGGATTCTTGAAGTTGAATATTGAAACCTAGGATTTCTTGTAGAGGAAATTGGTGAAAAGTGAATATATCTTTCTCCCCAATATGATAAATCTTCTGTTTTCACGATTTGGGGGTATAGGAAAAAGACTATGCTGCCCCTGGATTTTTTAACTCAGAACTGGGACACCGATCAAGGCTCCACCTCGACGCAGTGAGTGGGTCATCACGATACCCACCATGATGCGGTGGAATCGCGGTGAATCACTGGATTGTGATAATTTTTTATTTGGGCCTCATCGTGACGCGATGGCATGCTCATCGCGATACTTACCGCAATGCGGTGCAATCGTGATGAGCTACTGAAAAATAATAAATATCAATTTAGCCTCCACCGTGATGCAGTGGCCTCCTCACCGCAATACTCACCGCGATGCGGCCTAATCGTGGTGAGCTACTGTTTTGCCAATTAGAATACGATCCAATCCTGGTCCAAAATTCCAAAACTTACCCAAAACATGCTATTTTCACCCCTGAATAAAATTTAAATAAAAAATCATTGTCTCGGAACCCGGAAGGTCAACTTAAAAATCTTTGAATTTTAAAGGGAGTCAAAATGACTAAGTCCCTCAACTCTTAGCTTTATTTTTAGGTTCTATGTGCTTCAAGTACGTACTAAGGGCTGGACTGAGCTAGAAATATTTAGGGTATTACAATATCTCCCCCTTGGGAACACTCATCCTCGAATTATACTAATCAAGATGAGATGCTGAAAAACTGAGGCTATAACTGGCATGCACAACTGAAAGCATGACTAAACTGATTTGCAACTGAAAGAGTCAACAAGAGAATATATAAAGCTGAATCTTGGAATGAAAAAGAGATGATCTGGAGAAACTTGTTACCTTTAACTGAATCTGAATCTGTAACGAAAAGATGAGGGTACTTAGTTCACATGTCTGTTTCCGCTTCCCAAGTGGCTCCCTCAACGGATTGATTCCGCCAAAGAACTTTGACCAAGGGAACTTCTTTGTTGCTTAGTCTATGAATCTGGCGATCAAGGATCTCAACTGAAATCTCTTCATAAGAGAGTCTATCATGAATATCTGTGCTTTCTAAGGGTACTACAACCGCTGGTCACCAATCCACTTCTTTAATAAGGACACATGGAACATAGGATGAATGGAGGACAAATCTGTAGGAATCTCAAGCTCATATTCCACCTACCCAACACGGCTCAATATCCTGTAGGGACCAACATAGCAGGGACTAATATTCCCCTTTTTGCCAAATCTCTTCACCCTTTTCATGGGTGAAACTTTCAAATAAAATAAACCACTAACTTCAAACTTCAGATCTCTTCTCCTCACATCTGTATATGATTTCTGATGACTCTGATCTATTTTTAATATCTCTCGAATCAACTAAACTTTATTCATAGATTCTAACACTATATCTGGCCCTATCAACACGGCCTCACCCACTTTGAACCAACCAATAGGTGATCTACACCTCCTTCCATAGAGAACCTCAAACGGGGCCATCTGAATGCTAGCATGATAACTGGTATTGTAGGCAAACTCAATCAATGGAAAATTCTCATACCAACTACCCTTAAAGTCAAGCACATATGCCCTCAACATATCTTCCAGAGTCTGAATGGTCTTTTCTGCCTGACCATCTGTCTGAGGATGAAAAGCTGAACTAAGGTGAACTTGGGTACCAAGACTATTCTGAAAGGCTTTCCAAAAGTGAGAGGTAAACTGAGTACCCCCTATCTAAAATAATAGACGAAGGAACTCCATGCAATCTAACCAACTCTCTAATATACAGCTTAGCATAATCTTCAGTTGAGTAGGATGTATGAATCGGCAAGAAATAGGTTGATTTGGTCAACCTGTATACAATAGCCTAAATCGAATCATGCTGGAAACGTGAACGAGGTAATCTTATCACAAAATCCAAATTCACTTCTTCCCACTTCCAAGTGGGAATACTAAACTCTTGCAATGTACCACTAGACCTTTGGTGCTCTATCTTAACCTGTTGACAAACTGAACACTTAGCTATGAACTCTGCAATATCTTTATTTATACCACTCCACCAATAGATTTCCCACAAATCTCGGTATATCTTAGTAGCACCAGGGTGAATGGAGTAATGCGTACCATGCACTTCAGCCATAATCCACTGTCTCAAATAATCAAAGCACGACACGTACAATCTACTCTAGTATCTCTACTCGCCATCTCCTCCTCGGGAGAAAATCTCTACCTTCTGATCTCTAACCGACTTCTTCAGCTTAACTAGGATGGGTCCCTAATCTTATTTCTCCTTCACCTCAGAAGCCAAGGAAGATTCTGCACTACTCTGCACCCAAACGCTACCCTCAGCCAAATCAACTAAATGAATACCCAATCTAGCCAATTGATGAACTTCCTGAATTAACTCTTTCTTATCACTCTCCACATGAGCAACACTACCCATAGATAGTCTACTAAGGGTGTCTTCCACAACATTGGCCTTGACCGGATGATACAAAACACTCATGTCATAATCTTTCAACAATTCTAACCACCTTCTCTGATAGAGATTCAACTCTCTCTGTGTAAACATATACTGCAAACTTTTATAGTTCGTTATCAGATCAACATGCACCCCATAAAGATAGTGCCTCCATAGTTTCAAATCAAACACAACAGTAGCTAACTTAAGATCATGAGTAGGATTGTTCTTTTTGTGAGGCTTAAGCTGTCTAGAGGCATAGGATATGACCTTACCTCTTTTCATCAAAACACAACCCAAACCAACTCTAGAGGCATTGATAACGCTCAACTTACACCTCACTTTAGTGTAAGACGGTCGTCGTCAATATATTTACCCAACTTTGGAGTCGGGGTTGAATCCACAGAGAACAATGTGAGTGGCGATTAAACTAATTTGAAACTAAAGCTACAAGTTAAATTCAAACAACTGACACGAAAGGACAAAATGGGGGTTATTAATGGTTGAACAAGTGATTGTTGGTAATCAAGAGTTTATGGAATAACCGGAATTATGTTCACTAGGGTTTACGGTACATGACAGATGCTACAAATAACTCAAGGTTCTCACGGTGGTTAGGATGACAAGCTATCTTTATCGATGGTATGCTCAAATGTCTCTCAACTTATTCAAGCATCTAATTTCCTAATCCTCTTGAACTTAGGGAATCGTAACTGACTAACAAGATTTTACCTCAGGTTAATCAACCTTATTACAACGCTGATTATTAAACGAAGCCTTTCCGAGTCCTTGTTGATAATTCACTTCCTACAATTTATGATTTCTTTCTTAAGCAAACCAAAGTAGGTACACCTATTATTTGCAACCAACAGACATAAATTATAATCTCAGAATTATCAAGAAATCCTAACACTTATTAAACCTTGATTATTTAACACCTTATCATGACCTAAACCTAGATTCCATAACCTAGGTTAAAATAGTTTAGCTACTAATGACACATGAAACAAGCATGCAATTTGAATTCATAACTGAAAGGATTAACTTACAATGATGAATGAAATGGAAAGTGAATTTGTATTTAAATCACACGGCAAAACACTCAAATATTTTTCTTGAGATAAGGAGGAAAGAATATCGTCTGTTCTCCTCAATAATAGATGAATTTCACTCAAAACCCTAAAAGTGCTATAAATACTTAATTCTAAATAAGGAAACAAAAATTAAGGTATCAGTTTTCTCTTCGAAATAGACGACGGCGATCTTGACGGCATGTCAGACGTCTGACGGTGTATGCAAGATGTCGTTAAAGATTCCAGTGAATTATTATCTTCTGATTCTTCTGACGGTAAATCAGACGGCGTGTCAAATATGTGCCGGCGCGTGAAAAATATCGTCACATGTTCACTGGAAATTAGAATGATCTGCTTCAGGTTGACGACAACTTTGACAGCCTATCCCATGTATGACGACGCTTCAAAAATGGCGTCAGCTATACTTTAGCTTATTCGCACCAGATTTCAGCTGATTTATTCTTCTTTTCTTTGGTTTCCTCCCGGATCACTTGTATCTGCATTAAAACAATAAAAATAATCAAAAACAACAAAAGTTGCTTAAGGTTTCACAATTACTTAGAGTTAAAAGCCTCAAATGTATTAGCATCTGCTCACACATCAACACCCTCAACTTAAAACAATTGCTTGTCCTCAAGCAACCAAAACATAACTTAGGAAGATCCAAAGTACAATTTGCAGTCACTCATTCACATAAGCTCAAGCACACTTTACCTTCTCCAAGGTCAACTATTTCAAACTCAACTATGTATACTATTGAAGAACAACAATGTGACACAAAGGACTCAAGATATGGCATAAATTCAGCAACACAATCATGCATGCACCAACACTGCACTACCCAAATAAGTTAGCTACTTGTAACATACCTAGTGTGCCCTCACATCAAAGAAATCCCTTTCTCATTCATATCAGACATCAACTGTTTCACATAGGGATAATCCACAAATCCTCACTCTCAGAATAAATTTCCAATCATTGTATGTCATTTTCCATAGGGTTGCCCTTATTTTCATTGCCAAGGTCTTTACACATGTCATCTAGGATCACTATAGGACTTTTTCTCTGCTTATAATGTAGGCTAGGGGCTGGTATGATATTCAAGGGTATTTAAAGTGACTACATCTCCTTGACACTACACTAACCTCTTGGGGTTTTTCTTCTTAACCTTTTTCTCCTTCTCTCTTTTATTGATCATACATGCTCAAAATGGGTGCGGTCTTTTCAATAATCAAACTAATTTTTTTCTCATCATTTACACAACTTTTTCTTTTCTTATTCTTTTTGCACCACACCCGACTTTTTATTCTTTTCTCTTATTCTACCTCTCTTCATACTTATTTTCCATCATGCACCCTTATGATAGCCACCCTCAACTTAGGTTGTTTGCCTAAGTCAAGGTGCACAATGTCCAAGGAGGACCAGGGCAAAAATAGGTTCATTACAATGTTAATGTGAAAGTGATAGGTGTCTCAAAAAGAAATAGGAAATTAAGGCTCAAAGTAGGGATCAAGGGATCTCATGCACACTGGGAAAGTCATTTAGGCTAAAAGTGGACTAAATTAAAAAAACGGCCTATGATCCTTTCCTAACCCCTATCCTACAACCTAGGCAAGAAAAACCAGGCAAGTTCTGGATTTAACACACAAAAGGAACTAGGTAGTATCTCACACACACATGGCACAAAGGTACATCACAAGTCACTACCTATCCGGTTCATGCAATTGTTAACAATGATTATCATGTCCCCAGCACTAATGCCATAAAAGGATTCACAGTAGTCACATACAGATGCACATCACACAGTTAACACATACAATTGGAGAGGTAGTTATCATTCCAAGAAAAATCAACAAAAATATGTTAACTGCTGTAGATACTTATTTTTCTCCCAGTTAACCACAACACATCACCACACAAAAATAGTACGCCTAAATATGCAGACTCTACTAGGAACAAGACTCTAAGGAAAAAAGGCACGGCAATAAAAACCCCAGGAGGACATCAACATCCACAAGTAGCCCCACCCTCAACTTAAAATCATGCAAAGTCCCCAATGCGTCAGACCAAAACAAGAGAGTCAGAAACATACCTGTGGCACCATGGGTGCGATGGTTTGATGTCAATCACATAATACGAATACAAACAACAAAATACCTTGGGTTGCCTCCCAAGAAGAGCCTAATTTAGTGTCGCGGCACGACTCAGTTATCTTGACTACTCAGACTTTATCAAGATACATTGTTGATAATTATTTATATCTCCACTTGGAGGATTTGAAACGTTGACCCAACTTTTGATCAATACATCTTTGGGGTGTGTTGGGAAAATGTGAGGGCATGATGAGGAATGTTCTATCACGCCACTTCGAAGATTTGAACTTCTTGCCTAATTTTGCATCGAACTTTCTTGTGGGCTCATTTGGCAATGGTGAGAATCTTAAACATCCACTAAATGGACATCGATCTTTAAGTTTCTTGGCCTTCGAGATTGGGGTTGTAGTATACCCTTTTGGAAGGACAAACTCCAAAATGTAAGAATCTTCCTCCTCATTTTCAAAATTCATCATTTGCTTGGGTGATTCGACTTTCATCAATTCCACCAAGCATAATGTTGAAAAGTGGTTCGAATGAAGACTAACTCTCAATTTGGGAGTAACATCCCTATTAGTATTTTTACCCCGAAATGGACTAGAGTCTTCACAAAGATTGTGCTTGATTTCTTCTTTTGACTCTAGTACCATCTTCTCGTCTTTGGAATCTTCATTCATAAATAGTTCGGTTGGTTGGGAAATCACCGAGGGTTGCTCAACATCAAGCTCATCATCAATATCGGATTCTTTCTCCTCATCTTCACACTCGTCCATTATGTTAAATGATTCTAAAGATAAGATATCATCTAAACATAATGTGGAAAAGTGCTTTGAATGCTTGACCTCTATATCCATATCCTCTATCATTCTTCTTTCCTTGTTATTTGCCCTTATGTCTTGATGTATATCACGTATGATATAATTCGTTGTGTCCACACACTTCAATATTAGTTGAAGCATAACTCTAATGCCACTCTTTCCGGTGCTTCGTTCTTCTTGTTCTTGACCATAAGACCTATCAAACTCATAAGAAGAACTAGAATTTAGGTTAGCGCAATAGGGGGGGGGGAATTTGGGCAATCACTCCAATGTCCATCTCGACCGCCACATAAAGAACAATCATACTCCCGGTAGGATGGAGATGGTGCACACATCTCTCTCCGGAGAGCATATCTACAATCTTGCCAAAAGTGAGGTCCATCACAATATGGACATGGATCATCAAGATAAGATTTCCAACCACCAAGCTCATGTTCATTCCACGATGCCATAGTAATAAGTAAGCTAAAATAAAAATCTACCTAACACAAGAAATAAAAGAAAACTAAAAATAAATATTTACAAGTATGAATTCAAGATAGTAGGCTAAAATTCCAAACCAACTCAATACGCCAAATTGTTCCCTGGCAACAACGCCATTTTCGATAACGCCCAACTTACACCTTAATTTAGTACAAGGCGGTCGTCGTCAATATATTTACCCAACTTTGGGGTAGGGGTCGAATCCACAGGGAACAATGTGAGTGGCGATTAAACTAATTTGAAACTAAAGATACAAGTTAAATTTAAACAACTAACACAAAAAGACAAAATAGGGTTTTTTAATGGTTGAACAAGTGATTGTTGGTAATCAAGAGTTTATGGAATAACCGGAATTATGTTCACTAGGGTTTACGGTACATGAAAGATGCTACAAATAACTCAAGGTTCTCACGCTGGTTAGGATGACAAGCTATCTTTATCGATGGTATGCTCAAATGTCTCTCGACCTATTCAAGCGTCTAATTTCCTAATCCTCTCGGACTTAGGGAATCACAACTGACTGCCGAGATTTTACCTCAGGTTAATCAACCTTGTTACAACGCTGATTATTAAACGAAGCCTTTCTGAGTCCCTGTTGATAATTCACTTCCTATTGTTTATGATTTCTTTCTCAAGAAAACCAAAGTAGGTACACCTATTGTTTGCAACCAACAGAGATAAATTATAATCTCAGAATTATCAAGAAATCCTAACACTTATTAAACCTTGATTATTTAACACCTTATCATGACCTAACCCTAGATTCCATAATCCAGGTTAAAAGAGTTTAGCTACTCATGACGCATAAAACAAGCATGCAATTTGAATTCATAACTTAAAGGATTAACTTACAATAATGAATGAAATTAAAAGTGAACTTGTATTTGAATCAAACAGAAAAACACTCAAATATTGTTCTTGAGATAGGGAGAAAAAAATGTCGTCTGTTCTCCTCAATAATAGATGAATTTCACTCAAAACCCTAAAAGTTCTATAAATACTTAATTCTAAATAAGGAAACAAAAATTAAGGTTTCATTTTCTCTTCGGAATAGACGAGGACGATCTTGACGGCATGTCAGATGTCTGACGACGTATGCAAGATATCGTCAAAGATTCCAGTGAATTGTTATCTTCTGATTATTCTAACGGCAAATCTAACGGTGTGTCAAATATGTGCCGACGCGTGAAAAATGTCGTCATATCTTTACTGGAAATCAGCATGATCTGCTTCAGGTTGACGACAACTTTGACAGCCTGTCCCATGTCTGACGACGCTTCAGAAATGGCGACAGCTACGCTTTAGCTTATTCGCACAAGTTTTCTGCTGATTTATTCTTCTTTTCTTTGGTTTCCTCCCCGATCACCTGTATCTGCATTAAAACAATAAAAACAATCAAAAATAACAAAAGTTGCTTAAGGCTTCATAATTATTTAGAGTTAAAATCCTCAAATGTGTTAGCATCTACTCACACATCAGGCATCACAATAGACAATGAACCCATCTGTACCATCAGGTAATGCTAAGACTGGTGCTGAAATGAGTGGAGTCTTTAACTCCTAAAAACTCTTCTCACAAGAATCTGACCACTGAAACTTAACTTTCTTCTGAGTCAATCCGGTCATGGGAGATGATATGGATGAAAATCCCTCAACAAATCGTCTATAATAGACAGCTAAATTGAAGAAACTTCTAATGTCTGATGGAAAAATGGGTCTAGGCCAGTTTCTCACGGCTTCAGTCTTTCGGGGATCAACTTTAATGCCATCACTGGAAATAATATGACCGAGGAAAGCTGCTAACCTTATCCAAAATTCACACTTGTTGAATTTGGCGAACAACCGGTGGTCTCTAAGTATTTAAAACACAATTTTAAGATGGTCTGGATAATCACCCTCACTACGAGAATAGACAAGGATATCATCGATAAAGACTATGACAAACATGTCTAGGTACTGTTTGAACACACGGTTCATCAAGTCCATGAAGGCTGCTGGGGCATTTGTTAGCCTGATAAACATGACTAGGAATTCAAAATGACCATAACGGGTTCTGAAAGCTATCTTCAGGATATCACATTCCCTTACTCTAAGATGATGATAGCCAGATCTAAGGCCTATCTTGGAAAAATAACTTGCACCTTGGAGTTGATCAAATAAGTCATCAATTCTTGGTAGAGAATATCTATTTTTAATTGTGACTTTACTCAGCTGACGATAGTCAATGCACATTCGTAGAGAACCATCTTTCTTACGGATGAATAGGATAGGAGTGCCCCATGAAGAAACACTGGGCCATATGAAACCCTTATCTAATAGGTCTTTGAGTTGCTCTTTCAACTCTTTAAGCTCGACAGGAGCCATATGATATGGAGGAATGGAGATAGGCTGAGTATCAAGAAGAAGATCAATTCCGAATTCTATTTCCCTTTTAGGAGGTACCCCTGGCAACTCTTCAGGAAAAACTTCCGAAAACTCATTTACTACCCGGACTGACTGAACAGTTGGAGCCTCAGACTTAGCGTCTTTGAATCAAACTAGATGATAGATAGAACCTTTTGATATCAACTTTCTATCTTTAAGATAAGATATGAAATGACTCTAGGAGACACTGAATTACCTTCCCACGTAAAGATTGGCTCATCAGGAAACTGAAACTTTACCACTCGAGTGTGGCAATCTATAGATGCATAACAGGAATGGAGCCAGTCCATACCAAGAATAAGGTCAAAGTCAACTATATCTAATTCAATCAAATCAGCTGGCATGATCTTATGAAGGATAGAAATGGGACACTTTCTATATATCTATTTGGCAACAACTGACTCACCTACTCTAGTGGACACGAAGAAGGTCTTAAAGTGTTTTTCAGGATCTATCCTAAAATTTACCGCAACTAATGGAGTCACATAAGAGAAATTTAACCCTTGGTCTAACAACACATAAACATCAAAATAAAAGACACGAAGCATACCAGTAATAACATCTGGGAAGCTCTCCTTCTCTTACCAGGATGGTAAAGCATAGAACCGATTCTGGCACTGACCGCCATCGGTATCGGATGATGCGCCCTGGGGAGGGGTCAGGCGAGCTACAACAACTGGTGCACTAGTAGCCTAAGTCTGGGGACGAATATCCCAGCTTCTTTGCTTAGCATACGGGCATTCCTTGATACCATGACCCAACTTACCATATCCAAAACAACCTTTCTGTCCCAATAAGCACTCACCAGGATGATTCTTACCACATCTAGCACATGCAGATAGCTAGGCCTTCCACCCATACTATTCTGAGATCTAGACATCAAAATCCTACCCCATTATTTCTTCTTGGTTTTGGGTGTGGGGCACTAACTGAAGATGGCGTTGGCAAATGTGGACGACTCTAAAACTACAAATGATTTTCTCCTGTAAATCTTGATTGACCATACTCAAACTGCCCAGTTCTAGCCTTCTTATTTCCTCTATCTCTTTACTTCAACTTTTCTGCCTTAATTTGTTGGGTATGAATCATCAATCTAGCAAGATCTATATCTCCAATAAGCATGACAGTCCTACACTCCTTGACTACTAATCCAGACACTCCGGTAACAAACTTACTCATACTAGATCTAGTGTCAGCCATCAAATCAGAAACATAATTAGGCAACTGGTTGCACTTAAGGCAGTACTCCTTCACTGTCATTGAGCCTTATCTTAGGTTCATGAATTTCTCAATCTTTGCTTCTCAAAACTCACACAAAAAGGACCTATCTAGAAATACATCATGAAACACCTTCCAACTCATGGGACTGGCTGCAGCTAAATCACCCTCTTGCTAATATGGGACTGTAACCTGATGGTTGGCCTGAACATTAGCAGTCATATCTTGGGCCAATGCCTGAAAAGCAGCCCAAAATTTGGCATGAGACACATTCTCATTCAAAGGATCAATAGGCTGGAGTGGCTGGTTATCATTTCTACGGGCATTAGCTCTGTGAATATACTGTCTGAACAACTACTACTGAAAGTCTTAATAATAGCTAGTAGTCCGACAAGCCTCTACTACTAAGAAACTAGAGATCCATTGGGAAAACCCCCCAACTGACTTAGACTAAACTAAAAGCAACTAATCAAATACTATAAAAGCTAGAAATCTAGATAAATAGGCCCTTAAACCATGAGGACTCACCAGCTGTCACGATGTAGATAGAGATGCCCAAAATCACTCACACTGCTAGGACTGAGCACCTGACCCAACATTATTAAGCAATGTAGCACATAGACATATATGTGGATCAGTACTTTGAGGATGTACTAAGCATGTGGGGGTGAATGCATAAGTAAAAGTAATATCTCAATGTTATCAAAATTCATAGAATATGCATACTGTATGTAATGACTCACATGGCTGAAATAACTGAAAGCTGAAAATCATAGATCATGAACAATAAAACATACTATATAAAACTGGTGAGCCATTATGTCTCCCTTTTTATTTTAAGCACATTTTATGGCCAGGTGCGGTTTTCTTTTCTAACTTTCTTTTTCTTTTTTTCTTTTTGTCTTTTCTTGAAACTTTTTCTTCTTTTTCCTGTTGCTATCTTTTATTGCAATTTTTTCATTTTCTCTCGCACCCGTCCTTCTTTCATTTTTTCTTTCACACGTTTTTATTCACACTCATTTTTTTCTACGCACCCCTATAATAACCACTCTCAACTTAGGCGATTTTTTTTAGTTGAGATGCACAGTGTCCAAGGAGGACCAGGGCTAATACAGGTTCATTGTAGAATGGGCAGGTGAAATTGGTGTAAACAAGAAAATTTGTCGATTAAGGCTCAAATATTTTGATCAAGGGATTAATTCATAAGGTTGGGCATTTAGGCTTAAGTGGACTTATAAAAAATGGCCTATAATTATCTCCTACTCTACTATCCTAGACCTAGGTAAAAGAAACTTGGCAAGTTCTAGATTCTGATACACCGAGAACTCAGTATCACCTCATACATACTCACACAGGGTTATATTGTTAGGCACTACCTATCCAGTTATACAAAATTTTGCCCTAGTTGTTATATCCCTAATCCTAATGTCATTATCCAATTTGCAACTATCTCACACACATATATATCACACAGTTACACAAAAAATTTTAGCAGGGGTATCAATTTTCAGCACAAATTTTTTTCAAATCAGACCATTTTTAGCATAATCAACCAAAATAGGGTCAACTACCACACGTATTAGTTCTCCTCCTATTTAAGATATTTCCAACACACATAAAATAAAAACAACAAAAAAACAACATAAAATATAAATAACATATGCTAGTTCTTTAAAAATTTTAGAATGTGGCCTCGGGCTTTGAAACATAGCAAGTATAGCTCGAGGTGACTTGGTACACCCCCACCCCTAACTTAAAACACGTGCACTATAGCTAGTGCATCTTAAAATAAAGTACAAGGGATTTAGTAATATAGATAGGTGCTCAAGGCATCGGCTCAAACAACATCAGAATGTGGGCCCTCAAATCGAATCCCACTATCATCAACATACGTCCCATCAGCTACTGTGACTGAATAAGCAACAGTGAACAGGTCTGCAACACTTCCTCCCTCAATGTCAATAACTGGTGGTCTCAAACCACGGGCTCCAGCAGACATCTTACAAACCCTCACCTCTAGGTCATTCTCATCCTGTAGGCTATCTATCTTAGCCTTCTCCATAGAATTATTTTCTTCATGCTTCCACTTCTTTCTTTCTCTTATTTATTCTCGAGTCTCCATAACTACCAGTTTTAGAATAGCCCACTTATTAGGAACATCAACGTCAGGAATGAGTGTCGTGACCTCGGGCTCTGATATAACTAGCCTGGAAGATAACTCATCCACCATCCTTCTAATCTCAGCCACCTCATACTTCACCTCCGTAATATCCGGGGTTTGGCTGGTACAAAACTATCGAGTTATTTTTAACTCAAA